>CM029633.1:27696227-28991372 GCA_017311315.1 Dendrocalamus latiflorus
GGTTGAATAGTTTGAATGTTTGATGATTGCATAACCAATAAATGAGGTTCTATGTGCAGGTCAAACATTCCCCAAGGTATGCTCTCCTTGACTCTAAGGGCAGAATTCCTGACAGCGTGTTGCTCCATAAGCTTGAAGAAGTTAGTCAATCAGTGAAGGTAGGTGATTTTACTTTATTGCTATAATGTCAATTTGTCTATCATTGAACCACTGCTGATACTAGATAATCTCCGTTGTCCTTTTGTTTTGTGTAGAATCTTGAATCGCTGCTCATAGGATCACATTCAAGAGAATGAATTCGTAGCGATTAACATATATTCTGGTTTCACTTGCTGTGATATACTTTCCACCATGGAGAAGAAAGGAGGCAAATGCGGAATATATGATCTTTGTTGCTTCATGTAGCGCTGCCAGCACTTTGGGCAATCATGTAGCTGTTGTTACTGAGGAGGAATATCTTGGTGCATTCAAGTTCACTCACTGGAAGTCACTGTATATAGGTCTGTCTACTTGATGCTTCCAAGATTCACAAATTTGGATCAAAGGCGTTGGGATCCAAAAATAGGTCTACCATACATGTAAGCTTGTTTCCTATCTGAAATATTAATTGGTGCCAATATCTCCAGCTTGATGTGGAAGTGTTTGTTAGGCTTCCCTTTGGATGCTGATATAGAAGCATAAGGTCTTTGAACGTGAATTGCTAAAGAACTGTGCAGTGTGTAATTATTATGCCCCTTTGATGTTGAACTCAGTGCTGAAGCTTGCGGTGATTATTCAATAGCTGTTTGCTGAATGCCTGAATGGTGTCCCATTGAGAGGTAATGTTGTGTAGTTCACGTAGGTGATTATTCGTGCGGTAATTTTGCCGATTCGGGCCGCCGGCTTATTTTATAAGCTTGAGCAAAATCCACCCCCGCGTACGCGTGTTTGGCATTTTGTGCGGTGATTAAATTCAGACAGCCAGCTTATTTTATAAGCTTGGGCAAAATCCACCCCCGCGTACACAAGTTCGGCGTTGTGCGTGGCCACTTCAAGTGCTTAGGGGGCACCGTGGACGCTCGGCGCCAATGGAACCAGCACAAAGGCGCCAGCTCCTAGATGTTGCCCTAGGTCAGGGCTCACCGCCGTTGTTTCTTGGGCTAGCGGTTGTCGGGGCATTTGTCTCGACGGGAGCATAGGGTCAAGCTGGTGCCGGTGCAGGGGCATGCAAGCGATTTACAGAGGAGATTCGTGTGGCGATTCTGTCGATTCGGCCGCCAGCTTATCATTATGTAACATATTCTATTTTTTTTCAGAATTTGAGTCGGAGTCGGACATGAACAATGTCGCATACCTATTTTTCCATTCCGTATTCATTTCATAAGTCTTCAGATGGTCAGTCGGATAGAAATTATCCGCTTTTTTATACCCCTACACAGAACATTGAATAGTAGGGTGCAATCAAAGTGAGCATAGAGAGACTAATCGTTGAGATACGAAAGGAGGAGCACTCAGTATTCCTTGCATGTTTATATATAGCAATCCACCTATATGTTATTTTATTCCTAAGTGAAATCATATCAGACTTTCTCATATCATTTGATATGGATATATACAAACGGATATCATTCATCCCGTATCTTATTCCATATTTTTTCACGGAGTCGAAGTAGGATACGAATAGTACTAGATAGCTATTTACCTCTTCCGTATTCGTTAGATAGCTATTTACCTCTTCCGTATTCGTTTCACGAGCCTTTGGTTAATTGGACAGACGAAAATTATCCGCTCCGTTACACCCCTACACAAAATGGCTAGAAGCAGGTCCGAAGGATAGAGTAGCCCTTCCTGGACCAAGCCTCCACAAAAATGCTGCAATTGGCAACAAGAAAGGCAGCTGCTGGCCGCGTGATTCGTCTTGTTCAGTTTATGGTTTGTAGTTGTTCTTTCGAACAAATAAATAGGATGACTTTTTCATCGTCTTTTCGAAACGACTTATCAGGATAACCTTTTCGAAACGGTTTATCAGTTTATCATCATTTGATTCATTCGTACAAGCGCTCAGGTAAGAGCCAAAAATTATCAACCATAGTCATAAACTATTAGCCATAGCCGAAAAAATAAGCCTGTTATCGAGTCTGATGTAACGGCACCGTACAATGCAACAATGGCAACAGCCAACAACACTTTATCTGTGTGCCTACAACGGAACGGAGCTAAGAGAGCGAAGCCTCGTCGAGAATTCTCAAGATGTGATTGTGTAACACGGAGGCTGCACGAGACCAGAGATGGTGTAGCACACGATGGCGGTGACAACTCCCCAGTTAGATACAAGCTACTCTGATCACCGAGTACCCAATTCGCGAAGAATTCCCAACAAATGGTGAGAGCTCTCACAACAAGGACTGTTGTCAGATCACTCATGACTAATCCAAAGTATGATTAGGGTTCAAATTCAAAGTTGACAATCAGTGGTGTTCCAAATAGTTGTGGGCTTATAGCTTATTAGCTTTTTTTGGCACTATTACGGTTAAAAAAGTACAGTAACTACCGGAATTATACTATAGTGTATGTTAACTTTTTTTGAGTAATTAAATTTAGAAAAGTTATATCATCAAAGGTAATATAAATGAATAAGAGAAAAAACAAAAATAAAAAACAAAATTAAGAAGCTGATGTACAAGATTTGCGCACCTTTCCAATTTGTTCTTACATCTAATATATGCGTCATTTTTTTTGTTGCTTATCAGTAATCAGTGATAGTTTTGTCACTTCATATGCTGGATTGCTACCTGTCGTTGTACGAAATTGAAGGTTCCTTAAGTGGCGATCATTTGGGTTTTTTTGGATGGCTTATGGCTGAAAAGCACTGTAGCTGGCTGAAAAAATACTGTAGCTGACAGAGGCTTATTTGACATAATTAAATTTTTTTAAAAAATAAAAAATATAAAAGAATATGTTAGCCCATTACGTATAATACAAAAAAATATGGGAAAAAAGAATCGGCAAAAAAGCTCAACAAAAAACCAAAAGTTCAGAAAAAGATGAAATTTATGAATAGTGAAAAATAAAGCCAGAAGCTGAAGCTGAAACGAGTGGAGCCTAAAACATAGAAAGAAGTCCACTTTACCCCTTGAATCTATGATTTGAGTCTAAAAACACCATTAACTATAAAACCATTTACTTTATAATCCTCAGCTATCGAAACGGGAGGGAGTTGAGGGAGCAATTGTTCTATAGATAAATAAAAGGTGGGTGGAGGATGGGCCTGTTCTTTTCCTCCGAAGCTAACGGCTTTTGGCTTTTGCTACAGTACCTAACTTTCAAACGGAGTATTTTCTCAAGATGGGGTCTACAAGTTAAACGATCTACACGTTAAAAGCCCACCATCTGTACCAGCCAAAATCGTAAGTGAGTATCTGTCTCTCCGTAATCTGTACCATAAACAGCCAAAATTCAAAAATTTCAGCCAAAAGCCATAAGCCGCAGCCGTTGCCAAACAGGCCCGATACCTTAAAAAGGAGAGATAGTGATAGGTGTAGGGCCTTATACATATGAATATTATATAAGGAAAAGAAATCAACTTTTACTCATGTAACGGGCTGCATTTATCGTATCGGTCATGGTCTGCCGAAGGTGGGCAAAGCTTAATTACCTTATCAAGTTGTTATACATTATACATGGGTAAGGAGCATATGATTGTGAGGTTGGGTAAGGCCAGAGAGGGCAAAATCCATGTGGTTATAAGTAGCATGGTGGAGTGTCAGGTGAAGGCGAGTCTGGTCTGGCACAACGGCTAGGGATATACTAGTCGGGTAGAGGTATAGCATATGAAAATAAGGGAAACAGCTATGTACTCAGATTTGAGCATCGCATATAAGGAAATATGAAGAAACAGATTGCAATTAAAGTCAGAGTAGCTATGGGTAAAATGATACCAACATGTACAGGGTTTAAAAACATGATTCACACCTGTCTTCTGGACTGGAGGCTACGGAAACCTATCGGTGGCTTTATCTCTGAATACGAGTGATTAGTATATTTATAGACTTTAATGGGAACTTTTACCACATAAAAACTTACTTTCAAAATGATGATCAATAGGATAGAATTGTTGAGCTGATGAATTATTCGTATGACAATTGCATGTTGTTATTAATGCTTACTGAGTGCTTTTGTACTCACTCTTATAATTATTTTTTCTTGTTTAGAGATAAGTTAGTTCGGAAATTTACTCGGGCTGACAAAGTCTACATGGAGGACAATTATCACGTTGAATAGAATGTATGACCCGGAGTACAACGCGTACGAGAAGGATGCTCTGTATGGTATATTAGTGTGTCACTATTGGCTATTCTCTATATTTGTATAATTACTAGTCAGTATTACTCTATTTTCTAACATTGTAATATTTGAGCAGAACTTATTAAGTCATGTTAAAGACTGTAGCCCTACGTAACAATGTTATTGTAATAATATTATACCGTCTCTAGCTATTGTTCCACTGTAACACTCTAATGTTATTTATTATTCGAGAAATTGGGAATTTATTCTATTGTTCCGCTGCAACACAGTAGCCTTGCTATAGAGGACACCATCCATGGAAGAGTTGTTGCACATCTAGAGGTGATGCATAAACGAAAGACAAACCATCTTACTGAAATTTTCATTTGCCCAAAAGTGACACAATAATAAAAAATGTATTTCTTCCTACGGAAATGGACATATCATGCATCACTAGATTTGGCAGGAAAGCGTTCACAACAAGAAGACATTGCGGTTGGAACATGACAAGTTGAGGCCATACATACCGAGAGGGTCCCCTTGCAGTGGCTGCACTTGAAGCATGTCTTGTGGTACGAGACGCCGTCGGCGGTCAGAAGGTCGATGAAACGGACGGTCTTGTCGCACGCCTTGCTCTTGTCCTGCGTGCCGGCGAAAGACATGGCTATTCGTACCGGTGTTCGAGCACGGAGACACCTGCCTGGGCCTCGCACAAAACTTAACTATCTACTACTACTGCTACTTATTCAGGCGAGTCACCAGTCGGTGTCTCAGTGATCGATGAGCAATCGTAGAGAGATGGACAAGTTCTTCAGAAAAACGAGCGTGGCATTTCGAGAACGATGTGGAGACGGCAATGGCCGATGCTTTGAAGGGCGAGGCATGAGTTTGGGATCGAAGGTGGGAGATGCATGGGTTCCAAGCCACACAGACCCAGTCAAGCAAACAAAGCATGTTTAATTTGGGAGGGGTGGTGGTGGCCTCTGTGATCTCGCTTCCTTCCCCTATTTTCCTGGACCGTGTCCGGATGAAATGCCGGTTCGTTTTAGGTCGTGCGAGCCGCGAGCACGACGTGGTGAAATTGATGTTTCCGTCGAAACTGTGGTGCAGGGCATTTGTTTCTTTTGTTCAGAATAGAGAGTTCTGTTTTTCATTGGGTGCTGGTCTACTTGATCCGATCGGTTCTTTGCTTGAGCGGATGGTGAGAAATATGTGTAGCCCTCCTTGCATTTGTAACCACCTCGCCCTCTTCCGCAACTCGGACAGAGGAGACTCGATACTCTGCTGCATCGATTACTGTTTATAGCTGTTATTGTGTTTGCTCTGGACCCTTGGATCTTGATCGGACGATGGGAGCACGCCCCTAATGCTCAATACTGTGCTTCTTTGCAGTAGCAGTTGGATCAGCGTCCGGTTTCACACCTCTTCTATCTCCTTTTTCACTAGAAGAGTTACAAATTGATTTTAGAAAAAGAAGAAGAAGGGAGAGATACAGTTTGCATAGGAAGGATGGAGGAACGGAAAAGGAATGACAGGCGACCCAGTGAGGCCCAGAAGCACATAAAGGTTGGCCCAAAAACTACGACTGCATCGCACTCGAGCTGCTATAAGTCGTGCGAGTAAGGGGGAAAAAGGGGATCTTGTTGACCACAACCCTGAACAATAAGGGCACGTTTTTGTGGCTGTGGTTTTTGATTTTTGACTATTTGTGTGAGAGATTATAGAGTAACTAAAATTTACGTGTGACTTTTGACGATATAAATGAAGTCGGTACAGTATGTACTACAATTAACAAGTAGACCTTATTTTGAAAAGACACACCATTTAAAAGTTAGTTACTGTAGAAAAGTCAAAAGTCACAAAATAACAGGCTCTAAGCCTATCCAAGTCATCGGTTTTTGTCATTCTCGTGAAATCTTTCTCTGAAAATAAGCCTACAAGTCATCGGTTTTTTTTTAAAAAAGAAAGCCACAAGTCATCGAAAAAAAAGTATTACGCCAAGAGATAGAGATCTCGTGCCATGCAATACATGTGATGTTGTAGAAGACACCGACACCGAATGTACTAGAAACATAATGCAAAGCATCAAACTGTGACGACCCACATCGTTAATTAACCTTAAGTAACGAATTACCACGTTAAGCATGATTAATTATGTAAATAAGAATCTAAAAATACGAGGGAATTTAAAATTTTCTATATAGTCGTATAAATTGAAACCAACGAGCGATAAAATAATATGTTGTTTTCACACTTTCATCGACGAGGGCGATTATCAAACGATGTAGACTAAAGTGGTAAATAAAAATTCAATTGTACAACAAGTAAAAGCATTTAACTTAATTAAAATATATATAACAGTCCGTAATACAATTGTGTAATTATTACAATTCTTGTACAACCAATCAAGCCACATTCCTTGAGCTACAACTAAAACTGGCTTAAATAAAATAAAGATATTACAAATCTTTTTACATTAATAACGACAATACAAATTGCTGTAAGTTTACAAGTCTCAGTCTTAATCAAATGACCGCCTCGCAAACTTAGATAATTGTGACACAATTACAACATTAGAAACTACATTCGAGTAACCTACAATATTCTGTATACAACAATATTAAGAGAGCCAAATTACATTCAGATCATCTCATACATTAGAGACTATCGTCGAACGGCCACCACACCGTTATTTCATCTGTGAGCGAACTAGTAATTATAAGACCGAAAAAGACCGAACAAAAGAGTTGTTGAAAATAAAGCAATATAAAGTAAGCATTGCCGTCAGAGCCCTAAGGATTAACTTCGGGCGGGGTAATCCGTTCACAGAGATACCTGACCGTCCGGGGGCCAGTTGGCACCTCTCACAACCATAGGCTCATCACACGGTATTGTATATATACAAACCTGTTCTGAACATAGGAATCCAACCAAGGCAAAGACTAGGTGAGCACAAATCATTCCAGCCAAACCCACAATAGAGAAACCACCTGTCAAAGCCCTCACCATGCAAATATCCACCACAGTGAAATAGATAGCACCGGGCCAGAGCAGCCACGCCCAGAGGGCATCAGCAGCCAATAAGCCTCACGGGCAAGCCATCCAACAAATATCTCACATTGCATACTAGTAGTCAAACCGAGAGAATAGAGCACAGAGGGACAAAGGAAAGGTAAGGTAACATTCCCCAACTCTCACAGCCAATCCCCAGACCGCAGAAGAGTCCTCAGCCGAGTGGAGCCGGAGGTCCAGGGAGTGAAGAACCGACAAACCGAAGGAAGATGGGGACATGACGGCCACAGGAGAACCGCAAGCCAGCATCAAGCATCAGCCACCGCCAATCGGCCACCACCCCAAACCCTAGCATCCCGCACAAGCACCAGTGCAGGTAAACCCCATAATCCCAACATCCGTATAATGCCATTACCAATCCATTCAACATAGGCTAGAAACTATAAGCACTCACCACGGTAGAACACATGAACCATTCAAGCGGGTCACCGGGGGTAAAAGAAGGGGAGAAGAGGGTTACCGTGGGGGCGGCGGCTGCGGGATTCCCGGCCGAGCCACCGGTTCACCGCCGTCGGTACTCCCCCGGCGTACAGCGACGGTTCACCGGCGGAGACGGCCATGGTCAACCGCCTCCCCAAAACCAAACCCTAGGCAAACCTCAAAAAGTTAGCAACTTACAAAAATTAAATCAAGCAAGAAGTGGGGAAAAAGAGGAGGAGCATCCGATTCGGCCAGATCTGGCCGGAGATCCCCAAGCGGCGCCGGTCATCCCGGCGGGAACGGCCGGCCAGAGGAGGCGTCGGCGGGGAGTCGGCGTGAGGGGGGGACGGCACCGAGGAGAGGCGCCGAGGCGCGGGCGCGAGAGAGAGGCGGCGCATGAAGGGAGCCGAACCGGGCGGCGGCGCTGAGACGCGAAGGCGGGGGAGAGGCGGCGTGAGGAGAGAGCAGGGAGGCCGAGAGAGAGAGAGGGGGAGATAGAGAGAGGGAGCCGGCGGAGTGGGCGAGAAAGGAGGAAAAGGAGGGGAGATGGAGAGGCGTCGGCAGAGGAAAAAGGAGAGGGGGCGTCGGTGGAGTAAAAGAGAAGGAGAGGAGGCGTCGGCAGCCGAGAGAAGCCGAGACCAGTGGGAAACCAAAAATAATAAGGCAGTGACTACAAAACCAAAAAGGGCAAATATAAAAGATGCTAACAGGGGTATTAGTAAGAACTTAGGGGGAGTTAAATAGACTTCATGATCAATTGCTATCAGATAGAATAATTGTATGCATGTGCCTGCATATTATTAAGATAATATTGCCAATTTCGCCATTAATTAAAATGATTAGTTAGAATGCAATAATTGGTAATTGCTTATTCTTGCATTTAATTTTGTGGACACTATTAAATTGAATTGGAAACTATTGCACTCTGTTTAAAAGGAAGAAAGGGACAATTTGCGAGTCCTGAATATAATTAATGGAAATCTTATGATGACCCAAAATTGTATAAATAATCGAACCGTAGATTAATTAGCGTCTAATTAGCAGGAAAGAGGCTGAATCTTCAAAGGGAACCATATCAGGGTAACGAGGAGACTCAGCAATTTAATATAAACTCAGGCAAGCATTCCTTTGAACATATTTGCAGAGTATATTCGTAAAACAAGTATTTTGTATTACTCTAGTATCACTTGCATGAAAGAAATAAAAATGTTTTAAATCAAGCAATGGCTATGTGTGAATGGAAAGGGTTAGATGGCGACTGATGGAGCAGTTGGCCATCTGGGGTAATTAAGAGGGTGGGCAGAGGTGGCCAGGGCAGGTGGCAAGGGGCAGGTTGGGACCTCTGCATAAGATTATAATATAAGAAGTCACCAGCTTCATCCGTGTGAACAGACCGTACCAACCCGTATCAACCAACATCCCGTTTGAGGACGAACAGACTAGTAGCTCTATCGAAGTGTTATATTCTCCACATGGGTAAGTATTTTATTAAGCCGTTGGGAGAACCCACATGATCCGGGCCAGCACTTGGGTGCCGGGTGGGGGACCCCGTGGAGGAACCCACAAGATCCGGGCCAGCAACTGGGTGCCGGGTGGGGACCTCCACCACCGCAGGAACCCACATGATCCGGGCCAGAGTTTGGGTGCCGGGTGGGGGATGCAAGGCGCATATATTAGCGCGGGTGGAGGTTGGGGTAGGGCGAGGCCCGTGGGCGCCGAGCGAGGGTGAGAAACCACCTCGGGCCGCCCCAACCAACAACTATGTCGAGGTCCGTGGGCGCCGAGCGAGGGTGAGAAACCACCTCGGGCCGCTGGCTAAGAATAGTTGGGTGGAGATATAATTACTGAGATAGATGCAAACGTTCTGTACTCTGATCTGGGCACCGCATCTAAGGAATTGCGGAGATCCATGAGCCACCAGGATCAGGGTGATGATGGGTAAAGTGATACAAGCTTGCGCAATGCTATCTAAATCATGAATTCATGCCTGTCTCCGAGAAAGGAGAATTACGGAAACTTATGGGGGTTTTTGCTGTTCATGCGTATGTTCAGTAGTTTTCTAAATTAATAAATAGGACTTCTTTCAAAACCAACAAACCTTATTTTCTAGAAGTCATGGAATGGCATGGTTGATGAAAAGAGTGTTAAGAATGAACACGAGACTGAAGAGAGGAATTGAGATTCCTACAAAGTGTAAATGATGGGCATTTGATGCATTTTGTATTATAACGCTTGCTGAGTACTTCTGTACTCACCCTTGCTATTATCTCCCCCTTTGCTTAGGAGCATGTCAATTCAGGGGAGGGCTGAGATCAAGAGGAAGCTACCTGGATGAAATGCCATGGACTCAGAATATAGTGGGTACAAGGTGGACACTCCGTGTGGAGTCGTTTTAAATAGGAAGTAGTTAGATTATTTTCCGTCTAAAGACTGTAATATTTAAGCCTTTGAGGCTTTGTAATAAATTTTAGCCCTGCGTGGCGATATTCTTGTAACATCGTGTTTTGTCTCTAATTATTGTTCTGCTGCAACACCCTGGTAGGCTTATTATTCGTTAGAGCGATGTTTTATCGGCTAACACGAATAATAATCCGTGGACTAGCGTTATTACCCCACGGTAATAATGCGGGTCGTCACACAAACTGACCGAGCAAAGATTTTTTATGTTAGTCATTGTTAATCCTTGAAAGTATACAAGACAAAAACGTCCTACCATTCAGTAAGTAGCCAGTACGTAGCCAAGACAAGAGCTACCCTCTTGTCTTCAATAACCGACCTGTCAGCTTTGGCTGCGTAAGCAGTCCTCAAGATAATTGAAGTTGTGTTATTTTCTGGGAACTTTTGGGTGGTCAAAATGTGGAAAAATTATTCAAAAAATTTAGGTACAGTTACAGCTGAACTATCTAGTAATTAGTCACTTGGCCAGTGACTTAGTGAGAGATACATACCACCCAGTATTTTTGTAAGAACGTGCGACAAAGGCGAAATTATTTGATCTGACGTAGAGAAAGCAAGACTGAAAAGAGGCAGATTTCAGTACATCGAATCACCGGCCTCAACCAACGACTCGAAGTAGCAGGCTATTTTACTGTTATGCAAAACGTAGATGAAAAATCTATTCAAAGCTTACTATATCAGAGATATGGTTGATGGCTCTCTGAATTCTGAATAAAAGTGCCCTTAGGTCTTGAGTCTACATCCAACTCTTTCTACAGCATTTACATTTTTTTTACCGGAAACACAGTTGAAGTTTAGCAGGACAATTGCATATTTTATTGGTCTGAGAGACTTATATATGTTCAGACGGCCGCCGTGTAATGGCACTAACTGTTGGATTAATTGGGGTTGGCCTATTTTAATTTAGCAATTAATCAATTGAAATTTCTAGGCCCACAACTAATGCTAGGTAGAAAATTGTTTAGTCCCATATGGAGAATTGAATGAGAGTTACACCACTTTAAAAGGTGGAACGTGGTAACCCCCTTGTGGAATTGGAGAGAGCCAATACACACGCGCGCTCGCTCGCTCGCCGCGCCGCGCCGTGCGGTGCGGTGCGGTGCGTGTGCGTGCGTACGTACGTACGTACGTACGCGCGCAGGCGTGTCGGGTGCGGGCGCGTTTTTCTTTATCTATTCGAAAATCGAAACGCACTGACTCGCTGGCAGTAACGGTGCAGTTACTAGTGGATTATGGCTGAGGTTACTTTCGAGTAATGGGTGCAGTTACTGGTGACTAATGGCGGCAGTTAAGAAGGCTCTCCTCTCCATACGAAAGAACAGTTTTTCTAGACCTCCGGAACTTCGTCCGTTTGTGTACCTGCACGGGTAGGCGGGCGATCAAGTTTTTGGGGAGCGCATCGGCGCGACTACTCATTCTGCGACGTCTTCTTCCGGTGGTGAACTGTTCGCGGGACTACACTGCGAACATCTTCCTGCATCACGCCTCGATCGCCTACACCGAATAGGCCATCATGTCAACTGATGGTAACGGCGCCTCTGGTGCCTCCGGCACTGGCCCCGCCCGAGGGTATAAACTGCAAACTTCTTTGATGTATTTTTTGTGCGCTATGAATTTGTTAATAGATGTTACTGTTACCTTGTTCATTAGCGAATATGAATACATCATTGTTAGATCACTCATACCTTTCTATGTCATGTTTTATATGCTAAATTTCTGGATTAAAATATACCGAAAATTGACTAGATATTCAACAATCCAAATCTTTTTCGGTAGTTGGCTTTGCTGCGTCGCTTAAGCCACACCCTCCGTTTGATGGTTCAAATTTTAAGAGATGGTGTGCACGCGCGATCCTGTGGTTTACTGCCATGGAATGTTTTCATGTTGCACAAGGAAAGCCCGCTGAGCCTCTGTCTGATGAGGATGAATGCAAGTTCAATGTAGCGGATAACTTTTTCCGAGGTGCGCTTGTCAACATACTGGCGGATAACATTGTGGATGTGTACATGCATTTGCCTACGGGCAAAGATATGTGGAATGCACTTGAGGCCAAGTTCGGAGTTTCTGATGCTGGCAGTGAGCTGTATGTCATGGAGCAGTTCTATGACTACAAGATGGTCGATGACCGTTCTGTAGTAGAGCAAACTCATGAGATTCAGGCGCTGGCAAAGGAACTTGAGAACAATAAGTGCGAGTTACCGGACAAGTTTGTGGCTGGCGGTATTATCGTCAAGTTATCACCCTCTTGGTCGGATTTTGCTACTTCTCTAAAGCACAAGAGGCAGGAGTTCAGTGTTACTGATCTCATTGGCACTCTTGGTGTTGAAGAGAAGGCGAGGGCAAAAGATACTCGTGGCAAGAAAGTTGCTGCTGAGGGAGGTTCTAGCGCCAATTTGGTGCAGAAGAAGAATCCTCAGGCTTTCCACAATAAAAAAATAAGCTTTTTGTCAAGCCCAAGGCTACCACTGAGTTTAAGAAGAAAGGCAAAGGAAAGGGCAGCTGCTTTGTGTGCGGTGATTCTGGCCATTGGGCTAAGGATTGTCCAGATCGCATGGATAAGCAGAAGAAGTATGCCAACATGGTTATTAGTGACGCTGGAGGAACATCGGGGTACGGTAATTATTTACATACAGTTCTTTCTGTTTGTCAATCACCTGAGTGGTGGGTTGACACTGGTGCTAATATTCATGTTTGTGCTGATATTTCCTTGTTTTCATCTTATCAGGTCGGTCGAGGTTGCTCCTTGTTGATGGGGAACGGATCGCATGCAGCTGTTCATGGTGTTGGTACGGTCGATCTGAAGTTTACTTCGGGAAAGACTGTGCAGTTGAAGAACGTGCAGCATGTCCCCTCCATAAAGAAGAATCTCGTTAGCGGATCTCTACTATGTAGAGATGGTTTTAGGCTTGCTTTTGAGTCCAATAAATGTGTCGTGTCTAAGTATGGAACATTTGTTGGTAAAGGCTATGAGAGCGGAGGTTTGTTCCATTTTTGTTTGATGGATTCCTGTAATAAAATTGTGAACCATGTGTGTAATGATGATGATGAGTCTAATGTTTGTCATTCACGACTTTATCATGTTAATTTTGGGTGTATGACGCGCTTAGCTAATATGAGTTTAATCCCGAAATTCACTTTGGTCAAAGGTTCTAAGTGCCATGCGTGTGTTCAATCGAAACAACCTCGCAAGCCTCACAAGGCAGCAAAAGAGGCGAGGAATTTGGCACCGTTAGAACTCATTCATTCTGATTTATGCGAGATGAATGGCGTGTTGACTAAAGGGGGAAAGAAATATTTCATGACGCTTATAGATGATTGCACTAGATTTTGCTATGTGTACTTATTGAAAACAAAAGATGAAACATTGAATTACTTTAAGATCTATAAAGCTGAGGTAGAAAACCAACTTGTAAGGAAAATCAAGCGGGTAAGGTCTGATCGTGGAGGAGAGTATTTTTCAAATGAGTTTACTGTATTCTGCGAGGAACATGGAATTATTCATGAGAGGACGCCTCCCTATTCTCCTGAATCAAACGGGATTGCCGAAAGAAAGAACCGCACTCTAACTGATTTGGTTAACGCCATGTTAGACACTGCGGGACTTTCTAAGGAATGGTGGGGTGAGGCTATATTGACCGCATGTCATGTCCTGAATAGAGTTCCTACAAAGAACAAAGAAGTAACATCATTCGAGGAATGGGAAAAGAAGAAGTTGACTCTCTCATACTTGCGCACCTGGGGATGTTTGGCCAAAGTTAACGTGCCAATTGTCAAGAAGCGCAAACTTGGACCAAAAACCGTAGATTGTGTATTCCTTGGTTATGCTATACACAGCGTGGGCTATAGGTTCTTAATTATAAAATCTGGAGTACCTGACGTGCGTGTTGGTACAATCATAGAGTCCAGAGATGCTACATTTTTTGAGAATGAGTTTCCTATGAAAAGTGATGTATCTAGCTTATCTAGTCAAGAACCTATAATTTTCCTTGATTCTTTTGTGCCGATAGAACATGTTGAGCAAACGCCTGTGGAAAATCCTGAGGAGGATAACAATGAAGTTACTCGAAAGAGTAAGAGACAGAGGACTGCAAAGTCTTTTAGTGATGATTTCATTGTATACCTCGTGGATGACACTCCAAGAACCATTGAAGAGGCATATTCTTCTCCTGACGCTGACTATTGGAAGGAAGCAGTACGGAGTGAGATGGACTCTATTATGTCTAATGGAACTTGGGAGGTCGTTGACCGTCCTTATGGGTGTAAACCTGTAGGATGTAAATGGGTTTTCAAGAAAAAGCTTAGGCCTGATGGTACAATTGAAAAGTACAAGGCAAGACTTGTGGCCAAGGGTTATACCCAAAAAGAAGGCGAGGATTTCTTTGATACTTATTCACCTGTTGCCCGATTGACCACAATTCGAGTACTACTTGCCCTGGCTGCCTCTCATGGTCTTCTCGTTCATCAAATGGACGTTAAGACAGCTTTCCTAAATGGAGAGTTGGAGGAGGAGATTTATATGGATCAGCCAGATGGGTTTGTAGTAGAAGGTCAAGAAGAAAAGGTGTGCAAGTTGTTAAAGTATTTGTATGGCTTAAAGCAAGCACCTAAGCAATGGCATGAGAAGTTCGACAAAACTTTGACATCTGCTGGCTTTGTTGTGAATGAAGCTGACAAATGTGTGTACTATCGCTATGGTGGGGGAGAAGGAGTGATCTTGTGCTTGTATGTTGATGACATACTGATTTTTGGAACCAACCTCAATGTGATTGAGGAGGTTAAGGACTTTCTGTCCAAGAATTTTGAGATGAAAGATTTGGGAGTGGCTGATGTGATTCTTAACATTAAGCTACTGAGAGAAGGTGATGGTGGGGTTACACTCGTGCAATCCCACTATGTGGATAAGGTCTTGAGTCGCTTTGGTTATAGTGACTGCAAGCCTGCTTCTACTCCTTATGATCCTAGTGTGTTATTGAGGAAAAACCGAAGAATAACAAGGGATCAATTGAGATACTCTCATATCATTGGCTCATTGATGTATTTAGCTAGTGCTACGAGGCCTGACATCTCGTTTGCTGTGAGCAAGCTAAGCCGGTTTGTTTCAAATCTGGGAGATGATCATTGGCGTGCTCTTGAGAGAGTAATGCGCTATCTAAAGGCAACTGTGAGCTATGGCATTCACTATGCTGGGTACCCAAAGGTACTGGAGGGCTACAGTGATTCAAACTGGATCTCTGATGCCGATGAGATAAAAGCCACGAGTGGATATGTGTTCACACTTGGAGGTGATGCTGTTTCCTAGAAGTCTTGCAAGCAGACCATCTTAACGAGGTCAACAATGGAAGCAGAACTCATAGCATTAGATACCGCCACTGTTGAGGCTGAGTGGCTTCGTGAACTCCTTATGGATTTGCCGGTGGTTGAAAAACCGATACCGGCTATCCTGATGAACTGTGATAATCAGACTGTAATTATCAAGGTGAACAGTTCTAAGGACAACATGAAGTCATCTAGGCATGTTAAGAGGCGGTTGAAGTCTGTCAGAAAGCTGAAAAACTCTGGAGTGATAGCACTGGACTATGTCCAGACAGCTAATAATCTGGCCGACCAATTTACAAAGGGTTTATCACGTAATGTGATAGATAGTGCATCGAGTGAGATGGACCTGAGACCCACATGAGTCGTACCATAGTGGTAACCTGTTCTACGTGATCGGAGATCCCGTGAAGTAGGATGGTGAAACAAGCTGTTGGTTGACTGGGTGGAGAGACCTTTACAAGGCTCATTTCTTCAGTGATGCACTTCTCTCCTATTCTGTATGGCAGGTTGGTTTTTACCTCAATGTGATCCGAGTGGCTTATTTAAAGCAGAGATGTCGGCCTACAGGACATCTTAGAAGGAACACACCTATATGAGTTCGACTGCTGGTCACAGTCTATGAGATTTGGGTGATCTCTAGATACTCATAAATAGGCATGGAGTATGACTTATACGCTCCGACCAGAGGGGATGCTTTAGGCAGCCTAGTACTAGTAAAGGAATTGGGTAAAGCTTGTTCGCACAAAACTGTCAATTCAAGGCATAGTCCATTGTTCAGTTGTGGATGAGTGTAACTCCTTTACTAGGTGGATGTTCAACTTAACAGTCTCCATCGAAACACTGGTATATCAAACAACAGCAGAACTGAGAGCATTTCTCGTGTGCCTTGAAATTTGGTGGGGATTGTTGGATTAATTGGGATTGGCCATTTTAATTTAGCAATTAATCAATTGAAATTCCTAGGCCCACAACTAATGCTAGGTAGAAAATTGTTTAGTCCCATATGGAGAATTGAATGGGAGTTACACCACTTTAAAAGGTGGAACGTGGTAACCCCCTTGTGGAATTGGAGAGAGCCAATACACACGCGCGCTCGCTCGCTCGCCTCGCCACGCCGCGCCGCGCCGTGCGGTGCGTGTGCGTGTGCGTGCGTACGTACGTACGTACGCGCGCAGGCGTGTCGGGTGCGGGCGCGTTTTTCTTTATCTATTCGAAAATCGAAACGCACTGACTCGCTGGCAGTAACGGTGCAGTTACTAGTGGATTATGGCTGCGGTTACTTTCGAGTAATGGGTGCAGTTACTGGTGACTAATGGCGGCAGTTACTGGTCTCTTCATTTTTGCTGTTACAAGAGAACAGAGCATAAGAAGGCTCTCCTCTCCATACGAAAGAACAGTTTTTCTCTCCTTCTGTTTTTGTTGCTGCTCTCTGCAATCTCTGGTCCAGAACCTTGCGCGCACAAGTTTCTGGGCGAGTAGACCTCCGGAACTTCGTCCGTTTGTGTACCTGCACGGGTAGGCGGGCGATCAAGTTTTTGGGGAGCGCATCGGCACGACTACTCATTCTGCGACGTCTTCTTCCGGTGGTGAACTGTTCGCGGGACTACACTGCGAACATCTTCCTGCATCACGCCTCGATCGCCTACACCGAATAGGCCATCATGTCAACTGATGGTAACGGCGCCTCTGGTGCCTCCGGCACTGGCCCCGCCCGAGGGTATAAACTGCAAACTTCTTTGATGTATTTTCTGTGCGCTATGAATTTGTTAATAGATGTTACTGTTAGCTTGTTCATTAGCGAATATGAATACATCATTGTTAGATCGCTCATACCTTTCTATGTCATGTTTTATATGCTAAATTTCTGGATTAAAATATGCCGAAAATTGACTAGATATTCAACACTAACCATGATAGTTGTAGTAGCTAGTAGCTACAGTTCTTTCAGAACGCATGTATAGACCAATCCAATCTCCAAACATTTAACCAATACACATGGAACAACTTCGATGACTTTGAAGTTACACTGCTCCATCTTAATTGATCCGTTCCTACCCTGCATTCAACTGTTCAAGAATCCGTGGGCATTGCGAAATCAACTCTTTTATCCCTTGCTCTATACATCAACAAGTCATCGATGGACAGACTTTCTCCTGCTCCTGGAACTTCCAGTGACATGAATTGCTGCATTTCTCTCATCATTGTCCTAGCGACTTAACTGTTCTGTTCATCAATAATGCCAAATGGGGGTGTTTAGGTAGGCTCAGATATGCGAGTCTGAGCAATATAGTAGCGGTCAGTGTCATAGTTGTTACTTACCAACTCCGTACTAGGTGTAGAAAAACAACCAAACAGAAAGCGAAATGAACACGTCTGAAACCCGAAGTTATTACTAAGCTGTGAAAGACTGAATATGGCAATAGAGAAGGGTTGAATAGTGTATTTTAATTTTCTCTTAAGTATTTAACACTTATTCACTCTAATAGCTACAAAGCTATGAAGATTGGAATGAGAAACCAACACCAAATAAGCAAAATAAACATATGAAATTTTAGAGAAAAATTAGGAAAATTGGAAGTACCTTTGTTATAACTACGGTGCTACTGAAAATTGGAAGTAACTTTGTTATAAATGTGGTACTAAAATTGATGAAACTTTTGATTCGTATATCTAAATGACATAAAATTTTGCAGAGATCTTCTCTAGGTTATCAAGGACCTATTTCAATAAACGATTATGAAAATTATGATCAAAATTTAGACTTTTTCAGTTTGAAGGAAAGGTTTGACGAAACCGAGCCAAAATCAAAATCGGTTAATACAACTTGCTCGTAAGATGATGATGACCAAGAAGGGTCTAGATGTATTCCTGTTAGACCATGTGGCTAGGTCTAGAATTTTTATGATAATGAATAATTGACAACATTACTTAGTATTGTTATTCGAGGCGTGTGGCGTGTGTGCGTGTATTAATATTGGTCAAGTTGGAGAGAACTTGTGCCAGAAAAATATTCTTTGGTCTTTGTATGTACAGGTTGGGCGTGGAGACGATCATGGTCGATGACAAGGAAGATCGGGACTAGGAGAGGGAAATCTGAGGTCCAGGCGGTCGAGGATGTCACGAGATGGTCGGGCTCACGCTGGAGCACATGGAGATCAAAAGTGGATGGTGCGTGGAGAAGCTAGGGGAGGTATGGTCCTGGAGGCTTCGACACGCGATGAGTTAAAAAGTCGGAAGTGTGAAAACCCGTGTTAGAAAAGGTTTCAGGTCCTTGAAAATTAGTGGACCAAAATTCTAGTTGAGGTAAAAAGGTTCAGGTCTAGTTAGATAAGTTATATTAGGGTTTTGAATAGAGATTGAATAGGAGAGAGTCGACTGTATAAAAGAGAAAAAAAACGTGCTGATTGTGTGCGTGCCGTAATTGAGCGAAGGAAAAAAAGAAGTATCGAGCGGCGGCTTGTATGTAGAAAAATACGTGTATGCGGCGGCTCACTCGTACAAGAGAAAAAAAAAAGTAGAGCAGCGGCCGTGCTTTTGGTTGAAGATTCGTTGATACATGGTTGATGGATACTTCGTAGCTCAGCTTGCTTGCATGCATGTTTACGTGGATGATTGCCTGATGGATAATCGAGTCTTGTATGCATGCATGTATACAACGATGGATAATGAGAAAGGTAGCTTGCATGTCTACATGATTGAAGGCGTGAGCGGCGGCTTGTGTGTATCACGCGGCCTGTGATGTGATCTCGGGGTTGCGTGATGCATGGAAAGAGGCGAGCGGCGTCCGCGTTTTTGCTTTTTCGCTGAGGAGTTCTGAGCGACGGCCAGACTGAGCGGCGGCCAGACTTTCGCTGGCAGGTTTTCGTGCAGCCGCCGTGACCAAGTTGAAGGCGTGACGCTCTGGCCGAGAGATGGTTGGAATAAAAAAAATTCAGAGCATAAGGTGTAACAGCCTAACTATTTATTTTAAATTTTTGAGTGAAAAAAACCAAAAAATTATTAATTATTTCAAATCCTATTTCAAATTAATTATTTGGTTTCAGTTGAGACTTATTTAGTTTACTGGTTTTTCTGGAGTTTTAAAGTCTATTTTGAAATTAAAAAGTATTTCAAATATAAAAATATATTATAATATTAAGTTTAAAATATTTTTCTAAGTCCAAAATAATCCCAGGAGTTTCTTTGAATTTTTCTGAAATTTTTGGACTTTATTTGGTATTTTTCTGGGCTTTAATTATTTTCCTAGGTGTTCTGAAAATCCAAATCCTTAAATAAAATCTTAAATCCGCACCTTCTCTCCGGCTGACAGGTGGACGCTCAGGATGCGCCCACGTCGCCTCTGGCCTCATCCAACTGCCCGACTCATCCCACCTTCCCACTCTCCCTGGCTGACGCGTGGATGGCTTAGATTAGCCGTGTGCACGCGCCCACCTTTGGCGACCAATTCCCAGCGCCCCACGCCCCTCCGCCCCCTATAAATACCTCCATCACCTCCGCCTCCTTCCGCTCATCCTCCCGCCACCCTCCAATTCTCCTCCCCGCCACCCGAATGCGCCCGCACCGTGCTCCCCCATTTCCGCCGCCGCTCCCAACTTCGGCGAGCAATCGCCCTCACCTCGGCCGCCCTCGAGCTCCGCCGCATCTTCCCTCAGCTTCCTCGCCTCGCCGTGAAACCCCTCCGCCTCTCCACCGTGCTCCCCGGCCACCGGAGCACCGCCGCACCGTTGGACCCGAGCGCGCCACCGCCTCGGCCGCCGCCAGCTCGCCGCCGTTCGCCGCCGGTAAGGCCGCACCCGCCGCCGCATTCCCCGTCCTCCCCGCTCGCTCCTCGACCCCTCGCCGCCGGTCGCCGCGCTGCCTCGGGCGCCCACGTGGCGCCACGTTCTCCGCCACCTCAGCGCCGTCCGTCCCCGTCAGCGCCACGCGGGCACACCCCGCCCCCCGTGCCACCTCAGCCGCTGCCTCCACCCGTGAACCTAGTCCATGGACCAAGGGCCCACATGTCAGCCCCTTCCCCTTCTTTTCCCGTTCAAAAATAATTCGGCCCAAAAAGAAAATTCCTCGCTGACGCAATAATCCCATATTTTCCTTTAGAAAAATAATTCTAAAAATCCAGATTTTCCTTTTTCCCTGATTTTAAATTTCCCGGAGCCCGTTCTCTTTCGTCCCAACTCCGATTTGGCCCATTCAAATTTCTAAATTCATCAAAAATTCCCATTTATCTATTTCTAGCCTCAATTCAAATGTTTGAAGTCTTTTTGAATTTATTTTGAATTTATTTGAATTTGGTGGGTTATTTTCACGTGTAGACTTCGACGATTCGGGAAAATTCGACGACGAAGGTTTGAACCAATTTGAAGAGCAAGGCAAGTCACACTCCTTGATCATTTTGATCCCAGTTTTCAAAATAAAATTATGTTGATTTAAATTATATTGCATGCATATTTTTATTCAACGTATTTCAATTCAGTTTTAAATTTAGTTATTGCCTACTTGTTAATTCCTTCATTGAATTTGAACTCCTCAATACCTTGTCACCCTAGATCAAACTCTAGCTAGTGCATTAGTGTTGGCTAGAGGAATTTTGAATCAAACGCTTAGCCCTGCTTAGTCACAATATTTGTTTTGGGATATCTTTCACATAAAATGATGACCCTTTTGACATAAAATGATATGTACTCTTGACTTTGGTGAGTCAAGAAGGTTTATGAATTATTTTGAAAACAAATATATACCTGGTTTAGACTTAGGTATTTGGTTAGAGTGGTGGGTGCAGGCATGCCCTGTTGGTTGAAGCCGCAGTGGTTGATTGTCGTGCACGGGGGTATGTGGTTGGGCCTAAGTCAGGTTAAGGACCGGTCTGTGAGCTACTGTTGCAAAGCCCTAATCGTACTACCACATGGCTGGTATGGGACAGCCCTGGCTGAATAATTTGCGAAGTCCCAACCTGAGCCGAGTCGTAGGTTGAAAGTGAGCGTGGTTGGTGCCATGTGAAGTCTCACTTGGGCGAGCGTGGTTAAGCCATGAGAAGTCTCGTCTAGGCTCAAGAGGGGGTCCCGGTCTGGTGGATTCCTTACTGGGGTGAAACCTTAGAGTTGGCTCGACCAGGTTGAAGGCTTTGCATTGTAAAGGTCTTGTCACGACTCCTCGCCGCACACCTAAGGAAGTGTGTAACCCGGTGGCAATATGGGATGATCGTGTCTTGTGGGTAAAGCTGTACAACCTCTGCAGAGTGTATCATCTATCCTGGATAGCCGTGCCCACGGTCATGGGCATGCTGAGTAAAAGTTTTTCATGGATTAAACTTTGTTTTTCAAAAATGTTTTCGAAAACCTTATGGATGGATGGAATCCATGAGAGAATGAAAACCTTGTGGGTAGATGGAACCCATGAGAGAAATTGAAAACTTTGTGGATGGATGGAATCCGTGAGAGATTGAAATCTGGTGAATGGATGGAATTCATCAGAGTTGCGCAGTGAAAGCGTGTGGATGGATGGAATCCATACGAGATCTTTTGGGAAAGATGGTCCGGGTGGGATGCCCGTGGATAGGTTGGTGTATGGTCGAAGCCTGCACTGACGGTATTACTTTCTACTACAAGTATTGTGTTTACTTACTGTATTAAATTCAGCATTTTCAATCTATTATTGTATTTCTTAAATGCTGTTTTATGCAAACTAACCCTATAAGCCTTCCGTTGAAGCCTTTATCATTATGTTGTATTTTCTGTGTGATTTGCGGAGTACAAGTTTGTACTCACCTTGCTTTTTCCACACAGAGAAGGAAGACGTCAACTTCGGTGAAGATTTGGACGAATAGGCCGCGTCTTACTGTCGTTTGCATGTGGGCAAGCTTGGGCTTCGCTTTTATCAGTTTGCTTCCGCAGTTCTTTGCTTTATTTATTTTGCCAATGAGCATTGATGTAAGACTTGGCCATAAGGCCGTACCCTTTTATTTAATATAATCAGTCATTTGTGCTTGGTATTTATCTTTGTTGTCACTGTGTGCACTAGCTGATCTTGGACTAGTGCGATTTACACAGAGGATCCAGGAGTCGTTGCTCCGGGTTTCGACACCTCCCCTCACACACCTCCCTCCGCCCTCTTCCCTCTCACTTGGGCTTCAAAGCACCCAGAGTCGTCTCCCTCTCTCCCCGAGCATCGCCCAGCCTCCGGCGAGCAATCGCCACCGCCTTCGACCGCCTCACGCCTCGCCGACGCCACCCACACCCTCCTTGGCTCCCGGCGATCACCGTGCGCCCCTCGGCCGAGCCCCAGGACCACCGGAGCACGATCGTCGATGTCGCTCAAGCACGTGCCACCACCTCTCTCACCGCCGACCGTCTTCTGGCCCTTCTCAGTGAGCACCCCGTGCACTAACAGACTCCCCGTGACTTCCTCTTCATAATGCACCCCTTGCCGACCGCCACCGTCCGTCGGATTTTACAGCCACTCCACTTTAAAGGACAAAGAGCACCCAAGATACTCACTCTCAAACCCTAACACTAAATCTAGAGAAGAGAGCATAAGAGATAGGTTGGATGGTTAACCTATATGTCTCCATCCCAACCCCCTTTTATAGGTGGGCAACTAGCCACCTATTCATCTTAGTGGATACTATCCACTATTATAATGGGGAAATTTGTTAGCCCTACAAACTGGTTTTGTTCATATAAGTTCACTTATGCATACTTTTCAAAGCACATAAGTATGCATCCGCTAAATCCTTAGCCTCGATTAAACCAGCTCCACCTTGACCTAAATCGCTCTCCAACACATTGCCCATGCACCGTGGTTTTGATCCAAGTTAATTTCTGATATTTTGGTCAAACTATGAAGATACCATTCCTTGACTCGGTCATCACCAACCACTATAAGCAATCGCCATGATTGCCGCGTGTAAATACACCGTTAACTTGCCATACGTCGTCAAGTCTCTCCCGTCCTGATTCCACTGAACCACGCCTCACTTGGCCCGTGCAAGCCACATGGTGCTATCCCGCCGTTCGAACCCGCCTTCAATATTTCCTATTTTTCTCGTGCCATACTTGAGCTCACCGTCTCACTTAGCATCCTCGATTGTTCTGGATCTCAACTCCTCCATGAGCCTAGCATCGATCATCATCGTTGACCACAGTTGACTTCAAGCTACCCTGCACATCCAAGACAAAGAAATTATTTTTAGGCATAAGTTTTTCACAACTTGACCTACATTAGCCAAGACATGCATCATACAGCCTAAATCCAATGACCCAAGTCACCCCAACTCAATCCATGACTCAAATCCCAAAACCCTATTTTTGGGGAAGATCGGTACTACCGCACTACAGTACTACCGCTCCTCAAACTAGTATTACCGCACCTTGAGATCTTCAGTTGGACCTCTCTGGAAGAAACATATCATCGCTTGGTCGGTACTACTGCCTTACGGTACTACCACCCTACGGTATGATCGCGCTTGTACCTGCGGTACTTCCGAGTTTTCTAGAACTTCCAGAATTTAGTCAAAATCAAATGCAATCTTTGCAAAACTATTTGATCACTCCACAAAACTTGCAATAGTTCATCACAATAACATCTTGAACCTTCCCACATGGTCTTTCAAGCTCCCCCTTGATGAATACATTAGCAATTCTTCAAAAATGCAAATTGGAGATGGTTTTAAAAAAGGAAAGGGGAATTTTGCAAAGTGAGCTCCAAATGGTCAAAAGTAGATTTCAACGAGTTAAACACGACCATTTGATACAAAGATAGATAGAAGTTACTAAGAATCACAATTTTCACAAAAACTTCATATTTACCAAAAGTGTTAGGAAATCTCACTCTAGGTCCATAATAAAGAACAACTGTTTGATGTGACCTTAGTCATAGCGAGAAGTGATCGAAAATCATAGCAATAAAAGGCTCCAGTTATCAAGTTTTTGCATGAAATCTTTAAATCACGCTCTAGATATGTATTTTTATGATCTTTCTCCTCCTTTAACGATGGAATCATCAAGATGCGTGAAAGAAAATATAGCATAAATGAATTGAAGTGGCTACAATTTATTCATTTTTAGCATTTAGGTGAAATGAAGATTATCCAAAATGACTTTCTAAGTATTATACCATGACATAAAAAGTGAAAGTCTTGTCTAGATCATTGCAAAACATGTATAGCCAAGGTAAAGCCACATAAGCAACGATCTGCATTTAAATGGATTTTTAACATATCTAGGTGCTCAAGTTCATAATATAGCCAAGAGTATCCAAAGAATGAGCCAGGCCACATCAATATACTAAATGAAACCAAGAATCTACAATTTAGTCAATTTAGAGTGCTGCAAGTTCAAGAATGAAACATTTTATTCAAACACTTGATATTACTTGTAGTTGAGCAAATTTAGCATATTGGACAAATTTTGAACTCATTTTTGGTTTAGACGAAACCATTTTTTACAAAATTTTATTTTCTTAACCATGTGCTAGATCTCAAATCTTATGTAACTACCCCAAGCAAGTAGCTTAAGAAAGTGATCTTGGTCATCCAAAACTCCCCTTGAGTTCATGCCTAGTGCAATGACAAGCTATCTCATGAGAAAGAATTGGTGAGATCAGTTCTTTCGCACAAAAGAGATCTTTTTGCATTTTTGACTAAGTTCAAGAACAAAGAGCTAACACTAACTCATGCTTCAATAATGAACTAGTATAGCTCAATCTAAAACTCAATGCCGATTCAAGACTCAACTTAACGTATTTGATATGGCATGACTCATAAGAGGATTCATTAGAGCAAAACATAATTTAATTCAAGTTTTTCATATTTAAAGAAGCTAGCATGGTAAAAGCTAAGCTACACATAGAAGGTCATGATAAATCTAGCAATATAGCATAAGTTATGGTAAGATGTAAAGCGGTTTTATCATGTCACACAACGATAATAATCAGGGCTCCATGTATTTATATTACAATGCATATTGCTGAATTTAAATACAATGACATAAAGATTTTAGCTCCCCCTCAGCAAGTGAGTCAGTTTAGAAGCAATTTAGTTCAAGTTGAGTTATGTCAACATCAAGCTCAAGAAAATCTCAAATGAACTCTTTTTGAACAAAAGCAAAAAGCATAAGAGAAGAAGCTTGAAAAAACGAAGAAATGGCCGTTCTTAAAACATAGACAAGATAGAAGGGTTACTATGGCTTAGACTTGCTCACCATCTACCCCATATGACTCTAAAACTATTAGCTGGTTATTTAAAACACAAGGAAATAAACATATTCCTTGTCTACCCAAAGGGGCCCAACCCCTGCTAAACCTAAAAGAAGTGAGTGAACTCAAACTAGTGAGAAGAGAAGCAACTAATAAGCAGCATCCTAGGATCACAAGATGAGAAAAAAGTCTAACTAACTGAGAATGAGAACCATTCTAGTTAAAAAGACTAACCCAAATGCACCCAATAAACAAAGTGCAATAGAATGAAAATGTACATATAATACAGAAAGTATATGATGCCCCCTTAGATTAAGCCATAAGGATAGATCACACGAAGCTCTCCCTGCAAGGCCATGAACCTCAAGCTATTTACAGGTTTGGTAAAAATGTCAGCCAACTGATGGTCGCTCTCCACAAACTGAAGCACTATGTCATCCTTCTCCACATGGTCTCTAAAGAAATGATATCTAGTATCTATGTGCTTGGTCCTAGAGTGCTGCACTAGATTTTTGGCAATGTTAATGGCAAAAGTGTTATCACAGAAAAGAGGAACACTGTCTAAGGCTAACCCAAAGTCCCGCAAGGGCGAAACCATTCAAAACACATGACTATAGTAATTAGTGGCTACAACATATTCGGCCTCTGCGATAGACCATGTAACACCGGCTGCTTCCTAGAAGACCAAGAGACAAGAGAAGTGCCAATAAATTGGCAAGCACCAGAAGTAATATTTCTATCTATCCTACAGCCAGCAAAGCCTGCGTCGGAGTAGGCTCTAAGGGACAAAAAGGAGGCAGAGGAGTACCAGATACCATAGTCTAGAGTAGCTCAAAGGTACCTAAAGATGCGCTTCACCGCCTGATGATGACAAGCGCAAGGAGAGGCCTAAAATTGAGTTCATAGACACACGACGAAATATATGTCTGACCTCAAAGCAATGAGGTATAGCAGGGAGCTAATCATGCTACGGTACTCTTTCTGATCTACAGACTCGCCATCCTCATCAGGTTCAAGTGTAGTTGAGGTCACCATTGGAGTTAACATCGGCTTGCCATCAATTATGTCGAAGCGTCTTAGGAGGTCTCGAGTGTACTTGCCTTAATGCAAAAAGGTACCCTCCCGAGTCTGCTTGATCTGGAAGCTGAGAAAGAAGCTCAACTCATCCATCATGTTCATCTCAAACTTTGTACTTATGATATCAGAAAACTAGAAAATAAAAGCATAAAAAGAGCCACCAAAAATAATGTCATCTATATAAATTTGGACAAGCAGAAGATCATTGCCATGCCTGCGAATGAACAGGGTCTTGTCTACCTTACCCATCTTAAACCTATGACTCAACAGACAGGACTTAAACCTCTCATACCAAACTCTTGGGGCTTACTTAAGGGCCTATTTTTTGGTGGCTTTTGACTTCAGCTTTTGGCTTATTTGTAGTAATTAGCTTTTAAATGGAGTGTCTTTTCAAGATGAGGTCTACTAGTTAATTGTAGTACATACTGTACCGACATCATTTTGGGTTGTTGGCATAGGAAGCAATAGGTCCCATCAAAGCAACTTGTATTTCAGTGATTTTATGATCTACCTTCTTTAAATTAATCTTCAAGTTGGTACAGTTGTCGCAGATTTCAGGCAGATTAAGGAGCATGGTATATAAACCTCTAAAAGCATTGTCCTTATCCTCACATGAGGTGCAAAATGTAGTCTCAACAGAATCAGAATGTAAAGGAGCAAGTCTAGTCAACTCTAACTCAACTAGAAGACTAACATTCTCTACCTTAAGTGAATCCAACTCAAAAATCACATTATCATGCGAGATCCTTAGTTTCTCCATATCACCAGCAAGAAAGTACATACATTGTAATCGTCATGGGAGGAAGTAGATCTAAGTGAAGTAAGCTTCCGTGACGAACTCTCTACCTCCTTCTCTAACTCATCACATCTAATCCTAGATCTAGCATAAAACTTTCTTAACTTGAGAAAAGCATCATTGAGCTAGTCATAGGAGGGCATACCTCATCAGAGTCACTGTAGAGATCATCATCGCTGATGCCATTCTCGTTAGCCATGAAGCACATACCGGTGAAGTTGTCACCGTCCTTGGTGTCCTTTTACGGATTATCCTTACCGTCGTCATCGCTCCAGCCCTCCATGTCACTGAAGTCGAAGTTGTCGAAGGCGGTGAGCATGTGGTGAAAGAGCCTCTTCACCTTGCTGAAGTTGTGGTACTTCTTCTCCTTGCCTTGATCACAAGCTGGGGGCTTCTTGTTGCGATTCTTGCTCATGCTGCTGTAGTCGTTCTTGCCCATCTCTACCTTGGGGTAGTTCGCTCAAATGTGGTTAGGGTCACCACACTCGAAGCAAATTACCGGACCTCCTCTCTTCCTCTCTAACCCTCCTGTATGTATGTGAGAACTTTCTAGCTAGGAGGACTAGGTCACTCTCTGGAAACTGCTCGAACTGGTCATCGTTCATCTCACACAAAGCAGCCAAAGAGAATCCAGAAGCACCATCAGACGATGCTCTAGAGGCAGAAGTGGGATTAGTGAACAAGGTCATCGACTGTGACTTCATCTTGCGAGAGATGATGTCGATCTCATGAGTCTTGAGGCGTGAGTATAACACGTTAAGAGTCAAGGTTGACAGATCAGTCGTGTCCTTGATGGTGGTCACCTTTATCTCCCAAATCCTGAGGTCCAAGGTAGAAAGCATCTGGCGAGCATTATCTGAGTTTGAGTATATGAGACCAATAGCTCAGAGGTTGCTTAGTATCTCGTGAAATCTACCAAAGCACTCATTTAAGGACTCACCAGCAAGCATCTCGAATTTGTTGTATTCTTGCTTGTACTGGTTTTGTCGGATGGTTTTGATCTGGGTGGTGCCCTGATGTATGCATCGAGGGTCACCCATATGTCAAACGTTGATATGAGATGAAAGATGCGATCAAACTCACTCCGACTAAGACCTTAAATGATGATATTCCTTGCCTTAGCATTTACCTCCACATCTGGTGTATTCATAGCCATGATGTGCTCATCGGCAGGAACAACGAATTTGGTCTTAACTTTGCTCCAAATCACATAGCCTTGAGCCTATGTTAAGACACCATCCTACCTTTCCAAAAGGGATAGTCGACCCCATCGAAGAAAGGTGGCTTGGTGGAATACTTGTCTACTGCCATGGCTTTAAAGACAGGTTAAGATATATATGAAAGAGCTAACCGAGCTCTGATACCAATTGAAAGACTGCATATGGTAATAGAGTGGGTGAATGGTTGTTTCTAATTTTTCTCCAAGTATTCAACACTCTTTTACTCTAATAGCTACAAAGCTACGAAGATTGTAATGAGAAACTAACACCAAACAATCAAAACAAACATCTAAAATTTTGGAGAAAAAACAGGAAATCAGAAGTACCTTTGTTATAACTACGGTACTTCTGAAAATCAAAAGTACCTTTGTTATAACTGTGCTTTCCTCGATGAACAGTGAAATCAGCCCAAATTCAAAAACTAAAATTGATGGAACTTTTGATTCATAGATCCAAATGACATAAAATTTTGCAGGAATCTTCTCTAGGTATCAAGAACCTATTTCAACAAATGATAATAAAAATTATGGTTAAAGTTGAGACCTTTTTCAGTTTGAAAGAAAGGTGCATCGAAACTGAGCCAAAACCAAAATTAATGAATACAACTTGCTCGTGGGATGATGATGACCAAGAAGAGTCTAGATGTATTCCCACACATCACAACAAGTTAGGTCACAACATAGATCAAGCCAAAAACCTTCATATCAAGAGGCCAAAGTTAAGCAAAATTGGGTTTTCTCGTGAATCTTGCTATCAAAGTGCCTACATAGGTGGAGTTATATTTTTAAGGATTATCTCCATCTCTTACACGTCCTTGGTGTAGCAAGATCACAAGAAAGAAAATAAGAGAGATCAAAACCAACAAAAAGTCAAGCACATCAATCAAAATAAAAGGGACTCAAGAGTTGCACAAAGATCAATGTATTGCTTACTTGAGAAGATGGATTTTACAGCCACTCCACCTTGAAGAACAAAGAGCACCCAAGATACTCACTCTCAAACCCTAACACTAAACCTAGAGAAGAGAGCACAAGAGATGGGTTGGATAGTTAACCTACATGTCTCCATTCCAACCCCTTTTATAAGTGGGTAAACAACCATCTATTCATCTTAGTAGATACTATCCACGATTATAATGGGGAAATCTGTTAGCCCCACACACTGGTTTTACTCATATAAGTTCACTTATGCACGCTTTTCAAAGCGCATAAGTGTGCATCCGCTAAATCCTTAACCTTGATCTGTCTTGATCAAACCAGCTATACCTTGACCTAAACTGCTCTCCAATACATCGCCTATGCACCGTAGTTTTGATCCAAGATGGTTTCCGGTATTTTGATCAAAATACCCTTCCTTGATCCGGTCATCACCAACCACTATAAGCAATTGCCACACTTACCATGTGTAGGTTCATCACTAGCTTGCCACGTGTTGCCAAGTTTCTTCCATCCCGGTTCCATCGAATCATGGCTCACTTGGCCAGTGCAAGCCACTTGCGCCATCCCGTCATTCGAACTCATCTTCAATATTTCCTACTTTTCTCATACCATGCTTAAGCTCACCGTCTCACCCGACATTCTCGATTGTTCTGAGCCTCAACTCCTCCATGAGCCTAGCCCTCGATCATCGCCGTTGATCACAGTTAACTCCAAGAGACCCTGCACATCCAAAGAAAAATAAATCATTTTCAGACACAAATTCTTCACAACTTGATAGCCAAAACATGCATCTTGCAACCTTAATCGAATGACCCAGGTCATCCAAACTCAATCCATGACTCAAATCCTAAAATTCTATTTTTCTGGAAAGATCAGTAGTACCGCACTTACTGTATCGGTACTACCGTACTGCGATACTACCGCTCCTCAAACCGGTACTACCGCAACTTTAGATCCTCAGTTGGACCTCTTGGGAAGAAACATACCGACGCTTCATCGGTACTACCGCACAAACGCCTGCGGTATAACCGCGCTTATATCTGCGGTACTTCCGAGTTTTCTGGGGCTTCCAGAATTCAGTCCAAACTAAATGCAATCTTTGCAAAACTATTTGATCTTTTCATAAAATCTACAATGGTTCATCACCGCAATGTCTTAGCCCTTCCTACATGGTCCTTCACGTTGTATAAGTCCCAACTTGAAAAGAATTTTGTCTGTACCCCTGGATTTGCAAATTTGGTCCATGACCTGGGTGGTGATCATTTAGACTTATTTTTTGTGGCTTATGGCTGAAAAAGCACTGTAGCTGGCTGAAAAAAAACACTGTAGCTGACAGAGGCTTATTTAGCATAATTAAATTTAAAAATATTAAAAAAATATGTTAGCCCATTACATATAGTACAAACAAATACAGGAAAAAAAGAACCGGCAAAAAAGCTCAACAAAAAGCCAAAAGTTCAGAAAAAGATGAAATTTATGAATAGTGAAAAATAAGCCGGAAGCTAAAAGCTGAAGCCCAACCGATCACCCTCATTTTTGACTTGTATGTAGTACAGTCAGCACAAAATTTAAGTGGTGACATGATGGACTGAACATTGCCATTTCCTGGAGTTGTGCTGTGACTTCAGTTTCATACTCTCATATGGGAGTAGCCGTATTTACTCACGTAGAGCAAGTCAGATGCGTTACAACTTACAACACTGCGAGCAAGAAACCAGATCAAAGAAGCAAAGTGCCTCCACGCGCGCATCGACAAAGAGAACTGAAGGCACAAGTACTGTACTTGTGTCTGCTGGTCCAGCACTTTGTACGATTCTGAGAGGGAGTTTGATTTAGTTGGCAATGCTACAGTAGAGTCCTGCCTGTCTAAGGCATCCCATCGCCATAGATGAATGTAGGGTCACACACGAAGATCACCGCCAATAATTGGAGCTCTAAATATAAAATTGTTCTGATTGGAACGAGTTCGTTGAGCCGCCAGGGGCATCGTCGTCTATCGGTATTGTGAAAGAGTGCATGTGTGGTTTGAGTTGCACCTGTTTCTTCTTTTAATGCATGCGGTTCGACTGTATGCTTCCAATAAGATAACACGTAACTCAGAACTGAAGTTTTGTCGCTCGTTTTAGTTGCGATTCCTGCTCCTTGCATACAAATTGAGGACAATCATTACAATGGGTTGCTGAGGCTTACCTGCTGCTGAAATTCCATGCAGTAGGAATAGGCGAATTGTACGACCAATCTGCAGTTCACTTACCGTTCGTACTTGTTTTCATTTACAGGGAATTTGAAGCTTGAATCAAATACTGAACAGCTTCTTCGTTTTTCTTGTCCCAAATGGATGCATGACAAGACCATGAAGGTTGCAATACATGCAGCGCTCAGCTATCACTTGACTAGTCGTAATACTAATTAAACCCTTTTTCTATTGACGATATATTAAGATTATGAAAACACTTATTTGCTTCCCAAAAGTCCCAAAGAAAAATGCAGGAATTTTATAATAACTGAAGACAACTGAGAGGCTGATTTGCATTTGTTCTTTTAGATTGGTGTTTTTTTAATAACTATCTCATTTTGCAGACACCAGTCTTCACAAAATTTGGTTCCTTTCAAACATTTTTTTAAAAAATCGATTTCTAACTGATTTTGCATCTTTGACAAATATTCTTTGTTTTGAAATAAAGATATCGCGCACGCAACAGTAAGAAGGCCATTGATCAGAACTTGACAACCACCTGCGTATACTAACGCAACTGAATACCATAATCAGAGTTAGGCAAGCAGGTAGGGAAGACCACACACATGTACAGATTTTGCTAGTGCTACTAACTTAACCATACTGAACTCAAGCATAGCTGCATAGGCACATCCTTCTGCAGAGTTCAATACTCAACTAGCGATGAGCTTGTAAGTTGTACTTAACGAAAACCTCCTACTCTTACTCATGAGAGGCATGCATCTGGCATGTGCAATACTTAACTCCCTGGAGAGATGTTTATTAAGCAAAGCATGCAACCCAATCCACGAGCTGATTAAGTTTAAGCAGGAGTCAGCAAATCCAACGGCTTAGCAATTTGTCGTTTTCCCCTCCAGTTTTCTTCAAGAAAGCAAAACAAATGAGTTCATGGGTCTCGACCGACGACAATATTCCGCTGTGTTTCTTGTTGAACTTAACAAGCATGCATCCATAGAGACATATATTCTTCAAAAAAAAAGCATGCAAACATGCATGCTACATTTTTCAATTATTTCTTGGCAATTGGCTGGGTAGTTATTTCACTAGAGAGAATAAAATAGTAGTTATACTTGGCTCGCTGTCAGCATGCGTACACAAACAAAAGTCCTACCCCTTCTGTAGAAGACAAAAGCCGGCAGAAATTCTGTTCCCCAAGACTGCCATTTCTGGTCAGCAGAGAATTGTTCGGATTGTGCCAGTAAATAACAGGGGTACTATGGTGGTCAAGCTCTATAATTAAAACTTTCCATCCATATTTGATTCAGCATACTAAATTAATAACTTCCTTTCCAAATTGATATAATTTTGAATTAATGAATGTTAACGGATTTGTCTGATACATTATATATTATTACACTTGCACGCATCTAAAAACAATATAAAGGTAGGGAGTCTTAGTGCTTAGACACCATGGTGCCCCATTTCAACGTCACACACACACACACACATATATATATATATAGGAAAAATACTTTTTACTCTCGGGTGTAATTACTCCCACCTCTAATATACCACCTAAATAAATTTGAAATACTCCTTTATCATTTTAGGTATACTCGTATACTAATTATAAGATACTTCAATGTGAACCACACAAAAAAATTGCAAAAGAGTCTATAGTTTTTAGCGTATTTTGTAAATACCTTTATATACGCATATAAAAAGGAATATGTCTAAAAAATATACATACCACCTCTGAAAAATTATACATACTACCTAGATGGTCTTAAATACTCGTATACTACACGTACATACCCTCCGTTACGCGAGATACTCCCTACATTGTGAGATACGACATAGGGAGTAACTACACCCGGGAGTAGAAAAGAGGTATATATATATATATATATATATATATATATATATATATATATATATATATATATATATATAAAATAGGGGCATTATGGTGCCCAGGCTCTCTCTCTCTCTCTATATATATATATAGCAATGTTTGCTATACACTCACCGCAGCTGTGCACTCATGCACTCACGCTATCCGGGCCGTCCGGACGCCAACCAACGCTCCCGATTGAGGCGGGCGGCCACCTCAGCGACGCGCCGTCCGATTAGATCTATGTCCTCCATGATGAACTGGTTGCAAACATTAGAGAAACACTTTAGGGTTTGGGTTTTATTGTGTTGGGAGCTTTGTGTGAGTAATTTAGGGGCAGAGCTATGTCCTCCATGATGAACTGGTTGCAAACATTCACCTCTTCTTAATTTGGCTTAGTTTTTAGTGTTTCTTTCTTCCCTCTTAATCTTTTTTGGTGGCAAGGACGTGTAAGTAGTGGAGATATCTTTTGAAGACCAGATCCTATCCATCTAGGCACACTTGTTTGCACGATTTTGGCTTGATTTGAGGGCCTTAATAAGAGATCTTGATCCAAGAGCCTTTGATGTGTTTATTGGCGTTGTTTTGCTTGCTAGGATGTGTGAGAGTTGATCTAAGATCATTTTGACTATTCTTAACCCACAAGTAAGCATTTAGGTCCAAGTTTGCTTTTTGCCTGGTTTTAGGGCAATCTTCCTTATTTTGGATAAAGATTAAAATCTTGACATTGATCTTCTTGATCTTTGCTTTAAATAGGTTTCTAACATTCTTGTGAAGGTTTTTTTTCAAGTTTCATAAGATTTGGAGCTCTGGTTTTTAAATTGGGTCTTTTGGAGGTTTGAACTCGATCTATTCTTCCTACTATCTGAGCTCTGGTTAGACCGGCTGAGCAATCCGACCACTAGTAATCTATGGTCACACCAGCCAAGCGATCAGACCGATCGAGAAGTGTTTGGACTTGGTTTTTTATAGAGTTAGTTTGTAGACTTCATGTGCTTGATCTTCCACTACGTATTTCATAAGATTTTAGGGTTGTTCATTTTGGATTTTGCTGATAATTTTTTGCTACAATTGATGATAGTAGTGGTTGATAGAAACAGATGATAAATAGTAGTGGCTAATAGATAGTAGTGCATTATGTAAAAAAAGACGGTGCAACGAAAGGTACTACAACATTCGGATCGTCATACAACTTACGAAATTGTGATATAATAAAATACAAAAGACGTTACAATATATGAAAGCAAAAGGTAGTGGCCAATGAATAGTAGTGTCTAATAGAAACGGTTTATAGAAGCTAGAGCATTCGTATTGGCTTTTGGTTCTGGAAGCAGATGCCAATATGAGCAGGCTCTTGATATAAAAAAAATGTGTAAGCTACTATTTAGAGTAAATTACACTTTGTACTAGATAAATTATCACTTGTTTCACTTTGCACCGGGGTTTACACATACTTTCACTTTGCACCAAGGTGGAGAAAATGTAGTTTTGCTTCGTACCAAGGTGGAGAAAATGTTGCATCAACTACATTGTGTCGACCACATTGTTTTAACCACGTTGGTCGACCACATTGTTTCGACTACGTTGTTTCGAGCATGCTGATTCGACCGTGTTGTCTCGACCACGTTGTTTCAATCACGTTGTGTCGACCACGTTATGTCGACTATGTTGTTTCGACCACGTTATCAGGAGACCAACCGGTTGGAGCCCAACTCACTTGGCTGGTGCAAAGTGAAACTATATTTACTCTACATTGGTGCAAAGTGAAAGTATGTGTAAACTCCGGTGTAAAATAAATTAAGTGATAATTTACCTAATGCAAAATGTAATTTACTCTACTATTAAATACCCTCAGGTTGCCGCTTGGTCTTAAAAAAGTGATTTATGAACTGGTACTATGCTGCATGCATGATTGGTTAAACTTTTCCATTTGACCTGCTGGACAGGTCTCGGCGATGTGCGATGGCCAATTGGCCATATACACTATATTTTGATTTGCACCCAGATATACTTACCAGTGGACACCAAACATGTTACCTTTCCCTAGGTCCGGACAGCCAGGCACCAACTCTGCTCCGGCTCCAGACAAATTGAATCATCGAACACGCATGCACCCACGGCCACGGACCGGTGAGCACCGTTCTGGATGTTGGGATGGTGCGATAGGCTGGATCGATGCCACCCATGCATTATCACACGTACGTTCCATTTGACCGCGCGCGCGCGGCTGGTTCGGCCGCGCCGTCGGTGACGACGACGCGGGAGGGCACCGCATGCGGCAAGGAGGGGAAACGCTCAAAAAGCCCGTGTTTTTGCTTCGCTTTTGCGTTGCGCGCGCGCGCGCACGGTGCCGGTGCGTGAGAACACGTACCGACGTACGGCTGCGCCCCGCCCGCCCGTGGATGCGTCGTCGGTTAAGCCCACCTAAACGCGGACTCCAGCTTGCTGAATCGAAGAATTCGTCTGAAGTTGCTACAAAGCACGAACACGCTTGTTAATGGAGTGGTGCTAGTGACAGGCTGGATTAGTGGATTGGCCAGCGAAAATGATGGGTGGCTCGGAGTCTAACGGTCCGATTCTGAAACTTTCAACTACCATCATAGAGCGTTGATTACAGATCGCAGGGCTGCAATATGTTCCTTCTTTTGGACTTTCTGTACGCGCATGTTGAATGGAGAAGAAGGACAAGTGTGAGTCTCCTAGTTCCTAATCTGCTCCGTCATTCTTCGCTTCTATCACAAGCAAGTCCCTTTCTACTATAAAGAAAAAAAAGGAAAATAAATAATTTTGCTTTTACATACGTATCACTGAAATTTACCGTTGATATGCCGCACCTTACCAAGCGATGAGACGTGTTCTTCAAATTTGTTTGGAAAAAAATGCCAGGGGAAAGCGATGGCTTTCGAAGGGCCAACAACGCAAAAATTGCACTGCCGTTTGGTTGGTGTGTTTTATTAACCCTGCAGGGGCGCGTCTGAAGCTGCTACGTCATCGCACTTTGATAATTTGCTCCACCAGTGAGTGGTACTCCACTTTAGGCCCCGTTTGGCACAGCTTCAGCACCAACTCCTTAAAGCTGTTTAGAGCTGTTTTGTGCCAAACGGGGTAAAACAAAATAGCTCCACCCAAGGAGTTCCTTAAAACCTGCTGAGACAAAAGTAGCTCCACCCAAGAAGCTGAAAAAAGTAACTTCACCCGGCTCCACTTGTGAAGTCAAAAAAAACAGCTCCACTTATAAAGTGGAGCCGTGCCAAACGAACCTTACTTATTTTCCACTTCAAAGCCCTCTCGCAGCTTAACTTCCGAGTTACTTGCCTTGACTTTCTTTAAGGTCTCGCACACGATGCATGCATGCATGCTTCTTCAATACAAGTAAGGTGAGAAAGAGAGTTTTAGGATGATAACACGTCCTCTGTTTGTTTGTTTATTTCCAACAAAAAAGGAAGAAAAAACGAAAACTTTATCACCGTTCCGGGCCTATAAAACTCATACCCACTGCGTCCCTGTTGAGACGCCAAAAGGCCCAAAACGCTCCTCCATCTGAAGGCTTGCAGCCGAAGCCTCCCTTCTCATCTATCTCCTGTAGCCGAAGCTCTGCCTCCCTTCTGAGCTTCCGTGCCGTGACATTCTCCTGCAATGGGGTGCAAGGCGTGCGAGAAGCCCAGGCCGAACTACCGGAAGGGGCTGTGGTCGCCGGAGGAGGACCAGAAGCTCCGCGACTACATTCTCCGGCATGGCCACGGCTGCTGGAGCGCGCTCCCTGCTCAAGCCGGTAAGACCGACAACCGCTGCTGCATTTGCATTCCCCCCATGTAAAGAAGAGCATAATTGAGGCGATTTAGGTGCATTGCGTCGACAATTAGGCGCCGAATCACTGTCGATTGGTGGAGAGACAGAACCTGGTGCAGCTCTCTTGCTGAATTTCTCTGGCCGGCTCGCCCGAACTGGCCAATTCTGAACAAGAAAATTCTGCTCATATTTGTTCGTATTTAATTTCACCTCTCCGAAACAAAATGCACATTGGTTTGCTGGTCTAAAGATTCTCCGGCGTTGCAGGGCTCCAGCGGAACAGCAAGAGCTGCAGGCTGCGGTGGGTCAACTACCTGCGGCCGGGGCTGAAGCACGGCGTGTTCTCCCCGGAGGAGGAGGAGACGGTGATGAGCCTCCACGCTGCACTCGGCAACAAGTAAGCACCGGCAGCACGCACTCTTCCCTGTGCCCTCTAGTCTTTACACTCGAATGATTGAAGCCAAAGACAATTCTCCACGTTGTGGCCGTGCTGTCTTTTCTTCCTTTTAGTTTTCTGTACACTAGACAGTAGTAGTAGCGCATCTTTTCGACGGAAAGCAAATTGTCCCTGCTCGGCAGTGCCGAGCTGGCGGCAATCAGGTTCTAGAACACGCTGATGAAGTGAAAAAGAAGGGGGGAAATGAAAAAGGAAACCGGTGATGCTGGCCACCGAGACCATTTTTTTCGTAGTGGAGTTGATGCTCCACAAACGCTCCTGCGCATTCGAAATCCGCGAGATTTTTTCCCTCTCCCTCTGCTGGGTGCACATTGTGATGATGATTAAAACCGCTTTTTCCTTCGCATTATTAGTTTATTGAATTTAGTGTGGGCCTCTTTAGTAGCGCAAGAAAGGACAGGCCACGATGGCTAAAATAACGTGGACTTGGGACGCTGAATGCCATACCGTACTGTTGCGTCCCGGAGCAAGTTAGCTGGAAATCATTTTCTTGGAAGAAAATTCTTTTCTCAATTTCTCTCACCCTTTATCTTCTTCTAGTTATTGTACAGAAGAATAGCGGGCACCGTCCCATTGATTTAGGCCTTGTTTAAATAGTTTTTAGCTTCTGGTTTCTAACTTTTAGAAGTCGATTTCAACACATTGACTTCTTAGCGTGGTTTTCTTTTTCTTTTTCCCTTTGTATTGTGTGTGAATGTGTAATAATTTTTCTCTTTTTCCTTTTTTTGTATTTTTTAATTAAATATTTCAGTCAAAAATTATAAACTGCTACAGTGTCCATTTTAACTAAAATCTAACAAATGTAACCAAAATCCATCGTCAAAATCCGTTTTGATCCGGCCATTGTACTAAAGCGACGAGATCATGTCGTCGACTATTCGGACCAATCCGCGTTCACTTGCGAGTAAATGAAAACAGCTGCTTTGACACTCCGAACTGGCACGTACTAATCTCTCGAGAAGATTAGATTCTTTATTGGGCCTTGCAATTATGTCCCCCAAAAAAAATCGAAGGATCAGTGGTCCACGTGAATAGACTACGTATACGCTTGTCCCCTTCACCCAAGTGACACATTTTCTTTAAGCTAGCAACAGAGAAAAAAGAAAAAGGAAAAGAAAGAAGCCTCGACTTGTTAATGCAAAAGCTGAATTTTCCACTAACCCCTACCGACAGAAACCAAGTGAATTGTCAATCTGTGACATACTATCTTAATTATTGACACTTAATCTTTCTACTGCAGGTGGTCTAGGATAGCAAGCCATTTACCTGGGCGAACAGACAATGAGGTCAAGAATTACTGGAACTCTTACCTGAAGAAGAGAGTCGAGAGCAGCAAGCAAGGGCCAAACACACCTACACCGAAGAGGAACTCTGCTGCTGATTCAGACGACTCTCAGAGCCCGAAGCCCGGCGAAACGGCCAGCCTGCCGTCGAACTCCGACTCGTCGGAGCTGCCGCACGAGTCGTCGTCAGCCGACTCGAGCCGCCTGACCGCGACCGAGCCTCCTACCTGCAGGGCCGATGCTCCTGTGACTCCCAAGGTCATGTTTGCAGATTGGCTGAACATGGATTACATCAGTGGTCAGATCGCGGCAGCACCTGGTCTGGATGCCGCAGGGGTGGTTGGTGCAGGTGCAAGCCCAGGCGATCACCATCAGTTCATGAGCCAGGGATCCGTGCAGGTCGATGGGCCATCCAGTGTCGACGATTCCCTGCATGGATTCGGTGACAATGGCACCTGCTGGGAGTTTCAGGAGCAGTTCGACAGCATCGATCAGATGCAGGCAGGCGGGTTCTGCGACCTGCTCTCCATGAGCGAATTCTTTGGGCTGAACTAGAGCGTGCATGGTGGAGGAGGAGTTTAGAGGTTCTTAAATTTAGACATTTCGTCAAATTAAGGGGTGTTTGTAATACTGCAATGTAAATTATCGCCGTGTATGTATAGAGTAATGTAGCAGCACATAAAGTTCAGAGGCGTGAGAAATGAGAATTACTACTACTGTATATCAGTATATGTGTAATGCTGTCCACCTTGCTTTGGAGAGTAGGACACCGACAGAAAGATGGAAAGGAAGAAGAAAAACTATTAAGAGTCGCAATTACGGGTCTAATTGTTTTCTTGATTAGTTAATATTATCTTTGTGCTGTGCTTGAGCTGTTTCATGGAACAATCTATTCAAATCTCACTCTCATATACCCACTGGCCACTGTGAAGTGCCAAGTTTTGTTCCACTTCAAGAATTGTCGGGGGACCCCTTAACCTTGCACGTAGGCCATAGGTCCTAAAAGTTATAATGATTATTTTAGTAGAGAAATATTGAATCGATCCCAACTAGTATTAAGAAATTCGCACATTATTTTTCTGAAACCAACGAATTCATACATCTTGGCCGTGAGTGCTAGTTGTGTCCCTAGCCCTGATTAAGCAGAGACAATACTACCGAAGTATATGTTAGTGCCTCTGCTTTCTTCCTCCCTGCCTGTGCTTTCATTTATTCATCTCCACCCGCGGTAGACCCATTTGTGGGAGGTTCTGCTTCAGCTATGACTCATCTGAAACTTTAAGGGGCTGTTTGGTTGCCTGTATCGGGGTGGCTCGCACCAGCGCATGCAGGGAGATGGTGTTTGGTTGCCTGCATCGGGGTGAGAGCCTGCACGAGCGGATGCAAAAAATCAACTGGAGCCAGGCTAAGGAGAAACGTGGCTGAGGACCTTCTCTACTCAGTCTGGTCACGCTCATACAGCTGCATCAGCTCATGCAGGCAACCAAACAGGTCTAAGCCCTATTTGAACTAAGCTCTTGCCGTCCGGGGTCATTGCATAGAGGTTATAAGTCTTATAGTTATTTCCTTTACCAATATTCAATTTCTTTCATACCTGTGCTTTTACTTCTTTTTCCTTCTATTTTAAGGTCAATCGAGGGGTTTTGGCTGTGCTCAAAACAACAATCTTTTAACTATTATGCCTTATCAAGCAGCAAATTGGCCCTTACGTCAATGACAACATCACGACTAACAATGCATGGCGATAAAGTGCTTCTGTGCTCTCTAAAATAAAGTAAATTGTACGAATTTTAAGGTCAATCGGGGGGTTTTGGCTGTGCTCAAAATGGTTTTTTAGTGGCTTACGGCTGAAAGCACTGTAGCTGGTTGAAATTACACTGTAGCTGATGGTGACTTATTTAGCATAATTAAATTTAAAAAAATTAAAAATAGAAAAAACAAGTTATCCCATCACGGACAACAATACAAATGAATACGGAAAAAAAGAACCGACAAAAAAGCTTAAAAAACAGCTAAAAATCAGAAAAAGATGAAATTGTTGAATAGTGAAATATAAGCCAGAAGCCTAAACCGTTTTGAGCGGGGGCCTTTATTTGGTGACCACCGACTACTCCGTTGCTAACAATATTGCTTTGGAATTCATGCAATTTATTTTTTGAAGAGCATAAAAGCACTACTTTGTTGATAAAAAGTGCTTTTACGCTTTCGTCCATAAATTTCATAGCTAAGTTAGCACAAAATCATAAAAGATGCAAAATACAAAAGCTTCATGTTTAGATTTGAAAAAAATGCAAAGGGCCAAGGGAATTTATTGTGAACTTGGGCACCTCCAATCCTCCATAGCTATTTCAGCTTTAAGATTAGGGTCCAACTAAGTGCCCGGACATCCAACAAGAGGACACTCCAGAGCAATATCGATTAACAAACTTTGCAACATTCATAACCAAATATGCAACAAATCGCATAATAACAGTGAAATGTTAAGGAAAAAAATAAAAAATAATTCTCAACAGTTGCAACAATCAATTACAAACAAAAATGGTGGAACAGATATGCAACAAAATTCCCCACCCCTTGCAACAAATCTTTGGTCCGATTGAAACAAACACGAAATTAACAAACAAAAATGTGCAACAAATTCGAACTATTGGGGCAACAAATACAAGAACATATTGCAATAAAAATTAAACCTTGATGTAACAACAAAAAAAATATCTGCAACATTTAATACCTTGTGTTGCAACATTTGGAAACAGCTACTGCAACAACTCGATTTACCTAGTGTCAATATTTGAGATGAACACTTGTCCTCTGATAGACTGGTAGTCTCAAGTCTTTGCTCATCGTCTGTCGCCCTGACTCTCCGGCTGTCATCTAGTGCATCGCTCCATGCCTTCTCCTCGCTAGACCCGAATGTGGCAATAACTACGACTCTAGCAGGGAGTGAAGGAAGGAGAGGGATGACCATGGCTCTATCAGTAGGCTTCGGGCAGCAACCTCCAACACCAATGGGCCACCAAAGGGGCGGGGTGGAGGAAGTGGGGTGGGAATCGGGAGATTAGAAGGTCTGGTGTGCTATATGCTATGACGGAATGGTTAAGAGATGAATAAGTGGATGAGGAGTAATAGCGGGAAGTGATTGAAAAGAGGAATAGAGTAATGAATAAGGAGCGAGAGGAATAGCAAGCGTCAGGATATAATAATGAGAAATGGTTAAAAAGAGGGTATAGAGTAATGAATAAGAAGTAGAAGTAATAGGAATAGCAAGTGTATGATATCCTGATGTGATTGTACTAGAAAGCTCGCGCGTAACAAGGAACAAATCGTCCAGATTCAAGCCAAGCGTCCGACGCGAAGTGCTCTCTTCAGCTTACCGGCAAAAACCTTCATCCAGGGTCATTCTCGTAATTTCGCTCTCCACCCATCCGAATTCCGAAGTCCCAACCCGCTGTTGCCCTAGCTTTCGACGATTCGGCGACGCTCCCCTCCCCTCCCCTCGCTCCTCCCCCCTCCCACGAACACTCCCGAAAAGGGCAGAAAGGGGTTCAAATTTGCGCCTGATCCGGGCGCCAAACACTTAGATTCCGCCATCCAAATCCCCTTTCCCCACCCGATCTGCCCGTCGCTGTTCGATCTCCCCGTCCTCTCGCCGATTCCTGAGAAGATCTGAGCCCTCCTCCTCGCACTCATGGATCCGCCCGCCAGGTACCCTCCCGGCATCGGCAACGGCCGCGGCGGGAATCCCAACTACTACGGCCGCGGCCCGCCGCCGCAGCAGTACAGTCACCACCACCAGCAGCAGCAGACGTCGGCGGCGCACCACCAGCAGTACGTGCAGCGGCAGCCGCAGCAGCATCACAACAACCACCACCAACAGCTGCACCACCAGCAGCAGCAGCAGTGGCTGCGGCGGAACCAGATCGCCCACGACGCAGCTGGCGCGGCCGGGACCAGCGAGCCGAATTTCGTGGCGCCATCCCCGGCCGCCGACGGCATCGATTCAAGGTGAGACAATGGAAGCTTAAGAGTTTTGGCGATGACGTTGTCAGATTTTTTAGGTTGTGGTATCCGACGGTTCAAGTACATAGTTTAAGCATAAATGCTGTAGCTTGTTTTTCCTGGCGAAATTGAACCAAATGCAGTGCGGGGCACCTGCTTTCTGTAAAGCAACCCACAAAACGAACCCTGCAATTTTGTATGTACAGCAGCAATCGCTGCATGTTGCTGGAGTCGAAACGTGTGTGTTCTTATACAGCATATACTGGTAGTGCTACTAATTTGACAGCTGAATCGGTAGTAGCACTAGTAGTTTAGCAAACGTAGGTAGTCTGATGAATTATTAATGTAGACATGCTCGTAAATAAAATAGCCACTCTTGTGGAGATAGTCAGTCAGCAATTGTGCTTATATCTGTGCAGTTCACAAGATTGGAAGGCCCAACTGAAGCTTCCACCTCCAGATACACGATACAGAACGGAGGTAATTCATGGCATTTATATTCTTTATTCTTTTGTTTTTGGGATGTCAGTACTATCGATACTCCTGAACTTAGAAATATGTTGATTGTCATCTGTACTTTGGATAACTAGTTAATTGTTGTTCTCGTAAAAATTTCTACTCAGGAATTCCTTCACTCTTGTTATTTTCTCATGCCATACATTGCATGCTGAAAATATTAATTTGGATCATCGAAAAATCATGGGGAACCTTGGTTTGAACAATATTATATATATACATATATATCTGTGAGTCACGCTAGAACCTACAAATCTTGGTATTTATATGTTATATAGTTGATGCTAGTTATTTCTATTTTCCACACTGAATAAATAAGATTTCATCATATGGAATATCTTCTAATGATACATTGAAACTTGCATATTAAGTGGTTTAGAACTTCAGATTATGGATTTCCACTGGAATAATTTACCTTATAAATGTTGCAATGCTTTGGATGGACTGATGGAATGCCTCAAACCCTCCTCAACAGTCCATGAGGCCACATGGTTCAATGCATGATTTGAAGTTTCCTTGTACTGTAACAGTGTAACATTCATATTTATGTTTGCAAAAATGTGTTCTCTTGAGTTTTCATCCACTAGCATTGGTTTTCATCATTCTATTATTTCTTCCTCTTGTGTTGTTGCCTATACTTTTGATCTTATGTTGAACTAGTATTATGTGAATATATTACGTTGCTACCATGCTGTGGCTGTGGGCTTTATTATCTTCTTTTGTTCTTTGCACAGGATGTTACTGCCACCAAAGGAAATGAGTTTGAAGACTATTTTCTCAAGCGTGAACTCCTGATGGGAATATACGAGAAAGGATTTGAAAAGCCCTCGCCTATCCAAGAAGAAAGCATTCCTATTGCATTAACTGGTAGTGACATTCTTGCAAGAGCAAAAAATGGAACTGGAAAGACTGCTGCATTTTGTATTCCTGCACTGGAAAAGATTGATCAAGACAAAAATGTTATTCAAGGTTTGTTCCACAGTGACATGGTCCACACACATTTGATCTGATATGTACTCTTTAAAATTCAAAGTTCAAACGTGTTACCCATGCCTTGTTGATAATAGTAATAGCTGGTGGGAACTTTAACATCTCTCTCTCTCTCTCTCTCTCTCTCTCTCTCTCTCTCTCTCTCGTATGTGTGTGGTGGGGTGGGGGGCTTTTACAGGCTGCCCTCCTTGGTGTTTAGATGGGATCTCATTTTATTTTAACAGTTTTCATGCTATATAGTGTGAGAAATCTTCAATGACGCCTCTTGTGATTTGTAGTTGTTATACTGGTTCCCACAAGGGAATTGGCTCTACAGACATCACAAGTTTGCAAAGAGCTTGGCAAGCACCTGAAGATCCAAGTTATGGTCACCACTGGTGGAACCAGCCTGAAGGATGATATTATTCGTCTGTATCAACCTGTCCATTTACTTGTTGGAACGCCTGGACGTATTTTGGACCTTACGAAGAAAGGTGTTTGCATTTTGAAGGACTGTTCAATGCTTATCATGGATGAGGTAATTCATTTTAAGCTTTGTCCAAATGCAGTAATGTTACATTCTTATGTTAATGGTCTGTTTCATATGTCAAGTAGATGCTATCATGTTATTCAGTAATCAGTATCTGTCCACTTGTATGGTTCTGTTTGGATGCTTGCCATACTTTGCTACACTTTTTGTGCCAATGTTCTGTTTCATATGTCAAGTAGATGCTATCATGCTATTCAGTAATCAGTATCTGTCCACTTGTATGGTTCTGTTTGGATGCTTGCCATACTTTGCTACACTTTTTGTGCCAAAAGTGTGTTTGGATGCTTGCCATACTTTGCTACACTTTTTGTGCCAAAAGTGTGTCAAGCCACAGTTATTGTGGTGATTTGTGGCAAATTTTGGCTAAGAAATGAGTTGACTGATGGGTTTGGAGCTTACAAAGTGTGGTGCGTCACAACTGTAGTTGCGAACAAAATGGTAGCCACAAAAGTTGAACTCCTCTAACTTGGTTGTGTAAGCAAACCAAATAGCCCCTATATATCACCTTTATCTCTGCAAAGGCCATTTTAGAAGGAGAGCTATTGGACTATGTAATTCTATGCTTCTTATTTGCAACCAAACCATTTGTGTCCAAAAAAAGCTCAAGTATTGTTTTCTGTATAATTTTTATAGAGATTTTTCATGTTATTTATGTTTCCCAGGTTGCCCCTTCTTCAATTGAGTGTTAACATTTCAAAACTCTCTTGGTTTTCCAAGCGCCTGAGCCAGTGAACCCCTAGTATTGTGTTACAACCACTTGATGGTTCCGTTTGCCTCTATCCAGACACAGAATTCTGTATATATCAACTAGTTGCCCTTTCTAATTCCTACCGAACATAGAATCTATGTGGAATTGTGGAGTCCATTACTATTAAGCTCATTTTGTAAAATGCATAAAAATAAGAGTGGTAAAAAATGGCTACAAAAAGCACGCAAGGCATGTACAGTTGTAGGCAGTCTATAATTAGTCCGTGTAAAGGATTTGAGTTATGGTTCTTAAGGCCACATAGCAGCTGGAAGTTAGAAACATTGTGGTATTAAGATCATTTTGTAAGTTATGCACAAATAAGAATGATAAAAATGGCTAGAAAAATTGCAAAAGAGCATGCACGAACTATGAAGGCAGTAATTGGTCCATGTAAAAATTGAGGTATGGTTCTTAAGGCCAAATACTAAAGCTGGAAGTGAGAAGCATTGCTGTACCCTGTTCTGCATCATTTAAGATTCTAATGAATTGTATATTTAGCTGTATTTTTTAAGAAGTTATGTTGAATGAATTGGCTTGATGTTGGGTTTTAGTTCTGCAGTCTTGGGCTTGTCAGTAAATAAACATATATATCTTCCTTCTTTCTTATAAGAGATACCACCTTTTCTTGCAGGCAGACAAGCTTCTCTCTCCTGAGTTCCAACCTTCCATTGAACAGCTGATTCGTTACCTTCCAGCAAGTCGACAGATTTTAATGTTTTCAGCAACATTCCCTGTGACTGTCAAGGAGTTCAAGGACAAATATCTGCCTAAACCTTATGTTATTAACCTCATGGATGAACTCACACTGAAGGGAATTACACAGTTTTATGCTTTTGTAGAAGAAAGGCAGAAAGTCCACTGCCTTAACACCCTCTTTTCCAAGGTTTCGCTGATGAACACCTTTACTTTGTTTCTTAATGTTTATTTAACTAGGCATTTTGACCTCTCATGTAAGTCATCCAATTTATGTTTATTTTGATACAGCTTCAAATAAATCAATCAATAATCTTCTGCAACTCTGTAAATCGTGTTGAGCTACTGGCAAAAAAGATAACGGAGCTTGGCTATTCTTGCTTCTACATCCATGCAAAGATGCTGCAAGATCACCGTAATAGAGTTTTCCATGATTTCCGTAATGGGGCGTGCAGGAACCTTGTTTGTACAGGTTTGCAATTCTATTTCGTTTGTATTACCCATTTTTCTACTTGAAGGATATTGCTAGTTAGCTCTTTTTTTGTGCACTGACTGGTGGAATTCTCTTTGCTCTCTTATTACAATTATTATATTTGGGTCATTTTGAATCTAGCCTGTTTCTTCATCCCTGTTTTTATGCACGTTTTTTTAGGAAAGGCACCCATATCATTGTTTCAACACTTTACTTGAAATTCTAACTTTGGCCAATTGCCCCTAAATGTTTTGGCTTTGCAGCTCGCCACTTGATAGCATACTCTGAACTATAAATTCATACGATCACAAAACAGTATAGTGCATGAAAAATATTTTTAATAAGCCAATAAGATTTGTCTATTTAGTTGGTATTTACTTTGAATTGTGAGTTCAATCTACAAAAAGATGCTGCTAAGTGACAAATTACTGACTGATGATTGGCACAAATTAGTTATAGCAGTGAAAACCAAAATGTCAACAAAAAAAGGATCATGTCCATATCGATCATTTTTAAATGTCAACAAAAAAAATGATCATGTCCATATCGATCATTTTTTTCTGTGGCTGCCTTTAAACTTTAATAAGCTGCTTGTGACAAACAGATTAAATGATTAGTTTATTAAGAAATGTATATACGACTTGCTGCTGTTGAACATGTAAGGGGCTCTAGGCTAGTAAATCATGTAGTAGTTTTTGTACTTGTTGCTATGGAGTGAGTGTGACATACCATTTGGTAGTAAATCGTCTAGTAGGTTTTGTACTTGTTGCTATGGGGGAAGTGTGACATACCATTTGGTTCCAGTTTCTAATATTTGTGGCCTTCTCCTTTGCAGATCTTTTCACAAGGGGAATAGATATTCAAGCTGTTAATGTTGTTATCAATTTTGATTTCCCCAAGAACTCTGAAACATATCTCCACAGGGTATGGCGCTGAAATATGTGCTTTTGACTTTAGTTTCCATACCGTGACAATCTATTTGTCAATATGTGTTTCAATTCACGATTTTGTTGGTTTTTAGTTCAAAAAAACCTGTATCATGTGAGTGGTTTATCAGTGATTGAAATAGCAGGCTATAGCACTGCTATAGCATTTTCGGGCACCCAAATGCTAAGCTAAGCAGGGGAAGCATGATAACACAGCTATGGCCGCTATAGCGGATTTAGCTTGCCGCTATAGCTGTTAGCGTTTAGCTGCAATGGTGACCGCTATGGCTCAGGACCGTTGATTTACGGCTAGATTTTGTTGGTCCTATTGATACGTAGTTCTGTAACCCTGAAGCCGTACTCGATTCTGTGGAGCCACTAATCCAAACTCCAATTCCCAAACAACAGCACAACCCTAGCTCGTCTCAACTCAAGATGAGTTGCCCCCTCTGTAGGGGTTCTTGCCGGTGGCCACCACCTCTCAGCCGCAGCCCCTAGAGAGGAAGGCGGCGACTTAGGTGCAGCTGTTTCTTGCCCTTGATCTTTGATTTGTATCTTGCATCTTGTCACTTTAATATGAGCAAGTAAACAGATCTTTGATTTCTCTTACGTGCTGTGACTTGTGGACAAATTAGTGAATTGCTAAGTAGCATACATGCTGATCCTATTATCATGCTGTATGCTAGTGAAGCAAGTAGCCAAGTAATCAAGTACTACTACGTAGTAGGTAGTGGCTGCTTTTGAGTCTGTGGTCTGTTCCTTGTGAAATCGTGATTGTAGATCCAAATCATGATGTTTCTTGCAGCATTATGGTGATTTACACAATATGAAAAATTATAAAAACAACATTTTATATGTGACCGCAATGCAGGATAGCTTCCGCTATTCGCGATAGCTCTTTTGCCTGCGATACCGTGATGCCGTGATAATTGTGATTTAAATCACTGTGGTTTATCCTTGTTGATATTTTGGTTCCCTTTTGTTCATAGTATCTCTTCCTGTTGCTCACTTGACATTTTTTTTGCTTACTAGGTTGGTAGATCTGGGAGATTTGGCCACCTTGGTCTGGCCGTGAATTTGATCACCTATGAGGATCGGTTTAACTTGTATGCACATTTTCCTACCACAAATTTATTAACCTCGTTTATTCATTAGTTTGGCTATCTTGACAGTATTGTTTCTGGTAACAGGTATAGGATTGAGCAAGAACTTGGGACTGAGATAAAACCAATTCCTCCTCAGATAGACCAGGCTATATATTGCCAATGATCTGATGAAGTTTTCACGTGTATTCACATTCTCTGAGAGTAATAAGAAGGCAATTCTTGTAAATACCATGTCATCAGGTAACATGTTCTTGCTTGCTTGTCAATGTCTTCATGATCCATAAGCGCTGCTGCCTATTTTTTTAATCCTAAATTCACAATGGATCACTGCAAGGAAGGTGATTGTCATCTGAAGTTCTGAACTTTTTATTGTTCCATGTCCTGGTTATATTGCGAGAACATGCAAATTTGCACTCGTTAGTACATCTCTGTGGGTTGTCACTAGTCACGAATTTAGTCCAAGAAGTCAACAATCACATTTGAATTTCTTAGGTTGTACATCTTTATCTTTACTATTATAAAAGAACGAGTTGGTGGTTGTACGTCCATTCTCCTCCAACCACTCTATTCCCTCAACTTCTCACCATTCTCCACTTTCTAACCAATCAGAGCAACTCTTTTCTATAGCACGATTCTTTATGCATTCAATAAGTTCATTTGCAACGCACGGGTACGTAACTAGTATTAGTACAACTGTTAAGTTCATCTTACAGCTGGTAGGTGTTTTTGTACCTGGAAACACAACTTTTCAACTAAAAGCTATTGTTTTTAGTTTTTTTGTGCACCAAGACTGCACTGCTCAGTATTATGAGTTCTGGCCACTTTATCCCAAGGAGTTGCCATTCGGTGGCGCATGTAGTGTTTTATGTATTAAGGAAGTTCCAGGCTGATACAGTAGTATATGAATGAGGCAGTTTCACGCTAATTCTAACTGAATGAGGCAGTTCCAGACTAATTCTAACTCTGCAACATACGCATGATTTCAATTCACAGTGTGTTTTACATGCTGAAATTTGTTTGGTTAAGGTTGTGTAAACTGCGAATATTTGAGGCTTGTGGTTGACATTCTATTACATGTGCAGGTTTTTATCGTGGGCCTCCTGTGGTGTATGGGAACATTATATTTTGGAGCATGTGTGAGATGAGACATCCTGTTCTTCTGATGGACCTTGTTATGCTGACATTATTGTGGCTAACTCAGGGTAAACGTCCTTTTACTTCCAGGCACACAGTGGTGTATATTGCTAGGTGCCTGTTCCTGGTCCAGCCGTGGCCGTTTAGTTCATATGATATTTCTCGTCTTTTCTACGTTGTGTCGTTAGCTGTTTCTCACAGGACATTTTAACCCTGTTACTTACTGGGTGTGGGCTTGTGCTCTGTTGGTGCACGCAAGTCGGTCTCCCAAGTCCCAACTTGGGCTGTGTGCTGTTGATGTCTCATTAGGGTGCGGTGAAGTGGGGCATCCAACTTGAGCTCTGAACTATCAATGCGTAGTAGCGACTTCAGCTATGGGTCGTGATTTGGATGTTAGTTTGCCAATAATGTGTAGTAAGCTGCATCAAGCTATGCAGTCTTTGCTCTTGCATGATGCCTGGGCTGTGTGCCTGCGTGCCATGATCGTTGTTTAGATTCTGCCTTATCTTTCAGAGTTAAGAGAATGTAATGTTCAACAAACTGAGCTTATCTAGTGTTTCCTGTGCTGGAAAAGGTGTGTGAGGCACATGCAACTTATTCCGGTTATGGGTATTGAATTGCTACTTGATGTTTCTTTGTTGATTACGAACCTTCCCGCTCTTTGATTCATTATGTGTTGCCTTAATATGTTTGTATGTTATATATTTTCGGTGATAATAGCCAAAAAAAGCTGCTCTGTTGGTGGAATCTTGAAAAGAAGTTTTTTTTCACAAAAAGGTGATCAGTTAATTACCCCTGTTTAAATGAAAGAATTAAGGTGGTCAGTTAATTACCCCTGTTTACATGAAAGAATTTCAAGAAGGAATGAAACTGAATTCTAGCCTTTATTTTTTAATGTACAAGTGTGTTGATCCATTTTTACCGTATATGTTACTGTGAACGTGTGAAATCCTTAGTTTTGTATATGCTTGTGTTTTTATCGTAGGTGTTATAAATTCTTAATTTGCTTCTTGTATTGGGCTATTGGATCGTCAAAGGAGAGATTGGTCCTGCATGTCGTCAATGGTTCGGAAATCTCAACACCTTGCAGCCAAGAACAAAAAAGGAAATATATAATCATGAGGATTGAATCGCTTTGCCCTTGGGGATTGGATATCAATTCGCCTTCCCTTGCTGGCCAGGCCCTCCTTTCAGGACTGCATGGCCTGGTAAGCTGATAGTGGCAACGAGCTCTCCCTTCCCTCGTGACACGCCTTTCTTTAGTCTGTGGTCTGAACTTCATGCAGCATGGGAGGAGTCAAGAGGATCATGTTGAGGAAATATTCAAACACGCTCCTGAATCCCACGCTGTCGAGTATAGTAGTACGTATGCTTCTGCTGAGGCGCTGACCCTTGCATTCAAATAGTAGCAGTGTTTCTGTTTTCACCTAGTCGATTCTGCAGTGCCATCGCGATCAGGTGTAGGTTTTTCCTGCCTGCCATTCTATTTTAGATAAGATTATGTCTGTCATGCTATGATACAACGATACCTGTCTTTATGCACATATTCAGATGCCCCCGCGGTTGATTTCACAACTTGCTCAGGTTTATTCGAACCTCGACCGCCAATTGTAAACGTAATTCCCTATAGGTGAAATCCAGTCACACCAAATTACGCCCTAGAGAACAGTGTCCAAATAATCAGTGTGATGCTATCATGTTAACGATACATCTCTAATTTCCTCGGAAAGGCAGTAAAGCCTGTATCATATATTGCACGAGATTTTGATGATCTAGATGAAGTTGCTATAATGTCTACTAAAATAATTTATAGATCCGTCACAAAAAGATATTTTATTTTATTTTAAAAAGATATTTTATTTAAAAGATAGCTACCATAGAAAAATCAAAAGCTGCGAGAGGATACGCTGCGTCAATTGCTACAGCGCTGTGTGCCACTGTGGCAACAAACAGTGCCGGTATAACAAATAAACTCCGCTACGATACAGCACTCAACAGCAAGATCCCGGAAGGCCGGTTCAGGAACTGTCCCGCCCCCGCGGCTGCAACTGCAGCACCAACAGCAGCGGTCGCAGAGGGGCTGGAACTCTGAACTCCACATTTAATTGAGAGAGAGAGAGAGAGAGAGAGAGAGGCGCACTCTTTCTCCCTTTGCTCAAAATCCGAGCTACACTCGTAGGCCAGAGGCATCATTTAAGGTTACTCTCCTTTACGTCTTTGGTGGCGATCAGTTCGGCTGAAAAGCTTATGGTTTATAGCTGAAAATACTGTAGCTGACTGAAAAAAGTACTGTAGCTGACAAAGGCTTATTTAGCATAATTAAATTTAAAAATATAAAAAATATGTTAGCCCATTACGTATAATACAAACAAATACGGGGAAAAAAAGAACCGGCAAAAAAGCTCAATAAAAAGCCAAAAGTTCAGAAAAAGACGAAACTTATGAATAGTGAAAAATAAGCCAGAAGCCGAAGCCGAGTTGATCAGGGCGTTTGTCTCGTCGGCCATGCTAGCACTATTGGCCCGTTTTTTTAGCCCTTTTGGTGATACTTAGGGCATCTCCAATGGTTCTAGCTAGCAACTAATTAGAAGACTTCCACATCATTTATATAGTACACACTAAAAACTAGCATTCTAAAGAACTATCTATAAAGATAGCTATTTGATACTTACATGCACACACAGAAAAGGACTATCATTTATAGAGGCTGCCTCGTTTTGCGTTATAGACTAGTGCTTAAGGAAGAGCTGGCTCGGTTTTTTTTCATACTCTCTTTCCTCCACATAGGATATATGCTGATGTGTACATACATATAGCTAGCTGATTCAGACCATTGGAGATGCCCTTAGTTTAACATGTCTTATATTTTGTTTACTGTAGTTGATTTATTTTTCATTGTAGTCACTGATAGTTATTTAATGTAATTAAATTTAAATAAAATAAAATAAAAAATAAGTTAGCCCATCACGAACAATACAAGGTAATACAAAAAAAGAAAAGACAAAAAACCCTAAAAACAAAATAAAAGAATAGTGAATTAAAAGATAGAAACTAAAGTTGAAACGAGTGGGGCTATAATATTTTTTTGCTTCAGTTTCTTTGAAATCCAAAATAATCTGACTAATTTATTAAAAATATTTTCGAGTTTAAAATTATATATATTATTTACTATTATCTTCTTAAAAAATATAGATAAAAATTATTAACCATAATCAAAAAAACGTAGCCAACTCACCTGCAGTACCTCTCCCTCCCACTCCTCACCGTCCCTGCCTGTGGACGTACGTGCGTCGCCGCTACGCGCACCACCACACGCTCCCCACAGAAAATACACTACTGACTACTCCTAGGGTAGTAGTAATTGTACTGCGAAACTACAGTAGTACTAGTATTAGCAAGTGCAAACTAGACGTCTCGTTCGATCAAATCACAAGGGAGGAATCGGGCGCACAGGGCCAGTTCTCGGATTTTAGGGCCCGGGGAGAAACTAGAAATAGGGACTCTAGTATAAATATCTAAATATAAATCTACATACACATATATATATATATATCTAATTTTACCAACAAATACTTAAAATACGTTATGTATTAAAGAAAAATTCATATCAAAGAGTTTATAGATATTACCTTAGCATCTTCCTCCACAGCAACTATCGCCAATTCATCAGGATTTCTTGAACTGCTCGTATTACTTTTAAAAAAATTTGTCAATGGATCCTCTCTGTGATTCTATCAACTCATCTATTCGTTTCCTCTTTTTTCTTTTTTCACTGCCGGATGCATATTTTCTAGATGACATGGTACTAAAAATTTAAAGAACAATAGTATAATTAGTAACTACAAAGCACTAATTATTGATTAAAAAATTCCTAATATGCAAACTACAAGAAGGGCGGCGGCTCACCGTAGGGTCGTAGGGAGCCCCGACTGTCTTCGCCCTGACGCCCTGGAGAGCCTCACCCACCGGAGCCAAAGGCCTTAGGAGGAAGAGGAACCGAGGAAAGGCCGAACGCCCTGGCCAATCCAAAGTCGGCAAGCTTCAATGAGTTGGTACGCCGATCTATCAGCAGGTTCTGGGGCTTCAAATGATCAAATCCCGGTGGAGCACGCGGTGCGAGTGGCAGTACGTGATGCCCCGCAGAATCTGGTAGAGGAAGGACTGCACAAAGATCACTGAACAGCATTACATATCAACAGCCAGCGGCTTGCCGTGGAGACGAGAAGACGAACTTGTAAAAGCAGCAGAGACCGAAGACAGCTGGCCCCCTAATTCGGAAAATCGGAAGACAGATAGTATACTAGTATATATACTATGTATACAGTATATGGGTGGGGCCCCTGAATTTTGGGGGCCCTGTGCGGCCACCCCGCTCGCCCCCTCAGGGCCGGGCCTGCGGGCGCACAATCTTTTATTCCAATGAACGGTGTGTATTGGACACCGACTGTCTCATGTCTGATACGATTATGCGTTCAAAAAATTTTGGCGTTTTAGCACGTTTTTAATTTATATTTACAAAAATATTTGTATACACATGGAATTGATAAAAAATAGCGTTTTTGTCGCCTCGTGACCAGACGACAGGACTGTGCAGCCGACACATGTCCATCGAAGTCCGGTCACCAGGCGGCAGGGGCCTACCGGGCGGTCACCAGCTTGCCGCCCACCCACTAGGCGGCTTCCTCCCTGCCGCCCCGCCACCAGATAGCAATCACCTATTGAGTTAGGATTTTTTATTTACCACTTGTTTGAATTTTTAAATATAGCAAATGAACTTCAAAAATTACGAAAATTTATATGCAGCCTTCTGACACCATGTACTTTATTGTTTAGTTTTTTAACAATTTTATCCAATATGAATATTGCTGAAAAATTCATACGATTATGATATTTTTTAAGAATTTATTACATATAGCAAACGGGCTTTAAAAATTACGAAATTTTATGTGCAGCCTCTCAACATAGTTGACCTAATTGTTAATTTTTTTAAAAATTTTATATGCTATGAATTTACCATATTAATTTAATCATAATTAGCGATATGCGAAGCTCATTTAATTAGCGATTGAAATCGCTTGCATGCGTGATTGCAGTTGGTTTGTAAATTATAAATTGAGGTAATGGTTGAATTTAGTTCGGACTTGAATTATGAATTTGAAACCTTAGGATTTGGTGGTAAGATGGTAACCTTTTGAAGAATTAAATGCGAAATGACGACGAGATTTGATGTTACAAATTAAAATAGACTTTATAATAAAACTAAAAATAACATGGTGTACAAGGTTTGAGTTCGTGCATAGAAAAACAACATTATGCATGATGGAACAAATCAAAATACTCATATGATACATATGCGTCTTTTTGGAATGGAAATAAATTCAACGTTCGGAACAGCCCAACCTACTGCATGGACTAGGGCCATTTTTGCTTTCTTGCGAGCTCGGCGTTGAACTCATATGCGGCCTCTTTGGCTTTGGCCGCCATTTCCCTCTTTTCTCGTGCTCCTTCTCGAGAGCCTCGTGCTCCCTGCACGTGCACACCTCAAGATGAATTTTTGTCTCGTGACGTATATGCTTGATTTGCTTGTCGTTGCGGCGCTCCTCCTCCCAGATCTTGTAGACCCTTTTGATATTCCACTCTTCGTAGTCGAGAGTCCACTGGTCATGTGGGTGAATCTCTAAGTCGATCCACTTGCAGTAGCCACATAGCGGTTTTGTGCTCTACGGGTACACGAGAGAGGTATGAATTTTTCAGCAACATTCATAGTGGATAAAACTGTCAAAAAATTATACAATAAAGTACGTTGTGTCAGAAAGCTGCACACAAAATTTCATAATTTTTATAGCTCATTTGCTATATATAAAAATTTAAACAAACGGTGAATAAAAAATCCTAACTCAACAGGTAATTAGCCGGCTACTGTCAACCGGTTGCGGGGCGGCAGGGAGGGAGCTACTTGTTTGGTGGGCGGTAGGCTGGCCCGGTGGCCGGGTAGCAGGCCCTTGCCGCCCGATGGCCGGGCTCCAGTTGACATGTGTCGGCTGCACGATCCTACCGTCTAGTGACCGAACGATAAAAGTGCTATTTCTATCAATTTCACGTGTATATGACTATTTTAGCAAATATACATTAAAAATATGCCAAAAGCGCAAAAAAAAAAATTCCGCGTTTGGAGCGAACGTAGTATAAGCACAGGAGGGGCTAGCAGTGAAAGAGCAGTGGCGCGGTGATCTGGTGTCGGCGTTGCGTTTGAGAGGAGCGCGCGGCGTGGGGTTGTACTTGCAAGAAAGCCCCTCTGCTGAGCTGAGCCCCGTGTATTGAATGCATGGCCCAAAACGCAAACCAGTGAGCGAGCCGAGCCGAGCCCTCCCTGTCCCGTCCCTCGCCGCACGCTGTGTCGCGTTTTCTTTCGCCTGCGTCGTCTGTCTCGTTGTCGCAGCAGCGCAGGTTGAAAATCTCCGGCATTGAAGTGCCCCCGGGGGATCCTTCTCGTCCTCCGCGTTGTGTGTCTCTCGCCTCGCCCCTCCAAATCTTTTACCCTCTGCCCTCTCACATCGCATTCATCGCCTCCACGATCCCGCGTCATCTAGCTTGCCTCGTGCACGCGCGCGCGCGCCCCCGGCTACTAGTGTTTGTGGAGCGTGGTGGTTGGGAGTTAGTGGTGATCGATCGATCAATGGGGAGGGCACCGTGCTGCGACAAGAAGGGGCTCAAGAAGGGGCCGTGGACGCCGGAGGAGGACAAGCTCCTCGTCCACTACATCCAGGCCAACGGCCACGGCAGCTGGCGCCTGCTCCCCAAGCTCGCAGGTCTGGCACTCACATCAATCCAGACTTCTACTATAGTTTGCTGCTTCTTTCCCTTCTTTGCCTGATAATCTTTCCTGGTCTCGCTGTTTTGTGCGGAACAAGTCGTGATGCGCATTCAGGCAATATCTTGAGTTTTGATTTTGGTTTACATGTGTGTTTAGGTATAGGTAAAAATCACCAGAATATTCTTAACTATTACTCAGATTTATGATCGTCGAATATTTGATTCAACGGGCCACAAATTTTCCCTTCTAAAAAAAGGTTGGGGCAACTTTTCTACTGGGGCACAAAAATGCTTGCATTGTTTCATGTAGGAGTTTGTTCCTAGATAGTATAGTACCACTAGTCATGATCTGCACGAGGCCAACGATCACCGGCTCACCGGTCGCTCGCCGCCTTTTACCGTCTGCCTGCGTCGTCCTGCTCATGCATCGTTTTTACCATTTGGATCGCGTTGCATGCAGGGCTGAACCGGTGCGGCAAGAGCTGTCGGCTGCGGTGGACGAACTACCTGCGGCCGGACATCAAACGCGGGCCCTTCACCCCCGAGGAGCAGAAGTCCATCGTCCAGCTCCACGGCATCGTCGGCAACAAGTAAGAGCTAGCCCCTTCCCCACTTGGCCGGCCCAGCACATCTCTGCACTAATACACCTAGCTAGCTAGGAGTAGCTGACTGCTTGGTGCAGCGTCGTACCACTGTACATACACACTGTGCATGCTATCCTACGCATTCAATGTTGCCATCTCCGTCCATCACATCACGTCCAAAACCGGTTGCCTTAAGCATTCTGGATGTATTGCTTGTAGTGGTGTTTATTTCGTTTATTTTACAGTACTACGTACACCTGTTTTTATTATCTTGTATCATATTCATGGTGGTAGTGTGATACTAGTGAGTATTGATTGGAAGCGCCGGCCGGCCTGGTTCTGGTCAGGTGGTCCATGATCGCGGCGCAGCTGCCCGGGCGGACGGACAACGAGATCAAGAACTACTGGAACACACACCTCAAGAAGCAGCTGCGCCGGATGGGCCTCGACGAGCCCCCACACGGCCCGGCCGCCGGCTGCCCTGCCGCGCTCCACATGGCGCAGTGGGAGACCGCGCGCCTCGAGGCCGAGGCGCGCCTCTCGCTGCTCTCCTCCGGCGCCACCGCGACGGCCACGACCAGCACCTCCGCCTCCGCCTCGTCGTCCTCGACAGCGGCCCCCGTGGTCGCCGCCACCGCCGCGGCCGAGCACGCGACGCCCGCCGACGTCTTCCTGCGCCTGTGGAACTCCGACATCGGGAACTCCTTCCGCAAGGTGGCCGCGGCGGCCGGGTCGTCGCTGCCGATGGCCGTCAAGAAGGGCGCGGTGAAGCAGGAGGCGGTGCTGCCCGGGGACGACTCCTCGGCGGCCTCCAACGAGATGGAGGCGGCCCATCAGGCGGTGGACGAGTACCAGATGTTCCTCGACTTCGCCGGCGAGGAGCTGGGTCTGTTCCACGGCCGGCACGGCGGCTTCTCGCTGTTCCCGCCGATCGACGTGCTCACCGAGGCTTCCCTGGACACGGCGTTCAAGTGAGGCCCAGCTAGCCCGCGCGCCACGTACGTACGTAGGAGCTCGCTAGCGCCAGCGCGCGTGCCTACGTGTGCGCGTATGTATGTATATATGCACGTCTTTTGTGGCGTCCGGCCGGCGTAGGGCGCGCGTACGTACATAGTACGTGCGCTGAGATGCACGAGAAATTTTTGGGAGTTAGGGCTTTAATCAGAAGGCTGGACTTCACGGTGTATTATGGCTTGTGATGGGATTCTCTAATACATCCAATGATCGATCTTCACTTGATTTTGGAGCTGCTTTAAACTTTTAATCTCAATATTGATGGCAATTAAGTTGTTAACTGTGCGATCTTAATGGCATGATACGTAGTCGCTGTACACACTAATGCAGTATCACCACTTCTGAACAAGTGCTATAGTCATGCACCTAAAAGGGCCTATTAGCTTTCTTTGAATGAATCCCAGCCATGATTGCGATCTGGTGATGGTCAGTTGTGAGGTAAAGAGCATGTGAGGAACCAGACGATATCGATCGATCCATCGGTACGAAGTGATACGGGATGGAAAGAGACATCACGAGCGCAACGGTAACAGAGCGGCCGGAGGCGAATGAAGGTCTTTTCTTTCAGGCGCTGAAGAAGATTCTTGGTGTATTTGCTTTGAGGAATGAAAGTCTTTTCTTTCAGTTGTTTGATTTGAAGAACAAAGAAGAATGTTAGCTCATCCATCATAGTCATTTCAAATTCCCTACTCATGGAATATGAAAATCTAGACACCAAAGTATGAGAGAGGCCACCAAAAATTATGTCATCCACGTAAATCTAAACAAGAAGAAAATCACCGCCATACCCAAGAGTGAATAAGGTTTTATCTACCATTCTAATCTTGAAGTCATTCTTAAGTAGGAAACTTTTACACATATTCCATATAAAGCTTTAGAGAGTTTACACATATGGTTTAAAAACTTAGGATTTTCAAAACAAAGAGGCTACTTGACATAGACCTCTTTTTCTATGAAATCATTTTAAAATGCACTCTTGACATCTATTTAAAATAATTTAAAACCCTTAGATACAGTAAATGCTAATATAACGTGAATGGCTTCTAATCTAGCTATATGTGCAAAGGTCTCTTTAAAGTCTAAACTCTCTACCTGAGAGAAATCTTGAGTTATAAACCTAGCCTTGTTACTAGATACTAACCCATCCAGCCAAAGCAAACTCTCTAACTAACTCAATAGGCGTAAGAGAAGGAATTGGATCCCTATCCTCCAAGTAGGAGTCGTCATCAACGAAGATGCTCTCTTTATTACCATGTGCCTGTGTACTTACACTGTCAGCTCTAGAACTAGGACTAGCCACATCAGAATGATTTCACAAGTCTCAATCATTTTATTAGTATCCATCAAAAAATACTATCATAATATCTAGATTTAAATTTATTTAAGCTATCATGTTTAACAATGAAGCAATTGTAACAAAATATCTTGAAATGAGAAATACTTGGCTTACGACCAAACCTCAACTCATAGAAATTTTTGCCTAAGGATGATCTTAAAAATGTCCTATTGGACACAGAGCAAGCAGTGAAAATTGTCTTAGCCCAAAACCTCCTAGGTGTGCTATGCTCATCTAACACGGTCCTAGACATCCCTACAAGAGTCCTATTATTCCTCTCTACAACTCAAATTATGCTAGAGAACTCTAGGGGAAGAGAATTGATGGTCTAGACCTCGCTCAACATAGAAAGCGGCAAAAGATGAGCTCGTGAATTCAACGTCATTATCACTCCTAATGACTCTAAAAGCTCCTAGGGGATCTAACAGCTAATCTAAGAGCCAATTCCCTAAAACAACCAAAAGCCTCATCCTTGGAAAAGAGAAAATACACACAAGAATAACTAGAAAAGTCATCTACAATGACAATACATATGACTTCCCTCCTACAGACTGGACTCTAGAAGAGCCAACTGTGTCTAAGTGCAAAAACTGACTAGGTGCATCGACACCACTAAGGTAAGAGGAGGATGAGAAGAAGAAAGCATTATACCGTGTCTATAAGATATGTAAAGTAGGTCCTTACTATCTTAAACTTAGGCAAGCCTCTAAAAACATCTAAGTTACTGACTCTAGACAATTAGTCAAAACCTATGTAACCTGGGTTACGATACCACAAAACTAGAGCACGAGAGCCAGAAGCTACAAGACACTTAGGATTTATGCTAGATGAGACAAGAAAATCAACTTTGAAAATCTTTTCAAACCTAGAGATCACAAAATACAAACTCATCAGAGTAGTTTAGAACTCTAAACTCACCACTCTTGAATTTCACTTCTAGACCCTCATCCAAAAACTGAGAAACAGATAGCATATTATACTTCAGCTTACTTACCAGAGCGATGTCTTTGAGCATGAACTTGTTGTTGATGTGCACAATGCCTTAAGCCAGCATGACCTCAGTAAAAGCATCCTTGAATGTGATGAACTTGTCATCAGATGCACAAGTGAGAGAGGAGAACCAACAAGAATCTCCGGTTATATATCGAGAACACTTAGAGTCAATAAGCCACACGTCCTACTTCCTCACTTATCAGACCTACAGGGCATAAGCAAAAGACATCGCCGCCTCATTACTGAGGTTAGAAATGAAAGACTTAGGGCCATCATATGTTACATGACGTGTGTTTGGAGCATCATCAAATGATATAGTTTGTTCAGAACCCTTCCTGTCACTGTCACACCTTACCTAAGCCTATGTTTGCGTTGGCTTCTAAAAACCACTTTTTTACAGTAAAATGCCTTTTCTAAAGTATCTAGCTTTCAAATAGATTGTCTTTTCAAGACGATGTCTACTAATTGATTGTAATATACACTATAGTAACTTCATTTATATCAGCCAAAATCACACACGAGTATCTCTCTATAAACTATTACTATTTATTGCTAAAAACCAAAAATCATAAGCAAAAGGTATTATAATCATAAGCAAAAGGTATTATGGATTCTTCAGAGAAATTTGATCATTGCATCGGCCTAGCGTGCAATGTTACATCGCACCTAGTATTGTTGCAACCAAAGTATGTCTGATGACTACATCATCCTACCTACTCGGGTAAAACACTTACTCTGAAGTATCCATACGTGTAAATCGGAGACATCGATTTTGTGGAACTGAGTTATAAACGAATGTTAATGATGTAACAAATATAACCAAATGTTCAACATAGTAATCCACCAGTTGCAGCGCAATATATGGTGGCCTGGTGGGTTTACTGTGAGGTAAAAATGGTACTGGTCCAATGTAACATGGATGCATTTGTTGTTGGAGAGGCCTGGGTGCTAGTGTAGGCCTGTAGGGGACGCCCAACGATTTAGGATATGTTCTAGCTCAGGAGGAAGGGTACGTACAGTGGCCTTGGTTCATTGTCTATCAAAATTTTCTTTTCCACGGCATATATAAATTCGAGAAGCAAGGAAGGAGAAAACCCTAAGGGCTGCTCGATTGGTTGTTTTCTCAAGGTTTTCAAATGAGTTACCTATTTCGTGTAAGCTTCATGTTAAATTTTGATTTCTAACGCCATTCAAAGTGTAGGTGAAGCTAAGTTTTGCCACATCATGTCACGTCTGACAGGTGCTAGTTGGCAGATTTTGCTCTAGTGTATAGTTTCCCATCATCTCTCTAAGTGGGATCCGCAGTCAAAATAAAAAAAATTGAAAAAACCAATTCATCCCTCACCTATCCTCCCCGTCATGGGCGGACCTTTAGTATGTCATAGATGTTCAGTTAAACACATAAATTTTTTTTTACAAAATACGAGGCAAATAATAGATATATTAGGTGTATATACTGTTAGTTGGACCAAAATTATATATTTTGTTTTCGCAAATGAATTTAGCCCATATTCCCTTCATATCTCACCTATGACCCATGTAACACATTAACCAATTCTTTTTTCCACCATAACTCTTCTTATATAGGGCCAAAGAGGTAAAGATACAAACCAAACACTAACCTCTATTCTCTCTCTCTCATCCTATGGCTATCTGTATGGGGGCTGCTCCAGCCTCTGAGTATTGAGTGGACATAGGCGCGGGTTGCAGAGGCGAGCAATGATTGGTGGGCAAGGATTACGGAGGCAAGTGACAGCCGGTGGATGCGGTGCCGTGCCTCGATGGTAAGCATGCGTGAGGCAGTGCGGCTCGCAAAGAACGCGAGCAAGCGGGCGGCATGGTGAATAGGGAGGTAGGGAGCGAGCGACAGGAAGGGAGTAGCGCGGCTGGGAGGGAGTGGAGTATCGGGAAGGGAGCAGTTCCTCCAACTTACCGTTGTCATCCTCTCTTCAGATCTAGGTGTGCTTTGCCCACTCCACTTATTTTCTTTCTTACTCTACATTGCTCCACTTTACTCTACCTTACCCTACCCTACTCTACCCTACTTTGGCTCTGGTTCTTTCTGGGATCTAACCTCTATTTTCTTCGTTTTTTCTATTGGATACTATACAAAAATACAATCTTTGCTTTGGCAATAGGCAATTAGCTGGACCCTAGTTATATATATTTACATGCTAATTTTTGCTATCTTTTGCTTCATGGAAGGAACATACAAATTCCTCTTAAATGGGGGGTTCTTGCTTACCGGAAAAGAGCAAAAAAATGCAGGATTAGCAAGGTATGCAATTATCATTAATTGTATAATTTGCTGTTTAATTTATACTATTATGTTCATCTTATATCGCCCATTTCCTCGTAAGAATTCATTAATTTCTATATTTTTGTATTATTATATCTATGTACGTATATTATTGTATCGATGTTTTGGGGAAGATAGTATGCCGTGGTATTGGCATATTAGTATCGATGTATCTGAGTAATCTAGCTCAAAAATTCGAACACCTATAATAAGAATCCTGAGTCCGCCACTGTTTCGAGTTCACTCATCCGCCACTGAACTCGCTTCCTTATCATCATCGTCGTTGTCGCCGCCTGCTTCGGTTTCAGAAGCCGACAATGGCGACCTCAGACCAACGAAAGCTACAAAGATCCAAGGCTCGACGACCTTATTCTAGCAATGAGACCTCGATCCAAGGTTCGATCTGGCGATCCCGACCACGATTCGGTGACGACGACCTCAATCTGGCGACGGCAACTGTTGTAGGGGTGGCCCCCCACCTAAGCCCAGTAGGCCTGTTAGGTCCGAAATAGGACATGTGTAATGACATAAGAGCCCCCAAGGGGAATACTCATGTGTAAGGGTATAACTGTACAAACACTCCCCATATGAATATATATGTGGCATAGGCCACAGGGAAGGAGGGCTAAGCCATTCATTTTACTCAACTCTCCACTACCACACACACTCTCTCTCTCTGTTTGGTCTGTAACCACAACAGTTGGCGCCGTCCGTGGGGAGGACAAGAGCAAGCCTCCAGACTTGAAGGAGGATGGCACCAAAGAAAGCTTCACCATCGGCGGCGAAGAACAAGAAGGCGGAGGCGGCGAAGTCTCGCGTCAGCACGAGGGCTTCGGCTCTAGCAGCCGCAGGTATGAGCAGTGGTGTAGGTGCGACCGAGGGCCCCGTCACCGACGTGATGACCGATCCCACCAGCATCGCCCCGACGACCAACCCCGCCATCGACGCGACGACCAACCTCGCCGCCGACGCGATGATCAACCCCGTCACCGACGTGACGACCGATCCCACCAGCACCGCCCCGACGACCAACCCCGGCGACAACAACGCGGCGCGCAACCTGGGTGCGAAGGCCGTGGTCACCACCTTGCCGGCGGTACCGCCAAGCGCGCAGACGGCCCCGGCCACGCCCGCAGTAGAGACGGCCCTGCTGGCGGCCTTCAGTGCGTTTCAGCGGGAGCTAACGGACCTCCGCGAAGCCGACCGGGACATACAGGAGGCCCGGAGCCAACACCCCCCTCCGGCAGTGGCATCCGAACCCGCCCCGGAAAGGGCGGATAGCCACGACGCCCCCATGTCTAGCCGCGCCCCACTACGACGCGTAGACCCGGAGTCCCCGCTTTCTGCGGACCTACAGCAGACGGCATGGCCCGAAGATTTCAAATTCCCGAGCGTCATTGAGGCCTACAAAGGCGACTCCGACCCGCGAGAGTTCGTGCGCGTGTACGAGACCGCCATCGTAGCCGCTGGCGGAGACGACACCACGAAGGCAAAAGGGCTCCCCCTCGCGCTACAAGGGGTGGCGCTGTCCTGGTTCTTCACCATTGAACCACAGTCCATCTACGCGTGGGAACAGGTCCGTAACCGACTCTACAACAACTTCCAGGGAAACTACATCGAGCGTGTCGATGCGGACCAGCTCTTTGCAGTCAAGCAGAAAGCGGAGGAGAGGCTCCGGGACTACTTCAAGCGCTTCGCGAAGGTGCGCTGCCAAGTCAAGGATGTCAACGAAACAACGGTCATCAACGCAGTGATACAAGGCCTCCGACCGGGGCCGATGGCCGAGTACAACGCGCGAAAGCCCATTAAGACGGTCGGGAAACTCTTCGACAAGATGGAAGAGTATGCCAGAGCGGAGCAGGGCGCACGGAGGCGACACGATGATGACTCCGACTCTAACAAGGCGGAAGGCTCGGTCAAGACCGAAGACTCGCCAAAACAGGGCCCTTCGAAAGGCAAGCGTAAGCAAGAGCAGCCGAAGGGCGCCTCCGAACGCAAGGACCTCCAACACAATGACCAGCCAGGCGACAAGCCCAAGCGCGATTAGCGCAAGTACAGGAAATCTCGTTACGTTTACGGCATCGAGGGCGGCTCCGAAGACAACGCCCCAGGTCGCGGAGGCCGAGGACGCCGAGGACGGGGACGGGGACGTGGCCGAGGTCGAGACGACCGGACCACGGGCAATGGTGCGAAATCCACGGCCGGGGCAACCACGACACGCATGCTTGTGCCACCATCGCAGCGCTACGGCAGAGCGTTGCCAGGGACAAAAACCCGGATACACGCGCGCCCGTTGTGGCTCACGTCCAGCACCCCCAGGACCAAGGAGCACAGGCCCAGGAAGGCTTCCTGCGCATCCAGGCGCACGTACAGTAACCTCGGGAAGGCCTCCTACAGCTACAAGCCCCGGAGGGAGCCCAGCGCAGGATTATCAACGTTATCTTCGGAGGCTCCTCACTGGGGTTCGCTTCGGCAAGACAACGGAAGGCTTACGCGCGGAGGCTACACCATGTCGCGGCATACCCGGCGCAGAAGCCACTAGAATGGGCGCAGCATGAAGTCACATTCACGACCGCCGACGCCGAGGGTGTGGAGTTCCCCCACCAAGACCCTTTGGTCGTCCGGGTCATCGTAGCCGGGTGTGACATCCGGCGCGTCCTAGTCGATGGAGGAAGCTCCGCAAATATCCTCTTCGCTGCGGCCTTCGACCAAATGGGGATCCATCGGAGCCGTTTGGGCCCTTCAGGCGTCCCGCTGCAAGGGTTTGGAGGGCAGCCCTTGCGTGCCTTAGGCCAGATATGCCTCCAAGCCTCTTTCGGCAAAAACGACAACGTCAGGAGCGAGGACGCCATCTTCGACGTGGTCGACATCGTATACCCCTACAACGCCATAATAGGATGGCCGCTCCTAAACACCCTCGAGGCAGTCCCGCATCACGGTTTCCTGTGCATGAAGCTTCCCGGGCCGCAGGCCATCATCACCATTCACGGCGACCAGGACATGGCCCGGCGCATAGAGCTTGGCGCCAGGGGCCCATGCCACGTGGCTCGCCAAGGCACCTAAGCCGGGAGGGCGGATGCGGAGCCCTCGGAAACTCCCCGAGCGTCCCGCACTCCACGCGCGCAAGGTTGCCCCGGTCGCGGCGGTCCGTCAACGATCGCCCCACCCTTCTAGCGGTTAGTGCTTGGCATCCCCCCTTCTTTTGTAAGTGCTCACCCGCGCAAACGAGAATTTAATAAAGTTCACCGTTTGCACAAATTTCTGTTCTTCGAAACAGAGACACGCGTTCGCTCGCGCATTCTCCATCAAAGATACGGGCATGAGTATAAACAAAGACACGCGTTCGCGCGCGCACTCTCCGTCAAAGATACGGGCATGAGTATAAACAAAGACACGCATTCGTGCGCGCACTCTCTGTCAAAGATACAGGCATGAGTATAAATAAAGACACGTGTTCGCGCGCGCACTCTCTGTCAAAGATACGGGCATGAGTATAAACAAAGACGAGCGGGGGGACGCCTCCGCACGCACTCCACGGAGTATAAATAAGACGTAGCATGACTCTAAATAAGACGTAGCGTGAGGTCCGCCTCCGCATGCAATTTCACCGCCCGCAACGCGCGAAGGTTCGCCTCTGCGCGCAGTCTACGGACTCTAAATAAGACGTAGCGCGAGGTCCGCCTCCGCACGCACTCAACGGAGTATAAATAAGATGTAGCGTTAAGGTTCGCCTCCGCACGCACTCCTCCGGAGCATAAAGAAGACGCGGATGCTATCCCTGCGCACTCTACGGAGTATAAACAAGACGCGAACCCTGCGCACGCATGGGCGTCGCCCCAGTGCGTACTCTTCGGAGTATAAATAAGACGTGGATGTATATCCCGCGCACTCCTTCGGAGTATAAATAAGACGCGGATGTTGTCCCTGCGCACTCTACGGAGTATAAACAAGACGCGAACACCGTGCACGCACGGGGCGTCGCCCCAGTGCGTACTCTTCGGAGTATAAATAAGACGCGGATGCTGTCCCCGCGCACTACTTGGAGTATCAACAACGCGTGGGCATCGACCCCCACGTACTTCAGAACACAGCTTACCCCAGTTAATTCTACGGCGGGCAAAGTGCACCACGGGGGCCCGCTCCCACGCGCCGCCTGTAGAGTACCAAGACGACGTGTTAAGAGGCTGGGTCCCGCGTGAGCACACCCGCGAGCGGGAAACAGCAGAGGCTGGTCCCCATGCAGGCACACCCGCGGGAGAGAAGCACCAGAGGCTGGTTCCCGCGTGAGCACACCCGCGAGGCTGTCTCCGCTGCCACCGCTTCGAAGGATGGGGGACGGAGTGCTCGCGCGTCTACCTCGACTAGGCGCCAGCTCCGCCGCCACCACCTCGAGGGGTAGGGGACGGAGCGCTCGCGCGTCTACCTCGGCTAGGCGCCAGCTCCGCCGCCACCACCTCGACGGATGGGGGACGGAGCGCTCACGCGTCTACCTCGGCTAGGCGCCCGCTCCGCCGCCACCACCTCGACGGATGGGGGACGGAGCGCTCGCGTGTCTACCTCGGCTAGGCGTCAGCTCCGCCGCCACCACCTCGAAGGATGGGGGACGGAGCGCTCGCGCGTCTACCTCGGCTAGGCGCCAGCTCCGCCGCCACCACATCGAAGGATGGGGGACGAAGCGCTCGCGCGTCTACCTCGACAAGGCGCTAGCTCCGCTGTCACCACCCCGAAGGGTAGGGGACGGAGCGCTCGCGCGTCTACTTCGACGTCTACTCCGACTAGGCGCCAGCTACGCCGGAGGGGATATCGGTCTGAGCGCGTATGGTTATCGCAACTACGTATATACCTCGATCACATTGCCCCTGCAGGGCGCAACCCATCGCGTACGGGCGCGCGCACAAACCCTCCGAGCTTACCATGGGACGATGTAGCCGGAGGGTGGCGACGTACTTCGCGAGATCTGGTCAAAACTGTTCTTGGTATTTGCTAAGGATGTTTACAAAGGCGCATAGACAACCCCGGCGCATCAGGCTATTACTCGGCAGGCTCATCCTTGACATGCCCCCGTACCGAGGTCCCACTCGAAGATGCCCGACTCGCCCAGAAATCCAACGCTTCCTCGGTTCTTTGCCAGCGCCGAAGACGCCGTCGGGTTGCGAGGTCGGAGATCTGCAGTCGGCCCCGGTTAGGTAGCTGCTCGGGACAAGGGGGCAGGAATCTAAACAGCGGAAAACTCCGTATTTTCGCAAACACAAAACGAGGAAGACAACTCAGGCTTCGGTTACAACGCACCCCAACACACGACAACCTCCTATCACACCTGTGGATCCACGGTGTCCTCCGGAGCCACGGCGCCATCATCGTCACGTCGAGGGACCTCGTCCAGAAACCGGCCAAGGTTCCCCTCGCCGTACAAGTTCCTCCGCAGCTCGACTAGGGCTGCGGCCTCGCCGCAATACTCCCATATCCGCTCATGGAAGAACTTCACGGCGCGGCGTACCGCTCGCACGACGCCGGACATTACGCCGCTCCCCGCGTGCATCTCCAGTTGGGGATCGGCTAACTCCGCAACATGCTCACAACCGCGGTGTCGCAGGAGCGCGCACGTCACACACGACGCCACGTATGCGCAGTGGCTGCCGAAGACCGCCGTGGCGCCACGCGCAATGCCGGCCGCCTCTCCAATCCACCGAAGTGACCGCGACAGGTCCTCGGGCCCGAAGGAGCGCGCCGGCACTTCGGCGACAAGCCCTTTGAGAGTGTCTTCCAGGGCCAGTATGGCGCCCCAGGCGGCGGCCGAAGCGTCGCCCAAGGCTTGATCCCGCTCTACGAGAACTGGATCCCGCTCCGCGAGAGCGGCAGCAAGCTCGCTGTTCCTCCCATTCAGAGCGGCGATTTGTTGTACAAGGTCATCCCGCTCTACAGCAGCCTCTTGCCGCACCGCTTCCGTGGCCGAGGTTCGTGCCGCGGTAACAAGCCCGTCGGTGCGCGCTTGCATCTCCGCGCACTCCGACTCCAGGAGGCGTATGCGAGCATCCTGGGCGGATCGCCCTTCCGCAGCTCCCTGCAACTCTTCCTCGGCGGCCCGCAGCCTACTCCGTATCGCTGCTCCCTCGCGGGTGTAAGCACTTTGCAGGGCCTGGGCCAGCACGAGCGTCTGTGCGACGCAGGCGTTAGAAAACGCGAAGCGGCGGCAAAGGGGTCTAAAAGACAGACGCTTACCCGCACCCCTGACACCTCTAATGCATCTCCAATGCGCCCCGACCCGTAGGTCTGCAACGCCTGCTGTCCGATGCTGGAGGCCGCGTCCTCCGCAATCCTGCGCCATGCCCTCAGAGTATCCGGCGGAGGGACGAAGTCCGCCGGGCTTGGCCGCGCGGCACCTGTGTCGCCAGCACCGGCACCCCCGCGCTCAAGGAACGGTTTCTCCTCCGGGATATGTGTCGCTGCGAAGGCGAATTCCACATGTCACGACGCGTAAAAAGAAAAAAAAGAAAAAAATCGAAGGAGTTCCATCATAACCTACCTTCGGTCGTGGGCGGGAGGCTTCGCGGAGACGTCTCCCTAGCCGCGGGCGGAAACGCTTCCACGCCGGCCCCAACGGACGGCGCTGTCTCGGAAGGCCGGGGGACCACTGAGCCAGGACCTCACGCCAACCGAACCTGCGCCACTGTCACCGTGGCCCGAGGGGCTGGGAGGGGGTGGGGCGGAGGGACCTCGATGCTTGAAGCAGGGCACCACAAGTTCCCAACACCGGTCGCCACAATGAACCCTCGCGAAGTCCGCGGAAGGGAGGACTGCAGGCACGCCCGCTTCGCTTGGGCAGAAGGTATCACCGCGGTACCCGCCACAGAAGGGGCCCCTCCGGCAGCATCATCCGCTGAAGAGGTCTCCACAGCTACGACGGTAGAGGTCGGGGACTTCATTCCCAAGACGTCCGCGGGGTTACCCCCACCTTCGCGGGAGACACCCCCGCCTCCGCGGGCGACACCTCGACCCCAGCCGCCGAGGTTAGCAAGGGCGGCGCTCCACACGCTCCCGCGAAGGGTAGCCCGGCCAAAACCACGCTCGGAGACGAGGACTCCGCACCGATGTCGCCAGCAGGCACCACCACCTCGGCAACGGTCGCGGACAACGGGGCCTCCGCGGCACGCCCTCCGCTGCCGGCGCCCCCGCCCTCAATCTCCGCGCCCTCTAAATCTGAGTCGGCATACCTCGCCGAACTCGACCCCAGGCTCGCCGCGCCGGCAGGAGCGGCGGCAGCCGCCGTACGGGCCGTGGTCGCGGTGCTCCGGGTCCTTTTGCGGGACGGCGCCTTCGTCTTCGCGGCACAATCATCCTCCTGCTGCTGGGCCGGAGGGGGGCGATCCGGCACAGGAAGCCCTAAGACCTCACACACGCGGTTTATCCGCCCCAACCCGGCCTCCACGGTCGCAGCTGCGCGTTGCCCGTGCTCTCTACCGGTGTATGGCCCGAGGAACGCGCGCGCGGCGCGCTCCGCGTCCTCAAGGCGAGTCCCTGCCCAAGACGGCATATTTGCGTCAACGCAACATATACAATTGCGGAGGAAGATATGAGGAAGACTTACGAAGGCCAATCGGCACGGGGCGGTCTTGAATGTAATCGGCCCGCCCACGCATTCAAGGCCGCTGCCACTCGTCACACGATGGTAGAACCACCGCCTCGCCCAGTTGACCTCCCACTTCCCTCGGGTCGCGTTCGCAGGGAAGAGCTTCCCACATGTCGCCCACAGGAGGAAGTTGACGCTGCCAAATTTCGACACCGTGCCGTCCTTCCGCTCCTTCGGTTGGCACCGGGCCTCATGCAGATACGCGAACAAGGAAGCGCTAGGCCAACACCCCTCCGCGTGCAGGGCCCAGCTGTACACGGCGAGGCGAGCCACCGCGTTCGGAGTCAATTGTGACAACTCCAACTTGAAGGTCCGCAGCACCGCCCCGACAATTGCTGCGGACGGAATGCGAAGCCCGACTTCGAAGTAGGCAACGAAGACGATCGCCTCCGACTTCCTAGGGCGCGGCTTTTCATCATCGGCGGGCAACCGCACAGCGTGGCGATCCGATAGCTTCCCATCTCGCAGCAGCGAATGGATGGTGTCCTTCGTCACGAGCGTGCGGCCCAACTCCCCGGAATACGGACCCTGAATCTTCTTCGCCGCCCACCACTTGTCTACCGCCGGCGGATCACGCTACCCCAACGTGTATTTCACCTCCAAAGGCGAGGACCGCCTGCGGATGGCGTAGCCGCCCGCCTGAGTCCGCTCATCACAAGTCGCCATCTACATCCACCGGGAACTAGGCGGCGGAAAGGGAGCGCAGGAACAGGGCGAGCGAATGCGAAAAGCACCGTGAACAACCAAAAAGCGCGAGGCGGCGTGGGCACAATGCCACGGGGGGTTCTTAAAGGCCCCCCGCCTCCTACCCTAAGCGCGAAGGGCCAACGGCAACCGCTCACCTCCCCAGGCGTGAAGTCGAAGCATCGCGGCGGTCCACGCAGCCAGCACGCGACCGTGATCGTACAAAGTCCTGTCACCACGTGACCGTGATCGTACAAAGTCGGTCCGCACAAGCAATAAACACAGGTCGCGCGTCCCGGTACAGCCTTCGGCTCGACCCTCGCCGCACCTGTCCGAAGGGACAACCGCAGGCCCGCGCCGTAGGTGCAACCGAGGATCGGCGAGCAGCGCAACCGCTCGCAGCCGGTGGCGCGCGTTGGGAGGGGGCGGCCAACAGGCGGCACGCCTACAACGCCGCGCCACGTGCCCCGCCCCTCTTGAGGAAGGAACTTGACTGCGGGCGACCCGTTGGTACACCAATCGCTACCCACCGCGTGTTCATCACGAATGGACAAGCAAGTACGAATACAGCAGCCCGACTGTGTCAGCCCGAGGGTCGACGCGATTCCCGGAGCCATTAAACCGCACTACCAGCGGCACCCCCAATAGCCAGCTCCGCTGCCACCACTTCGAAGGATGGGGGACGGAGCGCTCGCGCGTCTACTTCGACTAGGCGCCAGCTCGGCTGCCACCACCTCGAAGGGTAGGGGACGGAGCGCTCGCGCGTCTACTTCGACTAGGTGCCAGCTCCGCTGCCACCACTTCGAAGGATGGGGGACGGAGCGCTCGCGCGTCTACTTTCGACTAGGCGCCAGCTTCGCTCCCACCGCTTAGCATCCCCGGACCACCCTGCAAACGTCTGCGACGGTCCAACATTGCAGCATCGTGCCGTCACGAGGCTCCGAAATCCGCGCCGGGAAAAGGAGCGTCTGGGATCCAGCGGGGCCCCTGACCCAGCACCATGCGTCGGAGGCCTAGCTTCCCCTCGGTAGGGCGTTCCGGCCGAAGCAAAAGGTGAAGGCGAGCGGGCACCGGTTTACCCACAACGCACTCAACCGCAAACTCTGAACCGTGGGGTACAGATCGGCCTTTCGACCCATAGCCCCCACGAGTCGATGGTCACGCGACGTCCCAGCCCTGTGGCAGGTTTTGACACGTTCTCGTAAACAGAAATGCTTCAGTACATCAACATTCCCTGATGGTAACGCCGATGGGCGCAATCAGAGAGCGCAGCGAGACTCAAGCATTTCTGTCTTCGAGAGCAGGTCAAGCCTTGCCATTTCCATACGAAAGCACGGTGCGCGAGCAGGACCCTGTGGACATCCAAGACTTCTACAACAAGTTGTGACGTATTCCCATAAGTAGGCCATCTATTGTTCATCAGCGCTCGCTGACATTAGCATCAGTAGACGCAATCATCAAACGCGGATGAACAATAGCTGGCCTGCATGTGAAAAGATAACCGCGTGTAGGTATAAGAAGAGTAACCAAGGGTGAGCAAGAAACATGCCGTGACACCGGCGTATTTATACCCAGGCCCACTCGGCGAGGAGTCGCCAGGATGACGGAAGGTCAACCGGCGGCATGCCAATCGTCGGGATCGCAGTCGATGAGTGCCCGGCGGTTCAACTGAATCCCACGACGCTCCAAGGGCAGCCGGACGCGTGCCCACATCCAGTGCAGGGCAGGCGGAGCAGCCGTGCCAGCCTACCCTTGGTAAAGGCAGGCGCGATTCCAGGCGTCATTAAAGCGCACTCCTGGACCTGGCGACCATCTCCCTGAACTGGCACCGCATCGCGCGAAGCATTCCCCGAGACTCGGCTGCCAGGGGCAGCCGACCAAGTTCGACTTTGCCCGCAAATATCCGGAGTGCGAAGTACGGCACGCCCAGACCTCGTCTCCGTCGAAGCCTTCGGCCTTCCTGCTTCCTTCGACCTCGAGACCGCGCCAGCTTTGGGACCCGAAGACGGCCCCCGCGCAAGCAGGACCAAACGGGCAGACTATCCGAGTCATCAAGCATCACAGGCCGATGGGACGGAGGGGGCCAAAGGACTCAGCGACATGGCTTCGGCCCGTGAAGCCCGTCACCATGAGAGGCTCCTGTTGTAGGGGTGGCCCCCATCTAAGCCCAGTAGGCTTGTTAGGTCCGAAATAGGACTTGTGTAATGACATAAGAGCCTCAAGGGGAATACTCATGTGTAAGGGTATAACTGTACAAACACTCCCCATATGAATATATATGTGGCATAGGCCAGAGGGAAGGAGGGCTAAGCCATTCATTTTACTCAACTCTCCACTACCACACTCTCTCTGTTTGATCTGTAACCACAGTAGCAACCATGCTCCACAGCGCACCTTGATCCGGTGATGGCCAGCTCAATCTGGCTCCCCGGTGACGAGGTCGAGGTGACTACGACAAGACGAGTTGTGACGTCGGCGGAAAGAAGAGGCAACAACAAGTCGGCGGTGCTGACATCATCTCGCTTCGTCTTTCTCCGCCACGAGGCACTCAACCACGATGGCCACGGGTTGACAGGTGGGCCTGCTTTTATTGGGTTGGCATCGATGCACCGGTTCTAAGAATCTCAGTTCTAGCTTCGTTTGCTCCTATTAGTTTGATGCGCCAATGGCATCTCGTCTCTCTCCTCTTCTAGCTTCAGTTTTTCGTCGCACCGTGGATCGGATGACCTAAGGATGCTACTGTAGTGTAATGTACCTGTGGGTTCTTTTTAAATATAGCTAATGGTATTTAGATCTATCGTATGTTTATGTGAATAAGACCATGTTTGGCACAGCTTCACCAACAACTTCATGAGCTATTGTGAGCTGTTTTTTTGCCAAACACCCATTTTGCAAATAGCTTCACCCATGAAGCTCCTTTTTTTGTGCTCTCACAAAGGAATAGGGAGAGGTGAAGCTGAAAAAAGTAGCTTTTCACAGCTCTCTCCCTCAGGCCCATATTCCTAGGAAGCGAATGCCCCTCTAGTTCACAAATATTTACACGCATTTGCCACTCAGCGTACGCACAGCAGAGTTCACAAAAATCCCGTGCATGAAGCTATTATTTTATTATTTTATTTTTTTAATTCAAATATTCATTATTATTTTATTATTTTAAAAATATTTTATTTTATTTTATTTTAATTTTTATTCACAAATCCCGTTCACAAATATTATTTTATTATTTTAATTGTTTAATTCATATTCATTCAAATATATTATTTTTTAATTCATATGATCATATACAAATATACAACTCCAAATGTTAGAACAAGTCAGGTAGACAGGGGCATCTTGGACAATGGACCTCTCTCAGCCATGCATGAAGCTGTTGGTGAAGCTGTTTTGCCAAACAGTTTTCTAAAACAGCTTTAGCTTCACCGGTGAAGCTGCTTGTGAAGCTGAAACTAAAAAAACAGCTTCACTAGTGAAGCTGAGCTGTGCCAAACGGGGCCTAAACCGAACACCGAATAAAAAAGATTATTTTGATAAGTCACTTCTAAAAAATAGCGGAGAAGTCATTATGTTTGTTCACGTAAAGGCCTAAGCTATAAGGTGAAAAGAAATGACTGGCTGCTCATTTGGGTTTTTTGTGGCTTATGTCTTATTTTTATTATTTGAGACTTATTTTACAATGTAGCAGCTGGTAGCCTTTTGATGTAATTAAATTTAAAAATAAAAAAATTATCTATAGACAATGCAAAGAAATATAAAAAACAAAAACCCCAAAAACCAAAAAAATGAAATTAAAAAACTAAATGTTAGAAGCAAAAAGGTCGATGAAGAAGCCAAAATAAGCAAAGCCTTAAGTGGCTAGAACAATACTAAAATTTTTGTGGAATTCTTTTTTCTTATGTACTACAACTGAGACGCCATGAATGATGCTCTATATTTACTCCGTATCCTGTGTAAAACCGTGTGGGCTCACAAGGAAGGGTCCCAAGTGTGCAGCGGACGACTCTGTTTGACCTGTTTCTATTCAGTGAATGCACCGGATAACTGAGGGGCCAACCTAACGAGCATTGAAAAGCTTCCCCAACTCTGCTGCCTATCGCTTCATGGGCAGGAAAGAACAGAAAGAGGCAGCTCCTCGCCCCCATGCTACGGCTAATGATTCTCTTCTGGGAGATATTAAATGTCATGGCAGCTGATATTGTGGTCCTCTCGATATGATTGCTCGTTACCCGTACTGCACTGGAGGAAAATTTCGCAAAATCATTTTCTTCTCTGAAGTGTCCAATTGATAGGATCAAATAATAGAGAAAATATTTTATTTCCTGTAAAAAATTCTTACGTATTCACAACGAATGCCATACTTCACTGCCACCTGACACGCCGCAGCCACCCCCACCCCTCCCCGCTTGCACCAGCCACCCTCCTCCCACGGCAGCCACTGCAAGCCCGGTCCTCGGCCTCTTCCCCATCGATCTCTTTGACCCCGCTGGATTGGGCTAAAAAGCTGTGATTTACAGTTGAAATTATACTGTAGCGATTAAAATTTTACTATAGCTGAAGGCAGCTTATTTAGTATAATTAAATTTAAAAAATTTAAAAATAAAAAGATATGTTAGCTCATTACGAACAACGCGAACAAATACGAGAAAAAAGAACCGGCAAAAAAGCTCAAAAAAGCTAAAAGTTCAAAAAAAAGATGAAATTTATGAATAATAAAAAATAAATTAGAAGTCAGAAACTGAAGCTGAAATGAACGGAGCCATTCTTATCCATGTTAGTGGCAGCCTCTTGCAACCGGCAACGTCACCGCCGCTCCACACACCACCCCCACAAACCAACGATGTCGAAGCCCAAAATGCGCACTCTTTTTTTGGGTAATTGACCAGCTAGATTAGCTTAATCTAGTTTTGTGTTTAGCAACAAATTAGTTAGACTAAAATGTGGTTTGGATAAATTAAGAGTTTATTCCGTATTTTTTATGGGTTAGTTTATTCCTGATTTGGATCAAATTCGGCGCTCCGTGATTGTTGTTACGTACACGTTCTGTTGTCGTACTTGGACAAGTCCAATCTGAACTTCTCCATCCGGAAAATCATATCGCAAGTAAACTGATAGGCTCCGTACTTTTGGGCTGGACTCGACCCCAATTCATCAGCTGCCTATGGCCCTGCCTATGGGGCTGGACTCGACCCCAATTCATCAGCTGTCTATGGCCATGTTTATTTTCATCTTTTAGTTTCTGTTTTTTACTTTTTTACAGTAACTAGTTTTTAAATAGAATATCTTTTAAGATAAAATCTACTAGTTAATTATAGTGTATATTGTACCGACTTCATTTATATCGGTAAAAATCACACGTGAGTTTCTGTTACTCTATAACACCCTATGTCGTATCTCACATGTTGGAAGTATCTCACGCAACGGAGGATATGTACATGTAGTATACAAGTATTTAAGATCATCTAGGTGGTATGAACAATTTTTGATATGTATATTTTTTTTGACATACTCCTTTGTATCTGCGTATATAAAGGTATTTACAAAAATACGCTAAAACCTATGGAGTTTCTTGCAATTTTTTCGTGTGGTTCACATTGGAGTACCTTATAATTAATATACGAGTGTACCTAAATTGATAAAGGAGTATTTTAAGTTTGTTTAAATTGTATATTAGAGATGGGTGTAATTACACCTGGGAGTAAAAAGTATTTTTCCATATACATACATACATATATATATATATATAAATACACACACACATATATATATATGGCGCTGAAATGGGGCACCAAGCCTCCCTGCCTTTGGATTGTTTTTAGATGCGTGCAAATGCAATGATATATAATATATCAGACAAACCTATTAATATTCGTTAATTTGAAAAGACATCGATTTGGAAAGGAATTCATTGATTTAGGTGCCGTTCAGTTGGGCTGTAATAAGCTGGCTTATGGCTGAAACTACACTATAACCGGTTGAAATTATATTGTAGATGATGGTGGCTTATTTGGCGTAACTAAATTTAAAAAATTTAAAAATGAAAAAACAGGTTACTCCATCACGAACAACGCAAACGAATACGGGAAAAAAGAACAGGCATAAAAAGCTCTAAAAAACTAAAAAATCAGAAAAAGACAAAATTTATAAATAGTGAAAAATAAGTCAGAAGTTATAAGCTCAAACCGAAATGAGCGGAGCCTTAGCATGCTAAATCAATCATAGATAAAAAGTCTTAATCATGGATGGAAAGCCTCAATCAGGGGTGGAATTAGGCCATGGCAACAAGGGCTTCAGCCGGGGGTATAAAAAAATGTTAGTGTATAGCCCAGGTATATATAGTTCAGCCCGGGTAGCAATTCAGTCTATACTCCTCTTGGCAGCCCAACCCATTCTCCTTCGGGCCTCCCAGTCTCCCGACGCTGGACAGTTACCCCAGCCCACCCCGTGGCTGCATCGCACTCGCGCAAAAGGGCCGCGTTGTGCCAAGCCAAACCCTAAGCCTGGCGAATCCCGCACCCGGCCGGCCCCCTACGTCCTCCCAATCGCCGAATCGCCTGGCGCCGTCGCCCCCTTGCTGCCCTCAGCTTCTTGGCGTCGCCGCCCCCTACCGCCCCAAGCTTCCTGGTGTCACGCCGCCACCCCCTCCTTCGTCTCCGCGCCTCCGCCCTCTCCTTCGGCTCCGGCGCTCCGCCCTCGCCTCGCGCGGTCGCGCCCCATCTCCGGCTCCGGCTCCGGCTCCTCCTCCGACCTCCACCTTTGCGCCTCCGCCCTCGCCTCACGCGGTCGCGCCCCATCTCCGGCTCCGGCTCCTCCTCCGACCTCCGGCTTCGTGCCTCCGCCCTCGCCTGGCTCCCCAGCTCCGGCTCCTCCTCCGCCCTCCGGCGCTCCGCCTCTTCCTCGTGGGTAGCGGCCTCCACGAGGGGCGGGCTGTCCGGCTCTGCCTCCGGCTCCGGCGCGGTGGGGTGAGCTCTGTGTTGCATCTGAATAAAGAGCATTCAACATTTTCTTATTTGTCAGGTTCCCATGGACAACCTGATTACTATTATTTGCCATTCTATATGCTGCTAAGTGTTGTTGGTTGCATTTTCTTCCCAGTTGGATACCATTACCATATAATTTGTAGATTGAGCAATTCATATCTCCATGTTATTTTTGTAGAACGATACGGTAGGCAAGCAGTCTATCTGTACATATATTGATCAATGGTCGAAATGATCAAATTCAAGGTTTAGGGTTAGAGATTATGCAGGGTACCTAGAAGATTTAGATCTCCATGTTAAAGATCAGATGTATTTGATGTGTTAATTATTAGCCAGAATCCAAAATTTAGTGTTTCATGAAAATATGCTTGCTTCTGCTTAATTGACTTGCCAGTTATGTGCCCATTATCTGCTTACAAGATAGCTTTTTATGTGGCTAGGGATATGCTTATCGTTATGGACCAGGTGAAATAGGGGTCATGAACTCCATGAGCTTTGTCCAATCAGCTCAGATGATTTAGTACTGTTGGCACCTTTGCACGTGTGTTTTCTGCATGGATCCAAAAAATTACTACGGAGATGTACCCTAACTCAATGCCCTTTTAACCTGATAGCCTTGACATAGCAGTTTCTTGCATTATTTGTAACATGTGATTGTTTGACTTGACCAACTATGTAGCATGGACAAGTGTTACAAAGCACAGATGACATGTGTAACATTTGGGGGATGAATCGGGTGTTCATTGTTTATGTGCACTCATTAAACCAAAATTGATTGTGTGCATTTGGGCATATTTATCATTGTTGAAAGTGTGTGCATTTATGTGACAGGAATCAATGAAGTCATCTATAAGCACTTGATACTTTTTACCTTTTGTTTCAGAGGAACCCTTTATAAATTGGCAAGCTGTTCCTTATGATCCTAAATACCACGTGGAGTGGGTCAGGAACAATAGCTGTGCCAATGACTTGGTAAGTTGGTTGGTTAGAAATTTGGAATCATTCAGTTGTTCAGTGCATGATCTGACACTCATATCCAATTTCAAATGTTTACTCTCGTGTTGTCTCTGTAGGTTCTATTTCATGTTCAACTATCAATGAAGAAATAATGGGATATGATAGAGAGCAAATCTTCGTTATTTAGGTACTCAAATTATATTTCTGCTATGCTTTATTGTTTATGTTTTGCCATGTTTTCCTTATTATGTCTTATGTTTTAGTTGAACTCAAGTTTCATATCAATGATACATTTGTGATGTATTTTGTTATGCCGTGGTATAGGTATGAATTAAGCGTTAGTTCTAGATTATTAGAGTTTAGCCCGTGGCGTAGCCAAATCCTGATTCTGCCACTGGTCTCAATTATGGAGCCTAGTCACTATGGTGCCATGTTATTTTACTATATATATATACATACACAACTAGTTAGGCTAAATTAACTCTGTACATACTTAACCAGTCTAATAATATTTTTATAATTTTAAATATCTATTTTAAAATTTATGGTTTTGTCGCTGCTTGGAGCTTAGTTAAGAGCAAGTTTAATAGAAGAGGTGGCTGCCACCTCTAGGACTAGCCAAATAAGCAAAAAGAGTACAAGTGGCTCATGTGGAGGTAGCTAATACAATAAGTTGAGTAGAGGTTATCTTTACTAAAGCACTCAAACATTTAATACTTGCATAAATATATCAGGGGTCACATCTTGCATGAGGGGCAGCTTGCCTCTCTCTCCTGGTATGATGTGCTAGAGGTCACCTCTTGCATGAGGGGCAGCTTGCCTCTCTCCCCTCTTTTCTCTCTCTTCCACTTAGGATTGTGTTGACGTGGATTTCGCTAGAGACGACCTAGTCAGCATTATTGTACTTGCTCTAAGAGCAAGTCCAATAATAGATCCAAGTGTTTGACTATAAGTCAAGTTATAAGAGCCAAGTTATACAATAATTTGTCTTCTATTTGTCTATAAAAGGTTTTTTATTATTATGTGGTACCATGTCTCACATTCTCTTTCATATTCCTCTTCACATACATTTATTATCTGAACCCACCACTGCATAGGCTCCCGTGCCCAGTTTGTTGCTTGCATGAGAGCCAAGCTCTCATCTCTCTCCTCTCTTCTCTCTTCCACATCAGTAAAAATGCTGATTAGCTTGGCTATAAAATCATTACTTACTCTAAACAAGTGTTGCTCCTCGGGCTTCCATAAATGTTCCTACTGTTTGGTCAGGAGGCCGCCTGCCCAAATCGTGCATCCAAAGAACAAACTCCAAAATAACCCGATCATGATTCATGAGGCACGAGCTGAGCTCACAAACTCGGGAGAAATGAAAAAGCAAGCGCGGCAGCAGGGTAGGATTAGAGATGGCAATGGGTACCTGATACCTAAATACTCGACGGGTTTTACCCGATAAAGAGACGGATATGAAAAATTTTATGTACCCATGGGTACGTTATTGGGCGAAATCCTCTACCCGTCGGGTAGGCGGGTGCGGGTGTAGGTATGTACTACCCATACCCGTCTACTCGCGGGTAATGAATACCCGCATTAGACAACTAGACATCCCACTCAAATGTTAATTTTATTATCTACTTGTTGTTGATTGTTTATTTGTTTGTCATATGTTGATATGGTCATGTCAAGTATGTTCATGTGATGTACTAATTTTGATCATTAGACGCTTTTGTGCTTGGCATGTATGCTTAATGAATGTCTAAATTGATGATATTCTTATGTGTTGAACCGGGTATGCTTGCGGGTACGGGTTACCCGTCGGGTAGTAATACCCGCGTGGGTACGGGTATGGGTAAATTTTCCTACCCGCGTGCGAATACGGGTAACCCGACGGGTAAATTTACACCTAGCGGATACGGGTATGGAATGGCAATACCCAATAGGTATTTACCCGTTGCCATCTCTAGGTAGGATCGAGGGGGAGGCTACAGGCGATGTCACGACCGAGCTCGTGGCCACCCAATGTGGGAACGGCCATTAATGTGGCTCTGGGCATCATGCATTGAATGCGCCCAGGATGGTGAGGGGCAGCTGGCCATGCACTCGACAGCGTCGCCTCGCATGCACAGGCCACGGTCCGTTTCAAACGGATTTAATTTAATTTTTTTTAATGTTTTCTTTTATTTTTTTCCCATTATTCATAATAATATAATATTTTTATTTTTTTAATTTAATTACTTAGAAAAACTAATATACGCTATATTAAAAAAGCTAAAAATCACAGCTTACAAGACAGTTGGAGTGGGGCCAAGCATCGGAGTAGGACAGAAAACAGTGAGAGAGAAGAAATCGAAAGAGAGGGGGAGGTATTGATTGCTTGTGAATGTGCACTGCCTCTGTCACCCACATCAAAACGGACAGAAATACAGGCTGACTTCACTGGACTAGACAGGACAAGGGCGAGAGGTAGGGAGGCGTAGTAGGCATCTCTTGTTTACACGAGCGTTCTTCCGAGCACCAACAACGGCTAAGGAGTTTTTGGCATTTTTGGTACGTCTTGAATTCGTATATGTAAGAATAACCATAGTCACATGACAATTGCAAAAATATCACTTCTATCGTACGGTCACCGGGTGGCAACATCATGGAGCTGACACGTGGCCAGCAGAGCCCTGTGGTCGTGCGGCAAGGGCCTGCTGCCCGCCACCGTGGGGCTCCTTACCTACTGCCCTGTCACCGGACGGCAAGTAATTAAGCCATCCGACCACTCTCTAGCCACTGACTCCTCCGACCACGTTATAACCTCCAACTCCTTCGACCACTTTATAACTGTCAACTCCTCCGACTGCGTTATAACATCCAACCACATTATAGCCTCCGACCCCTCCGACCACTTTATATCCTCCAACCACATTATAGCTTCGAGTACCGATTGATTACTGTAACCTCAAGTACTGATCGATTACTGTAGCTTTGACCGGTTACTATAGCATCCAACCACTCTAAAAACTCTAACCTCCAGACCACTCTCAGTGTTTCAACCATGTATTATTTCCAACCCCTCCAACCACACACAAAACACTATAGCTTTCAACCTCGTTTCCTTCACAAAAATAATTCCAAAAAATCTGATTTATCCTTTTCCTCCCTTTTTCTTTGATTTCAAATTACCTACCATCTGGTGACAGGACAGCAGGCAAGGAGCCGTACGGTGGCCGGGCAACTTGGGAACCGGTGTAAGAGGTGCGCCGTCACTTTCCGGCTTCACCGGCTTGGGGCCAAGCCGTCGCTGAAGGAGAGGGGAATGTCAAGGGCGGGATGGCAAGTATGAAGGAGTAACCAAGGAGCAAGAGCTGAGGCACCTTGGGCCAAATGAGCAATCGGAAAGAAGAGGTGGCATTGGCTGATGTTGTTGGACCATGAATACTAAAAGGCCTAAACTAAATTGTAATCGGGAGAGAAACTTGGTGGAGTTATATACGAAAAGAAAACTGTAACAGAAACACTCACGGCACTAACTTCATCTTCCTCTTTTTATCCTTTATTCCCATTTCTTCTGCTCCCAAATTCTCTCTGTTTGGCTCGATCTGACCATGGGAACATGACAACCACATGTTAGTTCTACGATGTTTCCGTCCAATCACCATGTGACAAAAATGATATTTTTATAACTATCATGTCAAGATAAAAACATACAAAAGTGTGAAAAACTCACGAAACAAAGTCACTTTTGGCATTGTTTCACACCGTATTTATAAAAATAGCAGTATGCCGATTGTATTGACAAAAATATCATTTTTTGCTGTTGGGGGCCGGGCGGCAACGCCCGCGAGGCAACGTGTGGCGCTGCCGTCGGCGGCAGGCACCTGCCGCCCCCCACTTGACGGCAGGCGACATGCAAGCCTGCCGTCCACCTCGCAGGCGGTAGGTAATTACATGCCTAATTTGTTTCCATTTAGTGTTTGTTTAAATTTTTAAATATACAAATGAGCTCAAAAAATTACAAAAATTTATGTACAGTCTCTTGACACAACATTCCTCACAGTGTAATTTTTGAAAAATTTTATACATGGCGAATGTTGCTCAACAATTCATACAATTTTGATACTTTTATGAGTTTTTACATATAGCAAACGAGCTCCAAAAATTACGAAATTTTATGTGAAGCCTCCCGATGCAATAATAGTTATTATGTAATTTTTTGGGAATTTTATGCAGTCTAAATTAGAATTGTTCATTCAGATTAACTTAACCATGAATTTAACAATCGTAACACTTGTTTTGAAGTGCCATGTGTCGGGCAATCGTGCTATATATTATTTGCAGCTATTCGGTTCGCACAATAGTCACTCTCTCTGTATGTGCTCATCTTGCGCGCTCTCTCGTTCGCACTAATGTCATTATTTGAGTGTCGTCCCCCATCGCTGCTCCCTTATTTTCACATTTGTCATTCTTACGATGTCGACCTCTCTGGATGGCATGTTCCTACCTTATGCCGTGCACCGGTTAGTCAAACTCCATCGGACTATTTTGTACACTTTCATATATCTTGCTATGTAACGTCGATGATTATGGAAATGCAGGCAATCGAGGGCTGGTCGGTATGGTACGGACTGACGGCCAATACAGCAGCAGTGGGCATCGATGTCATCATGGAGCAGCGTCCGTACGTCGTCCAGACGTACGATGAGTACGTGGCGTGGTACGTACTGCGGTCATGCAGCAGACTGACCATTCCTCTGCCAGATCGCCCCGAGCACATCATGCATGAGGAACATCTAGACCGCTCCATCAATCCCCATAGCACTTCGCGTCGGCATGACAGTGTAAAACAGTTCAAATATCTTATGGTTTCATTCAATAAATTTGTACTGATCCTTACTGAACCTGTTTCATATGTCACTTCAGTTGGAGCGGACACAACGCATCGGAGACCGCCATCAGTAGTCCGGAGATTGAATTGATGGTTAAGTTAATCCAAACAAACGTGGCTAATTTGGATCGCATAAAATTCCTAAAAAATACATAATAACTATTACTACATTGGGAGGCTTCGCATAAAATTTCGTAATTTTTGGAGCTCGTTTGCTATATGTAAAAACTCATAAAAATATCAAAATTGTATGATTTTTTGAGCAAATTCACCATGGATAAAATTCTCCAAAAATTACACTACGAGGAACGTTGTGTCTGGAGACTGCACATAAATATTCGTAAATTTTTTGAGCTCATTTGATATATTTAAAAATTTAAACAAATTTTAAATGAAAAAAATTAGACAGGTAATTAGGCATGCTAGCCTAATTACCTACTGTTGCTCCCTAGGCTACAGGCTGCCTGCCATTCAGTGAGGGAGTGGCAGGCGCCTGCCGCCGGTGGCAGCGCCACGCGTTGTCTCACGGGTGCTGCCACCCAGTCCCCTGACAGCAAAAACGATATTTTTATCAATATAATTGTTATACTGTTATTTTTATAAATACCGTACGAAAAAGTACCAAAAATGACTTAATTCAAAACTCACGGCCGCCGGGCCAATGTACGCTTGGACCGTAGTGTTGTACGCGCATCTCATGCTCGCACTATGGCTGTGATCAATATGGCTTTTTTGAGTGGCTTATGGCTGAAAAGCACTGTAGCTGGTTGAAAAAATACTGTAGCTGGCTGAAAAAACACTGTAGCTGACAGATGCTTATTTAGCATAATTAAATTTAAAAAAATTTAAAAATAGAAGAAATATATTAGCCCATCACGTATAATGCAAACAAATATAGGAAAAAAAGAACTGGCAAAAAAGCTCAAAAAAGACAAGAGTTCAGAAAAAGACGAAATTTATAAACAGTGAAAAATAAATCAGAAGTCAGAAGTTGAAACCGAAATAAACAGGGCCATAAGTACTCATTGGCTGGAAAAAGTTGCCGATAGAGAGGGAGATCAAATCAAAGGGGTGCGTGTTTCAAGTTTGACTACGACACTGGGCGCCAGAGTGTATTCAATGGTTGGAAGCGTCGTGTTTTGCACGACGTTTTCTGTGCTCCTTTGAAAAAGCTCCAGGAGGCGTTTAATTGGTAGTAATGACTAGTGATTGATTCGTTGTACTGATGCTGGAGCTAAGGGGGCCGAGTGCCAAGTGCCCTGCAGTTCTCTACAATTATACTGCGGTCGTGCCCCCAACCCCAAGGGCCCAATTGCGTGTTTCTTCTTTTTTTGAAAAAAAAACTAGTAGAGTTATCTGCACCAATATTATAATATTATATTTATTATACACCTCTAACGTCATAATGGTACCGAGTAATATTGAACAACTGTAATATCAACCGATTAATCCACACTATTATAATTTTGCCCCACAAAAATATATGGTGCAGTCCTCATCTTTTTCCCTCGATTAACAAGAGAACTTCTAGGTTTTTTCTTTTTTATAGATTAATGTGGGAATTTTTATCTCTAAGGAAGGAGTGCTTTGAATTACACCAGTCATTTATATCAACATAGATATAATATATAGATTAAGTCCATATAACAAACACAATTATATTAATATAAACATATGTCATATAGTATCTAGCGATGCAATCGCGGGAATATGGGTAATTCCTATTATTAAAATATACATTTATTTGTTACACAATTTAATACTTCCAATATTTACATTCGATTTAGCTTCATGAAGCAAAGAAAAAAGTCAACACACCACTAACTTTTGTTTTGATGCTTCATTAACTAATCAAATGAGACGAGCAATAGAAAGATGGCGTACTGCCTCAATTAATGGGCTAATGGATAAGATCAATATGCAGTTCGCTTCTTCATAACGATGTATGGATATACGATGCTTTAATTTTCGTGTCTGTATTAATGTTGACAGTACAAACTCCACATCTGTAATGGTCACGGTTGCATGACTACGCATTATCTACTAAAGGGAGTGCGCTTAATTTGTTTGCCTTCAATTAGTGAGCAGAGAGGCCCTGTATCAATCGAGTGGGCAGGCTTGTCAGAGAATACACAACTGCGAGGAGCTTGTCGAGGCGCTCGGTGGTGGTGACGTTGCTGACGCCCAGAGGCGGATCCAAGTGCAAGCCGTGCTGTTATAGGACAGCAATGCTTTTGGATCAGTTTTGTGTACTCCTCTCTTATTTTGTATTGATGACAGTAGCCCAGTCTGCCATGTGACCTCAATATCTCTCTAAAAGCAGCCCACAGCCTTTTATTTGGATAATGCTTGGCCCGTCGGTGGTCATGATGACACCATTGATATGAAATCCTGGATCCGCGACGCCCGGTTGCCTAGCCGAGCTTGAGCCGCTGGCATTCCTCCATCGCCCGCCACACGTCCCAGGTAACTGCATGTGCATGGTGCTCCAAACGCTCGCGTGCATGGTACATATGCAATTTTCTTTTTCTTTGCATAACAGCAGATTATACAGTGGACTTCAAAAATGTGTTCCTAACTCCTAATACAAGACATGAATCTCATTAATTTCGAATCAATGCCTTGTAGTTGAGTTGAAGTTTTGTTAGCAGCACTTTAATAAATTAGTTTGTAAAATTCTGCTGCAAGATATACAGCTAGGCAAAGACATTCCAATCCATGTAAAAGAACTATCCTACCGGTACCAATAATGAACTACTTGATGTCAAAAACAAACAAAGAGTGAAATGAAACATTGCTTACATGTGTAAGTCCCTGGTGAAGGTGGTTTACATCTTGAGATATATGACACTTCAGAGAATAAACCGACTCTGTCTGTAAACTCTCACCACTCGGTGCATTGCATATTTTACATATAACAAGCCGAACGAGCCGAGCTCAAGCTTTTAACCGAGCCGAGCCTCTGTTCTAGCTCGTTTGTCTAACGAGCTGAGTCACTTCCCTAATGAGCCTTCATGAGCTGAGCCATCTCGATGTCCACCCCTAATGAAGACGCTGGTGCAGGGCCCTATGGTCACCTATACATGAGAATGCACCAAGGTAAGTGGTGGTGCTAGCTATGGTGATGTCGATGGCTAGGAAAACCTCCCGTTCAAGCCAAATCAAGTGGCGACCAAGCTTCTAGGGCTCACCATGAACACGATGGCGGGGTTGGTGATGACGGAGGTGCTCGAAGATGATCAGACAACGATGAACAGAAGTAGCAGTGACGAGCTTCAAGGCGACGACCAATGTCGGAGAGAGAGAGAGAGCTATAAAAGAGCATGCCGTTGGATTGAGGAGGGTGAGGCAAAGCTAAAAATAACCATGGTGTGGTCGGAGACTCATCGGAGAAGGAGTTGCACATCGACGGCCGAAGACAAAGACGATGGTGCGGATCCAGCGAGGCACTGCATAAACCAAGAAATTGGTTAAGGCTTTTGAAGAAGAGACGAAACAGGGCAAGGTGAGGTGGGTGTCGAGGGCAAGACTCACTGGGATGGGCACGAGCCATGGCAGAGTGCGACGGTGTGTGCACGTCGGAGCTGAGGACGATGGTGGCGTTCCGAGCAAAAGAGCGAAGGAGACGAGCCGCAACTGGGCAAAATGGAAGCGATGAGGATTGTTGAGCAAGGTGATGCGGTCGGGATAGGGTTTTCATGATAATACGAGAGCATTCTTCTCTTTGAAATCTCATTGCCGGGCTCGGTTTGTTGTGAATATGTCGCGTGGCAGTGGCTTGCGACGGACGCCGAGCTCGACTTGGAGGAGGAGCAGTGCGAGCTTCGTGTGGACGCGCTCGTGGAGTCAAAAGGTGTCTCCTTTTGGTAGGCGCACTGTAGAGCTAAAGTGGCTCAGGAGCTTGCTCCAATGGTGGGCACGGCGTGTGGAAGAAGAAGGCTGACGAGAGGGCCCCGGCTGTCAGTGGCTATAGGAGGGCGATGAGAAAGGAGGCGTGTGTGTGGAAATGCGCAAACAACATGGAGAAGACGAGAATGTAAGAGGAGGAAGGCGGCTCAGGTTGGAGGATGGCACGCGGGCCTTGGATTAGGCCGAAACAGGATATGGGCTAGGCTGAGAGGAAAAAAAATAGGCACAAGAGAGGAAATCGAATTTTAACCATTTTCTAATATAATTTAACTACAGAAATCATGTTGAATTTAAAAAAAATTAGCAAACCAACTCTAAAAATTATGAAAAGGCTTCTTATAGTATTTAGAACTCAAATAAATTATTTCAAAGCTCTGGTCAAGTTTTAATTAATTACATAAATTCTTTTTCACAGCTAGAAAATAAGAAAATCTTTTCTTTAATACATAATTTTTTGATAAAAGTTGAAAAATATAGAAATGATGATTTTAAAATTAACTAAACATATTTTTATTTTTTTGGGACGTTAAAAAGGCCATCCTAGCTATTGCGATTTCAGCTACATGGACGCATCATTTACACTGTTGAAGGAAAACGGGAGAATCCCAAAACACAACAAGAGGGTGGCATGGGAGTCATCTGCAATCCATGTCCGACTACAGTAGCACTGCGCACTTCACTGTAATGCTAGTACTAGAATCTCCACAATGATGCAGCATGACATCCTACCGGACATAAGGCAGGGGGAATGCCCCGCAGCGCGCGACGCCACGTCGCCCCGCCCGCGCGCCCCGGCCGGCGCGTGGCGGGGGATTTCGGTACGGCCGGGGGAGGCGCTTTCCTCCGGTTTTCCGGAAATTACGTCTAGGTCCTTTTTTCTCGCGAAAAGGTCCCTGTAAGTTTTTTCTTTGAAAAAAAACTTTGGATTGCACCCGACGGGTTTCCGAAATTACGTATAGGTCCTTATTTACTTACGTACAGGTCCTTGCAGGTCCTCGGTTTTTTTGCAAACAAGCCCTTTTGTTTTTCCGAAATTGTGCACGGGTCCTCGATTTTTTTATGCAGCTCCCTGCGAATTTTCGTCTCTTTTGCTTCGGTCCACACGGTGACTGGCGTGGCGTGGCGCCACGCCTACGTGGCTAGTTATTACAAACAACAGGAGCCTAATGAAAGAAAAGGCAGGTAAGATTCAGGAAAGAATAATATTTCTTTTGCTGATGTCTTTTCCAGAACATGGAGTTTGTGCAGCCGGGTGCATATGCAACGGTAGCCTGAACCATCCATTCTTGGCTTCTTGCACAGTCAAATACAAATTGCACATACATAGATAATGTCCTATCATGTACAGTACATACACCATATTCAGGATGTATTTTCCTCCTAACTATACAAAAGGTTTCTGACTTGGTACTACAAATTGAGTTGGCTTAGGCACTATTCAGGAGAGTTGTAGATTTAGTTCAAAGTCATTAGAAGTTTAAGCACCTTCAAACAAGATGCATATTCTCGAACTTCATTAGAAAGCTTAAACCAAGCTAGCTGAAGCCACCTCATACTAGCTTCCCAAGAAAACACACTATTGATCATGCTCTTAAGCTTCTCTATGAAGACATAGAAACCGGATCCTATTGTACAAGTTTAAGCTTCCGTTGGCTTTAAGATTTTGCATATGGACTCTAAGATAGACGTACTAACTAATTATCTTCATAAGAAAAGCAACACTAAAATGAGTTGATCATCAATTTTGCCCTGGACCGATGGTCTAGACTCGTTAGTCTGTTCTATTGCGTCAAGCTCTAAATGTAATGCAAAATGGATGAAAATAAAGCTTGGGACGACCAAGCCGAGCTAACCCATTGGGCCCAGCCTGATGTATAATTTAGCTATTGGAGGCCTGCCCGAAAATATTTTCTGACTCGTAGTTTGTAGGCCTGAGCATGTTCGGGCCCATGATAGCAAAAGGCTTCCCCGTCAAGGGGGCCCCGCCGCACGCGCGCACCCACTGCCCCGTTAAGCTCACCACCGACGCGAACGAGGCATGGATCGATGCTTCCATGGTTTCAAGAGAACACGCGGAAAGGCCAGATTCGGCTGTCCTGCTGTTCTCTCTAAGGATGTTACGTCTCGGTTGGTCGCCCTTGTCATTTTTAAATTTTAATCATCTGATGTCCAATGGAAATATGGGATTATCGAGGAGGGCAAAGCAACACGTTCGTACCATTGTTTGCCCGCGCAATTGTTTCATTATTCATAGCACCCGGTAAGTATCTTCCTAGTGTCTTTAATATGAATCATGAATTGGCATTGCTAGCTTCTGTACACTTCAACGTAGCATCTTTAGACAATGTATACAACAATTTTAATTAATATGTGCAACAAAATACATCAATAGTAACACAATGCCGATAAAAATTTGGGAAAAATACCATATTCTCACCAAAATTGTATGAAACCATTAGTTTGGGTCTTAGCTACGCTTTTAAAACAAATTAAAATATCCTAAATAAATAAATTTTGATGTTACAACATTGCAGTATTTGAAAATAATAGTGCCAACATTTGATAATAATTGGTGCAATATTTTTTTTACAAACACACAACAATTGAGATAAATCTACAGCAGACCAGGGCAGATCATGCAACAATAGAGAAAATGAGTTACAGCAAAATAAAAAAAATACATACAACAACACATACCGGATGGAGGATGTTTGCGGAGGGCCTATTGTCCTGGTGAGCCTAGATCTAACAGTGCATGGCCAGCCAAATGCTCTTCTGGCGAGGTGCACATGGCGGAGCTCAACTCGAGTTGCTCGAGTGGCATTTTGTGCAGGTTGTTGTGGATGGCAGAGCTCTTGATGCCGCGACAACTCGTGGTTGTCATGGTCATGGTCGAGGGCAATGGAGCTCAGGTGACCCCGAAGAGGGATGGGGATGGGAATGTTGGGGTGGAGGAACACCTAAGAGGAAGGGGTTGTGAATGGCTCACCGATGACCCCATCCTGACCCACGAATGTGAGATTGATTTGTTGTATATGGCCATAATGAAATGATTTGGGTTCGGTTGGTGGGACGAATGTTTGGTGTGTGTTGTGATTCATTCAATCCAAGTGGGTTTGTGGATTCCGTAGTCCAATGGGAGACGTTTGTATCAGACGTAGGAGCGGCATCATTACCCTTGAAGCAAACAATTGAATATGAAACAAATTTACAGTGAGGCATGATATCAATCCGATAAAATATGAAACGAAAATCCCCCACAGTTGAACAATCTATTACAATAAATACGACGCACCAATCTAGCAAACCTACTATAGCAAAAAAAAAAATCTTATGTAACAAATCCACAACCCAACTGCAACAAAATTTTCTTTTGTTGCAACATTTGTGAAGACATCTACAACAAAATGAAACATGCATACAACAATTTGAGAAAGTTGTTGCAACAAATCTAGAAAAATACTTGCAACAAGCATACCAGAGGAGGGGATCGGGCATTCAGGCATCGCTGACGAGCCAAGCTCAGAGGAGGATGAGGCGGCAGTGGCCCCAATTTAGGTGACCTAGCCGACCGCACCTAGTGGTTGCAGATCCTGACGCTATCGCCTCTTCTTCAAATACAATATATTCCTACTGTGGTAACTACAAATCTTATAAGCTCCGACCACTCCTCAGAAAGGGGAGGCCTCATATGAGCTCCGGCTATGGTGGAAGGCTTCTCTCGAGCACGAATTAAACGCTTTATGCAATGGCTTGGTTGGAGCTCACTGTAGCACTTCATGGAGATGGAGAGAGAGACAAAGAGAGAGGAAGGGAGGAGTCCCATGGGAGAGAGGCGGGACTCCAGCCGGTAAGCCACCGAAGGGGAGAGGGAAGGAGTTGCCACGTAGGTGAGGAGGTTGGGATATTTAAGAAAAAAGATATCGGAGGAGACTGGATCTGGTGTCTAGTGGACGATGCATTTGATGCGGAACTTTCATATCGTACGTATGTATCGTAGTGATTTCCATCAGGAATAAATGCACATGGAGGTCTTACTAAAAAAGGAACAAAAATTCCATCTATGATGAACAATGTGACTTCTTATTAACTGCAAGTAGGTATTCCTTCTCAGAGTAGTAAGAACAAAATGTACTATGTACCACCAAACATGAAAGGTAGACTTTAAACACAATAAACAAGACACAATTACATGCGCCATTTCTAAAGCCGAATAAATAACACATCACACACTTTCAGAGTATAAAGTAGAAAGCAACTACACAAGAACAAATCACCTCCAGCGCATAAGATTCAGATGATTCTTAGGCCCCAAAGCACCCGAGAAGTTTCTTCGGGGCCAGCCCGGTTGCACGGTACTTAGCTGCCATCTCCTCGGCCTTGAGAATTTCTTCACCACGCCGGGCCACTACCGTTGCTCTCTTCTCTTCAGCTTCCTTGTGGGCGATTGCCGCTTTGTTCTTCATTTTCTCAGCGTATTCAGCCTTCTTTTTTTCTAACTCTTCCTGAACACTCGTAAATTACAGAACATTAGCTCAGAAGATGTTACATGGACTTCTTTAAAAAAAAAGATGTTGCACAGTCTATGGAATGAACAATAACGTGTGAACTATTAAATGACACTAGAAGAGAAAAATGAATTCTTCTATGTGCATTTTTTCATATACTATGATCTGCCTTGTTTGCATTGCAATCAAACATTATCACTCAAAACTACAGATGTGATACGCATGGCATTCGAATAAGGAATAGTACCCCCTCGCCGAGAGAGAGAGAGAGAGAGAGAGAGAGAGAGAGAGAGAGAGAGAGAGAGAGAGAGAGAGAATGAAGTAACTGAACAGAACAAAATGTTCCAACAAAGCAAAATGTAGCAACACAGAATGAAACGGCTAACTTACTTCCTTCCTTTTCAGTTGAGCTTCGATGGCTGCCTTTTTTGTGTTCTCCCATGAAAGAATAGCCGATAGCTTCTTAACGGCCCTGTGACACAGACAGCAGTTGATTATGGTTTTGCACTTTATTTCCTCAATAGGTAGACCACGTTGTTGCAATGAAATGGAGCACTTACTGTAAGACATGTATTGATTTAATATTCCTTCATACATTTCGTGATCCTACTTGCTATGTTTCTTTATCAATATGTTTCGAATTAAGACATACCATACCCTTGTGATCTCAAGAAGAGATACTTTAGTCTTTAGAGACCACCAATGAAAGTTGTTATGATAGCATTTTTCCACGATTGATCAGTGATACATATTCAGATAATTGAAGAATACTACTGAAAAAAGGATGCCACTGCTAACTGAGAACATACTTGTTCTCGGCTTTTGCCTTCTCGTTCTCCTCCCATGCTTCAATCAAAGAATTCCTCTTTTCCGTTTCCACCTTTGCAAGAGCAATGTCTAAAGGTAGGTTATTTTAGGTCGTTAGTTTAGCTGGTTGTACTCAATGACAAGAAAAGGGGAAAAGATGAATAATCAATTAATCACCTCTGTCATTTGAGCTCCTCTGTTTGTCATTTGAGCTCCTCTGTGTGTTCTTCTCGGCATGAGGTTTTTCAGCAACTTCTGGTAAGAGGAAACGGGAGCAGAAATGCAGAATATCAGATGTCAGTATAATGACTCGATGAACCTTGCACTACGGCAAACAGGTAATAGCATCCAAGAAATCGTGCACATATATGTAAACTTCATGCACCCTTTCACAGAATGTCTGAGAACGGTTAAGCATTCTGACATGTTACCAGTCGCATGAGTTTCCTTTGCTTCCACGGTTCCACCTAGACTAGTAAGTTTTTTCTTCTTTTTTTGGAGGAAAAGAGAGATTTATTAGTTACTCAGATATATTACAGAGCAATTATTTGCTCGATACAATTAGGGGCTGCCGCCCTCCACACTGCAGAATGCAGGTTGTGAGTTCCGACTAGCTAATTGAGCGAGCTCATGAGCCACACTATCAAACTCTCTTTCCACCTTCTGAAACTTGATTGCCGGAAACTGAGAAGTAATACTTGGTGTGAAATCTGAAACACCATTACTACCAATGACTCATTCCTTTTGCCAACACTTGATGGCCTATAACATGATTAACACAGCTCATAATTAGAAGTGTGCTTGTAATGCATGGGTTGTATATAGGACAAGACTATTCTATACCCTCTATAGAATAACTATTCTATATGCCCTTCCCTTCTTCCCTATCCCCTCATCCCACGCCTTCCGTTCCGAACCAACTCCCTTCCTCCTTCCCTCCCCCCACTCGAACTCTCTTCTCTGTTATGTGCTTCCCCTACTCCTCACTAAAACTGGTTAAAACCAATCTGAAATCTCCATCTCATAGTAACATTGCAAGGAACGGGCAGTTATAACCGATAGTTGTGCAGTAATGTCAGATTACAATACCTCTAGAATCTAATCATATAAAATATCCGCCTCAAAGTAACATCGTAAGGGACATACACTAACATATGATGAAAGGTACAATAATAATTGAGTGTCGAAGGAGACGTGGGAGTGGGAGAAAGTCGTATTAGTTGTTACTGTATGATACTTGTCGACTTATTGCACACTTGCAGGATGGTTACTGCAATTGTTTGATCTCGGAGGGGGAACGTGGAAGTTTTGTAGTTAGCATGTTTCTGTTCCTTTCGTCTTTCTTTAGGATTGCTACCCCAAGAATTCTTCCAGCTTGTGGAACCAGAAAGCTCCATATTTCCGTCATGTCGACATTTGCAGAAGGTTTATTGGAGATCAAAACTTCAACATTAAGGGTTTGAAAAGGACTATAATCTACACCCAAAAAGGTCATCGACTATTTGGAACGCAAATGGAGATTTTTCAGAAGAAACGATTGCGCATCCAATTCGACGAACTGTAAGCGCTCGCCGCTCGGGATTTCACAGCGGAAATTAGCATGTTACTAGTAACAGAAAGGGTTAAACAAGAAGTACTAGCAAAGTACTACTCACTCTCGACGACGACAAGAGCCTTGGAGTCATCGGCCGGCGGCTTCTTGTTCTCAGGCTTTGACGCCTGTGGCGGGGGAGACGGGATGATTGCCTTCTCCTCCGCCACGTCCTTCGATGCCTCCAGCGCAGCCGGCGTCGCCTCCACCTCCGCCTTGTTCGCTCCCTCGCCAGCCATCACCCCGCTCACGCACACAGGTGACTCGGTGCTCTTCTGCTGAAATCTCTGCAGCTGTTTCGCCGTTGTTGGGCGTGTTATACGCGGCTACGCGCTGCTGCGTACTGATACTCTGGGCGTGTAATATATAGAGCCAGTTTAACTGACTGCAAGCCGGGAACGAGTGAGCTAGAACTTGGAAAAGTTGGCCAGCAGGGGAGCGGAGCGGACAATAATTATCCGGAACTCCTGTCCAAATGATTTTATCTCTTGATTTATTTTAGTTTTCAGTTTATTTAAATTCAAAGCTATTTGAATATGTTAACTTCTAATTTCAGCTTATTTTGTTTTTCAACCTTTTTTTGGTTTTTTTTGATATTTTCTTTTTTTCTCTTTATTATTTTGCATTGACTGTGATGATATATCAATTTTTTTATTTTTTAGAAAAAACTAATTCATGTTATATTGTAATTTTAATTATAAACTAAAAACACAGCTAGAAAGTTGTAGGAGTTAGACAAGCACCATTGCACTTATCTGGATGGTTAAAATAAACTACAAACGGCGCGCGTTTAGAGCACCACCGCACCTTTATTAGTAGTTCTGCCGGTACAAAGGGAGGAAGAGCGGGATTGGTTTCAGTACCCTAGCAATGCATGTGGCCGGTGCTGTTGGAACCGGTACATCACCTGGTACCCGGTACCAAGCAATAAAAAAAAAAGAAGGGGAGCTCAAATTCACGGACGCCCTTAGGGCCTTAGCCAACTCACGGACGGCGACACGGGTCATCCTCGTGCACGAAAGAGAAATTTTGTTATATAACGGTGGCACAAGTCACTGGGTGATGACAAAAACACTGTAGCACTATAGAAAAGTTTTTCCCCGCTCTAGCATTGCATCTCATTGGGGGGGTTTATGTTGCAGTATTTGCTATAGTGTTTGTGCCGTATGTCATCATCTGGTTGGCTTGTTACATAGCTCGATTTGTGTCATAGTTACACATCAAAATTTCTCTTGCGCGAGTTACGAGTTGCCCTTTCCTTGCCCCCGCACGGACTCTGGATGTTCTTCCCCACCTCCAGCACCATGAGGAGTGCACTGACGTGATTCGAAAAAGTTTTGCACTGATGTGATTCGAAAAATTTTTAGCTTGATTAAAAAAATTCGACTCGATTCAATCAACTTTCTATTGAAAACTTTCAAATCATTCAAAAACTTTTAATTCTGAAAACATTTAAATCGGGAAGTTTCGTCAACTCAAATTTAAAAATTCCAACTTAGGTAAATTCAAATAAGGAATTTCAAGTTAGAAATTTTCAAATTGAAAATTTTCAACTTGAATCCGAAGAATTTCAACTTGACATTGAAAAAAAATCCAACACAATTCTAAAAAAATCAACTAGGTTTCATATGAAATTCAACTTGATTCACATAAAAACAAAATCAAATCAAGCTCAAGAAATTGACCCCCCAGTGGCGACGAGCTAGCAGCAAAGGGCCACCTCCCAATTGGCGTGCGAGCTCTTGGCGGCAGTGCGACCTGCCGATTGCGACGTGTGAGTTGCAGAGTGTGCACGAGACCTTTAAGGCTGTCTTGGCTGCTGCAGCGGCTCCCGGACGGCAGTGTGCATAGGAAGTGGTGGTAGAGTTCTGCTCCTCTAGTGGCGAAGCCAGAATAAAAATAGAGGATGGGTTCAAAGGACTAAACTAAATTGATACAAATATAGTTTTTTATATCTTGGTTGAATTGTGCTCTCATTGGTTAGGGGAATACTATTTAATTTGTTTGTGAAATAGTTACACAAAGTTTATTTCTCTATTGTTGTATATCTATGAACAAAAACAATTATACAAATATTTAAGTATCAAGTATACAACTAAATTACTAGGGTATATGACTGCTATATGCTAAATAGTAAAAGAGAAAGAATGAAGGAAAATAAGAAATCAAGATTCAAGAATATACACCAATATGTGGTATATTAGCACATGGTCCGCACCAAGCTACCAGGCAATCAGACACTAGCCACCAGCTGCACGGGCACATGGCCGTAACACGACACCAGTCCAATGAAGCACCCCAGCAGTAGGCCCATAGCAGGCATGGCACCCCCTCCTCAGCCTCGGCTCCTCTGTCGTTGGTTTGTTGCCGTCATCATGCTGCTACGCCCCTGCCATGGTCATGCTTCCTTTGCGCAGCTGCCCTAGCCCCCTCCATGGCTTGCTGTCATGATCGTGCTTACCTCAGCGACTCACTTGCTTGCCCAATCCACCTTCCCCTCCTCGACCTTGAGTCCCCTCCTGGCTCCAAATTTGGCACTTCCCCTCCTCGACCTCGAGTCATTGCTAGTCGCTCCATGGCTCCGCCGCTCGTCGCACCACTGCTCTCTTTCGGTGAAGTCAAAGAAATAGACCAAGCACTCCATGAACGAAGCGAATGGTTAAGGCACGATCCAATAGCCCCACATGTCATCGCCACAACATATCAGTCTTCCATGTGACACCATTCGAGAGGCGTCTGTGAGATTCATTCAGTGAGGGTGACCGCAAAATAGTGTAGTGGGGGTAGGGAGAGAGTGAGTCTATTGATGGTAGAGAGACGTATGCTATTTTATTTAGGTGTGAGTCTCACTTAGAAATAGGTGCTAAAATATTGTAGGAAAAATGTAAATCTTAACATCGGATGGATGATGTGACATTTTTTAGCTTTGATACGGATACCTATAATGTACATGTCTTTAGTGTTAGAGTACAATATATGGTAGGATAGAGTCCATTGGGATTACAATCCCTTGTACCATCTTGCCCCCAAGTCTTGTACCTCTATATATACCGCCTGAGAGGCTCAATGCAATACATCCAATTCCACCCAATCATATCTTCCTTCATGGTATCAGACGTCTAGGTTTTAGATCCTAACCCTAGCCATCGCTCGCTTCCGCACCGCGCGCCCCCGGGGAGATCTATCTCCGCCGAGGGCAACGCCACCGTTTAGGCGGCGGATCCTATTGATCTGGCCGCCATTGTCGTCGTCAAGCAGCAGATCGGACTTACCTCCTTGCTTCCCTCCTCGTCGCGGTCGGGCTGCCGCCGCCCCGTTCCCCAGGCTCGTCGCTGGGCCGTCGCCGTCACCCCCTTCCAGATCTTCGCCGCCCCGTCCTGCGCCGCCGTGGTGGCGGCCGGGCTTGGCCGCGCTCCATCCCTAAGCCACCATGGTGGCGGCCGGGCCAGGACGGGCACCCCACGCCAGTCGGAGCGTCGGATCTGGCCGTCTCCATCATGCCGCTCCTCCTCCTGCGCCGCTCCTCCGCCGGGTCCCTGCTCGCCGACCGCCGCCTGCAGCTCCTCCGCTTGGACGCCGCCGCCTCTGCACCGACATCGCCCTGGCCTCCCCGCGCCAGATCGGGCTTCCCCGCCACCGGATCCGTCCAGATCCGGCCGGCCGCCACCGACCACCGCGCGCCGCTGCCCAGATCCGACCGTTTGCTGGCCGCGACCACTGCGCCTTGGCGAAGAGGACGCGCGCCCGGGCTCCTCCACCGCGCTGCTGTTGTTCGGACACCGCCGCCGCCCCAGGCAGCCACCTCGCCGCGCCTCCGCTGTCCCCTTCCGCCGGGCTCCCTCCCCCGTGGTAGAAGCTGGAGACCATCGCGCGCCTGGGCGCCACCCGCTCGGCCTCTCCCCACTCGGCGCCGACTGCTTCTTTTGGCGCTTGTGTTTTTTTTTGGCTTTGGCTGGCCTCTGCTCTCGGGACAAGGGATGATCTTTGTGGGCTAGTTAAACTGTCTTGAGAGGAGTTGGTGTGGCCATTGCTATTTGGGCTAAGGACTAAGGGTATTTCTGCTTGACTGCTGCTGCTGCTGTATTTTTTCTTTTTTTTTTCCCGATCACTGATCGGGGTTGAGTCGCCCACCGCCCGTCGACCTCGCACGTATCTACTCCGACATCGGCGTCGACTACACCGGCCTCTACCTCTTCGACTGTGCGGCCAGGCCGGGCACGCGATGCCGAGGGGACGCCTTCGCGCGTCGCGTCTCGGTCATCCCGTCTGCACGTCTTCATCGCCGGTTCGTCATCGCCACCACAGATCGGGGCGCCTCCACCGACTTCTTCCATCGTCGTCCCGCCTCGCGTGTACTCGGTCTAATCAGCCGATTGTGCGCGATCCACCCGGCTCCCGTGACGTCCATCGTCGAGTACTACGCGCATCTTCTCCGAGCAACAGGGCTGCTGCTGTGTCACCTCCTCGGGCCGCAGCACCGCCGCGCGTGTCCCCTCGCCGTTGCATCTACATCGCCGTCCCCTGTGCATCGACGACTGTGCTGCGCAACCTCTTGTGCGCCATCTGTCTACACATGGTCTTCGTCATACTGATCGGGCCTTCATCGCCGACATCGAGCGCTACCGCCGCCGCCGTACCTTGCGTCAGGACTGCTCGCCTTCGCGCTAGAGCGTCTGCTCGGACTGCTCGCCTTCGGGTAGTAGCGTCTGCTCCCGCACTGCTTCTTCTTCTTCCAGCACAACCACGCCTGGTTGGGGCCCTCTCCCTTGTACGTCCGGTACTGGCAACACCGGTGCGTGCTTTCGTCCCCGACGCGTTGCCGGGTCCGGCAAACCTGGCACACGCCTCGGCTCTAGCGGCTTGACTGCATCGACTTCGGCATCGCCCCCCTTCCACGACGACTGCCTCGACGCGTCTCCGTCATCACCATGGTGTCTCTTTTGCGCCTGCGGCTTCATGCGCGACCGTCTCGACATCGGTAACCCGACCACAACTATGTCGACCACGGTCATCTCCAGCACGGCATCCTCGACCACGACTACTCCGCCCTCGCGCTCGGCTACCTCGACATCGGCACAAAGGGCTACCGCCTTGCTTGAGCTACTCGTCGGTTCCTGCTCCAGTCACAGCATACGCACCGCTTCGACGGTTATGACTGCGGGGGGATGTTAACTCTTCGGTTTCTTCTCCAGTCTCACCGTCTACGACGCTCCCGTTGTGACTGCGGGGGGATATTAGAGTACAATATATGGTAGGATAGAGTCCATTGGGATTACAATCCCTTGTACCATCTTACCCCCCAAGTCTTGTACCTCTATATATACCGCCCGAGAGGCTTAATGCAATACATCCAATTCCACCCAATCATATCTTCCTTCATTTAGTGGAGAGAATGGTTTCTTATGGGAGAGGGCCTCATGTAAGGCTCCTCTCCCACAACCGTTGAATCAAGATTATTATCTTGATCCAAGGTGGAGAAGTGGGGGCACACGTGAGACGCCGTCCCATATAATTTTTTTTCGGTCTTGATTTGCATGTGTTTTGTGTCTATGCATGAGCAATTGAGTTGCTCACCTGACGAGAGAACATGGGTACTGGGAATCCGGGATCTTAACACGGGTAAATTCAATGTGGCCGGTGCGTGCGCGTGCGCGCTCTGTGCCACCTGAGGAGCCGAACCACCGGTGATTTTGAAGGCGCACACGCATGCGGTGCCGTCCTCTCGCCTTTGGCCCGTCCGTCCGACCCACTCGCTTCCTCCGATCCATCCGTTGTATTGTACCCAAAGGCGGACGGATGCGCGTGCGTTTGTCACCACGCGACGGCTCGGCGCCGACGAGCATATCAGGGGCGCAGGGCACGTTTCGGAACTTGGAAGCAGAATCCTTTTTCTGACGCGATTGGAAGTAGAATTCTCACGAGTCCGAGTGGTTTAGTGCCTTGCTGGTACAGTACAGGCATAGTGAATTCCAGAGAAAATTAGTTGTAAAGTTTTTGATGTGACAAATTGCATACCATTGTTGCATAGCTGAAAAGCAAAGGTTGGTGATACAGAACAGCTTGAATGCAATGCTAATGGTTATTCATGACACGCCGTTATCTTCCCTTTCCCACACCTGCACCATCTTTTCTCCTTTTTAGACCTTCTTTTCTACGTAAAACACGGTGATGCGCTACAGTAAACTACAGCCAAAACCCTCCAATTTGGACTGTATTTTACGCATTAAATCCCTGTCACGATGTCACCTATTTTTATCTCAGTAGTCTCATGAGTGTCTTTTTCTGTCGCGTACCGTCTGGGACCAGCCTGTCTTGGCGCCTTCCACTGATTTTCCCCCGGAACTTTTGCATCATTGCAATACTCAAGACAGCAAATACGATACTTTTCTTTTTGAGATCTCGCAAATACGATACTCGTGGAGTGCGATTTAAGCCATTTGCACGCACATAGTTAATCATATATCCCCTTTCCCCTTTCGATAAAGAAGTACGTATTCTGTATTTTCACAACAATTATGATGTGGAAGCTAGTAGGAGTTGTCGCTGGCGCTTTGATTATTTTTCGTGCCTGCTCCATTATGCTTCGATGGATCGTCGCTTGGCCGGATAAACAAGTGAGGTGGGAGATCCTGCCAACTTGAACGCACTACAACAACAGGGATCTTGCTAGGGAAATACTATATCTGTTTTTTTTTACTTCTCATTTTAGACATCGTTTCTAATACACTTATTTGAATATTACTTTTCTAATTATATATTAATAAAAAATTATTTAAAATATAATGACATGAAAAATATTTTTGATGACCAATCAAGTGATATCATTTTCATGTGATAAATTCTAATACTTTTGTGCATATTAATGATCAAAATTTTAAAAGGTTAGCTGTATATATTCCAAAATGACAGAAAAAAAGAACGGAAGGAGTAACCAAGTATGAATCTGGCTATTAATTGTCATGCTAAAACGGACCAATCGCAATTCGTTTAGGCTCGCATGGGTAACGAGGAACATATATATACTTAGGGTATGTACAATGGTATGAGCTAGTTACTAGCTCTAAGATAACTTCTCTAATGATATTAACTTTTAGCACATAACTCATAACATGAATAGTCCCACATGACATCCTCATATAAGCTTGGAATGTGTGTATGAGACTAGCTCTTGATCAAGAGCTAGCTTTTCTCTCTCTTCTATTAAAATATGAAATAATATGTTTAGAGCTAGCTCATAAATCACCATTGGACATACCCTGCACTGCACTTTACCAAACTTTTATCACCAACACATGATAGTTTTGATGAATTTGTCGCCGTGGATAGACGTTTCACATTCCAACTGTGAGTACCTCTTTTGTAGTTGGCATAGGGGGTGTAGGACTACAATCTAACCAACGCTTGGGCGGGTCACTGCAGTATGATGGTACACGGTGTTCTGTGCTTTTGCTTTCTGGCTCCTCTTCACGAGATTATTACTACTACTAGCTTTTACCGTCGAGCGCAGGCAACGTAAAGACGTTTACAGTTTGCTGTCGTGTCATAATCAAACAAGTGTCCAGTACTTGGTTTAAAGCAAAACTTGCGTGGTTCTGTAAGGCGAGGGAGAGAAGTTCCTGAAGGTGTGAAGAGGGGATTGCCAAAAGCAAAGCAAAACAGAAAACTTCAACCCATCCAAGCCCATGGCAAGGTCCATAACTCGTGCCGTCGCACTGGGTTCAGACTTCAGAGTTTTCAAACTTCAAAGGCTTCTGGAGCCACGCTATTTTGGAACAGAGCCAAAATTTCGGATATTAGTAAATAGTTCACCATCTGCACTAAACATCAAGTTTTCGGGGGGTATAATTCTTTTTTGAACAAGGTTTTGGAGTATAATGCATGCCATATGGTACATGTGCTTATAATTAAGAATCAACTATGATACTATCTCCTCGAGAAAAAAAAAAACTATGGCACTATCAAATTTCTTGCAGCCAGAACTGAACATATCTTTATAGTGCATCTTCAGTTCGCGATAAAATCAATATCTAGGTCTTAAATAAGTCGTACATCACTTACAGTGACAAGATAAACATGCTGACATTATCTTATCTGATATTCTGATTACCACCAAACAAAGCATACCTCCACTATGCTTCCCTCATGAATTACAAGAAATCATTAAACAGTCGCAGCAAATCGCTGGTAACTGAGCAAACAAGTACTTCAATCTGCTAACTGGTAAGAAACTAAATAGCATCTCACTTTCTGTTCGGCAGTTTAAGTAGCTGCTTCTGAAATACAGGCCTAACTGCATACAATTTTTTAAAAACACAACCAACATAAAATTTTAAACGATACATTAATCAAGCGAAATATCCAGTTTGCAAAATAGCTGCATACATAGAAATTTCAATTGTCACATAATGTATACACACACACACGGAAGATGCAACATTACTCTGATGATGCCATGCCAGGAACTTCTTTTTTTAAGGGAAGGAGTCTTAATATCTCGCCTCACTATGGTAACAGCAAATTAAACCTTGTCAATTGTATATGCAGTACACTTTCATACATACTAGTTTTCTGGGATTGGAGCATAACCCTGTGGTTCTTCAACGCGAGCTGGAGCAACAGGAGCCACCACGACAGAAGCACCAAATAGCACAACAACCACTGCTGTGAAGTTCACCAAAAATGCCTCTGCACCATATTTGTCGAGGCCTGAGCTTTGGTGGAAAGTGAGCTTCTCCAGAAAACCAAGCTCTGCAGTAGCCACGGCTAAAATGAGACGAAGAACACAAATAGTATGTGCCAAGAAAGAGCACCCCTCCTCACATTTGGTGCAGCACCAGGGAATAAGAAGGCAACAAATCCAAATATCCACTATGATAGATAAGGCAAATTTAAGAACATTCATCAACACTAAAGTAAATATATAATGTCTATTCTTTGGCAGACTTCAACTGTAATGTAACTTCCCAGTTCAATAATATCGTTATACAATCTTCAGCTCTGAAAACCAACCCATTTTTTCATGTCTTTTGGTGGCCACCAATATGTATTGGTAATAAGATTTAAAAAGAGCAAGTATGAAGCTTACCAGCCACTGATAACATATTTCAGATTTGTGGCAACCATACAAGGATATCAATTCACCCAGACTATTTAGAAATGGAATGCTACAACATACTTAATTAAAATGTTCAGAATCTTCTATATACATACTTGATTAAAATGTTTAAAATCTTCTCTATCAGTTCTACTGTAAGTCAACTGTATGAACCATTTCATAATGATTGTAGTTATTTGCAAATATATCAAATTATAGCAATAAAGGAAACTGATCAGGAATAGAATTGAAATCATATGTGAAGTCTTAACTGAATACCATATAAACAAATTGTTCTGATCCCAAGCCAAGAATTCAGGGTGGCAAATCCCTAAACCACAGTCTATATATCTTTGATCATGAAGATTAAATACTATATAGAAAGGATTGTGGCCTATTCTTTTTATCTTATGGCTTATGGTTTTTCACGAACAAACAAACGAGATGGCTTTTTCGTTGCCTTTTTGAAGTGGTTTATTAGGACAACCTTTTTTAAGTGACTTATCGGTATTCAGTTCATTCACACAAGCACTCGCTCTAGGGGCAAAAATCATCAACTACAGCTGAAAAGAACAGGCCCATAATCTAGAAGATGATATGATGATGAAGATTATCTGTTGTACTCTTTTTTTCTCTTAGTGAGTTTTTACTAAAGATTTCTCATATGAAAGTTTTTAATGAGACAATAAGTGCAATATAACTTATGTATACAATGTACTATTTTCTTCTATTCTTTTTCCCACTGAGTATTTGGAAGAGTTTTTTAACGAGGCATGTACATGTCGTGGTATTCGTCCAAGGGGGAGTATTACGAAACCAACGCCCTTAGAAGGTGTGACAGCCCTGTGGGCTTGTTGGTTTCTTGTCTTCCAAGAAGATGTTGGCGCATACTAAATTCTTTGCAAGACTAGGCTAAAAGTATAGAGGAGAGTAATGAATTTTTTAAATGATCATTTTTTATTTGGAATTACAAAAATACACTTACGATTTTTTTTTTGCACTTTTGGCCTCATGTTACCCAACTGTTGGGCAACTAGTTCGTGTCGCCCAACGGTTGGGTGACTTTGGCCCTAGTCACCCAACGGTTGGGTGACTTTGGCCCTAGTCGCCCAACTGTTGGGTGACTAGAGGCATTTAACCCCGTGCAATCGGCGCCTCCCCCATTCGGCCAAGAATAAGAAAAGAAGGGGAGAAAGGGAGATGAGAAAGAGAGGGGAGAAGGAGAGGAAAGAAAAGAAAGAGGAGGGGAGGAGGAAGAGGAGGAAGAATTTTTATGAATTAAAAGGTTTTAATATGACTAAACTAAACTTCAAAATTTGCTAAAAGTGTTTTATTTGGGTTCTTTGAGCTTAAAGGAATTTTCTGAGTTTTTTCTGGGTTTGTTTGCTATTTCCTAGAGCTCAAGAGATTTTATTTGAATTTCTAAAAATAGAAAATCCCTAAAAAGCCTTGGGCCGAATTCCCTTAGTCCAGCCCATTTCCTCGCATGCTAGGCACATTCCTACCGGCCCAGCCCGCGCGTCAGCCTGCTCCGGCTCGACGCATGTCAAGCATCGGGTCGCCGTCCCCTCCGCTAGATGGTCGACACATGTTGGCTATTGGCCATGTCTTCTCGCCCACACCCTTACATCTTGGCTGTCCACCTGTCGACGCGTGCGTCATCGTCCTCACGGACTCTCACCATTGCCGTCTCCTATCCATCATCTGCCAAGCCACGCCATGCAGGTCTCGCATGTCAGATCTACTATGCCATAGACCTGTGGACCAAGCCACATCAGCAGGCCACATTAGCTTGCCACGTGTCAGTGCCACGTCAGCCATAGGTGCCATGTCAACAAGCTAATCGCCCAGTACACTGTTCCATACACCGAGTTCACTGTAGACCTGCTATCCCGTGGGCCGAGTCCACAACACAGTAGAATTTCTGAATTTCCAGTGTTTTCTTTATATTAGATTTTTCAAGAGTCTGTTCTCCTCCGTCCTAGCTTTGATTGACCCGATTCTTTTTCCTAAATTCATCTAAAATTGAGCTCTATCTTTTAGTTCTGGTTTTAAAGTTTTTGGAGTTTATTTGATTTTATTTGTGCCTCATTCATTTTCTCTCTCATTAGATCATGTCTTCGAAGGAGCAGAAGTAGGGACAAAAGATCAAGAAATTGGTAACTGAACAAGGCAAAGGCAAGTCGTGTCCTTTAATCATGTTGAACCTATTATTTTCAATCTATCATGTATTATTTTATTTTAAATTATCGTGCATCGCTATTTTATTATAAAACCTTTGTATTAGTAGTTAATGACCTATTTGATTAATTTCTCCTTGATAAATTGATTGCCATAATTTCATTGTCACCTTAGGATGGGTATTTATCTAGTGATACAGTATTAGTTATCACATGGGTTGTACGTTTAAATTGTTTAGCCATGCTTATAGTTACGTTGGGTTTATCATCACATGTGATTAGTTAATTTTGATTTAATGATATATTGGAATGTGGTGGTCAGCCACAGTTATAAAATTTATACACCTTGGTATAGGCAGTGTCATTGGTGTTGGTTATATAAAATGATTTTCACTTGGACGAATGATCGTGCAGCAAAGGAGGAAGTGTGGTTAGCACTTCAAGGGATGTGGATGTCTCGCTTGGGTAATGTGTAAGGACTTAACTTTGTGCACCATTGATCTGAGCCTTATCATAAAACCACATGTCTAGTATGGGATGGATCTGGCTGATTAATTTGTGATGTTTCAATTTCGATTTCAACATTGAGATGTCATTGGGTGTCGGTTAGGCATTTCCATGGGGTGCAAGAGGGGGCAATTATCAACTAGGTGGTCAACCTACTCAACGGCAAAACCTTAGCGGGTGAAACTGGATTGAGATTGAATATTGTAAAGGCCTTGTCATGATTTGTCTGCCGCACACCAAAGGAAGTGTATTAATCGCGTGGCAATATGAGATTATCATGTCTTATGAGTAAAGTTGTGCAATCTCTGTAGAGTGAAAAACTATTCGAATAGCTGTATCTCCGGTTATAGACAATACTCGATGATTTCACATGAGGGGTAGAGATTTCATAAAAACTTAGTTGGGTTAAGTTTGGGAAGTGAATGGTTAATTCACTGGTGGTTCATTACGTGAATGGTCAGTTTATGGATGGTTCATTGGAGTGAACGATCAATTCACTTGTGGTTATTCTCAATTCCTTTGATTAATTACTTACTAATTATTTTCAAATCTTGCTTTTAAATATATTTATTGTATTTATTTTAAGTTGATGCTTTCTGCAAAAAATTACCTTTCAGACATTGTTCGGATTGACCACACAGGTCTCTGACTATGTTGGTCTTCGACCCATTGGTTTCGACCACTTTGGTCTCGACCACATTGTTCGGATTGACCACACAGGTCTCTGACTATGTTGGTCTTTGACCCATTGATTTTGACCACTCTGGTCTCGACCACGTCGATTTTTGACCACAGCAATCTTCAATCACACAGATCTCCGACCACCACGTCAATCTTCGACCATGTTGTATCAATCATGTCAGTTCGACCATGCCGATTACGACCACACAGGTCTCGACCATATTGGTTTCGAGCACGTCGGTTTGACCATGCTAATTTCGATCACACCGATCTCGACCACATCAGTTTTGTCCATACTGGTTTTGATCGAACAGATTTAGACCATGTCAGATCTGATCATCTTGGTTCGACCACGCTGGTCTTTAATCACACATATCTCGACCATGTCAGTTTTGACCACACTGGTTTTGATCACACAGATCTCGACCACGTCAGTTCCAACCACGTTGGTTCGACCACACTGGTTTCAATCACATAGATCTTGACCACGTTAGATCCAACCGTCTTGGTTCGACCACGTTGGTCTTCGATCACACATATCTAGACCATGTTGGATTCGACCACACTAGTTTCAATCACGCAGATCTCTACCACATCAGTTCTGACCATGTTGGTTTCGATCACGCAGATCTCAACCACGTCGAATCTGGGTCATTATCTTTACATGCATCAACACATGATGCATCCTTCACTTGACCTCCATCAACACATGATGAATCTTTACTTGACTTGATGGTCAACGCATGATCATCTCCTCTTGAACATGCATCAACTCATGATGCATTTTCTTCTTGACGTGATGATCTTCAACACATGAAGTTATCCCAAGTCTTCCTCATTTGTGGAACCCAACCTATTCATCCAACTCATGAAAGATGTTAGTCCACAAAATAATTATCATCAATTAACAGACTTTACCATTAACACATAATAGAGGGACTAGATTCTCTACTCTTCTCTTTTTGGTAATTCATAACAATCTCAACAAATAATGAGATAGAAATTGAATTGCGAGTATACAACATGTACACAACACTTGTATACTCAAAGATAAGCTTTTAAAGCAAAACTTACTTATTCGATTGTCATTAATTATTCAACCATTAACATATAATACAAGAACTAGATGACAACCCGATTATGAGTATATATGAACTACACAAGCTATATATACTCAAGAGATATGTTTCAAAACAAAGATTCTTAATATGTGGAAATGGAATATAGATCAATACTAATGAAATCACAAAACATAAAGTGAACTCCCCTAAATGTGTGCATACAAGAATTTATTATGAAAGCATATGCACATATTCAATTTGACTTATTTGGTGAAGTTCATTCTACATTTCGGATCCGAGAAATGTAATAAGATAAGAATGTGATATTGAATGCACACCTCTTATATTTTTCACATTTCATCCAAATGAGATTAAACAACATCATAATCAATAAACATATTATTCTCACAATTGTATTTGTTATTATCACTAGTACCAACTTAATGAAGATTGAACTTACAACTGGTCGGGAGTTTACCTATCCTCCTATGAGGATCTCCTAGGGGACGTGAGCGAGTTCTTAATGGAGGTCCTTTCCATGTCGCAGCTCAGCAGTCTCCCAGTTCCCACACAACTACAGGTGCAGTTGACCCTTGAGGTGTTGGGAGTGTGGGTCAGTAGGTCTCTTGACCACTTCATCCCGTCACGCCCCAAATCCTGACACCCCACGCTGAGAAATCCCAAACGGACCCGTGCAGATGGCCACGGATGGGGGTGGTACGTGGTGATGATAGAGGAGGTGCTGCAGGTGGTGTAGCTAGAGGCGAGTAGTAGATCTTCCTCCTGCTATATGTACTTTCTTGGTTGTATACGTATTTTTCTTTGTGTTCCTCCGTGTACGAATTATCTATTGCATCATAATATCACTTACCTTTCTACTTATAAATCATTGCTATCTCAATTGTTTTCATAAAATTTTTTAGGAATTTCTCGTACTACAATAACGTACAATGATTGAAAAATGTTATTGCGACTCTAACATATTTCAGACCATTCACAATGTACGAAAATCACAAATGCATTAAATGATATTGTCTATCCTTTTATTTTAAAAACTACAAATAAGATTTCTTAAATGTATTGCCTACAAAAATTCATATTTACTCCCCCCAATTATTTCTATCGAAATAATACAATAATTATATTATTATTTAAAATCACCCAACCGTTAGACGACTAGGGACAAAGTCGCCCAACGGTTGGGCGACACATGGGCTGGTAGCCCAACCGTTGGGCGACATGGACTAGTCGCCCAACCGTTGGGCGACTTGGTCACGTGTCGCCCGATGGTTGGGCGATTAGCCGAAATCACCCAACGGTTTAATGACATATGGCTAAAAGTGCAAAAAAATCGTAGGTATATTTTTATAATTTTGAATAAAAACAATTATTTAAAAAATTCGTAATGAGATTATGTACTAAGAAATGTATTATTAAAAAAGAGTGGTCTCGCTACATCTTGTGCTCGTTATTTTTCTATTTTTGTGTATGAATTGATCCATGCGTTAGCACAGCGACGACTACAAGTTATTTAATATATTCGTCGAACACAGTTACACATTGACGTGTTAAAATGACTAGATCTCTCGAGTGGAGGGCTCTGAGGGTTTGTGAAGCTCATCGTTTTGGTCATTAAGATGTGAGCTTGCTTTTATAAGGTTAAAAGATGAAGTTTTCCAAAATCGCAACAAGATCTAGTGGTATGATTCTCGCTTTGGGTGCGAGATGTCGCGGGTTCGGTTTTCGAAGTGCCGTTTGTTTTGCTCCTTTTTTTTCGAGAATAATTTTCCCCCGGCTGGTGATGCTCTAAGAGCAACTCCAGCAGGGCCCCTAATTTCCCTCCGGGTGGTGATGCTCTAAGAGCAACTCCAGCAGGCCCCTACTTGAGCCCTCAAACATCATATTTGAGGACTTGAGGCAAAAATAGAGGTCCAGCAGGGCCCCTACTAGAGCCCTCAAATTTGAGGAGCCCCTCAAATCCCCCCTTCAGCCCTCATTCCTGGGGGCTCTAGACCAAGCCCTCAAATTTCTGTTGGAGTCGCGCCTTCCCCTCCCGAGCGCCTCTTTCCCCGCCGCCTCTTTCCCCATCGCCTCCCTCCCCGCCTGCCTCTTTCCCCGTCGCCTCTTTCCCCATCGCCTCCCTCCCCGCCTGCCTTTTTCCCCGCCGCCTCCCTCACCGCCCGCCTCCTCCGCTTCCCCTCCCGCCTCCCTCCCCGCCGCCTCCCTCGCCGCCGCTTCTGCTCACCCCCTCGCGCCTCTTTCCACGCCGCCTCCCTCCCCGCGCGCCTCCTCCGCTTCCCCGCCCGCCCGCCTCCCTCGCCGAGGGCGCGCGTGGGGGAGGAGGGGCGTGGCGGAGGAGGCGGGAGATGCGGTGGCGCGCGAGGGGGAGCGGCGGTACATCGGCGGAGGAGCGGGAGGGCGGCGGCCCCCGGAACGGAGCGGCGGCTGGGAGGTCGACGGAGAAGGAGTAGTCGATGTGGTCCTCGTCGGGGAGCGGCGCACCCGGGGGAAGCAGCTTGCGTAGCGCGCGCGACCACGCTGTCTCCGCCGGCGCCGATGGAGGAGATGAGGAGGCACGGGTGGAGGAGAGGAGGAGGCGCGGCGGCTGAGAGGAGAGGAGGAGCGCACGGGTGGAGGAGAGGGGGTAGAGAAATTTGAGAATGACGAGTGGGTCCTACATGTCATTCTCAGTTGGATTAAATTTGAGAGCCCTGATTTGAGGGCTTCTGCTGGAGTTCAACTCAAAAAACAGGGCCCTCAAAAGTAAGGGAAGCCCTCAAATCAAAAGTAGGGGCTCTGATTTGAGGGCTCCAGCTGGAGTTGCTCTAATAAGCAACGAAATCCTTCGTAACAATTAGGGCTGGACGAAAAACTCGAAGCTCGTTAGCTCGCTCGGCTCGGCTCGGCTCGTTAGGATAACGAGCCGAGCCGAGCCAAGATTTTAGCTCGTTAGCTATAACGAGCCAACTCGAGCCAGCTCGCGAGCCGCTCACGAGCCAAACGAGCCATGCTTCCAGGAATTTAGATATGCATATGCTGCTTCCATGGACCTAATTTGTACTCTATTGCATGTGTTAATGTGTAAATTTGTACTCTATTGTACCCAAACGAGCCATGCATGTGTTAATTTGTACTCTATTATACCCAAACGAGCCAAACGAGCCTAACGAGCCAAACGAGCCAAACTTCCATGGATGAATATATGATGGAGATATTTTTTGGCCCTGGCTCACGAGCCAAACGAGCTAACTCGAGCTTTTTGTCGAGCCGAGCCGAGCTGGCTTTTTAACTCGTTAGTTATAACGAGCCAGCTCGAGCCAGCTCGTTATCCTGCCGAGCCAGACCGAGCCGAGCCGAGCCAGCTCGATATCCAGCCCTAGTAACAATGACTAAGCTGAGCACCAAATAATCAAATCAAGGATGCAACAACTTCGTCCATTGTGTAACTATTCATGCCTACTTCTAATTAGAAACGTGCATTTCAAATGCTAATTCGAGCATTTTACCATATTTATAAATTGGGTGTGTATAGGTATCACCCGGATGATTCATCTAAATTTTGGACCGTTGGATTAGAGATCCAACGGCCTCTTTATTTTGGAGGAGGGAGATTTTTTTGGAGGGGAGAGATTTTTTTTGGAGGGGACGGGGAGAATTCGTGACCGTTGGATCTCTAATCCAACAGTCACAAATCTGGATGATAGTTAGAAAGAAAATATTCGGATGATGTTTATCAAACCCTTACAAATTACAGAGGTGTTGCCCTCTCAAAAAAAACAAATAATCCAACGGTCACGAATCTGTTGAATATATAAGCACATGTAGGTTCAATTTATTCCATAAATTAATCATGACATCATGCACACACAATAACAGAACCATCACAGGCATAAAAGATCTAAACATGTAAACCAGGAAACTGTACATGAACAGATCTAATACGGAGAACATTACTGTTACGTACCGATGGTTCTGTTCTGATCGGTTTGCCGATGTAGACGCCGCAGGCACGGTGAGGATGACACGAAGTCGATGACGATTCGCCGAAGCCGAACGACGAGGAAGACGAGCCAGAGCTACAGCGAGCAGTCGCGCAGAGCGCTTCCCAAAAACCTTATTCGCCCTCTCCCGGTGCAGGACTTCGAAGGCGACGGTTCCGGAGACCTGCTCTCCCGAACGACAGTGCACGCCGGCGGACGGGACGGAGTAGACTACGAGGGACGGCGCAGCACAATGGATGGAGGAGGCAAAACCCTAGATTGATTTTCGCATGTTCTGTATGAGGGCGGCGGCTCCGTATTTATAGAAGACCAGGACGCGTGATCAAGACGCCTGCACGTTCTCCATAACTCGTAACCGAACCGGATTAGCAACCGTAACCGATCCGGATTCACCGCCACTCAAAACAGCAAAATAAAACTGCAAAAGGAAGCCGCGTCTGCGCAAGCACCTGGAGCGGATTTTGGCGGACCATTCACGCAGGTGCCGTGCGCCCGCGCCGCCCGCCCTGCCCAGCCCAGCCCAGCCCGGCCCGGCCCGGCGAGGCGAGGCGAGTGAGCGCGCGCGTGTTATCCTCTAGTTCTCTCCCACACATGCCTCAAGTGGCTAGGAGTGCACCATCCCTTTTAAAGTGGTCTTCCTCTCCTAGAACTAGCAATATGGTACTAAAGGTCACATGCATGCCTCCTTTGCATGAGTGGGCCTTTGAGATTTAATAGGAATTATTCTTATTATATGGGCTTGGCCCACATATAATCCAACAATCCCCCACCAGATCTCAAAGTCCCATAGAGATTTGCCTGAATTCCAATGTACTGTTTATATATCAGTATTTCGATGGAGACCGATTAAGGTTGAACATCCACCTAGAACTCCAAGCTACACTTACTCACAACTTGAACAATGGACTATGCCTTGAATTGCAAGTTTGGTGCAAGCAAGCTTCACTTAAAGACTTAACTGATACTAGGCCGCCAGTAGGCTACCCCTCGGTTGGAGCGTATAAGTCATACTCCTTGGTCTCTTCATGAGCTTAGTAGGAGATTACCCAAGATCTCCATAGACTGCGACTAACAGTCGGGCTCATATAGGTGTGTTCTTTCAAGAACGCTCTGCAGGATAGCGTCTTCGCTTCTAAAAGCCAATGGAACACATTAAGACCTTAGTCAACCTGCCTTGCAGTTTCTGAGAGTATTGCATCTTCACATAGAGAGGGTTGAAATTACTCTCCTCCAGTTAACTAATGGCTTGTTTTTCCCAGATCCTAATTCACGGGATCTCCGATCACATAGGTTGGGTTACTACCATAGATAACTCACATGGGTCTCATACCCATCTCCTTCGATGCACTATCTATCACATTCCGTGATAGTCCCTTTGTAAAGGGATCTGCCAGGTTTTTATCTGTTTGGATGTAATCCAAGGTTATAACTCCGGAGTTTCTCAATTTCCTGACAGACTTCAATCGTCTCTTAACATGCCTAGACGATTTCATATTATCCTTAGAACTGTTCACTTTAGCGATAACGGTTTGATTATCACAGTTCATAAGGATAGCTGGCACTGGCTTTTCCACCGTAGGTAGATCCATCAATAGATCCCGTAGCCATTCTGCCTCAACAATAGCAGTGTCTAGTGCCGCAAGCTCTGCTTCCATGGTTGACCTCGTCAAAATGGTCTGTTTGCAAGACCTCCATGAAACAGCACCACCACCAATAGTGAAAACATATCCACTAGTGGCTTTGATCTCATCAGCATCAGAGATCCAGTTGGAATCACTATAACCCTCCAGCACCGACGGGTACCCAGTATAGTGAAGTCCAAAGTTCGAGGTACCTTTCAAATAGCGCAACACTCGCTCAAGCGTCTTCCAGTGATTATCTCCTGGGTTAGATGTAAACCGGCTCAACTTGCTCACAGCAAAGGAGATGTCTGGCCTTGTTGCACTAGCTAGGTACATAAGTGAGCCAATTATCTGAGAATATTCCAGCTGATTCCTAGCAATTTTCTTATTCTTACGAAGTAACACGCTAGGATCATAAGGTGTTGGAGAAGGCTTGCAGTCAGAAAAGCCAAAACGGTTCAAGACCTTTTCCACATAATGAGATTGCAAAAGTGTAATCCCATCCTCACCTCTAACCAATTTAATGTTTAGAATAACATCAGCCACTCCCAGATCTTTCATATCAAAGTTTTGAGACAAGAATGATTTGACCTCATTTATCATATTGATGTTTGTCCCAAAAATCAGAATGTCATCCACATACAAGCATAGAATAACTCCCTCACCCCCACCATAGTGATAGTATACACATTTATCTGCCTCATTGACAGCAAAGCCTGCAGATGTCAGTGTTCTATCGAACTTCTCATGCCACTGCTTAGGGGCTTGTTTCAGACCATACAAAGATTTCAACAGTTTTAACACCTTGCTTTCTTGACCTTCTACTACAAATCCATCAGGCTGTTCCATGTAAATTTCCTCATCCAGCTCTCCGTTAAGAAAAGCTGTCTTAACGTCCATTTGATGAACGAGAAGACCATGTGAGGCAGCCAAAGCAAGTAGTACTCGTATTGTGGTCAGTCTAGCAACAGGTGAGTAAGTGTCAAAGAAATCTTCGCCTTCTTTCTGAGTATAGCCCTTGGCAACAAGCCGAGCCTTGTACTTTTCAATGGTACCATCAGGCCTAAGCTTCTTTTTGAACACCCACTTGCATCCTACAGGTTTGCACCCATAAGGTCTATCTGTCATCTCCCAGGTGCCATTAGCGATAATAGAATCCATTTCACTACGGACAGCCTCCTTCCAATAGTCTGCATCAGTAGATGCATACGCTTCTGAAATAGACTTGGGAGTGTCGTCCACAAGGTACACAGTGAAATCATCACCAAAGGATTTGGATATCCTTTGTCTCTTGCTCCTTTTAGGAGCTCCACTGTCATCCTCCTCATGGACAAGTTCATGTGTATGTTCAAAAGGTTCAGGTGGTGTGATTGAACTAGGAATTATTTCAGAAGGTTGACTAGTAGTGTTATGTGTATCCTTCATTGGAAAAATATTCTCAAAGAATGTTGCATCTCGAGACTCCATAATTGTACCAACATGCATGTCAGGTTCCTCAGTTTTAACTATCAAAAATCTATAGGCAATGCTATGATTAGCATATCCCAGAAAGACACAATCCACAGTTTTAGGTCCAAGCTTGCGTTTCTTAGTTATTGGCACATTAACTTTCGCCAAGCACCCCCATGCACGCAAGTAAGAAAGTGATGGTTTTCTCCCAATCCATACCTCGTATGGTGTTTTGTCCTTATTTCTGTTAGGAACTCTATTTAATACGTGATTAGACGTTAGCAAAGCCTCCCCCACCATGCCTTAGGTAATCCCGCAGTATCTAACATGGCATTCACCAAGTCAGTCAACGTGCGGTTTTTCCTTTCGGCAATCCCATTTGACTCGGGGGAATAAGGAGGCGTCCTCTCATGTATAATGCCATGTTCCTCACAAAATAAGTCAAATTCGTTTGAGAAATACTCTCCACCACGATCTGACCTAAGTCTTTTTATCTTTCTATTTAACTGGTTTTCAACTTCTGCCTTATAGATTTTAAAATAGTCTAAAGCCTCATCTTTCGTTTTCAATAAATACACATAACAGAACCTAGTTGCATCATCAATCAATGTCATGAAATATCGTTTTCCACCCTTCGTCAACACGCCATTCATCTCAGAAAGATCTGAATGCAGGAGTTCTAATGGTGCCAAGTTTCTCTCCTCGGCAGCCTTGTGAGGCTTACGAGGTTGCTTTGATTGCACACAGCTATGGCATTTAGAACCTTTGGTGATGGAAACGTTTGGAATTAAATTCATACTGGAAAGCCGAGACATCAAACCAAAATTAATATGACATAGACGTGAGTGCCAAACATTAGCCTCATCATCCACACTGTCACAAATATGGTTTATAGTCTTATTGCAGAAATCTGATAGGGAAAAGCGGAACAAGCCTCCGCACTCATAGCCTTTACCAATAAAATGTCCATGTTTAGACACGACTACTTTATTAGACTCAAATACCAACTTAAGCCCGTCTCTACATAAACGGGAGCCACTAACGAGATTCTTGTCTATAGAAGGGACATGCTGCACGTTCTTCAGCTGCACGATCTTTCCCGAAGTAAACTTCAGATCTACCATGCCAACACCATGAACAGTAGCATGTGACCCATTCCCCATTAGGACGGAGGAATCTCGGGCGACCTGATAAGAAGAAAACAACGAAATATCAGCACACACATGTACATTAGCTCCTGTATCAATCCACCAATTGGTAGATTGACTAACTGAAAGAACAGTAGGTAAATTACCATACACAGTCCCATCTCCAGTCTTGCCAATGGTCACGTTGACAGACTTAGAAGTCTGTCCTGCAGGTGCCTTCTTTCCTTTGCGTTGTGGGCACTTCTTGGCCATGTGGCCAGGCTCACCGCACACAAAGCAAGTTCTATCATCCTGATTGTTGTTGTTCTTCTTCTTCTTGAAGTTGGTTGTCTGTTGGGCTTTAACAAATTTCCCTTTGTTCTTGTTTGAGGGTTTCTGTACCACATTGGCACTAGACTGCCCTCCATCACCCTTAGACACAGCGTCCTTTTCCCGAGCTTTCTCCTCAATTTCAAGAGACCCAATCGGATTCTCAACAGAGTACTCTTGTCTCTTGTGTGTGAGTGCTGTTCCGAAATTCCTCCATGAAGAAGGTAATTTCGCAATAATACATCCAGCCACAAACTTGTCGGGTAAGGCACACTTCAGGAGTTCGAGTTCCTTGGCAATGGCCTGTATCTCATGAGCCTGATCTACTACAGAACGGTTATCAACCATCTTGTAGTCATGAAATTGCTCCATGACATACATGTCATTGCTGGCATCAGTAGCACCGTATTTGGAATTCAGTGCATCCCATAACTCCTTCGCGTCTGTCATGTGCATATACACCTCGCACAGACGGTCAGCAAGAACACTAAGAATGCATCCAACAAAGAGAGTAGTGGCAGTCTCGAATTCTTTCTGCTTTTCAGCATCAAGAACACCTTCAGGCTTGCCATTACTAACCCAGAATACATTCATAGCAGTAAGCCACAGAGTGACCCTGATCTGCCATCTCTTAAAGTGCACACCGGAGAATTTATCCGGCCTCAGTGCATCGGCAAATCCAGCCATAGTAAAACCACAGTGCCTACAATAAGGTTTTTGGATTGTTGAATATATAAGCACATGTAGGTTCAATTTATTCCATAAATTAATCATGACATCATGCACGCACAATAACAGAACCATCACAGGCATAAAAGATCTAAACATGTAAACCAGGAAACTGTACATGAACAGATCTAATACGGAGAACATTACTGTTACGTACCGATGGTTCTGTTCTGATCGGTTTGCCGATGTAGACGCCGCAGGCACGGTGAGGATGACACGAAGTCGATGACGATTCGCCGAAGCCGAACGACGAGGAAGACGAGCCAGAGCTACAGCGAGCAGTCGCGCAGAGCGCTTCCCAAAAACCTTATTCGCCCTCTCCCGGTGCAGGACTTCGAAGGCGACGGTTCCGGAGACCTGCTCTCCCGAACGACAGTGCACGCCGGCGGACGGGACGGAGTAGACTACGAGGGACGGCGCAGCACAATGGATGGAGGAGGCAAAACCCTAGATTGATTTTCGCATGTTCTGTATGAGGGCGGCGGCTCCGTATTTATAGAAGACCAGGACGCGTGATCAAGACGCCTGCACGTTCTCCATAACTCGTAACCGAACCGGATTAGCAACCGTAACCGATCCGGATTCACCGCCACTCAAAACAGCAAAATAAAACTGCAAAAGGAAGCCGCGTCTGCGCAAGCACCTGGAGCGGATTTTGGCGGACCATTCACGCAGGTGCCGTGCGCACGCGCCGCCCGCCCTGCCCAGCCCGGCCCGGCGAGGCGAGGCGAGTGAGCGCGCGCGTGTTATCCTCTAGTTCTCTCCCACACATGCCTCAAGTGGCTAGGAGTGCACCATCCCTTTTAAGGTGGTCTTCCTCTCCTAGAACTAGCAATATGGTACTAAAGGTCACATGCATGCCTCCTTTGCATGAGTGGGCCTTTGAGATTTAATAGGAATTATTCTTATTATATGGGCTTGGCCCACATATAATCCAACAGAATCTAGATGATATTTAGAAAGGAAATATTCGGATGATGTTTATCAAACCCTTACAAATTACAGAGGTGTTGCCCTCTCAAAAAAAAAACAAAAATTACAGAGGTTATAATCCCTCGTGCCGCCTTGCAGCTTAAATCCAGTCCAAGCGACACCATGCATGCGCACAAAAAATTCGAGGTGGCAGCGCCTACCCTAGAACGCCCTATCTAAGCTTCATTCAGCATTGGTGCCAAAGAAACATCAGTTCGGTTGGTTCGCCGTCTGCGGACCGCGAGCCGTACCACCCGACTGCGGCACCGGCTGCCCGTCGCTCCTCGCTCCCGCCGGCGCATTACACCCATCGCCGTGCATTTCCTCCCCGGGGGGCGCCGCGCCCTGACCTGAGTACCCCGTCACAGGAGGAGCGGGGCCACGCGCGCCGGAAGGAAACGGCGGACGCGCTTGGAACGGTCGGAGGCCTCGGGGCGCTGGCGGCCGTCCTTGCAACGGGCGCGGCGCCGGCGGGCGGGGACGCTTCGCAATCGGGCGTTCTTGGAACGGGCGGGCCGCGGGCGGACGTTGGAGCGGGCGGGGCGCCGGCTGGAAGTGCTGCCTCGCGAGCGGACGTTCCTGGAACGGGCGTGGCGACGGCTGCTGGTGGTGCTGCGGCGCGGGCGGTCGCTCTTGGAACGGGAGCGGTGCCGGCGGGCGGTTCTGCAGCACTTGCGGGGGCAGCTCGCCTTTGTCCACCAGGTACACCGCGGCGAGGCGGCCGGCTGCCATCAGGATCTCTTCCCTTTGTTGTGGTGTCATCTGCGGCGCGCCTGTCGTCGGGCCAGGGGGCGCCGGGGGGCGGTAGGGCGGAGCATTGTTGCTGTTGCTCCCGTAGCGGAAGCCGTTGCCGCACGCGCCACGGGACGGGGCCGTGTTGGAACGGGGGTGGTAGCCGCCGGGCTGCATGGATCTTGGCTCGACGAGTGCGAGCTCAGTTGAAGCAGGCGAGAACACCGACGCAACACGATCGAGCTTCGAGCTAGGCGGCTGGTGATTTAAAGGGCGGTGAAGGACGAGCGTCACGAGCACCGCGGACCATGGAGTCCGATTGTCCGAGTAAGAGCAGGAGTCCGAGTAAGAGCAGGTGTCGGATTCGGATAGCCAGCAACTCGGGGTCGGAACAATTCGAAGTCGTTCCTTGTGGGGGCTTCATGCTTTTAAGCTTTTTTTTTTTGGAAAATCTCAAGGCTTTTTACCAAAGTGGCCAAACATAATTTTTTTAGAGAGAGAGACCTGGCCTACACCATGATTGGAACAGTGCACCACATTTTTTTTGGGTGTTTTGGCCGTTTCTTAAATAAATTGTTAGAAATTGGCCCATTTAATTATGACATATTTTCTTAATTTCAAAGTATACATAGTTTAGTACTATATTGCTAAGGCAGGGTGAGGAATACCGATTTATAAGATGGAGTTATCATCACTCCTTGAATATGGATAGAGATGGTATGAGGATGGTTCTGTCTAGTCACACGCGCGCGCGCGTATTCGCGTATTTTTACGTGAAAATCGCGTGACTTGTGACTAGAACTAAGTCCATCTTTATTTTTGCTGAACCATGCACCTCACTCTCTCTATTTGAATGACATTTAAACATTTGAATGAGGCAGTTACAAGTGAATTTACACTGCTTAATTTGTGAGGCAGTTACCAGTGCATAATTCTGTTTAAAACGCAGCAGTTACTAGTAAGTAGTAACTGCAGCGTCCTTAAAAGGGCCTGGAGACGTCCAGGAAAAAAGAGAGAATTTTGCACCTCCATTTTTTCTCTACTTTCTGCTCTTGTGCTGTGTGCTGTGCCGTCTGAACCTCGTCGACCTTTCTTCCCGGCGTGCACCTGGAAGGAGCGAGAGCAGCTATCTCCGAACCGTTGCCACAGAGAGTACCTGCACGGAGTGGCAATAAGGTTTCTGGGCAGCGCATCTACGCGACCGCTCACTGCACTGTGACATCTACGTTCTGCACTGCGTTAAGCCTGCGCGGCTTCCTGTTCTTCATCAGGCTAACAAGTAAGTCGTTCGCACGCACGTACAACTTAGTTATTACACTTTTCTTGAGTATATTCTGAAGTATGATAAGTAGCCTGCTGTTAGTAGTAAGTTTTACATCACTAGTTCATTGTATTTGTCTCCTTATAAAATTTAGAATTAAAATATTGCCCACATTTGTAACATAAATAACCCAAAGGCCTGTTGGGTAACATTCGACATGCTGAAAATCAAGCAGCATTACATAATCTGAAGCGTCAATTGAAATAGTGGATTTATTTTCTTTAAAGACATATCTAAAGTAAGCTTGGGAAAGGGAAACCTCTTTCAACATAATCACTAAGGGCCTGTTTGGAATGCGGGAATTTTTCTCGATTCCTGCGAGAATTGAACTGTTTCCTGCAAAATTCCTACAAAATTCCTGTGAAATTCCTCTGTTCCAAACAGGCCCTAAAGTGTAAAATCAGATCAACGTCCTGAATTTATGGAGGATGCAAGCCCCAGATCAAATTTTCAGGTTCAAAAGGACACAACATCATTGTCAGGTTCAAAAGGACATAACATTCCCAGTTTTTAATTTGTTCACCCGCAATGTTCCAAACGAAAAAAAACTGTGGTCTGACATTGACAGGCAACGGAGTGCACTCTGTACACATCCTACCTCCCGCAAAGTTCACGATAAAAGATGTTCTTTTCGGATTTAGCTTTTATTATAGTAATTAGTTTTTAAACAAAGTATTTTTTTAATATAGGATTTACTAATCGATTGTAGTAGACACTGTATCAACTTTAGTTATATCGGCCAAAATCACACGCGACTATCTCTATCCGTACTTTCTTTTACTAACAAATAGAATTCAAAAACTATAATAAAAAACCATAAGCTATAGCCGAAAAGAACACACCCAAAATCTTGTTAAGACAAATTTTCATGAAATATCTTTATCAATTAAAACATAACAACTTACATTCAAGAACTGAGGGCCTAGAACTTCACCGGACCTGATAATGTACATACCTTCTTCCCGGTATCTTTTCCGGAAGCGACACCCATCACCAGGGCTGTTTGGTGGTGATTATTTGGGCTTATTTTTGGTGGTTTATGTCTGAAAAGCACTGTAGCTGGCTGAAAAAACACTGTAGCTGACAGAGGCTTATTTAGCATAATTAAATTAAAAAAATTAAAAAATTAAAAAAATATAAAAAAATATGTTAGCCCATTACGTATAATACAAACAAATACGGGGAAAAAAGAACCGGCAAAAAAGCTCAACAAAAAGCCAAAAGTTCAGAAAAAGATAAAATTTATGAATAGTGAAAAATAAGCCGGAAGCTAAAAGCTGAAACCAAAACGATCACAACCGACCAACTTGCTTTGTTTTTCCCACCCATATGTTGCAAATAAAAGTTTCTGCACAAACTTACCAAGATTATTGTATCCTAAACACCAGCAACATTATTAATATCAGTCTGTACAATATGTATTGCATGTACCTGTCTCGACGTTGGATCGATGGACGGCTCTATGCTCTTTTCTTGCTTGGTTGCAGGGATACAAAACCCAGAACCGGGGTATTCCTGGCCGGTAACGGTATACCGGAAATCCCACAAAAAACTGGACGAATCCTGACCGGCACGCAGACCGCCTCCATCCCCGCCATCCCCACCGCCGCCGCGCCCCTTGTACTTCATCTTCTGCTCGGCGCCACCACTCCCCCGCGATCCCGCCGTCCCCAGCAACATCTCCCAGACCCTCCTCCCTCGCGCTCTCCTCCCACCCTACCTGCGCCTCCGTCCCCGACCCCCAACCCCTTCCTGCCACCACCACCAACTCCTCCTACCCAGCTTACTTCCGCTTCATCCACGAGGACCTCCATCCATGGCGCGCCGCGGGGGGAATCACCCGCGCGATGCTCGACCGCGCCCGCGCCACCGCCAGCTTCCGCCTCGTCGTGATACGGGGCCGCGGCTAAGTCGAGCGCATCGCGCCGGCCTTCCAGACGCGTGACCTCTTCACCATCTGGGGCGTCCTCCAGATGCTCCGCCGCTACCCCGGCCGCGTCCCCGACCTCGACCTCATGTTCGACTGCGTCGATTGGCCCGTCATCCGCGCCGACCAGTACCAGGGGGAGAACGCCACCGTCATGCCGCCGAATACCAGAGTGCAATCACATGCTGTGATTCCTTTACCATTACTGTTATGCTAGTCATGCTGCTATTAGCAACAGTACAAATATAGTATTCATCATGTAACATTGCACATGAGTTGGAAACTTAAGAGTATATAAACTTTGGTAGAATGAAGGACTTCCCAAACTAGATCAATTCTCAAATAGTCATGTCCAGTAAGCTTATCACCAGTTTGCATTGCAGAGTACATTACCTGCTTGTGTGAAATGGGAATTCACATGTTTATGTCAGTAGCCACTGCATCCGCTATTCTGTTGCTAACACAGTGAATGCAATGGGAACCAAAAGGGAAATGATCAATAAATTTTCTGAAGTTTAGGGTCTAGGGAAGTGTACATATTTAAGTTCGTAGTGAAAACTTCACCAAATTAAATTTGCTGTTTTATGCTTTGATGTTCAGACAAAGCACAAACACTTGACTAAACTGTTTGTGATGATAGGCCAGAGATCAACATAAAGCCATGGGATGCACTAAAGAAGGATTTGGATGCTGGCAATAAGAGGGTGAAATGGGTGGATAGAGAACCTTGTGCTTACTGGAAAGGGAATCCAGATGTTGCAGCTAAAAGGCAAGTGCTGGATAAGTGTAATATCTCCAGTTAGCATGAATGGAATGCACGGATTTACAAACAGGTATTTATTTGTGTTTAGGTTGCAATGCACTTCTTTATACGTGAAGAAAGTGGAGTGGTTCATTTTCTTCTCACAAATAGACTCCCATCATATTGTCAAATTCCGTTGCCCTTATTTTTTAATCCTTCTACTTTAGTACGTAACTTATTTTTCAAGAAAATAATTCTGATGGTGCTTATGGTTGGTTAGCTAGTTTACTTTTGTTTTTCATTTAGGATTGGATCAAAGAGAGCAAGGCAGGATACAAGCAGTCAGATTTGGCTAGTCAATGCACTCACAGGTTTGTTTTCTTTTGTTAAAAGCAAGCTAAGAGCTATTTGTTATGTTGGTACTTGGCAGTGCTAAAATTCTTATGTTGGGTGACAGGTACAAGATCTACATTGAAGGATCAGCATGGTCAGTCAGTGAGAAGTATATTCTAGCTTGCGATTCGATGACACTGGTGGTTACACCAAAATACTATGATTTATTTTCAAGGGTGCTGTGCCCACTGAGCATTATTGGCCAGTTCGAGATGACAATAATTGCAGCTTCATAAAGTACGCTTTGACTGGGGAAATTCTCACAAGCAAAAGGTATGTTATGCAGCATTAGTTAGCATCTAGGAATGACCATAACAAACTCTTGGTTATTTGTATGAACTGAAACACATTGGTTATAAGCTGCAATATGTTTTGAACTCAGGAGATCTTTCTAATGTCACTTATATTCACCGAACTAGGGGAGTTTTTACCAGATGAAATTTAGAGCTTTTAATGTCACTTATATTCCTCTGCATATTTTAAGTAGAAGCACATTGAGCAGTAAATAACAGAACTATTTTCCCTGGTGTATTATAACTGGAAATTCTGTGCTATAAACCAAAGCATAGATGAAGGAAGGCAAGCAACTTGCTAACTAATGTTCAAGAATTTTTTCAGTGGTAAGAAATCAATCATAATACATGTCTAGTTGTCTAGTATTTAGTGAACTAGATTTTACTCGCCTTTTTCATTAGTAATGGTCATTTTGGAGTTAGAGCACACCTTTTCTTTAATAGAGAGTATGTACCATATCCTCCTGCGATAGTATGTTTCAATAAAAAAACCATATTCTTATATTTCCCCTTGAAAAACTGTTTATAGGCACAACGAATAGGAAAGCAAGCTAGCAACTTCATTCAACAAGAGCTTAGTATGGACTATATATACGACTACATGTTTCACCTCTTAACTGAGTATGCTAAGCTGCTAAGAGTCAAGCCAACCAAACCACCCCCAGAAGCAGTTGAGGTCTGTCCTGAGTCTTTGGCCTGCAAAGCTATAGGCCGTGAGAAGAAGTTTATGGATGACTCCATGGTTAAGTCTGCCAAGGAAGCAGGCCCATGCGAGCTGCCTCCTTACAGCCCTGAGGAATTCAAAGAGCTACAGCAGAGGAAAGGGAAGTCAATGAAGCAGGTCGAAGCATGGGAGCAAAATGCTTCAAAGCCTGAGACTGAGAGTAGTAAGAATTGAGAGCTCCCTTTTTTTTCCTCTCCCAAAAGACATGCATATAAAGTTTGGTTAATTATCTAGGATTCGTTCTGTACCAATTTTTGTAGTGGTAATAATCACAAGCATTTCTCATCTAATTGAATCAAACGTGTAACATCTAGAGAAGTTACAAATGATTTTAGTTTTCTCCTAAATATCCCTTCCTTCATACTTTTTAAAGAAATGATTTCTTCTGACCTTTGTTTTTCCTGCACGTTGGTTTAGGTGGGAATCCTATTCAGAAGTATCCTGAGAAAATTCTGGAAATAAATTCCCTGGTATATTTTATACCATGTTTTTATAAAAGATTGCTACAGTATTTTAAAATCTGCTGATGCTTCCAACATAATTAGTTATGTGTTCACTTGTCATGATACGTTCGACCATCTCCTTGCGCCAGTTTCTCAAGAGAAATTGTGCAAGCCCAAGAATGAACATGTCATTATCAAGTATGAACAGCTTGATGTGGTGTCTTTCTTGCGGCCTTGCCTAAAATGACCTATTTGCAGCCTCAACAAGCCATATATGCAAAAGGTTTAGTATGATACAATCTCTTTTTTTAGACCAGCGTGATACAATTTCATTTGTTTTAGCGATAGCTTTTAACATTCCAGTAGATTTATTAAATTTCAACTAAGTGGAAGCGAAAGCTTAATAGAATCTCAGGAGGGCTTGGCATACAAAGCAACCAAGGCCTAGCATTTTACCCTGGCCGTGCGAGATAACTGTAGTAGATACGAAAGCCGACTCAGGTTTCTTTCTGACTCTGTATGTAGCGTAACTGCATAAGCAACTACTGATCCATGGGTTGCTAACTTGCCATGGAGTAATGCACAAGGAAATGGTCCTGAACAATTGGAGCAGTGACATTTATCAAACTAAGCATATATCAACAAGACAACAACTGTATCTACTCACATTAACCAAACTGATTGCAACAAACACATATGGTCTCAATTCTGGAGCATTGAATAATCGGATGGGCAATACAAGCGGAATTCCAGATCTCAGTGTTGATGTGTGTCAGCCGGAGCTCTCATATGATTCCACAGGGTCAGAAGATAGTGGCTGGGTGCACATGCCTTCATTTTCCAACCCAGATAAGCTAATCAATTGGACAAGCAAACCCCATATCAGTCTAAATTTCTCTTCTAGTACAATGAAAATAGCTGAAACTGTACCTTAACATTGTACAGATACGATGAAATGCGACGGTAACAAAAATCCTGCTCCTCACAATTCACAAAGCACCCAACGTCCCAACCCAATATATAATATCCCAAGCCATAATGTCGAAGGAACTATTCTGTTTACAGGTGCCAAAAGATGCAAATAATTAGCCAAAATCTTTTCCTAATCGAATAGGCTAAAACCTCGGGCCACTAACAAGCTGAGACATATTAAGAGTTCATGGTGACAGACGACTTATTGACTGGTGACAGTAGCTAATACGAATTAGACAATTACAAGAGGGATCAGATCCTAAGATAAAAAGACCATGTGTTGTACAAATGGCTAACACGACGGAGTGCGTACAATTTTCAGTTCATGACAGAAAAACGAAACAAGGATATGACTACACACGCTCATCTCTTCATGAGAAAACCTAGTAGGATTCCCAGAATAGCGACCACCAGCACGAAAGCAAATGAGAAACCACCGTTCTGCCTGCTGATATCCCGCTTTAGGAGATCCTGATGAATTTCATCGAAGATACAATAAAATTTTGTCAGTTCTGCAACTAAAATTGATGGCAGCATTGAGATCTCACTGATGCAGAAAACCATATAACAGCAAAGTAGATGAACACTTGCAGATCAGGAAATAGACATGCAGTTCTGCACTTGGTCATGAAATGCAAAAATACTCAAAAGACACAAAAACCAAAGACATGTGGGCCATATAAAACTGAAGCACAGAACGGGAAGCTGTGTGGAATCATTATGTGGCGATCATTTTGAGAGATGCACAAACTATTAGCAAAGCTTTCCCACAAACCTATCTAGTCTATGGAAAAATGCCCGAATCTAATGCTTACTGATAGAATCGAATAATATAACGAGTCAAAAAATATTTGCATAATGTAAAATGCACTAACCAGTTCCTCTCGAAGCTTGTTGTTCTGCTGAGTAGCAGAATTCTTCTCCTCCTTCAACTTTGAAATCAAAGCCAAGGGCTACACAGATATAAATAAAAGAGATCAACATGTTATTGTTTGGCATAAGTGGTCAACATAAAGAGGTGACATCTTCTACTTAAGGCCTCGATTACTTAGCTCATTAAAATAACAGAAATGCTGAAAAATTCAACACATACAGAACAATTACACATTAGAGTTTCAACATAAAACGATAAGGTAATACTAGAAGGTAACACTTCTCTGAAATCAAACTATTGTTTGCATCTAAACATTTACAGGCCAATCATTAATGAAAGAAGATAACTACAGCTTAATAGGAAAGAGAGACCACAATAAATTGACAGATTACATATGTAGATTGAGACAAGAAGATTGACCAAAATATTAGCAAATCTACTATATAAGGTGTAGTAGTTTCTTTAAAAAAAATACTACATCAGGTGGAGTTGGATTGAGTGATAACAGAGCATGGTCAAATCTAGAAATGAGAACTCAACATATGTATCAAGTAAAATGCACTGCAGAGTGCAAACTGATGGCATGAGAGATAACTATGACGAGACATTGTTGAATCAGCATATGTCATCTGGAATGATAGGAAATAAGGGAACGGCAAAAACTGTAAATACCATGGCGACATCTTCCAAAATAACACTCTTAGTGTTCTTAAAAGATGAATTTAGACCAGGTGTCTCTACTTTATGGAACTTCTCTAGCAGTTGTCACCCAAGTGGCCAATAGATAATGGAAATAGTTCAAGTCATATTTCCAGAGTGATAGTTATCTAGTTTGATGCAAGATTGACGTGCATGGTTTTCTAATGATGTTTGAATGAAATCTATGATATTTGAAGACTGGTCTTTAAAACAAATTGTGTCACTTTCAGAATCAGAGGTAGACATAGCTTGACAAGTTTTATCTGAAGGGGGCTCGCATCAGAGGTTATCGTTTCTGGTTCTTTAGGTTCTTTGGTTGCCTCCAAAGAAAGAACAGCTCTCAGTTTGAGAAGGTAAGTGTTGTGGACGCATTTGTTGGCAAGGTGTATACGCGCTGTCCAAGACAGCTAGCAGAGTCTCCAGCCGTGGCCATAGCTGGACAGGGCGTGGAGGCAAGGGCGACAATGCCTGCACATGATATAGTGGCTGCTATGGCAACAGCCGAGTCTACAACCGACTGTGCAAAGGAAGTTTGATTCACTTGCGGCAGCAGACGGCACAGATAAGTAATCGAAAAGGATTAGTGATATATATGAAAGTTCTTCTTAGTATTAGTATGTTATCTATATTAGGCAATCTATATTATATGTGCTATCTATTATAGACTCCCTTGTTAGGAAGGCTCCTGGATATATAAAGGAGACCTGTTGCTATTGAAGGAAGGCAATAAAGAATCTATTCAACAAACTCTCAGCTGGTTCAGAGCCTTGGCCACAAGGGTCAGGGGCGATCTTCGCCATCCTATCTTCCCTCCCTGTTCGACCACATCAACTTGGTATCAGAGCCGATGATCCTGCGGACATCATGGAGAAGGTGACTTCCATTGCTGATCTGAGCAAGTAGTTTCTCAAGGTGGTTAGCAGTCATCACGAACGATTTGAAGACATGGAGAGGCGCATGGGCCAGAATTCCAGTCGCTGACCACCAAAACAGCACGCAAAAGACGACGTGTCCAAGGGCAGCGATGGAGAGGCACCCGGTGAGGGCAACCATGGTGTGCCGCGGTTCCACAAATTGTCCTTCCCGATGTATGACAAGAAGGAGGATCCGCTACCATGGCTTAATCGCTGTGAGCAGTTTTTTGGGGGCAGCGCACGATGGAAGAGGAGAAGGTTTGGCTGGCGTCCTATCACATGACGGGGACGGCACAACAGTGGTATTACATTTGGAGCGGAGCAATGGCGTTCCAACTTGGCCTCACTTCGTCGAGCATGTCAACCTCCGCTTCGGGCCCTCCATATGGAGCAACTCCCTGGGCAAACTCATTCAGTTCCGGAGTATAGGAACGGTGGAGGAGTACCAAGAGCACTTTTTGTCGCTCTTCTGTCGATGCGATGAGATGACGGAGAAGCAGCAGGTGCCAATTTTTACGAGTGGCCTTCGGAATCCTTTACAGACTGATGTCGAACTCCAAAATCCGTCCACCCTAGAGACGGCCATGAGTCTTGCCCGCCCTTATGAGAGGCGGCTGGAGATCGTCAAAGAAGAAGAAGGCAAACCAGTAGTGAGGCAGACGACGCCTAGCAGGCCGACCCTTCTTAGCCGCGGCTCCATCATCAACCCGGTCATGATGGCTAAAGGTGTGCAGGCAGGGGCATCACCCATGTCCAAGCCGACAGTGGCAGCAGCAAAAATAGACACTAAAGCACCAACTTCTCGATTCGACACCTTACTAGAGAGGAGATGGCAGAAAGAAGGATGAAGGGGTTGTGCTTCAATTGTCCGGAGAAGTTTTCCAAGGATCATGCCAGCAAGTGTACAATGAATGGGATTTACTTGTTGGAACTGGATGAAGGGGATGAGGCTGATGGTTCCTACGATGATAACATTGAAATATCCTCTACATACTCTCACGGGCATCCACGCAGGCAAGACAATGCAGTTGGCAGTCTCAGTTCATGGTCAGGAATGGCAAGCTCTTGTGGACTCTAGCTCCACACACAATTTTGTGGCGGAGACACGGCACGCCAACTAGGCTTGCAGCTGGTAGTCAGCTGCCCCATTGCAGTCTTCGTGGCAAATGGGGAGAGAGTGGCCAGTATGGGTCTCTGCACTGGAGTCCAGATTCAGATTGGGGAAGAAACATGAGGGCGTCCAGAAAACCCTTCATCGGCTCCGTTCCACCTTCTATCATCCTCAAGCCAACAAAGTGGTGCGTGAATTTGTGCGGGGCTGTTTAGTTTGCCAACGCAATAAGACTAAGCATCTTCACCCCACAGGCCTTCTACAGCCGTTGGAGATTCCTAATGTTGTGTGGCAAGACATCTCCATGGATTTTGTTGAGGGATTTCCTAAAGTGGGAGGCAAGTTAGTTACTCTCACTATGGTTGATCGCTTTAAGTACGCCCACTTCATTGCTCTCGGATAACCTTACACAGCAAGTTCCATGGCTCGTCCTTTCTTCAATGACATTGTCCGCTTACAGGTATTCCTTCCTCCATTGTGAGTGATCGTGACCTGGTTCACTAGCAACTTTTGGGCCGAATTTTTCATCTTGCTGTGTGAAATTGCAGCTCATTCAGCCTTTCATCCTCAAAGCGATGGTCAGTCTGAGGTGGTCAATCATATTATCATCATGTATCTTCGTTGCCTGGTGAGCAACCGTCCAGCTTCCATGGGCTAAGTATTGCTACAACTCCTTCCAGATGGCCCTGAAAACGATGCCTTTGTCTCCATCATCGCACTGCTAGCTCTATTACACCCAGTTCGTTTTCCAAACTGTCTCCCCGTTTTTATGGTCCCTTTTGTGTGGTGGAGCGCATTGCATCAGTTGCTTATCACCTTCATCTTCCGGCTCATGCCCGTATTCACGATGTCTTTCACGTCGCTCTCCTTAAGCAGCATAAAAGTCCATCTCCTATTGATCATGTATCCCTGCCAGAATTTGTTCATGGCAATTCCAGCTCGAGGACGAGTTGTTTCGTAAGGAGGGCGGAAGTGTTGTGGACACATTTGTTGGCAAGGTGTATACCCGTCGTCCACGACAGCCGGCAAAGTCTCCAGTCGTGGCCATAGCTGGACAGGGCGTGGAGGCAAGGGCGACAACGCCTGCACATGATACAGTGGCTGCTACGGCAACAGCCGAGTCTGTAGCCGGCTATGCAAAGGAAGTTTGAATCACTTGCGGCAGCAGATGGCACAGATAAGTAATCGAAAGAATTAGTGATATATATGGAAGTTCTTCTTAGTATTAGTATGTTATCTATATTAGGCAATCTATAGACTCCCTTGTTAGGAAGGCTCCTGGATATATAAAGGAGACCTGTTGCTATTGAAGGAAGGCAATAAAGAATCTATTTAGCAAACTCTCGGCTGGTTCAGAGCCCTGGCCGCAAGGGTCAGGGGCGATCTTTGCCATCCTATCTTCCCTCCTTGTTCAACCACATCAGTAAGAAAACAAAGAATAGCCATCGAATCAATGATAAGGGCACAAAGTAATAAGGCACTAACAGAGAACAACTGTGAGTTCTCTATTAAATAATTAGAGTTGATACCAACAAGACGAAGTCATGGATATCATTACAGCACTAACAACTACTCAAGATCAAAATCTTACCTCTTGAGATCAAAATCTTACCTCTTGAGAACTCAAACTGCACAGACCCTCCTGATCAGATCCCTCATTTAGGGATGTTTGTTGACATGGTGGGGCATAAACAACCTTCAGCTTCACCTCGTCCACCACATTGCCTGATTCTTTGGTAAACTACACAAAATGCCTAGTTAGGGACCTTAGGGATATGAAACTGCCAACATAAGCAACAAGCCTACAACGCAGAATGCTCTAGAACATGTGAGCTACCATGTCTCCGGTAATATCGTTTGGTGCGAGGTCCTGGCTCACTATGGCACCCTGCACAAGGAATTTGTCCTTGCATTCCATGTTCGGTGGCGCCTCCCGCTGCGCTTGCATTGTAACTGAAGGCAATAGTTCAGAGTGTAAAAGACCTTAGAATAAAAGCAGTTATTTCAGAAGAACACAGTGATTGGCTAATGTAATTCATCAAATTACCAACAACATTGGACGTGGACCACGGTGCCACAATGCCATTGTTTGGCCGGACGCAGTACTTCTTTGGGCTCGTCGTCTTAACCTACAGACCCAAAGTCGCGCTACTTCAGTCACTATAATACGATTTCACAGAATTATAAGGTTTACTCAAATTTTGCAGGAAAGAATCATCAGAAAGATTCGATTACCTTAAACGCGACGTATTCATCTGTCTTGTTTGTTAGATGCAGTGAGCACGAGATCTGCTTCTTTAACTCGACTGCACGATTGATTAAAAAAAAAGAAAAGGAGGGAAATTAGCCAAACAAGAGAACAAATATGATCATATATTAAAACAGCGCCCAGAAATTCCTCAAAAAAAACCTCAAAATGAAGAGAACATCAAAATTAGCTCCACACAAAAAAGAATTTTTTCCAGGGGAACATATCATATAAATTTCTTGAATGCGAACGTGATACAGGAACACATCGTATCAAAATTTACCCAGAAACCCATTGAAATCACCGAATCAACAACAAAAAATTCAAGAAAATCACGAAAACCCGCAGGGGGAAGAAAACGTACAGGGGAAACGGAGCTCGCTGGGGTCGATCCCGAGCAGCTCGCTGGACTCGGAGCTCATCTTCGACAAAATTCAAGAGGACAAAACCACAAATCAATCCGCACTGGTGGCAATCGAGAGGTGATGTTTCGAAAGTTTGGAATTTTCTTTTTTGATCTGCCCTCTTTCTTTCGCCCAACTATTATCGAACTATATTCCTGGAGCAGAGGAGGAAACGGAGAAAAATGGGGAACTTTTTTTTGAGGGGGGAACCTTGCAATTTTGGAAGGGAAGAAGACAGAGAAGAAGGCTGGCTGCTACGCTCCTGCCTCTCGGTGTAGGCGACGTGGCGACGGCCACGATGGTAAGAATACACGCGGCGGGAGGAAATGGACGGCTGGTTTTTTCTTTTCGGACTTACTAGCCACATAGGCGCGGCGACAAGCTGCGCCAGCCACCGTGTGCACTGAAGTAAAAGAGACGATAATTTGTGAGGAGTTTTTTTAAAAAAAATTGAGGGCACATGCGTATTTTCAAAAAAGTTTAAGGGTTTTTTCGTAAAAATTGAGGACCTGTATGTAACGAAACGAGGACCCGTACGTAATTTAGAAAACCGCGGGGCGCTATCCTGCAAATTGGAGGGGTTTTCAGAAAAATTCGCCGCAAAAAAATCGTCAGGACCTTTTCGCGAGGAAAAAGGACCTGTCTGCGAGGAAAAAGGACCTGCACGTAATTTTCGGAAAACCGGAGGGAACTACCTCCCCTGGCCGTACAGGAAACCCCCCGCCACGCGCCGGCCGGAGCGCGCGGGCGGGGGACGTGGCCGAGCGGGGGGCGGGGCATTCCCCCGCTCGTAATAGGGGGAGTATGCGTTTTTTCTTTTCAGTTTTTAAAAATTATTTTTAAATTTTTCTATGATAACTAGTTTTCAAACGAAGTGTCTTTTTAAAATAAGATCTATAAGTTGATTGTAATACATACTACGACAATTTTATTTATATCAGCAAAATCGCACACGGGTTTTTGTTACTCTATATTCTCTAACAAACAGGTCAAAAGCTATAAACCACATTTCAAAGCTAAAAAGAACTAGCCTTATAGTTTATGGCTTTTAACTTATACTACATTAATTAGTTTTCAAATGGTATGTCTTTGTAAGACGTGATTTACACGTGAATTGAAGTAGGTAAGGACAGATAAAATTTTAAATAAAAAAAACTATTAAGCCATAACGCAAACAAACCCCCCGACTCGCTCTCCTCGATTTCAGACTCCCCTCCTTTTCTTCTCTGGGGGCGAGAGGAGGAGCGGAGTTTCTCCGGAGAGGTGGTTGCGTTGTTACATCTCAACGTCTGCGTTCATTTCGACCGTTCGTCACCTTGTTTTCGGCTCGATCCGAGCCTGGCTATGCGACTAGGACGTTAACGGTGCCGCTGCTGTAGTACAACATCATCGTCAGCTACTGTTACCATCGGTGTCGTTGATCGCTTCTATTCGCAGAATACGGAGATGGTAGGGTGCCAGAATACGGCGACGTCAAATGGAACTCTCGCCTCCACGAGCTGAGGCCGGCACTCCCGTCGCAAATCTCAAGCTTCGTGCGTGAGCAGAAAATGCCTTCGAAAGCAGTAACCCAGCCCTTGTCTACGCTGCTGCGTTTTGATGAGTCTAGAAGGTGCCAGTTCTTCGAAAACGCACGCTGGAGTATTTGCCAATTTAGCTTGGGCTTCTCGGCACCCTTGTCTTGTTGTAGGATGCAACTCTGCACCGTTGCGCAGTGTCGTGTTTCAGACCACAAATTAATGCAGAGCTAGAGTTTAGTTTGGTGCTGTCATTTTCTATGGCACAGTGCTACGTCAGCATTGACAAGAACATGTTACTCCCAACACTCGCAGTACACACGGGTTAGCCAGAATCTCTAGTCCCAAGCTTAGTCTCCGCTCGTTTCGACTTTAACTTTTGATTTCCGATTTATTTTTCACTATTTATAAATTTCATCTTTTTTTTGAACTTTTGGCTTTTTTGAGCTTTTTTGCCGGTTCTTTTTTCCCCATATTTGTTTGCATTATACATGATGGGCTAATATGTTTTTTTTATTTTTAAATTTAATTATGCTAAATAAGCCTATGTCAGCTACAGTGTTTTTTCAGCCAGCTACAGTATCTTTCAGCCATAAGCCACTTAAAAAAACCATATTGAGCACAGCCTTAATTTGCTACTGCAAGCAAAGTACGCTTTTGCATCATGAATTTACCAACATCTTCTTTCGGCTGAAAACTAAATACGGAGTAACTGAACTTCAACAAGCACTACCCCAAACCATCAAAAATAGTTTAGCCCTACCTGTTATTTTCGGTGGGGACTGGTCATCGGGGACAGGATTGCTGAGCTCTTTTACGAGCCGTTTATTCTTTACGATCTAATGGTTTATATAGCTAATATTTAGTTATACTACTATTCACACTACTAGCAATAGAATATTTAAAGGAATAAAATTGTAAACGAAACAAGTGATATACGATTAATTTTTGCGACTGTAGTGGGTTAAAGTTCGTTTGTTCGGTATGATTTACGATCTATCTCAATTCTGAACTCGTTTGAGCTGACAAAGCCATTCATTGGGTCTCATTGTTGGTGTTGTTGCTGCTCGTGATGATTTGTTGGTGGTGGTGGTGTTGTTATTTGCGTTGTTGTTGCCGGCCGCGTTCTAGCCGCCTATGATGGATGTGATGGCCGCAGCGAGCTCCACCGTAAAGTTCGGGTCCGCGGTGATCGCCACCGCCGCTTCGCTGACAGTGTCAGCCAGAGGGCCCGATAGGCCAATCGGCAGCCATGGCTACGCGAATTGCATGGTGTCCACCGAGTCGGACGACATCTGCAGCCCGTAGAACTTGGGACTGGTTGTACCGCACCTGGGGCGACACGGCGAAGGCTGGGGCCACCTGCCACTGAGCAGCGACACCTAGAACTGCGCAGGCGCAAGCGTGGGCGCAGGCGATGGTGCGGCGCTGAGTGGCACGGCGTTGGGCGCCCTGGGCGGGCCGTGGGTGAGGTCGAGCGTGAACGTCGTGAACGGCGCGGAGGCCGAGATGGTGGCCACTGGCCAAGCTGGATGAGCACTGCAGCATAGTGTGTGCTAAGAAGTTGGAGCTCATGAGCTCCGCGCATTTGCGCTTGGCATGGAGCCCAAGAGCAGCATTGACGTTGCGGCCGACGTGGTCGACACCATTGCCATCGTAGCCGGTGGCAGCGGGTGGTTGTGTGTGCCTTCGTATGTGGTGATCAGGATGGACCAGTCCTCGACGCACCGTTGCACTTGTTGGTCAATTCTGCTACGTATAAAAAGTTTAGACCAATCGACCACCCTCCCCGATACAGTACTTGACTACTTGAGGGTGTACTCCTTTGACCAAGAACTTAATTAGTCGCGTATGGTTAGTTACCTGCTTGCGCAGCAGTGTAGCACCCCACATATCGATGTGAGACACTACTATGGAACGTCATTGCCAAAGTGAAGAATGAATAATAAAATTAAACATAGGAATCACAAGTAGATAAACTTTAAAGGTAATTTACTAAAAAAATCAACAAAGGTTGAAATAAATGTTTGAAACATGGGACTGGTCCACTTCTAACCAAATAAAATAACAAATAGTGGCAAGTCACGGTGCTTAAAACTCGAGTGCTTCCATCCATACATGATGCTATCACTCCACTGGCCTTTTACCTGAGAATGAAAAGAGCAAGCGCGAGACTTGGAAATCTCAGCAAGTACCCAACAACGGTCGCAACACAGTTGTAAGATCGAGGAGGCCGACTAGAGAGGGTGAATAGGCAGTCTAAAAATTTTCTTCAAATTAATATTAGCAATTCAAGATATTTTCTATTTGCCTAAACGAAGTAAGCAATGCGGAAGTTTAAATCAATTTGGTTTATATCAAATAGCGCCTAAGACAAGCAAATTCGCCTAAGTGCACCAAAAATTCTATCCTAGGTCAAGGTTTGTAATCCTAGGTTTACAAGCAATCAAATTGAGTCTATGAATGTAAATTGCTTGAAAGTAAATAGAGTACAAGAAAGCAAACCACAAATGACACAATCATTTTTTACCGTGGTGTTCGGAGACTTGTCGGTCTTCCCTAGTCCACGTTGAGGTAAGCTCAAATAAATCGGACTGGCTCCACAAATTAAGCCTTCCACCTCAAATTACTAGTGATAGCTCTTTCTCACTCTAGATAGGTGAGTTTCGACCTTCACAACTTCGTCGGGTCTTCTCACAACCTTCTTGAGAAGATCACCGCGCACGACGCCTTCCACGCCGTCTAGGAGTCGGCAAACTCTAAGAGTAACAAGTCAAGTCCCTCACTTGACTCTCACCACGTGCAACGAATGCACAAGCTCAATCCGAACACAAAGTCCTCATCTAGATGCAACACATGCATTCTAGATCACCTCTCCTCTCTCACAAAGTGCAACACATGCACAATTGAGTGGAGAGCCTCACTCTAGCTCAAGAGTCTAGAAATAAGTCAAGCAACAACTTCTCTAACTAGCCTTGAGGAGGTATTTATACACCTCCCTCAAAAACTAGCCATTGGAGGAAAGAGAGGGCTGAAATCAGCCCAGGGCCGGAACTACCGCAAGCCAAACCCCCGGTAGTACCGCCCTCACAACGGTCACAAGAAAACTAGCCGTTGGGCTGGAAAACCAGTCAGATAGCTATTTCCGGTCAGACCGCTCTCAGGAAAACCCTCAGAGTTGCTCTCTAGAAAAAAGGGTCTGGGCACAACGCGGAACTACCACTGGCCGGTCAGACCACCGTTACTAGGCCAGTCTGACCGCCGGGACTGGTCAGACCTCCATATCAATACTGGTCAGACCTCTATTACAAGGGCGGTCTGACCTCCAGCTCAACACCGGTCAGATCTTCAGTCATAACTTTTGACTCCGATGTCGAAATTGAGTGATCTTGGACTCTATGGAAAGCTTATTCAGAGGGCTACACAACCCATCTATTTGCATGATCTAAAACACATTAGATCAATGCAGAAATCAAGAGACATCCAAAGAGTCACTACTATGGTCTAATGTCAAAGAAAATAGTAACAAACAATCTTAGACCATGCCAAGGGATAATGTATGATCTCCAACTTTTGCAAAACACATTTGCAAACTTAGATCATGTCACAAGGAGTAGGTACATGGACTTCAAGCACTTACAAAACACATTTGCAATGCATAGTCCAATGTTGCTAAGATTCACCACATGAGCTTCAACTATTTGCAAAACACATTCGCAAATATAATCCTCATGTCGAGATGAGCTAGAGCAAGTGAGGTTTGAGCTATCAACACATGATGAGACTCAAACTACTAGACATGACCCCTCTTAATAGTACGACGACCTATACTAACAATCCGGTCTTCCAACCAAACACTAAGACCGGTAAAAAACTAGGAACACATCCTTAGCCCTAGATAGTCATACCTTTGCCTTGGGTCATCGTCTCGATATGCATCAACTCATGATGCATCCTTTTCATCAACTCCATCAACACGTGATGGTCTTTCTTGACTTGATGATCAACACATGATCATCTCCTCATGCATCAACTTATGATGTGTCTTCTTTTTTTATGGCCTTCAACACATAAAGCCATTTTCTTCTCAATTTTGACTTGATGATCTTCAACCCATGAAGTCATTCTCATTTGTGGAACCTAACATATTCATCCAACTCATAGAAAATGTTAGTCCACAAAACAATTTGTTATCAATTACCAAACTTCACCATTAACACATAATGGAGGAACTAGATTCAACAATCTTTCCTTTTTGGTAATTCATGACAATCTCAACAAATAATTAGATAAAGATAATTGATTTGCGAGTATACAACTTGTACACAACAATTGCATACTCTAAGATAAGCTTTAAACAAAGCTTACTTATCCGGTTGTCATTAATCATGCAACCATTAACACATAATGGAGAAGTTAGATGACAAACCGATTGCACATGAGTATATATGAACTACACAAGCTATATATATACTTAAGAATGTATTTCAAAGTAAAGATCCTAAATATGCATATTAAAAGAAGCATGTATCAATACTCATGAAACTTCAAAACATAGAGAGAGAGAGCTCCCCCTAAATGTGTGCATACAAGTATATATAATAAAGACATATGCACATATTCATTTTGGACTAATTGAGGAGTTCAATCTATATTTTGGATCTAAGAAATGCATTAGTAAATAGGAAAGTGATTTTGAATGCATACCTCTTTGATTTCACCTTTTCATCCAAATGAGACTAAGCTATAATATATTTGAATAAACATATTAGTCTCATATATACATTTGTCATTATCATCAGAACAATATAAAAGTATTTATCATTAACATCAAAATCTCATAATGGCATTTGTTATTAACACCAAAACCAACTTAAGCGGAGCTTGATCTTTCAACAGTGAGTAAAGGACAGGTAATGCAAGCAAGACATGTAAATGGCAAGCAAAGCAAGCACAAATTAAGTGTAATGAAGCTAGGTTATCGAAAACACTGATACAAACTAGAGATAGAGATCACTGGAACAGTGGCATTAAAGATAAATGTTATTCAGCAGGTTATGACAGTGGCACCGACGATCACTTCCCACATACCCGGTTATACGAGAATAGTCAGGCACGCCATCGTCCTCGACTGTATAACCGCCGACGGGGTGTAATATCCTGAGTAACGAAAATGTACGGCCCCCGTACGTTACTAGGTGGGTGGTAATCTCCCCTATATGTGGATGACCCTGGGCCTAGAAACTATCATCTGGTCAACTATGATAATTGTTATTTAGCAAGTTGTGGTAAAGGCACTAGCGATTACTCCCCACATACCCAGTTATACGAGAATAGTCAGGCACACCATCGTCCTTGACTGTGTAACCGCCGACGGGGTGTGATATTCTGAGTAACGAAAATGTACGGCCCCCTGTACGTTACCAGGTGAGTGGAAATCTCTCCTATATGTGGATAATCCCAGGCCAGGTAACCGTTATATTATAAACATGTTATACAGTGTGAATTTAAGGAACTCAGAGAAAGATAAGATAAAATTAGGTAAATTGAAGGGATTTGCTAAGGTTGGAAATGAAGGCATATAGTTCCCAATATGAGAATGATAGGGGATGATACTATGGTGATAATGTAACTGATACATCATGGACAGATCCTAAAGTATGAACTTAAGGAAATTAAGGGATGGCGAGGACAAGACTATGACAAAGTTATGAGAAGTGAAAAGATGTGCTAGGGTTGAAAATGGAGAGTCATAGTTTCTGATATGAGGGCGATGTAGAATAACGATAAGGTGATAGTGATATAGGAATTAACCTAAAGAGGTATTATAATATAGCTCACGCAAGATTATCAACCAATCAAGTTTTATTATGTGATACGTGATTATTAGTCAGATTAACAGGTTTAATACATACATTTTTCATGGGTCAAATACAACATTGTACAATTATTGAAACATAATATTAGGAGACTAAAACATAGCAACCCTAATATCAAAAGAGTGTCAATAATTTAAATCTAAGTTCCAACATGTTCATATGCTACCCCATTAACAATTTAAGCATAGATTGTAGAACACTAATTAAAAGCATGAACTCTAAAACATTTTAACTGAACATCCTAATTAACATAGTAGCAAATGAAATAAAATAACCTAGAACATCATGGCATGCATACAATATTAAACGTCTATTAACAGGCAAACATGAACGATATGATAATAACCAGACCACATTAGTGATATGATATTGACCAGATAAGCTTTAGTGATACGCTAGTAATCAGGTAACTTTAGCGATATAAAATTGGCTAGGTAACATTAGTGATGTGATTTTAGCGATATGATATTAGTCAAGTAAGCATGAGTGGCATGATAATTATACTCAATGACAAGGTGACAAGGTTAGGGCCGCGAGGTACTTGCCTTGAGTACGCTCAGCGGACAGGCTGCACGAAGGAACTGGAATACACAACTGCACAAACGCTCCTCAACGGCTGCGTGCAAACCTATAGGATGGAACAGAAATGGATCGGATGAGAGTTATGATAAAATGGTGGGAGAACATGAAGAAATCATTCGGCCGAAAAGAATCGTGTTTGCTGAGATTTTGCTGTGCGAATTGTCGTTCGGTCGAGTGAACGACGTTTGGCCAAACAACGACGTCCCGCTGCGCGAGCTAACAAAATTACCGTGCGAATGCGTGGTTCGGTTGCACAACTGACTGGCTGACATATGACCGTGAAAATCACAGTCACGGCCGCTCCAGCGACCACCGTCGCCGCCGGCCGTCGCCTAAGTTGTGCCGCCGCCGTCTCGGCTTCCGCCGCCACTGACCCGACCTACGCCACCACCATCCCAGCCAACGTCGCCATCGCGTTGCTTCGGCCACCGCTAACCGGCCGTGCCGCGCCGCCTAGACTTGCGCCGCTCGGCCGCCGCCACACCGCTCGGCTGTTGCTCCCTGGTTGCCTTGCGCCGCCTCGTGCCGCCACACGCCGTGCGTCGCCTTGCACCACTGCATGCTCGCGCCGCCAGCCTTGGTGCCCCTCGTCGTCGGACGCCGCCTACGGCGCCGTCCCACCACGGCCAGCAGCCACCATGGCCGCGCCGCCGCATGCTCGCTCGCGTGCTGCCGCACTTCGTCGGCCCGCCTGGCACCACGCATCGCGCCGCTCTCGCTGCTAGCCGCCGGCGGCGGCGTCGCCCGCGATGCAGCCACCGCTGAGGTTAGCGTCGTCGCTCGGGAGAGAAAGAGAGAGAGAGATATATGGGAGAGGTTAGATGAGAGATGGAGAGATATAACGGGAGGTTAGATGAGGGATGGAGAGAGATAAGGTCGGTTAGGTTTTTTTGTTTTTGTTTTGTTATTTTTTGTTGGTGCTACAACCAGGCAGCCGGCGCCCATGGTGCAGCGGTAGTACGCGAGTGGGCAAGGGTTTCCCTTCGCCATCTTCTGACCGTACTTCCTCCACTGGCATCCATCAACGATCTACGAGCAGGCCTGGCCCTTGGGGGGCGAGCGGGGCGGCCGCCCTGGGCCCCCAAAACCCAGGGACCCCCATACGTGTATATACATTGTATATGTATGGATATACTAATACTATCCGGAGGCTATCGGTCGGTCTATCTTCAGTTCAGATCTTTCGTGATTTCGTCTAGGGCCGTAGGGTCGGGAACTAGGGCGGCGCCGCGCCAGCACCATCACGCCGCGCGGCTGAGCCGCCGAGGTTGGCCGTCGCCCGACGCCCGTCTGCCTGCCCGTCTCTAGAGTCTAGACGTCTCTCCGCGACTCCGCCGCGCAGCCGCGCTCGGCGCTACGTCCCCCAGGCCCCAGCCGGTAAGCGTCTAAGCGATGCTCATCTAGTCATCCCGTCATCCGCTCATCCGCTTAGTACGCTGTACGCCGGTACGCGGCTACGCGCCGACCGCTCATCCATGATCCATCCGCTTGGCGCTTTGCATGGGCGCATGGCCTGCATGCGGCATTGCTGCATGCAATGGCAATATGGCATGATTGATAGCAGTTGCAGGCGCGTACTGCGTACAAGTCTACTGTAGACATCTACCATACGCAATTGCTGCATGCATGATGCGTATTGCGGGCGAGCGATCAGTTTGCATATTAGGAATTTTTTAATCAATAATTAGTGGTTTGTAGTTACTAATTATACTATTGTTCTTTAAATTTTCAGTACCATGTCATCTAGAAAATATGCATCCGGCAGTGAAAAAAGAAAAAAGAGGAAGAGAATAGATGAGTTGATAGAATCACAGAGGGGATCTATTGACAAATTTTTTAAAAGTAATACGAGCAGTTCAAGAAATCCTGATGAATTGGCGATAGTTGTTGTGGAGGAAGATGCTAATGTGAATCTAGAAGATGAGGGCCCTACGGAAGACCATGTCAACATCAACACAGATGATAACAATGTGAGTGATCATGAGCACATATTTAATTCATCTGCTACAGAATCTGCTAGTTTTGATGAACCGGTATTTACTACAAATATTTATGATCCGATAAATTGGGGTAATCTTGATAACAAAGCAAGAGACATATTAGTGGAGAAGGGGCCTATAAGAGAAGAAAATATTGAATTTCCTTTGGATGACAACTCAAGACATTTTTCGTACAGTCATTACTCTAGAAAAATGAGCAATGGAGAGGTACATGATAGAAAATGGTTAGTTTATTCAAAATACGTTGATAAGGTGTTTTGCTTTTGTTGCAAGCTTTTCAATTCTGATAATTGCAAGAGTTTATTGGGGCATGATGGGTTTAGAGATTGGAGGCATATCAATGAGAGGCTGAAAGAACATGAAGCTAGTGTCGAGCATATTTCCAACATGAATTCTTGGAATGAACTAAGAGTTAGATTGAGCAAACATGAAACGATCGATAAAGAGCTACAACAGCAAATTACAAAGGAGAAAGAACGCATAAGGCAGGTTCTATTAAGAATAGTTGCCATTGTGAAATTTCTTGGCAAACGTAATTTGGCTTTTAGAGGATCCAGCGAGCAACTTTACAATGATGTTAATGGTAATTTCTTAGCTTGTGTTGAGATGGTTGCTGAATTTGACTTGGTAATGCAAGACCACCTTAGACGTATTCAAAGCAAAGAGATTCATTATCATTATCTTAGTCATAAAATTCAGAATGAGTTGGTTTCTCTTTTGGCTTCTGAAATTACAAATTCAATCATAAAGACTGTTAAAGAGGCCAAATATTTTTCTGTTATCCTTGATTGTACACCAGATGTGAGTCACCAAGAACAAATGAGCTTGTTGGTTCGATGTGTTGATATTTCTGATGGCAAAATAAAAGTTGAGGAGTACTTTCTTGGTTTCTTGAAAGTGGATGACACATCTGGTTCAGGGCTTTTCAATGTATTGCTTGATGCAATCAAGTCTTTTGATTTAAATGTTGATGATATTAGAGGTCAAGGTTATGATAATGGCTCTAATATGAAAGGAAAAAACAAGGGGGTGCAAAGACGGTTGCTTGATATAAATCAAAGAGCTTTGTATATGCCATGTGCTTGTCATAGTCTTAATCTTACCCTTTGTGATATGGCTAAATCTTGTGCTAAAGCTATTTCATTCTTTGGAATTGTGCAAAGGATATATGTATTATTTTCTGGTTCTACTAAAAGATGAAAAGTTTTGCTTGACCATATAGAAGGTTTAACTGTGAAATCATTGAGCAATACTCGTTGGGAGAGTAGAATCAAAAGTGTCAAAGCAATTAGATATCAAGCTCCTCAATTAAGGTCAGCTCTACTTGAGTTAATGGAAGATAGAGATACCGAACCCAAGGATAGGAGTGATGCAAAAAATTTATATGAAGTGCTTGGTAGCTTTGAGTTTATAATTGGTATGGTTATTTGGCATGATATTTTATTTGCTGTAAATACTGTGAGCAAGAAGTTGCAATCACCATCCATGTGCATTGAGTCTACCTTGCAACAAATAGAAGGCATGGTGAAATACTTTAATACTTATAGAAATGAAGGGTTTGCTTCGAGTATGATCATTGCAAAAGATATTGCAGCTCAAATGAATATAGAGCCATCATTTCCAGTTAAGCGGCGTGTTCTAAGGAAGAAACAGTTTGATGAAATTGATTGTGATGAAGCAGTTTTGCAAGCTGAGAAGGAATTTGAAGTTAATTATTTTTTTGTTATGGTTGATATGGCAATCAATTCATTGAAAAGTAGATTTCAAGAACTCCAAACATTCGGAAGTATATTTGGATTTTTAATGAGTTCAACAACATTGAAGTCATTGGATCGAACTGAATTAAAAGAATGTTGTACAAAATTTGCAGAAACTTTCTCTCTAGATGGTTCATCTGATGTTGAGTTAAATGATCTAATTTCTGAGTTAAGTGTTATGCAATTGACTTTATCAGATAAACCAATGTCTGCTATGGAGATCTTTGAGTTTGTCAGAGAAGCGGATTGTTATCCTAATATTTCTATTGCTTATCGGATTTTATTTACTATGCCTGTGACTGTGGCATCAGCTGAAAGAAGCTTTTCAAAGTTGAAATTGTTGAAGAATTATTTAAGGTCAACAATGTCTCAAGAGAGGTTAAACGGTTTGGCAACTTTATGTATTGAGAAGAAATTATTGGATGAGATTGATATCAATACCATCATCAATGACTTCGCATCTAGAAATGTTAGAAGAAATTTTTAAGGTAATATCTATAAACTCTTTGATATGTATTTTTCTTTAATACATAACGCATTTTAAGAGTTTGTTAGTAAAATTATATATATATATATATATATATATATATATATATATGTGTGTGTGTGTGTAGATTTATATTTAAATATTTATAGTAGGGCCTCTATTTCTAGTTTCGTCCTGGACCTCTAAAATCTCAGGACCGACCCTGTCTACGAGAAAAGTAATTCATGTACTGTGAAGTCAGCACGTTTCATGCGTACAACAAAATTAAGATAGAATCATATACAGGTACAACAACTTAAATGGAAGTAGCAGTAGTCTTACAATTAGAGATTTTGATCGCGCGTGAACAGACTCGGGCCTTCCTCATGGTGGCATCCTGCATTTGCTGGTCGTGGCCCTCGGCCGCCGCGCCCAGATGCTGGCCCATCGCTCGCCCGGGCAACCACCCCGCAGTGGACGGCCCGTCCGGGCTGTCGCCGCTAGAGATGACAATGGGTATCTAGAACCTGATACCCGATGAATTTTTACTCTATTAGGGCATGAGTCTGAATCAATTTTCTAACCTATGGGTCTCTTAATGGGTAAAAAACCAAACCCATCGGGTCTGCCGGGTTCGGATACGTTCCTATAGTACCTAAACCCATAAACCAATGGGTAATATAAACCCAATCCGTAGGAGTTAACCCAGGCTCCCAGGTAAACCAGCCCAGCCCATAGTAGCCCATTAGCCCCAATGCCCCATAGCAAACCAGCCCAGCCCATCTCTAGTATAACCCTAGCACTCAGACTCACTCGGTCAGTTGGTCACTACTCACTACTTGTAATGAACTTGCCGTATACTGATATGCTATGCCAGTGAACTATGAACTGAGAATTGATGGAGTGAACTAGTGATGTGCATTGTGGATTTGTCGTTGCTTGTTTCATGCATAGTAGCATATAAATTGAACTTATTGTTGACTTACTAAGCAATGCACTGTCTACAATCTGCACAGCTGTTGTCGGGCACGGGCGACCCGTGGGTACCCGTTACCCGAGTGGGCATGGGTCTGGGCAAAAATCTGCATCCGTCACGGGCATGAGTTTTTTAGCGGGCACGTCCAACTTTCATGGGCATGGATTTAGGATAGCAAAACCCAACGGATTTGTGCCCGTTGCCATCTCTAGTCGCCGCGCTCCTGATCCTTGTTGCCGGTGGAAGACGAGCGGCGCGGGCTGCCCACCTTCGTGGACGAGTTGGATGGCTCCTCGGCCACCGCGGCGCTGGCGCCGAAGGGGCCTAGATCGAGGAATTGCCTTGGCAGGATGGCGCCCTCGTCTTGCCATCCTAAAACGAAAAAGAAAAATTGGTCCCGTTAATTCCTTGGTTAAGCTAAACTGATTCAATTCGTAGCATGTAGAAAATAAAGATGTAACTACGATTTACACATAGATACTCATATGAGATAGTCCAAAATACTATCCTAAAAAAACTAGGTTGAAAACAAAAGTTTATAACACCCTCACAAATGAACAGTCATATTTTATTTTTACTATTATCTTTCTACTATCAGTATAATGTACTATAAAAAAACTAATTCATGAATATAAACAAAAAATTTTACATAGATAGATATCAATGCATGAATCAAAAGCTTTAAGACTTAATGCCAAAAACAAAAGAAAAATAATATCTAATTAGCCTCACATAATTACCTTTAACTAATTACTTTTTCTTCTCTCCTCAATGCACAAAAGTCACAGCACTTTTCAATTTGGGTGACGCATGAATCATGCATGCTCTGATGGATAGAGTGGCTTGATTTGTTTCTTGACTTGATGCGTTGCCTGCTGTGTTGTTGTGCCTTGATGACTATGCATGCATACTGTGATGGATAAAGTCGCTTGATGGCTTCACGCGAGGACGAGCGTTGGACACGCGCAGACGACGGACGTGATGAAGTGATGCACTGCTGTTGGTCTCCACGTAGATTGAAGAAAAGTCATTCACTGGTTTTATCGCCCGTGGATCGAAGCTCCATGCGAACAGGGAAGAAGCCGAGACGCCTTTGCACGCTTCTCGTCTGCAGAACGATGACGTCGATCGAGAACCGAATTCGCCACGTATTGCTGTGCTTCGGATAACAACAGCCACAAGTCGTCCGAGGACTAAAGAAGACGCCGGCTTTGACAAAGAAAACGAGACCACATTTTTTCTCCAAAAACCTCGGCAATGACAAATCATCGGCAGCCACAATACATATAAATAAGTCACCACTAGAAACCCTAATACCACTCGTCCAATCAGTCCTAAGCCTTTTTACCTCAATCAAGTTTTCGACCCATTACTATTCAAAGGATCCGAAACCCTTTCTAACATGGGTTTTCTAAAATTCTAACTTTTTCAACTCATCACGTATCGAAACATCCAGTACCACACCTCCCGTAGCTTCTCCACGCATCATCCACCACGTGTTGTAGCCTTCGAACCGCACATCCGTAGCTCCAACACGTATCATCTATCTCTGATCTCCATGCACCTCAAGCATGAGCCCGACCATCTCGTGACCTCCTTGACCGTCTGAACCTCGGATCTCCCATCCTAGTCCCAGTCCACCTTGTCACCGATCATGATTACCTCCATACTCAACCTGCACATGCAAAGACCAAAGAACAATTTTCCCCCAGAGTGTGCCTGCACGATCGTGTCCTCCATGTGTCTGCATTTTGGCCACATTGGCTGAGCATGCCTATTTGGCAACAAGCGGTAGTTAACGCTGAAATCATCTTTCCTTTCGAGTGAAAGGTCTCTCTTTGATGACCTATGCTCGATGACCTCTCGGCATCTACCATGATATGTTACTCTAGGACAGAGAAGGTAATTCTTCCTACTAGCAAGGGGTGAGGCGTGCATTTTATACCCCGTGGGGTGACGAGGCGTACTTTATGACAGACCGCGTCATGTGTAACCTTTGTGCAATGACTACACCAGACGAGGTAGCTTTGTGCAGCGATAAGACCACGCAGGGCAGCTTTGCATAGTGATAAGACCACATGGGGCATCTTCACGTAGTGAGAAGACAAGACAGGGTAGCTTTGCATAGTGAAAAGACCAGACAGAGCAGCTTTGCGCAGCAACTATACCAGATGGGGCAGTTTTGTGCAGTGACAAGACCACATGGGACAGCTTTGCATAGTGATAAGACCACATGGGTTAGCTTTGCACAACAACAATACCACATGGGCTAGCTTTGTATAGTAACAACACCAGACGGGGTAGCTTTGCACAGTGATTACACCAGACGAGGCAGTTTTATGCAGCGACAAGACCATACGGAGCAGCTTTGCGCAACATAAGACCACATGGGCCAGTTTTGCGTAGCAACTTTTCTGAAAGACAAGGCAACACTCTGCTTGGCAGGCTACTCACATGAAATAAACCACACCATGCCAACCATTTGGCTTATAAAAGGAGGTGGAAGAGATCTGGGAGAAAACACTATACAACCAAACCCAACACTACATTGGAGCTTACTTCACCACATCGGGATGGACAGGAGATAGAAGAAACAATAGGACAAGATGATGAAGCAATGGGAGGAGATCCACGAATTAGTAACATCTGCTGCTGCTCATGACGAACAAGCAAGGGCTACTGCAGCCCGAGTTTCAAACGATGTCAGCTCCCCGCAATGATGTCCCCCATAGCAATAACGCCATCCTGAACGTTCCAAACGAGTGTTCGTCGCAACACCCGCCCAAGGGAGAGACACTGCCCCTATGTTGGTGCACGGACCCATGCAAGTTTTTTAAGCCTAAGCAATGGCTCAGCCTGGACATGCATTATTGGGGTCGCACAAACTACTCCTGTGATTATCTCGACTGTCATCGGGACACAAGCAGCTATCGGCAGCCGGTAAGGACCAGTTACAGTGTGTTCCTCCTACTATTTCTCTTTTAAAGTACGCACTAATAACCTCTCCCGTCTAACCGCAGTCCCCGAAACCGCTATGTGGCTACCGTAAGTGAATTGACCTAGAGATCCACTCACATGACTAGTGGACTCTTGACTTCAAGAAGTGGGATGTCAAAAGGGCCTGCGAGATCCGGGAGGAGAAGTGCCGCAATGACGCGCAAACCGAGTATATACATCGGAAGACGAAAACTCATCTCCAGGCGTGCACGCGTAGAGAGTGCAAGGCTCGTGAGAGGGAGCGTGATAAAAAGAGGGAAATGGCAGCCAAGGCAAAAGAGGCCACCGAGGAGTTCAACGTCGAGCTCGCAAGGAAGGAAAAATGGTCCTGGTCTACGCAATATGTTGGGGTGTCCCGCACTAACTAGTTCCCTGAATGTCGAATTTAGTTCCATTCCAAAAGCACGCATATGTATCGTAGGAGTAGTTCGATTTGTTGCGTCGTGCATGATGCTCTTTCTTATGCATGTAACCAAACCCTACATGCCGTGTTACTCCCAACTTTACTATGAAGTCTATTTTAATTCGGACAAGCATATTTTCTCGTCTTTTCGCATTCAATTTTTTGCGTAGCAATAATTGCAACAATATTAACAAACCAGTTCTCCTCCATGTAAAAATTCCCGGTTACATTATAATATCACTTACTTTTGTACTTACTAATCGTTGTTATTTCAATCATTGTCAAAAAAATTTTGACGAAATTTTTGCACTACAACAACATACGACTATCGCAAACTATTATTACGAATCTCACAGATTATCTAACATTCATAATTTACGAAAATCACAAATAGATCAACTGACATTGCCTCCCATTTGCAGTCGCTGAACTGCCAAGCGACTACAAATGTAGTCGCCAATTCATCAGGCAATAGGCTCCAGTCGCCCGACGGCTCAGCGACTGGAACCTGTCGCCCAACGACCAACGGACACCTTGCGTGTCACGTGGCCGTTGGGCGATAGGTTCCAGTCGCCTAACAGTTCGGTGATTGGAAGCTATTTCTATAAAAAAATATTTGCGTGAGTATATTTCTGTTATTTCGAATAAAATATTGATTATTTACAAAAAAAAAAAAATTTCTTCCTCAGTTGTCCTTGTTTGGGCTATATGCCTCAATGAGATATGAGTACGGGCTTCTTTTCTGGCCCATGCATATACGGAGGACGGGATGAGCCCATGTTCTGCGTCTTCTTCCTGCCGGCCTGAGGCCGCATTCAGCTGCACGGAAAATTGGCTCCCTCAGTAAGGTGTGATGGCCACAGACGATCACGCATCAAGCAACACGCCTAGCTCGGCCTAGGCAGTGCTGCAGGCAGCAAAAACCAAGGCCGTGCTCTGTTCACTGTCCCGGCGCGACCTATGCACAGGGCCCACCGATCAGGGGGTGGCCCGCGCACGCAGTTCAGACCTGGGCAGCGATCAGGCAAGCCCGGGGATCAGTAGTCACTTCATGGCCAGGGCAGCGCACATCATGAGCATGGCCGCATGAGCACTCCGACATGCTACTACTTCTCCACTCCACTGAGATAATGCATCACCCAGCGCCTGATCACGGTACCTACTCCACGGCGATCACGACCCACACGTCCTGTCGGAGAGCAGCATGTGCCTCTCTCATCTCCTGGTCTGGTTTCCTATCATCTATCCTCACCCTTCTCTCTCTCGCTCTCTCGTCTTGTTGTTTGGGCCTCTGCTGGGGACGCAGCGTACGTGCAGGGAGACAAAAGGCACGACAAAACAGGCGCTCTGAGAATGCTGTCCCGGTCGATCGACCAGCCGGCCGGTCCGACTGCAAAAATGAACCCAGCTAGCACAGGTTACCAGTTGGACCGTTGCCATGCTGAAATGGGAATATTATTTTGGTCGTCGGATAAAATTTCAGATCGTTTGCAAGTCTTGGGTAGTAATTAGCTCGCCCTGAAGTGATAACGCTGCCTAAGTTTAACACTGCCTAAGCCTGACGAAACTTCCAAAGCCTGATAGTACTTGATTGTGTCACAAAGGATACTTTTACAAGAGTATTGCAAGGAAATAGTTTGATTCCTGTATGGATCTGGGAAAATTTTCCCGCGGTCGAAACTGGGGCCGAAGTTAATTTGCTGGCATGATAGTTATACCTAGTTAATCAAGGGGGCTGCCCATATAGCCAAGTGGTCAACATTTAGACCTAAGCTAGGGTGCATATTCCACTATATATGGCCAGCAGGGTATGCATAAATCTTCAATATCTTACGGGTCTAAGGTCTAATTAATAACATATATAGATAGCTAACCAAGAGGTTATACATATATGATATGACGCTCCTATAAGTTAAGAACAACAAAATAAACCGAAAAATATGTGGTTTGTTTGCGGACATATGAACATTATTCACATGGATATGGTGTTTCAAAAATCAAGTATTAGGAAAGAAAAGTGGTTTCCTAATACAGAGAAGGCTTTTTTCGTTTTTTATGCAATATACTAGGTTTAGTTTGAGCTGTAGATAATTTCAAACTTGCTCTAAATAAATAATCCAACAGCTGTATTTTGAATTCTAATTTGTTTAACACATATTACATTATTGTCTCAGTTAATTAATGGCAGCCTCCATTTCTTATTAGTGGCTTAGTTAATTAATGGCAGCCTCCATTTCTTATTAGTGGCTTAGTTTTTCCAAACTGTTAGTTTCAAATTGTTCTTTTTACAATTTTAATACCACTTTAAGTTTCTAAGTAAAGAAGTTCACTTGGCTGTTTTAATTAAGAAGATAGACATGCATTACCTTTATGCTTAGTTTGCAGATCCAGTCGCTTTAATTAATAACCTAAAGCTAGCTACTTCATCACAAAAAAGAGAGGAAATACTAGTTTTAATATTTTTCATAAAGGTTATACAATCCATTCTACCTTCAGAAAGTATAGACATATTCAAGCCGAGCTAAGCGCTACGATCGAAATGCCAATAACATTTCAATAACCAAAAAAAACAAAATGCATGCAAATTAAGAAAAGAAAGCCAGACATTGCTAGATTTACTAGATACTGTCCATAAAGTAAAACATGTTCCTGAGACACAATCAGGCAGCACACGCACAGCGACATCTCTACAGGTCAATAGGAGTAAGAAGTCTAGGAAGAAGGAAATAATGAAAAGAAAGAAATAAGATGGCAATAGAGAAGACAAGTCTCTACCTAGATGAAGAAACCTAGGTACTCAACTTGATTCTCCATTTCCCCCAACACACTGAAAAGTACTCTAATTAATTAAGCAACACACGCGATAGAGATCTGAAACAAAACCCCTAGAATATGCGACATAAGGGAGTTATAGGGCCACTGCCAAGATCGAACTTAAGGCTTGCTAATTTGCTATTTAGCTAGAATGGAGTGCCCATGTTGGCGGCTGCGGCGGCGGCCGCATAGCCATAGAGTCCATCCTTGAGAAGCATGTCTTCAGCGCCATCCTGCAAATGACAAAACAGGAAACAGCTACAGATAGATGCTTACAAATTAAGACCAATAATCAAAGCAGTATAGTGTTGCTTCTTGGTCTGAACTCTGATTTGCTTAGGAGCTCAAGGTGCAGAGATAGGTTAGGGTTTAGGTACCCCATATGTTTTCTCGGGATTTTAATTACCTGCGGCTTGAAGGTCTTCTTGAGGCCCTGATGATCCGGCATGAGTCCGAAATGGATGTGCGGGAAATGGGCCCACTGGTTGCATCAAACACAAGGAGAGGAAGCCAAAGCAAAGGCAGGTTTGGATTAGTAAAGCAGCTTGAAACAAATCTGCACAAACCCTACCCATTTACTGTAGGGCTAAAAGCTCCCGGAAACCACAGCCGCTAGCTCGGCATCTCGCCCACAAGCGGCCGGACACAAGCTGAAGCTGTCGCTGTGTGTCCGTGCTGACATTGTAAAGCGACCGGTCAAATCAAGACGACACGCAAACAGCTAGAGCTAGCTACGAGTGACTGTGTCGTTGAGAAGAAAGTTACGTTCTTTGCGGCTGCGCTGAAGGCCTCCCGGTGTGTGATGTCCGGGTTGCCGGCCTTGATGCGCTGGATCTCGTCCCTGCGGCAAATCAACATATATACAGCACATCTATGAGAAGAGAGAGACCAAGAACATGTGTACTACTACGCAGCAAATATTATTGCCAAATCTTACTTGATGAAGCGGTTGTACGCCGATGGGACTCTCTGCCGCTTCTCCGGAGCTGCAAAGTTAAGTTTGCAGTGTAAATTCGAAACAGCTAGCATGCAAGGAACATGGACGAATGGGTAAGCATACATAGGCTACTATGTACATGCTGACTGCTACATAAGCATGCACACTGATCGGAGAGGAGCATGCATGGGCACCCTGCCACAACAAGACATGATTGTATGTCTTGTTCTCTATCTATCGATCCCAAGCTCTCGTTTTTATCTCCCCGGCCCATCTTTTTACACTACGAAATTCGCTCTCTTTGGCCTAGCTTGTTTAAACTCTGGAGTAGATGTTCTATAAGTATAAACAGTTCCACTACACTGGAAGAATTATTGTGGTGATATGTGCCTCTTGTTCAAAATTTCTTGCCTTAACCCTCCCAAAGAACTCTAAAGCAAACAAAGAATGTACAGAAAATACGAGCAGCGAGGGGTGATTGGGCAGCGTAGTCTCAGGAACAGTTCGGTGCACGACTTCTCAAGGTCCAACTAATGCAGGGTTATAAAAATCGATCAGTAGAGTACAAACCGATCTCAAATATTTTATTTTACTTTGTTTTGTCTCCGATTTACACCGATTTTCATTTGCAAATTGAAATTTTTTATCCGGAAACTACCTAAATTTTCCAAAAATCAGTGGTACAAGTCATATCAGACCCCCTGATAAAAATCCAAAACTACAAGTCATACCAGACCCCTGATAAAAATCCAAAACTACAAGTCATACCAGACCCCTGATAAAAATCCAAAACTAGTTTTGATAACCTTGAACTAACGTGCGTACTATCAAATTGAAGGAGACCAGACTAAAAGCAACAAGTCCTTACGCCTGGTCGCTGACGGGGCGCTCTTAGGCAGCTCGGGCTCCTGCTGCTGCGCAGGCTTCGCCGCAGGCATCGGCATGGCCGGCACGTTGCTGGCGCAGCTGCTGTTGCTGCGGCCCGTGATGCCGCTCAGAGTGGCGCTCGGCTGGTCCATCAGTAGGCTCGGCGTCTGGAACGCGACCTCGTCCTACGCGAACAGCAAGTAGTAGTACACAGCCATCGATCTCAGTTCAACACTTCACTAAACGAGAAAGCTGGAAAACATGCATTAGACATCAGATAGAACATACCAAGAGGCCATGGGGGGAGGTGGGGGAAAGCAAGGAGTGGCCGAAGTGGAGCTGGTTGGCGGGCGGCGCCGCGGGCGGAAGCAGGAGGCCGCGGAGGTTGACAGAGAGCAGGTTGGCGCAGTGGCCGCACCGCACCGTCACCGTCTTGAAGAGGCTGCTGCACGGCACGCCGACCTGCAGAGATCAACACTCAAAGTTACCAATCAACCATCAAGTGAAAGAAAAAAAAAGAACAAGAAACAAATAAACGAGGAATGTCAATATTTGAAGCAAGCGCGCTGTCGGTAGGTAGGTGGCGGCGCCACAGCACGTACGGCGAGGATGGTGTCGCAGCAGTTGCAGTGCACGTAGCAGAGCTGCTCGGTGGGGAACGGCGCGAGGTGATCCAGCGGGAAGGCGGCCGACGAGGAGGAGGACGACGACATTATGACGCCCTGAGGCTGTTGATCGAAAAGAAGCAGTGGTACTGTGTATGTATGGGTGGCTTCACGCTTTGCCCGAGCTATCCAAGTAACAAGCTTTTTTCCTATTCGGTGATTCGATGGCTGTAGTAACGAACGAACGAACGATCGGATCGCAAGGAATTAAGCTAGCTAGAGAGGAACGAAGGAAGCAGGTGCAGTGTGGAAAGGGGAATTTTGTACGACTGGGAGCTCAGGCAGCCAGAGATATCGTTTTGGTCCCCTTTGATGTGATGAGGTGATTTGATGGATGGCTCTGGCTGGCTGGCCGGCTGGCTAGCTTCCGATTTGATGGACCTGCCCGATTCGAGAAAGCCTCGGATCTGTCGTTGTTCCTTATTTGAAAGCCGAAATAACAACAACAACCACTACTGCATGTGGAATTTGCCTCGAGCAAAGATGGAAAGGCCGAGGCGACGAGGAGAGGGACGGGGTGCGGAGGATATGGCCCTGGACAAAGAGAAGGTGAGATGGGAAGGAAAGAGAGTCCTATTCCTATATGGGCTGGGAGGAACGGGGGCAAAGCGAGCAACCAGCCAAGCGCTAGCTCCGTCCCTGCCTGTCTCCGCGCGCGCACAGCAGACGGTGGCATCTCGAGACTATTTATGACCGGAAAGGGGAATGAGTGGCGGGGCCGGCCGCGGCTCAGGCCCGGGCCCCCGGCGAACTGTGGCGCGATGCGGCCGGTCTCCCCGCCCGCGCCGCGCGGTTAGCTCCGCCTCTGCCCTCCTCTACTACTCTACATCCTAAAGCGCTCGATACATACATCGATGCACTTGGCTTGGTAAAGCGCCCGGCCGCGGGCGCGCGCGCGAGGGATATGCGGAGAGCAAAGCAGTACGCACGTACGCGCGTCTAATTAATAGCTTTGGCCTGCGTTGTGTCGTGTCGTGTAGGCATGGGTGTCATGGAGCTAGCTAGCGATGTGACCGGCCGGTTGAGCAGTCACGTACGTGAACTTTGCGAGTTCAGAACGTTTTCGCGAGACAAGAACCTGACCTGGTCTGGCTCGATTTTCCCGGCGGGCAGGGAGGAGCCAAGGCTTAAATGAAGCCGGCCTGGACAATATGCCTTCACCGACACCAACAAGATCGCCTAGCCTAGTATTGTAGCCCGTGTCGAAGGTATCGCAAACTGACATTGTACCGTGGACGACAGGCCCTGCGTTTATGCTTTAGGTTGGAAACTAATTATCGCTAGATGAGGCACAAAACTGCGATATGTATGTTGCGTGTCTTTTGTTTTTCCAAGTTATATATGCGTATAATGTAAATGCTATTTGCGTTTTTCTGTGATAATCAATTATACATACCATCTTGTAACGATTTCTGCGGTCAATCAAGGGTAGTAGGTGTCGTAGCGCATCTATGCGTGGCAGTAGAGCGTGGTACTGGCTCGATCGTCGGATTATCATATCTATCGACCACGCGTGCATGCATGTCACGCACAGCCAAACCGGCCGGGCGATCGAGCCCGACATGAACAGCCACGCACGAACTGCTGACACCTGTGCCCCACACGCACGGCGCGAGAGAGAAACAGGAGGCTACACTGTGTGGGGGCTCAGACCGGCACATGCACGCGCGAGGGTAAAGACGACTGAGGCAAAGTGCGTGCCAGGCACACCAGCACGGCTCGGCCGGCCACTGTACGCCGCCTGGTGAGTGGCGTGATCTTGTGACACATGTTTTGTACACGGCCGGCCGTGTCCGAGACAGACTTCGTGTAGCTGGACCCGGCAGGGGCAGACCAGGGAGGCGCGAGGAACAGGACCTCGTGGAGGCATGCATGCACGCACGCACCGCGCGCGCCCCGGCTGGGTCCGGCCGATCAGGCGCGACCGACCGGGCGGCCAGTGCAACGGAGCACGTCGCTTTCGCCGTGCATGGGATGCGCAGCTAGCCCCTCCACAGCTACAGCCACGGTGGAACCCCGGTGTTAGCTTTATCTCCGAGAACTGAAGTACGTGACAACGACGTTTGCCTACCTAGCTTCTGGTCTCGTTCTCGCTCCTTGTTAGCTAATCGGTGCTTGTTTCGATGATATTAGCTGGTACGGTAGCTTTCGCAACATGGATCTGGAGGTTGAAAAACGAGCTGCACAGGATCATAATTGTTGTTTTGCTTTGTTCCTCTCTCTCTCTGCCAAAAAGATGAACAGATCATAAAACACCGGCTAGGACTAACGCAGGGGGTTCCTGAATCGGTCGTGGATCGATGAGCTTTTCAGTACCAAACCAGCACAGTGGCAATTGTTTTAGATCGAACAAGCCTTGGTACGTATGATCACTAGCTGGTAGATCAACATGATCTCGCCGTGGAATTTAAAATTTTCGTATCAACTATGAATCTATGACAGCCAACTCATGGACTGTTGGGTCAATCGTTGCTTGAATTGCATGAGACGACGCGCTTTGTTCCTATATTAATAAATAAGTGGTGAAGGTAGTACAGGTGAAGTGTTTGGTACTGGAACACTGTAACGACAAAACAGTGCACCGTAGCAACTCCATAAATAGAGCAGCGATTTTTTTTTACGGGAAGAGCAGCGAAATTTTACAGCCCTTTCAAAGGGGAAAAGTTAATGTGAGGAAACTACCATAGAGAACGAGGTAAAAGGTGAAATGCATAATTTTTAACGCAAATCGACATTTCGACTGCAATTTCGTTCTTGAAAGATTGCGGATGTTCCTTTTCTCGAATTTATATTGGTAGAAATTAGCACTTGTGAGAGTACTAGGTATAACACTGTAAACAAAACATAGAACGCAGCTACTACTATAGGAACTACATACATATATCATATTAACGGAAATCTTAAATTTGCGGTCGCCCTCAAGAAGCGTTTCTCGCGGACTGTCTTGCGATCGCGACACGTGGGCATGTCCTCCGTTCTCGTGTTGACACGTGGAGCACGCCCTGTCCTTTCCGTGTGCGAGATTGCGAGGCACGGAAGCATCAACTCTGCATGCCCCATCTCAGCATCTCCCGCATCGATCTGTCCTCCCACTCCCCCGTCACCGCCGCCCCTAATCCGCAACAGCTTGCTGCCATCCACGGGCCGCTGCGCTGCCAGGTCAATCTGCCATGGCGCGTCGCCTCGCCGCGGCCGCGGCAGCAAGCCAAGGGAGACATCGTGCCCCGGCAGCTCGGCGCTGCCGCTGCGAGCGTCAAGCAAGCCGGCAGTATGGATGGGCGCCGTGCGTGACAAAAAATTCGTGGTGAAAGTTTCCATTTTTCGAGTTGAAATTCCTCCGAATAGAGTTGAATTTTCCCGAAATTTTCCAATTTATTTTTTTTTTTGTGTTAGAGGAGGAAGGTAGGGGAGTGCGTCCGTCGTAGGTGAGGAAGGGGGCTCTGGGAGCCGCCATATATCAATATCTAGTGCGTCTGTGGATTTGTATTCTAGAGGTTGATCTCAAATTAGAGATCCTCTCATATTAACTAGCAGCAGAAGCGCGGCGCCACGCCACGCTAGCTACTACATGAACTGAAGAAAAAACAATTCGTAAGGGTTTTTTTGGAAAAATAAAAGCGCTGGGTTTTGTTTAAAAAACAAAGGACCCATGCGTAATTATGAGAACACCAGGGCTTTATCTTGTAAAGAAGGGTCTTTCCCAAAAAGCAAGGGCCTTTGTGTAAGAAATAAGGACTTGTTATAGATTTAGAAAATCAAGGGGCTTTTTTGCAAAAAAAATCATGACATGGCATGCCCCCTCAGGGAGCAATCCCGGGGGAATAATATAGGTAGTAAGAGTAGAGTTTGAACAATTAGTGCTAGGGCATCTGGTCACTAAATAGTGTCTTCCTTTATATACTCCACCCGTTCATTTATTTGAGTTTCTAAAATCCGTGCCGTCAAATTTGACCATCAATATTTAAAATATCTATATTGCTATATAAAATATATCATTAAATTCATCACTAAAAATATTTTTATAATATTATAATTTTATTAGTACTTCCTTCATCCCAAAATATATGTTGTTTTTGACTTTTTATGGTCTCTAATGCAAGACTTTAACTATGATTTATTACCATAACATACTAGCAAAAATAATTATATATATATATATATATTATGAAATAATTTTGCAAGATAAATCCAATGGTATTATTTTCATGTAGTCAATCTATATACTTTAACATATATTAATGGTCAAAGCTTGACAATCTTAACTGTATAGAATCCATGTTGACCTATAATTTGGCACAGATGAAGTATATCTTAGTGTAAAGTTACAAAATTAATAGTCAAAGTCGCATCTTGAAAACTGTGAAAAATCAAAGTAAAATAAAAACCTAACATAATATTATAGAAGTATTTGTAAAGACAAATTAGCGCATTCCATATCGTATATCCAGTCCAGATATCATTGGTCAAAGTTCTAGTGTGTGGGAGATTCATGCATCAAAGCATTGTAGCCTATGTGTGTGTCGCCGAATAGTGTTGTATGTTTTACTCCTCCATTCTTTTTTACTTGACTTCTTAGAATTTATGTTGTTAATTTGTTTAAAAAATTTGACCGTCAATAAATCTAAAATTATCTATATTGGTTATACAAAAGTTATATCATTAGATTCATAGTTAACAATATTTTCATAATATTGTAATTTTATTAGTATATCATAGTATAAAGTTATAAAAAGTAGCAATCAAAGTCGAATATCGAAGACTGTAAAAAGTTGAAAACATCAAGTAAAAAAGAGTGGCGGGAGTAACAGTTTTTAAACATATGTACAACTTCCTTTCCTACCGATCGATCATGTAGCTGAGTAGTGCGCGGTCATTGTTCCCGAGCAAGAGGCAGGCGGCCGCGCGCTGGTAGCTGCAGCAGCAGCGCTAGAGTAGTCACTGGCGGCAGAGGTGGGGGGAAGATGAGTGGATGATCGAGCGAATGATCATGCAGGGACAAGGTCGTCAGTATCACGATACTAGGTAGGATCGGTTTTTATTTGATGGAATCATATCGTAGGATCGGATCATAGAATCACGCTTCCATCATATTTTTAAAAGCATATATATTTTGTGTAACAATTGAATTATGTTTTGAAATATGCAAGTCTATAGTACAATTTTTGAATTTTGAATTAAATTTTGCAAATTTGGGTACACTTATTCATTTTACATTCAATTAAGCTTTATTTTTAAACCATATTTAATCATTTTTCTATAAATTAATCATTTAAAAGTCCAATATGTTAATGATAATACTTTTTACCTCACAATAACATGTAAAGTTAAAAAAAACAAAGCAAATTAAACTATTGTAACTTAAATTAGTAATAGGTAACAGCAAAATTTATATATTGATATTAGGGGTGACAATTTCTCCCGAGGGGAATTTTTCCATCGGAGGCGGGGTAGGGGGCGCTCCCCCCGGGGAAAGGGGCGGGGCCCGCTAGGCTAGCAGGGCGGGGATGGGGTCTCCCTCCCCGCGGGCCCCATGGGGACCTGATAAAAAATAAAAAAATATTTTTATATAATATATTATAGTTTTAAAATATAGAATATTGTATTATTTTCTCATATATTAAGACTAAAATTAAATTTATATATTAGAATATATTTTTGAAACTATATTTGTAAAAAAATATGTCTAAATAACTATAAATTAATAAATAAAATCATATTATTATTTTTTAAAAAATATTATAACCTGTTTTTTAATCCCCATAGGGGTCAGGTCCCCACGGGGACAGGGGTGGAGGGCCATGTCCCAGGAAGGCTAAAGGGGGCCAGGGGCGGGCGGGCTGGTGGGGATCGGCCGGGGGGACTCCCACGGGACCCTTCGGCACTGTTGCCACCCCTAACTGATATAGTTTGTTATTAGGATCATGATAATACTTAATATTGAGGAAGATTCTACTCGATCATACCTTTATGATCATGATTCTATGAAATTCTGATTCATATATTGCTCCATATCATTCTAGCTCCGTATGATCCCACCATCCATGTTGCAATTCTAACAACCTCGCGCAGGCAGCACAGGAGCCACGCAGGGACAGGAAAAAAAGAAAGCCATAGGAAAGGGACGTGTGCATGGCCACGTAGCTTTCACGCACCGATTAACAACCCGTTCTTACTTTTCTCCTCATTAGATGGGAAAGTATGTAGACACGTCGTCGTTAGGATTTACAACGTATATCTCTGCAAAATACGTCTACGTCTACGTGCGTGTGCTTTGCGTCTGCATGCGAAGACGCAGCCTTTGCAGGTCCTGGCCTTCCCTGTCTCCAATGGCCGGCCATAGAGCTGCTGGGAGGGTGGTTACAGCGTGGTAGTGCCTGCAACAGTTGCCCTAGCTGTGAGTAGTGGCCTAGCAGCTTACAACGTATTACTCGCATCTTCGCCTCATGCCACCTCCTGTAGCCTTGTAGATGCGATGGATACCTTTGCCGCGATGAAAAGCTCGCATGAGATGCATTGAATAAGACGGTTAATGTACAGAAGAGAGTTGCTGCAGGTGAGAGAGAAGCTGTGGTGAGGGAGGGGGCAGGGCATGCAATTATGAAGAAGGGAAGGCTTTTTCAGTACACTTTTGATGATTTGACCTCACACTATCCCATCAGGCTCACCTCACCTCGCTCGGCAACAAAAGAGGCAGCAGCAGTCGAGGACAGAGATCCTCTATGCACACAACACACTGCACGCCCCCTTTCCTTTTCTTTTCGGAGCAGTATACCTTTAATTCCTCAAATTCCGCACTCCCTACTTTTCCTGCCGACTGCCGAGCTGGTCTCCCGGCGTATGTACGGACATACAGGGGATTTTACCGCTCTCATCAAAGCCGTGCATTGGACGTCGTTGGCGAGCCTTGCTTGGCGCTTTGTGTTGCGGATGGACGGCAGCGATGCGATTGCAGATACTCTTTCCATTTCGCAAACGTAGGTTCAAACTCACCGTTGTGAAACAACTACTCAGAAAAAAATTACTTATGTAGTGAAACAGATGGTCTGAATAGCTCCATGGGTCACTTAAGTCTCACTTATCACCACTATGTACATTGACTACAATTTGCATTGGTTATCTAGTTTCTTTCCGGAGGAAAGTTACTGGAGTAGTACGTACGTCCTTTCTGTGAAAACACATGATCTTCTACCTAATGGAATTTAAATCCCGGTTTTATTGGGACAAACACGCGAAGGCTGTGTTTTCATGCGAATGCAAGTGATGACCACCAAATGCCTCTACTAATTGCTTTTTTGCTAGCAGTGTTAATTTCTTCCATGTTTTATGTGAATAGAGCTTAACTGACTCTAATTTAGATTGGGTGGAGCATCTCTTTGCTTGAATCATTAAGCTATATATGGTCCTGATCTATCCCTGATAAAAGCACGAGAAAGGTAGACGATTTACTCATATTTCAACCAAAGCACACCACCTTCTTGTTTGGGCCAGTGCAACTATGCAACACTATCACAAGGGTGCATTACTCCAAGGGTTGCGAGGGATATATACAATTATAGGTAGGGGTGAAAAAAAAAGCACGTTGGCGTGGCTCATTGGCTCGATTTAAAATTGCTTTAATTATACTTGTTAATTGATTAAATATTGAATAAGTCAATTTCAGATAAAATTAAATTTTACTTTAATTCGGCTCGTTAGGTTAATTCTAAACTACCAATAAAATGATATTAAACCAAACTATATCAATATTTAAAAAGCTCGATAAGACGATAACCTGGCTTGATATTCACCCCTAATCATAGACCCTCCCACACCATAAATAATTTCTAATAGAGTTAGTCTGTGGGTCTTAAACTCAAGGACCTTCTGCTGTGATACTATATCTAGTTTCACGTGTAACCATTCTATCTAAAATCTTAAGTAGTTTGGAGAGGGTAGATGATCTATCCGTATTTTTCAAGACATGTATTCATGTAAATTACAAGGGTTTCATTTTAATTTCTAACGAATGAGCAGTTTAAATACCCCACCCTAGTCGTAGTGGATGTTGCGGTTGACCACCGGAACGCTCTTAGATTTTGCTGATCCACAAATCCCGAAGTACTATGTTATATCACATCATAGAGCTCACTTTAGACTGTAGCTCGTTCCTTGTTCACTTCACGTTTCCAAGGTGTTGCTTTACTCGTGCATGTGTAGCTCGCCTATCTATACTCAGAGAAAGCTTCCAAGCAAACCAATCAAGCATCAAGAAGCTGCCCAAAAACAATCACTACCGGACTCACGGGCTTTCGTGCAGTCTAGCAATTTTTCTGGCGGGCCCGCGTTTTACACTCAGAAATATTAATATCCGTGACGCGTTTGTAATGCCGTCAGGAAAATAACTATACGATATATTTTCGCGTCTCAGTTCTTGTCATTACCGTCAGTAAAATATATTTTCGCGTCGGCCATGTTGAAAATATAGGCAATATTTTAATTCCAAGTTTTATTAGGAGACAGATATAATAAACTAATGATGCAATACTCACAACTAACAGCAGGCTATTCAACATACTTCAAAATATACTCAAGAAAAAATATAGCAACAAAGTCGTACGTGCGCGCGAACGACTTACTTGTTACCCTGATGAAGAATAGGAAGCCGCGCAGGCTTGACGCAGTGCAGAATGCAGGTGTCGCAGTGCAGTGAGCGGTCGCGCAGATGCGCTGCCCAGAAACCTTATTGCCGCCCCCGTGCAGGTCTTCACGGCAGCAACGGTTCGGAGATACCGCTCCTCTTCTTCGCGGTGCACGCCGGGAAGAAGAGTCGACGAAGTTCAGACGGCACAGTACTTGAGCACAAAATCACAGGGAAGAAGAAAAGGAGGCAGTGAGATTCTCTATACTATACACTCTGGACGTCTCCAGGTATATATAGACAGACTGATAACTGGCATGATTAAAACAGCCATTTACCCACTGGTAACTGACACATTCAACCAGCCATTTATTCACTAGTAACTATCTATCATCAAAACCCCAGTAAAGCCTCTAATTCAAACGTTTGAATCTCATTCAAACACAGAGAGAGAGTGGTGCAGAGTTTAGCAAAAATAAAGATGGACTTGGTCTGCCACGCGGCGCGCCACGTCACGACACGGTCGCGCGTCGCAAGTCACAAGTCACGCGATTTTCACGCGAAAATACGCGAGTACGCGCGCGCGCGTGCGCGCGTGTGACTAGACAGAGCCATCCTCATACCATCTCTTTCCATATTCAAGGAGTGGGGAGGACTCCACCTTATAAATCGGTCTTCCTCCCCTTGCCTTAGCAATATGGTACTAACCATGCATGCTTTGGGATTCGCGAAATGGGCCTCGCTCATTGGGCCAATTTCTAACAATCCCCCACTAATTCCAAAGCAAAAGATGTCAATGATATTGTGCTAAAGTACTGTTAATATACCAGTCTTTTAGTGTAAGTCCCATACGGGTTGAACTTACACCTAGAATGACAAGATTCACCTTCTCACAGCTGATGAATGGACTATGCCTTGAATTCACAGCCTTTTGTGATCAGATTTCACTTGAAATCTCAACTAGTACTAGGCTGCCAATGAACCACGCCTAAACGGAGCGTTATATGGTCATGCTCCCTTATCTTCTCATGAGCTTTCTAGAGAATGCCCCTTTCTCGTGAACTGCGACCACACAGTTAGGCTCAAGTAGGTGTATTCTTTCTAGGTATCCTGCAGGCTAATACCTTTTCCTTATTTGGACAACAGAATACATTAAGACTTTATGCCAACCTTCCATACAGTCGAAAGTACATTATTTATCAGGACATGGGTACAATAAATATGTACTCTCTTGTTACAACATCAATTTGTTTTTCCCATTACCTAAGTCACGGGATCTCCGATCAAGAAGGTATGGGTTACCATTGTGATGTAACTTAAATGGGCCTCATTCCCATGTCCATAGATGCAACAGAAATCGCTTTCCGTGCTAACCCCTTTGTAAAAGGGTCTGCCAGATTTTTCTCAGTATGAATATAGTTCACAGCAATTACTCCGGAGTTTCTCAGTTTTCTGACAGATTTAAGCCTACGCTTCACATGTCTAGAGGACTTCATATTATCCTTTGCACTTGTGACTTTGGCCAACACTGCTTGATTATCACAGTACATCAGGATTGCAGGTATTGGTTTCTCAACCAATGGCAAGTCCAATAGAAGTTCTCTCAGCCATTCAGCCTCAATTGTGGCTGTATCAAGTGCTACTAGTTCTGCTTCCATGGTTGACCTCGTCAATATGGTCTGTTTGCAAGACCTCCATGAAACTGCAGCACCAGCTAAAGTGAATACATAACCACTTGTAGCTTTGATCTCATCCGCATCAGAGATCCAATTGGAGTCACTGTATCCTTCTAATACAGAAGGGTGTCCAGTATAATGTATTCCAAAAGATGTTGTGCCTCTCAAGTAACGCAACACTCTTTCTAGTGCCTCCCAGTGATCATCTCCTGGGTTAGAAGTAAACCGACTTAATTTGCTCACAGCAAATGAAATGTCAGGTCTTGTGGCACCAGCTAAATACATTAGTGACCCAATAATTTGTGAATATCTTAATTGATCTTTTCCTAACCCCTGGTTCTTTCGAAGCTTAATGCTCGCATCATAGGGTGTTGGTGAAACTTTACAGTTTTCAAAACCAAACCGGCTTAATATTTTCTCAGCATAATGGGACTGATTCAAAGTAATCCCATCCTTGCTTTTGATCAATTTAATATTCAGAATAACATCTGCCTCTCCCAAGTCTTTCATATCAAAACACCGAGATAAGAAAGATTTGACCTCGTCAATTAAGGCAATATTTGTTCCAAATATAAGTATGTCATCTACATACAGACATAAGATAACTCCTTGACCCCCACCATAACGATAATACACACATTTATCAGCTTCATTCACAACAAAGCCAGCGGATGTTAAAGTTTTGTCAAACTTTTCGTGCCATTGTTTTGGTGCTTGTTTTAGACCATACAAAGATTTCAATAATCTGCATACTTTATTTTCCTGTCCAGAAATCACAAAACCATCCGGTTGATCCATATAGATTTCTTCCTCCAACTCTCCATTAAGGAAAGCTGTCTTCACGTCCATTTGATGAACATGTAGACCATAGGAAGATGCTAACGCAATGAGCACTCTGATGGTAGTTAATCTGGCGACAGGAGAATAGGTATCAAAGAAATCTTCTCCCTCTTTCTGGGTGTAACCCTTGGCCACAAGTCTTGCCTTGTACTTCTCAATTGTTCCATCAGGCCTTAATTTCTTTTTAAAGATCCATTTACATCCTACAGGTTTACACCCGATAGGACGATCCGTGATCTCCCAAGTCCCATTAGCCATGATAGAGTCCATCTCGCTACGGACTGCCTCTTTCCAATACTCAGCATCAGGAGATGCATAAGCCTCTGAAAGAGTCTTTGGCACATCATCCACGAGGTATACAATAAAGTCGTCACCAAAGGTTTTCTCAACCCTTTGTCTCTTGCTCCTGCGAGGAGCTTCTGCGACTAGATTGTTATCCTCCTCAGGGATATCACATATTGGTTCAGAAATAGTGGGAAGTTCAGAAGTTTGATTATTCTCATTTTCAATATTATCAGTTTGAACATTCTTTGTTCGTGAAGTACTACCTGCTGTTCTCATAGGAAAGATATTCTCAAAGAATGAAGCATCTCTAGACTCCATTATTGTATTAGCAATAATCTCAGGAGTTTCTGATTTAACTACTAAAAATCTATAGGCCGTGCTGTTTTGTGCATATCCTAGAAAATACAATCGACTGTTTTTGGTCCAAGTTTTCTCTTTTTCTGCAATGGTATATTGACTTTTGCCAAACACCCCCAAGTTCGCAGAAAATTAATATTAGGTTTTCTCCCCTTCCATCCCTCATACGGAGTAATCTCACTCTTTTTAGTGATTACTCTGTTTAGGACGAAAGTTACTGTTAAAATAGCTTCCCCCCACCATGCCTTAGGCATACCGGCACTCTCTAACATGGCATTAACCAAATCTGTCAGTGTCCGGTTTTTCCTCTCAGCTACCCCGTTTGATTGGGGTGAATATGGTGGTGTAAATTCATGGATTATTCCATGCTCAGAACAGAATTGGGAGAATTCATGAGAGACATACTCTCCTCCACGATCAGACCTTAATCTTTTTATTTTCTTTTCTAGTTGGTTCTCAACCTCGGCCTTATAAGTTTTAAAGTAGTTTAAAGCTTCATCTTTAGTTTTCAGCAAATACACATAGCAGTAGCGTGTTGCATCATCAATAAAAGTTAGAAAGTATCTTTTGCCTCCTTTTGTCAATAATCCATTCATTTCACACAAATCTGAATGAATAAGATCTAAAGGTGCCAAGTCCTTTTCATCCTCTAATCCCTTAAAGGGTTTTCGAGGTTGCTTCGCTTGCACACAGGACTGGCACTTTGATCCTTTGACAATTTCACATCTTGGAATTAAATCTAATCTGGACATTCTAGCAATACTATCAAAACCAATATGACAGAAACGAGAATGCCAAATATTTGCCTCACATTTATTTGAACCAGTTGCAATATTCAAAGTATAACAAGACTCTAAGATACTTAGGCGGAACAAGCCTCCGCTCTCATAGCCTTTACCAACAAATTTTCCGAACTTAGACATTACAATTTTATTTGACTCAAAAACTAGCTTATAACCATCCCTACATAGGAGAGAACCACTAGCGAGGTTCTTTTTTATTGTAGGCGCATGCTGTACGTTCTTCAAGTGGACAATCTTCCCTGAAGTAAGCTTCAGATCCACCGTGCCAACACCAAGAACAGAAGCATGCGACCCGTTTCCCATTAGGACGGAGGAAGCCCCTGCTGCCTGATAAGAGGAAAACAAGGAAATATCAGAACATACGTGAACATTAGCTCCAGTATCAACCCACCAATCAGTGGATTGACAAGCTAAAAAGACAACAGGTGAATTACCATACCCTCCTGAAGTCGAGGCCTCGCCTATGGTCACGTTAACAGCCTTCTTCTTAGGCTGTTCACCATCTCTGATTTTGCGGAAACGACAGTCCTTCGCCATATGACCGTCTTTACCGCACACAAAGCAGGTGATGTCCTTCAAATCCTTTTTCTCAGTTTTCTTCTTAAAGCTAGTTGTCTTGTTCGGTTTGTTGGATTTGTACTTCTTAGCAACAGTCTTTCTTTGTATGACATTTGCATTGTTCTGGCCAGATGTGCTAGGTGCATCTTTTGCTCTTGCTTTTTCTTCCACATCAAGGGCTGCAATGAGATCTTCAACAGAAATCTCTTCCCTCTTATGTTTCAAGCTAGTAGCAAAATCCCGCCAAGAGGCAGGGAGTTTAGCAACAATGCCCGCAGCCACAAACTTTGGAGGCAATGCACAGCCCAAGTGCGCAATCTCACCGACTAGTAGCTGGAGGTCATGAGCTTGTCCAACTATAGACTTAGCCTCGTCCATGCTAAAGTCGAAAAATTGCTCACATATGTAGAGCCAGCGACCTGCCTCTGCCTCTGCATATTTTTGCTCTAGTGCATCCCACAACTCTGTGGCGGACTTGTAGTCCATGTACACATCATAGAGCTGATCTGCCAGAACAGTTAGAATGCAGCCAAGAGCAGTATTGTTCGCAGCCTCAAACTGCATATACTGCTCAATCGTAAATGGATACTGTGGGTGGATAACCCACCACAGCCCCAAAGACATGAGCCAAAACTTGACTCTAGTCTGCCATCTACGAAAGTTCTGACCAGAAAACCTCTCAGGTTTCATCGCATCAGAAGCATTAGCCATTTCTGTATTGCAACAAAATTCACAATAAGGTTTCTGGAATGTTGAAAATATAGGCAATATTTTAATTCCAAGTTTTATTAGGAGACAGATATAATAAACTAATGATGCAATACTCACAACTAACAGCAGGCTATTCAACATACTTCAAAATATACTCAAGAAAAAATATAGCAACAAAGTCGTACGTGCGCGCGAACGACTTACTTGTTACCCTGATGAAGAATAGGAAGCCGCGCAGGCTTGACGCAGTGCAGAATGCAGGTGTCGCAGTGCAGTGAGCGGTCGCGCAGATGCGCTGCCCAGAAACCTTATTGCCGCCCCCGTGCAGGTCTTCACGGCAGCAACGGTTCGGAGATACCGCTCCTCTTCTTCGCGGTGCACGCCGGGAAGAAGAGTCGACGAAGTTCAGACGGCACAGTACTTGAGCACAAAATCACAGGGAAGAAGAAAAGGAGGCAGTGAGATTCTCTATACTATACACTCTGGACGTCTCCAGGTATATATAGACAGACTGATAACTGGCATGATTAAAACAGCCATTTACCCACTGGTAACTGACACATTCAACCAGCCATTTATTCACTAGTAACTGTCTATCATCAAAACCCCAGTAAAGCCTCTAATTCAAACGTTTGAATCTCATTCAAACACAGAGAGAGAGTGGTGCAGAGTTTAGCAAAAATAAAGATGGACTTGGTCTGCCACGCGGCGCGCCACGTCACGACACGGTCGCGCGTCGCAAGTCACAAGTCACGCGATTTTCACGCGAAAATACGCGAGTACGCGCGCGCGCGTGCGCGCGTGTGACTAGACAGAGCCATCCTCATACCATCTCTTTCCATATTCAAGGAGTGGGGAGGACTCCACCTTATAAATCGGTCTTCCTCCCCTTGCCTTAGCAATATGGTACTAACCATGCATGCTTTGGGATTCGCGAAATGGGCCTCGCTCATTGGGCCAATTTCTAACAGGCCACACTACTATAGAATATATCATCATAGACGATTTCATGAGCCGTCTGAATTTATGGGTCAGTAATAATATGAGATCATCACAGACGGCTTTCGAACCGTATGTGATGCAATATTTCACAGACGGTTTCAACTACTATCACAGACGGTTTGTAGTCGAAACCGTCTGTGATATTCTTTTCTATTCACAAATTTATTCTGTTAGTTGGCTAGCCTCAGGAAATGCTAGCTATACCCTCTGAAACAAACATATCAACATAGTATATATACATCCAATTCACATTCATTCATTTAAAAAAAGGGAATCCTTTTCACAAATCAATTAACTGAAATGAAATACATTGTCCATCCATGAACAAATACATGTATACATGAATAATTAAGATCAATCTTATTCCAGTGAAATTTGTTATACATTGTGGAATTCTCCATCTTCTTTTATGACTTTAGACCACAAGAAATACACACTGTTCTCGAATATCTAAGAGATCAGGCTATTCCAACGGAGTTGTAGTGATGGACAAAACCTGTCAGTAGGAAAATCAATGTCATTCATACATATGTAAATTGATAAGTATGAAATAATTATGATAATATTGACAAATTAACCTAAGGATCAATATAGATCTTCGCGGAATCGACGAGTAGTTGTATGTTGTGTCAAACATAGAATTCACAGGTGTTGCCCCGCAACTGCTGGTGGCATTGAAAAATAGAATTTATTAGTTCGACAGACATTGCTACAAAGTGTTATATAGGATTAATGTGTACAAGTGAATACCGAAAAATGTAAATCATGTCGCAAGGCGTCCATCCTTTTGGATTTTCGTACCTTTGCAACGTACGTGGCGAATGACCACATGATTCTAAGAAGATAGCCTAAGGAAAGACTACAATAATGTTATCCATGGAGGAAATATATTTACCTGTCGACTAATTGTTGGACAACCATGAAGTAGGTTTGGGTCCTCTTTAGGGAATCAAGGTATATTACCTTGTTCCGTTTTAGTATAATTATAATTAAAATCCAGTGAAACCTACATAGGTATGTTATGATCATTAAACCTAAGTTTGTATTGCTTATAAAGTACAAATTAATAAGTATAGCCACTAGTTCAGCACTTATCCCTTGTTGTAGGGCATAAGTATGAATTCCTTATTGTGATAAGCCTCCAATAAATTCGTGATGTAATTCTTAACGAATGATGCATCCTCATTGATGGTATCCATGGTGACCAAGTGTGGGTCGAGAAAACCAATTGGTGATTTCTTTACTCTGGTTTTAGTCACCATGTATCTACACACACACACAAAAGTAATGAGTTATATATATGATATTTATTGGTATTACTTGAACGTAGACCATGATTGTACAAACTTACATTTTCTAGCATCAAATGAGTGGGGCGTTGAGGGCGTTCAGTGTGTAGAGATCGAATAAGTCCTCGAAAGTCACCGTGAAGACACAATCATGAATATTATGCTGAAAATGATTCGGCGTGAACTTGATGGTGAAACCCAAGTGTTGTTGTCAATATTTCCATGATCACAGTGACAATTCCTCAAAAATTCTAATAGATTGTCTAATTGAATATTATCTTAGTATAGTATCAACGTCAAGAGCATGTAGAACCAACATATATTCGGCAAAGTCGAAGGACAGATGTAAGCAATACTGAGCAGGAGACTAAGGACTAGCTATTTACAAAGCTACCGACTGCACAAAAGTATACAACTAGCAAATGTGTATTCAAACTAGCAGAATACTTTTACATTGTAATTGAAATTTCAATCTTGACAAATTTGCTCATTGAGCAATCAAAAAGCCATAATCTATCATGCAATAGTTCTCCCATTGCTACCCAACAATCAAGAACATAAAGTAATGCTCACTGTGCTACTCGGAGAGGTGGTGTGCTTGGGGGAGGCAGCGTGCTCGGGGGAGGAGTGCTCAGGGGAGGCAGCGCATTTGGTAAGGCGGCGTGCTGGGGGGAGAAGGAGAGCTTGGGGGAGGAGGGATGCTTGGGGAGGCGGTGCACTCGGGGAGGCCGCGGGCTCTGGGGAGGAGGAGTGCTCAAGGGAGGCGGTGCGCTTGGGGAGGCGGCATGCTCGGGGGAGGAGGAGAGCTCGGGTGTAGCATTAGTACAGTAGTGAAAATCCTAGAGTGCAATATATAGGGGAATAATCACAGACGGTTCTACTTCAGAACCGTATGTGATATATATTATCACAGACAATTATATATATATATATATATATATATATATATATATATATATATATATATATATATATATATATATATATATATATCACACATTCTCATACACATATATAAATGTAAATATAGGACATATGACACATAAACATTTCATTCATCATTTCACTTGCTTATTTCCTTTAAAAATTATCCCTTCATGATGATCGACACGTATGTAGCCACTTTCATCACGCTCTTGCTTTACCCTTATGCCGTTTTCGAAAGGATACAACTCATCAAATTAATTGTATTCTTCCTCGTTCACTACATTCTGAACTCCGACAATCCTTCTTTTTCCATAAAGAATTATGTGACACTTCTTATTTGCCTGGTCGGTTACAAAGAAAACTTGAACAACTTGGTTAGCTAGTACGAATGGTTCGTCTTTGTATCCGACACATTTCAGGTCAACGATAATGACACCATACTTGTCGACCTTCACCTATGGGAGATGGACCCAATGACACCAAAACAAGGGGATCTTGAAAGCACGTAGTCGAGCTCTCAAATCTCCTCTAAGAACCCATAGTAGGAGTTCCTCAACCCATCGATACTGAACGCATTTATGCGGACACCGTTGTTTTGGTTAGTGCTCTTTACATCCTAAGCCTGCATATAGAATGTGTACCCATTTATATCATATCCTTACCATGTCATAACTGTAAATGTTGGCCCTTTTGCCAACCATGTCAGCATATCACTTGACGAGCTCCTAACGAGTCGCTCCTTCAACCATTGGTTAAACCGACTGTTGTGTTGTCTCGTGATCCAAACATCCAGCCGCTTTGGATTCTGTTGCCGAAGCACGTGCTTGTGCTCATCAATATATGGGGACACTTCAGTCATGTGTTGCAAGACTGTGAAATGGGCTTGACCATACACGTCTATATCTAGAGTGATTACTTTCCTTTTGATAGTCCTGATACCCTTGAGCCTCCCCTCATGGCGAGATTGAAGTACCCTTAAACCCTAAACAATGCTAGATGTAAATAAACTTCTCTCTAGATCTAAGTCTATGGTTAATAAACTATCTATAATTAATAAACTTCTCTCTAAATGGAAATAAATTCCTCTCTAGATCAATCTAGCTCGATTTAAACCATCTTCAATTCTTCTTTCAGCAAAAGCTATAGATCTAAATTATAATACAATTAGAAACAAATTACTAACTATAGGTAGTCAAGAAATGAATAGATCTATAATCACTCTTGCTAAATAGTCTCCTTTTACCAAATCGCCACCTCAAAGCCCTTGCCTCCAGCTCAAAGCAGCAGCCAGATCTGGAATTTAAGACAGAGAGTCGACGGGTCTGCGCGCAATTAATATAGTGGAATTACCACAGACGGTTTTTGATACAAACCGTGTGTGATAACTTCATTATCACAGACGGTTTGAATTAAAAGCCGTCTGTGATATTTGGCAATATCACAAACGATTTTTGGTAAGAACCGTCTGTGATACTTTACAGACGGAGTATCACAGACGGTTCTCACCATGAACCATCTGTGATATTATCTCTTCATAGACGGTTTTGGCGTTGGCAACATCACAAACGGTTTCTAAATTAAAACCGTCTGTGCTTGTATTTAACACTGACAATTTTGGGAAACCGTCTATGATGTACCGTTTAATATTAGGCTTCTTATAGTAGTGCCACTAGTTAACCTGTCAGGAAATATTTATCGTGACGGTCGTGATTCAGTAGGGAAATTGCTTTCGCCATCCCGTACCTATCTTCTTCTTGCATGTCATATGCTGGGTGGTCAGGGGCGGAGCCAGGATCCAGACAAAGGGGGGGCCGACCCGCCAAGGCGCCGGCGTCATAGGTCCTGGGCGCCGTGTGTCGGCAAAATTAGACATACACATATATAATTAAACATACGCATATATATTGTCATATAAATTCCATCATAACACATATGACAAAATAATGTAGCATACGTCTAGCATACTGAAAAGACTCTCTCAGTGGTCGCTGTTGATACTGGAAGAGTTATGACTAATCTTAGCAATCTATCGACCATTGGATAAATAGAATTTTTACCTAATCTCACTAGTCCCTTTGTTAGATCAGCAAGTGATGGCAATGTACTTAGCTCTAGATGGTTGCATACATCAAGTTGAAAATGTGGTAGCTCCAATTGAGCTTGATCTTGACTTGAAAAATCAGCGGGATAGTACTTTTCCACCAGAGTACTTATCTTTGAAATGTCAAAGCCATCTTTTCTTGGATCTAGTGAGGCACAAAGTGATAGAAGCTCTGTTGCTTGAGAACTGAATCGATCTTCTAACTCAATCAATTGTTGGTCGACCGCAACATTAAACACATCTATTTTATAATGGTGAAGAGTGGTGGTATTATCATTTTTGTTCCGAGATTTGGTCACATCCACACACCTACAAATTGCGACATGTAGTTAAACAAGTTAGATATGTACCATAAGAATAAAAAAAATATGCATTTGTGCTCATATTAAAAAACTGAAGGTAAGATAATAACTTACTTGCGATTTAAATCCGAAATCTCAATCTCGTGCTTGTCACAAAAGGCTTTCACCTCCTCAAGAAGTGGTTCCCAGCCATCATTTCTCAAGTCACTAAGCAATGATTTTGTGTTAGAAATGCAGGGGCCTAATTGACTAATTGACTGTGATGAAGGGTGATTAAGGGGTCCTATTAATGCATTTGGTGGACCATTGGGGGGGGGGGCCAGACCCCTGCCCGCCCCCCCCCCCCCCTCTCTCCGCCCCTGTGGGTGGTTATTGGAGGCAAGTAACTTTAGAATGTTTTGGCCAGCTGTGTTATAGTAATGCTCCATATCTTGCTCTTTGTACAAAAGACAAGCAAGAAAGAGCAAGATCGTTCAAAGATATCTTATTGAAGGAACTTGTGGGCAATGCCGCCTCATGCTGTTTTGCAATTAAGGAAAATGCTCTCTCTCTCTCTCTCTCTCTCTCTCTCTACATTCTAAATGTTCTGTTGTGAAAATTGGACAAACTCCTGGAGTGTCATTGATTTGAACTTGAGGTGCAGATTACACAACATAAGAGGCTAGCTCTTCATCCTAATACTTGTTCATATGCCATTTTATTTCTGAAACTTTTTCAAGTATGAGAAACCGCATATTTCTAGTTGTAGCTACTGCTAGCCGTACGTATATCTATCTACTAACTTCCTAAAAATATACTAGCGCATATTCAAACGAGCATGGCCAAGCTCATTTGTTTTTGAATATTCTTTCGCAGTGGGTGGATGTCTCTGTGGCACTAATGTTCTTGGATGAATACTTAATTTGTTACTAAACTTGGATGAAGAGTATGTTTACGGAAGCTTGAACTTGGTTTATGTTGTCCTGAATTGATGGATGAGTGTTCAATGGAAGCTTAATGTATATGTTGTTCAATTGATGATTCATATTAATGTGTGGATTACTTGGATTATAGATGTGTGTATGTACATATTAGTTGTAATAACATGCAACACAGTTAAATTAATGTGTTTTCTTTGCATTTATTTTTTGTTTACAATTTTATTTTTTCTGACGGTATGAGATAACGGACAGCAAAAATGACATATACCCTAGTGGGAATAACCGTCAGAAATATTTTGGCCAAAACCTGACATGGAAAAAATTTCCTATCGGTGAGTGCCAGGAAATGCCGGTGGGAAGTATTTTCCTGTCCGTTATCCATAAGCCAAATTCCTTTTTTGCGTCATCATTGTACTCACACGTATTTCCCTATGGTTCCCCATAAGGAAAATTATTCCTGACGGTAAATCGTTTTTCCCTGACGTTTTTGCCCTGTCGCGAAAACTCCACGTTCTGGTAGTGAATGGAGCACGCACATGGAAGCCTAGCATTCCAACCCAACCCAATCTTGGGCTCGATCCATCCATGCTTTTCATCTTTACTCTCTCTCTCTCTCTCTCTCTCTCTCTCTCTCTCTCTCTCTCTCTCTCTCTCTCTCTCTCTCTCTCTAATCGGATTCCTTTTATTTCTCTGTTTACACTAAAGCCTGCGGGGGCACTTGCTCCACGCACACCTAGAGATATGCTCTTACTGTCCAGCTTTATTCCCTTCCCAGCTAGTGCCTACACCTGTTGTTCGTGGACAGGGAATACAAAGAAACCTTTTCAGAAGGTGGATCACTGGATTGCTATAGCAGCATGTTTGTGTCGATCGCCTGCCTGTTTGTTATGAGCATGCACTATCCCAATTAGCGGGGTAAAGTCTTGGATAACGATCTCTTTTTTTTTTTATGAGAAGTTGGATAACGATCTCATTTCGTATATATCTCTACTCGTTAGAACAAATCGAGCTAGCGCAGGATGCGAGCTGGCCTCTTGATTGAAATTTTCAGAAGACAGCTATAGCTCTGGATAGCTCTTGCAAATTACAGAAAAGGCAGAACAGATTCTGCAGGCTGGCTTGCTAGTTAACACCTTGCGATTTTTCTCCAGCTTGCTTGCCTCAGTACGTAACAGCGAGCTAGCCGACGCATGCCACGGAGGTGGATCCTGTAACGATCCTATTTCTAAGACTGTCAGTTTTTCCCTATAATTATCCAAGATGATTAATTGCGAAGTGTTGTAAATGAGCGTGCATCAAATATGCTTATGCTTTAAACTTAAAAGCCAAACATTTATTACAGGAGATTATATGATATATTAGCCGAGTTTACAACATAAAGAGTATCCAAGCCCAAAGTTTACATTACAACACAAAAGGACCTCTAAAAGATCCACGGGCATGCTTGAGCATAGATGAGATCTAGAACCAATTATAATCGTCTTCTTTTAGGGGATCATCAAAATCTCCTTAGTAAGGTTCTTATTTTTCCTTTCATTTGAAATCCTCATGTGGCTTCGAAAGGAGTGACTTTAAGATATGCATAGCTCTTTTGACGATGTTGGATATCTTTCGTTTATCTCTAATAATCTTCACATGGGCTACAACATTATGAACAATTTGTGGCCCAAGAAGTTGTCGTTCTCTGGTCTCTGTCCAATTTAATGGTATTCTACATTCTCTTCCGTATAAAGCTTCAGATGGTACCATTTCAATACTAGCTTGGTAGCTGTTGTTGTATGAGAATTCTGTCAGTACTAGCTTGGTAGCTATTGTTGTATAAGAATTCTGCAAATGACAACCATGTATTCCATGCTGCTCCATAAATGAATGCACATGCTCTTAACATATCTTCTAAGATGTGATTTACCCTTTCTATTTGTTCTCCAGTCTGAGGATGGTATGCTATGCTGAATACCAAATTTGTTCCCATTGTGTTATGTAGTTTTTTCCCAAAATTTATATGTAAATTGTGCTCCTCTGTCTGAGTCTATTCTTTTAGAACTCCATAAAGTATCACAATCTTTGTCAAATATAATTCTACCAATTTATTCTTCTCGTAAGTCTGTCTGATTGGTAGAAAATGTGCACCTCAGTTAGTTGACCTATATTCACCCATATGGCATCATATCATTTCGGTGTCTTAGGAAGTCCAGTAATGAAATCTATGTCGATTTCTTTTAATTTCCATTCTAGAATTGACAATGATTGTAATAATCCTGCTGGTCTTTGATGCTCTATTTTAATCTTCTGGTATACATCACAACGTGTTGTATATTCGGCCATTTCTTATATCATATTGCTCCATAAAATATTTTTTTCAAGTCTTGATACATTTTCGTTCCTCCTAGGTGTATGAAAAATAGTGATGAATGGGCTTCTTCAAGAATTACTTCTTTCAATTCCTTATTTGGAATACAAAAGCAGCCATAGAATTTTACTATACCCTGTTCATTTTTCGTAAATTTTGATGAGGCTTCTTTCTAAATGGTCTTCTAAAGTTGTTGTATTTCTTCATCTTCTTCCTAAGCAAGCCTGATTTGTTTTGTAAAGGTCGGTTGCATTTCTGATGCTGGTATTAATCTCTACTTGGTTATCTCTAAATTTAGTTGTTGTATTTCCTTCCGTAGTTGATGTTGACATTCTGACACAGTAACTATGTCATTATATATTCTTCGACTCAATGCATTTGTGGTAACATTTTCTTTTCCAGGGTGATATTGAATATCTAAGTCATAGTTCTTGATCAATTCTAACCATCTTCGTTGTCTTATATTCAAAGTCATAGTCCTTGATCAATTCTAACCATCTTCGTTGTCTTATATTCAAATCTGGCTGGGTAAAGATATACTTCAAACTCTAATGATCGGAAAATGTTTCACAATGATTTTCCAGTAAATAATGTCTCCATACCTTCAAAACATATACCAGTGCTGCTAATTCTAAATCAAGTGTTGGATTATTTTCTTCATGTGGTCTTAATTGTCTTGAAGCATAAGCCAAGACTCTTTCATCTTGCATTAGTACACATCCTAACCCTTGTCTGGAAGCATCACAATAAATTTTGAAATCCTTGTCAGGATTGAGAAGTATCGGACTAGGGTTGTGGTCAATTTAGTCTTCAATTCTTAAAAAACTTTGTTCACATTTGTTTGTCCATTCGAATGGGTTGTTCTTTTTAAGAAGTTAGTAAGAGGGCATGCTATTTTCGAGAATCCTTCTACGAATTAGTGATAATGACCAGCCAATCCTAGAAAACTTCATATCTCTGTCACTGTCTTTGGTTGCTTCTACTCCATCTTAGCTTTCACTTTTTTTTGGGTTAAACTTTACTCCTTCTTCTATGATAATGTGTCCCAAGAAGGCAACTGCTTTCATCTAAAAATCACACTTGGTAAATTTGGCATATAATTGATGTTCTCGTAACTTGGTTAAGGCTATATGTAGATGTTGGTTTTCTTCTTCATATCCTTGGAATATATCAACATGTCATCTACGAAGACTGCCACAAAATGATCCATGTATACTTGATTCATTAAATTAATGAAATATGTTGGGGCATTAGTTAGATTGAAAGGAACTACTATACATTCATCTAACCTATATCTTGTTGTGAAAGCAATTTTCTCTCGATCTTGCTCCCAAATCTTGAGCTAATGATATCTAGATCACAAATATATCTTGGAAAAAACTTTAACTCCCTTGAATTGATAAAATAAATCAACAATTCTTGATAAGGGATATTTATTTTTGATGGTTACTGCATTCAATCCTCTGTAATCTATACATATTCTTAAACTTTTCTTCTCAGCAGATAACATTGATGCTGACCATGGTGAAACATTAGGATGAACAAACTCTTTGTTTACCAATTCATTCAACTATTTCTTGTTTCTGGAATCAATTCTATAGCAAGTTCAATATGTCTGTCTGGTGATCTTCTAGGCAATTCCTCTAGAAAATCATCGAGATATTCTTAACTACTAGAACTTGTGTTACTCCTTCCGCCATATGTTGTTAATGTTTCCTTTCATTTCTTCTATCAAGGTATGATAATTCTCCACTATCACTTTCTGTCTCTCTGAATTAATTAGTGTTACTGACTTTTTTCACGATCCACTTTTGCTTTATGTTTAGTTAACCAATTCATTCCTAGTATGGTATCCAATCTTCTCATGTCCAATAGTAACAAGACGGTTTAAAATCTAACCCATTGTATTTCTATATTCCAATTACTACGCCAAAAGTGGGATTTCATCCTACTTCTGAGTGTTTACACATAGGGTTTTGTAAAAAGACAAAAGGCAATTGATTTTTCACAGCGAATGCCTAAGAAAGAAATGAATGGTAGCTCCAGGGTCAAATAAAACCAATAAGGGATTTGAATAGACTAAGAACATACCAACTATAACATCAGTGGCTCCTGCAACTTCGGTTGAGATATGGTTGACCTGTCCCTGAATTTGTCTTGAAGTGCCTCTTCCTACTGGTTGTCCTGTTGGTCTTCATGTTGGATTCCCTGCTTGCATCAATCCTCTTTGATTTGTTGGTGTGATAGTAATTATTCTGAAGGCTAGTTACTGACCTTTGGCTTGAATTTTTACCACTTTAGATGGCAAATCTCTCTTTGGGCATTGACTTCGATAATGACCATTTTGTCCACACTAGAAACAATTCATTGCTCCTAGTTAGCAATTTCTTTGGTAATAGTTTCCTCCACACATATGGCATTGCACTAGAATGGGTCGAGGGGCATTAAACTATGGTCTTGGGGCTATGATGGCTGGTCTCCTTTGCAAATATCGGAATGGTGGTGATGTCATGATCCTTCCATGGGGTGCGCTTGATGATGACACCCTTTGTATTGCCCTTCCTTTTCGAGTATCTTCCAGTTCGCTTCTTGCTTCTTCTGCTACTAGGAGTTTATTCACCATAGATGATAAATCTTTAAAGTCAAGAGCTGATATGTGAAACTTAAGGATTTCTATAATCCTTCCATGAAATGTTCCTTCTTATTTTCCTCCTATTAGTATCTTCAAGGGTGTAGCAAGCTAAATGATCGAAGTGATGTAGATATTCTATCACTGAGCGTCCTTGCTTGAGAGCAAGAAACTCTCAATGTTTTACGACAACACCACCATAAGGTATGTGGGCTTGGTGAAATGCATCTTCAAACTCTTTCCATAATATGTCTCTTCCTGAATGCAATGTCTGGTTGTTATCCACCACACAACTACTTGGCCTTGTAGTTGATGTGAAGCAAATAAAGTCTTCTCGTAATTGCATTGTGTTGTATTTAGTTTTCTCTCAATATCTCTGATCCAATCGTCTGCTGCCATTAGATCAGATGATGTTCGGAAAATTGGCTATTGGGTATTCTAGAAGTCTGATCATTGGAAGTTATAGTTGTTCCATCTTGATTGGTTGTTACTTCTGAGGAAGTTCCTACTGTTGCTTGCGATCTTGCGGCTATTTGTTCTAAAAGCCTTGCATGCTGTTCCATCAATTTGTTTGATTTTACTCTGCCTAAAACCTAATTTGCTCCATCATGGCCAATACTTCCGCAAGAATGGGTTGATTTTTTTTGCTGAATTTACTTCGCTAGCATGGTCGTTTCCCTGGCCTCTGGATTTGGTGCCCATCATTTTGTTATTTATTTTGTTGAGGTGAGATTCACTTTTGCAACAGTTTTTAGGGATGTTAGATAGATGAGTAAGAATTAAGATAGTGGATGAGAGTACAATGAACAAAGTAAAGATTAGAATGAAAGGAGAGAGACGAATTTTGATAGGGATGTTGTACATATAGTGGTAGAAAATAAATTATAGATTAATTAACATAACTTTTATTTATTTTATACAAGTTGTACATACACTACTTATAAGGTACATATTACAACTTGTTTTATACACATAAAAACCATTTAGAGGGTTTACACCTCTATTCTAGTGTAATTTACATGCCATGTCTCAACTTCCGATCTTCTTTAATTTTCACCCTCAGAAGGTGGGCTGTTGGATGTGTATCAGACTCGTTTCATTGGCTGCTCTTCATCATCATCCATTGGTTCTTTCCCTTTGCCCTGGATGTCTTCAGCTTTGGCTTTCCCATTTACATGGGAGGAGGATCTGTAAAACATGTTATGATATTGACGAGCATTTTTTATCGGTTGTGGTTGAACATTTGATTTTCTTGGTGGATCTTTCATGGTATGTGCAAGAATATCCAGTGTCTCCCCACAATCTGACATTTCTCCAGCTCCAATCATTTGTCATCGTCATAAGTCCCTCCATGGTATATGTTCTTCATGTTGGGCTAGATATAGTTGATGTTGCAGTTCTTGATATTCTCCTAATGTTCTGGAATACAGAGCTTCTTCATATATAATATGTTGTTTTGCTTCATCCAGATGATGATCTTCGTTTGCTTCTAGCTAAGGTACTGAGAAGCTGGCACCATGGTTAAATTCTTATGGAATAATATGGAATGGTGAGTTGTCAAATTCCTCATCATAATATCCATGGAGATACAGTACTGGGCTTCTCTGTGCGTGTCTACTGGTAGAAGGTGCCTCGTGGTACCCACATGGAGTGTTGCAATGGGGGCACCTCGGACATGGCTAGCCATTGTTGTAGTAGCATGCACATATGCAGCTAGGATTCGTGCAACAACATGTTGGAACACACGAACTTCCTATGTTGATGACCTCCTTGTTGCCCCTCTCATGCTGCATCTATTGCTGGAGGCCACCGTTTTCCTCATTGAGACTGTCAATCCACGCCTCCATTTCTAAGATTTGCTCCCACAGTGTATCCACGTACCTCACAACATAGTGTTTATAGGGAGGATTGATCCAATGAATGAAGTTACATTTCGCCATCTGCTGGAAAGGAGGGTTAACATGAAAGCTCTATTAGCAGTAAGAGAAAATAAGCTACTGGCTAATTGTACCACAGAGTGTGGGCATCAGAAGAAACGTCGTTTGCCATCGAAATGGCCTTCAATGACTATTTTATAATTTTTGGAGCTCATTTGCTATATATAACAATTCCTACAAATATCGAAATCATATAAATTTTTGAGCAATATTCAGAGGAGATAAAATTGTACAAAATTACACAATGAAGTACATTGTGTTAGGAGTCTATGCATAAAATTTTATAATTTTTTATTTCATTTTCTATATTTAAAAATTCAAACAAATATGATATAAAATTACAAATTTAGACAGTTGTTAAGCTTGCCGTCCTGTGGGCGGACGGCAGGCACCTGCTGTCTGGTGGGCGGGCGGCAGGCGTCTGCCTTCTGCTCACGGGGCGGCAGGTGCCCACACGTCGTCTCCCCATGCTGCCGCCTGCCCACCGGATGGCAAAACTGCCATTTCTGTAAATACACTGCGCATACGGCTAGTTTTGTAAATACCATCGCAAACAGCGCCAATTCTGCTAAAAATTCTGATTTGGCCTCTTGTGATAATAAAATTTATACTGTATTTTTCAATTTTTAGTATATTTTATTGAATTAGTACTATTTTGTCTTTTTCATTAAATATAATTATATTATATATCTTATTTGGCTGTGCACAATCTAAATTCTTTGCTCTACCTCTGGTGACTAGTGTGAAGGCTGAAAGAACAACTACGAGACTAGGGGACGATTGTATTGACTACGGCTGTTGATTTTTGGTTAAAAATAAATAATAAGTCGAAAGAAATGACTGTTAAAAGGAGGACACGAGTGGTAAAGAAAGTGAGGAAGAGATACGTGCGTAAGACGGGGGCGAGGAGTGGGATGCGTGATATATCTATGACCCCCTGTTTTATCCTCAAGTAAAACTGGAATAAGAAAAATGAGAAAACCGTTTCAAAAAACTAAGTATTTATATTGTCTTCTAGCTTATCCGAGCGTAAACAAAAATAGAATCCAGTACTAACGTTCCCTGAGGCAGCCCAAAGCAGCTAGCTCCAAGCTAGCATCCATTCCTCGTTATAACGACTCATCAGTGACAAGATCAGCACACAATTTGGACGTTTGCGGCCCTGCGGAACTTGCACAGCGTTGTTGCGGGTAGTTCTATTAAATTGTCAATCATGTTCGTGCAACTCATTTCAACGATCACTAATTAGATTTTAGCTAGTAGCAAACATGGGGTGAAAGAATTTTCATCACCAAAATTGTCGTGGTGACTCGAGCTTAATTTGTCTCCGCTTAGACCCCGGCCCCGGTAGCCCAATCTGATATACCATAGTGGGCCTACCCCGAGGTTCGGTGGGTTTGTTTTTTTAGCAGATCGTTTGGGCTTTGTTAACTACATGGAGGTTGGCCTATGCGTTACAATCCAACCCTGTTTTGGGACCATGCAACAACGAAGTTGGCCTATCTGGAAGGCGAGACAAGCCCACAGTACGGCCCAAACGCCGCGACCGCTGGATCGTTTCCCCGCGTCCGTGGCCCGATGGCTGTGCCGCCGGTTACGTGTCAGCGCGCGAGCCACCACCCGTCCGGCGACCGCTGCCCCCACCTCACCCTCTTCTCTTCTTTCTCACCCCACCGCTACTCCCCACCTTAAACCCGTCCCCGCCATGGCTCTCGCCTCCACCTCCCCTCTCGCTGCCACCGCGCGGCCTAATCCCTTCACGTCATCCTCGCGCTGCCCGCTTCGCCGCCTCCCGCGCGTCTCCTGCCAGGCCACCGCCGACCGTCCCCGCGGCGGCAGTGCGTCGAACGCCTCGCCGGCGCCGCCGGGGTGGCGCGTCGCGGTCTCCGCTGCCCTAGCGATGGCCGTGGTATCGGCGATGCCGGCCTACGCGGACCTCAACAAGTTCGAGGCGGAGCAGCGTGGCGAGTTCGGCATCGGTTCCGCCGCGCAGTTCGGCTTTGCTGACCTCAAGTATGCGCGCCCCCTGCATCTTTCGGTCTCTTATTCTTGTTCATATTGTTTGCATTGGGTTGCTGATGGGATCCTTATCTGTGCGGTTCTGCAGGAAGGCTGTGTACGTTAACGAAAACTTCAGGTGGGTTCTTAATTTTGCTCGTTCAAGTTAGAATTCTTGGATGCCTCTCGGTCAACTTTTGCTGTGACAGATAGATTTTAGGGAATAGTTGAAGCAAATCCAGGTTCATTAGTAAACATAAATTTCACTTGGTTTGTGTCTGTTTGGGTCTGAACGTAATCTTGGTTCTCAACAAGTGTAGATATTAGTGCTCTCTATAAAGCTTCAGTCTTTGATACAATGATATCCTTATTTTTTAGAGATTATATTGTCACCAAATTTTTTTGGGTACTCAGAAATGATCTAGCTCAAGCTGATGTCGTCGTGCTGGTATTGTGCGTGGATTGTCACACTATCTCTAGAGCGTAGATGGATTATGCGTTTTTGAAACATTGGTTTATCCGTTTAACCTATATACTAGATGGTGACCTATTGCTGTGTAAAGTTTGCTTAAGTATGGAGAAAAGACTGTCCAAATGTTCAACATAATTTACTATAACTCTGTAGCAATTAAACAGCATTTTAGAGGAACAATTAATCAACTATTGTGATGCTTATTACCACATTTTTTTAAATAGATGGATAACTAAAACAAAATGTAGATTTGACTATTCATTATTTCCCCTTTATCTAAGACTTAAGTTGTTGATGTAGGCGGGCAAACTTCACAGCTGCTGATATGAGGGAGTCAAATTTTAGTGGTTCCACATTCAATGGTGCCTATTTTGAAAAGGCTGTTGCTTATAAAGCAAATTTCACTGGTAAGTGAAACAACACCTTTTCATTATGTGGACATGTTAAGCTTCCTCTCAGATGTTGCCATACTTGATGTGTGTAGCATGCTTGATGCACATAATTACCTTTGTTTAGTGGTCAGCGGTCCTCTGATGTGCCTTACCAGGGAGACCACTAGACTAGATGTTGTCATACCCCCCGTGTCCACTACTTTTTACAAGCACCCCCACTAATACATCTGAGTATAAATTCAGAACAAGAAGCTAACTCTGAATTGTCTTTATTTTGTTTGAAGTTGAATCAAATACAGTACTAATAAGGCCTTCCTTGTTACTAATGGAAAATTACAGAAGGTTTCTGCATCTGTTTTTTTTATGTTCTAGTTTGACTGCATTTGAGTATGGTCATGAAATACTTTAATCTTTTCATGTGGTTACTATATTTTTCACCATAGTGTTCTTTTGATCTTTTGCAGGTGCAGATTTGAGTGATACTTTAATGGATCGCATGGTAAAACCTGAATGCATTCTTTTTAGCTTGATCATGTTGTTTTTATCTACCAACTATTTTGCACAAATGGATGTGGCCACATATGTAAATTACAGTCATTTGTGTAGATTGTATGCATGGATGCAGCATACAGAATAAACTTGCTATATCAACATTAAAAGTCCGGTCTATGTTTCCTCCTTTTCTGTAGTAATAAATTAAATTGATGTTAACTATGCTTAATGCTTTAGGGTAAGACAAGATATAAGAGTATGAACCCAAATTGGTGCTCTATTGGCATGGTCTCTCCACTTTACGGTGCTAATTTCCATATTGTTGGCTTCCTCTGTTTGTGTTATCCTTGTATGAAATCTTTTTTAATAGCACAGAAATACCTAATTATCTAAAAGATCAATTTACGGGTTCTAGAATAGGATAGAAGAGTGAAACTAAAGGGGAACTTTATAATGAAGAACTAAAACTGATTGACTTTGTAATTGCTGAGTAAGAAAGTCATTGTGATCACATGTCCCCTACTTTAGTATGAGTATTTTCCTTGCTATATCTGTATGAGGGGTTATGGAATATCGTTGCTTAGCCATCTGTTCTTATCTTTGATTCTGTTGTGGTTGGAGACAGCAGTTCTGATGTTTTCATGTGCTGTCTTCTTATATCTGTAAAAACTGCATACCTTCACTTCTATTGGAATCGGGTTTTCCTTGTGTGAAAAAATGTCTACTTCTAGTAGTTATGATGTTCAAGTGCATACGAGTAACCTGAGATTCTAGTAAACAATAATCACACGAGAGTGAAACCGCATCTTCTGTTGCACAGTGGATTCATGTTGATCTAGAGGCATTTGGAAAATAAAGAAGGAAGAGACCCAATGCATTCATTTGTGCAGATGCAGAATTTTGACATTAGGATGTCAAAAAATAATGTAATCAAGCATAACTCTTGGCAAGAGTAGTCTTCTTATATTACTTCTGGTGTTATAAACTTATGTATGTGCATTGTTAGACCTGCAAATGTGAAGAGTTCAATGTAGCATTCACTGATGGCAACTAATGGAGCCTTTGCTCCTGTTCTTAATTTGCAATAGGAAAAGTTGTCCAAATAAATAATTCCAGCAGAATTACCTTTAAGCAAGCTTTGAAACTTTGAATATTGTTGACAGGTTCTCAATGAAGCTAACCTCACAAATGCTGTTCTTGTACGGTCAGTGCTTACACGTAGTGATCTTGGTGGAGCAGTCATTGAAGGTGCTGACTTCAGCGATGCTGTTATTGACCTACCACAGAAACAGGTACATAATCTCATGAATGGCACTACTGTCACATAATTACGTCACTTAGGTTTATGATTCCTAGTTTGTGAAAGCTGGCCAATAAACGGTGAATAATGCACAAGCAAACCATAGAAGAGGAAAACCATGAGATGAACTTGACTATTGTCTATTTGTGTCCTAGCCGTGATGTCTTGTTTCTCTAGGAGGAAAATTCCATGTGCTCAACAATCAATATGCATCGGATGTTTTATTTTTCATCAGCTACAGCAATGTTTTAGTCTGACCAGAGTACCAGACAATGCATTTTCCTCATGTCAAGCATTAGTGGCAAATGCATGAAAAGTTGAGAAACATTGCCTTGTTGTTTTCATCGAAGGTCAAAACTAATCTTGAATGCAATATTTAAACATGTTGTTCGTATTCTCCACTGAACTATGATATACCAAAGGATCACCCTATGACGCCATGTTATTTCTGGTGATCTTCAGGGTCCATCTTCAATGTCTGCGTGAGTTCTCTCGTATAGTTGTAAGCACGCAAACCAAAGATGATTTATTCTGATAATCCATTTGTAGGCTTTATGCAAATATGCAAGCGGAACCAACCCTGTAACAGGTGTCAGCACCCGGAAAAGCCTTGGATGTGGCAACAGTCGCCGAAATGCATATGGGAGCCCTTCCTCCCCTCTTTTAAGTGCCCCACCACCAAAACTTCTAGACCGTGATGGTTTCTGTGATGAAGGTACTGGTATGTGTGATGCAAAATGAAAGAGGAATGATCCAGCATACTGCAGAAATTGAGCACTGAATGCTGTATATACATCCGAGATTGGGTGAAAGGAAAGGCAGACCTCGGAGAATCCAGCTTCTCTTTTTGCGAGTGTTGTAACATTGCAACGGGATCAGGTAAACTAGGGAATGTACAATGTAGATAAGGTATGGATACTGAATATTTGTTGCTGTATATATCATACTATATATATGTATGTGATAGATCGTATTGTAAGTACCTCTCGCCTTTGTTCTCAAGTGCATTCCTACGGCTAGCTAGTTAACCACAGCAGTATTCTGTCAGTAAAAATACCCATTCCATTTCAATGAATTGAGATGCATATATGAAAGTTCATAAGCATTGCTGATGCATCAGCGGTTGACCGTCGCTGCCGTTTTGAATGATGGACTGCACAAATAGACGTCCATCGACACCTTAACTATTTTTTTACAAATTGTCCAGTCAGTTACTGAAGCCCCTTGGCTTCAGCTTTCAGCTACCTTAATTACTAACATCGGATCCAGAGGCCTGATGTCAAATAATACATGTATAACAACTTCGGTTACATATTTGTTATGTATGCTATATGCATGTATACCTTGATATATCATGGCATATATAGCCGGCTATATTTGTACGCTAGATGAGATCTGGATGGTATAAATTGTATACGGCGTCCAATGGTTTTGATTTATGTTTGTGTAAGCGAGCTATTTCCACAGATCAGCATCGCCGCCGCCGGAGGCAGACGTCGAAGCGTAGTCCAAGGCGTCGCCATGCTTGTTCTCTGCGTGAAACACCTGCTCCGGATTGGAGTAACTGGACTCCTTGGGAGCGTCATCACCGTGGCTGAGCAGCTGAGACGCAACGAACTAGTCGAGAAGCCTCCAGTCCGTGACCGATGCGTCGCCGGCGGCCATGTAAACTGCCTGGTCCATTGGCGGTTGCTGCACGGTGGACCTGGAGGCTTCGTCGTGTACTGTAAGGGCGGTCGATGACCGGAGGCTGCTGCTACTGCCAGTGCCATGGCCAATGTAGGCCGGAGGCTTGGGGCTCCGCAGCTGAGGAAGCTGCTGCAGGAAGGCCTCCTGTGGCAGGAGGTGATGGTACTCCAGCTCCGGCTTGCAGTGGCCATAGAGCTGCTGCTGGCTGTGGTACGCCGCCGCGTTTTGGTGGTGGTGGTGCACTAGCTGCCTCGGCGAGTCGAGGTCCGGCATGAACGCACCGACGACACGGTCGTCGAACCAGCACGGCGAGCTGTTGGCCATCCTTCGCACCGTCTCCACCCGCTTCTTGAACACCCGGCACAACACCCATCCTTCCTCCTGATCAATTTAGTAATCCATACACAAACGAGCAGCGTTTGTTAGGCTCGATCACATGAAAGGACATTCTCTTCTACTAGGCCGAATTACGCACGTACCGGAGTAGCTCCGTTCTCGTTAGTCTCGAGGCGATACTCGTGCATGATCCAGTCGGACTTCTGGCCGCTGGGCGCTTGGCTCTTGTAGAAGACGAGCGTCTTCCTGATCCCGACGAGGCAGTTTTTGGTGTAGATGGGCTTGTCCCTCCCCGTGGCCTTCCAGAAGCCTGCGCTCATTGCCCTGTTGGTGCGAGTGCCCGTCGTATACTTCTTGTCCTTGTGGCTGAGGAAGTACCACTCGTTCTCCATACCGATCTTGCACATCTCTGTTTGCTCCAAAATGGGTCGATGAGTTCAATTCAGGTCAGCGTATAACCATATGCTCAGCAAGTAACAGCAACTTCATGATCTCAGTTGCATGAACTGATCGAGGGAAATATATATGTATGGCTATGATCACCTTGGAGATCCCAAGGCTCAATTTTGTACAAATCGACGTCTTTTATAACGTCAAGGTCGATCTTCTTCGATGCCACCTTCTTCCTCAGGTAGTAATCGACGAGTTCCTCGTCGGTAGGGTGAAAACGGAAACCGGGGGGAACATGGGAGAAAGTAATCATCTTACTCCACCGATAGAGTGACTGCAGGACAAGGTTAATTAAAAATTTTAGTACAAGATCAAATATATAACACATGAAATGTCGTTAAACTCAGGATCAAATAAAGAGTGTGCCTGTTATATACTCATTTCTCAAAAACAAGCAGCTAGCTCAATTAGGTCACATCGTATTATACTATATAATGCCTATTTGGATTATTCTTTACTTGGCTGTTCTGCTTTGTGGTCCTACGTGCTTCGTGATTTGGGTGTGTGTAGTAGCGTGATAGTAATTCACTCGAGCGTGTTCGATCTGATCATCTGAGGGAGTGGGCATGCAGGTTACCATCTTTCAGCCATTGTAAGGCATGAATAGGAAGGACCACCACCTATCTATCTTGAGCATGCATACATGGAGTGACCACATGAAATCCTGTGAAAAACTACAGTGAGAATGATGGAATAGTACAGCTAGCATGCTAGTAAGTTAGAACATCCACATTCTGACACCATGATCTCAGTAATGCCATGAAACACCCAAAAATTTTGAACTTTTTGAAATTTTATTTAATTTTGATTAAATTCGGATTTCTTTCCCTTTTTGCAAATTCTAGTGAAAATGTGCCTTCCTATTTTGGCAAATGCGCTTTCTTCCTTCCTCTGGCGCTGCCGCGCGACGACGCCTCTCCTTTGCCTTCGCGCTTTGCTCGCCGCTCGCCTTTCCACCTCTGCGCCAGATATTTGGCGCCGCTTCCCTCACGCCGTGTCGCCCCGGTGCAGTCGGTCCCACTCGCCAGCCTCACCTCCTCACTCCTTTCTTGCCCCGTGCGTAACCGTCTTTGCATTCATCCCCCTTGCCGCAGTCCTACCAGAGCCATCCCCCCTGCCCAGCGTAAACCAAACGCGACCAAAGAAATATCTCCAGGTGAAGCTCCTTTAGACACTCCCACCTATCTCCCCAAGCAGACGATTGCCCTCTCATCGCCCCTGTCGCCCGCAATTGAAGACCCCGAGCCCGGTTAACCCTAATCCCAATCTTGTGATTTTGTCTATAGTTTTTCGATTCCTTGTAGTGGCATGATCTTTAGAGTGTGCTGATCACAGTCGTACCTTCAATTGCTCAGTAGCATTTGCTTACAAGTCTGACCACTGTAGTCGCCGTCGGTCACCAAGGTCTCACCGTGGCTAGCCTACCTGGGCTATTCCCGAGCTTCGCCAACACTTCTAATATGATCCTTAGGTTCCCTAGATGGTTAAACCATAGCCAATTTAGCTCAAGCTCCACCAGAATCTATGGTCATCGCCGTGTGTACCACTGTCTTCTCTACTGCCGACGACCGTCCTCGTTCACCCACACCATTTGCCAAAGCCCAAAATGGAAACCTCACTCGTGACCGCTTCTGTTGGTAGAGACCATCACTCGTGGGCGTCCTTGTCTTCGCCGCGCTACCGCCGGCGAAGAACTCTGTTTTGCCGCCACGGTCGGGGGTCGGGAGGAAGAAGATAACGCCCCGCCGTCGATGTTTATCGATCTGTCCATCGGAGCGTTGATTCAGGTTCGAATCTTAACCGTTAGCGCTCACTCTTCACCTTCATCCGGGCCATTCACTCCGTGCGCATCTAGGCCATTGGCGCTGGGCACGCGTCGCCCATCAGGCGGAAGTGGGCGCGCCTGCGCTGGGCTTCGCCCGCAAGCGCGCGTGGGCCACGGCCTGCTCGGCCGAGCGCGGGGGCTGGGCTGCAGGCCGGTTTTTCCAGCGCGAGCGCTGAGGGCTGGGCTGCACTGTGCACATCGGGCCAGCCCAATACTGTAGATTACTTTTCATCCGGTTTTAGAAAAATCTATAAAAATCCTCAAAAATCCCAGAAAATCCATAAACACCAAAAATACCAAAATATACCATTTTGACCAGTTTAATATCCTAAATTCAAATTTGGCATCCATTCTTTCAAATATAAATTCTAAAAATTTAAACTTTACCATTTCACAAATTTGACCCCTTTAAATTCCGTTTCCACTGTTCCACCCAGTTCAAATATAATAAACTCAAAATTTATAAATTTAAATGTCATTAATTCAAATTTAAACCTTATGTCATATTCAGCTCCAAATAAATTCAAACCCTTCCGTTATTCAAATTAAATCCTAATAAAACCTCAAATTCATACAAATCAAAAAGCGACCATCCATTTCTAAATATTCATCACTTATTCTCAAAAATTTGTCTAACACCTATCACCCTTCGATCGTCTTGAACCCATCAAATCCACCCCTAGCCTTGTTAGTCAACTAAGCCCTACTAAACACCGACCACCCAACCCAGCCCATTTCTTTTTATGTTATTTCTTGTTTTTAATTGCATTTTGTTCCCAGTTTGCATCTTGCAAAGCAGGAACTTATTTGATTTCGTTTTCTACGCTAGTGAACGGACCAAGCGAGTTGGTCAACTGAAGGGAAACAAAGGCGGGTGAAGTACGTTGAAGCTGGTCAAGAATACCAAGAGCAACGAAAAGAAGGCAAGTCACATGTTTTTTATCATGTTGAATCCTATGAAATTTACATTATTTATTTAATGTATTTTCATTATTGATAGTTACAAACTGATATTTGTTTAAAATAAATATTTAGAATGACATGCTAATTAGATAAATCCTACCACTGATAAAAACCATGTTTACTTTGATGGCTACATTCACCTTGACAACCTTAGTAAGAATTAAAATATTGTACAAGTATATATATACGACCATCTCATTCAACATTTTACACTACTAAGTGACCTTGGCCGTTGGCCTGTAGGTTTGAAAAACCCGGAGAGGGCAGGGTGGAATGGGACGCCGTACCCTAGGCCGGTGATGCCGCTGTGTAGAGTGGGGTAAAGGTGTTGCGCGAAACCGTGCTGCGGATTTTTCCCATCGCTTTACCCTTCAACATGTACACTATTAAGGTTTGAATCGTGGGCTAGTGGATTTGGAAAAACCCGATCTAGGGTGAGCGTGCCCTAGAGCGGAGGTGCCGGTGTGCACAGTTAGGGTAAGGGTGTTGTGGGGGACCGTGTGGCGGTTTTCGCCCACCGCTTTACCCTAGAGTGGAGGTTGCGGACCTCGGAAAACTATAAGGGCAAAAACCTTGTGCTAAGTAAAAAACACAGTGATCACCCAACCACAAGTGTTGATACGTCAACCCTGGTCTAGTAGCTGCTCAAATTCGATTGAACCTCTACAGACGCAGTTTGGAGGCACCGTGCGAGTCCATACGGAAGGGGCTGAGCAGGGCCGTATGGAAGTTGGTTATTTTATTTGAACAATCTGACCGATCAATCTGAACTTCGATCATGTGTTATATGAGCCGCACAATAGTAGGCTAAGGTAAGTCAGGAGTTGCCTGAGCTTACTGGGAGGCCTACTAGGTAGAGGCTATATAAAGAATTGAGCAGCGAAAAGTCATGTTTTCTTAATATCAGACGTGGAATTAAGAAATCTTGTGGGTAAAGCAGGGCAACTCTGCAGAGTGAAATAAATGGTATTCAAATATGCCGTGCTTCCGGTTAATGAAGCTGTGTTAACTGGGTGATTCCAGCAACGAGGCATAAGTAGTGTTTCTGGTGTTGTTAATTTGAGTAATGATGAGACTTTATCTGATAACAGAAAACCCCTTGATCTTAAGGAGCAACTGTTTTAAAAGTTTTATTTGTTTGCAAATAAAATTGCATCCACCTCTTAATAAAACACTATACTCCCTTCCCTTGAGAATCCTGGCATATAGTTATATATTATTTTCCACATGTGATTTGCTGAGTACGGGGTTGGAGTACTCAGGCTTGCAAAATTTCCCCCCACAGATACCAGAAGAAAAGAAGATGCTGCGAGGGTTCGTGTTAGGGTTACGTCTGCACTCAAGTGTTCCTGTGGAGTTTTCTTCGGCTCTTTTGTATGTAAGTTAAGTTTTGGGCTCGGACGTCCGTATTGTTACTAAAGTTGACAATTAGGTCTTATTTTAATGAAATTAATCTCTTTTAATTGTTCGTGAGCAGGCTTGATACACTGTTAAGCCGCAACAGAACTCCTGGGCTGTTGTGGTTGGTAAGACGCCTCTGTTCTCAAAAATGGGGGCGTTACATGCTATCAACATGTTCGCAGAGAGAGAGAGAGACAGAGAGAGAGAGAAGCGCTGATATGATAGTAATAATTGACTGATGAGCTCATCAAGCTTTTGTATCGCAGTGAGGAAGAAGAGCAAGAGAAGATTGATCAACTTTGCGAAGGCCAAGAAACTGAAGAAGGGTTTCAAAGCCGTCGTCGACAAGATCAAGCGGCTGCGGCTGAGGATCAGGGTGAAAGGTCTGGACCGGTTCAGGCGGCAGTGCGAGTGCTTCGCGGTGCCCAAACTCGCCATGCTGCACAGGATGGAGCACAAGTACCACAAACTAGAGTGAATTTCACTCAAGCTTTTGGGAGGATGAACAAATATTTAATGCGCATGTCATAACACGCCCACAAGCATGGTGATACATGCTAACTGTACTTTTCCACCTCCGAGCATGGGTATTCAGAAAAGGAGGTGGTAGTTAATTTGGTATAAGCGTTGGGCATTAGGAAGTACAGCGGTACATGCTACAAACTAGAGTGATTTTTGTTTTTAGTTTTGGAGGATTTATAAGTTCTACAAGCATGGTCATACATGCTAACTGTACTTTTCTAACCCGAGAATGGGCATTCAGATAAAGAGGTGATACAAGAGTTTCATGTTCTTTTCATGTATGGGTATTAGGAAGTACAGTGCAAGGTACACACGTAGAAAATCTAAAGTATCTTCAGATAAGGATGGATTTGGTTTGGTTTAGCACATCAGAAAAAGATTTGGGCTGGGGATCAGCTTAATTGTACGGTGCCTAGCTAGAGAGCATTTCAGCTGTCATGCGTCAGAGTTTTGAATTTTAATTAGTACAGTTCCTGAAGTGCATGTAATCCAATGAAAATAAAGTTAAACAAAATCTGAAAAATTGAACAATAGATAAACACCTATATATATATATATATATATATATATATATATATATATATATATATATATATATATATATATATATATATATATATATATATATATATATATATATATATATATATATATATATATATATATATAGGAAAATTACGTAAGGCACCATGGTGCCTAGGCACCCACATCCGATACACGTGTATGATTGATAATTTTTTTGAGTTTAGGTATGAAAATGTTTTATACCCTTGATATATTCACGGTAAGTAAGTTTTGAACTCAGTTCAAACTAGTTTGAACTACTTTTGAATTCAATGTGATTACAGTGAGTATATACCATAAAAATAGTTCAAACTAATTAAACTGAAGTTGAATTTAATTTTTTTCGGAGTTTGACATCTCAAATATACTTTTTTATGGGTATATGAAGATACCCACATCAAACGTTGCGAATCTCAAAGCAAATCAACGGGTATTGATATCGGTGCCTAGGCACCAGGGTGCATGAAACACTCGTCCTATATATATATATATATATATATATATATATATATATATATATATATATATATATATATATATATATATATATATATATATATATATATATATATATATATATATATATATATATATATATATATATATATATATATATATATATATATATATGAGTAAAGTCCATTACCGGTCCTTAAACTTTTTATGATGTGTCATCCCGATCCATAAACTTTTAAAGTATGTCATCCCGGTCCTTAAACTTTCAAAGTGTGGCAATTTCTTTTGAAAGTCTATGGACCGGGATGACACAGCATAAAAAGTTCACTGCTACAACTACATAGGATATTGTCACACTTTGAAAGTTTAAGGACCGGGATGACATACTTTAAAAGTTTATGGACCGGGATGACATACTTTAAAAGTTTATGGACCGGTAATGGACTTTACTCTATATATATATATATATTACTACTTTATCGTGCTTAAGCACAGTGGCATTTTATCTATCTAATGCTCAGCTCTATCACTGCACGTCACCACATGTAGAAAGGTACGCATGAGAATTGAGAAGCAATTACCACTGGCAGCTTCCTGTTGTTATCAAACACATACTTAATCATCGCAATCGCAGCATGGCAACGCTTCTTACATTTTGACCTGTGCATCCTCTTAGAAGTGACTTATTGCCTTGATCTCTAAGCTTCTACCGGCCGGTTTGTTCTTTATTTTTTATGAACTACAAGCTTCTACCAACTGGTGGTGATCATTTGGCCTTTTTTGTGGCTTATGGCTGAAAAGCACTGTAGCTAGCTGAAAAAACACTGTAGCTGGTAGAGGCTTATTTAGCATAATTAAATTTAAAAAAATTGAAAAATATAAAAAAAATATGTTAGCCCATTACGTATAATACAAACAAATACGGGAAAAAAAGAACTGGCAAAAAAGCTCAACAAAAAGCCAAAAATTCAGAAAAAGACGAAATTTATGAATAGTGAAAAATAAGCTAGAAGCTAAAAGCTGAAGCCAAAACGATCACAGCGCACCAGACCCATATTTTTAATCTCTTGTTCCCGAGTGGCTCTTTTATTTACTATTTCTCTTGCATTCGACTAGAGAAATTAAAGAGAACAGCACGAACAGAATTACAGTATGAGACCGAAGCCTTCTCCTAACAGAAAAGTCATCGGCAAGCAAGCAGGTTTTGTGTGATCAAAACACCCTATGAGTATGAGCTGCACATTTATGAGGTCTCACATACTTGTGTCCAAATTGTACATTGCAAGGACATCATGGTAAAGGACAGTTGGAGCAGTGAATATTGCGAAGAAAGAAAGACCGGTAAATCGAAAAAAAATTCATGTAGGCACATGGGAAAAGACTTATCTTTTTTTTTTCTCAGCATTGCAAAAACTTGGGGCACATGCTGGTTGGTCGCTTTTGGTGAACGTAGGATGCCAAAGATTGTTCGGAGGGTAAGCAGCAAGATTGGGTCATCTCGAGCGATCTCAGCGCATGAAAACTGAAGCATTTCTTGGCCTAACAAGTCAAGGTGACATATACTTAATTATTATATGCTAGTATAACGGACCAAGCAAGCTATCAAAAAAATACAAAATGTGCGCTAACAAAATGTAACGAACAAACGACGGATCAGCGCTAACAAATGCATTATACATGTCAAGTCTAAGCCCTCGATGGTCGTCGTGGCACTAGGATTTCTTGTCTAAGTTGTTCTTCTCTCGATCTTTTTTTTAATATCTGAACATTGTATATAAACCCCATTAATATGCACGGTCATAGAAAAGAGAAATTGCAAAAACACCTTTATAAGTTGAGAAGTCTTGTTCTGAATTTTATGTTGATTTCGTGCCCAAACGGAAATAATTACCATGGTCGCACTTCGTTGTTGGTTTGCACTAGATATCCAACCTCGAGCTCTTACCTTGGGAGCTCTAGTTCCCATTTGCCTCGTGGTTACTTACTTGCTGGTTGCTAGACTAAATGAACTATAACTTGTAGACGTTAAAACTTACTTTGAAATATTTAGGGTTGAATTTTTTAACACATTTATAGGAGGTGATTAACACAAAATGAGTTCTATGGGGGCTTTTGAAAACAGCCTTGCTTATGAGGTGTTTTCTGTAAAGTCCAACTGTCCATGCATATAAATGCAACCGGATCTTGAAGCGCTTAGCAGAGCTAGCCGAGGAAGCTGCTTACCTTTGGAAGAAAGGAAGGACTTCATCCATCACCAATTTCACCATGGCAACACGGCCGGGCCCTTTGACTGAATGGCCATGGCAATGGATGGGCAACTTCAAGGTATGCAAAAGTTGCCAACGCTCTTACATACCATTGATTTCTTGTTTGCTATTCACCTACCACTGTTTTTTCCGTTCTGATGTTCGTTTTGGGTTTATAAATCAAGGAGGGAATGTTCTTGTTCTTAACCCGGGGACATAATGTTCAACTTCACAATAATGATCGAGATGCCAAGGGCCTTCATTTCTTTGTGTGGCCAAGAGAAGAAAAATAAAAGAGAACAATTAATTAATTAATTGATAACTACTTGGATGATATGCTAGCTCGAGGAGTTGAGCTATGAGGTTTTATATGATCAATTGGGGATTGTTGCAAAAGTTGCATTTCGCGGTGAAAAATCAGACTATCCTATTATCCATCAAGTCAATAGGAGTACCTGATGTCCAACATATATCCTATATACGTGTATAGATAGATAGGGAGCAGTATTTCTCATCTTAGCCCCTGGTTGGAATGCGAGAATTTCCTCTCCACTCTACGGAAAATTGAACTATTTCATGTTGAGTTTCTGTAAAATTTCTACGTTCCAAACAAAACCTTGGTGTATTTTTAGGCCTGTTGATTTTCTTTCCTGTTGCAGCACTGATGACATGTGTGAGTTGCGACATGATTTCTGGTTCGTCGAATAGTATATTCGATCCAGAGCATTCATCTGGTTGCACATACCACGAGTTCTCGCAGCATCCAAAACAAAAAATACTTCAGGAAAACGATGGAAGTAGACTATGAGCCTGTTCTTTTCGGCTGCGGCTTATGACTTTTGGCTGAAATTTTTGAATTTTGGCTGTTTACGGTACAGATTATGGCGAGACATATACTCACTTGCGATTTTGGCTAATACAGATGTTGTGCTTTTAACGTGTAGATCATTTAACTTGTAGACCCTGTCTTGAGAAAATACTCCGTTTGAAAGTTAGGTACTATAGCAAAAGCCAAAAGCCGGCCGGCTTTTAACTTGCCGAACATGCCAATATTATTATGGAGCCCTATTACGGCCGAACATTTTTTTAGAGAGTAGATGATAAGGCCATATAACCTGGGAAATTTCCTTTGCATGCTCTGGTACAGTGGATAAACTATCTGAGTATAACACCACTACTGTACAAAGGGGTGCCCAATAAAATCAAATCCTTCATTGATGTTTCAGGTTATTTGGCTGAATATTAAGTGGCCAGTGATCAATCCAGAAAATTTCAGGTGCCTTTGGACTAGCCTTTTCCCAAAGTCAGATAGCTCACGTCGTTGTCATGGAACCATGAACCATTTGTGTACCTTGTCCTTGTGCACCGGATCTGAATCGCTGACGGTAGCTGTAGCCTGTAAATATCCAACTGAGTTGACATGTGCAAAGTTCTTCTTCTTCTTCTTCTTCTTCTTCTTCTTCTTCTTCTTCTTCTTCTTCTTCTTCTTCTTCTTCTTTCGAAAAGAAGATATGTGTGCAAGCTTCAAGCCACAGCAATAACTTCTGAACGATCAAGGATCCGAGAAACACCTTTTACAGACAATGCATTCATTCCATTTACTCCTGTCGTCCAGTACTTGACCCAATGTTCTATCCATGCGCAGTACCTGGTCCTGGCTCCTGCAGCGGTGCACACGGCAGACAGGGTGGCTACCAAGGGGTGGAGAGACATCGACCCGGCATACGCCACCATGTTACCCGCCCTGCTGCTGAGGATGATCCACAACCAGATCTGGATCAGCTTGTCTCGCTACCAGACCGCTCGCAGGAAACACCTCATCGTTGACCGCAGTCTTGACTTCGAGCAGGTGGACCGGGAGCGGTCCTGGTAAGTCATATGCACAGCGATCCACTTCTGTCGTTCGCATTGCTGAACACAGTCTCCACCACACGCACACCTGTTCTTGCAATGTCAAGTGACCCTTTAATAATTGTTGAACACGGTCTCCACCACACGCACACCTGTTCTTGCAATGTCAAGTGACCCTCTAATACCATTCTGTACAGGGATGACCAGATCATCTTCAATGGGCTGCTGTTCTACCTGGCCTACGCAGCAGTCCCGAATGTCAGCCTCATGCCATGGTGGAGAACTGATGGAACCATCATCACCGTGTTGCTTCACATAGGGCCTGTTGAGTTCCTGTACTACTGGTTCCACAGGGCACTGCACCACCATTTCCTCTACTCGCGTTATCACTCGCACCATCATGCCTCCATCGTCACTGAACCCATAACCTGTAAGTAACATCATTCAGAACTAGGGTTAACACAATGACACAACCAACTTACGCACAGACAAGAGGACCCCGCAAGAACCCATTTATTACCTTAAGTGTCACTGCTCAAGGAATTCAAGAACTTTACATAAGAATAAAAAATGATCACAGTCCACATGAAATAAGGCACATGGAGTTGATCATTTTTTTATTGATTGCTTTAAGAGAAACAGGATAATTTTTAGAACATTTTCCAGATCTATGATGTTAATGTTTTTGACCTACATCATTCAGTTCATCAATGTCCTTTGTTCCCCAATCTATTTCTGAAAACTGCTGGGACCACTAGATAAGTGCCGGCTGAAAGCATCTCCACCACATCAAAGGCTCAAAAGACCTCACAGTTCCTGCAAATAATAAAAAGAGCACGTGAGTGCTACATTTTAGATCAAATTTAGTATGCATTGACAGATAGAGGAAAGATGCTAAAAATGTCACCATTTCTTATGTGATATACGCATCCAGTTTGTCACTACTGAAGTAGCACCACATGCTGGTACGATGAGATCCAAATGTATCACTCCTCTTGCGCTATATCATAGTGATTATTTTAGTATTTCATAAAGGGTAAGTTAAGGTACTGCACTTCCACACATGTAAAGCCATTCCTGGATTTCATGTTTGTCAATGCACCTATGATTTATATTAGTTGTACAGATAATACTTCTGTTACTTTACCATCATTTTTTTGGGCAACAATGGCTCGAAGAGAGTAAAACAGTAAAAGATGAAATTGTCTTTTGTATTAGAGCATTTACTAAGGGTGCTAGAAGATATCAAAGTGCCATGGACATTCTTGTCAACCTACCCATAGCATCAGTCAAATTCCTTTGAGAACAACTTGGGCTGTGGGCATTAGAATTGCAAAGCATAGATATATGTCTAAAGAAAAAAGTATGAAACTACAAAAGTATGAAACTACACGGACAGTTTTCCGATACTGTAAGAGTACAGTTCTGAAATGAGATGTTACACTGTTGGTCCTTCGGACAGCCAATCTACTTCAAATTTGCCTACATCTTCAAATTTGCCTACATCACACTTGCATTGCTGTAATGAATTGCTAAATGCTTGTTATATTAACAACTAGAGTTCCTGTGTTGCAGAAAGTATGCTGATGCAGTATTTATGCAGTTAATGCACAACTGTCTTTAATTCTGATGCTATTTTACCACATGATTGGCAGCTGTCATCCATCCATTTGCTGAACATTTGGTTTATTTCCTGATATTTTCGATCCCCATGATGACACCAATTTTTATGGGCTGTGGTTCTATGCTTGCCGTTGTCCTGTACATCACTTACATCGACTTCATGAATAATATGGGGCACTGCAATTTTGAGCTGGTGCCAAAGTGGATCTTCCAAGTCTTCCCTCCTCTCAAGTATCTCATGTATACTCCATCGTAAGTATAACAGTTTAACATCAAGCTCACAATCTTGTCAACATACTACCAGGTGATAAGACTTGGGATCCAATCATCCATTGAATTCTTAGTCAAACCTGACAAGTGGATTCTGCACACAATTGCAAGTCTAAATGGTTAGTCATAGCTTCACAAAAGCATGAGCTAAATTATCCAGTGCCATTTGTTCCACAGATTTCACTCTCTCCATCATACCAAGTTCCGTACAAACTACTCATTGTTTATGCCGTTCTACGACTACATATACAACACCATGGACAATTCAAGTGACGAGCTGTATGAGAGAACACTGAAAGGAACAGAGGAAACACCAGACCTTGTTCACTTGACGCATATGACCACCTTGCAGTCGACTTATCATCTAAGGATTGGGATTGCCTCCATAGCCTCTAGACCATCCGACAACCCTGTATGGTATAGGTGGATGATATGGCCTGTGGCATGGCTGTCAATGGTACTGGCATGGGTTTATGGATCTTCTGCGTTCGTCATTGAGAGACTCAAACTGAAGAAGTTCAAGATGCAAACGTGGGCAATACCAAGATACAACTTCCAAGTAATGGGTTTCTCATGCTGTATGATTCCTACGCTTTAATAGTTTTGCAAAGTGCTAACACTTTCTTCCCATGTAGTATGGCTTGATTCGGGAGAGAGAATTCATCAACAGTTTAATTGAGAAGGCAATATTAGATGCTGATGGAAGCGGGGTCAGAGTGCTCAGTCTAGGACTGTTAAATCAGGCATGATGACCATACTTGTCTCGCATAATTCCCTTCTATACTTACCTTCTGATCTGATCAGAAGACATTCAAATACAAGTAGGAACAACCTGTTGTCTGTTGATTACTTCAAGCAAGTTCATGGAATCAATAGGGTTTTGACTAAAAGTATTACAAAAGTTAGATGCACAGTACACACAAATTGCTCAAGCAGAGAACTTAAAAATGATTTTTCATTTTGTCTTATCCAAAGTGCAATGATTGACCAGTTGGTGATGAGTTTAACCCTCGTTTTGTTGGTCCAGGCAAAACACCTCAATGGAAGTGGTGAACTATTTCTACAAAAATATCCAAAACTAGGAATACGACTTGTTGATGGAAGTGGTTTAGCAACTGCAGTGGTGCTCAACAGCATCCCTGTAGGTACAAAGCAAGTTTTCCTTTGCGGAAGTAGTTCTAAGGTGGCCCATGCCACGGCTACAACTTTATGTGAGAGAGGCGTTCAGGTACAAGTGCAACTATCAGCCTACTACTTGGTTGCCTTGGATCAACTTTTAGTATTGTTTAGTAGCTCATTTTTTTGTAATAAAATGATCTTCTTACATTAAAAGACTGGCTCTTGATATTTTCCAAACACCCACCAACATAATTTTGTGCAGGTAATCATGAATCAAAAGAAGGACTATGACATGCTCAAGTTGCGAGTTCCAGAGAGTAGAACTGTCTATCTGAAATTCTCCAGTGATGAAAAACCTCAGGTAAAAGTTACGTGAAAAAAGGGATGGAAATCCTAACGAAGCATTTTAGAGTACTAGAGACATGACAGGATCACATGAACGTGAATGCTTTACCTATAAACCATGTTAACACTATTCACACATTTATTGCTGTTAACGCATTATGCTATATTGTCTACCACCAAATGAGAAGAAAATTACTAGGCAAATCTATGTAACTAGCATAGTATGAATAACTAAACGAACAAATACTCCATCAAGCAGAATATATTCATGATTACAATCTCACTGCAACAGATCTGGATAGGAGATAACATAGATGATAAACAACAACGGAGGGCATCAAAAGGAACGATATTTATTCCTACATCACAGTTTCCCCTTAAGAAGACACGCAAGGATTGCACTTACTTAAATAGCCCAGCAATGAAGATCCCAGAGACAATGCAGAACGTCCACACCTGTGAGGTAATAATAATATGGCAACTATGGTTTCATTACCTGTTTGTGTAGATTTTGAGCTAAGTAAAATGGAATCATATGATGTACACGAACTTCTTCTCCAAGCCTAAAATAGATAATGAGATTGACATTAACATGTGTTACACTACTGGCTGTATGAACAGAATTGGCTGCCAAGAATGGTGATGAGCGCATGGCGCATTGCTGGAATAGTGCATGCTCTGGAAGGTTGGGACATGCATGAGTGCGGAGATGATATGATGGACATTGAAAAGACATGGTCAGCAGCTGTTAAGCATGGATTCATTCCTCTGACAAAAGCTTGATTCTTCTGAATCGTGGCAGATGCCTTTAAATGTTGCATGTTACTCAACAATGATGCAAAGTAAAAGATTCAGTGTTCAGGCGTGTCAGATATGCTTATGGGTTCGCTAGCCTTATTGAGAAGAGTTTGCATTGTAATGTCCTAAAAGGAAGAATAAACGGATAGAAAACCCTAAGTTACCCAGTTGTATTGTAGTAGCTAAATCACCCAGTTGCGTTGTAACAGCTAAGTTACCCAGTTGCATTGTAATAGCTAAGTTATCCAGTTCTATGCATGTAATGTATGAATTGTTAACTTCCTTGCAGTATTAATGGATACACCATGCAGGATGAATAAAATTGATCTATTACAATTTATAGATAAAGGTTTTACAGCCACCCCATTATGGAGGACAAAGCTCTCATAAGAGCACTACCCAAAGCTTCCACCACAAGAAAACCCTAATGAATGAATAGTTGATTGATCTTCAACACCTTCTTGACAACATGCCTCCAACTCAACCCACTTATATAGATGGAACAACTAGCTCACATCTAATCTTAATGGATACTATCTATTAGCACGACCAAAGAAACCCATTAATCCCACACACATTGGGTTTTACACTTATACATGACTTATGCTCGTTTCTCAAAGTGTATAAACCCAAACTCTCTGAGGAGCAAGCTTTCCCTCCACAATTGGTTTCATTGACCTAAATCACTCTCCCAACACCCTCTAAATGCCACAGTTTTGGTCCCATCCATTTTCGGTATTTTGGCTTCCCCGCCAAAACACCCTCACTTTGACCGTGGACCTCATATCTTTTCTGAGCCTAGTATGTGGTTATCTCTTCCTTTGCAAACAATCAACATGCCTGTAATATGTAGGTTTACCAATTGCTCATGCATCGATAAGTCTCTCCATGTCAGTTCCCCCGACCACGCCTCACTTGCACTGACTGCACCATGCGTGAACCATTGCTCGAACCTTTCGTTCAACACCCCTAGTCTTTCTTGTACCTTGCTTAAGCTCAACCATCCCGCCCGACTTCCTTGATGAAGAAATTGAGCTCAACCTTTCGTTCAACACCCCTCAGCTCATCTCTGAGCCTAGTCCATGTCTATGCCATCGACTATGATTGCCTCCAAGCTTCCTACACATCAAAGATCAAGAAATTATTTCGGGACATAAGTTTTTCACAACTTGACCCACGTTAGTCTAATATGCTTCATACACCATGAATACAATGAACTAGGATTCTAAAACTCATCTCATGACCAAATCCGACAAATACCCAAAACCTCTTAGATATTTTCAAACAAAACCGGTCTAACTGCCATTGAGCGACCAGTCTAACCATACCGGTCAATCGGGTCAAACCCCGGTAACCGAGGAGCTGGTCATACCACGATAACCATGCTAGTCTGACTACTCGACCAAACCTGGTCAGTCCGTCACCCATTGGTTGGTCAGACTGCTCATATTTTCTCTCGGGCACAAAAGTGAGCACATCTTTGGAAAAAATTAGCTGTCAACTAAAAAATGATCGCCCTGCACTGGTGGTTCGACCGCCCCCAAAATCTGGTCATACCGGATTTGTAATCAGACCATCACCTCCGGCAGGTCAGACCGCCCTAGTCTGACAGCAATTATGAAAATTGTCAAACTTTCGTAAATTCAAATTTTAACTCGATATGATTGCTAATTGTTTAACACAAATAAACCATAAACATTCTCAAAATGGTTCTACGTAAGAGCACCTACTGTACTATGCCAAAATCATAATAACTTAAACAGAAAACTAACAATTCATGGGCCTGGCTGGAACCAACAATCCGATTTGGTTGGGCCCAGTCAGTTACATTTCACTCTCAAATGAAGTGCACAAACGCACACCAATTCAAAGTTTAGAGCAAAAGCACAAAGCCCAGACCACTAAATTGCAAATTTTCTCTTTTATAATTCTTTCGTGGTATCCCATTGTGGTATTGTACGCTTATGCTACCTCTGTACCGCATGAATGTAATCTGAAAAATATAAAAACAAGAGGATATCCTTGTCAATACAAATACATGACATATGCATTATATCATGACATGAATTCTTATGGAACTGGTCAACAAGGATGTGACTAAATCATGTGTTTATCCGTATGAACATTTCATGCATGCGTCGTGCCAGCTAATTTTGCTCAAACCCAAGCAGAAACCTACACGAATGGTGACTAAATCATAATCCCAGTGAGAGTAGATTAACTATGCAACAGATCGAGCTCATCTGCAGATAATAATGGAGAGAAATTGGCATCATGGACGTTGGTTTACTGGTCTCCTTCAAATAACTGGCCCGCGATGCAGACATGGGAGTGCGACGGCAACCGAGGCATTAGAAAAGAGGGAACCGATGTGGTGTACAATGGAACAGAACTACGAGGTCGCCGTTAAGATCGCGAGAACGTCGCCGTCGCCTGGTCAAGGGAGCTAGGCTTTTCGTGCAGCAACTTGCGACCAGCAAAATTGGCAAGAGCTAGTCCAATGTAATGTGTGCAGAGTACTGAAGTATAACCCTTGCAATTGAAGGGAGCAAACAATAAAAAAATTCAGGGCATCCTGCAGCATTCAGAGTTCAAGGGATTCTGCATGCTTGCCTTTCCTCGTAGAATTAAAGAATTGTTTGGCTCAGAATCTCTTGTCAGTTCCTTTTTTCTCTTCCAAATAAAGAACAACATAGTACTACAGTTTAGACAGAGAACAGTGGACTGTTAATGCCTTAATGGTGACTGGAGATCACTGAGAAGTTCAACTGTGAAGGCATCACTACAGTACTTGCCCTAGTTGCTCGTTCCAAAGAACACATCATGGAACAGTCGTTTGCAAGCAAATACTGCACCTGCTAGCTCAGCCAGCAACAGCTGTTCCACACTTCAACGGTAAACATCACTAATTAAAAACGAGCTCGTCCTGATCATTGGGAGGATCAGTATATACATGAACATGATGTAAATAATGCACTGCAGAATAATTTAGCATGGACATGGTGTGATTCTTGCACTAGTGTGTGGACGTACTTCATCCGGCTGTAATATGCGTCCTTAGCTGGCTAGCACGGTTGCCAAAAGAGTGCCAAAGGCCAGCAGAAAACCCAAGAGGCCGCACGCATGTATACCGTTTGAAGAGGAGACTGAGGAGTGCTGGCCTTCCAAACTCCATAGAGTCAGAAAACTAGGAGGATTCCTAACAAAAACTAGTCAGCAGTCAGCACAAAAAAACTGAACAAAACATACACTAATATTTAGCTGCTAATATTGAGGAGAGATTTCAGCTGAGTCCACTAATTAAACAGCATGAAAATTATTGGAAAGCAGGTGAGTAGGCCCTGTTCTATAGCTCGTTTAACATGAATCACGGGCAATGTGATCTCGTCAGATCTCTGCAGATGTAACAGCATTCTGGTATACTACTTAAGGACAAGATGTGAGATTTATTTCTATTCTGGAATTGGTTGGTGGTTGGGACAACCGAATCTGCGAGTATCTTGATTGATCCGGATCGGAATTTTCAGCTCTGCTCTAACGCTCTGGAGCGTCGATTGTACCCACCATGGCATCCAAGTTCAGCGGTATGAGTTTTTTATGGTACTATTCTCTGATCTCTGAACTTCAGTTATAACCAGTAACCAGTCAGAATCAGTGAAAAACAGTTGATGTACGACGATGCTTGGTTTGAGACATACATGACATGCTATTTCTGAAGAAAATCAACACTGTGATATAACATTTTACCGCATCTGAGAAATTTAAGGTGATCGTTGGCGGGCGCGAGGTAATCGTAAGTGTCAATTGATGAGGCTAATTAATGAGGACTACTTGATGAACGACGGTGCTTCAAGACCTGGGTCACTTTCTCCTGGAAGAGTGCAGAAGCACTGTGCAAAACTAGCTTAGTTTGGGAGGCAATCGCGCGTCATTTTCGCAAGTTCAAAATCGAGTAGGAAGATTACGGCATGAGCATTGAAGAAATCAAAGAACGAAGTTGACTCTCCATTCTCCCATTTTCAGTCGTTCCTTCCAGTTTTGCTCAGGGGAGCTAGTTTGACTTTCCATTGTGAATATGTTAAAGTTGTTCTATATCAGGGCGGTTTTAGATTGCACAAAATAAGGCTTAATTTGCCCCAACAAGCAGCAGTTTAGCACCTGTAGCTTCCTTAGATAATACTGTAGTATATACAAAATGTTTCGATTCGCCCCGTGTAAGCACGACAAAATGAGCACTAGCTCGTACTTGGGTCCTTTCGAGTTTCTTAGGGCCACTACATAATTCCAACTTAACCCATAAAACCCCACACTAATTTAGCATGTATCATCATCAAATCGACAATGGAGTATTATGTTTGCACGCATGATCGTCGATCGCCCGCGGTGGTGGCAATTTTAATCATCCAACTTAATTAAGCCACGAACCCATTGGCGGGGACCTTCAACTAATTGGCTCCTTAATTAGATTAATCCGTTCATCGATCTCAGCTAATTAAACCTTCGCCGGGTCCAACTAATGACTAGGATTGGCATAATCAAGCTTAGCCATGACGCGAGCCATTTGCCGGTTGTCTTCTCCCCGGTAGGCTTGTTTAATCAACTTGCTCTTAGTTTTTGCGTTCCCGCGGCTCTTATCTAAGGAAAAAGTAAAGCCTCCGTGAAAAAGTAAAGCCTCCGTTGATCTCATCCGGGCTCTGCAGCTATCACCTGTTTTCGGGGCTCTCTCGAGTGGTACGGTCACTGTACGGCTCTAAAAGAATCGGATAGCTCGGCGTTGTCGCGCCGCCATTGCACTGCCCCCAGCTAACCACTTTAACAAACGGAGATGATCACTTCATGCTGCTGATCCATGCATGTGGATGCTGTGTGTTACTCCAATGGAAGGGGAGATGGATTATCTATTGATGAAGTGGTTGGCTATTAGGTCAGCGGCAACTAGTAGCTGCTAGGCAGCAGCTACTCCATGTTGTTATTTACTTATTTAGCACTTGTGCCGCCATGTACATCGAGTTGTTTAGACTGAAAGGAGCTGACTTTTCGAGAGGGCACGTGATCGAACGATCAGAGATACCTATCAACCAACGGTAGGAGAAGCAGAACTCACAGGTCAAGGTGTGCTCTGCCGTTCGAACAAATTATGCTGCTTGTTCGTGATTTCTGTGTGGTTTGCTAATGGTTTTAACTTCCAAGGCTACCTAGCTGACTGGCTGTCTGGCTTCTCCATCACGGAGTTCGAATCGTGTTTAATCAGTATAGTACTACTTTTTAGCTGGTGCCGTACGGTACGTCCTGCCTGTAATTTTCAAGGTGAAACTTTTCCAGTGCATTGCAAGCATCTGCCTAATAACAGGACAGAGAAAACTCGGTGTTGCGTTAGCACGCAGGCACCACTAGCTATGGTCGTTCGATTTTTTTAGTTGAAGAGGAAGTTACGTTCGTGAGAACGCTTCCTAGCATGGTGACCGGTCTACGCAGCCCCTACTGCTGTACACCGTGCAGAGTTCAGATCATCCGTACGTACCGTGCGTGTACCACCGCTCGTTCGCACACGATCTAGCTAGGTCCGTAGCGATGCTTGGTGTGGAGGGGTGAGTCCACTTAACGCGTTTCTTTCTTTTTAGGTTGTCGAAGGGGTGCCCACTGCTCAGCAGTCAGCACGCTATTGCTCTCGCGTGAATTGTTACACCCTTCATGGATTATATGGCTTTCCTTAAAAAAACGACAATTTTTATCATTTTTGAAATGATTTATTAAAATAGTTTTTAAAATAGCTTATCAGTATTCGATTTGTTCACACAAATCCTCACATTATGATCAAAATTCATCAACCGCAGTAGAAAAAACCACTCATTGAGTGAGACTTTAGGCGCTTAGATTTTGATTTGGGGCTTGAGAGTACAATGGTGGGCAAATTACTCAGATTTTGATGGAGCGCTTGAGAGTATAGTGGTGGTCCAACCGGCTTAAAAGACTCGGCTTCTGGTTTTGGCTGTTGGCTTTTATCTGTAATTGTATTGTAGTGGCTGTTACATTTTTTAGAGTCAAAAATAATAAAAAAGAGAGCAATGTCAAATTAAATACTTGTGAGGGAGGGGCAACGCCGGCGCTTGTCGGGGAGGTAGGCGGCAGCATGGGGAGGAAGGAGTGGCTACGCTCACCGGAGAGGAAGGGGGAGCTGAAGGAAGAAGTGCGGAGGTAGACATGGACTGGTGGAAGACAAGGGAGAAAGAATGGGTGGTTTGTAGAAGATAAGTTCGAAAGAAGGGATAAGGAAAAGGATAAGGGTGGCAGGTGTGAATGGCTGGGTTCTTTCTAGCTTAAAGCTGGTTTATGCTTGTACTATCTATAATAACTAGCTTTTAAACAGTGTGTTTGTTCAAAGTGGGGTTAATAGGAAGATTGTAGTAAAAAGTATATTGAGTTCAGCTGTACCGGCTAAAATCACATGCGACTATTTTCTTGTACGTACTACCTCTCGCAAACAGTCAGAATTCAAATATTTAAGCCATAAGGTATAAGCCATCAGCCCCAAAAAACCCCACCCAATATTCACCCTGACGAGCCTCTTGCTTAAAATGGTATTCCAAGAAAGTATGTGTTTCGCAGGCTGTAACCAATAAATCAACTAGACTTGTAGCTTGCAGGAGCTTGGAACTTGTAATGGAATAGTAAGTGGAGCCAGATCCGCATCGTGCGCCATCTTCATTGCGATGTGGCCAAAACGATTTTTACTTTGAGTCGCAGTGTGAGACCAAGTAGAGGTTATCTTATAGTTGTGATGAGCAATTGGTTTTTAGTTTAGAAAGTTTGTAGAGTTTCAGTTTGATTTTTGAGAATTTATAATTTTTTCAGTTGCTTATGTTGCTGGCACATGACTAATCTTTGGGCCCCAGTCATACCGACCAGAAGTGGTCATACCGACCTAGGACTGGTAGTCAGACTAGCATGGGAGCTATGGTCTGACCAGCTGTGTGCAGTAGTATCGAACTTGAATGACGATCGGACCAGAGTTACGGTACGACCGAATTATAGCGGTGTTATTTTTTAGTGTGTATTTGTTGTGGGAGGTGGCGGTCTGACCAGCATGTGTTTGATGATCATTCGGGCCTTGGAGGTTTAGAGTGTGAGCTGGTTTGAGCTGAGCTAGTTGAGTTTGGGTACAACATAGGTGACATTGCTTAAGTGCATACATTTTGCACGGTGCATTATATGGATTAGTTGTGCCAATTGATGATTTTGTGTATTGTGTGGTGCTACATGACGGCTTCTTTATTATTGTTGCTTGTAGAACTCTAGATCTATGTCATATTGAGGTGGAGGGACCAAGACTAAGTTAGGAGAGTTTAGATCCAAAATGGTCAAGGGATTGGGACTACGGTCAAGAGGAACTAAGATCTAGATGATCAAGTAGCTGCCAAAAATGGTCGAGACTTGCTGGGTGGTTACAAGCCGAGACGACGAGGAGCTGGAACGAAAGCTACTATTGGAGGACATGACAGGGCAACGACAAAGTGGACAGGGACCAACTCAGGGAGGAGCGAAGATCCTGTGCGATCAAGGAAGCTGAGTGTCATCATGATGCGAAGAAAGGAATGTGGTGTGTCAAATGACTTGAATCCGTTTGCAAGTGAGGATGGTTCGTTGGGATTCAGACGTGTAAGAGGCTTGACGGTAAGTCATTAGAGTCACATGGACTGAAGATGAAGCAAGGGGTTGCTGCGAGACAAAGGAAGCTAGAAGCTTCGTGGAAGGTGGTAGATGAGTATTTTGGTAAATTGTCCAATACCAAAAATAGTGGTGTGCGAAACCAGGCGTTGACCGAAAAATAAGAGTGGATGAAACCCAACTAAAGGTACTTATTAGGGTTTTCCTTGTGGGGGCTCCATATATAAGGAGGGAGAGATGTGGCTAGGGTTATGAAGTTTGGAGAGAGTTCATGCCTAGCCTTGAGAGGAGTTAGGATTCTTGCGGAGAACCTTATGAGAAATGTGTGAGACTCTTGTGCTTGAGCTTTTTTCATCCTTAGACTTTGTGTATGGCTAGGGAGTAGCTATAAACATTTCTCTCCAAGTATCAATAGAGGTCAAAATTCGTCAAAGTATTTTTCTCTTATACTCTTTATGTCGAAATCTTGATTTAGCTTGTTTTTAGTGCTTCTCCTTTCCTTCTCTTGTGCTCTTATGTTGAAATCTTGTTATGTGCCAAGGATATGTAAGTGATGGAGATGTATTCTGAAGACCACATCTCATCCATCTAAGAACTTGTTATTTGTAAATTTTTGTGTTTGCCTGGTTTTGGCTCAATAGAGGGTGATTTTGGGGTTTTGATCTTGTGGGTGTTTTGATTTGAGTTCATGCTGTGATCTAACTTGCTATGATATGTGAGAACCTATCCAAGATCATCAAGAACTCACAAGTAAGAGCTGATCGAGATTTCCCTCTTTTGCTTGGTTTTGATGCAACATTCTTTTAAACAGAAGAATGTCAAAACCTTAGCAATAATTTTCTTGATCATTGATTTGAATAGGTTTCTAATATCCTAGAGAAGGTACATATTAAGTTTCAAGTGATTTGAAGTCTTGGTTTGAAAGTTGGCTCATTTTGTAATTTGAGCCCGATTTTGCGATAGCAGAGCTTCGAGTGCCAAAAATTCCTAACCTTTTATTGTCATGCAAGATATCTTATTATTTTAGGTTCCTAAAGTTATGATCTTATTTTGGTTTAAATTTCAAGTTATTGGACTTTCCATGTGAAAGTTGTGTGGTTTTTTATTTTGCTTAGGCTAATTTTTTAGCACTGATCTACGACCGTACCTTACATAATGATAATACCTTTTTATTGTCATGTACAAGCGGTAGTACCACACCCTAAATCTACGATCGTACCTTACATGATGATAATACTGCACCGAGGGGTAATATCTCATTTTGCTTGGTTTTTCTTACATATTTCTTTTTAGTATCTAGGCTCTGATATTCAGACCTTTGCATTACTTTAAAACATTTTAAAGTGAAGATTATTAAATTCTCTTTGGAAAAAGATTGAAGATACCGATATTTCTTATAGGCTCCTATACACACCTCTCTCTCTCTCTCGTCACCATTCTAGTCCTTCAAGTAGAATTAAAATCTTCAAGTGTACCTAAAATTTCCAGTTTGCCTTTTGCTTGTTTGCATGCTGAATAAATTTATCTATGGAGTACTAGTATTTTTCAATTTTGCTCCCAAACGCTTTGATGACATGGATCCATCTAATTTACTGTTGCCGCTTTGTTTAGAGTAGCTTCGATCCATTGCGTACACCAACGGTGCTTTTAGAACGACATGCTTGTCGCTCACTGTTATAACAAACTTGGATCTTCTACCATCACCAATATATATACACGCACCAAGTATGATAGAGTTTGCTGTACGTGTACACGTTAGGTCAAGATATAAGAATTTTTGACACTTTTAGCACATTTTAAACCCTTATTTGCAGAAATATTCATAGTCGCGTGGAAATGGCAAAAATGACATTTCTGTCACTGGTCCCTAGACGACAACGGCGTGGAGCTGGCATATGGGCCTGCCACCCAGCCACCATGCGGCTTTCTGCCTGCCGCCCTGTCATCAGACGGTAGGTAATTAAGCCAGCTTAATTACATGCCTTAATTAGTCGATGGCTGAAGTGATTGAGTAGCCATGGCCAGACATGGTCGATGGTTGAAGTGGTCGAATAGTCATGGTCGAACGACTGGAGTGGTTGAATGGTCAAGGTGGTCGAATGGCCATGGTCGGATGACTGAGGTAGTCGAATTGCCGTGGTGGTCAAATGGCTGTAGTTGGACGACTGAAGTGGTCGAATGGCCGAGGTGGTCAAATGGCCATGGTCGAACGGTTGAAGTAGTCGAATGGACGAAGTGGTCAAATCTATAGTAGTCTGAGATACAGTAGCTGGTCAATAGGTTTTAGGTGGTCAAAAGCTACAGTGCAAAGAGTGGTCGGAACTTGAGAGTGATCGAGAGCAGTCAGAGTAGCTGTAGTCGTGAACGACCGTGGTCAAATACGGCAGTGGTTAGGATAACGTGGTCGGTGGTCGAAGGTTGGGAAGTGGCTGTGACCGAAACTACTAATTAAAATAGGTATCTGGTGGCAGAACGGAAGGCAGGGAGCCACTCGATGATCGAGCGGTAGGCCCACGTGTTAGCTCCACGCTGCTGCCGTCCAATGACCGGACGGCAGAAATGCCATTTTTGCCATTTCCATGTAACTACGGCTATTTTTATAAATACGGGTTCAAAACATGTCAAAAGTACCAAAAACTCAAGATCCAAGTTGAGTCCTTTTCAGCTCGTATATTTACGCTATTTCACCCGTGTGCACTAAACTAACTGAAATAACATCGATCCATCCCTCTCAGAGAAAGCATATATATATATGATTAGGGGCGCTGAGTTCGGCTTATATAAGCTGGCTTATGGTTTTTTCTGCATTGTAGCTGCCGGTGGCTTTTTGACATAATTAAATTTAAAAAAAATTAAATAGAAAAAATATGTTAGCACACCACGAACAATGCAAACGAATACGAAAAAAAGGCAAGCCAAAAAAACTGAAAAAGATGAAATTAAGGAATAGTGAACTAGAAGTCAGAAGCTAAAGTCAAAACGAACGGAGTAATCCTTGGAATTTTCACCCATTTTTTCCTAGCCGAGAAAATAGCGTAAGTGCGATCTGCCCCGGGGGGGGGGGGGGCTCTGCCCTGGCTATCTACACCATTCAAGATTGCATCAAGATCTGTGTTGGCATAATTATGGTTGATGTATAAGCTATATTATATTTCTTGTATTTGTTATAATTAGGTGTATTTGGAGCTGACATGACATGTGGTGGAGCCCTCTCATTTGAATTTTGAATGGACTCTGGTTTGAATTTTGAATGGATTGGCCAATACATGCACAATAGACATGTGTATACTTTACCACCCATTTGAAATTTGAATGCAACCATGTGTTGAGTACAGTAGACCACGTTTCATACATGACATTGTACAATCAAATACTTGCATTATTTGCGTACAAAAATAATCAACTACATGATTTATACACGTCGGATACATACATACAACATTGTACATACTACATATGGAGACACGGTCAGATACATACATACTACAACGCACCACAAATTGTACTGTACTGTATATGATACGCATGCATATTCTCTTTGCATTAGCATACAAATTTTTGCATAAAAAATGCAGAAATACGCTTACACATGTGCATACAAAATACTGCACATACTTGCAAACAAAATTTTGCATGCAAAAAATGGGGAAATACACAACCCAAATACATGATGCACTCGTCGGTGCCAAGGAAGAAGAGGTGCATGAAGGAGATGCAGGTCACTAGCAAGATCATGTCGATATTGATGTGCACGTCAGCGAGGTGCATCACGGAGGTGGGGGCGAAGAGATGGAAAGTGGGAAGGGGGAGAGAGACGGGGTGCACCTGCGATTGCCAGTAGTGGTGGCATACGGCTCCAACCGCCGGAGATAAAGACGACAACAAAGGTGGAATCCCATAGCTAGTGAAGCGGATGAAAATTGAATCCCGCAGAACCCATAGCTGGTGGAGAAGTTGGGGAACAGATCCGGTGGATCCTGTTGCGTACAACGGTGACGTCGAGGTGTAGGTCGGTGTGAGGTCCACGGTAAGGTGTAGTGCGACGACGGGGGGCGGCCTGACGGCCACACGACCGAGGAAGACTGGATCCAACAGCGGGGTAATCGGATCTAGTGGCGGCACGATCGTGGGAGGCCGGACCCACCTTCTTCCTCCGCTCCAACATCGTATCTACCTTCTTCCTCCCCTTCGGTGGAAAGAGGAAGGAGGATGGCATTGCAACTGCTGGCAATGGAGATGGGGTTGTGGCTGTCGTTGATCACCTCCTTCTCCACCGACAACGAGCAAGGAGCCGACGTTTGCCCTCCTTCGTCTCCGCTAGCCGATCTAGCTTCTCCCTCCTTTTTGGGCTCCGGTAACCTCAACGTCATTGCCTCCCCTGGCCAATGGTGGAGAGAGAAAGAGAGAGGGGTAGAGAGAGACGAGAGGGAGTGAATGGAGTGGGTGAAGAGAGAGAGAGGAGCCGCTTGTTTGTTAGGGGGTACTTGTGGGACCCACCATGTGTATATGCACGATGTATTTCTTGTTTTTGGATTAATGACATTTGTACTGTGCATCAGATGCCCACCTGGCCAGAACATCCATATTCACAAAATAACCTACCGAATGGTTAAACCATCTGCCTAGCGAGTACGGTGTACGGTGTGGCACACTGTCAAAAACCCACCAAACGGAGCCGACCAAAGCTCGGAAGCCCGCCACATCAAGCGAATCTTACTACTAGCCTTTGGGCGAGGCCCAGACCACAACCAAGCTTAAGGGTCGGTTTTTTTTATTGTAATTTATGTCTTAAATTTTTGAATTTTGACTGTTCGTGAGATATAGTAGGCACAAAAAAATAATCGTATGTGATTTTAACCGGTATAGCTGAATTTAGTATATTTTTACTATAATTTTTTTGTTGATCCCACCTAAAAATACACAGTCAAAAGCCAGATACTGTAGCAAACACAGTAGCCCGAAGCCGGCAGTTCGGCCGACGGTGGTGATCGGTTCGGCTGAAAAGCTCATGGCTGAAAACACTGTAGCTGGCTGAAAAAAGCATTATAGCTGACAGATGCTTATTTAGCATAATTAAATTTTAAAAAATATAAAAATATAAAAATATATGTTAGCCCATTACGTATAATACAAACAAATACGGGAAAAAAAGAACCGGCAAAAAAGCTCAACAAAAAGCCAAAAGTTCAGAAAAAGATGAAACTTATGAATAGTGAAAAATAAGCCAAAAGTCAGAAGTCGAAGCCGAGTTGATCAGGTTAAAACGCTCAAATTACTCGTCAGTCCCACACACGCGCATGCCCACACGTACAGTCGCGCCCACACGCCCGATTTAGCCCGTCTCGGCGTCTCCTATAAAACAACCCATTGCCACACTCCTTCGCCATTAGGACGTCGCTCCAAGTCCTTACAAACACGCGAAACCCAACGAGAAAGCGGCCTTTGATCTCTTCTAGCCAGCTAGCTGCATGCTCGAGAGGCGGCAAAGAGGCTTCCGGCTCGGCCGGAAGCTGCTCGGCCTCTGGGGCTGGGTGCTCTACCACCGCCGGCGCCGGCGCCGCCGCGGCTACCTCCGCCTGCAGACATGCCCGGCGGGAGGTAACTCCCCCGCGGCGGCCGGGAGCGCCAAGAAGCAGCAGCAGCAGCTGGTCGTGCCGCGGGCTGACCCACCGCGGATGCTCAAGTGGGGCCGGTCGCTCGCGCGGCAGATGAGGCTCCTGCGCTGGCGGGGCGGCGGCGGGGACAGGCTGCGGGACGACGGCGCCGTCGGGGAGGCGACCACGCCGAGGGGGCAGGTGGCGGTGTACGTGGGCGGCTGCAAGCCCGGGGAGTCGATGAGGTACGTGGTGCCGGTGGTGTACTTCAACCACCCGCTGTTCGGGGAGCTGCTGCGGGAGGCCGAGGAGGAGTTCGGGTTCGAGCACCCCGGCGGGATCACCATCCCGTGCGCCGCCGCGCGGTTCGAGCGAGCAGCGGCCGTGGCCGCCGCGGGCGGCGGCGGCAGGAAGGTGCCCGGCTGGTGGTAGCACGTGGCCAGCCCGTGGCCGGTGTACATACATATGTGCTCGATCGAATAGGCTTGGATGTGTTTTTTTTTCAGTTTGACCTTTTTTTTGGTTGTCGCTTTCTTTGAGTGTGGGCATGCGATGCCACATGCGAGGAGTACTAGCTGGATTTAGAGATAGTAGGATTGTATGCTTCAGAGTGGATGAACGATTTTTTTAATTTTTTAAAATTTTTATGTAGTTGATGAAGAATCCGATCGTTCAAACGAACACTTAATGTTCAACTTTGCCCGTAGTCATACGCGTCGTCCAAACAACAATAACTAGAAATCATGAACTAGATTGATTCAAAATGTTCATTATTACTGAATTTCTATGGATTTACAAAGTGTCCTCACATGCATCCCTAAAAACACTAGCACAAAAGCCTCTCAAAACCATGGCCAAAACACTTGGCCTCTCTCTGCTTTTATATGTTTTTATTATAAGATCACCAGATGAATTTAAGATACAGCATAAATGCTTTTAAAGTTCAGTTCAAGATTTCGTCTATCATCTGTAAAACTGAAAGCAAGTTATAACACAACTTACTGACTGGCGGCATCCTTTAAGATGAACTTGTTGTTGACACGCGCGGTGCATTTAGCAAGAACTCGTCCTTGAGAGTTGTCCCCAAAAGTGATCATTTCATCACTGGGGGCACAAGTAAGGGAGAAGAACCATCACGAGTCTCCGGTCATGTGTCGAGAGCAACCGAAGTCAATAAACCATATGTTCTCCTTTCTCTTGCGATGAGCATACAAAGCACAAATAGTCATCGGTATCTTAGTACTGGGGTTAGACAATAGAGATTTAGGTGTCCATTACTGAGATACTCGACGAATAGGAACAAAAGAATGCACTAATAAAGATTTAAGTAAAACATTAATATTTGATATATTTTGACCAGTCGATCATTGAAAGCAGGTTCCACTATGGAGCAGTCTGATCTTCTCAGTAGAGGTGGTCTTACAGTCGATCGATCAAATTGCATGGCTGTCACTGGTCGAAAGTGACTTGATCGACCACGTGAAACTGGTCTGGCCATCGACTGGTCTAAACAAGTAGAGAACGCTGGTCAAAAGTCTTTTGAGGAGCCGGTCCAACCGTGGGGAATAGCTGGTCGAAAATCCTATTCGACCGCTCTGGTTCGACCATGAAAGTCGGCTAATCGAACACCTGGTCTAGCTATACTGATTTGACCAAGGGAAGCAACTGTTCGAAAATGCTTCTTTATCTATGTTTCTTTTTTTTCTTCGCTTTTTTAAAGCAGAATTGAACCAAGTGATCGTCTTTTCCATAATAAGTGCATTGATACTAGCAGATCTAAAAATAACTCATGTTGGTTCAGACTCTACTCCAAATTTTCCAGATTCGAGTATATTGACAACTTTAGGAGGTTATTCTTACATTCTTAATGAAATTAAATTCTAAACCATGATTTTTCATACTCGTTTTTGACTTGTCCGGAATCATATTCAATTTTTTCTTGCCCAAAAAGCCTCTAAATTATTCTTAACATACACATTCTATTTAGACAGTGTGGAATAAAATGAGCAAATTACAGATTCATTCAAAATATCCTTAGAGGCTTTAGACTGAACCAATTTTTTCTTTTTAGCATAATCATTGAGTTGTCTAGTCAATACTTCTATCTTAGTATTAAGCTTCCGACAGTTAGAACAGTATAGAGTCTCATAATAAAGTATTTGTTGAATTGACTCCTGAGAAGAATTAAGCCTAGCCTGAAGCAAATCACACCTAGAACAAGCTTTAGATTGAGCAGCAGGACTAGATTTGAGTTTTTAATTTCGTCTTTTGCAAGTTTTAGCTTTTCATCACAAGAGTCTTGTACCAATTTTAATACATCAAATTTAGCAGTTACATTATTAAATTGAACCAAGGTTGATGTATTAGTTTTTTTGGAGGATTCTAACTTAGAATGTAAAACTTGATAAGACTCACAAGATTCATCATCAGGAACAAAAACTCTAAGTCTATTGATTTTAGAATTTAAGTTGTCAACAATAAAATCATGATTATTAATTTTCTTTTTATATTTCCTGAGCTCCTCTGTCAATCTAAACATAGCACGAGATAAATCGGTGTAATAAGGTTTTATCTCATCCAGATCACTGTAGAGGTCATCATTGTCGAAATTCTCACTGTTTGCCATAAAGCACATCCCTATGAAATCTACCTCCTTTGCTTTCTTGCCATTGTCCTCATCATTTGCAGATTCAACATCGCTCAAATCAATCTCTTCAAGTGCTGAGAGTACCGTGTTAACCGCTTTGCAATAGTGTTGCTTCCTGCATGAGGTAGTTTTGAACCGAAGTCGATGAGTTAGTGCCTTGTCATCATCGACCTCCTTGCTCTTCATTTTAGGACAATTAAACTTAATGTGATTGAGCTCATCACATTCATAGCATCTGACAAGACCTCCTCTCTACCTTACTCTGATGTTGCTGATTGCCTTGGTCACCTGGTCGGAGAGAAGTACAAACTGCTCTTCAGGAATCTCTTCTAATTGTTCATCTAAAATCGTGCACAGAGCAGACAAAGAGGTACCAAAAGAACTAGATGAATTGTCAGCTTGATTAGTTACTAAGCCCAAATAATTAGTCTTTTTTACTCTGGCCGAAATATTAATCTCATATGTTTTCATCTTGGAATAGAGATCATTCAAGGTAAGTGTTTCTATGCTAATAGAATAATTGATGGTAGTGACTAAAACATTCCAAACAGTCATATCCAGAGAATTCAAAATTTGCCTAGCATTGTCAGAATCAGTATATGTGACACCAACAGATTGCAAATCATTGATAATCTTATTGAAGTGATCAAAAAGAGCATCTACTGATTCTCTAAGTTTCATTTCAAATTTAGAATACTCCTTTTTGAATTGATTCTGACGCACACCTTAACAGTCTTGGATCCTTCATGGTAATCGGCTAAAGTAGTCCAAATTTTATTTGCAGATTTAAGATAAACAAATTTGACAAACTTGTTTCTGTTTAAACCTTGCAATAAAATATTTCTAGCCTTAGCATTCACTTCTACATCGGCAGTACTTTCAATGGAGCGACAGAAGGCACTTCATATGAATTTTTAACTTTTGGCCAGATAGCATTATCTTACGCTTGTAGAAACATCTCCATGCGTGTTTTCCAATAGAGATAGTCTGATCCATAAAAAACGGTGGCTTACTTGAAAACCAATCCCAATCTAACACGATTGCAACTTAGCTCTGATACCACTTGTAGGATCATATGACGCAATCAAAGGGGATAAATGATTGCCACCGCTTCCTGAAATTTCTACGTAGTTGATGAAGAATCTGACCACTCGAACAAACACTTGATGCTCAGCTTTGCTCGTAGTTGTACACGTCGCCCAAACAACAATCACTAGAAATCACGAACCAGATTGATTCACTTTATTGCTGAATTTTTATGGATTTGCAAAGTGCCCTCACAAGCACCCCTAAAACCCCAGCACAAAAAGCCTCCCAAATCTACGGCCAAAACACTTGGCCTCTCCCTAATTTTATATGCTAGAGCCCTAAACCATGTTTGACACAAACACGAACACAAAATCATGTCTCTTTCTCAAATCAAGAGACCTGAAACCCTTCCTAACACGGGTTTTACCAAATCTCTAATCCTTCCCGTTACAAACTCCTTCCATAACATTTCTAATATCACCACGTGATGAAGCCTCCAGGAACACACCTCATGTAGCTCCATCTCGCATCATCAACCTCCGTGTAGAAGCCTCTAGGACCGCACCGCCCATAACTTCTCCATGCATCACCACCTTTGATCTCCATGACTCCAGCGTTAGCCCAACCATCTCGCATGACATCCTCAATTGCATGGACCTCAAATCTCCCCATCCTAGCTCCAGTCCTCATCGTCACCGATCATGATCGCCTCCAAGTCATCCTGCACATGCAAAGACTAAAGAAATATTTTCCAGCACAAGTTCTCCACAACTTGACCGTCATCAGCACACAACCTCACACCACCCTTGTCTATCCATAGACAAGAACAAAACCATCCACGACCATCAACCAGGTCATCTACGACTACACATTCCATCACTTACCGCAAATCAGTTCCAGACAACTTTTTATGATCGCTAGCTGAACGAGTACTCGAAAACCACAAGTACTCGGAAAATATTATCGCTCCGCTACAAACACTTAGGGATACCACGCATCACTATCGACCAAAACCATCGAGTATCGAGCACCAAGTCTACGACTACCGATCATCAACCAGTCACCACACCATCGATCATCGAGCACCGAGTATCACCGACAATCGCTCTGACCAGATCAATCAACCACTGACCCAACACGAGTACTCGAGGTACTCGAAGATCATAGAAATTAAAGCACTCGTACCAACCATGAAGTCTATGAGTACCGACAGCGAAGCCTTCAACAACCGATCACAAGCCTTCGACTACCGAAGACAATGGCAGTAGAGTGCAAACTCTACGACTATGAAAATAAGACTGCGAAGTCTACGACTATAACAGCATCCACAAAATCAACGACCATCAACTGCAAAGCCTTCAACTATCGACTAGTAAAATCTACGACTATCGAGTACTAACCAGGTACTGTAGCTACGACCATGAAATAGTACTATAGCTACGACCATGAAAGGTACTATAGCTACAATTACCTTTAGTGGTCATTCTGTTGTGGTCGAAGTCGAACGTGATCGAACTGCCATAGTTGATATTCCACGGTTGACACCGGACATGGTCGAACTAGAATGTGGTCGTAGTCGAACGTGATCGTAAACGACTCTGAGTCATAACCAACATGGTCGAAGTCTGCTGTGATCGAAAGCCGCCGTGGTCAAAATATGTCATGGTTGTTTAGCTGTGTGATCCTCTGATGCCACTCAAGTGCAGTCCGATGTTCCGATGCGTCTCAAAAGCCGTCCGATGCTCCAGAGCTACTTGAATACCGTATGATACTCCATTGCTACTCAAATGCCGTCTGATGCTACTCGGACCCAATCAGACTGGTATGAAACTATTCAGAACAACCAAAACCACTCGAAGCCATCCGATGCTCCAGAGCTACTCAAATACTGTTTGATGCCACTCGAACTCGATCGAACTGGTCTGAAACTACTTAGAGCAATCAAAAACACTCGGAGAAGACAAAAACCACTCGGAGCATACTGAACCATTTGAATTTGAAACCTTCAACCGTGATCGACCAAAATTTTCACAAACGCAAAATGACCACGATTGAACAAAACTTTCACAAATGCAAACTCTAAAGCAATCCAAATATCAATTATTCATTATTACTTTATTTACAACCATCCACATGATCTAACAGAGAAAAAGGAGGCTATTTTTACCTCAACATGTTCCCCAAAACTTGCAAGATTTATGTTGGAAAAATGATCAATACGAACATTTGTGTGTGATCCGGTGGTTCTCTTTGCTGCCGACCGACGTTTAGGTGGTGATCAGTTGTGCTTTTTTTGGTGGCTTATGGCTGAAAAGCACTGTAGCTGGCTGAAAAAACACTGTAGCTGACAGAAGCTTATTTAGCATAATTAAATTTAAAAAATATGTTAGCCCATTACGTATAATACAAACAAATACGGGAAAAAAGAACCGGCAAAAAAGCTCAAAAAAGCTAAAAATTCAAAAAAGATGAAATTTATAAATAGTAAAAAATAAACCTGAAACTGAAGTTGAAACCATCACAGCATTTTCGTGAAATTGAGCTGATGAAATGATATATAGCTATACAAGAAAAAGTCTGTCCTGCTTCCTCCCGGCTTCCTGGTTGCCAGTTGCCAGTGCTCGAGCGTTCGGTGCTAATTAATTCGTACAGTCGGTCAGTTGGAAGGTATTCTACGCAACCTCGGCCTATTTGGTGAGTGTTGCGTCGGCCTGAAAGGTCCCAAAGGCGCTTAGCTGAAACAGTGCGATGCTTTGTCTGACGCGGACGAAGCTCCGTATTCGTGCTCACTGAACTGTATCCCAATGTGCCGTGTGCAAGTACTGAGCATGGAAGGCTGCCCTACTCGACCGGACGCGGGGGAGAGAGAAGTGCGTTGCTGAATGAGTCAGAATGATGTGGTGTTATTTTTTTTTTGTTCCTTTTGGCTTCAGAATAGCCCTTGGATGCGTATGAACGGTGGATCAAGGTACAGGGTTCTATAGTATTCCTCGTGGAGCATCTGTTCATTTGTTTATTTCAGTTATAAACTTATATAATAAGGAGGTGCGTATCTGTAGTTCTCTGATGTGTTATCAGAGCACGCAAGCTACTATAACGACCCCTTTTGATAATAGGGCTGAGAAGTTTTTCGTAACAGTTTAGGCCTCGATCGGTTGGGTTTCAGCTTCTGACTTCCGGTTTATTTTTCACTATTCATAAATTTCGTCTTTTTTGAACTTTTGACTTTTTATTGAGCTTTTTTGCCGGTTCTTTTTTCCCGTATGTGTTTGTATTATACGTAATGGGCTAACATATTTTTTATATTTTTAAAATTTTTAAATTTAATTATGTTAAATAAGCCTCTGTCAGCTACAGTGTTTTTTTCAGCCAGCTACAGTGTTTTCAGCCATAAGCCACCAAAAAAAGTCCAACTGATTACCACCTAGGAGTTCTGTTGTGGATAGAAAAAGTATTATACTACTTATAAACATTTTAAAAGGATTGGATTGATTAAAATATGATCTAACTGTCAAAACATAACAACTTCACAGGCGTCTAAATCCAAAACTTAACTTACATTCAGAAGACCCGAAGAAATTCCACAGGAATGCTTGAGTGTGGTCGTAACTCTAACACGAAAGCTGAAGTATTCTTTCTTCTTTTGATGTTCGTTCTGATAAAAATAGGTAAGATTAAGTATACTAGGTACTCAACAAGTCACATAGAAAGGTTATGTAGCTAATATGAAAGGAGTTCAAATAGATAGTTATATGTTGTAATATGATAATAATATATGCAAGTTTGCTTGTAAAGAACTTTGCATTTAAAATAGTAAAACAGTACTTAATTAGCAAGGGAGTTTGTTATCCACAATTTTCATATCAAAATCCTTCAAATTCTACTTATGCCTTGTTGTTCAAATCACCCACAAAACACAACTCCATTAACCGAGAGCACGACGTATTCGAATACCATTTATTATACTTTACAGAGTTGCCCAACTTTACCCACGAAATATCTTAGACTCGTAATATCAAGCTATAGACATACAACATATTAGCATGCAACTGAGTTGAGAAAAACAAGGTCTTTCAGTGCTCTTCTCTTTCTAGCTTCTATCTGGTAGGCTCGTCAACCTTATTAATACCGGGTTTTACACTCACTTGTATGCTTTTTAAAGTGCTTACAAGATCAACCTGCTAACATGCTAGGGATTGATCCACACAACACACACGACTCAAGCCTAACCATAAACCACTTTCCTTGCGTCTCCCGGTGCCGCAGTTTTAGAGTATGCCTCAAGTCTGGTATTTGATTTTTCCCCTTAATACCCTTGATGAAGCTTCTGGACACTTTTTTTACTCCGTCTTCATCTTATCGTGCAAGCCACCATGCACACCGCGTGTAGATTGATTAATAGCTTCCCTTCCATTGGCAAGTCTTTCTCGTTTCGGCTCCCACCAGACAACGCCTCATTTGAACCAACAAAGTTAACTTGATCCAACTCGTTGCTTAAACCTTCATTCAACGCATCCCTTGGCTTTGCCATGTGTCATGCTTTAGTTCAACCATCTTACACGACCTCTTTGGCCATTTTAGACCTCGATCCACCTTGACCTAGTCCTGGTTGCCTGTGATTGACCATAGTTACCTTTAAATTTCTCTGCATATTCAAAGACTAAGAAATTATTTTCTTGTATAAGTTCTTTATATCTTGACCCACGTTTGCATAAACATGCAACTCAATGCAACCAAGACAGAAGTCCCAAGATCACCCCATAATTAAATCTCCCAGTTCTCAATTTTTAGAACTTAATTCTGACAAACAGTATGATCACACAATTCATGTTGATCATACCATTCTGGTAATACCGCCAACCATTGGGCAGTACTATCAGGTCTTACCCATTCCCCGTAATAGTGCCGCCGGTATGACCGCTCGCATCATATCGGTACTACCACCCCGATAGTACTATCGTTCAAAGCATAGTCATACCACTATATTCGGTAGTACCATGGATCCCATCTGGTACTAATGGACTAGGATACACCCAAAATGACCATCTCTGAAAAATAGCTACCGCTAACTCTCTCTAGGTTGAATTGCATTTGCGGTAGTACTGTAGCCACCATGCTAGTACTACTGCCAACAGCAACTTGAATTTCAGGAAACTACAACCCCTTTGTAAAACCTTGATTCAACTCAACACAACTGCTAATTGTTCATCACAAATTGATCTAGACCTATGCTAATGGTTTTTCACTTTGGAATCTACAATTAAATTGTTCTGCAGACTTATAATCAAGGAACTATATAATGTAAACATTCATGTATTCTGGATTTGCAGGTCATATGGTATGTACTTTGGAACTTTAAGAAAGGGGAAAAAGACTAGTTATACATTCCTTCTTGCTGTTGCTACACCCATGCGAAATAACTCAATTAAATAGGCTCGTAGAATACTACGCATTGTAGTCTATTCTGCTAAGCACTAGCAGTCTGTAAAAATCAGTCTATTCTGCTCAGCACTAGCAGTTCGTAAAATTGTTTCGCAACAATGAATTTAAGGTACCGGTTACATACCTGTCTTCCATCCAAGAAACACCAGTCCTAAGCAGGTAATATACTCAGGAGGCGATGGTTCCATTAATCCTGGGCAGTATGTACCCCAGCTACTTTCTTCTGCATTACATGCTGTTGTGACATAAATATAAAGGTCTGCAGGCATCAAACCCTCAAAAATACTGCCACTTTCACACGCTTCCACATATATAACCTGCTCAAATGTAACACTGCTTTCAGTCAAACAGTATAAGTTTTCCACAAACAATCAACTAAGAACAATCTTACCATCTTTGCATAGGTATTAGAACCATGTTTTTCTTGTAACACCTTCATAAAGTCGGCAGCATAAAGATACGGCAGTTTGGGCATACCTGAAACTTGCAAATGTCAATATCCATGACGAACAAAATTAACTTATACAACAAAGCAGCATAAGCAACTTCCCACACACCAAGAACTCCACAGGCCCCATGATCTGAGTGTGAGCTTAACCTAAGTGAGCCTTAACCCAAGTGAGCCTTAACCCTAGATCTAAACAAGAACACCTAGAGCCTTAGGATTTAGGGGGGACTTACGGTCACCGATGAACGCCATATGAGCGAAGACCTCGTGCCTGCGTGATGCAGGCGTGGGGACGAGTCGGTGCAGATCCGAGAGCTCGCGATTCAGGGTCGCCGGCGTCGTCCTGCAGTGGTGGTTGGCGGCCTTCCCGTTGCTTAACAGCGCACGCTAGATCGGTTTTCTTAGGGTTTGTTCGGGGCTTTGGTTCTCACGGGAACGAACGTCGCACATGAGAAGCCGGTGCCTCAACTTTATATATGGCGCTGTTGCAACGGGGGACCGTAACCAATATGGTTAGCCCCCCCGATCAGGGCGCTAGAAATCAGGGAAACGTGGATTTCCCCATGTTTCCTTTTCTGGCCGTTTTGGCCTTAGATCAAATCCAACATTCTCCCCCTTGATCGTAAGGCTAAACGTCATAAGCCCTCTCTCAATAAAACTTCACACCAAAATAATGCGTCACAACAGTCAATTAAATACCGCTGGACAACAGTACTTATAGTGCTCCATTCCATATCAATCGGATAACATAATACTTCATGGGAGTTGGTTACTTTATATGGTCCTCTTATTCCAGGATCACAGGCTCTCCAATAAACCCATGCCGGCAACATGATCACGAAAAATATTGGGTGGTAAGCCTTTTGTGAGCGGATCCGCAAGCATAAATTTAGTTCCAATATGCTCAACCTTAATTGTTTGATCCTGGACTCTATCTTTCACAACATGATACTTTATGTCAATGTGCTTGGCAGCTGCACTCGACTTGTTGTTACTCGAATAGAAAACTGCGGGTTGATTATCGCAGTACAAAATGAGTGGTCTAGAGATGCTGTCCACCACTCTCAATCCCGGGATAAAATTCTTAAGCCATACAGCCTGCCCGGTAGCCTCATAACATGCCACAAATTCAGCCTGCATTGTCGACGATGCAGTAAGTGTTTGCTTTACACTTTTCCATGATATTGCTGCTCCTGCGAGGGTGAAAATGTAACCTGATGTGGACTTCTTTGTGTCTTTACACCCCGCAAAATCAGCATCAGAATAGCCGACAACCTCAAGGTTATCGCATTTTCTGTATGTGAGCATGTGACCTTTAGTGCCTTGCATATAGCGCAGGACTTTCTTAACTGCTTTCCAGTGGTCAGGTCCTGGATTTGACTGATATCTGCCAAGCATCCCGGTAACAAAAGCTAAATCAGGGCGCGTGCATACTTGAGCATACATAATACTTCCGACAGCAGAAGTGTAAGGTATAGCCTTCATCTGATCAGATTCATAGTCATTCTTTGGGCATTGAAATTTCCCAAACTTATCGCCCTTAACAATAGGAGCAGGCGAGGCAGAGCATTTATGCATATTGTATCTCTTTAGTACTCTGTCAATGTATGCCTTTTGTGATAAACCTAATGTTCCTTTGGACCTATCTCGGTGAATTTCAATACCAAGAACATAAGATGCTTCACCGAGATCCTTCATATCAAAATTGGACGAGAGAAATCTTTTAGTTTCCCGCAGCATGTCCACACTGCTGCTGGCCAATAATATATCGTCCACATAAAGAATTAAGAAGGTGTAATTACTCCCCCTGAACTTAACATATGTACAATTATCAACATCATTCTCCTTAAATCCAAATTTCCTTATGACTTCATCAAACTTAAGGTACCATTGCCTAGAAGCTTGCTTCAGGCCATATATGGATTTCCTTAGCTTGCATCCTAAATGTTCCTCGCCTTCCACAACAAAACCTTCCGGTTGTGTCATGTAAACGTCTTCATACAAGTCTCCATTCAGGAATGCAGTCTTAACATCCATTTGGTGCAACTCTAAATCGAAATGTGCTGTGAGCGCCATTATGATTCTAAATGAATCTTTAGTTGAGACAGGAGAAAAGGTTTCATTATAGTCAATGCCTTCTCTTTGCGTAAACCCTTTTGCTACAAGTCTTGCCTTAAACCTTTCGATATTCCCTTTGGAATCACGCTTGGTCTTGTAGACCCATTTGCAGCCTACTGTTTTGGCTCCATTAGGAATTTCCACTAAGTCCCATACGTCATTAGCGCCCATAGACTCAATCTCATCTTTCATGGCATCTAGCCATTTAGATGAATCCTTATTCTTCATTGCTTCCTTATAAGAGCTAGGATCATCTGCCTTCCCAAGATCATCCTCATTCAAGTAAACCTCATAATCACTTGGGATAGCAGATCTCCTCACTCGTTGTGATCTCCTGACAGGTTCATTAGTAGGCTCATCAGGTTGTTCATTAATTGTCACAGAGGGCTGTGAAGGCTCAGCATTAGGTATTGCACTTGTATTTTCAGAGCCCTCAACAGAAGGAGTAGCCACAGAATTAACTGGAGATGCAACAGGAGTTGCAACTACAGGATCAACTATGGGCACAACCACTTGGGGTACAGGAAAATCAGTCTGTCGGATTAGCGGTGAAGCAACATAAATCCGTTTCTCCTCAAGATCAATTTTCCTGGGCTCCAAGTCCCCACTGATGCCATCATTTTCCAAGAACACAGCGTGTCTTGTTTCTACAAATTTTGTGGTACGATCTGGACAATAGAATCGGTACCCTTTAGACCTGTCAGGGTAGCCAATAAAATGGCAACTCACAGTCTTGGGATCTAATTTCCCAATATGTGGGTTAAATATTTTAGCTTCAGCTGCACAACCCCACACATGGAGGTAGTTCAAACTAGGTTTTCTCCCAGTCCATAATTCATAAGGTGTTTTAGGCACCGATTTACTAGGAACCCGATTGAGTATATGTGCAGCGGTCTTTAATGCTTCCATCCATAACTTTACAGGCAAAGTGGAGTAGCTCAACATACTTCGAACCATGTCCATAAGTGTGCGATTTCTTCTTTCCGCAACTCCATTTTGCTGGGGATCACCAGGCATTGAATACTGGGCGACTATACCATTTTCTTGTAGAAACCTGGCAAAAGGACCAGGAATCTGCCCATAAGTTGCGTGTCGCCCATAATACTCTCCCCCACGATCCGAGCGCACTACTTTAATCTTTAGATTGTGCTGATTTTCAACTTCAGCCTTAAATATCTTAAATTTATCAAGTGCCTCCGATCTCTCTTTAATAGGATAGATATAGCCATAACGTGAGTAATCATCAGTGAACGTAATAAAAGAATCATAACCATCCACTGATGTCACAGGGAAAGGACCACATATGTCAGTATGAATTAATTCCAAAATCCCTGTGCTTCGAGTAGCACCTTTCTTTATTTGCTTTATATACTTGCCTTTGATACAATCGAGGCAATGATCATTCGAATCATTAAAGTCTAAAGGGTGGAGAATTTCATCTTTAATGAGACGTTCAATTCTCCCCCTCGAAATGTGGCCTAAACGACAGTGCCACAATTTCGACGAAGTTTCATCAATTCGCTTACGCTTTTTATTCTCATCACATACATTCATGGATATAGGAGAATCTTGCAGGGATAACATATAAAGCTTGTCGTGTCGGATGGCACGACCAACATTATCATTATTGAAGTAAATCAAACACATTCCGTGTCCAAAATTACAAGAATAGCCATCATTATCTAATAATGAAATGGAAATTAAGTTTCTTCTCATCGAGGGAACATAAAGAACATCATTAAGTTTCATTACAAAACCATTATTCAAAACTAAAGAAACCGATCCAATAGCTTGAATTTCGACTTCCATCCCATTAGCCACTCTAAGGCTTCTTTCCCCTCTGAGACTTCTCAACGTATGGAATCCCTGCAAGGAATTCGTAACGTGCACAGTGGCACCAGAATCAATCCACCAAGAATTTATAGGAAAATCAGCATAAAATGCTTCATCAACAAAAGTGATTTCATAAGTACCTTTCTTGGCGAGCCATTTCAGCCATCCAGGACAATCATCTTTGAAATGGTCCTTCGACTGACAAAAATAACATTCACCACTTTTCTTCTGTTCATTTGAGCTCACAGGTCCTGAAGCGTTTTTAGGCGCCTTAGGATGCTGTGGGTGCTGTGGCTTCTGTGGCTTCTGATAAGGGGAGTAGGTTTGGTCCTTCTTTCCCTTTCCTTTGTAGCCACCTCTATTTCTAGAGGGACCAGCCTTATTTGAGGAGCCGACTTGATTCACAAAATCAGTAGCTCCCTCAGCCTTGAGCCTCTCTTCCTCCTGTGAAACATTAGCGATCAACTCGCTCATGGTCCACTTGTCCTTAATGGTGTTGTAATTCACCTTGAAAGCTTCAAATTGCTTGGGAAGAGACATCATAATGTAATGGACAACAAAACCATCAGAAATAGCCATGTCCATTGTCTTAAGTCAGGCAGCAATATTGATTATTGTCATAATGTGCTCACGAACATTTCCAGTACCATTGTACTTAGTGTTCATGAGCCTGTGCATCAGTGTGGTAGCATAAACTTTAGAGGACCCTTTAAAGTGATCCTCGATGGAGGACAAATAGTCCTTTACCCTTTCCTTTTCAGGGATTGCTCCCCTTATAGCCTCACTGATGGAGTTTTTCATCACAACAAGTGAAACACGGTTAGACCGCTCCCACTTCTCAGCATTAGCTTTATATTCCTTCATTTTGTCATCATAATTGTCCTCCCCTTCAGTAGGAGCGACAGGCTCATCGAATCTGAACGCGTAGTCCAGATCCAAGAGCTGAAAAGTCGTCATAAGTGTAAACTTCCATTTCTGGAAGTTACTACCATTAAGTGGCTCAATAGCATTAACATGAGCGGAAACGGAAGCAGCTGGAAAAAAAATTATAAAATTTACATTAGCAAAGAGCATAATTAATTTGCATGAAAAGTTAACCTCACGTTGGTGTGGTTGACAACATGCTCATAAGAATTTTTCGCATCACCGTTGGGCAGAAGCGAAAAATTTAACATAATGTCGCATACAATTACAATTAACTTTGGTCAAAGAGTAATAGCATGGCGAAAAATAAACATAATTGATTACATGCAATTACAATTAACGTTGGTCCAAAGGTAATTGCATGTAAAATTAAATACAGCCCTTCAATTGAATTTCCCGTTGGTTCCATTCAATTAGGGGCAGAACATTACGCAGCGGAAAAAGGACATAATATTTTTTTAGCAGCTTGGCAACATTATCCGTTAATAATTTCATAAGAGACATCATTAATTAAACATGAGATGTATCATAAATACATGAAATCTATATATACTGAAAATAAAATCCATCAGCATGAAATATACACCATAAATAATTTCATGTATATATGCCTAAATATGTGCATGAAATATATGCTGGAAAACATAAAATAAAGCACTGCTGTGCAATAGCATTTAGCCCATCAGTCCCCCCCGGCCCGCAAGGCTGGCCCATTGCCTCACCGGCCCATAAAATTCCCGCACGGGAGGAGATCCCGCACGGGCCCAAAATCCTGTCGCCGGCCCAACCCGCAGCACTCGCCCCGCCTTCATCAGGGCCGTCCGCTGGATCAGACGGCTTGGAGCGCCTGGCGCCCGAACAAAATCTGCCACCCCAAAAACCCTAATCAAAACTACCTCTTCCCCTCCCGGAAAAAACGGATCGGACGACGGCGCGCCCAGGCGGGAGGCGGAGCGGCGTCGGCGCATAAGGAGGTGGAGGGGCGGCAGAGGCGCGTAAGGAGGTGGAGGGGCGGCAGAGGCGCGCGCGGAGGGAAGCGGCGGCGCGGCCCGCGCGGAGGGGAGCGACGGCGGCCCGCTCGGGAGGGGCGCCGCGGCGCGCGCTCAGCCGGAGGCGGCCCCGAGCGGAGCGGCGGCGCGCCGGCCACGGCAGAGCGGCGGCGGCACCGAGCAAGGCGGCGGCGGGTAAGACCCATTCCCTTAAAAAATTTTTTTTCTTCCCACCCCAATCCGAAACATGTTCAATTGATTTGGGGATTTGGGTTCGGGATTTGGGGAAAAGCCTTAGGGTTTGCCTGAAAAAATTCAATTCCCCTCCTTCTAAATTTCTCTACCGAGCCATCAAACTCTAGATTCAAGATCCAGTGTTTGTGAGGTGTTAACTAGGGTTCATGAGGATCATAGGGATTGCTCTGATACCAAATGTGAGCTTAACCTAAGTGAGCCTTAACCCAAGTGAGCCTTAACCCTAGATCTAAACAAGAACACCTAGAGCCTTAGGATTTAGGGGGGACTTACGGTCACCGATGAACGCCATATGAGCGAAGACCTCGTGCCTGCGTGATGCAGGCGTGGGGACGAGTCGGTGCAGATCCGAGAGCTCGCGATTCAGGGTCGCCGGCGTCGTCCTGCAGTGGTGGTTGGCGGCCTTCCCGTTGCTTAACAGCGCACGCTAGATCGGTTTTCTTAGGGTTTGTTCGGGGCTTTGGTTCTCACGTGAACGAACGTCGCACATGAGAAGCCGGTGCCTCAACTTTATATATGGCGCTGTTGCAACGGGGGACCGTAACCAATATGGTTAGCCCCCCCGATCAGGGCGCTAGAAATCAGGGAAACGTGGATTTCCCCATGTTTCCTTTTCTGGCCGTTTTGGCCTTAGATCAAATCCAACACTGAGTAATAGACAAATGTATGGTCATTTGGTTTGCTATCTATGACCTTCTTGCTCCCTCCGGTGACCGCAGTTTTATTGCCCAAGAGAATTGCATAGAAGTTTCTAGTAGTATATTATGGACTCTTATTGAGGAAGACATTATGCAAGGAGAACTTGCAAGAGGCAGATGGCGTCGGCTGACAAGCAGAACGAGCAAAGCGGCGTGGAGGCGTCCGGCAAGACGTGACGACACACAGTTCAGCGTGAAGCCGTGTCCGGATTGGAAGGAGATAGGATGAGTTAGGAAAGTATTGGGTATGGAGTTGTACGAGTCTTATATTAGATGGTTTCCGATTGGAGTAAGGAATCAGATAGATATGCTCCTAGCTATAGTTGGAATAGGAGTCGGATTGGAGGAGTCCTCCTTTACAAACCAAGTCAGCCTGTAATCAATGGGTAAGCAACAAAGAAGAGTTTAGCTAATACCTGAAAGTTCCGAGTAGACATCCTGGCCGGTGGAAATCCCGGACGGGAGCCTACTCATCGTTACCCATTGCGATCAATCCCAACTTCACAGCACCACCTGCTTCCGCTCCTCACCAGCCACCGCAAGCCATCTCAGAATTCTGCCCACATCAACGTAACTTCGTCTCCAGTGTAATCCTGGAATTAGAAAGTATGTTGTCATCATCAAACTTGGAGAAAAAGGGTAATATATAAATTCTGCACTTCTGCTATACACAGATATTAAGCCGTAGAAGCTCCAAAAAAAAAATGCCAACGGTGAACTACTTGAAGAAAAGATAACTCTGGAATTCATGGTACGATGAAAGGACGATGCAACCTGATGCCCACTCTTTCCTTCCAAACATCGCTTTCTATTATTCACAACTAGGTTAGGATTATTCAAATATTTGACTAAAAATGACCCAAACTCGGTTAGAATGATCTGCTTGATTGGAGAAAGTTGCAATAAAGTACTTTAGGTTGGCATGAGCTTGCAGGTATGCTTTGCCACTTGGTTAGTGATATTAATAGATATATCTTGATAAGAATATGATGCTGGATTGTGCAATTGAATAGGATTTCAGCTAGTTTGAACCATGTTGAGTGATCTTCCTGTTGTCATCATCCAGAAAGATCATGTACCAGCCGAGTTACCACCGCCAGCTGTTCATGATACAAGTGGGGGCACTGGCACCACCTAAATGAGCAAGGTAGGAAAGAAAACGATCCTACTGCTTCCCTCCGAGCAGGAAAAAATAATAGGAGAAGCCACCAAGTAATACCTTTGGAACATCAGCATGTTACAGCCTTCACAACTGCTCCCAGGACCTTACGACCACGTTATGGCCGCTACGACCACCTCCTGTAGCCGTACGATCATGTTGTAGTGGCTACGATCACCGCCTATGTCGCTACGATTGCTCTGTTGGTTCTCCGACCACACAGACAGTCGTTACGACCACACTATGATCTCTCCGATCACGTCTTCAACTGAATTTATGATCACGTTCACCGCTTCTCTGCGTTGCACCCTCTTCGACCACGCCCGATCACCGTAGTCGTAGCTCCTTACACCACGCAGTAATTCTGTCGACCGCTGTGGTCGTAACGCTTTACGACCATACCTTCTCGCTGTGGTCGTAACAACTTACAACCACGTCTTTCGTTGTGGTCGTAACAACTTATGACCACGTCTTTCTGCTATGTGACCGTGGACGTAACTCCTTTACGACCACGCCTGCTATCTTCTGCTCACCGTGGTCGTAAGTCGTTTACGACCACGTCTGGGAACACAAAGAACTCCATAGATTTTCCAGAGCTAAACCGCTCTTACTCGATTGATTCCCCAGAGCTAAACCGCTCTTCTCTTCTTTATTTCTTTCTCTCGATCACACAGATTGCTCTCCCTTGCCTCTCGATCACACCAATCGCCTTGGCCTCTCTCGCCCTTCTCGCCTTAGTCTCTCGGTTACATGGCTCTGCCTTTTATACCCTACTCTACAACTTCGACTCGATTACGACCACTACTATTACTCGAACTCGGCTACGGCTATGAAACAGACTTGAACTTGACTACGACTGTGAAGCAGACTCATATACGACCATGACCCGACTCGTACACGACTGCGACCACTTGTACAAGACCAGGACTATGACCACGATTGGAAAAACAAGATTACAACTCTAACACATCATAAACATCTTCGCCCTCTGGATAATAACTAGATGTTTTCTTTCAAACAATCATTTAAATTTTGTGACCCATACATTAAGATCCAAAGGCCCTTATTCTTTCCCCCTTACTATATAACCCCTAACTCTAACTCTATCCTGACCCCGCCGCCTCCCACCCTGCACTCTTTGCGCCGCCCCTTCCTCGTCGCCGGCGGCAAACCCCTCCCACGATCTTTTCCTCCTTTCTCGCCAGAGAAGCTCCGTGTGCCACCCCCCGCTAGCCCTCGCCCCCTCCTCCACCACCCACAGCCGACGGCGCCCCCACTACCCGCCGCGCCGCCTCCTACCCCTCCCCGTCGTGCGCCCCTACACAATCTAATAGCCAATGCCTTCAACCGCCGTCGCTATCTAACACCGCTCACCACCCTCCTACCTCGCCCGTCGCTCCCACCGTTGCCCATCGCCGGGGCACCGGCCCCTGACCTCCCTCCATGCCCGGAGGAAACGGTGAACCCTAGGGGCGGGGAAGGGGGCAAGATTCTCCCCTCGGGCTCACCAGCGAGGAGGAAGAAGGGGTCACTGGAGAGGAGGGAGAAGGGGTCGCATGAGAAGGTGGAGGCGGTGGAGCACGAATCTTCACACACATCCCTACACAGTTGACATAATTGTCTAATTTTTTGAAAATTTTATGTGCTTTGAATTTGGCTTGACTATAGTGGCGTGCCCGGGTGCCACGCGGGTGGAGCACTGTAACATGATTTTTAAAAAATAATATTATTTTTTTGAAATTATAGTAATGTACCTTCGTTCAACCGGTGGGCAACACGTCGATAAGTCACGTAGGTTTTGCTTGCAGTTTTTTTGGAAATAAAAGGGCAGAGAAGGTAGATTGGTCATTTTACGATTTTCATGGATTCTGAAGGGCACAAAAAATCTGTTAGACTCACAATAACATTTTTGTGATCGCTGTGTATTGTTGTAGTGCAATAAATTTTGGAAGAATTTTGTGGGCACGATTGAGGTGGTAATGATTCATAAATACGAAGGTAAGTGATATTACGATGTAACAGGGAATTTATACAGGAAGGAGAACTTTGGATAAATGTTGTAACGATAACAAAACGACAATTCATTCGATAAGGGGGTTACATGGCATGCATGTTAAAGAACTATGTATGTATGTATGTATGTATGTATGTATGTATGTATGTATGTATGTATGTATGTATGTATGTATGTATGTAGATGGACAAAGAGGGTCGAACTACTGCATTAACCTCGGCTATTTGCCCTTCCTCGCGAGGTCAACATTGTAGTCCTCATTGGTAGCGCTAGCCTTGGCCGCCAGTTCGTGCTTTCTCTCGCGTTCCGCCTCGTGAGCCTCGCGCTCCCTACGCTTGCACACCTTCAAGTAAGTTTCTGTCTCCCACCGAATATGATCACTTTGATCTTTAGCGAGCCACCACTCCTTCATCCTCTCACATGCCGTATGTGCGTCCCACTCCTCGTAGTCCAACTACCACTAGTCGTGCTGGTGGATTTCTCGGTCGATCCATTGACGGTATGCGCATAACGGATCTGGAGACTGCAGAAAGAGGGGAGATCTTGTTAGTACGTACCATACAAGAGAACTGGTAGAAGAATACAATGTAACCCATCCATACCGGATGGTGTTAACGGGTTGTATCCCAACACCGGTCGGGATAGCCCCAGGCGTAGTTACCGCAACCACAGTAACACATGGCTATGCTCAACCAGTCCTTGGACTTGAAGAACTTGCATGTGTCCCTGCACTAGCAGAGAGAGGGCATCTCCCCCATGGGCGGGTCTTGCAATAAACGCTCGGTGGGAACGTTCAAATATGGGTTGGGGTTGGAGGTACAGGGGGCTTCATTTTTGAGGGGTGGCCTCCTGGCACAAGCCGCTTGTTCATCCCATGCTGCTGCAACCCTTGCTAGTCGGGTGATCTCCTCCTATTGCTTCTCCATTGTAGCGATGTGGTGATTTAGCCGTGGTGCAAAAAACACGGTGCCACAAGGGTAGTACTTATAGGTTAAGCCCATGTAGCGTACGCTTTGCAAGTCCAATTCGGTTAAGGCAAATTCGCGTCCACGAGGTAGAGACACGCCAGATGGCCAGCGTAGCATTACGTCGCTGCATAAAGCTGCCTGTTTGGTCTTCTTAGTGTGTCGAAAGTATGCAATAAAAAATTACCTATCTTTCAGAAGAAACAATCAGCACTACTACGGTCGTAATGATTGCTTCGATATTTACTCTCCAAAAAATCTTAATTATGCAACGAACGTGAGAATGAACTTCTGCGATGAGCACGAGAATGAGCTTCTGCGATGAGCACGAGAATGCGGTTATGTGATGAGCGACGAGCCCGATAATGAACTTCTGCTATTAGCGACTAAGATGAGCGATGAGCAACTGCAAGATCTTCGTATTTACGGTCGAGCGAAAAGGGAACCTGATGCGCTAACACTGCAAATTAAGGACTCGTTGTTGACGCGTAGCGCCGCGGGCGAGGGGGCCGACATGGTAAGACCGACATATGTGTGAATGAGGGAGCGAGCGAGAGGGGATGGCACAGACATAATGACATATGTGCAGAAGAGGGAGCGAGCAAGGGGCACGGCACGGACAGACTAACAAATGTGCAACAGAGGTAGTGGGAAAGGCGGATAGCAGCAAGGGACCGACATATGTGTAAAGGAAAGAGGTCACACACTATAAAAGATGCATGTCGCACGGTTCCCATGTGGCCTACGATTTCAATCACTAATTAAATGAGCATCGTATATCGCTAATTATGATTAAATTAGCACGAATTAACATAGAAAATTCATAGCACATAATTTTTTAAAAAAATTGGACAATTATATCAACTATGTCGGAAGGCTGCACATAAAATTTCATAATTTTTATAGCCCATTTGCTATATGTAATAACTCCTACAAATAACATAATCGTATGAATTTTCGAGCAACATTCACACTAGATAAAATTATAGAAAAATTGCACAATCAAATGCGTTATGTCTGGAGGTTACACATAAAATTTCATAAATTTTTGAGCTTATCTGCTATATTTAAAAAACCAAAGAAGTAATAAATATAATTCAGACAGGTAATTAAGCTTGCTTAATTACCTGCCGTCCGGTGGTGGGGCGTGATGAGGACATCACTTCCTTAGATACACACAATACTCATCCACAAGATGATAGGCAAGGAAATATAATGAGGGCACGTGCATGCTAGTTGAATTATCAGGTGAGTTCATTCCTAGGCTTGTATAATTTAGCTTCTGAGAATAGGTTATTTCCTAATGCATGTGATGTGATTGTGCTTAGAGACATGGGCAAGGACCAAGGAAGGGCACATGGAGTTACGGACGCGCTTGGGATGAACATCGAAGCTCACAATGTCACTTGAGGTCAGGACGACCAAGAATGAAAACTGGGCATATTCTGCAATCCAATTCGGCCTCGGAAGACAGCGCTGACTTCAAACGAGCATGGAAAATGCATACAGAGTCCAATGAGGAGATTTTGGACTTGTTGGAAAGCTCTTAACGTCCTCTTTTCAATGGTTCTAGTCACACCTCAAAACTCCACCAGAGCATGGCGTAAACTACAAAATAATTCTGAATCAGTTCCAAACCTGGGCCCTGGGCCTTGTATCAGTTTGAATCCGACTGGAGAATTATAGTGAGATGTCCCCCACTCTCACGGACGTACCCCCACGTCCCTAGCACTATAAAAACTGCCAGAGATGCCGTTTTTTGGGTTTATGCTTGTTTAGATTTATTTTCGTTCAAAAAATATCAGTTGTGTACTTATGTCAATTAGACCAACTATGATGACTTCAAGCCTCTTCATTATTCAATGAAACTTCGTATTTCATTCACAAATTCAGATCACACTTATTTCTTTCTTGCTTGATTCTCGATTGCTTGCAGAAAAGATCATCCATGTTGAACACGGTTGGTAACGACAAGGGTGTGGTGTAGTGATTGCAGGACAGATTTAGTCGTTTCGGTCAAGTAGCCTCATCGTCAGCGTCATGTCAAACAGTCATAGTTATCATTCTCATTGGAAGACCGGGCCAAATCCTCTCTTTAGGGCGGTAGCGGCCATCAGGCTCTAGTTGACACGTTTCTGCCCCACGACGTTGCCGCCTGGTGACCAGGCGGCAAAATGGTCATTTTTACTAATACCGTACGTATACTGATATTTTTGTAAATACGGGTCCAAATAGTGCTATATGTGCAAAAAAAACTCTAAGCCTTGGGATTCTACCCTAGGTAGTGACGCCACGTTGACAATTTTGTGAAAAGGTCCTCTAATTTTTGGAAATCACATGCGGGTCCTCGATTTTACAGAATGACCCCTACCATGTCATCATTTTTTCTTAAAAGACCCTCTAATTTTTTGAAATTACATATAGATTCTCAATTTTTCCAAAGAAGCCCTCTTTTTACGTGATAAATCCCCACGGTTTTCCTATTATTCCCATATTAAGCCCTGGAGGATTCCGCCTTGAGGAGTGAGCCACGTCAGCAATTTTGTGAAAAGATCCTTTGATTTTTTAAAATTATATATGGATGCTCGATTTTTTCCAAAGAAGCTCTCTTTTTACGTGATAAATCTCCTCGGTTTTTCTGTTATTATGTATGAGCACTTAATTTTTATAATTTTTTTACTTTTTTAAAACTATGTATAGATCCTTAATTTTTCGAGAAAAATCTCTCTATAGATTGTCGAATTTTTGTTTGGTCACGTGGTACGCACCGCGCTCCTACTGCTAGTGGGAGTACATAGTGGGCCCGATCGCTGCTCTCGGCGCCGCGGACCTAAGGATGGCAATCGGGCGCGGCGGGTACAGGTAGTGTTCTCTCATACCCGTACATGCGACTCCGATTTACGCCCATGGGTATACCCGCGAAGGACGGCGGGTAAAAAACCTCACCCATACCCGTTGCCCGCGGGTATACCTGTTTATCCGCTAACTGAGAGTCACCATCTGAGAGTTGAACTAATGACAGGTACATATAAGCAACAGTTGTTGTTAGGAAATATAATAGCTACCAAAAAAGTTTATAATAATCAATAGCAATTAATGATATGGAAAAGTTTATAACAATCAATAGTAATTAGAGATATTATTATGACTGTGCCACCTGTCAATCTATATCGCGGGAAAGTGGCGCGGGTACGGGTGGAGCTTACCTATGCCCGTACCTGTTTACCCGACGAGTAGAGTGTTCACCCCATTTTCATACTCGTGGGTAAAGAAAATATTCAATACCCGGCTCCATTAGGATATTTACTACGGGTATACGGATAAACAGCACAATTGCAATCCCTACGCGGAACCTTCCGGAACCCTTGAGAAACCTCGCCTGCTTTTCGCGTAAATCCCCATCTAACCCCAGACTTCTCCGCCCCCTCCCTCCCCGCCGCCAATCCTTCTTGAAGCCTCCGGAATCCGCCCCCCGATCCGATCGGAGCAACACCGCCTGCCATGGCCGACGAGGCGAAGGCCAACGGTAATGCGGCCTTCTCGGCCGGCCGCTTCGACGAGGCGGCACGGCACTTCACGGACGCCATCGCGCTCGCCCCCGGGAACCACGTCCTCTACTCCAACCGCTCCGCGGCGCTTGCCTCACTCCACCGTTACTCCGACGCGCTCGCCGACGCCGAGAAGACCGTCGAGCTCAAGCCCGACTGGGCCAAGGGGTACTCCCGCCTCGGCGCCGCACACCTCGGTCTCGGCGACGCCGCCAGCGCCGTCGCCGCCTACGAGAAGGGCCTCGCCCTCGACCCCAGCAACGAGGGCCTCAAAGCCGGCCTCGCCGACGCCAAGAAGGCCGCCGACGCCCCGCCGCGCCGCCCGCCGTCCGGCGCCGACGGAATCGGCCAGATGTTCCAGGGGCCCGAACTCTGGACCAAGATCGCATCGGACCCCGCCACGCGCGCCTACCTCGAGCAGCCCGACTTCATGCAGATGCTGCGGGAGGTGCAGCGGAACCCCAGCAGCCTCAGTATGTACCTCTCCGACCCCCGTATGATGCAGGTGCTCAGTCTCATGCTTAACATCAAGATCCAGAGACCCGAAGCCTCCGAGTCGTCGCAGTCTTCCCCGCCGCCGCGGCAGGAGCAGCCCGAGACAAAGGCGAGGGAGGTGGAGCCTGAGCCAGAGCCGGAGCCGATGGAGGTGAGCGATGAGGAGAAGGAGAAGAAGGAGAGGAAAGCGGCTGCTCAGAAGGAGAAAGAGGCGGGGAACGCAGCTTACAAGAAGAAGGACTTTGAGACGGCGATCCAACATTACACAAAAGCCATGGAACTTGACGACGACGACATCTCCTACCTCACTAACCGCGCAGCGGTGTACATTGAGATGGGAAAGGTGAAGTTTATCGTGGTGATTTCATGCCTTGCTAATTAAAGATCTAATTCTGAGTTCACTTCATTGTTCATGTGCTTGGTTGCTGCAGTGTGCGAATTGGTAGTAGTTTTGACTATTGAGAAATTAGGTGCTGGCACCAGAAACATAGTGACTATCAATTGAGAGTATTAGCTGTTTGATTGCTGTGCTAAACTGCTGAACACTAAGATACAAGATATTAACAATGATGAGATCACAATAGGACAGTTGAGGGAGGTCTAGAACGGATGACGACCAAATTAGACTCTTAATGTTACCAATTCAAATTTCCGTATCTTTAAAAAACAGTTTTGGGCTTCTTTTGCTTGGGATTTCAAACTTGATTGTTTGCAATTCTTACTGACTGGCAAGTTGCTAACTACCGACTATGTGATGGTAGATCTCTTAGGAGGAACTGCTTTATCATGCCCTGGATAGGTATGTATTATCATGTTCACAAAAGATTTTTTAGAAGAGGTTTTGTGACACCCTGTGTCATTATCCTCAGAGTATGACACCGGGCAACGGATTATTGCTCCCTAAGATCAAGACCTTAGGGAATAATAAGCCATACCAAAGTTACGCAACAGAACAATAACTAGAGACTTTGTATTATTACGACAACCAGCCACGCAGGGCTAAAGTTTTTAGTACAAATATTAGATACAGAAGAGATACAGATTATTTAGATACCCTAACTTGGAGATGAGGCACTAAAGGTTGCCTCCTGGTCCTAATTGCTGAATAGGCCTGGTCTACTATCGATCACTCTTGCCCCACGTAGCATCCTCTGAGCCTGTAGACCGTACGTCCCACTCGAGGTATTCTCCGACTGAACTATGATCTAGCAAAGGGATTTAATAGCAAGGGTGAGATAACGCACTCAGCAAGCATTATTAGCAACAAATGTAATAGTATGACTCATCGCTTTATAATCAACTTTCATAATCCATCTCTTCCTCGATAATAAAATAGGTTATTAAGGAAAGAATTTGCATATTTTAGTGTTCCAAATACTACCATTCACCCCGGTGAGGAGAAAGAACCGCAGTCCTCTATGTTGCCACCAATCCAGGAGATAAGGCATGAATTCATGATTTAATTAGGACTACGCAGGGTTGTATCACTTTACACATAGCTACGCTGAGCTCTTTGCAACTGGGTCATTCGTATTTCCTTTGATGCGGTGTCAAGAGTACAAAACGTTTTCTCTAGTTTCGCTATTATATCTCCATCGAACTATTCATAGTTGATGGTTCTGAGCAATCTCTTACCCTCACTCGACACCCACCCAACCGTGAACTAGTTGTTGGTCGAGGCGGTCTAATCTTCATCCGACACTCCACAACACTAAAGATATGCACCTAGGCTCACTATTTTCGGGCTTTACACTGGTTCTGGCTCTACCTACTTTGGATCCACCACTTTTAGGCTTTATACCAGTTCTAGTTTTCTTCACTTAGCTATACTACGTACCCATGTGGAGAAATATAATAATGTTGTAGGATAGCATTTTCCGCTTGTTGAAACGAGAATATGGTTGACACTAGAACATATGGATCCATACATATCATAATCATATGTAGAGAGCCCCAAACCTGCCCCTTTTTTATTTGACCTAGTCACCCTCTACCCATTTAATTATACTTAGCTTACAGTCCAACTGCTCCTTCAACTGGAACTGTTCTTATTCTCTTTTCCTTTCTCATTCTCCATTATTTCTTTGAAAAAGGTATTTTAATGCAATAGATGACCAAAGGTGAGCTTGCCTTTGTACGCATAGAATGTCTGTGTCTCAACCGTGGCTTGTTCATTTCCCACTTCTTGCCCCGGTTCGTCCTTTGTATTACAGAGTGGGTTTTATAGTTTTAGAAACCTGATTTAATATATCACTGGCACTTCCATGTTAGGTTTTTGTGAAAGCTTATTAGGTTCTAGATTTTATTTAGATGGCGGTCTTAGTTTGTTTTTGACGTTGTTGTGGGGGTGCCCAATCCCTTTGGCTGTCAGGATGGCTTAGTGGGCCTCAGGGTAAGCCCATAGGGGCACCAATGTACGCATAACGAATGTACCTATATACCCTCACCTATTGTAACTATTGATGGGTAGGATAGGTATTTGCCATCCCCCCACCTATGTATATAAAGAGCCCTAAGAGAGCAAGGAGGGAGGACACACTCATTTCCCCTGACTAGCTCTCTCTTTCTCATGTAAGTGGTGGTCTCCAGCTCTCCCCATTCCTTTGTCTCCTATGGAGGAAGGGTAGCAGATACTCGCTGTTTGGTCTCGTTGCCACAACAAATGCCCTAAGCGTTCTGCTCTGGAAACATTTTCAACCCACTCCCTCTCCTCTTGGCCCAGAGGCGTCCCCCCTCTGGTCTAGTCTGGCTTCCTTGATCCGGCCCGCACCGACACCCACACACACCTACACACGCATTCCTACCATCTAATCTTCCTGCTATCACTCGCTCCCCCTCCCTTTTCTCAGTCTCTCTTTACCCTACTGATGCACTTGTCAGCGTGCTGTCCTGGCTACCGTCACCGCGGCCATGTTCTTGCATGATTGTTACCTTAACTGGCCACTTTGGTCTACTTTTAGGAGTAAGAGCACATTATTATTCCTTTTTGCAAGTCCATGTATGAGCTACTGCGATGATCAGTTATGTGACCTGTGCATGAAACAGGTTGCTATACTTGGTTACTAGATCATGTCTCTAGTTTTGTCTTGTTATCTTTGACAAAAGCTATCCTGGTAAAATATGTTAATTCTTGTTAATTTGAATCTAATATCATTTTCTGTCTCCAGTGCGATGAATGCAATAAGGACCTCTGATAAGGCGGTGGAGAGGGGTATGTTAATTCTTGTTAATTGGAATCTAATATCATTTTCTGTCTCCAGTACGATGAATGCATTAAGGACTGTGATAAGGCGGTGGAGAGGGGAAGGGAACTTCATGCTGATTTCAAGATGATTTCAAGGGCACTGACAAGAAAAGGAACTGCTCTGGTCAAACTTGCTAAGACCTCTAAGGACTACGATATTGCCATTGAGACTTTCCAGAAGGCTTTAACTGAGCATCGGAATCCAGACACACTAAAAAAACTAAATGAGGCTGAGAGGGCGAAGAAAGAGTTGGAGCAACAAGAGTACTATGATCCGAAGTTAGCAGATGAGGAAAGAGAGAAAGGTATGAGAAGCACTACATTGTCATCTCTAGTTTCTGCCCTCCTTTATCTTCTGATCTGATTCTTATGGTGGTTATCTATACAGATTTGTTTTTTACATGAGTTTTAATGTGTTGCTTGTGCTCATACTAGGCTAAATTATCTTATGGTTTTGTAGGTAATGAGTTTTTCAAGGAGCAAAAATATCCAGAAGCAGTAAAACATTACATTGAGGCTCTCAGAAGAAACCCGAAGGATCCTAGGGTAATTTTGTCTGCCCCTATTGCTTACAACTATATCACGCATTCTATGTTTTATCTGCATCCTCCTTGTATATATGCATAATTTGAATTATCTGTCTGGGGACGGCTCTACATCATTGCCATATTGTAGTGTATGATGGACAGAACTCTGGTGGTTGCAACTCGCAACTCACAGCATATGGAGCTCAACAGATTGTAGAACATTGAATGATATTTTCCTTGGGAGTTACTATAAGATTTACCAAGTTGTTTGTGTAGCAACGTTGCATGTATTGCTTGCTTTGATGTGTCTCCTGTGTCTGTTTTTTTACTCCGTCGATGATTTTGAATTAACTCTCAATTGCTATCCTTCTTTCCTTCTGATGTCATGCATTGCTCTGAGTATTGCATTTGTTGGCTGCTGTTGTGATTTGTCTATCAGTCGACTTGTGTTCCTTACAGTCTATAGCTGCCTTGGGATGTGGTTTATCTATAGGTGTACAGCAATAGGGCTGCATGCTACACCAAGTTGGGAGCCATGCCTGAAGGTCTTAAAGATGCAGAGAAGTGTATTGAGCTAGACCCGACCTTCTCCAAGGGGTATACAAGGAAAGGTGCAATTCAATTTTTCATGAAAGAATATGACAAGGCAATGGAAACTTACCAGGCCGGCTTAAAGCATGATCCGAATAACCCGGAACTGCTTGACGGTGTAAAGAGGTAATGAAGATATGTCATACCAGGAATCATTTAGTGTACTTACACCATCTGTTTACATAAACCAGCTTTTAACTGTTGCTCGCATTTGCAGGTGTATTGAACAAATCAACAAGGCCAACAGAGGTGAAATAAGCCAGGAAGAATTGCAGGAGAGACAGGTAAGCCTCTTGATACGTTTCCAGTGCTCTTTACATATACGCTGCTTCAGAAGTTCAGTATTGTTAACTGGTCCAACTGTTTTTGCAGAATAAAGCTATGCAGGATCCAGAAATCCAGAACATCCTTACCGATCCTATCATGCGACAGGTATCATCAAATCTCCATTCTTGGTTGGAATCTAGATGTGGAATGGACTCAAAATTAATTATACCTGTCTGTCAATAATCTAATCATGCTGGAAATGTTTTTCAGGTACTGAACGATTTCCAGGAGAACCCTAGGGCCGCTCAGGAGCATCTCAAGGACCCTGGAGTGATGCAGAAAATTCAGAAGCTCGTAAGCGCTGGAATAGTCCAAATGAGATAATCGAGCCACGCTAGAAGCATTCGTTACCCCTTGTTTATGTTCTTGTGCTCGGTTGGATCGCCCCATATACTTTTTCCCCGTCCAGTCATTGTGAACTTGTAATGTAGATCATGGGGCTAATCACCATTTCTCAATTGGATTTGTGGGTACAGTTTGCCGCTGGATTATTCATGGTTATGGTTACCGTTTTACAGTCTTACGTGCAACGTCTCATTTTGTTAAGTACTAGGAAAGTGCTGTGGCCATTTTCCCGTTCTCAATGAACAGAGGTGCTAGAACAGTAGAATGCTAATCTATTTCATTTACTGGAGTCTAGGGAAGTGCTGTCAATGGAGAAGTTCCTCCTTGACGCTGCTCTGGTCTGAATGATACTTTAGGTTGAACGATTTTAGCCTTCTGGGTAGCGGAACGTTCATTTGGCATTTCAAGGCAGAACCCCACGCTTTGAATCGAAGCTGTTTAACAAAAGTTTCTTTATCCCGACGCTGTCCTAATCTGTCTTGTGTTGAGTTGTAACTTGTCCGCCCTCGTGACGTTGGTTTTGGCTGGATTGTAGTGAAAGCACACAAGACGCTGATACTAGGGATTGTGGAAGGTCTACGAGGCAGAAAAATACCAAGAAAGCAAAATGGACACTAATAAACGAAAGATTTCATAGCAAATTGGGGTTTGAGACGATTTTTTTTTTTGCAAAAACCAGTGTAAAGTGAGCGTTTAAACAAAATCTGGTGAGTTGTTGAGACGCTTTGGGGGAGACCGGGAGGGTGATCGGTAGTGGCGCGGTGAATGGGCTGGGGGCGGTGGTGCTGGTTTGCTAGTGTATTATTCTCCTTTGGGCCTGTGCCGCTGCCGCGTCATCTCTGGGCTTTGCTTCCGCCGGCTAGCCGACTTCGTTGCCCGCTGCCTTTGTTACTGTGGCCGTGGTGGCGCCGTGCCCGCGTGATTGGCCGGGCCGTGCGGAACGCGCCGTGCCCGCGTGATTGGCGCGATCGTGCGGAACGCGCCGTGCCCGCGTGATTGGCGCGATCGGCCGTGGTTGCTTGACGGTTGTGCGTGCAGGCACGGTTGGACTCTGTGGTATGTTGACGTCTTCGCGTCGTGCCGAAGGTTGTGCGTGGCGTACGTGCCAAGTGCGTGCAGCAGTGTACACATGCCTTGCGCGGATGTGCATTCGAAACAGCACAACTTGTTACCATGGGTAGCATCCAAGTGTTGTGGACGATGCTACCAACTTTGATAATCGATCGATGCCAACTGAAATCTGAACACGCGGAGTTACTTGTGTGTTGCTTGCAAGTCGCTCGCCACAACACAGAACTCTACGCTGGAGAATATCCTCGCCTTCTCCAAAAGTAGTCGAGATTCAAGGACGAGCACTGGGAGACACGCCTGGCTCCGTTCGTTTTGGCTTCAGCTTCTGGCTTCCGACTTATTTTTTACTATTCATAAATTTCGTTTTTTTTCTGAACTTTTGGCTTTTTGTTGAGCTTTTTTGCCGGTTCTTTTTCCCGTGTTTGTTTGTATTATACGTAATAAGCTAACATATTTTTTATATTTTTAATTTTTTTAAATTTAATTATGCTAAATAAGTCTCTGTCAGTTACAGTGTTTTTTCAGCCAGTTACAGTGTTTTTCAGTCATAAACCATAAAAAAAGTCCAAATGATCACCACCTTAGATGAGCCTTGCACAAAGATGAGCTCACTGATTGTAATTACAGATCGGGTAGCTGTACGCCGCCACACATTCCTCATACTCAGATTAGCTGCTTTGAAGCTGAGTGAGTGACTGACAAGATCGTAGCAGGTAGAGCCTTGATACGTAAAACTAAGATATTCCATGATCTACTCATGGTCATGCATCGCATTGATGCAAGCCAAGGGCAGGGCTCGTGGCAGCCATGCTATCGAAAAGCATCTTTTTCAGCAGGTTAGGACAGATCTTGCATTCCAATTGGCTTTCACCTGAGTCAGAGTCAAACAAACTGCAAAGGCCTGTAGCAATTGGCTACCACGACAATGCCCATCGAAAAGAACCAGCAATGCTGTGATTGATGAGAAACGTATACTAGCTAGGCGTATACCGGCGATGGCACGCAAAGGGATGGAACTGCGAGATGAACATAAAGATAGTAGAAGTTTGCAGCAGCTAGGTATGATTGTACTGACATTTGTCCTTCACGAGATGCAAATCGAGTGGATTGAATTTGTCGCCTTATCTACTTTCTTTTCAATGAACATCATCGCGTTTCGATCTCATGTCAGGCAATTTGTGTGGAACAAGAATACGTTTTGGTTGTCAATAGCTGCCTTTGATGTGCAGTGGCGGACCCAGAGAATTTGATGAGCCTGGGTGAAGAACAGAGTCTAAATAACAAGCGCAGCTGGTTCTGGGGATTGATATGTGCTACCAACAGATAAAAATTTTACCAAACGGTAGACTTACAAAATTCATAGCTTGAAATCTATTCATCCGATTAACATGAATAAAAATTCTACAGGAAGCTATTGAAATCCTCTAAAACCTTCTAGTAGATGAAATCCCTTAAAATGACCATACATTACTCGAAAAAATAATATAACAGTACAGCAGGTTAAACCAATCTGCTACTAAATCTCCCAACAAACACGGGCTATCTCCCTCTCTAATCTCGGTCTTAACCTCTAACTAAAATAAATCACAGAAGGAAAAACTAGATCATCATCCAAATTAAGATTGTTTCCTCATGATTTCTTCCTCTCTTACTCCTGATCTCTGCCCCTACCACTGCTCTTCTATTCCTCCTTAGCTCTTCCTCCTGTTGGTCAGCGCAATGCAATTCTCACGCCAACAGTCGATGCTCTAATCTTCCTCTGAATTTTCCTTAATGCTCTTCAGACTCGGCAATAGCCGGCCTAGCGGCAACGACGTGGTGGACCGCTTACACACGCATGTAGCCAATCGTTGGCATATAGCAAATGATGCGGCACGCATGTGCTAGCGGCAGCCCACGCTGGCGATGGGAGCCTGGGCAGGGGCCCAGGGTCGTCGGGCCCTGGGTCCGCCAGTGTTGATGTGTCCATGTGCCTTGTCTTGTCGACTAATTTCTTCGTATTTTTTCCGTCACCATGTAACTAGCGTAGCCAAGAGAACCAACAATCCCTAGTATCCTCTGAGACCAACAACCCTCCCGCGGTACGGTTGGGCCCGGGCGTGCGGTGTGGGCGGCGGTTGGTGTGGGTGTTTCTGTCGCCGCCCGGCCGGCGCCCGCCGCCGCAACGTACGCACGGCACGAGGAGGGAACGATGGACTGCCGAGCGTGGCCAGTAGCGGACTGTTGATCAGAGACGTTTTCCGAGTCGTGACACCTCGCTTCGCACCTGCGTTTTCCTAGAACAACCAAGGCGAAAGCTCCAATTCTGTAGTTTTTTTGCACGCAGCGCAAGCCAAAAGAAGATTCTGACGGTTTCTTCTATGGGAGGCAGGGTTTTTATTACTGGTTTTAATTTTTTATCGGGGACCGATACAATCAATTTTGCTGATAATCAGAAAATTTCAGAAGATTTTGGGCAAAAATTTTGAATCAAATTTCAAAAAATATCAACCGATAATCGGTTGAAATTATCGGTGGAATTTCAGTTGAATTCAAATTAGCCCAAATCAGTTGCAAATTGGTTTAAATTTAAATTTGATCAAAATTATTTGATCGATACCTATTTTTAACATGGATACCAATAAAACCAATAATTGGCCGATTATCAGAACCTGATGGGAGGAGTTTCCTCAACTCATGTGAATTGTTGGTTCGATCTGTGGCTGCTGGTACTATAGTTTGACCATTTCTTACGATTTCAAATATCTGAGAAAACTTCATGCCAAGTTAGAAGTAGATGACTAGATATGTGTGTTTCTCCATGATTTAGCATTGGTTACATGTGATGATCCATGCCATCATTATCTTGATTAATAGAACTACTATACGGTTATTACCCGAATCAAATAAAATAAATTCATATTTTATCGAATAATAAGTCACATCAGAGTATTACAGCAGAACAATTGCTAGAGACAATACACTATTATTACAATGCCATTGCCACGTAGAGCTACAGCCTTTTATAGGGCTACAGAAGTTTGTCCAAATATTACAACACTTAGAAATAGAAGTGGTGCCAACTAATAATTATACAAGTACCAAAAATAATAGATAGTGGCACGCTATTATACCTTGGATCACATAAATGGCTACCGGTCGCCGCCTACTTATCCCACCCTCCATATAGGGCATTCATCCTGTACGCATCGTACTCAGCGTCAATCTTGTTTCCTTCAGCATAACTATCCTCCTCGTAGACCTCATCAAAACTGAGTAAATCATCGTACCGACTCACCTAAACAAGAAGGATTAAGGCTCTATTCGTATTAGCTTCTAGTTCTGGCTACTGCTTAGAAAAGCCAAAAGCTAATACAAACACCCGATTTCTCGAAACAGTTTCTCTACTCCTTTCGTTATCGTCTCGCTTCGAAGATAAAGTAGGGGGTCATGGGTGCATCATGCACCCCATTCCTCTCGCTCTCGTCACGCACATGCATTTCTCTCTCACTTTTTCTGCTACTCGCCCACTTCTTTTAAAAACCACTTTTTAGTCATTACTATTTATTTTCAGCCAAAAGCTATCAGTAAAAGCCAATATAAACACCCCCTAATAGTAAGGGTGAGTATCAAACTACTCAGCAAACATTAATAGCAAATATGCAATCTATGAACAGCAACCATCAGGGCAAAAGGCATACCTCTTTTCATCACCATTTATAAAATAAGTTTTTAAGTCACAAAAATTATCAAGTTTTAAATTTGTTAAGTTACTAGGCACTCGTATTCATAGAAAGACCCCCAGTAGGTTTCTGTAGCCTCCAATCTAAGAGACATATATGAATTCACGATTTATTTAGCACTGCACAGACTTGTGTCACTTTACCTATAGTTACTCTAAACTCACTGCAACTGGGTCATCCGCATCAGAGTACATAATTCCGTTATTATACCTTCGCCCGACTATAAATAGTCATTAGTTGGGGTGGTCTAACCCTTACCTGACACTCCACAACGCTAAATATAGGTAATAGGCTCACCCCTTTTGGGCACTTACCGGTTCTAGGTCCGCCTGTTTGGATCCACCATTTCTAAGTTTGCACCAGTTCTGGTATCTTCCAACCACCTATTTATACTTTTGTGCTCTTGTGGATAATATAACAATGTTCTAGGGTAACATTTTCTGCTCATCAAAATGAGGCCATGGTTGATACTAAAATACGGCTCCATATATGAGTGAGAATTGTTTATTCCTTATATTATAATCATATATAAAGGGTTCCAACCCTGCCCATTCTCTACCTGACTAGCGTACCCTCTACCCTATATTATACATAACTTACAATTTAGTTGCTTCTTTAGTTGGATCAATTCTCCTCTAAGCCATTTTCTTTTCTCCTCTAGCCACCATTTCTTTGAAAAAGTTATTTTAATACAGCAGGTAACATATATAATGTAAAGGTAATTTTTCATCAGTAATATAAACTATTCAGAGTAATCAAAGGTGATCTTGTCTAGATTCCCGTAGTAGTAGGTTTCAATTGTGTTCTGTCAAGATATCCTTTTCAATTTCGGTTCGTTTTCTGCAGTCACTACATATGCTACGATTTAATCTATGAAAATTCAAACTACGCTACGTTGACGTGACTCAATGGCAAGCCTACGATCAAATAAAATCGGTTGTCATATTTATATTTAAATTGTATTTTGCACCCTTTGTTTGCTATTATTTTTCTGGTGTGAGAATATGTTGGTTTTGTTAATCTAGTGTAGTCGATAATTAGTCATCGCTGGCCAAATACCGCATACACCATCCCCTCGGCCAACTATAAGTTCAAGCTTCATTAAATTGGTTTTATTGATAATGACAAATGCAAGTGTGAGACTAATTTGTTTATTACTTATGATATTGTCTAGTCCCACTTGGATGCGATTAATGACAAATGCTATCTTGAGACTGATATGTTTATCGATTATGATATTACTTAGTCTCATTTCGATGAAAATGTGAAAATCATATATGTATGCATTTGACATCACATTCTTATAACTTAGTGTATTATTCGGATCCAAAATATAAATTGAACTCCATAAATAGTCAAACTTGAATATGTGCATATATCTTTATTATATATTATTGTATGCACACATTTAGAGAGAGTTCACTATTTGTTTTGAGGTTTCATAAGTATTGATCCATATTCTTTTTTCCACATATTAAGAATCTTTACTTTGAAATATATCCCTTGAGTATATATAGCTTGTGTAGTTTATATATACTCATAATCGGGTTGTCATCTAGTTCCTCTATTATGTGTTAATGGTTAGATGATTAATAACAATCGGATTTGTAAGCTTTGCTAGAAATTAATCTCAAAGATAAACACTCATATTCAAATAAGTTAATTGCTTAAGAAGATTATTCTAGAGTATATAATTGATGTATACATGTTGTACACTCATAAATCATTTTCTATCTCATTATTTATTGAGATCATCATGAATTACTAAAAAGAAAAGATTGTAGAATCTAGTCCCTCCATTATAAGTTGATGGTAAAGTTTGGTAATTAATGGCACTTGATTTGTGGACTAATAATTTTTATGAGTTGGATGAATATGTTAGGTTTTATAAATAAGGATGATTTGGGATAACTTCATGTGTTGAAGATTATTAAGTCAAGATACGGGATGGAAGATGGCTTTACGAGTTGAAGGCCATCAAGAAGAGAATGCATCATGAGTTGATGCATATCAAAACAATGACTCAAGATACATATATGACTAGTTAGGGTTAAGGATGTGTTTCAAGTCTTTTACCGATCTTGGTGTTTGGTTGAAAGACCAGATTGCTAGTATAGGTTGCTACACTATTAAGAGGAATCATGTCTGGTAACTTGAGTCTCATCATGTGTTGATAGCTCAACCTCACTTGCTCTAGCTCTCTGTAGATGATGCTTATATATGCGAATGTGTTTTGCAAATAGTTGTGACTCATGTGGTAAATCCTTGTAACATGGGACTATACATTGCAAATATGTTTTGCAAGTGTTTCAAGTCCATGTTTCTTACCTTTTGTCATGATTTTAAAAGTATGAAAATATATTTTGCAACTTGTTGGGAATAATGGTTAACCTTTGTGTGCATGATATTATAATTTACAAGTGTGTTTTATAAAATCTGTTGAAGTAAATGTACTTCTCAGGAAAATCGGAACTACCATAGTATGTCCAGCGGTACTACCGCTAGGCAGAACTACCGGCATTGTGATCACGGTACTACCATGTTCGTTGGTGGTCAGAAAACCAGAGTGATCGAACCAACGTAGTCAAAGACCAGTGTGGTCGAACCAAGGTGGTAGAGTGGTCGAAGACTAGAGTGGTCAAACCAACATGGTCGGAGACCGGTGTGGTTGAACCAAGGTGGTCAAAGACCAGAGTGGTCTAACCAACGTGGTCGAAGATCAATGTGATTGAGAACCAACATGGCCAAACCAACGAGTTCGAAGATCGATGTGGTCGATGACCTGCGTGGTTGAAGATCGACGTGGTCGGACCAGTGTGGTCAAACCGACGTAGTTGAATCGACATAGTCAATGACCTGTGTGGTCGAAGATCGACGTGGTCAAACCAGCCTGGTCGAAACCAGTATAATCGAACTAACATGATCAAAACAACGTGGTCAAAGATTGACACAGTGGTCAGAGATGTGTGATCGAAGATTAACTTGGTCGAAGATCGACATGGTCGATGTGGTCAAGATCTGTGTGGTTGAAACCAACGTGGTCGATGATCGGCGTGATCGGTGACCTGTGTGGTCATACCAGACAACGTGGTCGAGGACTAGTGTGGTCGATGATCGGTAGTTCTAGCTCTGTGTGAGTGGTCTAACCAGCGAGTGGTATTACCGGCTCTGTGTGAGCAGTACTACCGAGTTGCGGAACGACCGCTTTTGTAGCGGTTGAATTTTTCCAGAGAGACACCTTTGTGGTAGTCTTCTCCTCCCCGTGAGAATGGTAGTTCTGCATGTATGAGCAGTACTGCAACAGAATGGTAGTACCAAACTTTGTGTGGCGGAACTACCGAATTTGCTTAATAACGGCTAGTTTTCTTACTGTTACAAGGGGAGCGGTAATTTTGGCCTTATAATGGTAGTACTACTAGAATTCCTAATTTTTGGGGGGTTTTGTTTTTAACGGTTAGTTTTTATGTGTGGGGTATAAATACTCCCCTGTGGCCAGTTGGAGTAAAACCTTTGGCACTCCATTTCACTGTCTTGAGATAGTGTGAGGTTCTATTCTCAATTATGTATGTGTTACACCTCGTGAGTAAGGAGAAGGGTTCTAGATTGCATGTGTTGCATCTAGAGGTGGATTTAGTATCTACTTGAACTTGTGTATTCATTGCACATGGTGAGAGTCAAGTGAGGGGTTTGACTTATTACTCTTGGAGGTTGCTGACTCCTAGACGGCGTTGGAGGTGTTGTGCACAGTGACCTTCTCAAAGAAGGTTGTGAAAAGACCCAACAAGTTATAAAGGTTGGAGCTCACCCAGAGCGGGAAAGAGCTACCACTAGTGGATTGAGGTAGTTGGCTTAATTCGTGAAGCCAATCTAATTCGTTTGAGCTTACCTCAATGTGGATTAGGGGAGACTGGCAAGTCTCCAAATACCACAGTAAAAAGGAATTGCATCAGTTGTGGTTTATTTTCTTATGTTCAATTTACATTCAAGCAATTTATATTCATAGAATTAACTTGATTACTTGTCATCTTAGGATTGCAAATCTTGACATAGACTTACGGTGTTGATGCACTTAGATGAACCTAGTTGATTTACACCTTGGTTGTGCCAAACCAAATCAAATTAAGCTTCCGTATTATATACTTGGTTTAGTCAAATAATTGATAGAAGAGAAAATTTTAAAACTGCCTATTCATTAGCCAAATAATTGATAGAAGAGAAAATTTTAAAACTGCCTATTCATTCCCCTCTAGTTAGCCTCCTCGATCTTATATCGACCCATCTATGGGCCACAGCCCACTTGCCACCCTCTAATCCCCCTATCCTCTCTTTCCATGTCTCTCTCGCACTCTCCTCACTCGACTCCAACACGCCGCCAATCCCATCGCCCCTTTATCAACCTTGGGCCGATGAGATGCTAGAGCCCCAGCGAGACGTTGCCTGTCCCTCTTGTCGTGCTCCGCTCCCCTCGGGCCGCCGCCGCCCAGGGCACCGTTGGCTTCGCCTGACACCATCGCCTAAGATCCAGCCATGGCACCGTCGACTGGGTCACCGATGCCCAGATCCCACCCATGGTGCCATTGTCCTGCCTACCTCTGGTCAAATCCACCCACAACGGTGGTGAATCTCATCATTGGCCGTCAGCATACAAACCCCCATACTATCCCTCTCTCTATTTCCCCCTTCCTTTTCTTTGATTTATTTCCAATTCGTGTATTTTTGCCTTTTGATTTCTTTGTGATTTGTAGGGTGAGTTTGTGCTTAAGGTTGGCATGCCATGATGGGACTTGGGAGCTTCTATGCTCTTGAGAGCATGCTGGAGGTTGCCAAGTGTGCACGACTGGCCAGCTATGAGTGTTGCAATGATCCCGCTCAGTATGTCCTACCCCTGTAGCCCTTCATTTATCTATTCTAGTGGTGAATGTTCCTGGCCCTACTATGGTGAATGATGGTTGGGAATGTATGTTTGTGGTCCTACCATGGTGATGTGGATTTGGATAAAAGTGATAGAAATGGGAAGCATGTGAGGGCACATTGCTTGATCTAGTTGGGGCTTGGGTCTTTAGTGTTGGTGGCTCCCCCCACGCGCTCTGTCTCGATTTGGTTCACCTTCTTCTTCTTGGTTGCTCCTAGTTCTGGTCCTCCAAATCCCATGCTCCTTTCTTGATATAGTTATGGCAAGGTTCACCTTCTCCTCCTCTTGACCTTTGGCTCCGATTGGGTAGATTTGGCAAGATGGAGGCGATGGCAAGATGTGCTCCGCCTCATTTCCTCTGTGCTAGCTATGGATGGGGATATGTTCTCTCTCCCTCACTCTTAGCTTCTTGTTGCTCCTTATCGTTTCTACTTGTGCACTGCGTGGTTTGACGGTGAAAAACATACAGCTGTTAATGGTGTGTTGTTTACTCTAGTAAATTATTTTTGTTGAGATTGCCTAGGGTGGAAAAGTGTTCTTTGTTTTGCTTGAAATTAACTCAGGTTTGTTTTACACCAAATGATGAAATCGAACGACGTGAGAGGCACTGACTGGCCTGGGGCAATCTGGTATTTCGATGAACGATTTGCCCATTTTTATTATTCCAAAAAGGTTCTGACGGCAATGTTGGCCTTACCAATTTAGTTGATTTGGTTCTTGTTGGCCTTACCAATTTAGTTGATTTGGCTCTTCCCTATTTTCGGTTATTGGCTCTATAGGTATTTGATCCGGTGCTACTACGGGTTGTACTATTACTACCGGTCTCGAAAATGTGTATTACTCATGATGGTATTTGGTTGTATTAGATCATATGTATATATAATAGATGTGTATTCCTTTGTATGTATGGATATGGATGTATAAGTTGTTGTTTACGCTTGTACCGGAAGATTTGTGATGTATGAGATGGTTTGGGCCATTATTAATTCAACGTTTTTAGTATTTTCAGTTTGGTCTATTATGTATTTAAAGATAATTATTCTCTTCTAATTGATTTAATTAGTTAATTAATTATAGTTAGTTATAATTTATCGGTTAAAATAGTTAGAAATTGCAGGTCGCTTCATTACCCGAACTTCCAAATTTCGGCATATCAAAATAACAAGCCGGAATGACATACACATTTCAATTCGTAACCAATGGATAGCATTAGCACATATATTCTCATTTCCTCGTTACTTAGTATACTTCGAACCACTTGTCCGCGCAGACACACCAAACTGAGTGCAAGTGCACGACCAGCCATGGCAAACTCCATGATTTATTTTCATAAAGCAGTACCCACAAGAACTAGCTACTCACCAATCGAAGTCTGGAATAGCTAGCACCATTAACTTAATCCCTTGGTTTAATTATTTACGTGGCGAAAATATAATTATACCGAGGACGACACCTTGAACAGTTTAAGCACCCCGTACGTGGTCGCCATGGCGAGCCAGCCACCCACGAGCACCCGAGCCCCGGACCGCACCGCGTTCGCGCCGCCCAGGTACGCGCCCACCACGCCGAAGCCGACCAGGCAGACACTGCTCGCCGCGCACACGGCCGCGATCCTGGCCGCCCACGTCCTCACGAACCCACCGGCCAGCAGCGGCAGCACGGCGCCCACCGCGAACGCCAGAGCCGACGCGCCCGCCGCCAGCGTCGGGTTCGGCAGGTTCTTCTCACTGCCGATGCTGCTGTCGCCGTGGCCGTCGTCGTTACCGTTGCGGGTGCGCTCGATCTGGCGCACCTCGATGTCGTACTGCGCGTACACCGACACGAACTCGCCGATGGCCATGCTGCACGCGCCGGCCACGAGCCCCGCGATGCCCGACACGAGCATCCCCCTCTTGGTCTTGTTGTCGGCGCCCACGCCGATCATGATGGAGGCCACGGAGACAAGGCCGTCGGTGGCGCCCAGGACGGCGGCTCGGAGCCATTGCGCGCGAGCCACGTAGTTGACGCGGTCACCCGGGCTGCCACCCACAGCCACCGCCGCCTCGACGTCGTCAATGTCGGCCACGGTAGGGTTGATCTCCTCTCGTTTTTTCTTGGAGGGGGACTGGGGAGTGGTCTTCGACGCTTCATGGACGTGAGAGTTAAGGTCGGGAGCCATGGACGCAAGACTGCAAGTGCAATGAGATGAGCTAGCACCAGTGTGCAAGTGGAGGTTGGGGTTGAGCGTTGATGCCACACGCTCGGGAGAGGTATTTATAGGGAAATTAATCGTGATGGCTTTTGTTCCAGTGGGGTACTACAAAAAAGTTGGAAACTGACCAGACCACTGACTTGTAGGTTCTGATCAAAAATGGTTGTGCGGCTTCCACGGGAGTAAAGAACGGGAGTCAACGTGGCAAGAGCTAGTACCGGTGAGGCGGTGATTTTCCATACACGGGCAGACTAGAGCGGAACTAACCGAGATTTACTATTTTATCATATATATAACAATATATATAATTTTAAATAATATCGTGTTATATAGTAACTTGTCCAATAAATTTTACTATTAATATTTCAACATAACAGATGACAATGTATAATACTAAAGAACTAGTGACTAAAATACTTACCAAAATAAAGAAACCTGATAATAATATTGGTTAGTTGCAGCAAACTAAAACAACTAAGGACGAAATCATAAACACAAGTTGGTTAGCATTGGTAAATACATCGTACGACCTCAATAGTCTATAAAAAGAGAACAAAATTACATAAAGCTTTTAAGTTAAAAAAATAATAGAATAATTAACATAAGTAAATGCATTACTTTTAGCAATGGCGGATCTAGGAATATTGGATCATGCCTCGGGCTAAATTATAATGAGGTAACAATCTAACACACTAGAAGTCTAGAACTCTATTATGATATAACAAACAATATACGTCACAAATGGAATTAAGCTTCTTTGCTTTAGCTTGAAGACTTTGTTTTGCATAAAAAAATATTGTTTTCCAAAGATGCATGCCTTTGAAAGAGATATAAAAACTAGAATGTGCCTTGAATTTCCAAAGATGCATGCCTTTGAAAGAGAGATAAAACTAGAATGTGCCTTGAAAGATAAATTTTCCATCTTATTTACCACCCAATCACATGAAAATTTCCATCTAGAATGCCCTTAATTTTTCCAACCAATCTAGAGCGCCCCTAATTTTCCAACCAATCTAGAATGCCCCTAACGTCTCTTTGAGGCTATGACCATCTTTGATATCCAACGAACATCATGAAAAAAAAACAAAATCAAAGGGTTGGTTGGTTGTAACACATAAAGTAACATAGGGAATTTCTATGCACCATGATTAATGAATGAACTCATAAAAACTAACTTGGGCTGGTATGATATACATGTAATGGGCTAGTTGTAAAGGGGTAGGAATTCTAGGCCTCGGGCTGTAGCCTACCCAACCCGAGGCCCAGTTCCGCCCCTGTCTTTTAGTATTTATCTTCTTTTGAGTTTATAAAGCGATGAACCACAATATTTTTTTTCAATTTTTGTTTCTCTACATAGCAAATAAGTCTATCATTCATGAAATCATCACTAATTAATTGAAAAAGTCAATTAGATATTTCTGTGTTCAATAGTTCAAGAACAATATAATAGAAATATATACTTAGTGGCTTACTTACTTGACATTATAGTCAAATACTACAATTTTACCTCTAATTTGCAATGAGTTAGGCTGGTATTCCAAAAATCTAAATTAAAATCCTAAGTATTAACCATATTGTTTGTAAGGATGGCCCAACCCCCCGTGGCAGGGCCTTGCAACTGGCCCAATATGTAATAGGCCCAATAGTATATGAACATATGTATAAAGGAATGTACCAATGTACCCCTACTTTTTATAATTATCAAGCTGGTAGGATAGAGATTTTCCATCCTACCCTGTTCATATATATAAGCCCCCAAGAGGGGTATGAGGGGCCAAATCCACTCATTCCACACACGAGCACACTCTCTCCTGTCGTTAACTCTCTCTAACTAGTCCCTACATATGTTGTTTGCTTAGTAGCCATAATAGTTGGCGACGTCCGTGGGGACGCGCAAGAAGCTATGCAAGAGAAGGCGCAAGAAAGTGACAGCAACCAAGCAGCAAAAGAGAGGTAAGGCAGTAACGACTGTCGAGTCCAGCACGCGGCGCCGGTGCTACCCCATGGCAACGACCGCAATGCCTGTGCCGGTACGACCACCGACCGCAACGGCGGCGGCGACCGTCGAGTCCAGCACGCGGCACCAGTGGTACCCCATGGCAACAACCGCGACGCCCGTGCCAGTACGACCGCCGACCGCAATGCCCACGCTGGTATGACTGTCGACCACGACACCTGCGTTGGTACGACCATCAACTACGACGCTCGTGCTGGTACGACCGTTGACCACAACGCCCACGTTGGTACGCCCGTGCCATCATCTCGACACCAGGGAGTCGGCTTCCGAACAACACTAGCAAATGTCGAGTCTCTCTGTCAGAGATTCTGCATGGAGCGCGCACGCTTCAAAGCTTTTGCCCCACCACCGGCTGCGTCACCACCCACGACCAAACCACGGTCGTGACTTCAGAGACATCTCCGACCGCGCTGTGGTCAAGTCTTCGCCGACATACATGACCACCCCGTCGTCGACATTTGGGGATGGAGCATCCACCTCCGACTTCGCACGGTCTCCGCCGAGGTCTTCACATAATCTCCGTGCGGAAACTGCGCATGACCTTCACGGGACTTCGCACCACCTCCACCGAGCTCCGCACGGATGTCATCTCCATGTAGACACTTCGCACGGTCTTCGCCGAGGTATTCGCATGACCTCTGCGTGGAGAATGTGCACGACCTTCGCGGGACTTCACACGGACTCTGCCAAGCTCTGCGTGGATGCCGTCTCTAACAGATTTTGCACAGCCTCCGTCGGACTTTGCTCGGTCTTCATGATCTCCGCCGGATTTCGCATGGATGTCGCCACCGCCAGACCTTGCGTGGCCTTCGTGGGTCTCCGCTGGACCTCGTGTTGCCTCCACCAAGCCTCACGTTGCCTTCGTTGGCCTTCACGCCCTCTGGCTTTCACTGGACCCCGCGTTGCCTCCGCCTACCTTCGCGCCCTCCAGCCTTCGTCAGCCTCGGCTCCGCGCCTCCACACCTCCAGGTGAGCGACTCGTGGTCGTACACGTTCATCCAGATGTTCGACCGTCCTCGTGGTCTAGACATCGTCAGCTCATGCCACGGTTGTGACCTCATTCAACCGCCTCACGGTCGTGACATCATCCGACCTCCTCGTGGTCGTGGCTTCATCCGACCTCCGCGGGATCGTAATTTTGTGAAAACTTGCATGGCGGTCTCACACCCCGGTGTACTCTATGGTAGGGCTGTAAATGAGCCGAGCTCGAGCGAGCTTGACCTTCCAGGCTCGAGCTCGGTAGAAGCTCGAGCCGAGCTCGAGTTGGGATCCGAGCCTGGACCTGGGCTCGAGCTCGGCTCGTTAAAACTCGAAAATAATTAAAATAATTTATTATGCACTATTTTTCGATAATAAGAAAAATTTAAGCTCGAGCTCGGCTCTTATAAGCTCGATAACAGTCAAAATAATTCAAACACACACTAATTTTCAATAATAAGACAAGCTCGAGCTCGAGTTCGGCTCGAGTAAGCTCGGTAAGAATTAATATATATTACTATTTAAGCTCGAATCGGGGCTCGCAAACTATTCGAGTTCGGCTCGGTGAAGCTCGCGAGCTCGAAATCAAGCTCGAGTTCGGCCCGTTTAAAGCTCGAACCGAGCCTAGAACGAGCCGAACTTGAGTAGCTCGCGAACTTCAAGCTTTTTTTACAGCCCTACTCTATGGAGTATAAAGCATCGAGAACTCAACCGTCCCGGGCAACTCTACGGAGTATAAAAAATTGCATGATAGCCTCGTGCCTCAGCATACAGTGCGAAGTATAAAGCCTCTGGAACTCAGCTGTCTTGGGCAACTCTATGTACTCTGTGGAGTATAAAGCGGCAGGAACTCAACCGTCCTAAGCAACTCTGCGGAGTATAAAAAACGCATTGAGGTCTCGTGCCCCGATGTACTCTACAGAGTATAAAGCCCTGGGAACTCAGCTATCCCGAGCAACTCTACGGAGTATAAAAAATCGCACAGTGGCCTCACCCTTGGCGTACTCTACGGAGTGTAGAGTGTCAGAAACTTAGCCATCTCGGCCAACTCTATAAAAAATTGCATGGCGGTCTCGCACTCTGGCGTACTCTGCGGAGTATAGAACGCCAAGAACTTAGCCATCCCAGCCAACTCTATAAAAAAAAATTACATGATGGCTTCGCGCCTTGGCGTACTCTGCGGAGTATAAAGCACAGGGAACTTAGCTATCCTGGGTAATTCTATGGAGTATAAATGATCGCGCAGAGTCTACGGCCTCCGCGTGAACTCTATAGAGTATAGATGGTAGCGCGGGACAGCCGTGACCTTGTTCAACCACCTGCGGTCATTACTTCGTTCGAACACATCGCGGTCATAGACATTTTACTTGACTGCCCCATGGTCATGGCTTTGTCCGACTACATAGTGGTCGTAGACGCTTCGTCCAACCACTCCGTGGTCAAGACTTCATCCAATCACTACATGGTCATTGACGCTTCGTCTGAACACCTCATGGACATTGACGTTTTGACCGACTGCCCTACAGTCATGACTTCATTCAACCACATAGTGGTCGTAAAAGCTTCGTTCAACCGTCTCACGGTTGGGACTTCGTCTGACCACCTCATGGTCATTAACGTTTTGTCCGACCCCTTCGTAGTTGTGACCTTGTTCGACTGCCCATGGTCGTTACTTCATCTGACCACATCGTGGTCGTAGATGTTTTGACCAACCACCTCGTGGTTGTGATTTTGTCCAACCATATAGTAGTCGTAGACGCTTCGTCCGACTGCTTTGTGGTCGAGACTTCGTCCAACCACGGCGTGGTCATTGATGCCTCGTCCGACCACCCCATGCTCGTTGAAATTTTGTCTGATCGCCTCGCGGTCATGACCTTGTCCGACCGCCCGCGATCGTTACTTTGTCCGACCACATCGTGGTCGTAGACACTTCATCCGATCACCCCGTAGCTGTGACTTCGTCCGACAACCTCGTGGCCATAGACGCTTCGTCCGACCATCTTGTGGTCATAGATGCTCGCATGCAAAAGTCTTCGGCTCGCCACCGGCTTCGTCCATGCCCAGACCGAAGGGTGGGAACGGACCATGCGTGCACATGTTTTGTCTCACCGTCAACTTCGTCGATGTCAAGTCCGAAGGGTAGGGAATGGCCCGCGTGCACATCAGTTCTGTCTCGCCACCAACTTTGTTGACATTTTGTCTGCTCGCCCCGTGGTCGTGACATCGTTCGACCACCTCGTGGTCATAGACGCTTCATCCGACCACCTTGTGGTCATTGACGTTTTTCCCAACCACTTTGCGGTCATGACTTCGTCTAACCACCCTGTGGTCATAGCCGCTCGTGAGCGGAGGTCTTCAGCTTGCTGCCAACTTCGTCCATGCCCAGACTGAAGGGTGGGGATAGATTGTGCATGCATGAGTTTTGTCTCGCCGTCGACTTCATCGATGTCAAGTCCAAAGGGTGGGGGACAGCCTGCGCGTGTCAGTTCTGTCTCACCACCGACTTCATCGATGTCAAGCCCGAAGGTTGGGGGATGGCCTACGCACGTAATTTCCATCTTTCCACTAACTTTGTTGATGTCAAGTCCGAAGGGTGGGGGATGGCCCGCACATGTCAGTTCCATCTCACTGTCGACTTTGTCGACCCCGAGTTCAAAGGGTGGGGGACGGACTATGCGTGTCAGCTTTGTCTCGCTATCGACTTCATTGATGAGTAGTCTGAAGAGTGGGGGGCGGCCCGTACGCACGTCAATTCTGTCTCACTACTGACTTCGTCGATCCCGAGTCCAAAGAGTGGGGACAGCTCGCGCACGCGTCAATTTCATCTCGCTGCTGACTTCATCGATGTCAACTCTAAAGGGCGGGGGATAGACCACGCACGTCAGCTTCGTCTCACTGCCGACTTTGTCGATGAGTAGTCCAAAGGGTGGGGATGGGCGGCGTGCGCATCAGTTTTATCTCGTCGCAAACTTCATCGACGCCAAGTCCGCAGGGTGGAAACGGACCGCATGCGCATGAATTTCGTCTCACCGTCGCCTTCATCAATGCCTAGTCTGAACGGTGGGGACGGGCCGCATGCGTCGTAGCTTCGTCCCACCATCGCCTTTGTCAATGCCTAGTTTTGGTCGAAACTTCGTCCGACCACTACGTGGTCGTTGACGCCTAGTTCGACTACTTCATGGTCATTGATGTTTTGTCTGACCGCCCCATGGTCGTGAATTTGCCCGACCACATAGTGGTCATAGACACTTCATTCGACCGCCTCATGGTCGAGACTTCGTCCAACTAAATCATGGTCATAGACGTTTCATCCGACTGCCTCACGGTTGAGACTTTGACCAACCACCGTGTAGTTGTAGATGCCTCGTCTGACCACTATGTGTTCGTAGACAACTCGTCCTACCACTATGTGGTCATAGACGCCTTGTCCGACCATCTCATGGTCGTTGACATTTTATTCGACCGCCCCGCAGTTGTGACTTCACCCGACCACCTCGTGGTCGTAAACGTTTCATTCGACCACCTTGTGGTCATAGACACCCGCACCCCCTGTAGCTTCGTCTCGCTGTCGCCTTCCTCGACGCCTAGTCTGAAGGGTGGGGTACAGACTACGTATGCACGAGTCATCGTCTCGCCGCCGACTTCGTCGACTCCAAGTCCGAAGGCTATGTGGGAAGGAGCGCATCTCCACCGCCAACTTCGAGACTTCATCCAACTACCTCGTGGTCACAGACGCTTCATCCGACTACCTTGCAGTCGTAGACGTAGTCATCGAGACTTCGTCTGACCACCTCATGGTCGTAGACGCTTCATCCGACTGCCTCGCGGTCGTAGACATAGTCATTAGGACTTCGTCCGACCACTCATGCTTGGGAATCCATTGACACTTCCTCCGACCACTTCGGGGCCGTGACTTCATCCCTACCTATGACCACCACATGGTCGCACCTTCAGCGATCATGTCACGAGCGGCACCATTGTAAGGCCTTCTCCGACTGCGTCAGAGGCACCAATCCGATGGGGCACCCGACATTTCGGCATGGGACTTCGTCGCCCACGTCTATGAGCTATCCGAGGCTGGGGCACAACCTACGTGTGTTGTCTCAACTTCTACCGGGAGATGCCACAACCACGTCAAAATTAGTCAAACAATCCTTCTCCAAGAGGTTTACAGTGTCCACACCCCTGGGGATTGGAAGCTACTAGCTGCGTCAGCTCGCCCGTCAGCACCTGCGTGCTTACTGCGTGCATACTTTTTATTAGAACGGAGTGCGTTCTCACTAAAAAGGCAAAAGCAAATAAAATGACCCATGCCGTTACTTTATTTACAGAGACGCTTCACTGAAGAGACAGACGTCACAAGATAAGGGAATTAAGATATAACCATTTCCATTCGAGTCCACTTTACACATAACATAAGAGAACCTCGGCGGCGTCTGCAGAATGCATACAGCGCCGTGCAAAAAATTCCAGCTCAGGGCATAAAAAATCCACCAAGAGGAATAGTTTGATAAATTAAGAGCAGTACTGTAAGAGCTGAAATAGAATAAATAAACAATTTAGTATGGTTACATAATTCCAAACACACACACTAGTGCGCAGTGCTCATCACAGGCTTCCAGCAACATTTATCCGGTCGGTTTTGCTTGTATACAAAATACACTGAACAAAGGCGGACCATGATCCTGCTTAAGAATGAGCGACTTGTATATTCTCATTTGATAACAAGCGCCACTTGATAGTTATATACGTGGAGATGTCCTCAACAGGCTGCTGATCTTACCATATAATCTCCTCAGTGGTTGGGATTCTTTACCGTTAAGAAGAACGGAATGAAGGGCGGAATTGGTGCTAGCATTTATCCAATGAATCTTGCAGTCTAGATCTACTCCGGGTAAGCAGGTTCTCCCTTATCTACCCTACTCTATAATACACCAAAATTTTCTTTACTAAATCCACCCCCCTCAATCACCCCTACAGTCATGCCTAATCTAAGTCCACCCAGATTTGTGTACCAAAGTAATCCAACTTCATACAAATGAATGGCCTAGATCTCTCCTCAAGTCTTCTTCTCTTACTCATTGAAAATCCTAAGGCTAAAATCATCCGGATCATGCATATCATTGAACCAGAATCCCACCCGACGCCCACGCACACGCCCCCCCCCCCCCCCGACGACCTCGCTCCTGCCTCCCCCAACTGAACCCGTGCGTCGGCTCCTCCCCTCTGATTTCTCCACCGCCTCCTCCCCTCCCTCCTCCTTCTCCGCCGCGTCCTGCCTCCCACCACCGAATCCGTGCGCCTCCTCCCCTCTGATATCTCCGCCGCCTCCTCCGCTCCTCCGCCATCACCGCCTCCTCCGCTCCGCCGCCGCCTCCTCCCCCCATCCCTCCACTTCGCCGCCGCCTCCTCCTCCCCCCACCCCCTCCGCTCCGCCGCCGCCGTCTCCTCCTCCTCCCCCCACCCCACGCCGCCGCCTCCTCCTCCCCCACCCCCTCCGCTCCGCCGCCGTCTCCTCCCCCCCACCCCTCCGCTCCGCCGCCGCCTCCTCCTCCCCCCACCCCTCCGCTCCGCCGCCGTCTCCTCCCCCCACCCCTCTGCTCCGCCGCCGCCTCCTCCTCCTCCCCAACCCGCGCCGCCACTGCCTCTCTCTTTGGCGATCAACTGCCCCTCTCCCTCTCCGCCACACTCTCTCTCGTCTCGCCGAGTCGCTGCACCGCCTGCACGCTCCCCCCGGGTCGCCTTTCCGTTGATCGGCGCGGATAAAGCGCAGCTAGGGTTTGCCCTGCTCCCGGCCGATGGACGCGGCGGCGCTTGACGACGTCATCCGGTGGCTCCTCGAGGCCCGCGGCGGCCGCACGGCGCGGCCCGCACAACTTTCCGACACAGAGATCCGGCAGCTCTGCGCCGCCGCCAAGGATGTCTTCCTCTCCCAGCCCAACCTACTCGAGCTCGAGGCCCCCATCAAAATCTGCGGTAAGGCATGCTCCTCAAGAAACCCTACTTAGCGCGCATATTTTTACCTCACTACATTGCAAATTATAACTAACCAGTGTTAGCATTTCATCCCATAGTTGGTAGAATTTTATATTTTCCCATGTAGAAAATAGAAATTGGTGAACTCAACAATGAGTTGGTGGTCATAGTTGTTTGTTGTGTTAAACGTAGATGAAATGTTCACAGGTTCTTGCAAAGTAAAGCTTTGACATAGCTCTTGCGAAGTATAGCTTTTGGCATGATGCTCTCCCATTTTTTGTTGTAAAAATGAGGTACATCTACAGGGAAAAAAGAGAAGGAGGCCATGCCATAGAGATTTGTAGAGATAATGCATTTCAATGACAATGGTACAGCTCTAGCCAAATAGTTTGTTTATCTTTTGACTGAACCATGAAATAGACATAGGGACGGTGCATTTACAATGACTGGCTGACTACTAATGCTTTACATACTATGACATACAATGACCTGATTTACATAAGCTTAAAAATATTGGTGCAAATATGTACTCATGGTCCTTAATTAATGCACTTTGCAGCTAATTGATCTTTCCCTTTCAGTATAAACACTGCTCAAATGCTTATCCTTATAGCTTCATTACAATTTATCCATAGTAATATAGTATTAAATCTGTCTTCTGTTTTGTTGTAGGGATATTGGCTTACCTGCATGACCTGTGAATTCTGTAGCAACTGCTTATGCAATCGTCCTTGAAGGGTCTTTTGCGGAGAGGTTGGCTCAGTAATTTCCTATGTGGTAGGTCAGTATATCTAAAATTCAGTTAATCGTCTGAACTATTTGACATTGCAGAAAGAACAAAAAGAACTATACCTGACTTCTCTTCATGCAGTTCCTCTTGATTGATTTGCATTGCCAGGACGATTCAGCGCCAATTAAGAAAAGAGGACCACACACTGTTGCCTCAACTGCTCTTCATGTTCTAAAGCTGGTATGTATTTTCTTGTCAATGCTATTGTCCGTCTTGGCTTCTGATATCTACATTAAATGTGTCAGTGACATTCAATCTCAATGTAATAAAATGTGTATCTTCTTTGGAAGGACAGAATAAAAGACTATATGTATGCCTGAGTAATACCTGTTTATACATCTAGCTTTATGCATTGAGAGATAGGCAGCATTCCAAGTGCTTGCCAACCCGGTTTACTGATAAGAATTCATGCAGAGTAATGCGATAATATGGTAGGACAGAGAAAGAATTAAAGCTGATGATAAAAGGTGTTCACGATAGAATCCCATCTCATCGTTCAGCTAAAAGGAAACAGCCGATGTAACAGTACATTCAGCCATCGTGCAATCACGATCATTGAGAAGTAAATTGGTTTTGAATTTGACGACCATTATGCATGTGCCGGCAATTAATTTTTCGTCCTTTGACAAACCAATGAATGTCCCAGTTGATACATTACTCTTAGTACGAATTACGTTTAAGTCGTTCATATGTAAGCAGCGGATTATTTTTTTGAGAGGATTAATTAGTTTTTTTTATAGTAGAGAGAATTAATTAAATTTTTTTAGTGTAGAGAGGATTAATTAGTTGAATAACCTGGCCCGTATCATAATCAATGTCAGGGTGATCGATTTGAACTTAGTTCCAAAGAGTATTCTGATAACTGAAGGTGATGGCTTCCACAGCGTTTCCTGGACAGTTCCATGTGAAATTATCCACCAAAACATGCTTGGAGGAGGACCTCCTGATGAAGATCCCCTCCCAGCTGATGGAGGTGATCCACATCCTCCTTTACCATCTCCTGGTTGGGGTGTACAAGAGGAACATTCTGCCCTTAATGGCCTGCTACCTCTTGGAGACAATCAAGTTGGAAACTTTGGCGGTATTGCTGGTGTTAATGGGGGGACTTAATGCTGACAATTGGGGTGTTTAGCCTGATGCGGCTACTGCTGCACCCCACTCTTGGTCAGGATGGGCAGATGTCAGAGCACCATCACAATGAGAATGAACAACAAGATGCAGCACTCCCAGCAGGACAAAATAAGCAATGGGAAGTAGCCTTGCATCAGCAGGCTCAGCCAGCAGGGGATTTGTTGGACCATGCTCTCTTGCCTGACTCAAATCAGCACCTGGAGATTCTTCTACAACCAGCTGACATGTAACTGGATTTTATGCCACAAGGAAGTCTCTCTATCTCTTCAGTCTCCGGCTGCTTCTTCTATATCTTCGGTGCATGGAGTCCTGAATGATGTAAATATGGTGATAAATCATGATGCTCCAGACCAACCTCTCCAGCCACCAAACCTCAATATTCCTGATCTCAATCAACCTTTACAAGAGGTACACATGGTAAATATGGTGACCATGCATTTTTACAAGAAGGATGCCAATTTCTATGGCGGACACGGCATCGTCGGCGCTCAGGTGCCCCTCGGGTGCGGCCTTGCGTTCGCCCAGAAGTACAGGAAGGAGGACACCGTCACCTTCGCGCTCTATGGTGATGGTGCCGCAAACCAGGGCCAGCTCTTTGAGGCGCTCAATGTGTCGGCCCTTTGGAAGCTGCCTGCCATACTGGTCTGCGAGAACAACCATTGTGACTTTGTGAGTTGCTGCTCCCCTTTAACCACTAGATTTGTTAGTGACATGTTTTGTTATTTTATTATTGTTTTCCAGTGCATCGATAGCAAGACATGCCAAAGAAATGAAATTATCTTCATTACTAGGACAATTGCCTGTGATGATTCTGTCTGCAAAATGGATGTACTTTGGACTCAAGTCCCTGTTTCAGGGAGAACCTACTTGAGGAAGCAGTACATAATATGACATCAACCGATAAATCTGAGGCATTATAGAGAAGTTCATTTTCTTCTGTTTTGAATATGAAGTTCTGCATAATGCTTGATGATGTTTCTCATCTCTTCCGTTTTTGTTCTCTTTATATTTTTTTCTTGTTAGTGTTTATTACAGTCAGCTTCATTGTTCTTCCATGATGATTTGTCTGCATAAACGACTTACAGTAGTTCTGAATCCCTGCTTTGGGGAGAACCCATTCAACATGTTTTTTGCTTTAGTTTTTTGCAGTTATTATTTTGGTGAAGTTCTGTGTGTTACCCTGGCCACTTTGCTGGTCTTCATTTTTCTTTATTTTGTTTTCTTCACTTTAGAACTGCTTATGTTAGCTGTCACTTGTGAAGTTGCAATCCCCTTCAAGACTCAAAACAAGTAAATGAACTATCTATGATGATTCTGTCTGCAAAATGGATGTGTTGTGGATCCAAGTCCCTGCTTTAGGGACAACTTACTTGGTGAAACGTCATGTAATATGACATCAACTCATGTGTCTGAGATAGTCTTGCTGCGATTTATTTGCATCTGTGCTCTCTTTGGTCATGCCCTTTTCAGTTGGTTATTCTGTGGATCAATTAATCAGGTTTTTGTACCTTTTCTTATGGGGTATTTAAAGATTGTTGCTCAGAAATAAATGAATTATGTTTTGAACCACCCACTTCATGTGTGCTGTTTCTTGCTCTTTTTACGTGCCAATATGCCATGTATATAGCCTTGCATAGCTGTGATTTCTAATTATGGTTTTTCCTGATTGCAGAAGCGAAGGCAGGCACAGGAGGAGCTGCTGAGCCCATTGGACTTGACACATATGGTCCTCCTTATTCGGATAAAAGATTGTAGCCTTTTATTTCCAAAGAGAATGGAAACGATCTGTACTGTGATTATGTGTGTTTGTAGCCTTGTCTGTTGATCGATGATTCCAGACATTGGCCAGAGTCCACTGTAATTCTTGTGTGAGAATGACATGCAAATATTTTTACTGCTTGGCATTGTCGTTGTGCATGTAGTATTTGCGCAGGAGTTTGATGCGTTGTCAGCAGCACTTCGCAAATTATGTGCAGCTGAACTTGCTGTAGATCCAAATAATGTCAGTTTCGGTGTCTCCTTATTTTCCTAATTCGTTTTCGCTTGTCTGATCGTGAGTTATTTCCGATGAGCATATCTTCCTGTGTTGCACCCATGCTATTACCCAACTCTTCCCACAGAAGAACTAGGCTATTTTAGCAGCTACGCATGGTACATCATATGAAGTTATGAACCAAACTGAAAATACATGGAACTGATTTCCACGGTTATGCTCCAGCTAGCACTCTTGAACCTCTCGTGCATTAAAAGTGAAACCCCGTATAAGTCGGAGACTCGGAGCCTAAGTTTTTTTTATTAGTGGTGGCCAATGGGTGGGTTCACGTCGCATATATTATGGTAACTAATAACTCTTTTATTTGCTGCAGGTTCACGTCTTCCGGCCGTGAATAACTCTTTTATTTGCTGCAGGTTTGGATCCTACCGGAAGGTCCTAAAAAACTCTTTCCCATACTCCGCAATCTTAGGGATGTATATCTTTACAACATCTCTCCCGATTGCGGCATCAAATGGACTCTGTTTGACCTTGAAGGTGCACCCTCCCTCGAGAGATTCCATCGCGTCACACAGTCACCCGCAAGGCGCAAGCGATCGCAACTTCTCACTTCGCGTCTTCGCGTCGCCGTGACGCCGTCACCCGCAAGGCCACAATCCAGTCGTTCGGTTCGAGACTTCGACGTGACGATGTTATCGCGACTTCGTGTCAGGCGTCACCGGTCACCCGACTCATCCGCAAATCCCCAATCTCTTGGTTCATCACCAGCAGCAGGGTACGTACCAAGATTAATCATGTTAGGGTGAGTGTATGTGTAAAATATATTTGATATATATAGTAGATTATCCCATTGCTCTTGCAGTGCAGACCATTAGTGGGTATAGAAAAGATCGGCATAGTGATATTTACTATAAGATCTTGCAGTGCAGACCATTGCTCTTCACCGATCTATTGCCTTCATAGTGATATTTACTGTAAGAACTTAAGTTATTACTCGCTAAGTTCTTCCCTATTTGCATAGAGCTTCTTTTATGGGCTTTTACACGCATGCTGCCCCTGTATGAACAAGAACCCAGTGCAAACTCCCGGTTATTTTCAAGTTTAAACAATGTGGGGATGGAGAAAGTCGTCGGTGGGTGAGTCCAATGATGTTGTCGCCTTCTCAAAGGATCAGTCGTTATGTGACATTTATTATGTGACAAAAATATTTGGTTATACAATATATGAGATGTGAATCTTAATGAATCTGATTGTTCGTTTTATTTTTTACAAATTTTATTTTGTTTTATATTTTACCGTAGCGTTAGCACGGGCACACTACTATAGCACACAAATCAGAGAAGAGCCCTTCTCTCTTTCCACCTTGGGACCCACTGCCGTTGATGGGATGGACTGCAGTAGCTTAAGCTAGCACATGCCTGTAGGCTGTAACTTTCACGCCTGGTGTTTAGCTTCCCGCGTGGTGCTTTTCGCATGCGTTCTTTTCGCGGTTTTCCTCTCGCTTGCACGGTTTGAGGCAAGACGACGAGCTGGCTGCCTCAGATCTTTTCGACGACTAGCTGAATGCATGTGCGTTGTTACGGATTTTAAAATTTTATCATACTATGACCCCGTTTGGCACAGCTCTAGCTCCGAGATCTATGTTGGATCTGTAGTTTGTTGACTAAATTAAAGTGATTTAAATATTTTTATTTAGTATATAATATAAATGAAATGAGTCATGTAAATGCACTTAACATGCCTGCAACTCTAGATTCAGGATTTTCTAGAGCTACATATGACCAGCTCTGCCAAACAGGGTCTATATGTTCTAAAATTAACGAGTGATAAATTTGTTGGAACGTACATATAAATATGTTCTATTTTTTTAAAATCTGTAGCAACGCACGGGCATTCAGCTAGTCTCTTTAAAAGATTCAAGCTCCTCGAATGCATCAGATGTCCTACGGGACATGAAAGAACTGGTACGTGCTGCCTGCTTCAGTAGATTCGAAAGAACTGGTGCTGCCTGCTTCAGTAGATTCGGCCCTTGATGTATGAGACGAATAGCTAGGATCTCGCAATGGACGTGCAAACTTGAGCAGGTGGACAAGATAGCCGGCGGCAGTACCATCTTGTTATTTATGGGATGAAGAACCTGCCTGATCCCCCACATCCTTTCCACCACTGCTCCTGTAAAGTGCATGCCCTGGAATAAAGAGCAAAACTGCCCTGGAATAAAGATCAAGTTTTGCTAATCAACAAGATTAACTAAAGAGGATAAAAAAGGTTGCCGAGTAATAACATTATATAATGTATATACAGGGTAGCACATGCTTAACTAACATATTGGACACCCAAGTTGGGAAATTAGGTTGGCATATGCAGAAGCACAAGCTACTGCACAGAAAAATCCAACAAGGATGAAGTAGGAGCTCAAACATACCCAGGTGTGGAATCGGGTGTATCAACATCATCCACAGTAAAAGGAAAATCTGCATCATCAGTACCATCCTGTAGACAATCTACTTTGTAACACCCCGCCCACTCTCTGGGCCAAGATGTTACCACCTCTGCTACTCTTACCATTTCATCAACATCGGAGAATTTAGAACTAACACTAATTTATTTATTGTGCTGCGTTCAGTTACATCATAGCATTTCTAGTGGATACTCTAGCTTAGCAACAGCTAAAGTACACTGACAAAAGCTATTCCAAAAGTGCTACTGGTTCGTGCCAATCATTCATGTGCTAATCCCGTCCGCCTGTCGTCCTCATCGGTCACCTAAAAAAAACATCAACAAAGCAAGACTGAGTCCATCGACTCAGCAAGTACAAAGCAAAACAGCAAATAACATGTTCATTCATTAGACCATAATCATTCCAGATTCAATATCCACTTTTCCATTTAACCACTTTACGTTCCGATGAACTATTCTTCATGCACATGCACATGCTCATGCATTTCTTTCTCAACTCTTTAGCCTATACCGGTATAGCAGAGTGAGCACCCGTCGATGCTCACCCAAGCCCGCCCTGTTTCATGCGGGGACCTCAAGCCCGTCCTGTTTCATACGGGGACCTCAGTAGCCCGTAATTCTCATACAGGGACCTCAACTCCACTCCCGTGGAGCGTCCACTCAACGTGGACCAACCCATGCTCTTTTCATGACATGCATGCAATGCAAGATCCTTTATGCATATCAACATGGCATGTCTCAACCATCATCATTTCTCACCTCACAGTATGCATTTCAAGATATTTAACTTACCCCAATATGGTAAGCCATGCATCATCATTCAATCTAACCGAAATCACTATCCGAAATCACCGCTTTACAAAGCACTTGCCTGGTTAGCCTCGGGGATGACGCGTGGACGGCTCCGACGCGGCAACTCCACCTGCGTACATGTCACCCCGACTCAACGGCAAAACAAAAATCCAGAGCTTAAATGAACATCAACGATCCTACGCGCTGACTCGACTCGAGCGTAGAATGTACGGGGTCAAGGTCCCGACACGCAGGCGCCAAACCCCCTTTTTTTTTCTTTTTCTCCTCTTTTCTTTTCTCTTTTCTTTCCTTCTCTTCCCTTTCTTTCTTTTTTTTCACCTACCCGGCCGGCCTCCTCTTCCTTTTTCTCTTCCTCCCCCTGGCTCTCTCTCTCCTCTATCCCCATTCGGCCGGATGGGCCTGCTCCTCCCCCAAAACGCCCTCCCTCTCTCTACTCTAACCGGCCAAATGGCCTTCCCAGGGGCGGCGCGGCGGCTCTCGGCGGCGCTGGCACTTGGCCCGCCGCCCGCGACTCCACCGGCTCCCTCCCTCTCTCTGCGCGCACGGCCGGGCGGAAGGCCCCCTCTCCAGGCGGCGGCGCACGGCGCGTCGTCCCCATCTCCTCTCCACGTCCCCCTCTCTCCCTCGCAGCGCCTCCAAGCACGGCGTCGGGCGGCGCGACGGCGCGTAGCGAGTCCGGCCCCGCCGGCATCGGCTCACTGGCCCCAGGCCGTCGACCCCCTGTGCGGGCACAGGTCGGTGCTCAACCTTCCCCCTAATGGCCTCAGGCTCCGTTGGCCGCGGCGCCTCGCCGGCCGGCCACCTCTACCAGGGAGGTCTCCCCCTCTACCACCTACTTTATTATTTTTTTTTCACACATGGATGGGGGAATCGTACCTGGCTCGGCTCGGTTGGGTGGGGGAGTGAGAAGGTGATGACGATGGCCGTGGAGAAGACAACGCCCTCCTTGCGGCTCCGTTGGCCCTTCTCACCTCCTCCTGGTCCCGGTTGGGCTCGACGTGGCTCCGGCGGTCCTTGGCGGCTTGCGGTCGCCGTGGACGTCGTCCTCACGTCGTCGGCCTTCCCTAACCTCCCACCCTCCCCCTACTCCATTTTCCTTTCCCTTACTTCCCCTCGGTGGTGAGCTTTGGGAGTGTGGTCATGCCTGAGTTTGGGGCTTACTCTCTGTGGCTACACTCGGTTTGGCAGTGAGGAGTGGAGGAAGAGTATGCTTCTACTGGCTTTGTTCTTATCCTAACTGAGAGAAGAGGTGAGCAGATAAGGCTTGCTACGGTGGCTTTATAAAGGCATGGTTGGGCTGCCCTTTGCATTGAAATGACTGGCATGCCCTTCCCTTTCATTCCCATACAATTGACTGCTCAGGGGCATTTTGGTCCAATACTGTGCTGGTTTTGGGATTTCTTTTACTGCAGCGGTAATACAGTGAAAGGTAAGGTTAGAATTGCCGGATGAAGAAAACCTATGTCGCGAGATGGTGCCGACTACCCCTAGGCGGTCTGGGAACCTCTGAGGGCGCTACTCGGCTCTCCAGACGGTGCCGACTGTCCTGGGGTGGTCTGGGAACCTCTGCGAGCGACACTAAATCGATACTCTAAAAATCGATGGGTCTGACGGCAAAACTATACTCTCCCCTTTATTTACCTCTAATGTTTCCCTTTATGCAATTTGGGGTATTACATTCTACCCCCCGTAACAGAATTCGACCCCGAATTCTGGCATTCAACAATATACACGAAGGCACAAAATATAATAAACTGCACATAATATAACATTAACTCGTACCCATGGAGAACAAGTCCGGGTACTTCTCGCGCATGCGAGATTCCAACTCCCATGTTGCTTCTCGCTCAGACTGATGTGTCCAAAGCACTTTAACATACTTTATCGTTTTATGCCTTAACACCTTCTCTGATTCCTCCAGAATCCAAACTGGACGGGACTCGAAGGTGAGGTCTTGCTTTATAGACACCGGTTCTAACACAATCTCATGCTCTGGATCTCGCAAATACTTTCTCAACATTGACACATGAAACACATCATGCACTCCTCGCATGGAGTCAGGGAGATCCAAACGATATGCCAACTTTCCAATCCGTTCCCGAATTAGAAATGGCCCAATGTACCTCGGGCTAAGTTTCCCTTTGGTACCAAATCGTACTATGCCTTTAGTGGGAGATACTCTCAGGAGCACCTGATCCCCCACTTTAAACTCTAGTTCTCGCCTTCTGACATCTGCATAGCTCTTCTGCCTACTCTGGGCAGCTAGCAGATTCTGTCTAATCTCTGTCACTCGCTCTACTGTTTGCTGGACCCAATCTGGCCCCAAAACAGCCTTCTCGCCCACTGCATCCCAACACATTAGCGATCTACATCTTCGCCCATACAACACCTCAAACGGCGCTGCTCGAACACTGGAGTGGTAGCTGTTGTTATAGGCAAACTTCGCGAGTGCCAAATGATCCTCCCAGCTACCCTTCCAGGACAGAACACAGGACCTCAACATGTCCTCTAGTGTCTGAATAGTGCGCTCAGACTGTCCATCTGTCTGTGGGTGGAAAGCAGTGCTGAACTGGAGTTTCGTACCCAGAGCGCCCTGTAAGCTTTCCCAAAACTTGGAGACAAACTTGGCGTCTCTGTCCGAAACTATGGTCTTAGGCACACCATGCAACCTCACTATTTCTCGCACATATATGGGTGCCAACTCACTCGCTGAGTTCGTGGTGCGAATGGGGATGAAGTGCGCGGACTTACTGAACCGGTCCACCACTACCCATATCGCATCCTTACCTCGCTGGGTACGAGGTAAGCCGACTACGAAATCCATGGTGATATCATCCCATGGCCACTGAGGAACCTCCAAAGGCTGCAATAGCCCAGCGGGGCGCTTGTGCTCAGCCTTTACTTGCTGGCAAACCCCACAAGATGCCACATACTTGGCGATATCCACTTTCATCCTCTTCCACCAGAAGTTCTTTTTGAGATCACGATACATCTTGGTCTCACCAGGATGCACCGTGTACGGGGTACGATGAGCCTCTCTCAAAATATCATCCTTGACCTGAGCCTTCTGCGGCACGCAAAGGCGACCTTTAAACCGCAATGCGCCTGACTCATCAAGGCTGAAATCCCCCGTCTTTCCTTCATCAAGCCGCTTTCTCACTTGCTGTAGCAATCGATCATGCTGTTGCGCCTCTTTTACTCGCTCTGGGATTGCTGATTCCAGCGACAGCTGCATCTCAGCCTGTGCTGTGCCAGCAAAACAATAAGAAATTCCCATCCGTTCAAAGTCAGCAACGAGACAATCCAGAGTGGAGGGTGTCATCTTGCGACTAAGGGCATCAGCAACCACATTTGCTTTGCCCGGATGGTACTGAAGGGTAAGATCGTAATCTTTAATCAACTCCAACCACCTCCGCTGCCTCAAATTCAGCTCCTTCTGAGTGAAAATGTATTTGAGGCTTTTGTGGTCAGTGAAAATATCACAAGACTCTCCATACAAATGATGCCTCCAAATTTTTAGAGCGAAAACCACTGCGGCAAGCTCTAAATCATGGGTAGGGTAATTCTGCTCATGCTTCTTCAACTGTCGCGAAGCATACGCGATCACTTTATTATCTTGCATAAGCACACAACCCAGACCCACTCGAGACGCATCCGAGTAGACCGTCAAACGCTTCCCCGGCTCAGGAAGTGTGAGAACAGGAGCAGTTACCAACTTCTCTTTCAGAGTTTTAAAGCTGCGCTCACATTCATCGGTCCACTGGAATTTCACACCTTTCCGTGTGAGTTGAGACATTGGCTTGGCAATGAGAGAGAAGTCTTTCACGAAACGCCGGTAATAACCAGCTAGGCCAAGAAAACTCCTCACTTCTTTAACACTAGATGGCCTCTTCCACTCCACGACAGTGGAAATCTTGCTTGGATCAACTGAAACGCCTTCCTGGTTAATTACATGTCCTAGGAAGCTCACTTCAGAAATCCAAAACTCGCACTTCTTCAACTTGGCAAAGAACTGATTCTTCCTCAGAGTCTCAAGCACGAGTCTCAGATGCTGCTCATGCTCTTCCTCCGTCTTGGAATAAATCAAGATATCATCGATGAACACCACTACAAAGTCATCCAAATACTTGTGTAGCATACTGTTCATCGTCTTCATAAAGATAGCAGGGGCATTTGTCAGTCCAAAAGACATAACTGTAAACTCATAGTGCCCATATCTTGTGGAGAAAGCTGTCTTTTCAATGTCTTGCTCGCGCACTCGGATTTGATTATACCCAGACTGCAGATCAATTTTTGAGAACACCTTGGCTCCTTTCAGTTGATCAAACAGGTCCTCGATGCGAGGCAATGGGTATTTATTCTTGATGGTCACCTGATTGAGAGCACGGTAATCTATACACATGCGCCAACTCCCATCCTTTTTCTCAGTGAATAGGACAGGGGCTCCCCAAGGTGACACACTGCGACGAATCATGCCTTTGGACAGCAACTCGTCCAACTGCTTTTTCAACTCCTCTTGCAATGGTCGTGCCAAACGGTAGGGAGACATGGAGATAGGTCTTGTGCCAGGAACAAGATCAATTCTGAACTCCACATCTCGCTTGGGTGGCATACCCGGAAGCTCTCCAGGAAACACATTGGGATACTCACACACCACAGGAATATCCTCAATGTGCAACTGCACACTTGGCTTCTCCGTAAGGGCTAGAAATAACCCAGACTTCATTGTACGTTGACCAGGAAACAGACTGGCCAACACCAAGAGGGAACACGTAGGTGCATTCCCTTGAAAGATTATCTCCTTCCCCGAAGGAGCTTGCAAAGTGACTGCCCTCCAGAAGCAGGAAATCACGGCTTGGTAGCGATGCAACCAATCCATGCCAAGGATAACATCAAATGGCTCCAACTGAATAACCATGAGGTTGGCAACAAATTCCTCGCCATCTATTGCAACCACACAGCCAGGGCATACTGTAGAGCTCGCTAGGATACCTCTCGGGGTACTAACCACAACTGATTGAGAAATTTGTTGGACACTCAACTTGGCCTTCCCGACAAACTCCCGAGACACAAAAGAATATGTAGCACCAGAGTCGAAAAGAACAAGGGCTTCACATGAGTCCACTAGCAGGGTACCTGTCACCACGTCAGGTCGACCCGCGAACTCGGCAGCAGGCAGTGAGTAGACTCCGGGTGGTGTCGGGGTGACAAGAGCCCCACCGCTCTGCTGTGGCGGCAACGGAACTGGAGGTGATGCAACATGCTGAAATGGAGGAGTCGGTGCAGGATGCCAATAATACCCGGCGGTGGGAGCCCAAGATAAAGGAGGCTGCAGCACAGGGGCAGCCGCCATCATCTGGACTGAACCCCGCGGTGTAGAATTCGACGAAGATGAAGATACTGGCTCCCACTTGATGATGCTAGTGGGATTCTGACGACAAACCGACATTTTGTGGCCTGCCAAGCCACAATGCCGACAGTTCCCAGTCCAGGAACACTCAGCAGCACGGTGTCCCTCTCCGCACTTAAAACAGATCATGCCTTGCCCTGGAACAGGACGCAAGGCTGGAGTCGCCGATGAAGAACGAGGCGCTGAAGAAGACAACCTCGAAGTCTTGGACTTGGACGATTGTGGGGGACGTTGGCCCCACTTGGACTTCTTGGGAGCGGGACGCTGCGATGACCCACCCCCTTCAGTGTAGCTCCTCTTCTGGTCACCACCAGAAGCGCTCGGACCACTAGAGGGTTGCAGCCCTTTAGTGAGCTGCATCTCCAGCTCCATCCCTCTGGCCTGCTCCACCACGGACCTAAAGTCGCGCGGTGCAGTAGCTCCCATCACATGCCGAAACTCAGAGTTCAGTCCTCGGCGGAACCTTTTGGCCTTCTCAAGGTCGTTATTCGCGACCGATGGCACAAAGCAGATCAGGTTGTTGAATGCTGCCTCGTACTCAGCTACGGTCATCTTTCCTTGTACGAAGGTTGACAGAGCGACCTCCATACTTTCCACAAAAGAATCTGGGTAATACTTCGCCTTAAACTGTTCTTTGAAGACTTCCCATGTAGCGGGACCCTGGGCAGGAGTCCTGGCTGAAAGAACCCCTTCCCACCAGATGTCCGCCTGACCCTTCAATTGGAAAGCCACAAAGCGAGCTTTCAACTGAGAGCTCATCTCAAGGGCTTCAAACTGCCTCTCCATGTAGCGCAACCAATCCGCAGCCTGGACTGGTGTGCCCGAACCATCAAAGGAGTCTAGTCGCAGGGCCAACCACTCACGAAGGCCCATCCTTGCCTCCTGTACAACCGGAACGGCAACAGGGGCAACAACGGGTACAGCCGCAGCAGCGGCTGCTTGCGGTTGTCGACGAAGCGCACGGACTTCCTCTATGAACTCCTGCAGCAAGGCTGAAGACCTTGCCGAATCTCTAGCTACAGAATGTTCAGCAGAGGCAACCTCGGCATTAGATGCCTCCTGCTGAACCTCTAGCGGTGGCTCCGCTTGGGCATGACCACGGCCACGGCCCCGGCCCCGGCCTCCACGGCCACGTCCACGTCCTCTACCTCTCGGCATATCTGTTCACGACAGACAGCCAAATAAACATTTGTTTCACAGCACGAATTAATATCAACGCTAACGAAACGTAAATACATTGCAAGACCCATTCCCAACCTATGGTGCACCAGTGTGTAAAATTTAAATTTTATTTACTTATCTATTTCTATTTAGGCCTAAGTCAAATTTTTAGTTGAATAACCACGCTAAATTGTCAAATTTTATTTCCACGGACCTAACGCCCGCTCTGATACCAACTGTAACACCCCGCCCACTCTCTGGGCCAAGATGTTACCACCTCTGCTACTCTTACCATTTCATCAACATCGGAGAATTTAGAACTAACACTAATTTATTTATTGTGCTGCGTTCAGTTACATCATAGCATTTCTAGTGGATACTCTAGCTTAGCAACAGCTAAAGTACACTGACAAAAGCTATTCCAAAAGTGCTACTGGTTCGTGCCAATCATTCATGTGCTAATCCCGTCCGCCTGTCGTCCTCATCGGTCACCTAAAAAAACATCAACAAAGCAAGACTGAGTCCATCGACTCAGCAAGTACAAAGCAAAACAGCAAATAACATGTTCATTCATTAGACCATAATCATTCCAGATTCAATATCCACTTTTCCATTTAACCACTTTACGTTCCGATGAACTATTCTTCATGCACATGCACATGCACATGCTCATGCATTTCTTTCTCAACTCTTTAGCCTATACCGGTATAGCAGAGTGAGCACCCGTCGATGCTCACCCAAGCCCGCCCTGTTTCATGCGGGGACCTCAAGCCCGTCCTGTTTCATACGGGGACCTCAGTAGCCCGTAATTCTCATACGGGGACCTCAACTCCACTCCCGTGGAGCGTCCACTCAACGTGGACCAACCCATGCTCTTTTCATGACATGCATGCAATGCAAGATCCTTTATGCATATCAACATGGCATGTCTCAACCACCATCATATCTCACCTCACAGTATGCATTTCAAGATATTTAACTTACCCCAATATGGTAAGCCATGCATCATCATTCAATCTAACCGAAAATCACTATCCGAAATCACCGCTTTACAAAGCACTTGCCTGGTTAGCCTCGGGGATGACGCGTGGACGGCTCCGACCCGGGAACTCCACCTGCGTACATGTCACCCTGACTCAACGGCAAAACAAAAATCCAGAGCTTAAATGAACATCAACGATCCTACGCGCTGACTCGACTCGAGCGTAGAATGTACGGGGTCAAGGTCCCGACACGCAGGCGCCAAACCCCCTTTTTTTCTTTTTCTCCTCTTTTCTTTTCTCTTTTCTCCTCTTTTCTTTTCTCTTTTCTTTCCTTCTCTTCCCTTTCTTTCTTTTTTTTCACCTACCCGGCCGGCCTCCTCTTCCTTTTTCTCTTCCTCCCCCTGGCTCTCTCTCTCCTCTATCCCCATTCGGCCGGATGGGCCTGCTCCTCCCCCAAAACGCCCTCCCTCTCTCTACTCTAACCGGCCAAATGGCCTTCCCAGGGGCGGCGCTGGCACTTGGCCCGCCGCCGGCGACTCCACCGGCTCCCTCCCTCTCTCTGCGCGCACGGCCGGGCGAAAGGCCCCCTCTCCAGGCGGCGGCGCACGGCGCGTCGTCCCCATCTCCTCTCCACGTCCCCCTCTCTCCCTCGCAGCGCCTCCAAGCACGGCGTCGGGCGGCGCGACGGCGCGTAGCGAGTCCGGCCCCGCCGGCATCGGCTCACTGGCCCCAGGCCGTCGACCCCCTGTGCGGGCACAGGTCGGTGCTCAACCTTCCCCCTAATGGCCTCAGGCTCCGCTGGCCGCGGCGCCTCGCCGGCCGGCCACCTCTACCAGGGAGGTCTCCCCCTCTACCACCTACTTTATTATTTTTTTTCACACATGGATGGGGGAATCGTACCTGGCTCGGCTCGGTTGGGTGGGGGAGTGAGAAGGTGATGACGATGGCCGTGGAGAAGACAACGCCCTCCTTGCGGCTCCGTTGGCCCTTCTCACCTCCTCCTGGTCCCGGTTGGGCTCGACGTGGCTCCGGCGGTCCTTGGCGGCTTGCGGTCGCCGTGGACGTCGTCCTCACGTCGTCGGCCTTCCCTAACCTCCCACCCTCCCCTACTCCATTTTCCTTTCCCTTACTTCCCCTCGGTGGTGAGCTTTGGGAGTGTGGTCATGCCTGAGTTTGGGGCTTACTCTCTGTGGCTACACTCGGTTTGGCAGTGAGGAGTGGAGGAAGAGTATGCTTCTACTGGCTTTGTTCTTATCCTAACTGAGAGAAGAGGTGAGCAGATAAGGCTTGCTACGGTGGCTTTATAAAGGCATGGTTGGGCTGCCCTTTGCATTGAAATGACTGGCATGCCCTTCCCTTTCATTCCCATACAATTGACTGCTCAGGGGCATTTTGGTCCAATACTGTGCTGGTTTTGGGATTTCTTTTACTGCAGCGGTAATACAGTGAAAGGTAAGGTTAGAATTGCCGGATGAAGAAAACCTATGTCGCGAGATGGTGCCGACTACCCCTAGGCGGTCTGGGAACCTCTGAGGGCGCTACTCGGCTCTCCAGACGGTGCCGACTGTCCTGGGGTGGTCTGGGAACCTCTGCGAGCGACACTAAATCGATACTCTAAAAATCGATGGGTCTGACGGCAAAACTATACTCTCCCTTTTATTTACCTCTAATGTTTCCCTTTATGCAATTTGGGGTATTACATACTTGAACTTAAAAACCCAAGTCGTGGGGTACCACTAGAGGAGAAAACTCCTGAGAAACTGCCAGATTCATCCCTATTGTCCTTAATCTGCATATAGACAAAAAAGCGTACTTAGGGCCTGTTTGGGAGAGCTCCACCAACTCCAGATTCACGAAAAACGTGGATCTGAAGCTGGATTCACCGTGGAGCAGCTCCATGGTGGATCTAGGATTCGTCAAAGTGTTTGGTACAGCTCCACCTCCCTCTCTATCTCACTTCCACCTGGGCCCCACGCGTCAGTGGAGCAGCTCCATTCTTCTTCCTCCCGATGAGAAGCACGCGCGCAGAGGAGGAGGAGGCGCGGCGGGCCGGGGGCGGCGCGGCGTCTGGCCGAGGAGGAGGAGGGGGCACGGCAGAGGAGGAGGCGGCGCCTGGGGGGCGGGCGCGGCCGGCCGGGGGGCGCAGCGGCCGGCCAGGGGCGGCGCGGCGTCTGGCCGAGGAGGAGGAGGAGGGGGGGCACGGCAGAGGAGGAGGCGGAGCGGGGGAGGCGGCGCCTGGGGGGCGGGCGCGGCCGGCCGGGGGGCGCGGCGGCCGGCCTGGGGCGGCGCGGCGACCAGCCAGGGGCGGCGCAGCGGCTGGCCTGGGGCGGCGCGGCGTCTGGCCGAGGAGGAGGAGGAGGGGGCACGGCAGAGGAGGAGGCGGAGCGGGGGAGGCGGCGCCTGGGGGGCGGGCGCAGCTGGCCGGGGGCGGCGCGGCGGCCGGCCGGGGGGCGCGGCGTCTGGCCGAGGAGGAGGAGGAGGGGGCACGGCAGAGGAGGAGCGAACACGGCGGCGGGGAAATCGCCAGGAGGGGAGGCGCCGCGAGAAAGAACAGAAAACGAATCGTTTTTTTGTGTAACCAGTGGCAGTGGTGGGTAATTTTCCCCAACTCCACCAACTTGAGTTTGGTGGAGCACCCCTTGAGATGCTCCACCAATTTGGTGAATCTGGAGCTAGATCCATGGTTTTGGTGGAGCAGATCCACGGTGGAGCTGCTGGAGCTGGAACTGTTTGGCTTGGAAAAGTGAATCTGGATCTGGATTTGGTGAATCTGGAGCTGGTGGAGCTCTCCCAAACATGCCCTTACTGAGCATACAATCTACTTGCAATTTGGGCACTCAACCATACTTTATGAGGAGTAAAGCATGAGCATTAAAGTGTCCTGTCGATCTGTCGATAGCTGCTGAGCTAGGCTAGCTCCACTAGCTCGGTAGGGGCACTGCCGAGTTTCCCTAGCTCAATATGTGCTGTCATGGTGGCGCCCTCCTGCCAGTTGGGATAACGCGGGAAGCGATACGTGTCGACTGCCGCGGTTGCCGACCTCAGATGGGGCTAGATTTTTAAAAACAGGTGTCCGGGGTTTAAAAGAGTTCATATAGCACCGTGAACTTTTCTCGAAAGTCCGTCCAGCACCCGAACTATGAAATCGGATATTTGACCCTCCAAACTTTGCAATCTAGTTCAAATAACACCCTAACCTAGTTTTAGATAGTGGTATTGTTCACATGGTGCGATAAGTGGGCAGTTTTACCATATAGGATGACACGTTGGTCAGGTTTAGGTGAATGGCAGGCGGGGCCTACAGGGCATTCTCTCCCAAATCGAAATAGAGAGGGAGAGAACTATAGGGGGCGATGGCAGAAGCACAATTGGGTGCTTGGTAGAGGAGAAACCCTTGTGAGCTCACATGTCATTAACCTAACTTGGCTAGCGTGTCATCCTGCATGGCAAAACCGCTCATTCATCGCATCACACAGGCAATACCACCTAGATGCCCCGATACACGATATAGATACAATGATATGGATATGGCGATACGATATTTTTTCAAAAATAAGGATACGTTGATACGGTGTGTGTGCGTGTGTATATATATATATAATTGATTTCTTTCCAAATTGATGCCTTTTCGAATTAATGAATCTTAATAGGTTTACCTGATATATTGCACATGCACGCATCTAAAAGCAATCTAAAGACAGAGAGGCTTGGTGCCTGGGCACCATAGTGCCAGACACTGAAATGGGGCACCATGGTGCCCGGGCACCAAGCCTCTCTGTCTTTATATTGCTTTTAGATGCGTGCAGGTGCAATATATCAGGTAAACCTATTAAGATTCATTAATTCAAAAAGGCATCAATTTGGAAAGAAATCAATTATAGATGGAAAGTTTTAATTACAGAGCTTAGGCACCATGGTGCCCCTGTTATTATATATATATATATATAGGAAAATTACATAAGGCACCTGGGTGCCTAGGCACCCACATCAAGAACCGTCCGATACACGTGTATGATTGATATTTTTTTGAGTTTGGGTATGAAAATATTTTATACCCTTGATATATTTATAGTAAGTAAGTTTTGAACTCAGTTCAAACTAGTTTGAACTACTTTTGAGTTCAATGTGACTACAGTGAGTATATACCATAAAAATAGTTCAAACTAATAAAACTGAAGTTGCATTTAATTTTTTTCGGAGTTTGACATCTCAAATATACTTTTTATGGGTATATGAAGATACCCACATCAAACGTTGCGAATCTCAAAGCAAATCAACAGGTATTGATATGGGTGCCTAGGCACCAGGGTGCATGAAACACTCGTCATATATATATATATATATATATATATATATATATATATATATATATATAGAGAGAGAGAGAGAGAGAGAGAGAGAGAGAGAGATGCTACGAGAGAGTGAGAAATTGGGATTACCTTGATGAATGCTATATATTCCATTATTCCTTGCCTTCTTCACTTGCTACTTTCAGTTATGGACTGCATAATTGACATGGTTCATGAATCCTAATTCACAAAATATGAACATCTACATATAACATAAAGAAAATAGTCCAGGATGTGTTTTACATCATACCTGCTTTCTTTCCAGCTTCTTGAGTTCCCTTTCATCCTGAATATTGGCAAAATACAATCATTAATCTTTCCTACACATAAGAATACACAAATTCACTGGACAAATCCATAGTAATGCCTTATATATGAATCAAGCATAACAGGATTGAATTAAACTTGCAATTTGTATCAGCAGAGGAATCGACACTACTACCAATGCTAGCATGCACATCTACTGAAGTACTTCCACAGTGTTGGTATTCTCTACTCTAGCAATAGCTAAAAATAAGGCTGAGAGTTTGCAATCTTGGCTCACATCAGTTACATCTTCTATACCTTCAACTACTACCAGGGTATGTGCTCAGATCAACTACTTTCGAAAAGAACATTCTCCCTGTCAAGACAGTCATTTGCAAGCATGCCAGACAAGATTGCTAGGCAAAATAATGTTTAATACAAGCAGATCTTTTCATTTACTAAAAGATCTTTTCGTTTAATACAAGCAAGGCAAACGGGCCTCTAGCGTAGTGGCTAAAGCACTCTAGTAGCACCCCCTAGGTCCCAGGTTCGACTCCCAGTGGGAGCGAATTTCAGGCTGGGAAAAAAAATCCCCTCACCTGCTACCACACCAAAGCACAGGTCTAAGGCCCGCCCAGGTCGTTGGTCATTCTCACACGGGCGATGGTGCCGCTGTGTAAGGGTGGAGCAGGGGTTCGGGGGTTTTCTCAATCTGCGTGAGAAGATCTTCTTCTTAAGTTAATGCCCGGGGGGCCGTCTTACCCCGCAGGTCGAGTTTTGTTTAATACAAGCAAGCCTAACAATAGCCACGAACAATTCAACTGCATCAAGCATGGAAGAAATACAATTGAAAAAAAAAAACATTCAGATTGTATATCATGTTCTCCACCATGGAATAAACAACAAACACTCATGCTATAAATCCTCCAGGGAAACAGGAACAAGGATGCAGTTTTCAATCTAAGGCACATCCATTTGTTGAATCACACACACTGATTGTCTTATTGGAACCGAAGCAGACAGAAAAATCTTGAGTTCGGGAGAACTGACCAGCAAAATTACTCGGCGTCGGCGTCGGCGTTGCCCGCAGTGGCGGTGGCAGTGAGCTCTTGTTGCTAGAGGCTCTCGAGGGCCTTCTGGTGCGCCCAGGTCTCGAGGGAGAGGTCAGGCTTGGTGTTGAGGCCGACTCCGAGGATGATGATGGTGAGGAAGGAGGTGATGTAGCAAGGCAGCTCCCAGTCCTCCCACTTCCGTGACTCCCTAGGCCGCGGTGGCGGCCGGTTGAAGAGGTACCCCTTGGGCCGCTCCTCGTACCCCGGCGTCGTCCAACGCCCCGCACTGTCCCTGCCCCCGCCACGCACGCACCACACCGCGCGTTCCTCCAGTTGCCAAGATAGCGGGCCGACAACACTGGAGATCCAGGGGATGGCGAGATGGCAGCGCTGGAGATCCAAGGGACAGTGGCGGTTGTTGAACAGCGGGATCCAGGGGCAACCGGCATAGGGGTGAGCCAGGGAGAGGGGCAGCCGGTGAGTGGCTACCAGGGCCAGGGAGAGGGCCATCGGTGAGGAACGATGGGGAGGGGCCGGCGAGGAGCAGGGCGGCAAGGGGTGAGAGGGCAGCGGGCGCGAGTGGAGGGGTGGCTGTGAGGGTCAGGCGGGGATAGGGTCATGCGTAACCAGTGTTGCCGCTGGGGTTTCAAACAGGCCAGGCCAGTAGTGGGCTATTCTTTAAATTGTTTTGGGCCAACATGTATTGGAAAGTATCGGGAAGTATCCACGGAGTATCGCTATTAATTTTATTTATTTCGAAAAATAAATTCAACTGATACTTTCCGATACTGTATCATGCAGTATCACACCTTTATCGCCCTACCGGATACGTATCACGTATAGGTACAGCTCCTCTCAGGTGTATCTGTGTTTCCTTGAATACCACTATGCGAAACCGGGTCAAACTATTATTTCAACTAGATTACAAAGTTTAGGGTCAAATACTTAGTTTCATAGCTCGGGATGCTGAACGGACTTACAAACAAAGTTTGGAGTTAAAAAAATGGCTAGGTACCAGATATGCCAAAGACTCGTTTCTGCTACTTGATTAGTAGAGTTTCTAGCTATTTGTGGAGGGCAAGCACTCTAGTTGCAGGGTTAACGAACTAAGTTTTAATTGTGCTTGCATCTGTAAAATCTTGTGAAATTTTACTGTACTATTTGGTTGCTTCGTATCCTCTGTTGGTACTGGTATGTGGAGGAAGCTCCTTTCATATCTGGTTATAGCTATTGTCTATTTCGGCTAAGAGCTTCAGAGTGTTTATAATTTGTTAATGTTATGTTTACTGGTGTGGCCATCAAATTAATTCCCCTTTGGCATTGTTGTGGCTACAGATCAAACAGAGAGAGAGATGGTAGTGGAGAGTGATGAAGATGAATGTAATGGCCTGGGTTCTCCCCATGGCTTGTACTCATATATATATATACACATGAGGAGTGCTTGTACAGTTATACCCTTACATCTGGTTATCCCCTCTGAGGGCAGTTATGTCATTACACATGGCCTATTCTGGGCCTTACAATCTCCTACCAGGCCTGCTGGGTTTAGGTGGGGGCCATCCCTACGACAGGAGCCTCTCATGGTAAAGGGCTTCACAAGGCCGAAGCCGTGTTGCCGAGTCCTTTGGCCCCCTCCGTCCCCGCGGCCTGTGAACTTTTCCAAACTTCCGGGGGTGCGCTGTAGCCGAAGTAGACGCGCGCGCTACTGCGACGCTCGGACTTCCGGCCGTCCACGTGGTGCAGCGTGCTTGGCGCGGTGCGGGCGTTGAGGCGTCGTGACCATTAATATGGCGGCGGACTTCCGGCAGTTGGACTTCTGCCGATTGGCCTTCCGCCGGTTGGCTCCCCTGCTAATTGGGGTATATATATGGCGCTGGTGCGACGTTGCTCCTGCGTATATTGTGATAGAAGCTGTTCCCCTAAAATGGGCCCCTGCCGTGCATCAACATTCCTGGGTGACGCTGAGCGGCTTGGGGAATGTTGATGCACAAAAGGAGGTCCATTTTTCCTGGGAGCTTGATCAGCGCCGGCTATCGGCAGCCAGCCGCGCTTCCTGCCCCCGCACCGCGCTTCCGTAGGCGATAGCGAGGTCTGCCCTGTTTTTCTTAACAGGCCTACCTACAGTCGGTGTTCCTGATGGAGCCCGCCGGCATTACCTTTTATGTTGATGCACTGTAGGTGGCCTGTTAAGGAAAACGAGGCAGATTTTGCAGGACAAGACTCCCACCTTTGCTGCGCCCTGCCCCTACCCCCATCGAACGGGTGGCAGCGAAGCTCGCGCCGAGTCGAAGTAGACGCGCGCGCTCCGTCCCCTACCCATCGAACGGGTGGCAGCGAAGCTGGCGCCCAGTCGAAGTAGACGCGCGCGCTCCGTCCGCTACCCATCGCAGGGGTGGCAGCGAAGCTGGCGCCTAGTCGAAGTAGACGTGCGCGCTCCGTCCCATACCCCCATCGAACGGGTGGCAGCGAAGCTGGCGCCTAGTCGAAGTAGACGCGCGCGCTCCGTCCCCTACCCATCGAACGGGTGGCACCGAAGCTGGCGCCTAGTCGAAGTAGACGCGCGCGCTCCGTCCCCTACCCATCGAACGGGTGGCAGCGAAGCTGGCGCCTAGTCGAAATAGACGTGCGCGCTCCGTCCCCTACCCATCGAACGGGTGGCAACGAAGCTGACGCCTAGTCGAAGTAGACGCGCGCGCTCCGTGCCCTACCCATCGCACGGGTGGCAGCGAAGCTGGCGCCTAGTCGAAGTAGACGCGCGCGCTCCGTCTCCTACCCATCGCATTTCGCTGGCGCCTAGTCGAAGTAGACGCGCGCGCTCCGTCCCCTACCCATCGAACGGGTGGCAGCGAAGCTGGCGCCGCTCCATCCTCTACCCATCGCATGGGTGGCAGCGAAGCTGGCGCCTAGTCGAAGTAGACGCGCGCGCTCCGTCTCCTACCCCCATCGAACGGGTGGCAGCGAAGCTGGCGCCGAGTCGAAGTAGACGCGTGCGCTCCGTCCCCTACCCATCGAACGGGTGGCAGCGAAGCTGGCGCCCAGTCGAAGTAGACGCACGCGCTCCGTCCGCTACCCATCGCAGGGGTGGTAGCGAAGCTGGCGCCTAGTCGAAGTAGACGTGCGCGCTCCGTCCCCTACCCCCATCGAACGGGTGGCAGCGAAGCTGACGCCTAGTCGAAGTAGACGCGCGCGCTCCGTCCCCTACCCATCGAACGGGTGGCAGCGAAGCTGGCACCTAGTCGAAGTAGACGCGCGCGCTCCGTCCCCTACCCATCGAACGGGTGGCAGCGAAGCTGGCGCCTAGTCGAAGTAGACGCGCGCGCTCCGTCCCCTACCCATCGAACTGGTGGCAGCGAAGCTGGCGCCTAGTCGAAGTAGACGCGCGCGCTCCGTCCCCTACCCATCGAACGGGTGGCTGCGAAGCTGGCGCCTAGTCGAAGTAGACGCGCGCGCTCCGTCCCCTACCCATCGAACGGGTGGCTGCGAAGCTGGCGCCTAGTCGAAGTAGATGCGCGCGCTCCGTCCCCTACCCATCGAACGGGTGGCGGTGAAGCTGGCGCCCTCGCCTCGCGAACACCGCCACGCGTACGGTGACTCGGGATCTTGCGGTGCGGTCTTGCGCTGTAGAGGTTCCTGGAATCACGCCGGCCCCTGGCATGCCAGGGTTAGGTTCCCGTACTGTGCGACCCGACGCGCCCGGGGCACGTGGCGGCCTACGACTGGCGGGCAGCGGGATGTGGACGGTTGCGTGTGCGCGGCCGCTCGCCTCTTCCCTAGGCAAGGGGGACACGGAGCGGGCAGTGAACGGCACGGCGCCGGAGCGGTTGTGATCCCCTGGCTCATTAATGCGCCTTTAACTGCGGCTAGGTAGCGTCGTGCTGTGACGGCCCTTGGCGCTTGTGGTCGTGGCCTTCCAGCTTTGGGTATGGGGCATTGCGCTGGACGGGCGCTTGTACGACTGCGGTCGCGCCCCGACGCGGACCTTCGCGACACTTCGCTTTCCGTTACGGGGAATCATGCGGGGCGGACCTTTACACCGCTGCGGTTGCATCCGGCACGCGGATCGTTGCGACGCTTCGATAGCAGCAGTACGGGCGAGGTGGCTTGAAATACCCCCCCCCCTGTAACAGCGCCCCCGCACCTTTACGCCCTTTTTCCTGCCTGCTCCGCCCTCGACACTTTCGCGATATCTTCACCGCTTCAATCTCTCCGTGGGAAGCGATGGCCTCCAGTAGTGAGCACGACCAGATGGCTGGTGGCTCTGTCGTTCGCCGGCGGTCCTCGCAGTTAAAGGTGAAATACACGCTCCAAGAGCGCGACCCGGCGGCGGCTGACAAGGAGTGGCTGGTGGCGGAGGAGGAAGGCACGTTCTCCGGCGAGCTAGGCCCCTCGCTCGTGACTGAGGAGACGATCCAAGGTCTACTGCGCGCGGGGAAATTGTCCGAGCGCCAGGAGGTACGATTGCCCGCTGCCGACGAGACGGAACCACATCCCGAGAGGTCGGAGGCGATCGTGTTCGTTGCCTTTTTCGACGCGGGGCTCCGCATCCCCACGACGGCTGTCGTGGGCAACGTGCTGCGGACCTTCGGGTTGGAGCTGGCGCAACTGACTCCGAACGCCGTGGCCCGGCTCGCGGTGTACAGCTGGGCCTTGCGCTCGGGGGCGTGTTGGCCCAGCGCCTCGTTGTTCGCCTACCTTCACGAGGCACGATGCCAGCGCAAGGACCGGAAGGACGGGACGCTGTCGAGCTTCGGCAGCGTCACCTTTGTCCTTCGTCCGTCGTGCAAGAAGCTCTTCCCCGCGAACGCAACTCGCGGGAAGTGGGAGTCTTACTGGATGAAGCGGTGGTTCTACCACCGTGTGGAGAGCGGGAGCGGCCTTGAGTGCACAAGCCGACCGATCGCGTTCAAGCCCTCGCCCGGCCGAACACTCGATGACGAGGACAAGCGGAGGGTCCAGCGGCTCGTAGGCGTGGCCGCCCGCTTCAACATGCGCGACCTCGCCGAAGAGTTCGTGATGTACGGCGTGGCGCCGCTTGCCCGCGACTGGCGTCTTGCCGCCGAGAGGCGTCGAGACGACAATGTTTTGCCATGGGTTTGCTTGCTGCCGGCGCCCGGCGATCTCCGTAAGCCTCGCTCGCGTCTCTCCTTTGTTCACGCGGAATGCGTTATATGCTGATGGTCTTCTTTGTTCCAGGGATTTCCTTGGAGGAGGCGGAGCAAGCCGCGCGTGTATTCCTGGGGCCGTACACCGGCAGGGAGCACGAGCAGCGCGCGGCTGCTATTGCCGAGGCGGGGCTGGGGCGAATCAACCGCGTGTGCGAGGCTCTGGGCCTTGCCGTGCCGGACCGTGTCGCTCCAGACGACGGTGCAGCGAAGAAGAAGACCCCGTCTCGGAAGAGGGGCCGCGGCGGGGTGCCTGCCGCGCTTGGCGCGGCGGCTGCTGCTGCTAGTGCTTCCGAGGGTGCGGCGGACGCGGAGTCGGACTCGGCGAGGTATGCCGATTCCGGTTTGGGCGGCGCAGACGTCGAAGGCGAGGTATCTTCGGCGAGCGTCCCGGACGGCAGGTTTGCCGTGAGCAATCGAAGGGGGGAAGCCTCACCGCCCGCCGAAGTCACCGAGGCGGCACCCGTGCGGACCGGCGATGTCGAGGTGGAGCTTTCGACCGTGGCCGCTGTGGTGCCGGAGGCGCCTTTCGCGGGGGCGCACAGAGCCGTGCTGCCCTTACCGACAGTAGCAGAAACAGAGGTGCCCCCTGCGACAACTGCCACCATGGAACCTTCGCCCCCGGGCGCGGCAGCCGCGGGGGCTTCGCTAACCGCGGCTGCGGGGGCGGTGTCGCCGCTGGCTGCCCCGGCTAAACGGCCGTTCGTGCGGCCGCAGCTCCACCGGACACCGCAGGGATTCGTCGTGGCCACGGGCATCAGAAGCTTGTGGGACGCCAGCGCAAGCGCCGGAGACCCTGCGGCATACGCGCCTTCTGCCCCCCTGGCCACGCCGCCCGCCACGCGGGGACAGCCGTCGCCCTCCCCGAACGCGGAGGCTTCTGCCCGCGGCGGGACCATTCCGTCTGCCACCGAAGGTATGGTGGCTTAGCTTACTCTGGTGTGTGCTTTTATGCCTTGGGGTGCTCACCCGTATCCCTGTTTGCAGCGTTGCTCATTCCAGAGGGGGAGCACTCGCCGGAACACGGAGCCTCCGAGCACGTAAGCCCCGCTGACTTCGTGCCGCCTCCGGATACGCTGAGGGCGTGGCGCGGGATTGTGAATGACGCGGCCACGAGTGTCGACCCGCAAGTGCTGCAGGCCTACGGTGCGGGACGCCTCGAGGACGCCTTCGAGGTGTCTGGGGTGAGGGTAAGTACTCATGCGACAACGCCTGATCTAGCTGAGCTTGCTGAGTCTTCTCTCTCTGCAGACCCTTGTGCTGGGCAGGCCTTGCAAGCGGTCTATACTCGTGACCGAAAGGCGCTCGAGGATAGACTGCGGGTCGCCGAGGAGGAGCTACGCGAAGCCTCTGGAGCCCGCTCTGCCCAGGACGCCCGCATCCGCCAGCTGGAAGCGGAATGTGCCGAAGCGAGGGCACACGCCGAGGGACTTGTTGCGTCGGCGCAGGAGTCGGCCGCGGCAGCTGCTGAAGAAAAGTTTGTGGCGGAGCGGGACGGGCTCCTGGCGCAGGTCGCCTCGCTAGAGAAGGAAAAAAGGCAAGCTTGCCTTGACTCTAGCAGAGCGTAACCAGACGCTTGGCGACGCCTCAGTGGTTGCGTGGGACACCATGCAAGCGCTGGAGAGCCATCTTCAAGGGCTGGTAACTGAGGTGCCGGACCGCGCCTTTGGCCCAGAGGAGTTGTCTCGGACCCTCCGCTGGGTCGGGGATGCCGCCAACGTCGCGCGCGGCGCCGCGACGTCCTTTGGCACCCACTGCGCGTACACTTCGGCTGCTTGGTGTGTGCGCTCCTACAGCACCGCGGCTGTACGCACGTCGCCGGGCTGGATGACCCCCAGCTGGAGATGCCTGGCGGGGCCGGAGTAATGTCCGGCGCCGTCTGCTCCGCTCGCCGTGCCCTCGTGCCCTTCTTCGACCGGATCTGGGATTACGTCGGTCCGGAAGCTGCACGGATCGAGCTCCGGATGTCGCTCTACGGGACGGGGAGCCTCGGCCAATTTCTGGACGGGGTCCCTCGACGCAGCGAGGGCGACGCTGGGCCCTCCGAAGGCGCCGGGAACCCGCAGGTCTGACGCCGCGGTGCCTAGGTGTAGGCGTGTGTTGTACTGTTCCCTCTCTTTGCGAATGGAGTACACACTTGCTGCATTTATTCTGACTTTCGCCTACATCCCGGGCAGCTTCCTTGCTGGGCCGGCTTCTTGCAGCCGACCTTCCAACCCGGCGACGCCTTCGACGCTGGCGAAGGGCCGAAGAGTCGCTGGACTTCTGGGCGGGCCGACCTTCTTCAAGCGGGGCCCCAGCTCTAGCACGTGTTAAGGACGAACCCGCTGGATAGCGGCTTAGAGCGGCAAGGATGTTGCCGGACCTTTGTACTTGTGAGTTTTCCGGTATGCAGATTTTCTGGCATTTTAGGATATGCGCTGTGTTGATGCCACTTTGGATTCACCGGTACGCCGCATGCTGCGCGGGGACGAGATCTTCGCGCTCGACGCGCACCGTTGGCGAAGTAGCTGCACAAGGGTTCCTTAGAACGGCGCTTGCGGGGGCAGTCCTTGGCACCTCAACTTTTTACAGCCTGTAGGCTGGCGTGGGCGGAGGCGGACCTCGACGCTTAGCCTTTGTAGTCCGTAGACTGGCGTGTGCGGAGGCGGACCTCTGCAGTTCGCCTCTTTTTTTATGTATACAGTCCAGAGACTCGCGCGTGCGGAGGCGGACCTCGACGCTACGCCTTATTCAAAGTCCGTGGACTAGTGCGTGCGGAGGCGGACCTCGACGCTATGACTTCCTTTATAGTCCGGAGACTCGCGCGTGCGGAGGCGGACCTCGACGCTACGTCTTCCTTTATAGTCCGGAGACTCGCGTGCGGAGGCGGACCTCGACGCTACGTCTTGCTAGTGCGTGCGGAGGCGGACCTCAACGCTACGTCTTCCTTTATAGTCCGGAGACTCTCGCGTGCGGAGGCGGACCTCGACGCTACGTCTTGCTAGTGCGTGCGGAGGCGGACCTCAACGCTACGTCTTCCTTTATAGTCCGGAGACTCTCGCGTGCGGAGGCGGACCTCGACGCTACGTCTTATTTAGAGTCCGTGGACTAGTACGTGCGGAGGCGGACCTCGACGCTACGTCTTCCTTTATAGTCCGGAGACTCTCGCGCACGGAGGCGGACCTCGACGCTACGTCTTATTTAGAGTCCGTGGACTAGTGCGTGCGGAGGCGGACCTCGACGCTACATCTTCCTTTATAGTCCGGAGACTCTCGCGTGCGGAGGCGGACCTCGACGCTACGTCTTCCTTTATAGTCCGGAGACTCTCGCGCACGGAGGCGGACCTCGACGCTACGTCTTATTTAAAGTCCGTAGACTGGTGCGTGCGGAGGCGGACCTCGACGCTACGTCTTATTTAAAGTCCGTAGACTGGTGCGCGCGAGGGCGTCCCCCGTTGCGTCTTTTGTTTATACTCAGGCCCGTCACCTTTGGCTACGGTGAGTGCACACGCGAACATGCGACTTCGATTTATACTCAGTCCCGTACCCCTAGCTACGGCGAGTGCACACGCGAACGTGCGTCTTTGTTTATACTCAGGCCCGTCACCTTTGGCTACGGCGAGTGCACACGCGAACGTGCGACTTCGATTTATACTCAGTCCCGTACCCCTGGCTACGGCGAGTGCACACGCGAACGTGCGTCTTTGTTTATACTCAGGCCCGTCACCTTTGGCTACGGCGAGTGCACACGCGAACGTGCGACTTCGATTTATACTCAGTCCCGTACCCCTGGCTACGGCGAGTGCACACGCGAACATGCGTCTTTGTTTATACTCAGGCCCGTCACCTTTGGCTACGGCGAGTGCACACGCGAACGTGCGACTTCGATTTATACTGCGGGAGCGCGCGCTGGCGAAGCCTGCGCGCGCCTCCGCCACGTGCTTGCGCACGATGAAGAAATATTAGCGACAAACGGCGATCTTCATTACATCCCCGTTTGCGCGGGCAAGCAATTACAAGGGGTGGATGTACTAACCGTTTGCCCTTGGTGCGGCCGAAGCCTCTAGTCGCTAGACCTCTGCAGGGCCCGCCAAGGCGCCTCCGAATGGCCCCGCGGACCACCGCGTTGTGACGCCGGCGCCGGCTCTAGGAGCGCCGTTGGGCTTCGCGACGCGGGCACCTGGTACCTGGCTCGATGCGCGGGGCCATATCCTGGTCGCCTCGGACGGTGAGTGTCCGGGGACCCGGGATCTTCATGCATAGATAGCCGTGATGTGGTACCGCGCCGAAGGAGTTGAGGATTGGGCGCCCTAATATGGCATTGTAGGGGTACGGAAGGTCGACCACGTCGAAGGTGGCATCTTCGGCCCGCACATTGTCATCTCGGCCGAAGGAGACTTGAAGACCTACTTGTCCCAGCGCCCGCAGGGGTTGTCCCCCGAAGCCCTGCAGTGGGACTCCCGAGGGCCCTAGGCGGCTTCGAGGGATCCCCATCTGGTCGAAGGCCGCCGCAAACAATACGTTCGCGGAGCTACCGCCGTCCACCAGGGCACGCCCCACGTCGCATCCCGCGATAGTGACCCGGATGACCAGGGGGTCCTGATGAGGGAAGTCCACGCCTTGGGCGTCGCCGGGTGTGAATGTGACTTCGTGCCGCGCCCAGTCCGGGGGTGCTTGCGCTGGGTATGCCGCCACATGATGTAGTCTTCGCGCATAGGCCTTCTGCTGCCGTGCTGAGGCGAATTCCAGCGCAGAGCCTCCGGATATGACGTTAATGATCATGCGGTGGGTTGCCTCCGGAGCCTGCAGCGACAGGAGGCCCTCCCGAGGTTGCTGTACGTGAGCCTGGATCCGTAAGGTGCCTTCCTGGGGTTGCATCCCTTGCGCTTGTACCTGCACGGGGGCCTCGTACGGGAATTGGACGTGGGCCACCGCAGGCGGACGCGTCTCTAGGTTCCTGTCCCTAGCGACGCTGTCATGGAGCGCCGCGATGGAGGTGCAGGTGCGGGTATCGTGATTGCCGCGGCCGTGGACTACGCACCACAGTCCCTGGTGCTGGTCGTCGTAATCCCCACGACCCTTATCGTCGTGGCCCCTGCCACGGCCGCGCCCCCGGCCGCGGCGCCCCCGACCGCCTCGGCCCGCGGGAGCACCCTCGTCGGACCCGCCTTCGATGTCGAGGACGTACCGGTTTCGCCTCGACCTCTGCTGGCCGCGCTTGGGCTGATCGGACGACTCCTTATGCGAGGCGTCCCTGCGGTCGGGCGCGTCCCTGGACGACTCCTGCTTACGTTTTCCCTTCGAAGAACCGCCCTTCGGCGGATCTTCGGCTTTTGCCGAGGCTCCGGCCTGGTTGGTGTCGGAGTCGTCACCTTGTCTTCGCCGCGCGTCTTCCTCCGCCCTGGCATATTCTTCCATTTTGTCGAAGAGCTTCGCCACCGTCTTGATTGGCTTTCGCGCGTTGTACTCGGCCATCGGGCCCGGGCGGAGGCCCTGTATGGCTGCATTAACGATGGTGGTTTCGTTAACATCTTTCACTTGGCATCGAATCTTGGCGAAGCGTTTGAAGTAGTCCCGGAGCTTCTCCGAGGGTTTTTGCTTCACAGCAAAGAGTTGGTCCGCGTCGACTCGGTCGACGTAGTTTCCTTGGAAGTTGTTGTGAAGGCGGACGCGGAGCTGCTCCCACGCGTAGATGGAGCCCGGCTCTATGGTAAAGAACCAAGAGAGCGCCACTCCTTGCAGCGCGAGGGGGAGTCCCTTCGCCTTCGTGGTGTCGTCTCCGCCCGCGGCTTCGATCGCGGTTTCGTACACGCGCACGAACTCACGGGGGTCCATGTCGCCTTTGTACGAGTCGACGGCGCTAGGGAACTTGAAGTCTTCGGGCCATGCCGCCTGCTGCAGCCCCGCCGAAAGCGGGGACTCCGGATCTACGCGCCGCAGCGGCACGCGGCTAGACGTGGGGGCTTCGCGACTGTCCGCCCTCTCCGGCGTGGGCTCGGTTGCGATTGCCGGCGCGGCCTGCTGGCTCCGAGCCTCTTGCATATCTCGGACGGCTCCGCGAAGGTCCCCTAGCTCCCGCTGAAACGCGTTGAGGGCCGCCAGTAGGGCGCTTTCCACCGCCTGTGCGGGCGGGGTCGCCGGTGCTCCCAATGGGCGGATCGGCGCGGGGACGACCGCGTCGCGAGGTCCCGAGCTGCCGGTCGCTCCGTCGTGGCTACCTCGAACCGCCCGATCCGCGCCGCTGGCGAGGGTTGCAGTGGGGGCGGCGAGGTCGGCTGTCGTTACGTCGGCGGGGTCGGTTGTCGCCGCACCCGCATCGACGTCTTCGACCGCGGGGTCCGTCCCCGCAGCGCCGGTGACGGGGCGGGTCGTCGCGGTGCCGGTGACGGGGTTGGTCGTCGCGGTGCCGGTGACGGGGTTGGCCGTCGCGGTGCCGGTGACGGGGTTGGTCGTCGCGGTGCCGGTGACGAGGTTGGTCGCCACCGCGCGAACGTCGACGTCTTCGGCCACCGCGCCTGTGTCGCCACCCGCGCCCGCCGCTGCCGATGCCGAAGCCCTGGTACTCATACGACGCTCCGGCCCGGCCGCCTTCTTTCCCTTCGCCGCCGCTGAAGAAGCTTTTTTCGGTGCCATCCTTCTTCTTCGGTCTTCAGGCTTGCTCCTGTCCTCCCCACGGACGGCGCCAACTGTTGTGGCTACAGACCAAACAGAGAGAGATGGTAGTGGAGAGTGATGAAGATGAATGTAATGGCCTGGGTTCTCCCCATGGCTTGTACTCATATATATATATATATATATATATATATATATATATATATATATATATATACACACACACACACACACACACACACACATGAGGAGTGCTTTTACAGTTATACCCTTACATCTGGTTATCCCCTCTGGGGGCAGTTATGTCATTACACATGGCCTATTCTGGGCCTTATAATCTCCTACCAGGCCTGCTGGGTTTAGGTGGGGGCCATCCCTACGACAGGCATCATCTTCTTGATTAGTCAGTAGAGATCTATAAACTTGATGCCGTTTATGGTGTGAAAAATTAGGCTTTAGGAGGTTAATTACCTACAGACAATATCCAGCAGAATTTGTGGTCTACTGGTCAGTGATAATGAATCTCCCTGTGTTTTTATGGAATTATGTCATTTTAGCCTAATTATTTCACGTACTTTCAGCAGCTGACGAGGCCGGCGTACATCAAACTGGCTTTGTAGTCTTGAACACTCACCAAAATACATCCATTTGGTTCGGGGACCGAAAGCATGGACATTTGAAAAGCGCTTAACCTCAATCCTTTTATCGGCCCGGCTAGATGCAAGGGCTGAGTAAAGTTAAACACACGGCCGCTACTCCCGCACTTGCCAGAATTTCATCAGCTCACATTCGTCGGCGGCGTGTTTTCCGACGTGGTTGCGGTCGAAGAAAAATGGAGAAAAGGACAAGGGAGCGCAAGGAGAAAATAGGCCATAGCTTCGTCAGCCTTTGCAGCTTGGGCCTGTTTTGGTTTGACACAAATTTCACCCCATAAGCCTTACCAAATGGCCAAAATTGAGTCACCGAATTAGGACCGAAGATCGGCTGTAAAATTAAAGTAGAGAGCCAGTGAAAACAGAATCTTACCAAATTTTGCCTTCAAACTAAACAGAGGCCAAATCTGATCAGCGCATATAAAATTTGGCGTGGCCTTCTTTGCCTTCTACTCGGCACAAACCAAACAGGCCTACAGCACCAGCTACCACCCACAGCATTGCCTTGTCTGTTGACTAGAGGACATGTCGTGCTTGGCGCCAAACAATAGCGCTACTCCCGAGGCGAGGCGGGCTGGCTCCACTGCGACCCCCGTCGAACACCGATGCTTCCTGCCCCACCGAAAGCCAGCCAAACCTACACGCTGGTCGTAAAGTTGCCCCACTAATTTTCTCGCAGCAGCAGCAGCAGCCTACGGAGCCTACAACACTGTACTGTATTGATCTCTGCTTTGCCCTGCCCTTCTTTTCGTCTCCGAGCCAGTGGAATCCATAGCTGCATTGTCAGTTCGTCACTGACGAGCCTGGTCGAACGGAAAAAATTACAGGCTTACTACAGCCAACGCCATCGGAATTCATGAATGGATATGCAAGAATCAAACAGATGCGTGCAAGATTGACATGGAATGGAAGAGGAATGGCTACTGCATATGCACGACCAGATGGCTAGCGTCGATTTGCATCGTCATACGCCATCAAAGAGTAGTACTCAACGGACATCAGTCCATCACACTATCAGAGCTCAGCTAGCTCCAACACAATGTACTTGTTGTCACTTCTTGTCTGTGCAACAGACAGAGCCTAGCGCGGAAGGGCGGCGAAAGCTAGGGAGGAGTATTAGCAGCGACCTGGAACGTTGGCTAGGGCTCTCCCGCCCGCGATGGCCGGGACGGCGCGCGGCAGGTGGGGCAGGACGCGCGCGCCGCGAGCCACCCCTCCACGCAGGCGCCGTGGAAGCCGTGCCCGCACGCCGGGAGCACGCGGACGCGCTCGCCGTCCGCCAGCTCCGACAGGCAGATGGCGCACTCCGCCTCGGCCCACCCGCCGGCCGCTGGGACGCCAGACCCGGCGCCGGCCGCATTGGAGCTGGCGGTGGCGGCGTCGTCGGATGGAGGCTTGGGAGGCTGCGCCTGCGCCTGAGTGGCGCGGCGGCGGGCGAGACAGCGGAGGAGGAAGCGGACGGCGGCGTGGAGGGAGAAGGCGAGGAGGGAGACGCAGGCGAGGATGATGACGATGGTGGCCACGTTGGAGAAGAAGGCCCGCGAGCTGGAGTAGGGGCTCCACGCGTTGGCGGGGGCGGGAGGCGGCGGCCTCGGAGGAGACGGAGACGAGGTGATCATGGTAGCCGCCGTGGCGTTCATGGAGGGCAAGGCGGTGTGGTTGGTCCGGCGCATCATGGCTTTCTTTGGAGTGATATGGATGGCGCCCGCAGCGTGGGACAGCAGCGAAAGAACGCGAGTGCACTTTCGTTGGCTGCTTGGCTCCCACCACCTGAGTTTATGGCTTCTTCATTAACTACCTTTTAAATAGTTTATTTTTAAAAAATAATTTCTACAAGTTAATTATAGTAAATATTATCTTAATTTTATTATATCTGTTAAAATCATATATAAGTATCTCTCTATACTCTTTCTCATGAACAGATAGAATTCAAAATTTTAACCAAAAATAATAAGCTATAGCATTAAAAAAAGAGAAAATTGCTCTCATACCACAAACTTAAGTGACATCCTCTCATTTGCCACATACTTAAGTGGTTTTGTTATTATGCCACAAACTTGAGTGTTTTGTCCTTTGTTTTGCCATTTTCTCCCTTTAATGTCTATTTTAATTTCATTTTGCATTTTCAGGGACTTGAACTGACCCTTTTGCCCTCGTCAACATTGGCCTGTTGGCCAGTTCTGTTTGATGGAAGTTAGGAGGTAAGGACGCTGCATTTTCTAAGCATTTAAAATGAAATTAAGACATTAATGCAAAATGCAAAATGAAATTAAAATAGACATTAAAGGGAGAAAATGGCAAAACAAATGACAAAACACTCAAGTTTGTGGCATAATAACAAAGCCACTTAAGTATGTGGCAAATGAGAGGATGGCACTTAAGTTTGTGGCATGAGAGCAATTTTCCCGTACTAGGCTCGAGCATGCGTACACCGTGCACGAACATACTGCATGGAAGGATCACCCCCATCTTGCTCTCTAAAATCAGACTTAGTGTTTTTTTAGGTTTATAAGTTCAGATTTTTAACTTTTTTTTTATATTGTATCTGTTGAAATTGCACTATAATAGGGGAAAGGAGGAGGGCTGAGGATGCCACCATTGGACGGGGGCATGGGGCGGCGGCTGGGGTGGCTATGGGCATCACAACGGGAGGGTGGGGCGGACGTGCTTCTTCAAGTTCGGGAACAAGGACGTCGAGGGCGCTGGCATCTACGGCAACCATGGCATGGACAATTCTGACTACGACGACGTCGAGCAGGTTAGTCTAGCTGCTTCTTCTCCATGGTTTTGATCTTATCCTAGTAGTAAAAAGCGTTGATGATAGTTGAGGAGGGGAGGTGTGCATGTGGAGAAGAGGTGGGATGCGGGGGATGTGACGACTGTGGTCACATGCATAAGTTGTCTATACTATCGGTTTGCTTTCCAGTGGGACCCGTTTGTTAGTTTTTCCCTGGGATAAAATGGATGCCGTTTTAATGTTTTACTGCAAGTCTGCAACTGTGTACTCTTACGCACGCAGGCAACGGAACAGCGCGTACTGGACGTCATAACTTGGATCTCTGACGGCAATGAAAGCGGCGCAGAAGGTCTGAAGGCACGAGCCGGCGGCCAACGAACGCTGCTCGTCCGCGACCGCGAGGGCGAGGCCCGTCCGCCGCGAACGGACTCGTGAGCAGAGGGGTCGCATCGCATGGCACGCAGCTTTTACTTCGGACGCGGCGAAGGCATGAACTCATTATTACCGCGGGCTCATGACTCCCGATCCCAGGGCGGGCCCCACCTAAACACACAACCTGGCGCCAGCGAGCTCCATCTATTCTGATCTGAACTGCGCGCGGTTCGGGATTGCGAGCATATCGTCACGTCGCATGAACGCCATCAGTAGCTCTATGCAAGCGTCTCTTTGCAGCAGTGGCGGGCCCAGGATTTTACCAAAGGGTATACCGTACCAAAATTTTTATATGCAATTCGGTAAAATCATTTGCCAATTCGGTAAATAATTGTAAAGTTTGCACTGTAATTCGGTATACAGGCACTAAATAATATGATAAGTCTTAAATTTAAGGATTAAGTTGAATACTTGCACAAATTACAATATAAATATTTCAAACACCATACTAATAGTCTCAAATATACATAAAATCTCGTACTTGATACATAATCCAAATTTGGAAATGAGAATCTTGTACTTGATATACTTTATTTATGCAACCCAACTCCAGATGCAAAAACATTTGAATTGTAGGACCCCCTACACATAAGAATCCACATTCCAACAAACAAAATAATGCATCCACAGTGTAAGAGGCAGCAAACTATATACTATGTGCATTGATATGATCATATCTGGCTACAAATCATTTTTCACAGTTCAGAAATTTTCCCAAACTAAAGCACGTTCTTGTAAGTATACATACGACTATACAAGTGAAGAATACCAAGCAGACTAAAAGATTTGAAACGTCAGTAAAACAGTGCTTAAGACGACAGATAAAGAGTGCTTGATCGTTGAATTGATCCTCAGCTCTGCTAGCATGACTAACATATTTATCCATGACACTACTAGCACCATTGAAGGGAAACTTCCCCGTTCTTGTCCCTCTGAAACAACAAATCCGCATCCCCATCATTTACATGGGAATAATCCCTAAGCACACGAACATGCTGTACTCAATTTGAGGCATTCTTTTCGGATTTATAAAAACAATCTAACATGCTATGTAGATTACATAGTCGAGAGCCCATCATTAGATCGCTCTCATTTATACTATGCCCACTGCTATCTACCAATTTGAAGTGATGGACATCTACATTGATACAGGTTGTCAGGCATGGCAAGCTAGAATGTCTAATAAAACGGATAAATTTTAGCAGATAGATTTAGTCCATCATTGAAAAATATTCCAATTTGTTATCTACCTACGCCGCATAATTACTGGCTCTTGCAGCGGTTCTTTAATTACTTCATTGCGATGGAAGGAAGAAATGAGCAGGGAAAAAGAGGTAAAGAATCGAGAGAGAAATGAACCTTCAGGAGCTCAAAGAGATCGTCATCGACGACGACGAAGCCGCCGCCGGCCTCCGGGGCAGAGCGGGTGGTGCCGGCCCAGGCCCTGCCCCGCTGCCTGACGGGAGGCGGCGGCGTGAGCTTTTGGGTGGGGAGGGGGAAGAGGAAGAGGTGAGTAGCAAACAGGGCCATCTTGTACAAACAACTAGCCGCGGCGACAGCGGCGACAGCGGACTTGCAGACGTGAGGCAGAGCCGCAGAGACAGCCGGCACGCAGGCGGCAGGCAGCCGGCCTCGCTTGCGGGTGACGCGAAGTGCGGCAGGCCCAGACCGGCAGGCGAACCGTCAGCAGGGTGCGTGCGGGTGACGTGAAGTGCGGCGCGTGCGGCAGGCCGACTGGTGTGGTGCCGGTACTGCGGCTGGGCCACGGCATACCCTGTGGATCCGCCCCTGCTTTGCAGAGCCGCCAAGCACATAGTAAGATTTTGAACCGTTGGGCCGCTAGATCTTCATCCAATAGTTCAGACCAATTCACCCTTACATATATTACAGACCTTCAACTGAGCTGAACTCAAACACCTCAGACATCGCCGTCGCACCACCCTTACCTCCGTGCCGCATCATTGACGGCATGCCTGCTTGCAACCCCTCCCCCCTCTCATTGCCATCCTGCCACCTCCTCCTCCTTCCACTATCACCGCCAACCTCCTCCCCACTGCCTCCTAATTGCTGGTCATTCTCGTCGCTTCTACCTTACCCCACCCTTCTTACTTATCTCCGTCAGCCACCGCTATTTATCGCCTCCTAATTGATGGTCATTCTCATTGCCTCCACCGGCGGTGCCACCACTTCCTCGCCACCCATTGTCGTGCCTCTGCCATCCTAGCCTTCCTCTACGTTTGAGGCTTTAGTAGACTCCAAACTCTAACCCTAATCAATGACCCTCCACTCAACTCGCTGCTGCCGCCAGAGAAAATGACGGTCTTCAAGTTAAAAATTTGAATGATATGAAAAAAAAACCATTCGATAGAAATATAGCTTTTCTGTATAAACTTGTTTGGAAAAAAAAAACATTGAACGTGTTTAATTTTGTAATAAAATGTGTATAACTGAAAAGTTGAATGACTGTGTATTATTGCCACACCCTTACTACTACTGCCTGAGTGAGCACTAGTGCACTAACTACCCGTTTCAAGAACAAAACAAACCATATATTGCAGCACCCACGCGAACAAATAAACCGCACGCATGCAGATCATGCAGTAAGCTACGTAACATCTCAAGGAGCAGCGCAGGCGAAGCACCCAAACAGGCGGGTCGACAACACCTTCTTTGGCTGGTGGCGGCAGTTGCCCTCCTCGATCCAGTCCGGCGCGCGCCCAGCTCCTCGGCGCTGCACGCGATGCACACGGCGCTGCCCTCCTCCTTCCTCCAGTCGACCGGCCTGTGCGCACCCGCCTCGAAGCACTGGCGGCACAGGTACGTCACTGGCAGGTAGAGGCTCCGCACGGCGAGCGGCGGAGTTAGAAAACTTTATTAGGTATACGTACACTGTGTGTGTTGCATCTCTTTGGATGTGCCTCCACCACCATGCCACGCTTCTTTAGATGCACGTCTTCACCGTAGCTGCTGGGCATCTCCTGACGAGTGCCTTTGCAGTTGTCGACTCGCCGTACCATCCACATAAATTTTGTAACTGACATTCTATAATTTATGTCGTCAAACTTTCTAAATTTTGACTACTAATATATTTAAAACTATCTAGATTTATCTCTAAAAATACTTTCATAATATTATAATTTTATTAGTATATAATAATATAAAGTTGCAAATAGTAATAGTCAAAGTCATATCTCGTAGACCGTGAAAAATAAAAAAATATCACTTAAAGAAGAATGCGGAAGTAATAAAATATTAGCATTAGATAAATCATGCATTGTGAATATTGTACTCACATGGTACTTTAATGTTACTACATAATTAGTTGGATTTTCATCCCAATTAATTGACTACTTTACATATTTAGTTGTGAACATAATTTAGTTTTATAGCGTCATAACGATAACAAATACTAATATTGACAAATAATTTTCATGGATTTTTATTAGTATACTACATAATGTACATGATAGTTCGATACTCTACCACTAGAAAGCATGTAAGGTTTTTAGTACATCTATACTTAATACGAAAATATTAATGTGGTCTATTAACGTCACATATGGTTTCAAAATTTGTAAGTAAAATATTTCAAATAAGACACTTCATATTAGTTTTGAATCATTTCATTCAGAGTAATGGTTACGATGGTTGAAACAAATAGAGAATCAGACACTTGATTTTTTTATTTTTGAGTTAGAAACCAAAAAAGTTTCTAATAGCTAAATAAAATAAAGCATGGAACCACTTCTTTATGGTGTGGTAGATTTATATATGTATGACTCAAATCTATTAGGGTTCAAATCCTAGTGGTTCAGTAGGAATTTTGTGAGGTCATGTATTTATTCCGGCCTATATCTTTTTAGACTTGTGCTAAGACTAAGAAGATACACTAGCATATGTGTTGGCAGTGGTGTGTGTGCATGTGTGAGTCTTTCTTGTAATTAAAAAATAAAATAAAACACTTTCATATTATTCACATGGTGCCACATAAGCAGAGATAAAATATATGTCTGACAATCTATAAAACCTGAAAGAGGATATAAAATACAATTTGCATCTAATTAACCTGAAAGAGGATATAAAATACAATTTGCATCTAATTCTATCGGGCATTACAAATTACAATGAAGTTCAATTTTAATTAGAATATATCACAAAAAATGGTATATACATATTTTTAAAAAATTTTAAGGTACTTGTGTATACCGGCACCCCTCGGTTCCACGAACGCAGCATCCCTGTTCCCCTCTGTGTTTCCGTTATCGTGGCGGAGATCCAGAGCACTAGGGGAATATGAGGGGACAGGGAGGATGCTCTAGATCTTTGTCACGTCGACGGGAACATGAGGGAAACAGAGAAGCTGTGTTCCGGTTCCACCCATGCCCACGGCCGGCTCGCCCACCCGCCACACCCGCACCTTCTTGAAACCCTTGCCGCCTCTGTACGCCACCGGCGGCGGCACCCACCCGGACGACGGGAGCTGCTGCCTAGTCGGGGACGCGTCGAACAGCGGCGCCCCACTGTCTATCACCACGTCCATCTTTTTTTTGTTGCGAGTTGCGAGAGAACAAATGATCTTGGTGGAGCTGTAATCAATTTCTTGGACGGGAATCGATGAGTAATTCACGATCGAGGAATCGGACGTGGATTTGTAGATGTAGGGCGCCGTGGCTGCAAGAGTAGGAAGGCGACGGCGCGTTCGTGATCAGAATGGACACGCACGAAATTGATTTTATAGAAGTTTTTCCAAAAATGTAAAACCAAGTGTGCATACGGGTGTATACACTATCTTAATCTCAAAGTGTGTAAAGATTCTTGCTGAGGGTATTCAATTATTAAAAATCAGACGATAATTTGAATTTTGAAAGTCTGCATATACTACATTTATCGCATGTGTGTGTGTGTGTATGGAAAAATCGCATCGAAGTTTTTCTTTTCTATGTTTTTCGAGGAATTATAGAAGCTTTTCGGGCACACGGTCCCGGTAGCACATCGAAACAAAACATAGAAAACTTCTGGACTATGGGAGTAGTAACGTATATAGCAGGATTAACAAGCACACGTTATACAACTGCGTTTGGATTTGCACAAGTACGACAATGTCAGCAATTAAGACCGGCGGCGGCAGGGCAGAAACATGCCGGAAGCCGGTAGCACAAGGGCACAAACGGACGCCCCCATGAAATTTCCTAGAATCCTATGCACAATCAGAACAAGCAGATACACCAAGATAAAAAATATATCTTTTGGTCAGTCGCATAGTCGTGTCATCTTGTCTCGTGTGATCGATCCAATCAACCGAAGGAAGGGATCCCATATCTCCAGCTGTTAGAGGATCGCCGGGTGGGCTGCTGTTGCGGCGCGAAGCTGAGCCCAAACATCTCCCTGAGGACCTGCCCTGGCTCCTGGAGCCCGATCAGCTTGGCGACCAGGGAAGCGCTCTCCCTGACATGCTCCAGGTCTTTGGTCTCGGTCCAAAGGCGACGCGCAACCTGCAGTTTTCTCTTCTTGGAGTCCAGTGAAACACCCCATTTGGTGAACATGTGGTCTTTTTCTTCCACGGAGAACCGCTTCTGCATCTGCCTGGCAAGCATCTCCCTCTCGCGTTGCAACTTCTTGGCGCTGCATACGGCAGAACATTAAGCTATGAGGCGTTCTCAGGGGCGTTCGTCCTTTTCATCAAGGTTATGACAAAGGGAAGTGAAAAAAAAATCGGTGCATTACTCACCTCGCAACAGGGGAAATACTCAGGCTGCCGGCTATCACATTGCTGGGAGCGCTTCCCCTAGAGTAAGTATCTCTAAGGAACGATAGCCTCCGAAGTTCCACTTCCATGTAAATCGAGTCAGCTACTTCTCCTTTGAAAAGCAAGAAAAAGTAAGTCCTATGGACCAAGGAAATACTGCAAGCGTGCCAAAGCTCGATGATCTCTTGCTGTTTCTTCTCGAATTCCAATGGCCATCGAGAAGGTGATTGTGAAGCATCCACAATTGGGTCCAATCCAATGCTCTTTCCATTTGCATTCTAGAAGATCGATTAAAAATACCAATAATTTAATGAGTTACTGAGGCAAAGAAAATAAAATATTTCAGCAGATTAGTGTTCACTTCGGTTCGGTCTAGGTTAATAGTAAGTACATTTGTATGCTGGTGGTCCACTAATGAAAGATCTCAAGATCAGTCATCAAACCTTGGTTAAAAGTTTAAACTCTCTCAACAAAAGGTAAAACAGAATATGTATTTCATTTCCTAATTGGCATCATGTATGCTGTAGAATAAAACTGTAGCACGCAACATATTTTCTTACCATAATTATGACCCACATTTTCTTTCACGTAAAATAATTAAATGAGCTGCAGATGCAAGAGCATAAAAACTTTTCTTAGATAATTAAATAATGTTCGTACCTGGTCACCTAACTGTTTCTGATAATGAACCTGAGCCATCTCTTTAAGTTCAGCAACAAATTCACCTATACCAGTAAATTCTGCATCAGATGCAACAGAACTATTTGTCTTGGTTGCACCCTTCAAAGTACTAATTTCAGAAAACATGGATCCTGCCCTTGGAAGAGTTTCGCTCTCTGTATCATAGTTTAGTCCAGAACCTCTTCTATGATACTCTTCAGGTCTTCCTGGGAAGTCTAGCAAACTTCTGTTTACTGGTGTGCAATCATCCATCTCCATCTCATCAAATAAAGTAGACCCTGTCAGTGATCTACAGCTCCTGCTTCTACCAATTACTCTAGAGCTTGATGGGTTACGCGTCAAAGATCCTAGATCTTTGGTTAGACTGACAAAAGGCCTTCTGATGTTCTCCAAATGTTGCTCTAAGGTAATAGGAGTTTCACCAAGGGGCCTTGAACGCCTTGAATTCACTGATGCATTTGAATCATTATCACGTGCGCTAGAATTCATATTTGAATCTTGCAGGCTGCTACTTTCACCAGCTGACAAAACCAACTGTTCATGTCCTCCTATTCCATTGGTCTCAATACACCGCACTTCCTTGTAAAGATCTGAATCATCATGAGAGATCTGAGAACTGTCATATCTGCTGGTGCTTGGGGGCATTCCGATAGATGGAGGGCTTCTGACTGAACGCTTTCCTGAGACCTAATTAAGAGAAAACAAATGAATCCCTGTAGGCACAAGGCTAATAAGTATGAACCCCAGACATCGCAGAAGTAAATGTACCTGGTGCTTTGGGTCACGATCCCCAACAACTTGCAGCAAATCCTGCAACCTAGACTGAGCCAAATCACGTTGTGACTTCAGTTCTTTTATTTCTTTCTCCATCTGTAAAGGACAGGACATTAAACATCCTGAATGTATGGAAAGAAAATGAGACAGATTTTTTAAATGTAAATTGAACTGTGCTGACTGCTGAAATTGGGCATGGCAAAAGTGATAGCAAGAATATAGAACAGTCAGTCAGTCAGTCATGCACAAAAACAATGGTTTTCTGTGAATTGTCATGTATGAACTGTGAACCAAGTGCAGGGAGGTAAACAAAAGGTTCAGAAGTAGGATTTACCTTTCTGATTTGGTTGTCTTTTTCCTTCACTATTGCTTCGAGACTGGAATTGGAATTTGAAACTGGATGCCGCAACTCACTCTCCAATCTAGCAACTTCCTTTTGCAAATGCTTAACTAGTGCTTTATCAGACATGACCACATTAACCTGAGCGTTTGTAACTACTTCCTTTGCACAACTCCCAAATAAAAGAGTATTTCTCGATTGCTCAATGTGGCTTGTTGCAGGGCTCAGTGTACAAATAATCGCAGTTCTTGCATTACCTCCCAAAGATGGCTGTAATATGCGTGTAAGCTTTGAATCTCTATACGGTATGTGTGCATTACTTCCCATGCTGCATAAATGAAAACAAGTAACTTAAATGTCACTAGCCAACAAAATACTCCCAAAATTAAACAAGCAATTCCTCTTAAAATGTGGATTCAACTAAATGCAAAGTAACACTATGAGTTGAGATTGCAACCTTAGTTTCCTAATGACAGTGCCAAGGGCAAGCAAACTTCTATTAATATGACAACCTTCTTTCAGCCTTGTGCCAGCTGACAATGCCTGAGATGCACGCTCACTTCCTGCCAGATCAACAAAGTTCTGCATGGGAAGAATAAATGTTGCTTACACTTACTTTTCATACCGAAAAAACTCCACAACAGAATTATTGGATGTTCTTCTTACCGCACTAGCCACAAGTGTAGTTGATTTATCCTTTCCTAAGAACTCACGAGCAGAACTTTCAACGGTCTGAATTGATTGATGAACAGATCAGCCAAAAAAGCACACATCTATGCAAAATGAAACACATATACACCAATGTAATTTATAAATATAATCAAGTAAATGACAGACCAATCTAAGTATTTGATGGGATCTGGAGCTTTTTTCATTTAAAAAGGTCTCCCCTGTCCTCCTTTGAGCTATTGCAAGCACGTAAAAGCACAAATGAGAACAGATATTCACCAGTTAGTAATAATGTAAACTGCTGTCAGTAATCAATATCGCACCTTCACACACAGAAATAAGTCCCTTGAGGTGGTTCCAATCCCTTAATATAACCTCTGTAAGATTCTCCACGTAGGTGCCCTTCTGTGTATAATAAACAGCACCAAATCATTAGCAAGCATGAACATAGCAGAATAACAATTAACAAGGAACCTCTTTTCACCTCTGCATCATCCCAAAGTCTGAGCGGAGTATTTTCTGCACTCAGAAGATCCCTGACAACTTCATTATATATTTCAATTGCTGAGAATTTCAACACAAATGCTCTCTCTTCATGCTGAAAAAGAAACATCATTTGAGGACTTTGATATAGTTACGACAAAAACCTAACATGGAACCTGTGGATGGATGAGAGTCTGATCACCTTGTTAATATAATCATATATATCTGCTACTGTGTATTCTGTCACTCCAGTCATAGTGTATGTCTTTCCACTACTTGTTTGTCCGTAGGCAAAAATACTTGCTGTGAGAGAAAACATACTTTGATTTAGTTCAAATGCTTTGATGTTTTAAAAATTGTGAAACATGCTCTGGGTGTGGTTTGCACTCAACAGTTAATGCCACTAACTACAGATAGGGCGACTTCCTTAACCCCTTCCTCGTAGACTTCTTTGGTACCGCAGTCAGAGTGAAATACCCTATCTGAAATTATAAGAGATTTATGTTACCAAGGATACATGCGAAAAAAACTAATCGAAATATATTAAGGCAACCTTGGAAAACTAGCACCTAGCAAATGAAGAGACGGCATAGTTACCTGGATGAGCTTATCCTTAGAGAAAGGAAATACATGATCCAGCATTTGGCTAAGACGATCAGATGGGATTATCCCAGATGAGATAATGCCCCCAAAAAGATATATTTGAATAGATCTAGGATGTTGTCATCCTATCAAATTTATTCAGATGATGCCATTCTCAATAATATTATGCAGGGTGGGCTCACCAGTGCAACCAAACATAAGTCTAGAGTCTAGACTGCATGTACTCTACCAGGATGAATGCACTTTCTTTACCACATTGATATTATGGAAAACGTTGTTTATGAAGTGACAAAGTACAGAACAGTGTCACTGATTTACTATACTACCGAAATCACCCCCAAGTCATCTGAGATACCTACACAGCAATTGAGTACATCAAAATGCTCTAAACAACAAGTCGATAATTAAAAAAGGCATATCTATTATCTAGCGATAACCTAAAGCTATTGACCTGAACCTCAACACGACAAATATACATAAAATTGTCAAAGGCCATATGAAGTTTGAGGCTTTGAGTGCTGCTTCCAATACCAAGAGCCATTGCATTACACCAAGTATTGTTAAAATTTTCCAAAAAAACAACACAGACTAGTTAAGCATACAGAAGTATCAAAATAATGATAAACCACAACAAATGAATTATCAAAAGAGGGGGCACACAGTCCACTGACCAAATGTGTATGCAGTTGGGGCTGTGGGTCGGTCCGGGAAGGTACTCCGGAACATGACGGTGGTGTCATTGATGCACTCCCACTCCGCAGGCTCCCCCCTTGCAATCTCCTTGTCGCTCAGCGGCCTCAGCCTCACCAACACCTGTATCCTATCCAGCCTCACCGCACCACCTCCGCCGCCATTGACCGCCTCGGGTCCATCCACCATGTCCCACTGCACCAGCTCATCACTTCCAATCGCCCCCATTTGCTGTCCCACTCGCTTCCTCCTCCTACTCCCCCTTCTCCTACACCATCTGCCAGGATTGCACCATTATAATACACAACCAAGAAAGCAGCAGGGCATATGAAACCCAAAAAGAACAACCACCAATGAAGCCAACGAGGCGAGATGCACGAATCTGTCCTATCCCTGTGAATTTGAGTGCAGGGCAAGGCTGTTGACGAGCTTGCTGCAGCGGGTGGAGGAGAAGGCAAGCATTTTCTGTGGACCCTTACTGGTAATTACACACATAATTAGGACAGTGGTTAGCATGTCCGGTAGACAGATACTACTGGAGAACCACCGATTAGTCCAAATCTAGCACCATCCCACAGATATCCCACAGATGCTCATGTCACCCCTAAGGCCCTAACCATCCTCCTTCCCGAGGAATTCCTAGTTATTAACAGATCTGCATCAAACAATCGCCGAAGTGCCGAACCTAACCACCAAAACAGTGCCCCCGGGATCACATCACTAACAACCAGCCAGAACAGCAACTTTCCTCTGGTAACCAGCAATGCTCAAGCACTAGCAGCAGGAAAGCGGACAATTACCTAGGCTTCGTGGAGACGGCCGGTTCCGGAAGGCGGAAACGCGACGTTTCTCCGGACGGTGGAGCGGCCGAGCCCCGCGGCGGCCATGGTCCGAGTGGTTCGCGCGACTTCTGGGGAGAATTTGCGGGAGAGGCGGGGGTTTGGGGGGAGGTTGAGAGCGGCGCCTCACCGCGTGCGATTGCTCCCCACGACGATCTCGTGTTGTTAATTTGGGGGGAGAGTCAAGTGTGTAAGGGACAGTGACTTTGCCTCTCTCTCTCTCTCTCTCTCTCTCTCTGCGCCAACCCCAGGAGGAGACCGTTGCGTTGATTCCTTCGTCTTCTCTTTCCCTGGGTTGTTTTCAATGGTTTGTTTATTATTGTTCCTTGGTGGGTATTTATGCATGCAGGCCCTGGGAATTCTATGTTTTTTCAACTAGAAGCCTTGTACGTTTTTCAAGTGCGTGCTAGTATACATTGCTGCACTCGTGTATAATCTGCTATGAACTAGACGCATAATCTCTCTCTCTATATAAAAACAAACAACTCAGACTCAAGGTTAGAGGTCTAAAAAATTTCATAATAATTTTTAAATCAGAGGAAGAACAAAATTCCTATAAATTCTATCATTAATCGAGAGAAAAATAAAAAGATCTATATCATTTATTTTGACAGAGCCAAATTATAATGATACAGATTAATCATATAGGTAATACAAATGTTATATTTGTATAACAAATACAACTATATTTTCTAAAGGCGTTAGCAAAATATACTAAATACTACACGTTGAAATATTTTACCGTACAATTGCAGGAACAATTTTGTTAGTTACGTACTCAACTAGCCATAAAGGTATAAATAAGGTCTCGTTCATTTGGGCTTGAACTTCTAGCTTATTTTTCACTATTTCTAATTTTTTCTGGCTTTTCACTTTTTGAGCTTTTTTGCATGTTTTTTTCCTGTATTCGTTTGCATTGTCCGTGATGGGCTAACATGTCTTTTTCTATTTTTATTTTTTTAAATTTAGTTACGCCAAATAAGTCACCATCAGTTACAGTGTAATTTCATCCAACTACAGTGTAATTTCAATCATAAGCCAGCTTATTTCAGTCCAACCGAGCAGCACCTAAAAACCACCTGTATAGTTTAGTAGGTAGATAATTGCACCCATTGTACAAGCAGATAGTTTCATTGCTTGGTGTAACTAGCTACTAGTGGCCAAATGTATCCAAAGGTACGTACATGAAATCTCAGAGACAAAGCCGGATTTGGCACTGTTGTGCATGATGTTTACAAAACTAGATGTATACACACCGTACTTGCAAAAATGGCACTTCTGCCATCTGGTGGGCGGGCAGCAACGCCGGCAGGGCGACACGTGGCGAGGCCGCCGGTGGCAGGCACCTGCCGCCCCGCCAGCAGACGGCAGGTAGCCTACTGCTCGATGGGGGGACGATAGGTAGGCCTGCCGTTCGGTGAGGGGATGGCATGTGATTAAGTCGACTGATTATCCCGATTAATTATCTGCTTTTTTGTATTTAGTGTTTATTTGAATTTTTAAATATACCAAACAAGCTTAAAAATGACTAAAATTTACATACAGTCTCCCGAAACAACATACCTCATAGTGTAATTTTTAGATAATTTTATCTATTGTGAATATTGCTCAAAAATTGATAAAATTTTGATAAATTTTCAAGTTTTTACCTATACCAAATGAGCTCTAAAATTACAAAATTTTATGTGAAGTCTTCTAACATAGTCATAGTTATTGTGTAATTTTTTGGGAATTTTATGTAATCCAAATTGTCCATATTTATTCAGATTAATTTACACACAAATTCATAATTAAATTAATCTAAATAAAAAGGCAAATTTGAACTACATAAAATTCCCAAAAAATTATACAATAAATACAACTATGTTAGAAGGCTTTACATAAAATTTCATAATTTTTGAAGCTCATTTACTACATATAACAGCTTATAAAATATCAAAATTGTATGAATTTTTTAGCAACATTCGCAATGGATAAAATTACTCAAAAATTGCACTGTCAAGCATGTTATATTATAAGGTCGTATATAAATTTTTATAATTTTTGAGCAAATTTGATATATTTAGAAATTCAAAAAAGTACTAAGTGAAACAAAATATGGTAGGTAATTAAGCTGGCTAATTACCTGCCCTAATTTTTTTGTTCAGTATTTGTTTGAATTTTTAAATATACCAAATGAGCTCAAAAATTATGGAAAAAATTTCATTCAGTATTTGTTTGAATTTTTAAATATACCAAATGAGCTCAATACATTACGGTAGCTGTTGTTAGCTGTTACTATGCTTTAGGAAAGACATTGCGGCATTGAGCTCTGGATTAACCACTATTGATCATCATTGCAACAGAGATTGTATATTCTAATGTATACTCAGAAGATATTGCCTTGGTGCTAACGATCATGGGTTAGAATGAGGTGAGATCAAACTATTGTGACATATATTTCTGTTAGTTTGTTTGCATCACACCATATGATAGCACATCTTTCCACTTGACACTGACATTGTACCAGTATATCATTCTGTACTTACCTGTCAATCCTACTACCCTCTTTCTTATGTGTCCTGACAGCAATTTGTTATACATGCATTGTTTTGCTATTTAGGTGATCTGCCATCTCACCTAATTTTAGGTAGTTGTGATAGTTCACAAATTTTTGGGACTATTGTGATAAGCTAATGTAGTTGCCTTCCTTTTCCTATAGCTGCATCTTGAAATATTCAGTGCTGATTGTTGTCAGCGTTGCTTTGTTTGGATTTTCTTGTTTTTTGGATTTTGTAGCGCAACATATTCTGTTGATACATATAGGACAAGAGTAAATGATATTTATATCATTTTGCAGTGCATCGAGTTAAAAGGTGCAGAAGTTTCCCTTCTAGATTAAGGTATGTTTAAAGAATATGCATGACCAGAAATTATGAGAAGTAAATATTTTATAATGAGGCCCATAGAACATGCATTAGTCCTAGAGCTTGATTTAACAAATAAACCTTCACAAGACCAAGGCTTTCCTGGCCTTCTATGGACCTGAACATCTATATTGGAGGCACGTATTTCAGAGTGAGATATACTATCCATAAGGCTAAGACCATGAGTACCATTCTTCTTGCCAGTTTATTTGGAAGTTTTGCCAAGCAAAATCAAATGGACTACATGCAAGAGGAAGATAATGCTGCCATGGTTAAGTTTTGTGTGCCTGTTGAGGACACAGGGCAGCCCTAGCAGTCGATCAAGGCTATATGTCTTATAATATACATTTTTTTAATCTTGGGTTGTGTAGGACTGATAAAGCTTCAAAGAGGAAAGGGTAGTTTCAGTAGCCACAGATACATTGTAGTTCTCAACCACCATTATACTTTTAATCTAGTGTCAATTACTCAATTATTTCCCCCTCGTTTTTCAATGTGGTATGCACAAGTGATGTGTATAGAATGGCTAAGTAGAGCGCATCATAGATTAAGAATTTAAATATAAATTTGATGTAACATTGTGTTTTGCTTCACCAACTGTAATGAATTTGTGCATTGTGGGAGATATCCAACTATATATCTCTTGCAGGCATATTGACTGCATTCATCCAATAACTACTCCATACAGACATATATCACGACATCATACTGATGTTGTCGTCACGCTAATATGTTGCAAGGTGAGATTTTAGTTCTACAAGAGCTTTCCAGATGGCATAGTAGAAAGTAAGATGGATGTCTATTTAGCAATTGAATTCAGAACATTCACGCAATTCGTGTGCATCACAAGAGTTGATTGTTACTATCCAATGGCACTGAGCAAGATGAATTGTGCGAAGCCTCTTGGACCTTGATGACCAAAGTTGTGTAGTTTGAAGCAAATTTCAGTGCTACTGGACTTGCCAAGAAGTCATTGTATTGCCTAAATGCTGTTTTATTATTGGTTAATTTTGTTATTGTGTGGTGTTCCATGCAAGGGCGTAGCTAGCTCGAGGCCCAGCCCACTGGAAGTAAAGATGGTAAGGCATGTGCTGTTGATTTCTATAATAAAACAGCAATAATTTCCTCAGCTGGGCCTCAGACCATTGCCCCGACGGCCCAAGGTCCAGCTCCGCCCTGGTTCCATGGAAACAATCGTGGAGTTCCAAGAGCTATCTATACTAGTAGTGTGCCCGTGCTAACGCTACGGTAAAATACAAAACAAGATAAAATTTGTAAAACATAAAACGAACAATCAGATTCATTAAGATTCACGTCTCATATATTGTATAACCAAATATACTGTATTTGAACAACTGTATGTTTCTAAAAAAAACATTTGAATAATCGTTTTTTCAGAGTAATAGCTTAAGATGAGAAACGAATTTATACCTGATGCTCAAAAAGATCAACTGCAGGCAGTTCAAATTCACAATATTGGCATGCAAGCATCCTTTGTGGGCATTGTATGCCTTTATGAAGACCCCATAGCTCACGTTCTACAGTGCTTTTGCATAGTGCGCAATTCACCTGTGTTTGTCATGATTAGTGGTGCTACAACTTAGATTAGTAAAACAAAGATAATGAAAGCGAGGAAGGTGTGCATCTAATGCCTCTCTTTCAATTATCCACGTTTCCTCAGTGGTTACAGAAAAGAATGTTGTCCATTGCAAGCATAAGAAGAAACATGATGGCTAAATCACTGTCTCTTTTGCTGTCATACCGGTTCTAAATATGTGTTTCTGTAATGGTGCAGTTATATTAGGTTGGAAGGAATGGAACAGTGATGCAGGTTTACGTGTTTACTTTATGTAATTTCTCGAATTGGGCAGCATTGCGGACTATAGAAAGAACACAGTGACAATGAAAATATTTGGAAAGTCAAAACAATACATTTTGGATGCAATCAAAATTTGGAAACATACCGGAGCACGGTTTCATCGTAGTGTTCATCCATATGCTTCCTTGGAACCATATCTCCGCAATGTTCACACTTTTGAAGGTTGCGAGCACAGTGTGCATAATGCAATGCAATGTTTGAAGATGGAATTTCTCTTTGACTGAAGAATTTGCAAAGAACTATAGTTAATAATCCACATCCAGAAAACATGTTCCCAAACGCTATGCTAATCATACTACTACATATATAAGAAGTCATCAATTGGATAAAAATTTGACGGGGTGATGTACATGTGACTGATTGTTAGAAAATTAGATGAAGGCCAAAGCAAAGCTACTATGTGACAGTTTGTACAGATATCAGAAACTATGCCTAAAATATACAAACTAAACTGGCGAGACAAATTAACAAAGCAGTGTGTATAAATATAACATACAACAACCCACAATCCTAATCCTATATTACATTCTTACTTGCTCTCCTCAGGACTCAGCAAACAAGGAAATAATTGGACTAACAGCGACTTTATCTTTAAAGACCCAGCACAAACTTTTGGCATGAATACATCAAGAAATAGTCAAAGAAGAGCTCTTTATGCTAATATGCACTTTTATGCAAGGTCGCATTGGGAGCTAACATGGGTAAAGAAGTCGCCAAAACCAAATAGAATGTCACATTGGCTGTAAGCAGAGAATTTCACACTATCCTAAGTAACTGTGATATACCTCTTTCATCTTGATGTATAATTTCGACCTAACACATAATAATAATAATAATAATAATAATAATAATAATGAATTGCCATCAATGAATTGCTTGGAACCAATCAACCAAGGCTCATAGTTTCTTGCCAGAACAACATGAATGGGTCATTGAACCTTGCACTTCTAAAATGGGTAGCGGAGGGGAGCATTTGCGGGGTTTGAGGCGGAGGGGAATGGTGGGGGTGGGGGTGGAGCTTGCGGAAACGGTGTGTGGGGGAGGCGGTGGCGGCGCAGATCTAGCGGCTAAAGGGAGGCAGTGGGGGCAAGTGAGGAGGAGTAGGCGGCGGCGCGAGGTGGGGAGGAGGAGGCGGTGTGGATCTAGCAGCTAAAGGTGGGAGGGAGGAGGAGGCGGCGGCGCGGGGTGGGAGGGAGGGGAGGAGGCGGCGGCGCGGGGTGGTTGAGGGGGGTTGAGGGGCACGTAGCGTTAGCACGGGCACGGGCACAAAACAATTGGCATGCAGTATGAAAGCTTATACTCCCTCCATCTTTCTATAAATGGAGTTTTAGAATCCATGTGGTCAAATGTTTGAATTTTGAGTTTATGACTACCAAAATATGTAAAAGGATCTAGATTGGGCACATGAAAACTATATCATTGGATTTGTAATTGAATACATTTGTGTAATATTATAAATTTACTTATTTATGCAAACATATATTTATGCAAACTATGCCAATTCTCAACATACCTCATTACATGAAGAGTCTATGGTTTTCAAGCTTTTTCTAAGATCTGCAACTTGTGAACCAAACTGGATCTTGAAGGAGAACACTCGCAGTTTTGACTCCATTCGTGGCACTTTCATCAATTCTAGGAAGAACTGCACAAGGAAAACAATTGTTTAATGCATACAGATCAAATACTACAAAAAGAACTTAGAGATAATCATAGATCATAGTTATTACCTGTTCACATTTTCCCAGATTTTCCTTGTCTCCAGTGTAATTCTGACCCAAAAAAAAACAGAAGGCAACACTGTTTTAAAATGAGGCCACAAAGGAGGCAAAGCAACATTGTACCAATGTGCACCTTACGTTGTACCCATCATCAATGTTCATCCTAGGTCCATAGGTGTTGAAAATCCTGGCAATTCGGATCTCTACAGAAGTAGATGACAAATACTTACTAAAAAAATCATAATCCAAGACTTATCACTGGACAAAAATGTTATGAGCTAATAGTGAAGTTTAAGTACATGTTGAAGTATTACCAACGCCATGCTGCCTGTGATAGTCAAACATCAACGTCTCTGCTACACGCTTACCCTCATCGTAGCGGCTCCTGACTCTTGATAAAGAAAATCAATTCGAAATGACAAGAGAACTTTGGGAGATAGATTAAGAAAAGACAGGGTAAAATATAATGCATTTGTCAGATGAACAGACTTACCAATTGGGTTAACATTGCCCCAATAGGCCTCTGTTTGAGGATGCTCAAGCGGATCACCATAAACTTCAGAGGTTGAAGTCAACAAAATTCTGCAATTGAACATAAAACTTCATTTAATATAGTTTTTCTCATGAGATGTATTGGAAGAATCAATCAGTGCGATAAACACTGACCTTGCGCCAACTCTCTTTGCAAGTCCCAGCATGTTCAGGGTCCCAATAACATTTGTCTTGATGGTCTGTACACGATAGTTACACCCATTTGAATACCAGGACAGGACAGGAACAACTAATATTCCACGTCTATGTATAATCATGACAAGATAACATAAAATGAAATGACAAACAAATATTTGAAACGGTTAGGATAATCACAAAAAACAGAGAGCCTGCACACCTTGACAGGGTTGTGCTTGTAGAAGATTGGTGAAGCAGGGCAAGCAAGGTGATAGATTTGATCAACCTCCACAAGCAGCGGTTGGGTGACATCTGAAATGAAGCAAAAATAAAATTATAGCATAATTCATGCACAAGAATATACCTTTAAAAATGGAACATTAAGGGAAGTGATTTGAAAGAAAGGTTATTCCGTAAGTACATTAAACAATTAAGATGTCCTATTGGTATGTTTAAATGGTTAGACTAACACCTGGTCTCACAATATTGACATGCATGGATGCACTTTTATTTGGAACAGAAGTTGCCAATAGAAAGTCACATACACATACCCATAGTCAAATGAGATATTAAGATGTATTAAACTGCATTCAGAAAATTTTAACATCCATTCAACAGACAACTCAGGACATGTTTTTGGACAAGCATTGATTATATGTAGGGGTGGGCAAAATACCCGCTACCCATTACCCGTACCCGAATTACCCGAACCCGAACCCGAACCCGAAATACCCGAACCCGAGGTACCCGATCCCAAATTCGGATAGCGATTCTGATTACCCGAAATTAGTTTGGGTAGTTCGGGTAATATCCCCCGGTACCCGAACTACCCGAACTACCCGAACTACCCGGTAATCATGTCACTTTATTAGTAATTTAGTATATGATTCTCTCTGTTTGAACAACTGCCTGTGATATATTATTCTATGCAAATTGCTGCTGAAATTCTATGCAAATTGCTGCTGAAATTATGTACAAATTCTGTGCAGTTTGCTGAAATTCGATGCAGTTTGCTGAAATTCGGGTATATCGGGTATACCCGAACCCGAACCCGAATTATCGGGTACCCGAAATTGCGGGTAGTATTTTTTTGGGGCTAATATCGGGTAGCAGTTTTCATTACCCGAATTTCGAATTACCCGAATTACCCGACCCGAAAAAATCGGGTAACCCGAACGCCCACCCCTAATTATATGCCAAGATAAACTTATGGTACTTTGTTTGTCATTGACTAATCAGGATTTATAATTTCCAGGAAACTTTGCAAGAAACGACTCAAAGGCTGTCAATTCTCTGTAACCACAACAAAATAGTTTGTGGCTATTTAGAAATGATCTGCATTGAGAATTTACTCGGTGATGTCTTAAGAATGTAGTTATTACCATGACGGATGAGCTCAAATCTTGGGTGGCCAATCCACTTCTTCAGGTTGTCTTTTGAACCAGTGAAAAAGTTATCAGCAACAATGACCTGAACCGAAAAGAACACATGATCAAAGGTGTCTACATTTTCTCAGCTAAAAGGTCTATAATACAGATCCACATAGTACCTTACGCAATTCTACAAATTCTAGTCAAACCCAAAGCATGTAAACAACACTACACAAGAGAGCTCTCAATCCTTAGCATGGTAGTTCGCATAATTCAAAAACTTTCTCACGTATCTGACGGAACAGAGTACTTGCAGCAAGATCTTTAAAGCAGTGCTATTGGATCACTATGATCTCTCACATTCCCAAACAGATCCAAGTTAAGCTCAAAACTCTGAATGAAGTAACTGCAGCAAGATCTCTAAAGCATTCCCGCCGACGTTGTCCTCCAGCTACGCGAAGGCGGTGTCCCGGCGCATTTCGAAGTCGCCCCCGCCACCACCGCCGGTGCCACAGGTCTTGAAGAGCATCTGGGTGCTGGAGACCTGGGGGAAGCCGGATATCTCATAGAGCGCGAGGCATCCGGCGAGCTGGACCCTTGCGGCGACGGAGGCGCCGCAGACGTCGGACCAGGAGGACATGGCGCGGGAGACGCAGGCCGCGCAGTCGGAGCCGGAGAGGTCGCCGCGGCACTGGAAGAGACCGAAGATGGAGGAGGAGGAAGACGACGCCGACGAGGAGGAGGTTTTGTAGAACTTGGACGAGGCGGACTGGGAGGAGAGCGTGGAGGAGAGAACGGCAACGGTGGGGGCACGCCGCCACCTGGGAAGCTCTGGTTGGCGCAGCCCTTGTAGACGAGCACGTACAGGTCGGCGCACGACACGAGCAACGACGAGAGGAGGAAGACAACGACGACAGCGAGCGGGAGGGGTGGGGGAGGAGGAGGCAGCAGCGGAGCGGAGGAGCGGGGGAGGAAGCGGCGGCGGAGCGGGGGAGGAGGCGGCGGCGCGGGGTGGGGAGGAGGAGGAGGTGGCGGCGGTGCGAGGTGGGGGAGGAGGAGGCGGCGGCGGAGTGGAGGAGCGGGGCAGGCGGCGGAAGAGGAGGAGGGAGGGGAGGAGGCGGCGGCGCGGGGTGGGGAGGAGGAGGCGGCGGTAGAGCGGGGCAGGCGGCGGCGGCGGATGAGGAGGGAGGGGAGGAGGCGCACGGGTTCGGTGGGGAGGCAGGCGGCGGCGGAGAATGAGGGAGGGGAGGAGACGGCGGAGAAATTAGAGGGGAGGCGCACGGGTTCACCAGGGGGAGGCAGGCGCACGGGTTAGGTTGGAGGGGGATGATGTGCATGATCTGGATGATTTTGGCCTTAGGATTTTCAATGAGTAAGAGAAGAAGGCTTGAGAAGAAATCCAGGCCATTCATTTGTATGAAGTTGGATTATTTTGGTACACAAATCTGGGTGGACTTAGATTAGGCATAACTGTGGGGGTGGTTGAGGGGTGGATTTAGTAAAGAAAATTTTGGTGTATTATAGAGTAGGGTAGATTATGTGTATGTATACATGTTGTTTATGATCTGCTTTGGCATGAGGAGCATTATTTAGCTAAAAGAAAACTATAGTAGGTACAAACTATTTTGCAGATATTAGCGTAATTTTTTTGTGTTCTAAGCATGCCTGCCGCGGCGTAGCGTACAAGTGGTGCAACCCTACTTGCATGTAACTGTAGTACTAGCTTGCTCCCAGATTATCGTTGCAGTAAACAAATTCAAATGTTGGGTCGTTCTTAGTGACCGTATGTCACACGGAAATTTGCACTATAGCCACTAAAGTATGCTGGATTCACACCTTGGAAGTCTAAACATGCTGCTCCAACTACCAACGGCTAATTAGGTACTCCCATCGCTCTGAATATTTTAATCATGAGCATGGTTTACTCTAGAAAAATGATTAGGGACAATGTATGTTGTCCTTTTTCGAAATTAAATTTGAAGTCAACTTATCCCCTTAGTCAAATTAAGACCAAAATATGAAACACCACTCTCGTGTTTGTACTTTGTAGTTATTTTGCTTGGAAATTTCTTCCCAGGATAAAAGTCTCCCAAGTGCCGCAAAGTCGTGTCGGGATGCATATTTTTCAAATCAGCTGGAGCATAGATTAGGCCCCGCTCGTTTTAGTTTCAGCTTCTGGCGTTTGGCTTTTAATTCACTATTTCTTAATTTCGTCTTTTTTGGTTTTTAGGTATTTTTGGGTTTTTTTACCTTTTCTTTTTTCCCATATCCCTCCGTATTGTTTGTGATGGGCTAACATGTTTTTTATATTTTTATTATTTTTAAATTTAATTACGCCAAATAAGATACCATCAGTTACAGTAAAAAAATAAACCAGCTACAGTGAATAAGCCTTCGCCAAATTAAGCGCCCCTAAACCAATAAGGTTTTGCTCCAATCAGCTGCGGCGTCCAGTTGTTAGCTGTTGGTTGAAATCACACATTAGTAGTTGTTAGACTTTTTAAAGTCATTTAATTAAAGAAAAACAAAAACTGAGAAAAAATATCAATATATTTCCACGGATAATACAAAGGAATAAGAGGGAAAAAAGAGAAAAGAACAAAAAATTAAAAAAGGCAAAAAAAACTGATATCAAGAAGTCAACGCGTTTATTCTGAAGCTGAAAGTCAGAAGCCGAAGCCGTTTAGTGTGGAGCAACCATAATGAACGCACATTTTTTTGACCAGACCCTGACCCCGAGCCCTCATTCTGACAGTATCTCCAAAACAAAGCCTGTTTCTGGAACCAGAAGAGATAGTACATTCTTGAGAGCAGGAAACATCCACATCCTGCAACATCCATGCGTTCGTCCGTGTCGAGGAGGGCACCTGCCAAGGGCGCGTCAAATTTGGGGGAAAACGCCATGTTTCTTACTGCTTGGAGCTGACCGCACGCGTGTCTAGTGAATTAGCAGCGGTGAGGCGACCCAGGTGCACGTCTTGTCGGTAGCCGGCCGTGGCAGGCACTGTCCTCCATCATGGTCGCCCGTGTGATGCTCAGGAGAAGGCAACGCTTCAGGAAATACTGGTAGTCTAGTGCTAACTCTTCCCAAATTAGCATTTTCTAAGGCCCCGCTCGGTCGGGCTGAAAAGCTGTAGTTTATGGCTAAAATTATATTGTAGTGGTTGAAATTTTACTGTAGCTGAAGGTGGCTTATTTAGCGTAATTAAATTTAAAAAAAATTAAAAATAGAGAAAATATGTTAACTCATTACAGACAACGCGAATAAATACAGAAAAAAGAACCGGCAAAAAAGCTCAAAAAAAGTCAAAAGTTTAGAAATAGACGAAATTTATAAATACTGAAAAATAAGACAGAAACTGAAGCTGAAATGAGCGGGGCCTTAACGCACACGGTGCGGTGCAGCTAAGGTCACAGTCTCCCCGACCTGTTTATATTAACTCATTACGGACAACGCGAATAAATACGAAAAAAAGAACCGGCAAAAAAGCTCAAAAAAGTTAAAAGTTTAGAAAAAGATGAAATTTATAAATAGTGAAAAATAAGATAGAAACTGGAGCTAAAATGAGCGGGACCTTACCGCACCGCATTCGGTGCGGTGCAGCTAAGGTCACAGTCTCCCCGACCTGTTTCGTCGCAGACGAATTTGTGGCGATTGTAAACGAGGATCACGGGAAGCGCAGAGATGGTTTTATGAGTCACAGGAACGTACGATACGATTGGGCTTAGCAGTAGGATGGCCGAATTCTTAGGATGGCCCGGTTAGCCTTAGCAGTGTCCTTGTGTATCTAAGCCTGGCTTTAGACAGAGATTTGGGCTGGGGCCCAACCCGTCGACCTTAGGCCGAACTAATAAATTGCTCTGGTCTATTTTGAAGGTGCAGCAGCAGCAAGTGCCAGCACCGTAATCGAATCTCACCGTTCAATTCTTGGGGGGTTTAGAACAAAGTGTGGATTTAATCCTGTAGAATTGAAATCATAACGCCCGCCTTTTGGTCGAACCGTTGAAATAATGACTCCAAAATTTTCTACAGAGAATTGCATTTCCATTTGAATCTCAGGGGAACCAAACACCACATAAAATTTTGGTTTGACTTATCGAAGACATTTTTTAAAAAAAAGGGAGTTGCAAGTTGTATGGAGGAGATATGACAAATCGGGCCCTTACCATGCATGTACACAGAATTGTACCTGCCAGGAGCCGGGACAATTTCACAGGCAAGAGGCCGGCCCACTTGTACGAGCAGCGCAGCCTAGCCTTAAAGGCCTAATCGTCCAACGACGCCCGGCCGAACAGCCCATTGCCCAACCCCAGCTCACGTATTTGTCTTGTCCTAAAAATTCTCGTAGTAGTTTGTCTATCCTAATCGCTCCAGCGAATTCTCCTACTAGTGAGGTAGAATACGGCGACATCTCAATTCTCAGGTAGAGTAGAGTAGTATACATTACCACATGTAGACCCTGTTCTTTTCAGCTTCTAAAAGCTGCTTTTCGACTTTTCTACAGTAACTAACTTTTAAACAGAATATTTTTTTTAAGATAGGATCTACTAGTTAATTGTAGTACATACTTTATTAACTTCATTTATATTGACAAAAATCGCATGTGAGTTTCTGTTACTCTGTAATCTCTCGTACAAACAGTCTAAAAGCCACAAACTTCAGCCAAAAGCTACAAGCCGCAGCCAAAAAGAACAGACCCGTAATCACTTCAATACCATTTTGATGGAATTCCCTAACCCATTAATACCGTACCGTATTCGTTCACGTACTGCCAGGGAATAGTAGCGACAACATCCGTGCATGCCATCAAAGCTATGGATGGAAGTCCCAGGTCCTGACAAATCACTTCATAATCACATATCCTGTGACCAAGACAAACCGTCGGATTACTCCTACCAACTGTGGAGACTATCGCAGCTATAGCCAACGTCACTACATGCATAGGACTTGCTTGCTTGATGTGAACGGCAAACAACAGCGGGATTTTGATGGCAGCAAACGATCTCTCCCATTGACTTGATCCCTATACGCAGAAGCAGCAGCACATCACAATGATGCAATCCAGTAGTCACGACTCACAGTGAACATAAGCTGAGAGGAGTGACCAGTGAGTAGCGCGCTCAGCAGCTCAGAAGATGTGCCGTGCAAGCGACAGAAAAAGAAGCGCGGAAAACGAGCTCCACAAAAGAAAAGTCGGCCGCCTTTTTCTGTTTTTTTTCTTTTTCGGCTTGCCGTTTTCTTCAAACAAACAAAAATAATTCTTTGTTATTTTAAAGCGGTTTATCAAGATAGTTATTTCGAAACGACTTATCGATTTATCAGCATTCTGTTCGTTCGCCAAACGCTCGCGCTAGAAAAAAAATCATCAGCCATAGCTACAAACCATCAACCGTAACTAAAAAGAACACACTTTGTTTTCTCAAAAAGAAATTGGTAGCTTTTTCTGTATATTTTGTGCCCCGTTGTTGGCTTGGCCCTCGCAAAAGTGCACGCCGGCGCTTCAGCAGTTCAGCAACACGGCGGATTGCATCCCTTTGTCGGTGAACTAGAGAGCGCCTTGCCAGAGTCTTTTTTTTATGGTTCTACGCAACAAAAAAACACTTTAGATAAATTAGAGAGCATTTCAAAAACGTCTCTATATGATAAAATTTTATACGTGTTAAAAACATCTCAAAATCATCTCTACAGTATAAAATCTTGCAATGATTTTTAAAGTACCTTTAGATTATGTATCTCTAATTTTAAAGAGAAGTTGGAAAGTGGCTTTCAAAAAGTGACTATATAGGATTTTTGTTGTAGTGGAGACATGTCGTCGTCCACGCGGCCGCATGAGTGTGTACAGTGGTGGAGCCAGGATTTAGCTACGCCTTAGGCTAAACTCTAATAACCTAAAACTAACACCAATTTATACTACACTAACAAAAGTATATCACAAATATATCATTGATATGAACTTTGAGTTCAATGCTAAAACATCAAACACAATAAGAAAAACATGGTAAACTATAAATAATGTAGCGTAGTAGAGATACAATTTTAGTACCTAAATTACGAATATTTGCAAGAAGGGGCATACTAGTCTTCAAGAAGCCAATAGCAACAGGTTAATTTTAATATATGTATAACAGCGTCTCCATCATGGCATTGGCAATCTGCCCCTAGCATGACCTGAAATTGAAAAGTGGCAGTGCATATGAGATTGCGTTCTCCCAATTTCATAAATTCAATGTTCTTGAGTAGATACACCATTATCCAAACTTAATTCCTAACTAAGCATGATAGTATTTACCTTCGTGTACCATTGCAGTCATAATTTGTCAGAATGCCATATATAATTTGGAAATTGTCCATGCAGTTTTTATTGACACATCCTATGTTGCTAGTCGCCCAGTCCACTTGTTTAGAAAGAGAAATACTGAAAAACAAACCCAGAAGATGAGCATGATATGCATTATGCAGGCCCTTTGCTTGTCTAGTACTTTAGCAACTACAAAGATGACAAATGCGAAAATACTAGACCAAGTAATTGCCAGGTAACAGAAAGCCTACCTTCATATGATGACTTGTGCTAGGACAAGGACACAAATAGTTCTAATCCAATATCTTATATTACAAGTCCACTAATCAAAGGCTCAAAGCCAATGTGCTACTAAACAAGTAGCCATGTCTGAAAGATTGAAACAAATACCACCTTCACAGACACAAAGTATACTACTAGCTTGAGCTTTAGACAGTTCATATATCACTCTATTGTGTTAGCTGAGAGCCCTACTTGGCTACTTCCATCGTACCATTCACTTAGAAAAACAAGTATTCAACTATCGGGAAACAATAAACAAGAAAAAAAAAGATACTGCCAGTGACTCAGTGAGAGGAAAACTTTGTATATAGCTTCAGTTCTTTGTATGCATAACAAAACACATTAAAGTTCAAGACAAGTCTAGGCAAAACCTTCAGTGCAAAACTGCAAATCATCGGCGCTGGCTAGGAGGGGGGCGACGCAATCACACAGGGAGGGCCGAAGAGGGGCGACGCTGGCCGGGATGCCAAATGCAAGCGGCGTAGGGAGGGAGGCGCCGCTAGCCCGCCTAGCTGGGAGGGGGCGAGGGCGACACAAGGAGGGGGCGACGCCGGCTAGGAGGGGGCCGACACAGGGAGGGAGGGGGCAACGCTGCCCGGGAGGGGCGACACAGGGAGGGGGCGACGCTAGCCGGGGGCGGGTGGGCAGCGCTAGTTGGGAGAGGGCGGCAGCAAAGGGGTGGTTTGGCGTTTGGGCATCATAGACTCCCGGTCATGGGACTCGGGAGTATGGACACACACCACATCACCACACGAGGCTGGGCTTCCTACCTGGGCTGGACCTCAGCAATACTACTTCAGGTTGGGTTGAGTATACATAAGCTATAAATTCCTACCTGGGCTGGACCTCAGTAATACTATTTCGGGTTGGGTTAAGTATAAATAGGCTATAAATTACTAATATTTTTACGTCTCGGGTTGAAAGCCCATTTTTCCATTGGCCTAATCCGCCTCTGCGTGCTGTCCTTGCACCGTCCATGGCGACATGGAAAGGAGGCGGGGTGAAGGCATGATTGGTATGGATTTGATGGTAAGAAGGGAATCCCCGTGTCGGGAGAGGCGATCATTGGAACGGTAGTCCAGGGTGGCGGCCGCGCGGTTTAGGACGGCTAAGGTTTCAGACGAAGCAAGGAGGTGAGGATTGGGAGTGAGGCGGCGATGGATTCTACGAGGACTTTGTCTTCCACAGAGAGAGAGAGAGAGAGAGAGAGAGAGAGAGAGAAGGAGCGCTTCACGAAAGAAAAACAATGGGAGGAAGGGAGTCACGTGCAGTCGAGAGTTCGTAGAGGTTTCGTGCAAAAAAGTTCGTGTGCACTGCATTTTCCAAAATCGCCTTAGCCTATAGCCCACACGAAAGGAATTGGCTTTTGGAATCACCGCAGTTATAAGTTGGGCTAGGCCTTCCACTAAACGGGCTCAGGTAATTGCACACCCTCTGAGTAGACCTTGCAAATCTGTCTCTTTTTAAAAAAAAGAAAAAGAAGCTGTGAGTCTCTCTCGGATTCGGTAGTCGGCACTATATGAATATTCAAGAGAATTTTTACAATATATTTTACTGGTAGTAAAAGATATAGTATAAATTAAATCTGATCATTAATCCTTAAGGGTAGTATAGACTTTTTCTTTCACCCTAAAATTTTACAAGGGAATTTTGTCTTGCTTAAACCTAATCTTAGCCCATCAACCATTAATCTTGCAACGACTCTCTTACGCTGGCGCCTCTGGTACACTTGCACGCCACCATATTTTTGGCGTCGGCCATCTCACACGTCGCCGGCTCTCTAACTTTCCGCTGCCTCTGGGGCTTGGCCCCGCCTTTCGCACCAGCCACTGCCTCTTGTACATCGCTGCCGTTCGTACACCGTCGCCGGCGTCTGACACTTAGCCGACGTCATTCGTAGGCTTTGTGTCTATACTCTGTCCATCAGCAGGGTAAAGCGATGCATCCATAGCCCTGAGCTCGCACAACTCTTGTCTCCGAATCATCCAAGACCTCCGGTGTTGTTCGTTGTCAGCCACCGTCCAGTCTCATTTCCCATCGCCCTTTGCTTGGCATCACCTAGGCAAGCCACATAACAGCTCACAAAATGCATTCGTTCATTCACCCCCAAATTTCATTCATTTCAAATTGAAATAGTAGCAAACATACGTACTTTTGGAAATTCTTGAGAAATCATGACAATACATCTCCAATTTGATTATACATGTTCTTTGCGTTGTAACACAATGATTGAATTAGTAGCACTCTCCATAAAGCAATGTCTTGATTTGTTTGCTATTAGTGCTTGTTTAATTGGGAATCACCATAAATATTGAACTCATAATCTTGAAGCGAGTAGCGCTTGATTGCTCAGAGCAGATTGATCTAATTTGGTCTTGATCCTAAATCATCTGACTACAAGCGGGTGAACAACATCCAAACGCGAGGCGGCGCACAGTGCACCAGGGTGGCGGAGGAAGGCACAAAGTTGAAGGCGATGGATTCCGAGCATGCGACACGGCGGAGCACAGGGAGGACGCCGATCAGGGAGCTCTGTAGGTAGGTGGCGTCCAGCGTCGTCGCGATGTGGTGTGGATCATCGGCGCACACAGGAGCAGAGCACCATTTGCGAACCGCTAGCGCCTCCCAAAAATCTAGTAGCTTCCTGCGGGTGGCCCCCCGCTGACCACCACCGTAGCGAGGGGATAGCGGCAGGGGCGGAGACAAGGGGACCCTGGTGCTTCCTAATATTTCTGTTTCTCTTAGAGCATCTCCAACAATCCCCCTAAAAACCCACCCCAAAAGACACCTTTTAGGGGCAGCCCAAAAAATTTGTTAACCTATTTTAGTCCCCTCCTCCAACAGCTCCCCTAAATATATCCTAATAGTATCCTCGACATGCTGCCCCTGCCGTCACTCATCTCCCTCAGCTCCCGGACAATGCTCTTCAGAGACATTGCGATATATGGCTGAGGAATTAGAGAAACTTTGATAGCACTCGGGAGCGGAATCAATCAAAGAACTTAAGAAATTGCCCATACCGACAGCAGCTCCCGACTAGTGATTATGGATTTCTTTTCTTATTGCTCCATGGCAAAATAGCCATTACTAGAGAATCTACCCCCAAAAAAGACAAGAAACAGCTCGCATGGCAGCTGAGATTACGATCCCTGTAACCCAATCTCTCGCAAAAATTGATTTAAAAAATCATGAACGAATTGAAGCACATAGCTCCGGAGAAGAAGAGCCCAAAACACAAATTTTGCACGGATTCGAGCTTCCCGACACTTCAATCACAAGGAGAGGAGCAGACGATGCTGCATTTGGATCCCGGCAAAGTTGAAGTTATCCTCTCGGATTGGCCCCCCAAATATACCAAATTTCTACTACCGCAGCTCAAAAGACCGAATCTTTAGGCCAAAGAAGTTTAACGCTATCAACACCAAATCAGGACTTGCACCTTAATTATTCTTAGTTGTTGCTAATCAGTACAATAGATGAAGGCCTCAAGAATTTCATCAGTACTTCTTAGAACAACTTAAAATTGATGCAATGGACAAAGAAAAGCATACCTGTCCTCAGTCAGTGGCGGACGCCGGCCTGCAGCCTGCAGGGGGGCGGAGGGCCGGAGGCCAGAAGTGGACGACCGGCGGCGGAGCACCGGCGGCGGAGCACCAGAGGCGGAGGGGTGGGTCGCGGGCGCCGGGCAGACCGCCTTGCGTAGCTGCGCTTGCGCCGAGGCGGAGGGCGAAGCCCCTGGAATACTCGGTGTCGCGGGAAAGGAAAAAATGTGGCGCGAGATTTTTTTTCCCAGCGCGCGTGCGGCGGGAGCGAGGAAAGGGGACCCCTGAAAGTTCCCGGTTTCTACCTAAGTTTTGGGAGAGTTTTGGGGGGGGAATAGAAATAGGGGGGTGTTTAGGGGAGTTGTTGGAGAAGACTTTTTACACAATTTCCCAATAATTTGATTTAGGGGGAGATTTAGGGGGATTGTTGGAGATGCTCTTAGGCCCTGTTTGGATCCCTTGGACTAACAACTAGTTGCTAAACTTTAGCCCTTGAGGATCCAAACAGGAGGGCTAATGGGTGGGCTAAAGTTTAGCCAAAGCCCCAACTAGTTGTTAGCCAACTAGTCCATCAAACCCAGCTAATGAGGGCTAAAGGACCAGCCGGATGGAAGAAAGACGTTGATACCCACGCCAACCCTCCCAGACCACCATGCATAGGGGTATAACAGACTTTGCACTGAGATAGTAGCACTTATTAGTCCTTGGATCCAAACAGGACTAGGCTAATCTTTAGCCAGCTAACTACTAGTCAGCTAACAACTAGTTCTAGTCCATCCAAACAGGGCCTTAATTAACTATTAACTATTCTATTAATTATCTTATAAAGTATTGATTTAATCTCTTTATGAGTGAGTAAAATTCGTTTTTGATTAAATTATTGACATTTATGATCTACTTGATAGGCATAGAGCCAAATTTAAATTAATAGAAATATAATTTTTTTTGTATTGTTATGTTATATTTTTATGTGATTATCACTTTCTTGGCAAAAAGAAAGTCATATGTTTAGCCCCTCTATATCTAAATCCAGGCTGCGCCCTTAGATCGTGGCAAGGATGTCAGACACATACGACGGTTCGTTTACAATTTTATTTTTTAAAAATTTTACTGCTAGTAATGTGTGTGGTAGTATAACTAAATCCTAACTAATATGAATAATTAGATCATAAAAATTGAATGTCTTATATTTATTTTAAGATAAAGTAACATATGCAAAGTCTAGCGTCATAAGAGCTGTACTTCTACCCTATTTATTTATTATTTATATTTATATTTATTATTTATCCTACTCTATAATACACCAAAATTTTCTTTACTAAATCCACCCCGCTCAACCACCCCCACAGTCATGCCTAATCTAAGTCCACCCAGATTTGTGTACCAAAGTAATCCAACTTTATACAAATAAATGATCTAAATCGCTCCTCAAACCTTTTTCTCTTACTCATTGAAGATCCAAAGGCCAAAATTATTTGGATCATGCGCATCATCTAACCTAAACCCACCCCGCGCTACCCCTCCCTCCGCCTCCCCCGCGCCTCGTCCGCTCCCTCCGCCTCCCCCACCTCGCGACGCTGCTTCCCCCCTACCCCCCGGCGCCGCGTCCCATCTCCCGCTCCGCCCTCGCTCCTCCTCCACCGCCGCCTCCCCCGCTCCTCCTCCTCCGCCTCCTCCCCCACTCCGCCGCCGCCTCCTTCTCCCCCCACCCCCTGCGCCACCGCCTCCTCCTCCCCACCCCACCCCGCGCCGCCGTCTTCTCCTCCCCACACCACCCCGCGCCGCCGTCTTCTCCTCCCCACACCACCCCGCGCTGCCTCCTCCTCCTCCCCCCACCCCTCCGCTCCGCCGCCGCCTCCTCCTCCCGAAAAGGTTTCACAAATTCTTCTTCCCCCCGAATCAGCGAGGCATTCGCCGACCGCCCCACCCCCGCCGCCGCCGCCCATGGAGAAGATCTCCGTCGCCGTCCGCTTCCGCCCCCCCCGCCTCCTCCGACGATTCCTCCACGTCCGGCGGTGACCGCGAGTGGCGCATCGACGACACCCGCATCTCCCTCCTCCACCGAGCCGCGCCCGTCCCCGGCGCCTCCTTCGCTTTTGGTAAGCCTCCACTCTCCTCCCGTCTCGGACCCTCGCCCTCTCCCTCCCTCCCTCTCTAACCCCCCTCTCCCGCTGAACTGAAGACCACGTGTTCGACGAGACGGCCACCAACGCGCGGATCTACGGCGTGCTCGTCCGCTCCCTCATCTGCGCCGCCGTCGATGGATTCAACGGCACAGCCTTCGCCTACGGCCAGACCAGCAGCGGCAAGACCTTCACCATGAACGACTCCGGCGACCACCCCGGAATCATCCCGCTCGCCGTCCGCGACGTCTTCGACCCCGTCGTCAAGACCGGTAAACCCTCTCGGGCCTCTCCCTCCCCCCTCGCGGTTCCTGGTCGATGCGGGCTTTTTCCTTTTTCCGTGGATAGTTTTGGCGGATCGAAGTGTAGATCCCAGAGGTTTTGCTGCTTCCACCGGGCAATCTGTTCGTACGATGATTTTGATATTAAAATGGGCGCTGATTGATGTGTGGGCATTCCTTGCAAGATCCAGGGGAATTGGAGGGATTAACATAGTGACCCGTTAATTTTGTACAGGGAAGCTTTGCATTGAAGTAACTCCGGCGTCGAAACTTGCATTCATTTCTGAAGAGCTGTGTATTGGTTGTGGTATTTGCGTTAAGGTATGCTTGTAACTTACCACAGCTATTAATGTATGATTTGCCTATGTGCTGTAATATAATCTTCGCACTTCTGCTTTAATTCTTGCTGCAGAAATGCCCATTTGATGCCATTGAGATCATCAACCTTCCAAAAGATTTGGAAAAAGATACTACCCATCGCTATGGGCCAAATACCTTCAAATTGCACAGGTACGTTCTTTTGATCGAAGAGCATGGTTTGTATAAAGTTGTGCATTTTGCATGAACAATACAATCTTACAAGTCTGAATTTTGCAAATGATTGGGTCTATGTATGGTTAACAAATTGAAGTGAGATAGTCTGAATTATGTAGGGGAAGGTGTCGTTGCATTCTATAGGGGAAGGTGCCATTGATCTCGATAAACACATTGCACCAGCTGCACATCTTTATCTTCTTCTTGGTTGTGTTCCATGTGACATACAGTGCTATTACCGTGGCACTAGGTAGGGCCAAGGCAAGAAGAATCTCTAAGGTTATCTGATTAATTAATCTGTATGATATATATATGTACATGGTGACAATAACTGGTGGTGTAATGTTTGATTTCAACATTGTTGCAGATTCGTGATGGAAGGAGTGGGAGAAAGAAGCCACGAAACAAGATTACAAGTTCTCCAATAGTACATTTTTTTAGAACTAAAAAACACATATATGCTGATCTTTTCCTTTCTCATATGTTCCTATACTCTCTAAACGGTAATGCAATCTTGCAGATCCGATGTGCTTCAGATTTACTCACAAGACATCGTTCGTCAGGTAGTACATGGATGTCCTGAACAAGACCCTGGCATTGTTTTATGTTGTATTATTAATTTCCTTTTTGAAACTATACCAGCCTAAAGAGCCCACAAACTGAAGATACATACATACATATAGCAAGATATATGTAATATAGCTAATTGGCATGATCAATGCTCTGATGGCACATTGACACATGATGCGTGCTTGCAGAGCAATTTTTTAAGACAATTCTTCAGATCGGTTTGGTCGGTCGACTGTTGTGCATTGCATCACAACTTTGTCAACGTAGTATAAGTAGAAATCTATATTTAAGCTAGAAATTAATAGTTGAGTTGTATTACCTACCTGAATGATTTTGCCCTATGCATATGTTTATTTGTAGGTACATTTAGCTCTTGGCAGCAAGTTTGATTTCCTGAAGTACATCAAACGGTCTCCTGAGAACAACATCAAAGTCATTGTCGAGATCAGGTGGATGAACAATCAAATTCTCTTATCTTGGATCAAATCATTGAATCTTAATGTAGCTTTGCTTTTCTTTCTTGTTTGCAGCAAGATCATTGAGGTCAGCAGAGTCAAGATGCACAAGCACCGCTTCATGCTGCATGCTGTGCACCAGAAGAACCTGCAGTTCGCGCACACACATTCTCAGATTCTCGCTGTTTGTTTACTTCTCCATTCCCTCCCTATCTCATCATTCATGTTCTAATGTTTTAAATTTTTAGTCTTACATTGCTGCCACCTCAGTTGTCAGCCCAGTCGGATGACAATTGACACACTGACGCTTATGGTTTGAGTTATACATGTACTGTACACCGTGACAAACAAAATTATGTGTTGAATTCAACTAAATTAGACTGGACGTGAAAATTTGAGTACAGATTGTACATCTTTCTTTATGTTGTACATAGGAAAGCATCACGTGCAGTTGGTTTCTTTTATGATGCAGTGTAGCCCACTATCTGATCTATCTCTATGTTTTGTGCTTTCCTGCAGGAACTGAATCAGGGGAAAGATAGAGTAAGCTGTCGCTGTTTCTTTTCTGTTTGACATTTTCAACTGTCAACACCCAGCTTGGGCCATGGGGGTTGCTGATTTGGGAAATGATTTGTGGACATAACATGCAGCTGAAGGCATTGCAACATGAGTTTGCATATACAGAAGCAGTGCTTAAAGTAAAGGCTTCAGAACTCGAGGTAAAGTACCAGCATGACTTTACCGAGCTTCTGTTTGTTACAGATAAGATATCTTTTTTCTGTTGTTCACTGATTTCAGCAAAAGAATAGGACTGCTAACCGACCGCAGAAGAAAGTAAATTCACAGGTAGGCAGCAAAATTTTCAATTAAAATTATTCACCATGTTGACCCACAAGAATTCTAATTCTGAGATTGGTTGGTTTGTATAATGAAATTAGGAGGAGGTAAAAAGCCATACCTTCCAAACTTGCACCAATTGAGGCTCGTCAAATTGACAATGAGGCCACCAATGCTAATGCACACCATTTAGTTGAAACTCAATGTAAATCTCACTATTTTCTCTCTCTTTTTCTTTCTTAGATTTTGAATCTATACTTAGCAATCATTCCAGCTATTGTACTTTAAAGTTCTGAGTTGTCCTGTTTAACACAAAACATTTTGCATTTTACATTTTTATTTTACCTTGAGTTAACCACTTTTAGAATTTCCCATCTTCGCTTGCTGTCAATTTCCTCTCAGCTGCTGTACCATCTAATATTGTTCGTCAAGAGCCACCACAAGATAAAACAAACAAGAGGTATTTTTCATCTGCTTACTAATGTTGCAGAGGCAATCACAACTGAATTCTAGATTGCCTGACTCATGCAAGTGAATTTCTATTGATTCAGAACGTCTGTGAGTAGGCGCACAAATAAACAGAAGTCAGAATCATGTGAAGCTATAAAGGACACCAGCACAGTGTAGCACAACTACAAACCCCATTTGCAATCCAGCAGGTCATTGCATCATGAAGACCCGAGGTAGTTCTTGCTTACAGAAAGTTTTCATCACAGATATGAGGATGTGTTGGAAGCTTTTTGATAACTGTTGAACATATGTGATCAGAAAAACTATACGGAGAAGGTCTGCTAGACTGAACCCAGGATCTTGTGAAGTCACAGAAGTCTCTTGCGAGACCTTGCGCGAGGAAGCTGTTCTTCCTTCAGCTTCTTCTGGTTTTAGTGTTCCAAAACTGCATGAACAAAATACGGGAAAAGATGTGGTAAGATGTTACTACTTCATTTCTGTTTTTGTGCTCCAAAAGTTAAGATTCAACAGGGTGGTTCTTATTTCGTGCAATATTTGTGGATATAACGTTCAGTGAAAGTCATTGCAAAATGAACTTCCATTCAACACAACAGCTCTTAAAGTAAAGTGTTGGGGGAGTGAACCCCACTTTAGCCCACTGCACCAGGAGGCCCGTTAGGCGTGTAACCACCTGATTGGCCAAAAAAGGCCATAGATTGAGGAAATAACATTTACCCCTACAATTATAGACTCATATAGGGGCGTTTGTATACGCAATCTCTTCATGGCTATAAATTGTGCACCTAAAGGCGTCATGAGGGGGCAGGATTGATTTTTCTCAGAGATTATGCAATAGACCACACATTTGTGCATATACCTTCTATATCCAATTACCACGCTTCCTCAAGCTTCGGGCAGCCCTTCTGTTGCCTCCCCGTAGCCCCCCGTTGTTCAATGTTTAGTCTGTAACTACAACATAAGGGTTTTAGAACTCAAGGTAAAGTAGTGCCATAGTCTGGCTCAGCTTCTGGTTATAGATGTTATCTTTTGACCTCTGGCATACTGATTGTATCAGAAAAACGAGACAAATATGCAACAACCAAAGGAAGTGAATATGGATGTAGGCAGTGCAATTCTTTAGTAAATGATCAACCCATTACCCAAGAAGGAATCTTAATTCTTATTACAAGGTTACTTGTTTCCTACAATGAAATTAGGAGATACAAGAATCACGTTCCACAGTTTCTGGAGCTGAGGCTTATCAAATTGGTGATAAGGCCACCAATAACAACCCGAACCATTCGGCAGAGACACAATGTAAAGTCCCTCGTCCTTGTTCATTTTTCAAGGATATTGCTGTTATATTGCAATCATCATGGTTGCTGCACTTTAAGGTTCTTAAATATGCCTTATCAAGCGTTCAAGCATAATATAGTCCTTATTCAAAATTTCAAGTAAGTTGTAAATGAAATGATTTGAAAGTACGCCGGAAAGTTTGAACAGAAAGTACATCTTTGTTTGTCAATGTTCGCAGGTACAACTTTGTTGTGCTAGAAGTTAAATTTTAAATCCCAAGAATAGTGAGCAAGATATTACTTGCAGACCGCTGTAATCTTCCTTCATACTTTAATGCCAATTCCTTTTCAGCATCTCTGCCATTTAATATTCAGCATCCAGAGCCACCACGAGAGAGAGGCAACAAGAGGTAAGGCCCACCAATTTAGTGATGTTTGAGATGCAATTGTAGCTCAGTAGTACATCATAAAAATTCAGCAAAGCATTGTTCTGTTGAATCAGAAAGTCTGCGTGTATTGGTGCAAATAAACGGAAGCTGGAATCTTGTGAAGGTCCGAAGGAGGACTCAAACATAGAGGACATTGATGCCATATGCCAGTCAAGTGCCAGTGATGAACCACTGGATCGTGAAGAGAAGAGGTAGGTCTTTGCCAGCTTACCGCTTGCTGTATTCCACCAATGCACTTGTCTTTCTGATTGGAACATGACAATCTTGATTGGCCTAAAAAATGCAGAAACTCTCCGAGGAGTAAATCCTCAAGACTGAATCCAGCATCTTTTGAAGTCACTAAGGGCGTCTTTGAGAGTTTGCATGAAGATATTATCGCTCCTTTAGCCCCTTCCAACTCAAATGTCTTGATCGAGCAGGGCAAAAACGAGAAGCAAAAACCTTATGAAGAGCAGGTGACAGGGAGAAGGTCTTCAGTAGGGAGGCCCTTAAGGCGGGCAGCAGAAAAGATCGTCTCTTACAAGGAGAAACCTTTGAATGTTAAGATGCGACGAGCGTAGCTACCACCCAGTAATTATAGGATCGAGATCGTCTCGTACAAGGAGATGCCCTTGAATGTTTGTTGTATGATATCTTGCTGTTTTGCCAGCGTCAACAGGTAGCTAACCCCTTTGTTTCACCGAACTGGGGAAGGACTGCATCCATCTATCTCAGTAATCGCCAGTTTGTCAGACTTAGGCACTGACGACACCAGTGGTTGCCATTGTTCCTGTTCTGATGGTGTAAAAATGCAGTCAACATCTTCATAATTCCATCAACAAATTTGCTTCTTAAAGACTCATATAGAACTCGGTACATATTTTAGAACTCGTTAGTAGGTACATAAGAGCAACTTCAGCAGGGCCCCTACTTGAGCCCTCATCTTACTTTTGAGGGCCGAGGGGCAAAAAACTCACTCCAGCAGGACCCCTACTTGAGCCCTCAAAAGTAAGGGGCCCTCAAATCTCCCCCTCGAGCCCTCATTCCTGGGGGTCTGGAGGGAGCCCCTACTTTTGAGGGTTCAAGTAGGGGCCTTGCTGGAGTGAGTTTTTTGCCCCTCGGCCTTCAAAAGTAGGGGCTTCCTCCAGACCCCCCAGGAGTGGGTCCTATGTGTCATCCTCTCTAAGAATGAATTTGAGGGTCCTGTTTTGAGGGTTCCTGCTGGAGTGCAGCCCAAAAAACAGAGTCCTCAAAAGTAGGGGGAACCCTCAAATAAAAAGTAGGGGTCCTGTTTTAAGGGCTACTGCTGAAGTTGCTCTAAGAAGGCACTAATGTGGTCTCTGCCCTTACTCCATTTATTTGGCAGATATGTGCACATTCTAGATTTTGTGAACAAGATACAGAATTGCACTTGTCTATTTTTCAATTTTTTATGAATCTTATAGCTCTTCCAGTTCAGGATGAACTTCTAGGTCCACCCTATAATATGAAATTGGTCTGTGAATGAAGTTGAGGAAACCTTATGATTAAAACCTTGCAAATCATGTATATGTTAAAAGCTCTGAAGGATGTAGGTTGCATTGTCTTCCAATTTGGATCCACACGAGTTGAACCAAGAGAATCAGGTTCAGTTGAGCTGCTGAAAGCATAGCATGCTATCCCATCTTTATACACCTTTGGAGTGTATATGTTGTTCTGTGCAGAAGTTCTAGGCCGAATTGACTGATTACCAGCAGTCTGCAGTGTTGAACCTGTCGTGGTAGAAATTTTCTCTATTGTGGCAGTCTTATATTGTAGAGTCAATAGTAGCAACAGTACTAAAAGAATTTTGGCCAAACCAAAGAAAGAAATAGATGCCTCAGGGAAGAGCACCAAAAATATTGTGTATAAAGACGTCCTAGCATGGTGATGTGGTAATTAAATAGTCCACAAACACCTATTTCTTTACTGTGTTTCATATTTCTTTATATGACAAAAATGTTTGTTTTCTTTGTAGCCTCAAGTTTAAACAATGTGGGGATGGAGAAAGTCGTCGGTGGGTGAGTCCAATGGTGTTGTCGTCTCCTCAAAGGATCAGTCGTTATGTGACATTTATTATGTGACAAAAATATTTGGTTATACAATATATGAGACGTGAATCTTAATGAATTTGATTGTTCGTTTTATTTTTTACAAATTTTATCTTATTTTGTATTTTACCGTAGCGTTAGCACGAGCACACTACTAGTACTCTATAATACACCAAAATTTTCTTTACTAAATCCACCCCCTCAACCACCCCCACAGTCATGCCTAATCTAAGTCCACTCAGGTTTGTGTACCAAAGTAATCCAACTTCATATGAATAAATGGCCTGGATCTCTCCTAAAGCCTTCTTCTCTTACTCATTGAAGATCCTAAGGCCAAAATCATTTGGATCATGCACATCATTGAAACCAAGAACCCCACCCCATCACGCCCTTGCGTCCCCCCTCCCTCCTCCTGAACCGCCCTCCCCACCCGAGTTTTTTGCTATTATAGTACTCCCTAAGTATGGCTTCGACAAAACGGTATCCACGTCGTGGGCTTCTCTAAAACGATACCTATTTCGTGTACTTCTCTCTATAATAGTATTCTCAGGGATTTGAACTCAAATTATTTTGATTTTCGAATTTTATCTTCTCTAAATGACTAAACTACCCTTCCTAAATTTGTTTAGACCTAATCCTTTTTCTTTTCTTCCCACACGACACAGTACATGCGCATCACTTTTCCTCTGGCAGCGGCGGCGCACGAACTACGCACGCAGGCGACGCGCTCGCCCGCGGCGCTCGCTCGCGGCGCACGCCCACACGGCAGGCAACGATCTTGCGGTAGACCTCGATCACCTCTGTGCGTGATCACCCTGCCGCACGAGGTCTGCCACAAGATCGTTGCCTGCCGTGTGGGCGTGCGCCGCGAGCGAGCGCGTCGCCTGCGTGCGTAGTTCGTGCGCCGCCGCCGTCAGAGGAAAAGTGATGCACCTGTACTGTGTCGTGTGGGAAGAAAAGAAAAAGGATTAGGTCTAAACAAATTTAGGAAGGGTAGTTTAGTCATTTAGAGAAGATAAAATTCGAAAATCAAAATAATTTGAGTTCAAATCCCTGGGAATACTATTATAGAGAGGAGTACACGAAATAGGTATCGTTTTAGCGAAGCCCACGACGTGGATACCATTTTGTCGAAGCCATACTTAGAGGAGTAATATAATAGCAAAAAACTCTCCCCACCCACCTCTCCTGAACCCGTGCGCTCCTTCCCTCGGATTTCGCCGCCGCCTGCCTCCCCCCACCGCCGCCTCCTCCCCTCCGCCTCCTCCCCCGTCGCCTCCTCCGCCGCCTCCTCCCCCGTCTCCTCCTCCTCCCCCACCCCTCCTCCGCCTCCTCCCCTCCCTCCCACCCCGCGCCGCCGCTCCTCCTCTTCCCCACCCCGCGCCGCCGCCGCCTCCTCCTCCCCACCCCGCGCCAACGCCCGCGACCCCTCGCTCGAGCCGCAGCCCTACGACGACCTCGGCGACGACGGCGGAGGTGCCGACTGGAACCGCGACCGCTCCCCCACGCCCGTGCACGGCGACGACGGCGCCGGCTCCTCGTCCAAGCCCCGGAAGCGCCTACTCAAGAAGGCCGTAGGCGGAGGAGGCCGTGACAACATGACCGGTGACGGGCTAGATGACTGGGGGGAGGAGGCGGCGGCGTTGGCGGATACTGATGTGGATCCGGAGGCCGACGCGGCGAGGAAGAGAAAGGGCTCGTGACCGCGAGTGGCGCATCGACGACACCCGCATCTCCCTCCTCCACCGAGCCGCGCCCATCCCCGGCGCCTCCTTCGCTTTTGGTAAGCCACCACTCTCCTCCCGTCTCGGACCCTCGCCCTCTCCCTCCCTCCCTCCCTCCCTCTCAAACCCCCCTCTCCCGCTGAACTGAAGACCACGTGTTCGACGAGACGACCACCAACGCACGGATCTACGGCGTGCTCGTCCGCTCCCTCATCTGCGCCGCCGTCGATGGTTTCAACGGCACAGCCTTCGCCTACGGCCAGACCAGCAGCGGCAAGACCTTCACCATGAACGGCTCCGGCGACCACCCCGGAATCATCCCGCTCGCCGTCCTCGACGTCTTCGACACCGCACGAGAGGTAATTAATTGGTCTCCAATGCCCAAATACGACGACGCTTTGTAAGTCGCTTTTAGTCGAAGCATTGGTTTGATTTCGGCGTCGGGGCAGGATGATGGTGCTGTGGTGATTGCAAAAGTTTTGGAAGACGGCCACTTCGATCTGAAGGAGCTTGATGTGAGCACAAACATGTTGCAGAGGGTTGGAGCTTGATGTGAGCACACACATGGGGTGCCAATGATTAACCTTCTGACTGGAGCGGGATCCTAAAAAGGTTATTGTGCCTGGAAATTGAATTGGATCACCCTGTTTTCACATGGTTCTAATTGTCATGGAGAAAAAGGAATGTACAACATCAGCTTGAAACTTGGGAGATGAAATATTTCTAAATGGTGGGCATTTCACATCTGTGCTTTCTAGACAATCCCATGTTCTGTTTTTAAGTGCTTATTTGACTTCATGTTAGTTGCTGCATATCAGAAATGTTGTTGCTAAATTTAAAATGCTGGGCATTTCACATCTAGGCTTTCTAGACAATCCCATGTTCTGTTCTCTTTTAGTGCTTATTTGACTTCATGTTAGTTGCTGCATATCAGAATTTCATTCTGTTGTTCTTTGCTTTACACAGAAACATTAGGAGAAGCGCGCTGAACAAATTAACCTATGGGATTTCATTTATTCTGACCCGGATATCTCAATAATGTGGAGGTTCAATCCCTTTGGGGGGAAGTACAGAGTGGATTGGAAGGCCGCACCATTGATATTGGAAACGTGAAGATCATTGTGCGTAATGTCATTGCACAAGGAGGTTTCTCTTGTGTATATCTGGCATGTGACGCATTGCATTCATCAAAGCAGTACGGATTGAAGCACATCATATGCAATGACTCAAAATCACTTGATCATGTCATGAAGGAGATCCAGGTGATGAACCTCCTCGAAGGGCATCCTAATGTTGTCACGCTGATTGCCCATGATGTTTTTGACATGGGCCGCACAAAGGAGGCACTGCTTCTGATGGAGTTTTGCGAGAAGTCCTTGGTGAGTGCAATGGAGAGCAGAGGTAGTGGTTACTATTAGGAGAAGAAGGCACTTTTGATTTTCAGAGATGTCTGCAATGCAGTTTTTGCGATGCATGGGCAGTCACCACCAATTGCCCATAGGTATGTTAAAAGATTCATTTAGAAATATCAAAGGAAGGTTCCATTCCCATTCTTTAAGAATGCTTTATGATATTTGCATGTTGGTTTTTGCAGCGTTTATGCTGTTCTGTTTCACTATTTGATGAGGTGACTTGAGTTTACTTCGAAATTACTGGTACATTAGTAAATTGAGTATCGCTATTTGTTTGCTTGTATTACATTTGTATTCTGTTGTATCCTGGGCTTGAGTACGAAATCCTGTACCCTGTAGGCTCTAGCTTGGTTATCTGTGTGCAACAAATATTAAATGCAACTGGTTTTTCCCTGCATGATTGTTTCAGATTTGGTGTGATCAAGGCACTTGGTTTGAACTTTTAAGTTGTTGAAAAACACTTTTACCTTTGTTACTCACAAATACCTTACATTCTGCCTATTTTCTGTATTCTGTAGGGATCTGAAAGCTGAAAATGTTCTTCTTGGATTAGATGGTGCATGGAAACTATGTGATTTTGGAAGCACATCAACAAATCATAAATGCTTTGACAAGCCAGAAGAGATGGGGATTGAGGAAGATAACATTAGGAAGCATACAACCCCAGCATATAGGGCCCCTGAGGTTAGCGAACAGCCATCTGTATCACAGCTTAAAATTTTCAAACCTTGTATAGCCTCCAGTTATCCCATGTATGCATTTATGTTTTCTTTTTTTTCAGATGTGGGATCTCTACAGAAGAGAAGTTATTAGTGAGAAAGTCGACATTTGGTTAAGTGCATAGCATATTAACATGTGGTCTTTTATGAGGCATATGTTTGAATCTTAAAAGTAAACTAATGGCATAGCATGTGCTATATTCTCCACTCTAATTATCATAGCTAGGCACATCTACTTCTTAAAAAATTAGATGAATATGTTTTTTCATGCTAATTGTTAGTAACCCTTGCGCATGACTTAGTTAGTTAGTCTTGCATGTTTCGCACGAGCACTGTGGTTGTGGTCGCCGTGCGCGTAGGAAGGCATGACGAGAATAGCTCGCGCATGACCCGGGAGTGATCGGTTGTGGAGGTAGCGCAAAGTGCGGCTGTCCACCCGAGAGCTTCTGCTCTTTGTAATTCCGTGAATAAAAGGAAGAAAAACCCAGAAAAGCAGCGTATCTTCAGCTGCACCAAATACTGTGTGTTCCAAGTGTTCGCGTGGTGTTTTGGGCTGAAATCGTTTTGTGAGCTCGCCGGCCGTCAAGAACACCGGGAGTTCGCTGACAAGTGGTATCAGAGCAGTTCGTGAAGGCCTGCATCACCATGGTATCGCCGACGGGTAGCCGTGGCCGCACGCCGCCGGGTACGGGCGAGACGGAGATTTCTGGCAATGGTGATGGCTCGGGCGACAAGACGCCACCGCGCACGCCGTCACCAAGCCGCTCACCGTCGCGCCGATCGCGGACCCGCGACGCCCGCCACTCGCGAACCCGTGACACACGTCGCCCACGGGAGGTCGTGATTGAGCGTGTGGTTAGAGAGTCCGGCGGCTCCGGCAATTGGCCGCAGCTAACGAAGACCAACTACGACTCGTGGTCTCTGTTGATGAAGCTGAAGCTCCAAGCTCGTCATCTCTGGGACGCCGTCGAACATGATGGCGCCGATTTCCACGACGACCGCACCGCACTGGAGGCGATCTGCTCTGGGGTGCCTCCGGAGATGGTTCCCACCCGGCGACCAAGCCGTCGGCCAAGGAGGCGTGGGAAGCGATCAAAACGATGCGAATCGGGGATGATCGGGTGCGGAAGTCGACGGCGCAGAGTGTACGCGCTGAGTACGAGCAGATTGCGTTCCGCGACGGTGAATCGGTCGAAGACTTTGCTCTTCGCCTGACGAACATAGTGCAGCGACTGGCGATCCTCGGCGACCCGGAGCCGGAACCCAAGGTGGTGGCCAAGTACCTGCGTGTCGCTCGACCGAGGTACAAGCAGCTCGTCGTCTCCATCGAGACACTCCTCGACATCGACGCGCTCTCGATTGAGGAGGTTACAGGGAGGCTCAAGGCGGCGGACGACGACGTACCGGCGTTGGTGCAGAACGTCGATGGCAAGCTACTGCTCACGGAGGAGCAGTGGATTGAGCGCTACAAGAAGCGGGATCAGGAGACCAATCGCGGCGGATCGAACTCCGGTGGCCGCGGCAAGCGTCGCAGCAGAGGGCGTGGGCGAGGTACCGGCAGCAGCAACGACTCGCGGGCCGGCACGAACGTAGGTCAGACCATCCCCGACGACGTGTGCAGGAACTGTGGCAAGAAGGGGCACTGGGCCAAAGATTGCCGAGGTAAAAAGAAGGTGGAGCAGGCCCACGTGGCCCAGGACAGTGAGCCCACCCTACTTCTTGCCCTCAGCGCCGTGCAGGAGGAGGGGATTAATCCCCAATTCGAAGCGCCGCCACCGACTTCGATTCCGGCGATTCCGCCGCCGACCTGCAACGAAGGCCAGCTCCACTTCACCGAGGACAAGGTCTTCGCCGCCTTCGACGAATCCGAGGACCGGGACCCGAAGCGATGGGTCCTGGACACGGGTGCATCCAATCACATGTCGGGATCGCGGGGGGCGTTCTCCAGCCTCGACGCCGGCGTCACCGGGTCCGTGCGGTTCGGCGACGGGTCCGTCGCCTGCATCGAAGGGATCGGCACCGTGCTATTCTCCTGCAAGACCGGCGAGCACCGCGCCATCTCCAACGTCTACTACCTGCCGCGCCTCACCGCCAACATTATCTCAGTCGGCCAGCTCGACGAGATTGGGTACCAGCTACTGATCGAAGACGGGGTGATGCGGATCCGCGACGAGGAGCGCCGCCTGCTCGCCAAGATCCACCGTAACCCAGGGCGCCTCTACGTGCTCGACGTCGACATCGCTCGGCCTGTCTGCCTGGCGGCGCGGGGAGAAGAGGAAGCGTGGGTCTGGCACGCCCGTTTCGGCCATCTCCACTTCGCCGCGCTGCGCAAGATGGGCAGGGATGGTCTTGTCCGCGGCATGCCCCCACTCACCCAAGTGGAGCAGGTCTGTGAAGCGTGCCTCGCCGGCAAGCATCGTCGCTCACCGTTTCCCCAGCGAGCACTCGGACGAGCGACAGAGGTGCTGCAACTGCTCCACGGCGACCTCTGCGGCCCCATTTCGCCGCCGACACCGAGTGGAAATCGGTACTTCCTCCTCCTTGTGGACGACTGTTCCCGGTACATGTGGCTGTCTCTTCTTCCCAGCAAGGATGCAGCACCCACGGCGATCAAGCGCATCCAGGCAGCGGCAGAGCGCAAGTCTGGCAAGCAAGTTCGTGCACTCCGCACGGACCGGGGAGGAGAGTTTCTGGCAAAAGACTTCCAACAGTACTGCGCCGAGCTGGGTCTCCGTCGCGAGCTGACGGTGCCCTACTCTCCTCAGCAGAACGGCGTTGTCGAGCGCCGCAATCAGACCGTGGTCGGGACAGCTCGGAGCATGCTCAAGGCGAAGGGGCTCCCGGGCGAATTCTGGGGCGAAGCGGTCACCACGGCCGTTTACCTGCTCAACCGCTCGTCGTCCAAAAGCGTGGGTGGCAAGACTCCCTACGAGCTTTGGACCGGGAGTGTCCCTGGCGTTCATCATCTGCGCACCTTCGGGTGTATCGCGCACATGAAGGTGACGACTCCGAACTTGAGGAAGCTCGACGACCGGAGCAAACGCACCATCTTCGTCGGCTATGAAGCAGGATCCAAGGCGTACCGGGTGTACGACCCGGTGTCACGACGCGTGCACATCAGCCGCGACGTGGTGTTTGAAGAGATGGCGCAGTGGTCCTGGACCGAGGGCCAACGCAGCGAGATGGGAGACTTCGTCGTCGAGAACTCCAACCTGGCGTCGTCCGGGTCGGTCACCACCACAATGACGACGAGCGCGAGTACATCGGCCGAGGCTGCTGCTTCTCCTTCGACCTCACCAGCACCGTCGGGCCATGCCTCACCAGCACCGTCTGCCCACGCCTCGCCAGCGTCATCAACCCATGCCTCGCCAGTGTACGCCACTGGGAGCGTGACGCCGGGCACGCACACACTCCAGGACGCAACCCCGATCGAGTTTGTGTCGCCACCTGGAGCTGGCGCTTCACAACATCTGGACGCGTATCACGACGACGACGTCCCAGTCCGGTACCGCAACATCGACAATGTACTGGGACCGGCCACACTGCCAGGGCTCGCCGCACGGGAGCTGGAGGAGCAGTTGCTGCTGGCGAGCGAAGCAGAGCCAGCGTCATTCAAGGAGGCAGAGGAGCACGAGAACTGGCGTCACGCCATGCTCGATGAGTTCACCTCCATTGAGGCGAAAGACACCTGGGAGCTCGTCGATCCACCGCCAGGGGCGCGACCAATCGGTCTCAAGTGGGTCTACAAGACCAAGCGCGATGAAGCCGGCCTCATTGCCAAGTTCAAAGCCAGACTCGTCGCCAAGGGATACGTGCAGCGCCAAGGGGTCGATTTTGACGAGGTTTTCGCCCCGGTGGCGCGGCTTGAGTCTGTGCGGTTGCTGCTGGCCTACGCCGCGAGCGAGGGCTGGCCAGTGCACCACATGGACGTCAAGTCGGCTTTCCTTAATGGCGAGCTGCAGGAGGACGTCTACGTCGAGCAGCCCCCCGGATTCGTGCTTAAAGGACAGGAACACAAGGTGCTCCACCTGACCAAGGCGCTCTACGGCCTTCGTCAAGCCCCACGCGCCTGGTATTCCAAGCTGGACGCCTCGCTGCTCAAGCTTGGGTTCACCAGGAGTACCTCCGAGCATGCTGTGTATCTGCGCGGTCAGGGAACACGACGGCTCATCGTGGGAGTCTATGTTGACGACTTGGTGATCACCGGCGGCAACCACTCTGACATTGACAAGTTCAAGCAGGAGATGAAGAATACATTCCAGATGAGTGATCTGGGGCTGCTGAAGTATTATCTCGGCTTGGAGGTGATACAATCTGAGGTGGGAATCATTGTAAGCCAAAGAGCATATGCAGCAAAGATCTTAGAGGATGCTGGTCTGTCAGGCTGCAATGCAATCAACACTCCAATGGAGCCCAGGTTAAAACTGAGTAAGTCTAGCTCTGCCCCTGCTGTTGATGCTACTCAGTACAGGTCCATTGTTGGTTCTCTGCGCTATTTGGTAAATTCAAGGCCAGATTTGGCATACTCAGTGGGATACATTAGTAGATTCATGGAGAATCCAACCACTGAACATATGGCAGCAGTGAAGAGAGTACTTAGGTACATTGCAGGAACTCTTCACTACGGTTGCCACTATCAGAGGGAGAAGGAGGCACAGCTTGAAGGTTACTGTGACAGTGACCTTGCCGGAGACATTGATACAAGGAAGAGCACCTCCGGCGTCCTATTCTTCCTTGGCAGAAACATAGTAACCTGGCAGTCTCAAAAGCAAAAGGTGGTGGCCCTTTCATCATGCGAAGCTGAGTATATTGCTGCAACGACTGCGGCCTGCCAGGGGATTTGGTTGGCGCGACTTCTTGCAGAGTTCAAAGGCAAGAAGCCCGGCGTCATTAATCTGAAGATTGACAATCAGTCAGCCATCCAACTGAGTAAGAACCCTGTTTTTCATGATCGTAGCAAGCATATCGATGTTAGATACCATTTTATTCGAGAGTGCATCGAGGAGAACAGGGTCACAGTTGAGTCCATTGGGACTGCTAAGCAGCTGGCTGACATTTTGACAAAGGCCCTGGGACGTGAGCGATTTTGTGAACTTCGTTCTCAGCTTGGGGTCATTGATTTACAGAGCATGCGCAAGGCTTAGGAGGAGAATTTGTTAGTAACCCTTGCGCATGACTTAGTTAGTTAGTCTTGCATGTTTCTGTTTCAGATTGCATGCGCACGAGCACTGTGGTTGTGGTCGCCGTGCGCGTAGGAAGGCATGACGAGAATAGCTCGCGCATGACCCGGGAGTGATCGGTTGTGGAGGTAGCGCAAAGTGCGGCTGTCCACCCGAGAGCTTCTGCTCTTTGTAATTCCGTGAATAAAAGGAAGAAAAACCCAGAAAAGCAGCGTATCTTCAGCTGCACCAAATACTGTGTGTTCCAAGTGTTCGCGTGGTGTTTTGGGCTGAAATCGTTTTGTGAGCTCGCCGGCCGTCAAGAACACCGGGAGTTCGCTGACACTAATGAGTGATGCCTAACAGAGTGATTAGGTTATTGGGTCATACTGCACTTAAGCTTCAAAGTTTGGCTATTTATCTTGCACTGCATTCAAATTTGAAGTATGGTGAAGTCATTTATATTTTTTTTAATTCACAATTGGCAGGCCCTGGGGTGCCTTCTATATAGAATATGCTACTTCAAATATGCATTTGATGGAGAGTCCAAGTTGCAGATACTTGATGGCAATTATCGTATTCCAGAGCAACCAACGTACAGTACCGCTGTCGTGGGGCTGATCAAAGATATGCTGGAAGCCTCTCCAAATGCCAGACCAGATATCATGCAGGCAAGAGCTTTGATTGATTGGCCATTCATATCCATGATGCTAGGTTAGTCATAGACTGTTGCATGTAGCCTTAGGATCCAGACAAGCATAGTTTTCTTTGGCTGATGTTAGCATTTGGCAGGTCTGGTTTCGTGTTAATGAACTACTGCCTCTTGAGTTACAGAAAAAATTACCTGATGGGGCTTCATCGGCCACTTCCATAAGTTTGCAAGATGGAGGTGAGGTGTGCTTAAAGAAATGCTATTTGTAGAAGTAGAATACAGTTCATGGATCATGCAGGGTTGCCCTTGATTCACAGTAATGCTTAGAATCTCTAAACTTGGACATGTTTATTTCTGTTAGAAAAATGTAGCAGTGCTTCACAGTTCTTAATATATTCAATTAGTGGTACTGATGTACTGTGCTGCCTAGAGTAGCCCCCTGATACATTCCATGTGTGCTATTTAGAATAAGCCCTCAGTGTTAGTGTTGTTCGGAATCCAGATTAACACCCATAGTGTTATCTGGAGATGTTGGAGCCATTCTGGTTCTCATATTTAAGAAAATTTTGAAGCTTAGTTTGAGCAAGCCAAAATCAATTTGGATAGTTTGTAAAAAAAGTGGACTGTGGGATCATGTGTTAATCAATGTAATTCCATTATGCTTGTTGGATAACTCCGCTGATTGTACTTGAAGGGACATACTTAGAGGGACCCTTTGGGAATAGAAAAGGAGAGTGTTTGCATTACTCCATATTTTATTATATATTCTGTAATATCAGGATACAATTGTTTTCTAAAGTTAAAATTAGGCAGTAACATTAAGAAATTTGGCTCTAGAAAATTTGTTTTGGACGAAGCTGGAATTTACATGTCTTTTAATAAAGAGTCCTCATTCAACATCCTCATAATTTTAGGAACTTCTATTTTTAGAACATTCGTAACATCACCTAATTATAGGACAAATCATTAAGTATCCATATAAATTGTTACAGCTGTGAGAAATACCGGGGTTCAATACCAGAGTTTACATTACTTCCATTTTAGTGGGCATTAGCAGGTATTTTATGTTTATATTGGTTACCAAATAAGCCTCTTTATCATATCTGTGGCATCTGAATGTGGTAGCCATTACATTATTTTGTTTTAGATAGTGTAACCCATGTCCTATGTACCTGGACTATCCCTTTTCTCAGCAGGGAACTTTTTGGCCTCCTTAATGGTTTGTTTTAATGCTGGATGGAAATGGCGCTGCAATCTTTGCATGTTGCTTAATGATGGTAACTCTTTAGCTTATAGACACTATCTGTGTTGAATGGCTGATAGAGAGCATCTTGGTACACAAATAAGTCCTGTCTTCTGATTACTATTGTTTCTGCCAGTCACCGTATCATGTACTAAATTATGTAACTAGATCAGCTAGCTATGTGGCCGCGTGTGCTGTTTTCCAATTTTGCCTTGCATTCTTTTAGAGTCGGAATGCTGTTTTACTAACATTTCCCAATCCCAATACCACCTATTCTCATGATCCCTTACTATTATGTTGTTCACAAAGTAGTGTGATGACTGTAGCATAGCGTAATGTTGTGGTGTTTTAATGTTTTCCTAAAAGGGGGAGAAAATGTTGTGTGCAACTGTTTGTGCTGACTAAACTATAGCCTGAGTAAGAGAAATATTCAATAGTGTAGCACTATTGCAAAAATCTATGTATGTGTCACAGGACATAACAGAGAGGCTTCGTTTTGTTTCCTGAGCAATGTTGAAATGGTAGAGAAGGGAGAACATAGTTTTCTTTAGCTGTTTTATCTATAGTCTATATTCAATTCTACCTTGTGTATTGTTATTCTTTAGATGGTAACACCCATCATCTATGAATGCAAGTTAGGAATTTGGAAATGTTCAAGTGAACAAGAATATTATAAACGATTTAAGATTATGTGGAAATTAAGGTTGGTTTGGTTCTGGATGTTTGTGTAATTATCTTGAGATTTGGGGCATCAGGCATTGATCATGGCGTGAAAGGTCCTTCCAGAAGCTGCTTTCAGATTTATTTATTGGAGGTCTTGAAGAAGTGCCTGTAATCTAGAGCATACTGCCATTGAATCAACTTTCTCTGGTATTTTGTATTAATTGCCATGTTTGGAATGAGTAACTAGCGGCAGATCCTATTTAATAAATGAAATGATTAGGCACATCAGAAAAATATTTGTAGGCGATCGGACTGGCATTGGACTGAAGTACTCGTAGGCGGTCGGTTGTGCCTGAGAGGCTTGAACGTGGTCGTAGACATCTTGAAATCGGAAGTATGGCTTCGTGGTGAAGTCGTAGACCTCGTGCATTTGTTGGTTCATCATTTCGATCGGTCGGAACGACTCGGGATGAGGTCGTAGACTTTGAGCGATAAAGTCATAGCGAGTTGTATGTGGTCGTGGCAAGCTAGCAATGGTCATAGCTTGTGTCTTGGTGACAAAAATATTTAGTTATACAATATATGAGACGTGAATCTTAATGAATCTTATTTTGTATTTTACCGTAGTGTTAGCACAGGCATACTACTAATTATACGTAGTAGGCTAGCAATTAACTAATCTCGTTTGGTATGTCACCTTAATCTCAATCTGAGAAGGCAGCACATGGAGTAGAATAATATCCCAGCCCGACAAGATCGAGGTCATGAGGTATCTTAAAGAAAATCGTGCTAATCAGAGCAACAGGACAAAAGGTAACTTTTGCGACCGATTCCGGGAAATGGAGCACATGCCACGATTAGGGCGTAAGATTCTGCTGCGCCGATAATTATTAACGGCCGGATTCTATAGTAACTAATTTTTAAAGTTGTATTTTTTAGTCAAAATTATAAATTAAATGTAGTAGACACTATACCAACTTCAACTATACCGACTAAAATAACATACGACTATCTTCCTCTTCGTAATCTCTCTCGCAAACAACCAAAATTCAAAAGTCATAAGCCAAAAATCATAAATCACAACGCTATGTGCATGCCCACCAGTACAATTTTGATACTCCTAGGCACTATTTTTTAGTTGAGGCATGGTTGTGAATTCTTAGCATATATGGCACTGTAGTGATGTTTTTTCAATTTTGATATCCGGGTGCCTGTTTTTACAAATCTAGCATTCTTCCTGAGCTCGGTGGCGGCGGTATGCTACAGGTGTCTTTTGTCGCGCTCTCCTAGCTCGATAGGAGGGCGTGACTGCGGGCACCTGAGCTCGACATAGCAGCACGCATGTGGCAGGCGACAAGACCCGCCGAACCGTGCGCCTGCCGAGGAGTCCATGCTCGGCAGGTCGCTCCGTTGTACTGTGGATGCATTAATGCATTGGATTAATTAATATGCATTACTGTGGATGCATTAATGCATTGGATGGCTGATGCGACCTACTGAGCCTGGGCTCCTCAGTAGGCGCTGCCGAACCGTTACAGCACGACAGGCCAGTGGGGCCGTCGCTTGCCGCACACATCACTCTTGTGCCGAGCTTGGGCTCCCTCCTATAGTCACACCCTTCTGCCAAGCTAGGAGAGCGCAGCAGGAGACACATGTCATCTACCGCGGTTGCCGAGCTCGAAAAGATGGCTAGATTTGTAAAAATATATGTGCAGAGACTAAAATTGAAAAAGAAACGTACTTCCAGTGTTATATATGCGAAGGTCTCTATGGTCGCTTCCTTAGGTAAACCTGAGCAAAAGAAAGGTAGTTTAACTCGTTGAATCTAGGTTTAGGACTGTTCAAGGCATGCTATGTTAAGGTTCGTTTGAAACCTACGAATTTTATTAGAAATTTATAAGAAATACTTTAGAAATAAAAAAAATCCTTGTCGTTTCGTAGTTGGTCCTAATTTGTTTTAGTTGTGTCGAATTTGTTACATACGAGATACACTGGGTTGTGTTATTGTGCTGAGTCGAGTCGGTATAAACACAATTTGGATTTTCACCGGACTAAACCTAATTTAGCCTAATGTTATATTATAGATGTTTGGAGTTATATATAGCAAGAAGCATATATAAACTACGCCACATGGGTTCGTAAAAAAGGATTTGAATTTGCAGGTAATAGTGCTGGCAAATCCCAATGTGTGTGAGTGCGCGTATAACACAATTATTTAGGGGTAGTAATCGTTAGAGGCTCTACGTGTCGATTCCCCAATAGAGCACAAAGCAAAGAGCACGATCAGATTGTTGTCCTTGCGTGCTGCAGCATTATTTTTATGCTTTTAGTTGATGATGCTTTGATGCAATTCCGACAGTTTGAGACTATAAATAAAACTGAACGCTTCATCAACACTAACATCTCAGGAACTACCAGAGTTTATGGAGCCAACATGGTTGGTTGTTTGCGCCACATTGCTCTGCCTTGTCGGCAATAAAGCGCAATGCATTCCCATGCCTTGGCAGGAAAGTGCACAAGAAAGCAATGCGTTTTAAAGCGTACGTCTCCTTTTGACTCACTTGAGCAGTGGCTTTCCTCTTTCAATGGTGTTCTTGTTTGTTACATATCAGTGGCTGGGATTGTTCTTCCAGTACCTTTCTTCAAAACCAATTCTATGAATAGTTCCAGACAAGTTTGACATCACATCTGAAGGGCCTGCCCTGTCCTGCTCAAGTTGTTTGTGGATAAATGCTAGCATCCATCTCATGCTTGTGATATAAAGCACTATTGTTTCATCTTAAAACGCATCTTCCTCTTGTACAACATGCACAAATTAACAAGGCTAAATCAACATTTGCTTTTCCCTAGCATACACTCCCAAGTAGGTTTAGCACGGCAATTCTTCCATGACTATAAAACACTTTTCCGGAATACACCATATAACTCAATATATATAGATACTACACATGATAAATTACTTCTTTTTGGCTAGAATAGAACTATAACAAAGGTTGGATAATCTTATGTTGACCTGATTATCCAACAGTAACTGTAGCAATAGTGCTATGGACTAGTCAAAGCCATAACAAAAATATGTCACACATATTAATTAGACCTTTTCAAGTAGATAGGAGAGCAACCTCCAAGTTTGTAGGAGTCGTTTTCTGTCCTTTTCCTTTTATCCGAAGAAAAAGGAAAACGGTGGGGTTGCATCAATTCCCCTGTACGCTTGAAGAGAAAAGCAGAAGGCCTCAAGAAGTTTGACACCGTGTAACCCTCGAAAGACATGTTTGGATATACGCAAAACCAGATGCATGTAAACCATGGCCACACAAATAAATTGGGAATAATATGCGTGGAGGCATCAGCTCTCAAAGAATACAAGGAATATATACATGAGCTTTTCCCAAGGAATTCGGTGTCTTGTGAGGATGACATGCACCTGGGATAGGGTATTCTTTGTGCCAAAAGCGTCATCTAGTAGCTAATTCTTCGTGTGCATAATAAATTTGCGCCGAGTGAATAAGTGTTGCACACTATCTCGATGTTGTGCCTCTCACATACTACACCATTTTTAAATAGTGAATACATCTCTCTCTTTTTACGTTTTTGCTTATTATTTGCTTCCAAAGACCTAAGGTAGACATGATTGGGTAAAACAACCAGGTACGAACATTCATTTGGAGCATGCCAAAGTAAAAGAATATATACCACACTAAGCTGAGTAAAATTTTGATTGGAATAATAAAGAAATAAATCGTGTGCTAATTCTTAAGTCGGCACCATTAGTGCTCCAGTGACTTAGCACCAGCTAATTAAAAGGACATAACAATAATATTTATTGCCCGAAAAGCTTCTGTTTCTCAAGGACAAGCTCTTCGTCTTTTTGATATCACTCTTTCGAAAGGACAAGCTGAAATACCTCATCACGCAGAGAAAAAAAAACTTAAGCTAGGAGTACCATTTATGTTAGGAGCATCTTTTCTACTATGAGAATATGCAATGCCACGCTAGCCCATTTCTCAAGGAATCAGCTTATCCTCACTCTCGTTCCACTTTCACCTTCTACCTTCTGGTTTTTAGTTCACTATTATTTCATTTCATTTTTTTCTAATTTTTTTTATTTTTGGGCTTTTTCTTTTTTTGTATTCCTTCGTATTATCCATGATGGGCTAACATGTTTTTTATTTTAATTTTTTTTAAATTTAATTATACCAAATAAACCATCATCAGTTATAGTGAAAAATAAAACCAACTACAGTAAAAAAAAAGTCATAAGGCAAAGGAATCAAGAGCCAAATCGAGCAATTAAGCGGTGCATCCGTCCGTCCGTCCGTTTGTCTCGTTGCCGACGGCCCGCAGCAGCTGGACGCGACACATGTGGGCGATGCGCGAGAGGCCATTTCTTGCAACTCTACGAAACGATAAATAACAATAGATAAAATTAAAATACTATATTACTAAATCAATCATAATTATGCAAATTGAAAACTACATTTGTGTTTATTACCTTACGGCCTCAGCCCTCTGATGTCTTATCAGTGATGAGTCTGAATGTCTGCTGACTAGATGAGTAGTATTAGTAGTCAATAGTTGAGCATTGAGTAAAATGATCACCGCAATACCACACCACTCCACTTGACCACATGCCACGTCTCCTGTCTCCACAACTCCACTCACTCTCCACCTAACTAGCCAAGGGCCAACCCCAACAAGCCAACAGGTCGGTTCTTCCCAAATGCCCAGTTCAGTTATTCCTCGATTCCTCCTTCAGTGCTTCCTCAAATCAAATGGTATGGCTCCCCTACCTCCCTTGATGTTGATGGCTAATGGCGCCCTTCCGACTTCCTCAGTTCTTTCATCAGTCGGGCCTCCCTCTGGTGGTCCGGTGACCCTTCGGCGCTCTTTGGCTCCCTCCGAACCTCCTTGGCTCCCTCACCGCGATGGAGCTCTAGATTGGCCAGCCGCATAGATCCCCTCTCGACGGAGTCATGGAGCTCTCCCTTAGTCAGTCAGTCCCTCTCCAGCACAACTGCTCAAGAACTAGGAAGACTGGAAGAATCAAGAATGGAATGGACAATTAATCGATTCGATTGGGGAATGTGGATTGGCTATTGTTGCTGCCAATTTGGTTCATTTGGTTGGCCACATGTGGACTTCGGTATTTGGTGGGCTACTGAGCTTTGCTGGGGTGTGTTGCATGGTTGGCCCATGATTTAGGTAATCCATTTCCAAGCCCAACTCTCTACAAAACCTATTGTCTTCTTCAGAGTCCATTTCTTCACTTCTTGTCTTGTTTTGTTCTTCAGTTCTTCAACTGGGTCAGGAAGGTATGGTGGTGCCTTGACCGGAGTTGGGGGCTAAGGGGGGAACCTACTCTCCGGCTAGAGATAGGGGGCGTTACCCCTTGACCTCCGGTAGGTTCACCACTGATGCAACCTGAGCCGCACTAGTTAAATTCTCTTTTTAATAGTTAGCTATTATTTCAAAACTATCAAAGCCAAAAAAACTCTAGAATTTTTATAAATAATATAATTTTATAAAAATGTATTATTTAAAAATTCAAGAAAACTCTGTCACCAATACAACTGGGGGCAAAAACTCTACCGCCAATTCAGTTGACAATAGAACTTCTATCGCCAATTGAATTGATGACAGGGTCTTTGTCACCAATTCATTTGGTGGCAAAGACATGTAGACTACCGCGTATGACTCCACGTAGGATTGTCATCATTTCAAATAGCGATTGAGTGTTGTCATCATTTCAAATAGCAACAGAGTGTTGTTGTCGCCATTTATATTTAACAATAAAATATTTATGTAATATAAATAAAAAATTATATTATTTTTTAAAAATTTATTGCTTGTGAAACAAATGTTTCTGTTTGCTCATGTAAATATCCAGCTGTATGTCACTGGTTCTACAGACTGGTCGCATGGCATGAGTGATAAGTTTTTGTATCCTTTCTTTTCATGGCACAATTCTCATGCCAGCAGAGCATCCCATCCTACAGTCCCTGCATGTTAGCCAGCGTACGTTGTTTGTAGGTCTTGTCTGCTACGTATCTTCGTACAGGATATAGCTAACCACTAGATGATAAAAAAGCTGTCATGTGTCGTGTAGTATGGCACAAGAGATGGCGCCAAATCTCATTTTCCCCATCTGATAATGCTACTTTTGCGGCAGTAACTACCCGTACTTTGTACGTTGGTCGCTGGTTTTGGCTGCTATCTTCGATCTGGTGCTCGAGGAGTGAATAACATTTGTAACGGTCGTTGATGGCCGCTGGAAGAATGCAAGTGGAAGGACGTTCGAATGTTTTTTATTATTTGGGTTGATGGCGCCCATCCTGCCATGCCTGGCCTCTGACCTTATCACCTTCCATTTCATGCCCAATCCAACAGAGTTTCCTCAGAGAAATATTAGAAAAGATAAGCATAAATATGGAAAGTTACGAATTTGTTCGTGGTTCTAGCATTTCAATTTGCAACCAAAGGGTTAGAGGGTGTAGGACCTTATCAAAGAGGTGAATGATTCTCAAATTTTATATCTTTAACGTATTTAAAATCTTTACTTCAATAGCCTATAATAGTCACTAAATTCAGATTACACCAACTAGGCTAAGCAAAATAAAGTCAGAGACAAAAGTCAAACAAAATCAGTAGCCTATTGCATAGGGCTGATAAGACGCCATTGAGAGACCGGTCTGATCGTAGGTCTAGGGTCAACCGGACTGGACCTTTTATTTTCAGACCTGAAACCTCTTAGGACAAAAGTTTAAATATCAAGAACTTGCCCAAGTCTCATTCAAATAATTTCAAGCTTTGCATAAGACTTGTTCTAGATAATAGGAATCTAAACCAATCAAGAATCACAAGGTTCTTAGGCTTAAGTTCACCAAAGTAAAGAGAAACAAATCTAATTCACAAGAATACCAAAATCCCTAAAACTCAAATTACTTCTTACTCGTGAGGATCTAAGATATGAGATCTTTCAAATTTATTCTCACATATCCTAGCAAGATAATTTAAGACAAGAAATTCCACGAACTTCAAATAATTAAGACTAGAGCTTTCACGAACCAGAAATCACAAATCTAACTCAAGAACAAATAAAACCAAACAAGAACACGATTGAGATAAAACTTTGATCTATTTCAATAGAGGATGAGGTTTATATACTCATGAATGATTACAAGATGTTGCCAAAATACCACTCTTTTCTCTCTCAAATTCTCTCTCACAACCATGGAAAAAGACAAAGTGGTAGAACAAAAACTTGAAACATAGAATTCTTAGACCTACCCCATTCTCTCCTCCCCTCTTAATAGCCAGAAACAACACTAATGGGTCAAACATATTAAGTCTACCAGGGAAATCCATCAACCCCAATAACACAGGTTTTACACACACACGCACGCTTCTGAAAGCATTTACAAGACTTGCTAACTCTTTAGCGATTGATCTACTTGTCAATTCTAGCTCATCTCCTTGATCTAAACTACTTCTCCTTTGCACCTCTCCGTGTCGTGGTTTTGATCAAGGGATCAATCTGGTACTTAGGTAACTACCAAAATATACTCAACGAAGCTTCCAGGCACCTTCCATTTACTATGTCTTCACCTTCACCTCAAAACATCTCCACATGACTAGCTGTCATGTCTTCACAAATTCAGTTTCTCTTGAACCATCTTTTCGTGTACCAGCCTCATCACTTGGCGCACCACATGCACTAACTCATATATCTGTGATCATTGTCTTTCTCTGTGCTTCTCGCTTGAACCATATAGCCTCACCTGAACTTACATTACTGCTCAGATCTTAGCTCCCCTGCCTAGTTCTGGTCCATTATTGTCGATCGCTAATGTTCTCCAAGCCACCTACCCATCCACAAACCAAGCAATCATCTTGAGTATATGTTCTATGCACTTTGATTCACGGTAGTCAAAACCATACATCTTACAACACAACACAACCAACCTCATGGCACTCATGCCATGCACACACTCAAACACAGCTTAACCTAACTTACCAAGACCATTCGTCAACAGCCAGTCTAACAGTCATTACCAGGCCGGTCTGATCGTCGACACCATGTCGGTCAGACCGTCGGCCACAAGCCGGTTTGACTGCTGAACTGCACTAGAAAACACACTTTTTGAAATTTCAGTAAAACTCTATCTAGTTTCAGCTCCAATTTTCAATTTTAGTAATACCTAGTGCAAACTCATTCCCAAACAAGATTACACAAGTGTTTAGTATTTATTTTCCCAAAACACCATGATTGGTCTGATCGCTATTGAACCTTGATAACACAATTTGAAATATGAATTTTTAAAATTTTTACAAAATCAAAATTCATTTTAACCAAAGTACCAATTATTTATTGTAAACATATATTAGGCCTGTAGTGGTCTCTCGGAAGGATAATACAATGCCAAAAGGCGAGAGAATCTAATGCCACCTTACAAGGTAAAATCTTGCATGAAGATAAAATGCTAAATATATGGTGGGGGTGATTACAAATGAGAATCACTGTTCTTTGAAGAAGATGCAGCAGTAAGCCAATACTCAACTACTGTATTTCATTGACCTGCCCTCACATCAGAACTCAGCTTCTATGATATTCTGTGAAGATACTAGCTAGTGCCTAGGAGCTAGGCTGCACCCATAGGCGATAAACCATAGGCGATTAGCCATCATAAAATTGTAGAAACAGTAATCTTCCTCCGCTGGCCAACACAACAATCCCCAACATAGGAGTTGTATTCCCGTGCAGAACAATGAAGTTCTTTTCCTTTTCAATCAACACAGCACTTTGCAAAGGCCCTGTTCTTTTTTAGCTTTTAGTTTTTATTTTTGGTTTTTTTACAGTAACTAATTTTTAAATGAAATGTATTTTCAAGATAGGTTCTACTAGTTAATTATAGTACATACTGTACTGATTTCATTTATATCGGTAAAAACTACACGTGGGTTTTTGTAGGACCGAAATGGCGACAGAGGGGGGGTGAATGTCGCTCTCTTAAAAACGCCCCCGAGAAATCGAATACTGATTTCTCACCAGATGCAAAACAACGCAACTCACAGAAAACCTAAAATTAATTTCTCTGAATTTTGGAACGCATGCAACACCAATAAATTCAGCATAAATCAGTGATTAACCAGTAAAAATTTCAGCTGAAAATACTGTTGTATGCTCTGCATGCAAAATAGAGAAAGATCAACACAAATGAAAAAGAGACATGCACTAGAGATGAGGAGCAACTACTGCATGCAACGAAGAAAAAAAATCTGGCCGAAAAGTGAATAGGAGCACTGTTGTTAGTTTTATCACTGTCCTCTGAACTCCTGAGGCTGGCTCCCAGCCCAAACCGAACCAAATGACACTCGAATTGATTTCAGACAGAAAGCTTTAAGAGCAGAAATTTTTAAGCAACAAAGAACATCTTTGCCGAAAGTTAATCTCTGCTGCTAATAATCCTAACCGAAAGACAAGAAGGGAGAACCAAGCTAAACACAGCAGCCAACAGGAGACTTAAAAACTCATCCGAAAACAGCTCCTGTGCAGGGAAATTCAGACCAACTTAACACAGAGGAAATGAAGAAAATTGGCAGTTTTCTTGAGGCCTAGAGAGCAGGGAAATGATCTAGATATGATTGAGACTTTAGGGAACAGAAAAATCGAATCCAAAGCCAAGAGATTCAGATTATGACAAATCTGAAATTTTCACAAGAACTAGACCAAAAAACCAAATTACTCTCCATCCTTTAATCCTTTGACCATGAGATTTTGCAGATATGATAGCAATAGCCAAGGGATAATCCAGATCAAATTTCATGCCATTTCTCCAAGAGAATCAAAAATGGCACCAAAACCCTAGATGGCCAAAACAAGAACAGAGCAACCCTAAATATGAAATCTGAGATTAAACCAAAGTTTGCTCTTGGGAACTCGATCAAATGATCTTGAGGCAACATCCCAACCTAGAGCAACCCATTTTGGCACTCTCCAGCAAGAATCAACAAGAAAACAAGAAACTCAAAATCTCATAAATCACCAAAATGAGGCATCGAAGAACAGAGAGACTGAAATAAGAGAAAACTTCAGATTTCATTCATTGGATCAAAAGAGGAGTCCCGATGACACGATTACAGATAGAGGACACGATTACAAGACTCTCAATCCAACTCCTCACCCTCTCGAACTCAAGAACACTCAACCATACATCTTTGATAGAAGGAGGGAATGAACTCAACCAGGCACACACCTAGAACACATCGTAGAAGAGGCCAACCAGAGGGAGCACTGCTCTGTGTCCTCCAACCACTAAAGAGCCAAAGCTAAAACAACCTCTAAAGCCTATTTTGACTCCACCAACCCTTGAAGTGCTCAAGGAGGACATGCAGCCCCTCCTCTCCTTTTATAGCCCATGGCTAACGGGTCTCCGCCCCGTTACGCCGGCTAAACCTAACGGAGCCCGCTCCCGCCTGTGCAGCCACGCGAATTTCCCGATTCGCCCCTCGTGCACCTTCCGGGAAGCTTCCGCGCTCCTTGCCTCGCACGCCTCGCAACCACCTCGAGTCCACGTCGTCTTCGACACATCCCGACCGTTCTGACCTCAGCGCCACCTGCGCCTAGTCCGGTCCACCGTGTCTCGCCACGACTTCGCCTCGACGTCCTGCAGCCACACAGACAAGAAACACGTCAAATAGCACCGCTCGATACATGAAAGCGTAAATAACATCATACTTACCACTGAAGAAGTCCAGACCTGTCGAATCATCAGAATATGCAACCTAACCCGATACGACCAAGTTTGACCTAAACGACCGAGTCCGTCGCACCACGTACCGACTAGACTCCGACACAACTCAAACCAAACTCGACTAGCAAAACCAAAGTCAAATACTCATCATACACATGTGGTCACCTCTACATGGTTCATCAATCTCCCCCTTGATGAGTATATTGACAAACCCCGAAAAAGCGCAAAGAAGAGTTTGAGTTTGACAAAACCAACATGGTCCAAAGAAGGGAATGAAACAAATGACCATGTCGACAGAAGGAACACTAGAGCAACAAAAGAAAGAGCAAATTGTTCTTCAAAGCTCTAAAATGATCCCAACTAGCTTTTTTTTTTTACTCTATTCTCCCCCTTTTGGCAATAAACACATCAAGAATGCAAAGGCGAGAATATGACATGTCAATGGATGGAATGGCTGAAGTTTGATTATTCGAAGCATTTAGAGCCATGAGAATTATCCAATATGACCAACAAGTACTACACCAAGCCATAACTGAATAAACGCTATCTAGATCATGACAACATATATGTAAGCCAGCTAGAGCACATAGATGACAATCTGAGATGTAATGCATTTTGTGAGCAAGTCACGTCATCAATGAGTAAAGTCTAGCTAGAGACATCCAAGGATGATGCAGGCCATGTCAATAAGCTAAGCGGAACAAAGAAGCTAACATTGAGTCCAAATAGAGTGCTATAAGCTCAAGATTGAAACATTGGTTAAAGTACTTGGTTCTTGTTGTAGCTTAAGCAAATTGAGCACAAAATGACATATTTTCTTTTGAAATTCATGGTTGTTGCCAACCAGATTTTGTTTTATCATGTGCTAGACCTCAAGCCTTATGCGACTACTTCAAGCGATAAGCTTAAGAAGATAGTCTAGGTCATCCAAAACTCCCCCTAAGTTCATGCCAGGTGCAATGGCAAGCCGTCTCATAGGAGAGAATTGGTGAGATCAGTTTTTTCGCACAAAAAGAGATCTTTTTGCTTTTTAACATGTTGTACTAACTCATGCATCATCAAGAGACTAAAATAGCTCAAGCTAAGGCTCAATAGAGATTCAACGCTCAACTTAGCCTATTTGACATGGCATGAATCATAAAAGGATTGCTAAAGCGAGACTAGACTCAAATGTGAGCATGACAAGTTTTAATTCAAGTTGAGCAAGTATAATTAACTTATCATGGCAAAGGCTAGTCTATACATATGAAGTCATGATAAATCTAGCAAATGAAGGATAAATCATGGCAAGGTGTAAAGCATTGTAAGCATGTCATAATAGGATAAAAATCAGGGCTCAATGTAGTTATATTACAATGCGAAATGCTGAAATGCAAGAAAATCCAGCTCCCCCTCAACATGAGATGCAACTTTTAGTTCAAGTTGAATTATGTCAGTATTAAGCTCCAGAAGCTCCCAAATGAACTCCCCCTGAACCAAAGCAATAAATCGAGAAGCTGGGAAAGAAAACAGCAAACAGGCAGTCCTTAAAGCATAGAAAAGATATAGAGGCAACTATGGCTTAGACTGACTCTCATCTACCCCATATGACTACAGGACTATCAGCTGACTGAAACAACACACACTAGAGAGCAAACACGTACCCTGTCTACTCGAGGGTGGCCCGACCCTCGCTAGATCCTACAAGAAGTGAGTGAGCTCAATCTAGTGAGATAAGAAACAGCTAATAAGAAGCATCCTGGAAGCACAAGATGAGAGTAAGAATTCTAAGTAACTCGGCAAGAAAAGTACTCTAACCTATGCTGGAAGGACTAAACCCAAATGCACCCTGAATGCAATGCAACAGAAATGAGACAGAAGCATAACCAATATAGTAAAGCAGTAAAGCCCAAAGCTCCCCCTCACTACAGTCCATAAGGACACACCACCCCAAGCTCTCCCCGCAGAGCAGAAAACCTTGAACTGTCCAAAGGCTTGGTGAAGATATCAGCCAACTGGTGGTCACTCTCCACAAACTGGAGCACTATATCGCCCTTCTCTACATGGTCTCTAAGGAAGTGATAACGGATATCAATGTGCTTGGTCCGAGAGTGTTGCACTGGGTTCTTAGCAATGTTAATCGCAGAAGTGTTATCACAAAAGAGTGGAACACTGTCGATAACTAACCCAAAGTCCCGCAGGGTCGAAGCCATCCAAAGTACCTGGCTGCAGCAACTGGCAGCAGCAACGTACTCGGCCTCTGCAGTGGACTGTGCAACACCGGACTGCTTCCTCGAAGACCAGGAAACGAGAGAAGTGCCAATGAATTGGCAGGTGCCAGAGGTGCTCTTCCTATCTATCCTACAGCCGGCAAAGTCTGCATCCGAGAAGGCTCTCAAGGAAAGACAGGATGAGGAAGAGTACCAGATACCATAGTCAATGGTAGCTCGAAGGTACCGAAAGATGCGCTTCACCGCCTGGCGGTGAGATACGCGAGGAGAAGCCTGAAAACGAGCACACAGACACACTGAGAAGTGTATGTCTGGTCTCGAGGCAGTGAGGTAAAGAAGGGAGCCGATCATACTTCTGTATTCTTTCTGATCAACTGGCTCGCCATCCTCATCTGGGTCAAGATAGGCCGTAGAAGCCATCGGAGTTGACACCGGCTTCCCATCACTCATATCGAAGCGTCTCAGAAGGTCACGAGTGTACTTGCCCTGATGTAGAAAAGTACCCTCCCGAGACTGCTTGATTTGGAAGCCAAGGAAGAAAGTCAACTCACCCATCATGCTCATCTCAAACTCGGTGCTCATGACATCCGAGAACTGAGAAACCAGAGCATGGGAAGAGCCGCCAAAGATGATGTCATCGACATAGATTTGGACGAGCAGAAGGTCACTACCAAGCCTACGGATAAACAAAGTCTTGTCTACTTTACCCATCTCAAACCCATGACTCAACAAGTAGGACTTAAGCCTCTCATACCAAGCTCTGGGGGCCTGCTTAAGTCCATACAACGCTTTGGAAAGCTTGAAGACATGGTGTGGGTATTTGGGGTTCTCGAAACCTGGAGGCTGTCTGACGTAAACTTCTTCCTCAATAACGCCATTAAGGAAGGCACTCTTGACGTCCATCTGGTAGAGCTTGAAACCCTTAGAAGCTGCAAAGGTAAGCAGGATTCTAATGGCCTCAAGTCGAGCTACAGGGGCAAAGGTCTCCTCGAAATCTAGACCCTCAACCTGGGAAAACCCCTGAGCTACCAGTCTAGCCTTGTTTCGAATAACCACTCCATCCTCGCTCTGCTTGTTCTTGAACACCCACTTAGTCCCAATAATATTGTGACCTCGCGGGGGCTCGACAAGCGACCAGACCTTGTTCCTCTCAAAATTTTCTAACTCCTCATGCATGGCATTGACCCAAGACTCATCGGAAAGAGCATGAGAAATATCCTTGGGCTCAAAGGAGGCAATGAAAGCAGAGTGGAGACAGAATTGAGATAAGCCAGATTTTGAGCGAGTAACACGCTCGAACAGGTCTCCAATCATCTGCTCAGAAGGATGTCTTTTCTGGATATGTCGGGGAGGTCCTGGATGAGATGAAGAAGTGGCCTCTACCTCGTGAGCTGACGAGGTAGGAACAGAGCCACTAGCTCCAGAGGAAGCAGAAGGCATGGGCTGATCATCTGGAGGTGCGGTAGAAGACGGCACCTCAAGGGGTGGATAAGGGACTGGATCGGGTAGACAACCCTCATCTCCATCGTCCTCGTCATCCACGAAGATGGTCTCGGACTGCTCTAAAGAACCTGAGATATCAGGCCTAGTCCCCGGACTGGCCTCGTCAAAGGTCACCTCACAGGTCTCTACCATTTTGCTAGACTCGCAGTTCCAGACCCTATAAGCCCGCGAAGAAGGCGAGTAACCTAGAAAGATCCCATCACAGGAACGTGACTCGAACTTATCTAGGTTCCCGGACTTCAGAATAAAACACTTGCAACCAAAAACACGAAAGTGAGAGACGCTGGGCTTTCGCCCGTATCTCAACTCATAAGAAGTGCGGTGCAAGTGTGCCCTCAGAAAAACTCGATTTGAAACATGGCACGCGGTCGCAATGGCTTCAGCCCAAAACTTCCTCGGTGTAGAGTACTCATCAAGCATCGTCCTGGCCATCTCGACCAAGGTACGGTTCTTCCTCTCCACGACGCCATTCTGCTGAGGGACGTATGGAGAAGAGAACTGGTGCTCTACACCTGTCTCACCACAGAAACTCTCAAAATAGGAATTCTTGAACTCCGTGCCATTGTCACTGCGGATCGCTCGTAAGGCACCTGGGAGCTCTACAGAAAGCCTACTGAAAAGACCTCGAAAATGAGTAAACGTCTCATCCTTCGAGGCTAAGAAAAACACCCAAGAGAACCTCGAATAGTCATCGACCACGACAAGGACGTACCACTTCCCTCCTGCTGACTGCACTCGAGCTGGTCCAACTGTGTCCATGTGGAGCAGCTGTCCTGGTGCATCGGTCATCGTAACGGTGACCGGCGAATGAGAAGCGGCAACCATCTTGCCGTGCCGGCATGGAGCACAAACCAGATCTTTGACCATCTTGAGCTTCGGCAGACCACGAATGAGATCGTGGCCGCTAACTCGGGTCAAATGGTCAAATCCTATATGACCAAGTCTCCTATGCCAGAAAGTCAAATCGCGGGATTCAGAAGCAACTAAACACCGGAGAGGATCACCAGAAGACTCAGAAAAATCAGCACGAAAGATCCTCCCAAAACGCGAAATCCCGCAAACAAGACTACCCGAAGAATCAAGAATTTTGCAAGCGTTTTTCTTAAAGCTCACCTCGAAACCGTCATCGGTAAGCTGGGAGACGGAGAGCAAATTGTACTGCAGCTTACTCACCAAGGCAACATCCTTAAGAATAAAAGAAGCATTAATGCGCACAGTACCTTTGGCGATGACGCGCCCAGATGAAGCATCTCCGAAGGTGATCGTCTCATCACCTGGAGCGCGGGCTAGGGAGGAGAACCAACGGGAGTCTCCGGTCATATGACGAGAACAACCGGAGTCTACAAGCCAAACCTTCTCCTTCCCTACCCGGCGAACCTGAGTCAAGCAGAGAGTAAAGTCTCAGTACTGGGGTAAATCAAAAGAGATTTTGGCACCCAATACTGAACAACACGTCGAGCAGATGAAGTCGTCAAGCATGACTGACCTCTATCTACCTTACGCTCTCTGTGACTCAAAGAAGCAGAAGGTCTGTGAGCAGACCTGAAGCTGTTGCGGGGTCCGACTGCTACGGGGAAGCGAGTCGGAACACCGGCAACACGCTGATCACGCCGCGGGTAGCTATCTCGATGGGAAAAACGAGATCTACCCCCAGGACGGCGGAAGTCACGACCAGAGGCAGCATGAGGACGAAAAGCAGAAAGCTCGGAAAAACCAAGTCCTCTATGCTGCCTAAACTCCGTAACAGGAGCAAATCTAGACCTCATGTTGGTCTTAGGTGCACTCAGGATCTGGGGCTGACCCTGAATACCCCTAAGAGACTCAACACGGCCTCTACGCGCGATCTTGGCGCGCCTGAAGCATCTCTCGATCGAGTGCCCATCCTTCTGACAGAAGGTGCAGTGGTACCTCACCTTCGAAGAAGTGGAAGTAGCACGCGAGGACTTCGGCTTCTGAGAGGCCGAAGTAGCAGGTGAACCTACCTTGCTGTCAGAGATCCCTTGGACAAAGCCCGCTGATTTGAATTTGACCTCATCAGATCTGGGTTCGACCTCGATCACACCTCCCACTATGGGTCTGAGAATAGCAGGAGGATGCTTCCTCATATCCTCATAGAAATCATATCCTAGACCTTGATTGAACTTACAAATCTTGGATTGGTCTAGAATAAGATTAAGCTTCTTCTTGCCTCCTACAAATCTCTCGAGAGTGTTCATAAGATACTGACACTCCCGAAAAAGAGAGGTGCAAGAAGAGCAGGGAGAAGAGGGAACAGCAGGAGGTAAGGGAGCAGAAGAAGAACCAACAGTAGAGGAAAGAATGGCTTGTGCACGCACAGCCGACTCTGAGGGGACAGTCCTACTACTAGCAGGTTGGTTCGCGTCTCTAAGCGTCTCATCCTTACCCTGGGGCTTCTCCCCCACACCATCAATCACATCACAACCAGATTGTGGCTTCTCTAGTAAGTCCTTAGTTAGCTTCACACATTTGTCATTCAAAGCAACGAGTTCAAGTTTTAGTTTATCACAACTAATGCATGGTGAGCTAACAGGATCCTTAGTCGCATACTGAGCTATTTTCTTGTTGTTGTCAATCATTTCTTGAAACTGTTTTGAGACAGATTCAAGTTCAGCAGTTAACTTTGGACAATTCAAACATGAATCAATAGGCTCAAGTAAAGAAGCACTCAACTCAGCAATCTTGTGATCTGCCCGTTTTAGGTTCATCTTCAAGTTATTGCAATTTTCACAAGACTCGGGCAGATCAAGGAGCATGGCATAAGGTCCTCTAGCAGCAATGTCCTTATCCTCACATGAGGTGGGAGAAGTAGTCTCATCAGTAGTAAGTAGGGTAACAGCCATCCTACTCAACTCTAACTCAGCAAGCAGACTAACATTCTCCACCTTAACAATATCAAGCTCGGAGGACACACTATCATGAGAGGTCCTTAATTTCTCCATGTCATCAAGCAAGGCACAGCATGTATCACAGTCGTCACGGGAGGGAGCAGATGTAAGTGAAGTAATCTCCCGTGACAGTCTATCTACTTCCTTCTCTAACTCGGTACACCTAGACCTAGCTCTAGCATGAAATCCACCTAGCTTAAGAAAAGCATCATTTAGCTGGTCATAAGAAGGGAGTACCTCATCCGAGTCGGAGTACAGCTCGCTGTCGCTGAGTTCGCCCTCGAGGGCCATGAAGCACATGCCGGAGAAGTCGTTGCCGCCATCCTTGGGCTCTTGGTCACCCGTCCCGTCGTCGTCGCTCCATTCCTCCACCTCGCTGAGGTCGAGGTCGTCGAAGGCGGTGAGGACGCGGTGGAAGAGCTTCTTGGCCTTCCCGAAGTTGCGGAACTTCTTCTTTCCCGGCGTCGGAGCTGGAGGCTTCTTGTTGCGGTTCTTGTCGGTGTAGTCGATTTTGCTCGAACCGCCGTAGTCGTTCTTGCCCTTCTCCAGCTTGGGGCAGTTTGCCCGAATGTGGTTGGGGCCACCACATTCGAAGCAAATCACGGGTCCTCCTCTCTTTCTGTCTCTCCTACCCTTGTAGGCATGTGAAAACCTTCGGGCTAGGAGGGCCAGCTGATCATCCGCAAGCTGCTCTAACTGATCATCAGTTATGTCACAGAGAGCAGCGAGGGAAAAACCGCAAGAAGAATCAGAAGAGAGACCAGAAGCAGAACTGGGATCGGTGACCAAAGCCATCGACTGTGACTTCGACCGACGAGAGACAACGTCAATCTCGTGAGTCTTGAGGCGTGAGTACAGCGCGTCAAGAGTCAGGGTCGAGAGGTCTGTCGTGTCTTTGATGGTGGTCACTTTCATCTCCCACACGCGCAGATCGAGTGCCGCGAGCATCTGACGAGCGTTGTCCGAGTCGGGGTATGTGAGACCGACCGCTCGGAGGTTGCTCAAGATTTTGTGAAATCGCGAAAAGCACTCGTCCAGGGACTCACCAGCAAGCATCTCGAATTTGTTGTATTCGCGCTTGAACTGGTCCTGTCGAACCGTCTTGATCTGGGTGGTGCCCTCATGGTATGCGTCGAGGGTCACCCAGATGTCGTAGGCGGACGACAGGTGAGATATACGGTCAAACTCGCTACGACTCAATCCCTGGATGATGATGTTCCTTGCCTTTGCATTCGCCTCAACATCAGCCATGTTCCCGGCATTGATGTTCTCATCGGCAGGAACAACGAATCGTACCTTGACCTTCCGCCAGATGGCATACCCCTGGGCCTGGATGTATGTCTCCATTCGGCTCTTCCAGAAGGGGTAATCGATGCCATCGAACACGGGCGGCTTGGTCGAGTACTTGTCCGTCGCCATGGCTCTTGAGACCGGTTAAGATCTATGAATTAGAGCTAACCGGCTCTGATACCAATTGTAGGACCGAAATGGCGACAGAGGGGGGGTGAATGTCGCTCTCTTAAAAACGCCCCCGAGAAATCGAATACTGATTTCTCACCAGATGCAAAACAACGCAACTCACAGAAAACCTAAAATTAATTTCTCTGAATTTTGGAACGCATGCAACACCAATAAATTCAGCATAAATCAGTGATTAACCAGTAAAAATTTCAGCTGAAAATACTGTTGTATGCTCTGCATGCAAAATAGAGAAAGATCAACACAAATGAAAAAGAGACATGCACTAGAGATGAGGAGCAACTACTGCATGCAACGAAGAAAAAAAATCTGGCCGAAAAGTGAATAGGAGCACTGTTGTTAGTTTTATCACTGTCCTCTGAACTCCTGAGGCTGGCTCCCAGCCCAAACCGAACCAAATGACACTCGAATTGATTTCAGACAGAAAGCTTTAAGAGCAGAAATTTTTAAGCAACAAAGAACATCTTTGCCGAAAGTTAATCTCTGCTGCTAATAATCCTAACCGAAAGACAAGAAGGGAGAACCAAGCTAAACACAGCAGCCAACAGGAGACTTAAAAACTCATCCGAAAACAGCTCCTGTGCAGGGAAATTCAGACCAACTTAACACAGAGGAAATGAAGAAAATTGGCAGTTTTCTTGAGGCCTAGAGAGCAGGGAAATGATCTAGATATGATTGAGACTTTAGGGAACAGAAAAATCGAATCCAAAGCCAAGAGATTCAGATTATGACAAATCTGAAATTTTCACAAGAACTAGACCAAAAAACCAAATTACTCTCCATCCTTTAATCCTTTGACCATGAGATTTTGCAGATATGATAGCAATAGCCAAGGGATAATCCAGATCAAATTTCATGCCATTTCTCCAAGAGAATCAAAAATGGCACCAAAACCCTAGATGGCCAAAACAAGAACAGAGCAACCCTAAATATGAAATCTGAGATTAAACCAAAGTTTGCTCTTGGGAACTCGATCAAATGATCTTGAGGCAACATCCCAACCTAGAGCAACCCATTTTGGCACTCTCCAGCAAGAATCAACAAGAAAACAAGAAACTCAAAATCTCATAAATCACCAAAATGAGGCATCGAAGAACAGAGAGACTGAAATAAGAGAAAACTTCAGATTTCATTCATTGGATCAAAAGAGGAGTCCCGATGACACGATTACAGATAGAGGACACGATTACAAGACTCTCAATCCAACTCCTCACCCTCTCCAACTCAAGAACACTCAACCATACATCTTTGATAGAAGGAGGGAATGAACTCAACCAGGCACACACCTAGAACACATCGTAGAAGAGGCCAACCAGAGGGAGCACTGCTCTGTGTCCTCCAACCACTAAAGAGCCAAAGCTAAAACAACCTCTAAAGCCTATTTTGACTCCACCAACCCTTGAAGTGCTCAAGGAGGACATGCAGCCCCTCCTCTCCTTTTATAGCCCATGGCTAACGGGTCTCCGCCCCGTTACGCCGGCTAAACCTAACGGAGCCCGCTCCCGCCTGTGCAGCCACGCGAATTTCCCGATTCGCCCCTCGTGCACCTTCCGGGAAGCTTCCGCGCTCCTTGCCTCGCACGCCTCGCAACCACCTCGAGTCCACGTCGTCTTCGACACATCCCGACCGTTCTGACCTCAGCGCCACCTGCGCCTAGTCCGGTCCACCGTGTCTCGCCACGACTTCGCCTCGACGTCCTGCAGCCACACAGACAAGAAACACGTCAAATAGCACCGCTCGATACATGAAAGCGTAAATAACATCATACTTACCACTGAAGAAGTCCAGACCTGTCGAATCATCAGAATATGCAACCTAACCCGATACGACCAAGTTTGACCTAAACGACCGAGTCCGTCGCACCACGTACCGACTAGACTCCGACACAACTCAAACCAAACTCGACTAGCAAAACCAAAGTCAAATACTCATCATACACATGTGGTCACCTCTACATGGTTCATCAGTTTTTGTTACTCTGTAATCTCTCACACGAACAGTCCAAAAGCCAAAAACCACAGCTAAAAGCTATAAGTCTCAGCAAAAAAGAATAGACCCAAAGTCCGTAACAATCACGAAAGCCACCCAAACTCGGGCACACGCGTGCAGAAGGCAGGGCAGGGCTGACGAAGTTCTACACGAAGACTGGGTTCTTTTGGATTTACAGCTTATGTATTTTGGTTTTTGTAACATTAGTTGGCTTTTCAAACCGTGCGGGTTTTTAAGACGAAATCTATAAGTCGATTGTAGTAGACGCTGTACTAACTTTAGCTATACCGATCAAAATAACATACGCCTATCACTCTCTTCGTACTCTATCATAAATAATTAAAATTCAATAGACATAAACTACAGCCGCTCCTTCAAACCCAACCGAAATCCCCCACATGTCACACATGACACGCCTCGCCTCGCCTCTCCCCGAGCGAGACGCAGCGCCTAACACGTCAGGTCGGCACAGTCACCGACCGGCAGAAACCCCTCCCCGTCGCCTCCTCCAGTCCTCTTGACTCTCTGCCAATCTTTCGAGCAAATCACCATCGCGCTTGAACAACACGATCTTCTGACTTGATCGCCCGTGCTAAACGCACAAGTGGCCTTGCGCTATCTCGGCCGGGTATATAAACGCATAGCCCCCCACATATATCTTCCACCCTGTACCCATCCCTGCGCTAGTAGCCTAGTACCACCGCGTTGCAACAGTTGATTTTCCAGCCGGGACCATTGACCTGAGCTAGTTGCTTGCGTGACATCGAGAGAAAGATCAGGGCGATCGTTGCAGGGAAGGAAGAGGAAGTCATGAAGGTGCAGTGCGACGTGTGCGCGGCCGAGGCGGCCTCGGTGTTCTGCTGCGCCGACGAGGCCGCGCTGTGCGACGCGTGCGACCGCCGCGTGCACCGCGCCAACAAGCTCGCCGGGAAGCACCGCCGGTTCTCGCTGCTCAACCCGTCGCCGTCCTCGTCGGCGTCGACGCAGCCTCCACCGCCGCTCTGCGACATCTGCCAGGTCAGATAGAAATTAAAAGGATCGTTTCTGGCTTATGTATGACAGTACGAGTCTAATTGCGACGAGCAGGACAGGAGCTTAAGTGTGCTTGATGTTGGGTTTCAGGAGAAGAGGGGCTTCTTGTTCTGCAAGGAGGACAGGGCGATCCTGTGCCGGGAGTGCGACGTGCCGGTGCACATGACGAGCGAGCTCACCATGCGCCACAGCCGCTTCCTGCTCACCGGCGTGCGGCTCTCCTCGGAGCCGGCCGCGTCCCCGGCGCCGCCATCGCAGGAGGAGAACAGCAGCAGCAGCTTCTGCTGCAGCGGCGACGACGCGGCCCCGCCGGCGCTCGCCACGAGTCACGGCGGCAGTGGAAGCAGCAGCATCTCCGAGTACCTGACTAAGACGCTGCCCGGGTGGCACGTCGAGGACTTCCTGGTCGACGATGCCAGTGCGGCGGCCGCCTCCGCCGCTACTTCTACCGGCATCTCTGTAGACGGATCGTATCAGGTTGGTGCCCGCTGACCATTGCCATGTACGAGTAAATTAAATGTTCAGCGATTCAAAGAAGTAACCATTCTCGGCACGTTCCTGATCGAGCACACTAAAAACACGGCATTTTCCGGTCATGTCTGCATCGACATTAGTACATCCCGTCCAAGCATTCCATTATGGGGGTGATTTGTAGTTATGCTCGCAGCTTGCACACTGGTCCAGGGTGTAACGATAATATCTTTTTTTATGTGTGTGTGTGTGTGGGGGGGGGGGGGGGGGCGCACTTAGATTGATCAATTTAGACATAACAAAATTTTCTGAAGTTAAAAGTAGTCAGAAAATGCATTGCCATTTGGGACTACTGTAACCTGTGAATTGGCTTTTGGCAAGAGCAGGGAGTAGGTTGGATCGGTGGGCTGCAAGAAGCCGGCTACCCTGCGTGGATGGCGCAGGAGCAGCTGTTCTGCGACAGCGCCGTAGCCGGAGACGCGCTGGCCAGCCTGGAGCGGTGGTGGGTGCCGCAGATGACGTACACGGAGCTGGCCGGCAGCAAGAGGTCCAGGACGTCCACTTCCTACTCGTACTGGTGAAATTAAACACGGCCGTGTGTGTCACCGTGCCGTCCGAGTCATGCATCGGACGGAACTACATGACTAGTAGATGTTGCTTCGGGCTTACTGCATTTTGCGCCTCAATGCATCCTCATTCCTTCGGATGTTCAGAAGTGTTTGTGCTTTTTGAGGTGCTGGAGAAAATCTCCGCGCCTTTGTATCCCTTTTTGCTCGTTGCAAGTGCATCTTTTTTAATTTCTCTCTATGCAATAAGGAGACTTTTTCCCCCTTTGACAACAGCATGTTTACAGAAGCTGAATTTATGCACATGTTTAGACTTTAGGGTGTGTTGAATACCGGTGGGTCTAGTTGGTTGTAGTTTCGGAGAGGTCAACCTGAAGTTTGAGTTTAGGGCTTGCTATTAATATGCTGCAAAGCAGAAAACGATCACTTCATTTGGTTTTGATTGATGCCGTGCGACCGATAATCGTCAACGCAAATGCAAGAGCCACTTAGCGAATATGAGATCTGACAATATTTTCAATCAAGAGAAGTCAAAATAGCTCATTCATTGAAGGCCCATCTAGTAACTTGGATCTATTAAATCTGATTACGCTTCCAACGAGAGAGACATGATTTATCTAATATAACTGGTCATCAACCAGTTACACCCAATGACGACCAGTGAGACTTCTTCGACCAATGACTATACGTACAACCGGTCGGAGTCATGATGGTTAATCACGTAAAAGTTTAATTGAACACGTGAGAGCAGTTAACGGGTGTTACAATAAGACGCGATGGTTGATGAAAGACACGACAGTTCAAGATAGAAGGAAGACACATGCGTAAAGTTAGGAGACGTCTTTTACATCATTAACTACCACTTCTTTAGACAAATATAATTTAGGGGGCCTGCATGCTTCCAATGGCAGCATAATTCTTTTTGCACTTCTTGTAACTCCATTAATCATGACAATAAAATCTTTATTGTCCCCTTTATTATTTTCATAAGTTCCACAGAAGTCCCTAATCTTGTGCATGGACAAGATCATACCAGACTTAGTTGTGTATGACAAATATATTTTGAAAAGATCACTTATATCATTTTTTTTAGGAATATCATTCATATGCCACTCCAAGGACTATTGTTTTCGAAAAACAATCCTCATGAACCCCACAAAATACTTTCATCCTATAGCTATCACTCCCTCTATTTCGAAATGTAAGGCCTTGGTGTGTTTTTCCTGCTCTCTTATGACCCTGCGCATTACTCTGCTCCCAAATAACCTGAATCCCTCGATTGGTCCACCTCTCCACCATCGTCCCGCCACTGGTGGCTGGTAGGCGGTAGCTCCCCTCCAACGATCTAGATTCCACTCACATCTATCGAGCACTGTTGTTCAACAAAGTTACAGCGGTAGAACTTTGGTGAGATCACATGTTGGCATGCGGCGCTGCTTCAATTTGGTAAGTTAGGGCCTGTTTGGTTGCTTGCATGAGCTGATGCAGCTGTATGAGCGTGGTCAGACTGAGTAGAGAATGTCCTTAGCCGCGTTTCTCCTCAGCCTGGCTCCAATTGATTTTTTGCATCCGCTCGTGCAGGCTCTCACCCTGATGCAGGCAACCAAACACCATCTCTCTGCATGCGCTGGTGCGAGCCACCCCGATGCAGGCAACCAAACAGCCCCTTATTGAAGATCCAAGGTCTTGTTTGTAGCTTTCCATCTTTCAATATCCTTTCTGTAATCGCGGGAATGAATCCAGACTTCAGGCTCCTTTAGGACCTAAATCCCCAGGTATTACGAGCGGGGGGTTTCCGCGCAGGAGAGGGCGGCCACGTCGCCCGCGCGCGCTGTGCGGCCGGTGCATGGCCGCCGAATTTTCGTACGGCCGGGGGAGGTGATTTCCCTGTACTTTCCAAAAATTACGTAAATGTCCTTTTTCCTCGCGAAAAGGTCCCTGCCAGTTTTTTTACCCCTCCACTTTGCAGGATAGCGCCCTGTGTTTTCCTAAATTACGTACGGGTCCTCGTTTGTTTACGTACAGGTCCGTTTATTTACGTACAGGCCCTCAATTTTTTACGGAAAAACCCTTTAACTTTTTCGAAAATACACATGTGCCCTCGATTTTTTTTATAAAACTCCTCGCGAATTATCGCCTCTTTTACTTCGGTACACACGGTGGCTGGCGCGGCGTGGCGCCGCGCCTACGAGGCTAGTACTTTCAAAAAGATGCAATGGTCCCTTTGATTCGCAGGACTCTAAAAATGCAGGAATAGAAAAAAAACACAGAAATATGATAGGGATGCACCTGCAAAATAGAGGGATGGAAAAAGCAAGAATCTTTAGGAAAAAGCAAGAATCTTTATGCAAAATAGAGTGTTGGGAATACAGGAATTTGCCTCGATCCTATGCGAAGCAATAAAAGAAGAGGTTTTGGTGGATGTCATTTTCCCTGTGGTTTTCCTCTGGAATCGTAGGGATAGAAAATTTTCCTATGGTTTTCATTTCCTCCATTCGTGTGAATCAAAGACATGAACAGATCCTATTCATATGGAATTCTTATTCCTCCGTTTTTCCTATGAATCGAAGATACCCTAAAACTTTTTTAAAGAAAAAAATTGTTCTGCGAATTACCGACTAAAAAAGTTTTGCAACAGATGATTTTGCCATCCTCTGACCAGTGGATTCCCCATTCATGTGTTGCTGTCCTTGTCACCTCACCAAAATCACTATTGTCTTCCCCGTTTTTCCTTTGATTCACAAAACCTCATAGACAATGTGGAGGTGATCCCATGTTTGTGATGAGTAATTGACTCTTATTTGAGAAAGATTGAGTTTGGTTTGAGCTGTTTCTGCTAAGTTATAGCCCCTGCGAAGTCGGTAGACTTCGACCTTGTTCACGCTGCGAAGTCGGTAGACTTCGACTTAGATCACACTGCGAAGTTGGCAGACTTCGACTTCGATCACCTGCAAAGTTGGTAGACTTCGACTTTGTCCACACTACGAAGTCGGTAGACTTCGACTTTGATCACGTTGCGAAGTCAGCAGAATTCGACTACATTGTCTTGCGATCACATTGTCCTCGGTCGAAGGCGGTCGGGCTGTCGACCACGTTGTGTTGTCTCGGCGAAGCTGCAAGACAAATCTGAGGTCACCAGACGGGTTTACGACCACATTGGATGTGGTCGGAAGCCAGCCAAAGGGTTTATGACCACGTTGGCCGTGGTCGGGAGCTAGCCGAAGGATTTATGACCACGTGGCCATGGTCGAAAGCTGCTATGACCACGTTGGCCGTGGTTGGAAAGGTTTACGACCACGTTGTCAGCGGTCGGAAGCCACCACACAGATTTATGACCACGTTATCTTGAGAAGCGGTCGGAAGTCAAAACTTCGACCGCTGCGGTCGGAAGTCGGCAGACCTCGACCACGACCACGTTGCAAAGTCGGCGAACTCCGACAACGTTGTGAAGCGGTCAAATGAGGTCGAATCGCAGTCAGACGCGATCGTTTGTGGTCGAACGCGGTCGGACGAAGTCTAAGCGCGGTCGAATGTTGTTGAACGTGGCCGATTGAAGTTGTAACACTGTCGGACTTGGTCAGAAGCACTCGGAAGCGGTCGTAGCGCAGTCGGATGCGGTCGGTTGCGGTTGGAACCAGTCGGTCATAGTCAGATGAAGTCGATTTGCGGTCGGACGTGGTCAGAAGTCCCTTCGACCACATTGTCGAAAAGGGCTTCGACCACGTTATAACTCGCTGGGATGGTCATATCTTCTGATCAAGCGATCGTATGGAGTTCCGATGTGGTCGTATCGATCTGGTATGTGGTCGTAGACTATGAGCATGGCATATCTTATGATTTTGACCGGTCGTAGGGGTACACGACTATTTGAGATTGTTTTTCCGAGTTATTTCTTCTGATGCAGATTATTGTTCACAATATTTTGTGCGGTACTATGTGATGTGTTCTTGTCTGTGATGCTTGTAGGATCTTGGAGGTAGGTCTTGGTGAGGCTGGAATGGTCGGGACTAGACACATGTGGTGTTGAGGTCCAGAACGACCGGGTGAAGTCGAAGAGGACTTAGGCGCCAGGTGGTTGCAAGCATGGTCGGCAAGATAGAAGGAAGCTTCCGGGAAGGTGCGTGAGGGGCAACTCGGTGAAATTGACTTAGGCCTACAAAAGAAGCGGATTCTGTTGGAAAAGCGCGGTGATGCTGTGTGTGTTAACGGGTAAAGCACTGAGGTTGTTGGTGCAAATGGGCAAAGAAACATATAATACCCGGTGTTAGTTGGGGGTTTAACGGGTTCCCCCGATAGCTTAAGGCTATAAATAGGGATGGAGAGCACCAGCACTCGGTGAGGTTGTTCCCAAGAAGCTCTGGGTTTTCATTTCTATTTTGCGTGAGTTGTTCTCTGGGATGGAGCGAGTGTGCTCCTAAATCTCCCAGTTGGAGTGGTTGTAGAAACCTCCTTGATGCAATCATTTATCTCTGTTCCTCTATTTGTGTTCTTCTGTCTATTTGATGTTTGATTGTCTTGTTCATGGTTTATCTGCCCCATCTTCGTTTCTCTTATGTTGAGAAGTTGCTTTGCTCTGGATTGCTCTAGCCTCGACTTGCTCTGAACTGGGAATCTCCTCAAAGCCTCTTGGCTAGTCTATTCCCGAGAGCACAGTTTGTTCGCAGTTCTTAGTTTGATGGTCGTGCACTTCACCGCTTCGACAATCCTCTGTTTTGTGTTCGACTACACCTTCTGTTTCGTGCTCAGCAAAGAAGTCTTGTTTTCTTTGTATTTTCTCATGCAGAGGATGTTGTCTTACAGTGTTTGAAGTCCCATGACCAAAAGATCCATGAATCAAAAATTATTCGAAAATCGGGTCTTGCAGTCATGCGCTTCTCACTTCCTCTATTCTCAGTTCGACCATGCCCTTCTACTCGACCACAGTGAAGAGTGTTCATTAGTTCTGTGATTTCTCGACTTGAGGTCGTTACTCTACTGTGGTTGAAATCTCCTGGTCTACTGACTTGAGAATCAAAAGATATTTGGTTTTTAGTCTCGGCGGTCGTGCACTTCTTCCTCTGCTTTCGGCTGGGTCTGTTCTTTGTAGTCGTGTGTAATTGAAGTCAGTGCGATTGGTATCTGGTACGTCGACCGGCTTCACGTATACGTTGGTTTCGACCAAGGTCAAGTACCAGACCGCATCTCATTGATTTCGACTACGCTATTGTCAGTCAGACCATTTTGCCAGTCTTCGACCAAGCGTTTGTTTTCTCCCTGCCTTTGGTTTTCAATCGCTCTGTTTTCCGCTTTGATTTGTCTCTGTTTTCGGTCTGATCTCTCGGGTTCCAGTGAGCATTTCACCTCTTACTTCATAGCTCTCTAGCTATTGGAGAAGGAGGATTGTGTGAATACTTGGGGAGGTTTGAAGGCACCGTTCATCCCCCTCTATTGCCTATTCGGTCCTACAAAACCCAACGTAGAACATACCCAACTTTAGGTTCTATTTGGAGCAAAGGAATTTTGAAGGAAAATAAGGAATTCAGTCAAAAAGAAAATTTTCTATGATGGTTGTTTGGATTGTAGGATTGTTTCAAAGGAAATTCACAGGATAGGAAAATTTCCTACACGTTTTGGAGGAATTCTAACATGAGGTCTAATATTATGCTGCAAATTCCTTTAAGAGTTCAAATGCATTTTCTCTCTCTCTCCCTCTTTTTTTCTTTCCTACTAACAAACATATAGTTTCAAAATTTATGTATTTTTTTCATGTGAAGCATCCAACCACCTTGTATGAGTAATTTTTGGTTTTTTGTTTTATGTAGGATTTTACTGTACATGACATGAAATTAGTATATTTTCCATATTCCAACGTTTTTTCTTACTTTCCAAAGAGGCCTAGGATGTTTGGAGAATTTCTTCTAAAATAATCATTTTTTATTCAGTATTACAAAATTATACCTGCAATTTTTTTACAGTTTAGACTGCATGTCGCCGTACGATTGGACGACTTGGGCTAGTCACCCAATTGTTAGGTGACATGTGTCCAAGTCACCCAATCATTGGGCAACACGTCCACATCGCCCAACCGTTGAGTAACTTGGACTATAGTCGCTGAACCGTTGGGTAACTTTGCTCCTAGTCACCTTAGGCGACTAGGGGGTATATACCCAAGCCGCGTGGTCGGGGGGCGCGCTCGTGCCTCATTTACCCGAGAGAAAAAGAGATGAAGCGGGAGAAGGGGAGAAGAGAAAGAGAGGGGAGGAGAGGAGAAGGGGGAGGAGGGGAGGAGGAGAGGAGAGGGAGGGGAAGAGAGAAGGAGGGATCTGCGCATCGACGACGATGAGTATTCTGTATTTTTTGTATAATTATTTTTGAGACATGGTAGGATAGTAATTGAAATCATTAAATTTGTAGTTTAGAAACTAATGGTAATTTAGTTGTTAAGAATTTTATTACCGTTTAGATCGTTCTGTTGTGTATTTGAAGACAATTAATTTTGTTAGTCACTTATAAATTGTAGAAACCCCGTAATAAGTATTGTTAATTATTAGAATAACTAATAGGCATCAAAAGATTTAAAACTATTTATGATTATTAGAATAGAACACGTCGATTTAAAATAGTATGCGATGATTTAAGATTACGCGTTGCGATTAAAATTGTATACGATAATTTAAATAGCATTTAAGTTGAAAAATGAACAAATTATAAAATAAAATTCAGGGATCCCAGAGGGATGCCTTAGTATAATTCATTTAATTATTAGATTTAAGATTTATTTTCTATTATATCTGTAAGTAATTGTGTTGTAATTGCTAGCTTAAAATCGATTTGCAGATATGGCTCGTGACCTTAGTGGTTCAAACTAAGCTTTCAGCTTGCTGGACTATCGTGTCGACGCGCAGCACCGCGCTAGCCGTCGTGTCTTGCATCCTAAGGGTGGGGACGAGGAGACCGAGTTAGGGGTGGTTCGTACGCGAACACCCCAACGGGCTTGAAAACTAGACCCACGCTAGAGAGACATGCTTGTGTACAAAGCATGGCATGTCTTTTTATGATATTTCCGTTATGTACTTACTTTTTCATGCTTTGCAGGCTAAGTGATACCAGCCTTCTATCCCTTGCGTGGATGGTGGAGGCCACCGACGGGGATGGCGCTCCAATCGAGGAGGGTGGGGAGGTCTAGGCCAAGTCAGAGCGGTCACGACGGTTCCTATTCAACCGGTCATTGCTGATAGATCTGTTGGACCGGTGGCGGCCTGAGACGCACACCTTCCAACTTCCATTCGGGGAGATGGCTCCACTCTGTAGGATGTTGCAATGCTGCTCGGGTTGCCTATCGCGGGAGAGACTACCTCCCTAAAGGATGCACCTTGCAACTACGACGACCTTCTGCACAAGTTTAACGGGGTTCTTCCAGCTGAGGCCACCGTAGCATACCAGACCTTTCTGGTGCGATAGAAGCATGACCCGCCTATACGGTGGGCTTCCCAGTTTCGAGTACGTATGCACGCACGAGGAACCAGTCTACCCGAGGTTTCACTGCACGGTTCCACCACCCCAGCGTGCGATGCCCTCCTCCCAGTGGAACGGGAACCCGCAAGCCGCAGCACAGCTTCTTCAACGCCCGCACCCGCGCCCGCGCCGCGCCCGCGCCGCGCCGCGCCGCGCCGCGCCGGCCAGGTAGCCTGCAGCCCGCGCCGCTCCGTGGGGTGCTGCCTCTCGGGCTCTCGAGTCTCGACCCACGGTCACGTCGTCGCTGCGTCGCGCGGAGCGGTGCGATACAGGGGACGGACGCGGCGACGGACCAAATGTCCAAATCGCGGCCAGAAACCCAAATCACCTGCGGTCCTGCGGCAGCGGGCGGCCGGCAGGAGGCGTCAAACGTCAAACCTCCAGGCTCCATGTACGCACATTTTCTCGTGTGTCCATGTGGCATGCGTGACGGAGTAGTACGACGCCACCAGTTTTACCTGTGTAGACGTTCTTGAACTTCGAACGGTGAAAACGGAGTCTAGTCGATTGGCTGACACGCCAACGCGTTGTCAAAGTGGGTGTTTGCATTAGTTTTTACTAATATTTTTTGTTATGACTTATATCTTTTTAGCTGAAAATAAATAATAATGACCGAAAGAAGTGGCTTTTAAAAGAAGAGGACGAGCAGTGGAAAAAGTGAGGAAGAGATACGTGTGTGTGATGGGAGCGAGAGGAGTAGAGTGCGCAATGCACCCGTGACCCTCTGCCGTATCTCCGGAGCGAGACGGTAGCGAGAGGAGTGGAGAAACCGCTTCGAGAAGCCAGATGTTTGTATTGCTTTTGGCTTTTTTAAGTAGAAGCTAATACAAATAAGGCCTAAAATAAAGTGCATTCTTTTCTGATACAGTTTATGGCTGTGGCTGATGACTTTTAACTCTAACGCGAGCGTTTATGCCGATAAGCCGTTTCGAAAAGGCTGTCCCGATAAACCGCTTTCGAAACGGCAACGGAGAAACCATCTTGTTTGTTTGTTCAGAGGAAGCCATAAGCTCAAAAAAAGAGACCAAAAGCCATGCACCGTCTGATGTGTGAGTGAACAGCATCCACCTCCCAGCTCACACTAGAGCGGTTGCCGCTCTTCATCCTCATCGTTCAACGTTCGTGGGATTTCGAGCTTAAGACCAAGCAACGAAAGAGTCTGCTATGTACGGCCCTAATGTCCTCTGAAGAGCTCTAGCTAGTGAGTACGGGTTCCGCGCCAACCCGTGCTGCTATTCCTACCTTCAAGGTGGGCGCGAACGACATTAGTGCCTGAGCATGGTGGTAAGAACACGACAAAGGTGGTCGAGGAGCTATAGCAGGCGTGGCCATGACTGAGGGAGGCTCAACATGGTAGCACTAGAGAGGACCTCCACAGTAGCGACGCCCAAGCTCGGTGGCACAGACGGCAACAGCGGCACAGCTGGCCTCCATAGGGGTTGGGACGACTACGCCGAGGCAACATCGCCAAGTGAGTGTTGTGCCGAGAGGCGAGAGCAGCCCAACTCAAAGCAACACAGCGTGCCTTTGGGCCATGTCTAAGCCTCGCTAGATAATTTTGGGCCAGCATGACATGGTGTGATGTGCTCGCTGTGCATGGCCAGCACGCCTGAAAGGCCTAAGGCCCAATGTGCGCTGCAGAAAGAAGGATATTTAAGTGAGATTGCGAGTAAATAACAGATTCAAATTTACACGAAGCATAGTTTAAGCGTGAGGAGTGGAATCACTCTTATTAAAAAAGTTTCAGCAAGAGATAAAATGCAACATTTTCAATAATTTGTTTCTAATTATACTGAAAAACAGAAGTTTCACAAAAAAAAAAGTGAAGCATGGCAAAGAGTTTTGAGACCACAACAGGAACAGTTGCAAGATTGTCAATGGCTATGTCCACTAAATACTTCTGTCTTTTATTATCTCACACCATTCCCGTAATTTCATACCATTCTAGAAAGTAATACAACAAATGGACAGAAATACTTATCAAATAATCCAATATGAATATTCGCCTCTATGGTTGGTTGGTTAGGTATAGGTCTATTTGTACCTAATTCTTCCAGCTGAGCAGTGTTATACCAGTACAGATTAGTGACTATCATTCAGTAGGTTCCAAGAAATTTACCAAGTCCATCATGACGTTTACATTATGCAAATGGTCGAAAGTTGAAGTCCATATGGACATGTGGCTGATTCCTCACCTCAAGGAAATCTTGAAATGTGGGCTCTGCCTAAAATACTAATACTAGTGATGTAATAAACGAATCTAACAACAGACTACTCATTTTACTTCAGTATTACAATAAAGTCAATCGATTGTGCGAACAATTTACTGTTAGACTTGATGAAAAATAGGAAGTCGCACATACTCGATGAAGCGCAGAACGTAGACAAAGCAGAGCAGAAGCGGATACGCATGTTGCATTGCCTAGAAATCTTATTGTTGCCTGTGCAAATACTCTCTATGGTAATGACTCAGAGATAACCGCCCTCCCTTCTTCCCGGTGCACGCAGAGAAGAAAGGTCGGCGAGATTTGGTCGCACAACACACCAGCATAGACCAGCAGAGGAGAAAGTAGAAAAAAGGAAGTATGATTTCAGTCACATTGGCCTAGATGTTTTCATGTCTTTTATAGATGTTTTCAGTAACTGATGTCATTAATTTAATTAAATTGCAATTCAGTAAGTGACGTCATTAACTGAATTAGTTCAGAAGTTTAAATTCACATTCAAACAAAGAGACGTACGGTTCAGCAAAAAAAGATAGACTTGGTTATGCGATTTTTCACGTGAAAATACTCAAATACATGCATGCGTGAGCGAATGTATGTTTAACTAAAACCCTCTCATGCCATATATCTCACGCTTTAGTGAATAGTAAGAAGCCTACCTTATAAATTGTTCTCCTTCACTTTATCTTAACAATATGATACTAAATTATGTATGCTTTGAAATTATAGGAATAGAAATTACTTATAAGGACCTATTTCAAACAAATGTATGCCAATTCAACTTTGCGGGAGACGATCGTATCGCTTTGTCCTGAACCGGGTCATGCTCAACGTGTGTGCCGCAGTCATCAGCGGTGTCCTGCTCCGCCATGTAGGCCTTAGGTGCACCCGTGATGAACGGTGCAACCATGACAAGTACTCCCAGAACTGCTTGTTCTGGTGAATCTCAGGGTCTGATAGAACATTAGTTTCCAACCGCCTCCATTCATCGATGAACCTCTGGTGGTACAGCCGTGGTCTTCTCGTACTTCTGTCTGTCCACCCTGCATTTAAATAGTGGTCAACATCACTCAAACATCAATGTTAAAGCTGTGAGAAGAGACATTTAGGCCCTGTTAAATCCTGCTTAGGTTTAAAACCTGGATGGACACGTTAGTTTCTTAATTTTGATTTTTTTATTATCTATATCAGTATTTTTGTGAGACTATGTGGAAGTCACCCTATAGTTGTGATGAGTAATTAACTGTTGATCTAGTGAGATTGAGTTTAGTTTTTGAGGTTTGAGAAGAGAATGGTTCTCTCTGTTAAGTCTTGAGCCTCAATGACTTGCTTGGCAGTGGCATCTACGATTACTGTGTCCGACCGCTGCTGTGAGTGGTCGGTAGTGCTTCTTCGAGTTGATAGTCGGCAGTCGATCTCGTGGTCTACGACTTAGTAGTCGTAGCCAGTGCTATGACTTGGTAGTGGTAGGTACCTTTCGACTTGGTGGTCGGCACTACGATTTGGTAGTCGTGGGTGGCTTTCGACTTGGTGGTCGGCTGAGGCCTTACGACTTGGTGGTCGTAAAGGCTCACGACCTGGTGATCGATTCTACGACATGATAGTCGTAGGAGCTGGTACGACCTTCTGGTCGTAGCGATCAGACTTGGTAGTTGTAAGTCATGGTGACCGGTTGGTTGGTCGTAGCAGGGGTAAGCGGTAGTTGTAGCCGCTGGAAGCGATGGTCGTAGCAAGCTAGCAATGGTCGTAGCAGTTTGTTAGCTGGTCGTAGCTTGTGTCTCAGTGGTCGTAGCAGCCTAGCGTGTGGTCGTAGGCTGCTGGCACTTCATGTCTTGTGCTTTCAAGTGGTTGAAGGTGGTGTAAGACCAGGTGTTGTGCTGTGATACTTGTTGAATGTGCCAATTGATGGTCTGAATGTTTGGTGCGGTGCTATGTGATGGTTTGCTTGTCTGTATGGTTGCAAGACTTCGGAGCTAGGTCATGGTGAAGCGTAAGAGGACCGGGACTAGGCACAGGAGGTGTTGAGGTCCAGACGGTCAGGAGATGACGAAGATGATCGAGATTGGTGACGTGGTTGCAAACCGGACGATGAGGAACTGTAACTGGAGCTGCCGGAGGTGGACACGACGGGCAACGGCGAGGTGGACCGGGACTAGGCTCAGGGAGGAGTCGAGGTCCAGTCAGTCGGATGCCGGGTGCGGTCGTGTGTGGCGAGGTGGACCGGGATTAGACTCAGAGAGGAGTCGAGATCCAGTCGGTTGGATGCGGGGTGCGGTCGTGTGCAACGAGTGGACCGAGACTAGGCTCAGGAGAAGTCGAGGTCCAGTCGGTCGGAAGGCAGGTGTGGTCATGCGAAGACAAGAAGCTTCCGAGAAGGTACTTGAGGGGCAATTCGGTGAATTGACTCAAGGCTGCAAAAGGGGAGCTGGTCTGTTAAAGCAGCTGTGTCCTGTCGATGGTTACGGGTTGTCGCGAGAGTGCTCGTGTGTAAAACCCGGTGTTAAATAACAAATTCAGATGAGCTTCGAGCACGGCAATTTCAGCGCTACACAGCATTTCCATAATTCTCTTTTAAGAATAAAGAATGAGCAATAATGCAACACACTATCTGTACATCATTATTCATTATTAGACTAACCAATACGATACTAAGAACACAACCGAGATCTATATCAATTCCCCATGTGGCATGAACAGAGGCCAAGCGTAAACAAATACGGATTTCAGAATGCACCAGCCTGGTTTAAGCAAGCAAGAACAGCTTAAACGCTGCTGCCAAGCATGCATAACGCTTATTCCTAAATCACGTTGCGAGCATTAGTTTTTCGGGCTAATCCCCCACTGACGAACAGCGAAAAGGAAGGCTTTCGCGCGCAAAGAGATCTGGTTTGCATGTGATTGTGAGCGAGAAAACGCTAAAATTCACCAGCTTTGCCCGTTCAGAGACCCCGCTGTCGTCGAGTAGTTTATTGAAGCGCTTGTCCAGCCAGCCTCTCAGTCAGAGAAGGCAGTGGAGGCAGTACTATACAGTATATATCCCGTGTCATATTATGCCTAACTGCTGCGCTGTAATCTTCCAGCACTACTATAAAAATGGCTTATACTGTATGGCTCATCTCGGTTCGGCGTTAGTTAGGGTGTCAATGGCAGCGCGTTTTCTTTCCGTGACTTGGTCATTTTCGTGGTGCCCCAGTGATCACACGTCTCCCCTTTTAAAGCGGGGAAAATGATCCATCGTTGGCACGAGAGCCGCGCACTGGCGCTCCACATGTGGCATCGAGCGCACGGCCTGCAGCGTGACTTCCTTTCTCGTGTTTGAAAACACGCGAGCTAAGATGTGCATAAAAAAGTACTGATCTTTGACCAAAAAAAGGGAAGTAGGAAACCATGGGAAAGCAGATGAATCGGTGATGCAGCAACGGCAATTGGAAGACTGGACGCGAAAAATGGCTCTGCGGCTACGACAAATGAAACAGATACTATATAAGTACACCTATATTATTCCTTCAAAGTATACTGGTATGTACGTAAAGAAGGTGAGCATCAAGATTTAAACTCCGGTGATGGAATATTACACCGATAACTCTACCACCACATTAAGAGATGGTTTCTAAGTACCTTATATCCTGCTACAGCAGGTTAAACTCTTTAGCGTCCATTCTCTTATGTTTGAAATATATTGTAATGATGTTTGATGTGTGTGTGGGGGGTTGGGGTGGGGGTTGGGGGGGGGGGGGGGGCTGGCTGAACAATCTTCTGAAACTCCCTTGAGATATATATTTCATTACTCGAAATCAGAATTACAATCTGCACATAAACAAGAAACTTCAAAAACTCGTCTTTTGCATATAGTTGGTTCGTGGAAACCTACTTGTTCACATGTAAGTTAGATAATATAAACGAATGCTGCGAGATCTATTCAATCCCTCATTGTTGAAGATCCAATTGACTTTCTGATCAATAAACCCGTCTCAAAGTACTCACAGGATCACATGTTTAGATAAACTAAACCACATTTATCTTCAACCAAATGTACAAGATCTACAAGCCGATTTGATTAATGAGCCACTACATGCCTACAGCCCCATCCATGACATCACAAAATTTTCTACATAACATGGCCCAAAAGTTTAACTAATCCACTACAACTATTTGCAGTCTACCACGTATAACTTAGGAAACCATCTTGCCGCCCGGTTTAGATCCAACGGCCGAGATCAACGCCGCCGTCTTCTCCTGGAGCACGCGCACCACCTCCGCCATGGATGGCCGGAGTCCGGGGCTGTCACTGACACACCGCAGTGCAAGCGCCGCCACTGTCACGGCCTCCTCGCTGTCATACTCATCTCCCAACCTCCGGTCCACCACGTCGGCTAGCTTCCCCTCGCTGACCGTGGGCCCCACGGCGGCCGTGAGCCGGCACCCCGTGTCGGCGCAGATGGCCTCCCGCCCGGTGACGAGCTCGAGCAGAAGCACGCCGAAGCTGTACACGTCGCTCTTCTTGGTGGCCACGCCGGAGCGGAGGAAGTGCGGGTCAACGTAGCCCGGGGAGCCCATGACGGGGCGCCCCGACGCCCTGGCTGCGGCCGGGCGGACCGCGGCCGAGAAGCCGACGTGGGCGAAGCCGAAGTCGCAGAGCTTGGCATCGAGGTTGGCGTCGAGCAGCACGTTGGACGCCTTGATGTCGCCGTGGATGACCGCCGGGTCGCGGCTCTCGTGGAGGTACTCCAGCGCCATCGACACTTGGAACGCGATGGCCATGCGCCGCGCCCACGGGAGCACCGTCCGATTCTCGCCGTTGCCGTGGAGCCTCTCGTGCAGGTCACCGTTCGGGGCGTACTCGAACACCAAGACTCCTTCCTCTGCGCACAGAAAGAAACAAGATCAGCTACCGACACTATAACCTAGCTAGAAGAATCCATCCACAATTTAGCCGAGTTCACCGGCGATATTGTGATTGCTATTTACCTCGTTCATCGCAGTAACCGAGCAAGCGGACGACGTGGGGATGGCAGAGCGAGAGGAGCACGTCGAGCTCCTGGCGGAACGCGCGGTGGAGGCGCTCGCTGCTGCGCTGCACCTTCACGGCGCCGAGGCGGGAGGAGGTGAGGGACGCGAGGTACACCGTGCTGAACCCGCCCTGGCCGATCACGCGGGATGAGAAGCCGCCCGTGATCGACTCGATCTCGGCCCACTCGAGCCGCCTCGCCAGCCCGCTCTTGCCGACCGACGCGCTGCCCAGCTCGTCCGAGACGACGGAGTCGGTTCGGCCGGCCTCACGCTTGTCGCGCCCGCCGCGGCGGACGCACGCGAAGAGACCGCACCCGTGCAGCATTTCGCACACACCGCAGCTACTCAACACGCCCCCGTGCTCGGTGCTCGGCGAAAGATTGCAAGCGCGCCGGGGAGTGGTAGGAGCGGAGGGCGATAAGATTACGAGGTGGCTGTGCAATTGTGCAATAGGGGCGGATCAAAGAATGGCTAGTGGCGCCCGTTGTTATATACGCAAGGAGTAGGTTGCATCTTTGAGTGGACCTCAATTAATCCTTGTGCATAAAGAAAGGCTCAGCTCAGACCCCATTAGCTTTGAGGTGTGTGATGCTTCTGGGCGCTATCGTCATACTCGTCTCCTACATTTTTTATATCAGCATGCTTTTTCCGCAACAGTTAACAAATCATTCTAAAACTGTACTGCCTATTGGAATGTTGGGAGATGCGGCAAGGGTGCTTAATCTCGTGAGGTGTTCTATCTATCAACGGTGGGGACGCGCTAGATCGGATGCATGGATTGTGATGTCCCACCGGTTATCAACGGTGGGGACGCACTTAGATCGGATGCATGGATTGTGACGTCCCACCGGTCCCAAGTGGCGAGACCTTTTTCGTTTTTGTCAGAGCCGCCTTTTTCTTCTAGTCATGGTCTGGTTCATTACTAAAACATTTCTAGTGGATGGAATCCGAGGGCAAGTATTAACATTCCCAAATGGAAATGTCCGAGTTGTAGAGCGGCGAGTGCAAACAGCCTTTCGCATTTCAAACAGGCGTGCTTACTTACTGCACTGCAATAGCACATACCGTTGTGCAGTCACGTGCTACTGATATCCCACCAGCCAGATCCTACAGATTGTCCATTGATTTACAGGTGCTTGTTAAGGGTATTGGAGATAGAGTTGTATTAGGATATAGAGTTTGTATTCTATTCCATATATGCCTTATCTCTATCAGTGCCGGCCCTGGAGGGGGGCGAGCGGGGCGGCCGCCCCGGGCCCCCAAAATCCAGGGGCCCATATACTATGTAGAGACAGAGTATATACACAGCAGTTGGCCCAGTAGTCCATATATGAAAAAATATTACGCAGCGGGCGGCACTGAGCATCGCATCCGCTGATCTCGATCCGCAAAGACTTCTCGTCTAGGGCGGCGCCGCTTGAGCGGCTTCTGCCAGCCCTCGCCCCGGAAAAATTTCTACCGTCGGCCCGTCGCCGGTACGCTGCGTCTGCGTCGCCAACTCGCCATCGCATTCACATCGGTCGCCTGGCGCTTGCCCACGCTCCTGGAGCCTGGAGGCTGGACGGGGAGTTGCTGCTGTGCTGCATGCCATAGAAACCGAGAAACGACGTACGCGGTACGTATAGATAGTGATAATTCTATATTCTACGATTACGATGTTTGGCTATAACCCTTATACGTACCAATGCTCCGATCCGTTCAAAGTTCAAACATTCAAAATCCTCCCTTATCGGTGCTAAGTGCTAACATACTATTGTGCTTTGCTTTGTAGTTACTAATTGTTCTTTAACTTTAATTAATAATTAGTGCTTTGTAGTTACTAATTATACTATTGTTCTTTAAATTTTCAGTACTATGTCGTCTAGAAAATATGCATCCGGCAGTGAAAAGTAATACGAGCAATTCAAGAAATCCTGATGAATTGGCGATAGTTGCTGTGGAGGAAGATGCTAATGTGAATCTAGAAGATGAGGGCCCTACGGAAGACCATGTCAACATCAACACAGATGATAACAATGTGAGTGATCATGAGCATATATTTAATTCATCTTCTACAGAATCTGCTAGTTTTGATGAACCAGTATTTACTACAAATATTTATGATCCGATAAATTGGGGTAATTTTGATAACAAAGCAAGAGACATATTAGTGGAGAAAGGGCCTATAAGAGAAGAAAATATTGAATTTCCTTTGGATGACAACTTAAGATATTTTTCGTACAGTCATTTTTGAAAATTAGATTTCAAGAACTCCAAACATTCGGAAGTATATTTGGATTTTTAATGAGTTCAACAACATTGAAGTCATTGGATCGAACTGAATTAAAAGAATGTTGTACAAAATTTGCAGAAACTTTCTGCTATGGAGATCTTTGAGTTTGTCAGAGAATCGGATTGTTATCCTAATATTTTTATTGTTTATCGGATTTTATGTACTATGCCTGTCACTGTGGCATCAGCTGAAAGAAGTTTTTCAAAGTTGAAAATTGTTGAAGAATTATTTAAGGTCAACAATGTCTCAAGAGAGGTTAAACAGTTTGGCAACTTTATATATTGACAAGAAATTATTGGATGAGATTGATATCAATACCATCATCAATGACTTCGCATCTAGAAATGTTAGAAGAAATTTTTAAGGTAATATCTATAAACTCCTTGATATGAATTTTTCTTTAATACATAACGCATTTTAAGTGTTTGTTGGTAAAATTATATATATATGTGTGTGTGTGTATGTAGATTTATATTTAGATATTTATATTAGGGCCCATATTTCTAGTTTCGCCCCGGACCCCTAAAATCTCAGGACCGGCCCTGATCTCTATATGGCATATCCTCTTGTACTCTCCTATATACAGTGGCGGACCCAGGATTTGAATCCAGGGTATGCTTAACTAAAAAATTATTATCCAATGTGGTATAATCTAATACAAAAATTCGGTAAACGGTTCGGTAAAAAACATAATATATCTAAAAGATCTCATAATACCTTAAATTCAACAAATAAGTTCGAAATTTGCATAACTGATAATATAAATTGTTCAAATGTTTGGACAGTAATGATCTGGATCATATGGAAGGTGCTATGGATGCTATATACAAGGTCATATGCATCACTCCTGCTATATTTGAGCTAGAATTCTGATTTTGTACATACAAAACTTGAACTAGTTGGCAGCAATATAGCATGAGAGAAGTCCCACTAGTTGGAAGCTACACAGTAAAGCAATTATGCAGTAGTAAACTAGTAATAAATACTACAATATGAATCGTATATGTCAACTTCTTGAACACAATTTGCGTGCTCAAAAATCTTGCTTTTGACAACAGATATGTGAGGATGTTCCTGAAGAGCTTGATGTTGATGTTCGTGGTTTGTCTGAACGACCCATCAATGTATTCATGCCAAGATTGCTGCAGGTTTGTGTTACATCTATAATTACCAACTATTTACCTAGACTGTGCACTTTAATTTCCACTCTGTAAATGGTGAATTTAATTTCCACATCTATAATCAGCACTTTCCAATTCCAATCAATCGACAATCATCAGTGGGCACTGCCGCACTGGGCACTGGGCAGTCAGGCAGTGGAGCTCACCGAGCGGAGGCGGAGGGAGCCTGGCGGAGGCGGAGGGAGCCGGGCGGAGGCAGAGGCGGATGGGCACCTGGCGGCTGGCGGATAGGCGGAGGCGGAGGGAGCCGAGGCGGAGGGAGCTGAGCGGAGGGAGCCGGTCGGAAGCGGAGGCGGAGGGAGCCGGGCGGAGGCGGAGTCGGAGGGAGCCGGGCGGAGGCGGAGTCGGAGGGAGCCGGGCGGAGGCGGAGGGAGCCTGGCGCCTGGCGGAGGCGGAGGGAGCGGGGCGAAGCCGGAGGCGGAGGGAGCTTGGCGCCTGGCGGAGGCGGAGGGAGCCGGGCGGAGGCGGAGGGAGTCGGGCGGAGGCCCAGGCGGAGGGAGCCGGGCGGAGGCGGAGGGAGTCGGGCGGAGGCGGAGGCGGAGGGAGCCGGGCGGAGGCGCCGAGGCGGTGGGAGCCGGGCGGAGGCGCCGAGGCGGTGGGAGCCGGGCGGAGGCGGAGGGAGCCTGGCGCCTGGCGGAGGCGGAGGGAGCCGGGCGGGGGCGGAGGCCGGAGGCGGAGGCGGTCTGGCGGAGGCGGAGGTGGCAGCGGGGTCGGGGTCGGGGACAGGCGGAGGCGTTGGCCGCTGGGTTAGGCTAGGGCATCGGGAGTTTTTGGGCCAAATTTGCAGGTAGTCCTGGGCCTATATGGACTACCTGCTGGGCCCGCCCCTGCCTATATATATAACCCTTTGGGTCTCATATCAATACACACAATATTCATAACATGGTATCAGAGCTTAGGTTGAAACCCTAACCTCGATCTACAACCGATCTACTTCCGCTGTTGCTGCTGCCCCCGGGAGGACTGATCTCTGCTCCTGGGGGCCGCCATCTTCACGCCGGTTACAGGCGGCCACCTCCAACCGCCGCCCAGATCCGGCAGCCGCGCCGGCTTCCAAGGCTTCTTCCCGGCCGCCAGTGCCGTCTCACACGCGGCCATCTCTCGGCCGCCAACCGTCTCCGCTCTCCGTCGCCGGATCCGCCGTCGGACGTGCCCGCGCCGCCGCTTTCGGACGCCATCTTCCCGGATTTGAAGGCGCACCTTCCGATCCGGCCTCCTCCACGTCGGATCTGGTCGGATCCAGTCGGATCCGGCCGTCTCTCCGGCGCCGCCATGCTCTTCCCCGCTGGCAGCCGACTCCTTCACGGGTTCCTTCGACGACCGGGACGCCGCACCTGCCGCCGCTCTCGGATCTGGCCTCGGTCGCCGGCTGCCCGAGCTCCGCCCAAGTCGCCTCCGCGCCCGCGCCGCCGCCCGGGCCACGCCGGATCCCGTCGCCGCCGCCGCTCCTATGGCCGCCGTTGCCTGGCCCCAGGGAGCCGCTTTCTCCCGGGGAGTTCGCCGCTCCTTTTTCTCTCGCAGGCGCGGGAGGGGGCGAGCGTGTGGGAGTGAGGAGGCGGCGGGAGTGTGAGGCAGGCGGTGTGAAAAGAGAGGAGAGAAGGAGGGTTTTGAGGGAGTCGCGGCCAGTTGTCGTCTCGTTCGTCACGTTCTCTGCTGCCGATTTCTTTTATTACTCTTCGGTTATTTTTTGTTGAGTCAGCTGGTTTCTTTCAGGCAGTCTTTAGTTATTTTTCGTGAGTCTTTTCGTTGCGTCCATCCAAAATCCGTAGTCTTTAAATTTTTAGTTTGTCCAAGCCTGTGCGAGTCCACAAATTTAATTGTCAGTCATAGAAGTATAGGAATTTTTCTTTTGCATGGCAGCAGCCGCTGCTCTTTTCCTTGAGCCGCTGCAGATCGTAGAAGTCTTTATGATGCCGCCACTTCTCTTTGAGCCGCCGCCCCGAGTTTTTAAGGCCGCCGAGCTTTAGGATTGCACGGGTTTTTACAATGGAGCACAAAAGCAAAAATCGCATCTTACAATACATAACAACTGTGATAATTTTTTTTACAAGTTTAGAAACAATATGCGTACGCACGCATACGCATGGTCATTTTTGGTCCCGTGACAGAGAAATTCCTCAATGACCCTTCTCTTGCGAAATACCCCTTTGGCCGCCTCGCGCAGTGGCCTACCGCACGAAGCACAGGGCGCGGCCCACGAGCATGCCACGTCTTGCTGGCGCAGTCACGAGCACGCCACGACACCCGGCCACGCGAAGTGCTTCTCTTGCGCAGTCGAAGCGTCGTGGTTGAAATGCTGTGGTTGAATCTTCGTGGTTGAAGCACCGTGATCGAAGCTCCTTAGTCAAAACGCCATGGTTGAAGTGTTGTGGCCGAAGCAGTTGAGGGATCTCACGCAGCTGGGAGCTACGCCAGGGTGTTGGCGCACTCAACGGTCGCGCCACATGCTTCGTGCGATCGGTGGCCACGCGAGGGGACCAAATAGGGAATTTCGCGGGAAGGGCCAAAGAGGGAATTTCTTTGTCACAGGAGGCCAAAAATGACTAGATCTCAGCACGTGTAGCCCTATGTGTGCGCTTGAGACATTGACTAGCCAGGGTAGGCAGCTCCTCAAAACCGCAGGGACTTTGGGCTTGTTTGGTTCACCCCCCAGGGGCGGCCTGGCTTGGCAAGGAGGCTGTTGCTAGTGTGCCCGGGGCATGTTTGGTTCACATCCTGGTTAGCTCCCGGAATCAAGTGCCAACACCAGGCCTACGATCATGAAATCGAGCGCCTGGGCACCAGGCGTCATCTTCTCTGCTAATCAAAAGAGCCCGAGGAGGACTAGCTGCGACTCGGTTGGCTTGCATCACCTAGTGAGTGTGCTGCTCGCCTGGGTTTGGTCTCAAAGCCTAACTCTTGTGTGTCTCATCCTTTAATAATTAGGGTACACATGTGCGCATGTTAAATAGGACAATGCGTACCCGTGCTCTGGAGACCATTGAGCCTCGGATTAATTCTCTAGTGTGTGTAGAGAGCGTGCACGTATGGGTGGTGTAAGTGAGGGTGTGTGGGGGTTGTGTGCGCCTACCTCATACTCCTAAAAAAGGAGCCTGAGATCCTGGCGGCATCCACCATGCACGACTCCCAGTCCCACTGGAGGCATGCACACCTCGCTTGGCCGCCGCCTTCTTGCTCAGCCACACCATCTTCTCCTCGCTCTCTGACGTTGCCACCTCGTTGGGATCCACCGCCTTTCGCACGGCCACCGCCTCGCCTGCCTCTCACTGTCGGCGCCATGGTCACTAGTCCGACTCCTGCTGCCACCGCCGTGCCCGGCTCCCGCCGCCCCCATCTCGATGTGGATCTGAGGAAGAATTGAAGGATTTGGGGGGGGGGGATGCTTAGGGGAATTAAAATGGTGTTATAGAAGCATTTTTCTTGGGTTTACGTTTTCTCATTATCAAAACGTGATTATTTAATGTAATGTTTTCTTCATGCCCGGGTCATCAACTAAACAACACACATCAATGCCTGGCTAGACAAAAACATTACAGTTCCAAGCTAACCTTCGGACACCACTTTTTCACCAAGAACAGGGGCCAACCAAACAAGCTCTTCGCTAAACAGAACAGCTGCTGTAGTACCCAACAACCCATGTACTTGTGTTCTGAATCAGATCTATGACTATGGGAGAGACTGAGAGAGTACCCATTACCCAACTAACCATGGTACTTGACTTGAGCATGCTGTACTTCTGAAACGCGTGCGGCCATTGTAGGCTTCCGAGCACCAAGACTAGCATTGCTTTTCGAATGACATAAAAAAAACGTTGTTGGTGTGCTACAGGAAGCCTGACTTGGAAGCTTCTTGCCGGGAGAGCTGAAAGAAAGCGGGGGAGAGCTCAAGATGAAGCTACATATCTCAACTACTTTGATTGGGACGTGAATTGCATATATGTTCCTGTAGATTTGATCAGAATCTATTCGTGTCCGTGGTTAGGACGGATTGCTTTTGTGAACTAGCGAATCCAAGCTTCCTGCCGGACTACGGGACTAGTGATTTTTGTATGAATAGTGTAAATTCGGTTGGTGCTTTAAAAAAGTTACACCAGGCTTCGGTAGCTAACTGTTGCTCATGAACCATTACCTGAACAAACAGAATAGAATTGTCAGTCACTCCCCGTAATTTTTTAATTACAAATTTCCATTTGAGAGAGCTGCCAATTATATTCAGCTTTTTTGAGAGAGGTCAATTATATTCGGCTGACTGAACTGGTTGGTTACACCTCCAGTTTGGGCTTCAGCAACATGGGCCAGGCGTCAGCTGAGCACATGGTCTTAGAATGCCCTTAAATGACGGTACGTCAGGCCGGATAAGCGTTGCGAGTTACACCGCTACCTCCTGGCCCAACCAAAACACAAACAAAAGCCTGAGAATTTGGGCCTACTTTTGCCACATCCTTTCCAGTAACACCTGGGGTGCCTGGGCTTGCGGATTGCGTCAAGGCTGGGCTATCTGATTTTAATTTTGGGCTCCCAGAATTGACTGAAAGATATGCTTAGGCCGATTTTGAGCATTTTCTATACGGTGGTGTCTAGGGCCCACTATTTTGGTCCAAATAAGTCAGCCGTATGGACCGTCGGATCAAACCAACCCACTCCCGAATGTATGGCATGTGTAAACCCTAAATACTTACTTTCCCCTCCCCTCTCACATACCCCCAAAACCCTAACTCGTCTCTCTCTCTCTCTCTCTCTTTCTTCACCACCGACTTCCCCTACCACCCCCGCAACACCTAATTCACCACTCATGGTCACTATCACCTACCACCGATTTTGCTCTATTGCCAACCACCACTCCCATAATCCATCGGGCCACCTCCCATTGCCAAACTAGTGGGCCGCTCAAAATCTATGACCAGTGAGCCCAGTGAACCCCAAAAGCCAAACCGTAACTCAACACATGTGTTGAAGATGAAGCTTGTTGGTAATGTGACGATTGCCAAAGTTGAAGACGAAGGTGTGACGGCCTTGGAATGTGCGGATCAATAGCTACAAATTAGACCGAAATCAGGTGAGAAATTAGCCAAGTGGAAAATTTCTTTTCGGTACATATTGTTCTTTGATGGGCACATGATATCACACAATATATATTTTTTTAAAATAAGAAAAGATTCTGGAGCACCTCTAAGTCGCATATTCCCCCTGGATTTGCTGATAATCCGTCAACATTGACCAGTTTTATGTGGATTTCGATCAATCACTGACCCTCGGACCTTACTGACGACACCGTACTGTTTTACCTCTAGGAAATTGGCACCGTCTGCCCAGACTAGAACCAGCCAGGCAAAGGGTTTCCAGGCCCTGTTTTGGCTGCAGCGTGCAACCCCTCTTTTTTTGCCCCAAACCCAAAGCATTGTAACTTGGTAAGGCACTCATCACGGTGCAACGGTACAAGGCTGGCTGCTCTGGGGAATTAAGGGTGTGTTTGGTTGAGCTGTGGCTTCTGAAAAAGCTGCTGTGAGCTGTGGGCTGTGGAAAAGCTGCTGTAGGTTGTGGACTGTGGAAAAGCTGTAAGCTGTTTGGTTCAAACAAGTATAAAACTTACCTCCTATCTCTATTTTCCTTGAAACAACTGTGAAACAGCTCTCTATTTTCACCATTTCAAAAAGCAGAAAGCCAAAAGCCAAAAGCAGGGTCCAAGGTGCTTTCAAAACTGTACTACCTAAAAGTAGCTGCTTCTGAAAAGCAGCTTCTGGTTTCCACCCCTTTGGTTGGCTTTTGGCTTTTTGGAAGCAAAAGCAGCTCCCAAAAGCTCAACCAAAGGCACCCTAAATGGCCGGCCTGATGCGCGCGACGAGGACAGGCGTGGGGAAGCTGTATCTGCACACGCTCGGCGCTCGCACAACCACAAAGGGCTTTTCTTTTCTTCTGTTTTTAAAAGTTCTTCTTCTATTTTCAAAAGCTGTTTTTCGATTTTTCTATAATAACTAATTTTAAACAGAGTATCTTTTCAAGATATGATCTACTAGTTAATTATAGTACATACTGTACCGACTTTATTTATATCGGCAAAAACCGCACGTGAGTTTCTATTACTCTGTAATCTCTCGTACAAACAACCCAAAAGCCAAAAACCGCAGCTACAAACTATAAGCTTCAGCCAAAAAGAATATACCCATCTTTTTGACATGATGCTGGGACCCTTGTGCGGTTGTGCCGTGCGCGAGGGTAACTTTTCCCGTCCGGCCGTTGCCCATGGATGGAGAGCCCGGTCACCTCGCGTCGAGACGTCGTGTCCGCCCTTTTATGTTCGCGCTCGGCGGGGACGACCAAGCTAGGGAGTCATGTGCCGATTTAACGAATCGAGCAACTTGGTCACAGTGTTTCGATCGGCCGGAGAAAACGGGTACAAGATAGTAACATACATCTACGGAGATCGATCCATTCGATTTGATGTGTAGAGTCGTTCGGTTGCGCCGTGCTGCCGGGGACGACGGACACAGTTGCGCCTTGGATGAATTGCCAATGGCAGATGGAGGTCATGCATGTTGTGCTTGTTGTGTTCTTGTTTTCTTTATTTTTTTGCTTCTGAACCTTGGTTCTCCAGAGAAGGAAGGCATGCCAACCTATAACCATATACACAATGCCGAGTGAATCCAAATCGCATCATGGCTCATGAGCGCTTCACTTACTCGGAGGGAGATTATTACCATCTGCTGTGCCATGTATTGACAATAGTTGTTGTTTTACTGTATCAAAAAGGATGGATTGGACGCGGCTAGCTTCCCATCTAGCGCAACTGCGCAAGCATGCTTGTGACAACTAAGAGCTCTAGGATTGTTAGGTGTTTTATGTGCCACAGATCCCTAGGATTCTTGCTAGGTAATTTTGCCCTCTTCCCCGAAAGCAGCAACAAATCCACATATTACCGGTCGAGCATTAGAGTTGCTCTTACTAGCCCAACATTTAACTTGTAGCACTGTTGTACAAATTTGCAGTGGGGAAAAAACTCCAGGCTATCATAAATTTGGGAAATTTACATGGATAAAAATATAATAAACATTTTGAACGTAAATTCCTCTATTTTTCTAAAGAAGATAATACGAACAGAAACAAATAGAAGTTTAACAACAGTTGTACCTTCATAACAACAATGGCACGAATTAACAAAGAAAACATTCGCTGAAAGCTGCAAAAAGAAAAGGCAACCCGCAGGCTGCAGCTGAAATACATCTCTACCTGAATGCTCCAAGTTCCTGATCAAATTGTATGGTAAAAGGGAAACAGAGATTTCAGAATGCTATATCAATGTACAAATGGTAAAACATAAGCTATAAACCATAACATGTCCTATAAAAAGAACTTGTTGTTTAGGATTCTTCTGCCCTAGCACCTCCTCTGTTTTTCAGTCCAATTAAGGAATAGCAGAGGGGAGGCTCTTATCTGGACTTTGTTTTTGATAATTGGGGTTGTCATTACAGAAACAAATCAACAAATGGTATTGGGATGTTGCCAAAGATAATTGGAGCTCATGAACCGAAGAAGACGGTGATGCTTGGTTTTCTTTGGGTACGAACGCTGCGTTGCCGTCTACTGAACGGCCAGGAAAGTGCTGCTTGTCGGGGCCGAACTCAGGTGCGCTATCGCTTCCGCTCTCTTTAGGCTTCTGGAACTCTATCTTGTACTGCATTTTGTCATCCTCGTGTGCCGTCCTTGTTGTTGAAATCTTTACGACTGCTTCAGAATCTTTCCGACCATTTACGACCGCTTACGATCACCTCCTGCGGTGTTTCGATCGCGTTGTAGCTCCTCCGATTGCTTCGCCTTTGTGGTCGAAAACCTTCTGCCGAAGTTTCAACCGCTCTTCTATATCGCTGCGCTGCCCTTCCTTCGACCTCGCTCGAATTTCCGTAATCGCAGCTCTCTACGATCATGCAGTGATTCTGCCGATCACTGTTCACCATGTTCGAAATACCCTTCCAACCACATTCACCTCCTTACAATGTGGTTGGAGTCTCTGACCACGTTCAAAGCTTCACAGCGTAGTCGAAACCTGTTCCGACCACTCACTACATGGTCGAAGCCTCTTCCGAGTTCTCACAACGTGGTCAAAGCCTTTACAACATGGTCAAAACCCCTTTTGACCACGTTCAGCGCTTCTTCCAAGTTCTCACAACGTGGTCAAAGCCCCTTCTGACCACGTTCAGCGCTTCTTCAACGTAGTCGAAGCCTCTCCCGACCACGTTCAACTTCACAACATGGTCGAAGCCTTCCAACCACGTTCAACTTCACAACGTGGTCGAACCCTTTCGACCACGTTCGATTCTTCTGACCACGTTGAGCTCTTCTTTGCCGTGGTTGAACGTCTTCCGACCACGTCTAAACTTTCTTTGCATGGTCGTATCACCCTCCGACCACGTCTTCTTCAAGTTTGCCGTGGTCGAACGCCTTCCGACCATGCCTGCTGCTATTTTGCCGTGGTCGAAACCTCTTCCGACCATGTTTGCCGTGGTCGTAAGCTGGTTTCGACCACGCCTACAAGATCACACAATGAAGTCGATACTTAAGTTTTTCTTTTTCTCTTCTTTACTTCTCGCATTGATCTGATTACATGACTCCTCCCCTTTTATACCCGGCTCTACGACTTTTGCTTGGGTTCCGACTACGAGTACAACTCGACTCCGACTATGATTACAGTTCAACTTCGACTTTCGACTTCTGATTACGATCACAATTCGACTTCGATCACTACCAAAATTTGTACACGACTTCTAAACAAAATTATTTACAACATTCTCTCCTTCATCGCTGTAGTTGCCCTCCATGTCGTCGCTACCCGTCTCGTCCGGCTCCTGTTGCTGGGACTGCACGTTTGGCTAGCTCCGTCGTCACAATGCCTTCTGCCTTCTGTACAACGGCAATTTTGATCAGCTTGCGCGCAACCGACTTTTTCAAGTATGAAAACCTTTACATGGAGAGTACAAATTTCAGTTATTACCTTGTTTGTAGCGCTGTCATCAAGCACGGCCGTGGCCGGTGCCGTCTGGCCGGTGCCGGATTTTGCCTGCACGTTTTTCCCTTCACTGCTGTTCCTCTTGTCAAAGTCGTTGCAGCTCTTGCCCTCGAGCTCGCGCTGGGGGTTCTCCTGCTCGGAGGCGGTGACCGCGGCCTTACTGGCACCGGAGGCAGCGCTAGAGCCGCTGCCGCTGCTGGCGAAGTGTTTCTTGCGGTAGATGGCGTCGAGCTGGTGGAAGTAAGGACATGTCTTAGAGTCCTCGGGGCGCCTCTTGTTGCTCTCCTTCACCTTCTTGAAGTACTTGTTGATGTTCTCCCACTTCTCCTTGCACCGTTTCGCGCTCCGGCTGTACCCAATCCTCCGCATGCCGGCGGAGATGTCCTCCCACAGCGGCCCTTTGGGCCGCATGTCCTGGTAGTGCTCGTCCTTCTCCATCCGCAGCTGGATCAGCGCCTGGACCTCCTCCTTAGGCCACCGCGACGTCGCCCCGCTGCTCTCTCCTCCTGCCCAGCTCTCCTCCACCTTCGGCTGCACGGGCACTAGCTGTAGTGAGGCGGCTGCCGCGTCGTGGTGAGGCATAGGAGGGGTGTGTGCCGGCATTGGTTTGGGAACGGCGACGGTGCTGGAGGGAGGGAGCTGTACGGACTGCCCGCCGACTTGCTGGAGGAACGCGATCAGCGCGGCGTCGCGGGAGGCCGCGGCGGTGCGCTCCTTGGCGAGCTCCTCCCGCTCGCGGTTTATGCGGGCGGCCTTCTTCCGCTGCCATGTCTCCTCGCGCGCGGTGCGCTCCCCCTCCCACTTGTCAAGCGTCTCCAGGAACAGCCGCTGCATCGCTTCTTGCTTCTCCGTGACCTGCTTCATCATCCTCTCAAAGAGCGCCATCATACTCTTGTTGCTCCCGCCGTCGCCGCTCGTGAGCTTACCAAGGCCCTCCTCTTCCTCGTCGTTGGACTCATCGTCCGACTCTGACTCCGAATTCGACGAGAAGCTGAGGTCCGGCAGGCTGGCGCCGCGATGGGCTAGCACCGCAGGCTCCATCCGGGCCATTGCTAACGGCTGAAAATCTTGCACCGTCGCGGTGTAGGCGGCGGTTGCCATGGCCGTGACCTGGTGCTGCCGCGGGGCCGCGGCGTGGAGCGCTTCGAGCTGCGAGAAGAAGCGGTAGCTCTTGCCGTCCTGCCGCCCGGCGCGGCCTTCCTTGGTGCGCTTGTAGTACTTGTCCACGTTCTCGAACTTCTCCTTGCACTTCTTGGCGCTCCTATGGTAGCCCAGCTCCGCAAGCTTCCTGCAAAATGTCCAGCGACACGGCCGCAATTGTCAGTCATTTCTTGCTTTCACGTCTCAACAAAAAGGCTTAAGGCACAACAATGAAGACATGAAGTGGTGATACAAAATTCCAGTATATACACACAAAAGTATCTTTCGTTTAGCATAGCGAGTCAAAACTTGACATTCCTTGGCAGCCCTTTTCTTCTTCCCCTGAAAGAGACTGAAGATGGAAGGAATTGGAAGTAGGGACAGGCAAAGCGATGGAGAGTATACGCAGTACTGTATTAGGGGTCAGAAGAAGGGATGTGATGATATCTAGTTGATGGCATTGTAAGCGGAGAAAAGGAAATAAATTAAGGTGCGTTCACTGAGCGGCATCGGGATGGGAGCAAAAGGCTTCCTTCCTCTTTTTCCCAAAAACTAGAGCGCATCAAAGTTTACAAAAGAAGAGAAGAATAGGCAAAACAGTGCAGACAGCAGCTGCTGCTGTGTCTGTGTGGCATGCTCCTGGACTCAACAACACTCACACCGTGGCATACGGTTCCCGGGCGCCGAGATTCTTACCTACCACCACAACCCTAGCACAGAAATCGAGAAGCATAACGTCAAAAGAACCGAGAACAGGTGTGGTAAAGATGGTAGGATAATTCGCCATCATTTCACGCAGGACTGATGGTGAATTCCGTGAAACCGTTAGCAGCATTCCGCACGGAAAGGAAAATTAGTGCTCGCTTTTTCTTACATGGAGACCTCCTCCCAGACGGCCGCCTTGAGGCCGGCGTTCCGGAAGGCGGCGTCCATTTCCGACCGGATCCTGATGAGCGCCAGCGTCTCCTCGCGCGGCCACCGGTTGCCGGGCCCTCCCGCCTCTCTGACGCTTCCGCCGCAGCCGACGTCGACCAGCATGTCGTTGTAGTGGAAGTTGACGGCGGCGGAGCCGGCGGCTGGAAGTTCCTCCAAACTCGTCCCCGGCGGCGGTTGCGGTCGCATCGGAGGCGGCATGCTGCTGACAGACACGGGCCCGGACGCCGGCGCCGGCGAGAACGAGACCATGTCGGTCGTCGGCGCCTTGTACGGTGACCCAGCGCCGCCCTGGTTATGCTGCATGGCCTGGCCACCACCACCTTTCCCTTCCTGCCCGAAACACAAAATTCTGTTGATCTATCTCACAAGACCGGGGTTAAGTAATAAAAATTGTAGTACCACTCTACCAGTACTGCCACTTGTTGCTTCTCTCGTCTCCTACAAGTACGTACTACCAACTAGTAGTCTAAGAGAGCAATTTAGGCACTGGATTGCGGACAATTCTTGCTTCTGCACCCCTCTCTCTGCGTCTAAGCTTTTTCCCGTCTCTCCCTCTCTCACTCACGCGCACACACAGAGAAAGTGGGTGTGGCAAGGAAGAATTAACAGGACTTACAAGTACTTCTGACGGCGGAGACGAGGGAAATTGGAAACAAGGGACTGTGTAGCTATGGGAGGAAGAAGGGAGACGATGGTGAAAAATATGGGGTCATGGTCTCATGGACAATTGGAAAGGGGCAAAAGAGGGTGTGGGAGGCACAGGCAGAGAGAGCCAAAGAGCCCCTACAAAGGGGAGGGCGTTTTGTACATGTGTACACCACACTAGTGCTCCAAGACATATATATATATATATATATATATATATATATATATATATATATATATATATATATATATATATATATATATATATATATATATATATATATATATATATATATATATATATATATATATATATATATATATATATCTCTCAACAAAAAAGATGTGCAAGTTCCAAAGAGCAAAGATATCTATGTTTTGATCCATCGGATTTCGTTTCATTAATGTAGGGACACTATAAAAGAGGTTATACTAGACGGCTACATCACAAGCGGTTCATATGGAATCGTCTATACTTAAACTATCATAGACGGTTTATACATCACAGACGGTTCGTGTTAATAACCGTTTGTGAACTTTGTCATTTGCAGATGGTTATCAACATGAATCATCTGTGATAATTGAGACATCACAGACAGTTCGTATAAAAAACAGTCTCTGATATTATAGACATCACAGATAGTTCTTATAACAACCGTAGATCTATAGTAGCGCTAATAATCAAATTTGACACACATTTGTTACATGTATAGCATAGATGGACCAAAACTGGATGTACGTTAAGAACTGTGTGAGTAAATAGTACATTAATGGCGTGTCTACTTTTAGAAGAGCGGCCAAGCTGGATATGTTGAAGAAGAGGATGGAATATATGTACTATCCATACATTGATTATGATAATCTAAAGATGTTTAGCAACTCAACGCAGATCGAAGTTCACTTGATTCAAAGGGTTTTTAGAAATGGGTACAAATATTGGACCAGTCATGGTGAAGAGAAAATTACACAAGAAGGTAGTCATGACATCGTCGAGAGAGACAACGATATGCAGGTTGTGGACTGTGTTTTCGATGAGGATAGTTCACAGGATGACAATCTAGATCAGATATTACGTGATGCAGAAGAGAACTATAGTGAGAGAGAGTTTGATAAATTCGAGGGCTTGATAGAGGACTCGAAGAAACCTTTGTTCCTGGGCTGCAAGCTGTAATACATGAGGTTGTCATCCGTTTTAGAACTGCTAAAATTGAAATCAAGCAATAGTTGGTCCAACAAGAGTTTCACGGTATTGTTAGGTTCCCTAGCGAAGATGCTTTCAAAGGGAAATGTGTTGCCGAGAACAACCTACCAAGCCAAGAAGATTTTTTGTCCATTGGGAATGGAAGTAGAAAAAATACATGCATGTCCGAATGATTGTATCCTCTACCATAAAGAGTATGCTAGCTTAGATGTTTGTCCGATGTGCAAAATATCCCGTTACAAGCGTAAAAATGACTCCGATGATGGGAAGGGCATCGAGGTGAAGTAAGGACCTCCTGCTAAGGTGTTGTGGTATCTTACTATAACTCCCCGTTTAAAGCATTTATTTGCAAACCACAAGGATGCAAGATTGATGTGTTGGCACTCGGAGCAGCGTAAGAAAGACAGAATGATAAGCACACTGCTGATTTTGCCTAGTGGAGGAACATCGATAGGATGTTTGTAGACTTCAGTGTGGAACTGAGGAATATAAGGTTTGGGTTGAGTACAGATGGAATGAATCCTTTTGGTAATATGAGCAGCTGACATAGCACCTGGCCCGTGACTCTGTGCATGTACAACCTTCCTCCTTGGCTGTGTATGAATTGGAAGTATATTTTAATGTCACTACTTATCCAAGGGACGAAGCAACCTAAGAACGATATTGATGTGTACCTAGCACCATTGATGGAAGATCTTGTAATACTATGGAACTAAGGGGTACATGCGTGGGATGCGAACAAACGAGAGAACTTCACTCTACGGCCATATTGTTCTGCACCATTAATGATTTTTCTACCCTTGGTAACCTGTCAGGGTTGAGTACAAAAGGATCCAAAGCCTGTCCGCACTGCTTAGATTATACCGAGAGTGTGTGGTTGAACAACTCGTGCAAAACTGTGTACATGTGTCACCATAGATTCCTTTCAAAGTATCACCCATACCGCAAGATGAAAAAATAATTTGACGAGAAAAAGAGGATGACTCAGTACTGTGTCACTATCGTGGACCTCAAATGTGTAGGATACGAAGACGAACCATTCGTACTTGCGATGCAAGTTGTTCAAATATTTTATGTAATCAACCCGGCAAATAAGAAGCACCATGTAGTTTTTCATGGAAAAAGGATTGTCGAAGTTGAGAATGTTGTGGATGAGGAAGAGTACAATCAATTTGATGAGTTGCCTCCATTCGGAGATGGCATCAGGCTCGAGGAAGAACAAGGTGATGAAGTAAGCTATATGCGTGTCGATCATCGTGAAAAACTGTATTTAAAAGAAAATAGCCAAGTGTAATAAATGATCCCACACAGCCAGCTCCTATTTGGAAATTATTGCAATGTAATCATAATTAGGAAAGTCGGCATGTAATTATGGAACTATATTCTATTGTAATTGTAATTGGTTCAGTAACTAAGAAATAGTTATATTTATGATTATGCTTGCGTTTTTCATATTGCAAGGCCAGCATGCATTTCTTGTGGCTAGATGAAGAATAGGGAACTATCCGAGGTGGTTTATCAGAACAAACCGTCTGTGATAATACTATCATAGATGGTTCTATAAAATAACCGTATCACAGACGGTTCTTTCCGAGGTGGTTTATCGGAACAAACCGTCTGTGATAATACTATCATAGATGGTTCTATAAAAGAACCGTATCACAGACGGTTCCATAAAAGAACTGTCTGTGATAGTATTATCACATACGGTTTCATAATAGAGCCGTCTGTGATAGTTTCCCTATAAATATACCTCAAGGATAGGTTCTGCTCGCAAAGTCCTCACTCACGCACTCTGTCTCTGCCGCCCCTGCTAGGTTTTGCTAGATCTAACTGCTCACTCGCGCGCGATGCCGCCACTCCCTCCCAACACCGCCTCTCCCTCCCGTCGCCATTCGCCTCTCCCTCCCAACGTCGGCTGCCTCTCCCTCCCGACGCCGGCCACCTCTCTCTCATGATGCTGCCTCTCCCTCCTGACGACGGCCACCTCTCCCTCCCGATGCTGGTTGCCTCTCCTTCCTGACACTGGCTGCCTCTCCCTCCCGACGTCGGCCACCTCTCCTTCGTACGGTACGAAACCCAAATCCCACAGTGGGTTCGGATATTAGCTCAATGATGATATTGGTCTAATACCTCATGCTATATAGTACTTCATGATATATGCTTCACTTGTCAGCTACAAGATCTAATCTCAATAGTTGGCTAAATTGTTTTGTGATCTTTAGTACTTCATGATATATGCTTTCACTTGTTAGCTAGAAGATCTAATACTAAAATTGGATATTCAAGCTTCAGCTATAAATTGTTGCTATTACTGTCATTTGTCAATCTTGTGGTCTGTCTCAATAGTTGGTTAATTTATTTTGTGATCTTCAGTAATTGACTAATTTGGTTTATGACCTTTAGTACTTCATGATATATGCTTTACTTGTTAGCTATAAGATCTAATACTAAAATTGGATATTCAAGTTTGAGCTCTAAATTATTACTATTACTGTCATTTGTCAATCTTGCGGTTTATCTCAATAGTTGGCTAATTTGTTTGTGATCTTCAGTAGTTGGCTAATTTGTTTTATGACCTTTAGTACTTCATAATATATGCTTCACTTGTTAGCTACAAGATCTATTTGGAATGACATGTTACTGTTCCAAAGGGACCTTGTAGCAATAATATATGCCACATAGACCTTCAAAGGGCACGAAGTAAGTTACACACTCCAGTGTGTCAGGTTCAATGAACTTAAAACACTGGTGTGTGTAATTTGATTTATAGAACTTTGTTTTATGATATTTAGTATTTCATGATATATACTTCACTTGTTAGCTACAAGATCTATTTGGAATGGCATGTTACTGTTCCAAAGGGACCTTGTACCAATAATATATGCCACATAGACCTTTAAAGGGCATGAAGCAAGTTACACACTCCAGTGTGTTAGGTTTAATGAACTTGAGACACTAGTGTGTGTAATTTGAATCATAGAACTTTGATTAATGATGTTTTTAGGACCGTCCCTCTTGAGAAGCCCCCAAACGAACAGATTATGACATTAGGAGATGTTGTCCACACATTCATCTAGTGGCTCAAGAGGGATATTGCCCTCAACTCGTCCGTGCCGCGATCTCCACATCCAGTGGCCCAAGAGGGACATCGCCTTGGACTTGTCACATCAGCTCCCGTGGCTCCACCTCCAGGTCTGGTTCTAAAGCCTATTGCATCAGCTCTCGTGGAGATGACGCCAAAAATGTATCATAAGCGAGGCAGACCCAGCCAAATAAGATTAAGGCGCCTCTCGAGCAATGGAAGTTCATTCTTGGAGTGTCGTTGGTCCCCGAGTCACAATTACCTAGGCTTGGACTGGTTTGCAATACATTGCATACCTAGTACATGCAGAGGTCCAACATGAAGCCAAACTGGCACAGTGGATTCATTGTGAGATACACGGAGGCGTATTTCCTCTATGACTCAGGCTACTTCGTCGTAACCTTCGAAGACTTATTATTACTATTCAACCTCGATGAACTCAGTGCCTTAATTCTACGATGCTGGACACTATAAATGTACTGTACAATAAAGTTCTACATTCATGTCATACCGATAAATTTCATTACTCTTTGCTTATGTATAGATATATGATCCAACAAGTCTGGCGATTCATCAACGATAATGCATCCTTTGTCCAATATTACATAACGAGCGGATTGATTGCTCACAGTGACAAGGATTACATCATGGTACTCTTCAACCAAGGGTAAGTGCTTCACTAGTTGCCATACAAGTTTCATTTGTACTTTATACGCAACATGAACTTAGGATTAATCACTATGGTGACACACATGACTAGGTCTCACTGGATTTTGATTGTGATTGTACCAAAGTGGAGCAAGGTAATATACCTTGATTCCCTACTTAGGAGCAACCACGACTTCACTCGTATGCAGCAAGCAATTGTTAGGTAAACTCATTTCCTCCATACATAACTCTATTGTAATCTTTTCTTCGTTTGCAATGGCTGAGGCTAACTTTTTTAGAACCACGTAGGTTGTTTACTGCTTATGTTGCCCAGGGAGGGAGACACAAGGAATCCAACGACACACTACGACACAGGACGCGATTTTCGGTACCCACTACAACATAACAATCATATATCACACTTCGTTATAATGCCTCTAAAATTGACAATATCTATATATGTAATTCTATTTTTGCAGTGCCACCAGCAGTTACAGGGCAACGTATGTGGATTCTACATTTGTTGCCATATGAAGGAAATCATGGACGCTAAGACGAATGATCCAGAGGTTTGTCAATCTTTCAATAATTATTATTTTTTGATTATATATATGTATACACACACATGCTAATTAATGACTTAACATTACTCCTAGCGATAGCGTGTGGACTTTGATGAAAGTACATTTGATCTTGACAAACCATTGAAATTCGAGGAAACCTCTCTCAATTCTTGCTAGTAGAGGTCATAAACAAGACTGGAGAGTTCCACCCCAGCAATGGTGATTAGATGTTGAAACATTGGATTCAATTGTAATAACTCAATTGTGCTTAATCAAATAATTCATTCAATTTAATTCATTTGTGAGATCTGTGTAACAATTGTCATGCTATATATGTGATCTGCTTGTGTTGTTTCATTCATCTGTGAGATTTATGTAATGATTGTCCTATGCTATATGTACATGATCTTGCTTGTTTTCAGAGGGCGTGGCTAGCATATTTTGAGGCTAGCCGAAAAAGAGCAATCAACATCGCTGTTGAAATAGCTATCATATATATATATATATATATATATATATATATATATATATATATATATATATATATATATATATATATATATATATATATATATATATATATATATATATATATATATATATATATATATATATATATATATATATATATATATATATATATATATATATATATATATATATATTATATAGACGGTTTGGAACACTGAACCGTCTGTGACATGCATGGTATCACAGATGGTTAATACAAAAACCATCTGTGATAGTCACATACTCACATATCACAGACGGGTTTTCAAAAAAAATGTCTGTGTTGTAAGTTATCACATATGGTGTGGGAGCCGTCTGTGATAACTAGTTGTTATCACTGACACATAAATGTAGACGGTTCAGAAACCGCCTGTGATAACAATTTTGACCGTCTGTGATAACACTGCCTTTAGTAGTGAGATAGGCAATACATTGCATCTATCTCTAGGCAATACATTGCATCTATCTCGAAATATATTTATGTTTTAGTCATATGATTTGTTTTATAAATGTTAGAGATAGAGAATGCACTATATCTATCTCCCGACGGAAACATAGTGACACACTTAGAGATAGAAAATGCACTATATTTATCTCTTGGCGGAAACTTAGTGACACACTGAAAAAAGATTTATGTTTTAGTCCACATACATTATTCATTTTGTAAATGCTAGAGATATGGAATGCACTACATCTATCTCCCAAACACAACCAATTTTGCAAGGAGAAAAAAAATCCATTGATAGATACAAGACCTTTGATGACATCAACAAAGCATAGTCCATACTGCCATGGGAGAAGATATGGTGAGAGATGCAAGGGGTTTGATGACGTAAAAAAAATGTCTAGGGCATGAAACATAAGAACGTCTCCATCCATTCCATCTCTACTTTTGAATCTACTAAGAAAAGATTGAACTGAAGTACAAATTGTCAAATCTCTCGCCTTTTCCACCTTGGGATTGGACAATGGCGGTTGAGCTTGTGAGCTTAAAGGTATAGTAATAGATACAAAAAGTTTGATCACATAAGAAATGGCTAAGTGTGTAAAGCGTAAGAGCATCTCTATCCGTTCCATCTCTTCTCCTATTCTAACTTATAAATATTTTTCCATGGGACTTGCTCGACATACTGACATCCACATCGTATCCCTATCTCCACCTTTCCATGTGGGAAGAGACTATGCACTTGGTAGCTGATCTTGCGAGGCGGGAAGGTATGGTAATAGATGCAAGAGGTTTGATGACATCAACGAAGGCCACCATATGAAACTCAAGAGCCTAGCTATTTCATCTCTTTCCCTGAATAAAAAAACTTTTTTGACCCTACATGACGTACTAACGTACACATCCTTTCCCCCTCTACCTTTCCACATGGGATCCACCTGGTGCGATTAATGAGGGTCGACCACATCAAATCCATCTCTCTCCGCCTGTTTTTGGACCCAGCCATGGCATCAACGCAATGCTATCTACCACAAAAAGAAAGAGAATTGTGCATGTAAGACACCCCTACAAAGGAGAGGGTGTTTGGTGCATGTGTACACTACTCTAGTGCATGAAGACATACATATTTATCTCCCAACCAAAAAAAGATATGTAAGTTCCAAAAAGAAAAGATATCTATGTTTAGGTCCGCAGATTTCATTTCATTAATGTTAGAGACAGGGAATGCGTTGTATATATCTCCCAACAAAAACATTCATGTATAGAAAGAAAAGATATTTATGTTTTAGTCCATATGATTCTTTTCATAAATGTTAGAGATAGGGAATGAGCTATATCTATCTCTTTGAAGGACCATATGAGAAGATCCTAATTTATGATGTGATAAACCATTACAATTTGGGAGATTTGGAAATTCAATTGGTAGTGTTGTTGATCAATCAGGGAAGGCCGGTCAGACCGGTAGAGTGCCACCAGTCTGACCGGTTGTGTCAGTCGTCAGATTGCTTGGGTAGATCGGTCAGACCGGTTGGTGTCAACGGTCTGACCGCCCAAGGGTTGGCGGTCTAACCGACTAAGGAATGTCCAGATCATGACTTTCGGTCAGAATTCATATTTGTGTGAGTATGGTCAGTGGTTTTATGTTGCATGAGCTATGTTACAGCTAACATGGGTCAAGTTATGAAGAACTTGGGTCTAGAAACGATTTCTTTATCTTTGCAGGGTCGTTTGGAATAAACTGTGGTCATCGGCGAGGATCGGGGCTAGACTCATAGAGGAGTTGAGGCCCAGAACGATCGAGGATGCCGGGTGAGACAGTGAGCTCAAGCATGGCACGAGAAAGGCGAGAAATGTGGAAGACGAGTTCGAACGACGGGATGGCACTATGTAGCTTGGACGTGCCAAGTGAGCCATGGCTCGGTGGAACCGAGATGGGAGAGATCGATGATGCGTGACAAGCTAATAGTGCACCTACATATGGCAAGCATTACGATTGCTTACAATGGATGGTGATGACCGGGTCAACGAAGGGTATTTTGGCTAAAATCGCAACGCATGAGTGACACTTGGCAGAGCAGTTTAGGTCAAAGTGATATTGATTTGATCAAGATGGATGAAGGCTAATGGTTTAGCATATTAGAGCTTATGTGCTTTGAAAAACATGCATAAGTGAACTGTGTCAATAAAATCCGTGTATGTAAGGTTAACAGGTTCCTCCATTATAATAAGTGAATAGTATCCACTAAGGGGTGAATGTGGCTAGTTAGCCTATCTATAAAAGGGGGTTGGGATGGAGATATGTGGTTAACCATCCAACCTACATCTCTTGTGCTTTGTTGTTTTAGGGTTAGGGTTTTGAGTAAGTGGTATGCTCTCTGTCCTCCAAGGTGGAGTGGGTGTAAAACTTTTTTTCCTCAAGCAGCACTAGATTCAATATTTGATCATTCTCATGTCTATCTTTTTTCTTGATTGATTTGCTCTTAATATGGTTGGTTTTTCCTCTCCTCATTCCTTTTCTTGATCTTGATGTGTCAAGGATGTGTAAGAGATGAAGATAACCTTTGAGAATCATTCTTCACCCATCTAGGTGCATTGGTAGCAAATTCATCAAGAAACTCGGTTTTGTATGTTTTTTATTCAGCTTAGGTGCATCATTACTTAAAACTCAAAAAGGTCTGAATTTTGACATGGGTTTTTGCGATCCATGGATGGAATAGGTTCCTGAGACCTTAAGCAAAGTTTCACAGCTTTTAGATCATTCAATCAAAAGTTATGTGGATTTGAAATTTCAAACCCGTGCTAATTTTATTGTTTATAAGCCTAAAAATACTATTCATAGTGGTCAAACCGCCCCTTGGTTGGCGGTCAGACCACCCCCTGGTTGGCGGTCAGACCTCCAGAAGCTAAGTTCTTCGAGATTTTGTGTTTTTGAGTGATTAGCTGTGGATTTTTGGTAGTGGATTTGATTCTCAGTGACTCTGTAGTTATTTGAGAATATAATCCAGAATATGCGGGGGGAAATTTTAATTAGCACCATTCACACCACTCTGTTGCCTTTCCAGTCCTACACTCTTGATGGAAACGTGGTGACGCATTGAAAGAAAAAATGTTTATGTTTTAGTCTACATGATTCGCCTCATAAATGTTAGAGTTAGGGAATGTGATATATCTATACCCCAATGGAAACATATTAACTTACAAAGAGGAAAGATATTTATGTTTTAGTTTGTATGATTCATTTCTTAAATGTTAGAGATAGGAAATGTGCTATATCTGATAGGAAATGTGCTATATCTATCTCCCAATGGAAACATATTCATGTAAAAGAAAAGAAATTAGTCCATATGTGTTCATTTTGCAAATGCTAGAGATGGGGAATGTGCTATATCCATCTCCTAACAAAAAGTTTTTTGAAGTTCCAAAGAGAAAATATTTTATTCTCTACTCCCTTGGATTCCTTTCATAAATATTAATATTTCAGGGACTACGCACGTGGTAGTCGATCCTGTAAAGTGAGAAGATATGGTAAATAGCTTTGTTGACATTAACAAAACATAGTCAATTTTAGAGGAGAGAAGATCATGTGATAGATACAAGAGCTTTTATGACATCATAGTCGATGTTGTTAGGAGAGAAGATATGGTTATAGATGCGAAAGGTATGATGACATCAAAAAAGGCCAGTGCATGAAACACGTCTCCATTTGTTCCATCTCTCCCCTGGCATTAATTTTTTAGAATTTTTTTGTACTGATTTACACATCCTCTACCCCTCTCCACCTTGGGATTGCACAAGTGCTAGTTGATCTTGTGAGGCGTGAAGATATGGTAATAGATAAATGGGATCATTCTTTTGGGTTGTGGTTTATGTTTAAAAATTTTGAATTCTAGCTATTTGTGAAAGAGTGTATAGAGAGTGACTTTGGCCAATATAGCTGAAGTTGATACAGTGTCTACTACAATCGACTTGTAGACCCTACCTTGAAAAGGCAACCCGTTTGAAAACTAGTTACTGTAGCATAAGTTAGAAGCCAAAAAGAACAACCCCACAAGCTTGATAACATCAACAATAACTAACTGTGTAAAACTTAAGAGCATCTCCACCCATTCCATATCTCCCCTGACTTCAATTAAAAAACTTTTTCTATGGAAAGGATGGCACAAAGGGGGCGGGTATTGCGGGGAGCTCACTTGATGAGGACATCCCAAGCTTTGCAACTATTGTTGATGATTCCCATACTATTATTGATCCCCAAGCTCTATTAAACTTCTGGAGATGCATATCAGGTCCTATGACAAGAGCTAGAGCTAAGCAAGTACAACATGAAGTGACTTCTCTTCTTATTGAATATACTTGTAATATATTTGAGAATTGATTTCTTCCTAATGAGAATACTTTATTTGTGTTTAGGTTTATTCAGGAAGAAGCTAGATGCATTCAGCTCAAGCCAAGGGAGGGGAGGGCCCATGCAGCGACCCAAGCCCACCCTCCATCCCTGGTGGGCCAAAAGGGAGTTCATGGCAAGCCCAAGCTGCTGGGAGAACAAGTATCCATGTTCAAACAACTCAACTTGAGCCAAAAGAGCTTAAAAGGATGGATTGAGGTTTCTAGCTCAATTGAGGAGATCACATGGATTTAATTAATGGGCCTACATGCCATAAGTTGTAATAGGTCCTAATTGGGACATGTATCTATTTTAGAACATTTTCAAGTTTTAAAATAATTTAGTGTTAGATTAGGCTTAGAAGCCAAATTGGCCACTTGGGCCAACTAGAGGTTAGTTGGGCTTAGCCCATATGTGTGGGGAAGTGTCTCACACATCTATAATACCCTAGGGAGGGGCACTGCACTATTCACAATGAATTTTGAAGAAAACAATCAGATTGCATATTGCATTGTTCTAGGGTTTGTGCAAGCCGCTGGCTGTCCCCCTTGGAATTGTGCGTTTCTCCCATGATTTTCTTGCTTGTTCTTGATTGAATTATAGGGAGATCATCCCCATTTGGTTGTGGTAAAGTGGATTCAACCATAGCGTGTGGTTCAGCCAGTTCTTTTGTCATAGGTCATTGCATTGGCTTCAATTGGCTTCGTCAATTCGTTGGGTTTCACGGTGTATCCTAGATTCTAAGTTGTGAAGATCAGGTACTCCGCATCATCACTTGTGCTCCCACCCTGACGTAAACCTAATGGGGGGAGAAGCCTCCCCCATCCTCACTCCATGGGATCCTTGGCCCCATGAAGATCCCCATGTGATTATAAAAACATGTTAAATGTAATTATAAAATGTTTTAAAACTTTAGTCCTCAATATATAAGTATATTTATGTATACTTTTCTCCAAATATAGATTCAAAAGTTAAATCCTAATGTACAGTTACAAGTTTTAGTCCAAACATGTAAGATATGAACACATATTGCAAAGTTTAATATCTCAGTGTACAAAATATGATTGTAACTGTTTTTCACACAACATTGCTTTCGATTTACTCTCGTGTGATGTTGTATAGGAAATTGTCATTCTGAGCTTTTCCCCTTGAGGACTGTGTTGGTTGCAGGGTGGCTCTACTGCTCTAGACGTATTTGCTGTGGAGTGGATCCAGTCTGGGCTAATACATTTTGGCACTACTGTTTCATACTATGGTTTTCTCAGTGATGGTAAGATGGTAGCTTGATGTAAGAATCAATGATTCAATTTAGTTGTCTCAATTCAACTTTTGTTGACTATGATCATTCTGAAGCATGCATGAACTGATATTAGTGTTATATATGCTAGATCAAGAAAAACTAGCATAAATTTGTGCTAATATATTTGTGATTCATTGATTTAGTTGGTCATTATACAATGAATGTACTAAAATTTTGAAGTAATATGCTTAATTCATCATTCGGATTGGAGTAAATATCTGTCATCTGATATATATTTAGCAATACATGACAACTAATGAAATATTTCATATCTAGTCCAAGGCCACCTTCACAACAAACAATTAATCTGCATGCCATGTCCACTTACTTCAGAGTTCAGACCTTAGGGCTGAAATGGTTTTTTGCCAGTATACTTTTCAGCCAGATCATAAATTTTTCTTTCTGAACTGCTTCACTTAACTACCCGTGTGCCCTATACCTAGAATCCCATCCTCCTGATTCTAAAAAGATTCAGAATGGCAGTAGTAAATGAAATAATGAACTACATTGTCCACATACATTTTCAGTATGTTGTTATATAGTCACTGTATCATATGTAATTGCATATGCAGTTTTCTGTAAGATTGGAATCCTTATCTTATTTCTATGCTGCAACAAAACTTTGTTGTTTTATTGCAGTTCTGGAACTTTCTGATAAATATGAAAAGAGATTTGGTCCCCTTCGGTACTTTATGGCTGGATTTTTGAAAATTTTGTGTTTACCCAGCTATTTCTATGAGTTGGAGTATCTTCCTATGTCAGAAGAGATGGTTGGGAAGAGAAAGAACAAAGAGCAGGACAAGATTGATTTGACAGACCCCTATACTGACATAATGCGCAGATCAAAAAGAGAAGGAATCCCCATAGCTTCCAGTTTATCAAGCATTGACTCTATTATAACTCCTAGTAGGATGTCAGTGGGAGACTTTGACACATCGGGCAGCACGGTGGCAAGCGGCGAGCCATCAGAGTATGTTCGCGGTCTTGACCAGAAAGCCAAACGTTTGTCCCTGGGCAGAAGCAACATAGTTTCAGAACCAGAAGAAGTATTGCACCCTCAATCCCATCATTCAGCAAATACAAACAGACCAAGGACCAGGTCTAAAACAAGAGACAAGATCACAAGAGTAGTTCAGTTGGTTTGGCTGCTACTAATGACACTCGCTTGCCTTGGACAGCCCCATCAATGCATGATAAAGAAGATATTGTTACACGCGACGGCGGAGGAACGATGAAGTAAACAAGATCAATCGCAGAGAGACACGAGATTTTAACGTGGAAAACCCTCCCAATGCGAGAGGGAAAAAACCACGGGCGCCAGCCAGCAACAATCTTCACTATATCGGGGTGAGGTTACAACGCCGGGGATTTACAACTCTAATTCCCTATCCCAAACGGCGGCTTACAGGAAATATATATATCATGAAAACCCTAATTCGACTAGGATCCGGCTTAGGGCCGGAGCGGAGCGGAGTCCAGAAGCCGGCCTTATTGATGTGTAGAATTTGGATCACAAATCAACAGATATTTCTTCGACGATATCAGATCCAGGGCCTGTTTGGGACTCTGAACCAAGGTGGGACGCTGGCCCAAAATGGGACACTGAACCAACCTGGGATCCTGAACATCCCTTTGGACTTCCTGCGCCACCACAACATGCAGAAAGTGGAGTGTCAAAGGAACTTGTTCCGAATTTAGATGAGAAGTGGGTTGTAAGAAAAGGGCACTTTCTTAGCGTTCTAATATGCAACCACTCATGCAAGACAGTGCAGAGTCTGAGTTCTCAGGTTGTTGCACCTAAAGCTGAGCATGACGATAACAGCTTAGACTTGCTTTTAGTTGGTGGCAAGGGAAGATGGAGGTTGTTAAGATTTTTTGTACTCCTGCAATGTGGTCGTCATCTTTCTCTACCATATGTGGAATATGTAAAGGTAAGATGTGGTTCCCTTCGCTGGCGTTATTTCATTTTCTGTTCTTAGTCCGTTTTGAAGAGCTTTTGATTGGAGTCATGGCAAATCTATTTTTTGTGGATTTTTTTTGTTACTGCAGCTACTTTACTGTCATATGCCTTTTGTGCTTCCTTAAGGGCATTCGACTGTATTCATGGCAAATCTATTATTTATGTGTGTGTAGACATGTCTCGAATTAAATTTGTGTCACGAAATCATAGCAAATCTTATTTGATAGTTCATAATTTTGCATATAATCTTGTTCATTTTTTGTTTCTGATTCGAGACATTTAATTCTTTCGAGTGACTGAGGTGCATGCATTTTGTTATTTCCATTCTCAGGCATTGGTTGCCAGCACCTATAACACACAGCAATTTAGGTCTGGCTTGTGTGCAGTTGTATAATAGTGTAGCAAGGCTTGCTTTACTCCTTATTCCATAGTGCATAAAAATATAACAAATCTGCAATAGCTAGGTCTTAATTTTTAATCAATGTTCTACCATTACATTGGTTAAATCAGTAAAGCTCAGGCCTGGCACAAACACTCACAATGGTTGCGGTATAGATGGCGAGCTTCGTCGTGTCAAGGCGCAGGTACTATGCTCTTTGCTACCAGAACAATGCAGGCTTATTGGCCGACAGTGCACACAACCTTTGTAAGAGCTGTAAATCTTTCAGACTTGACAAGTTTTGAAGGGGTATATCTCCGTTTACACTTCTGTTGACTGATTTCGAGGTGTGTTTATATAAACTTATGTATATCTCTGCTTGCAAGGGTGAATTTGAGGTATTGGTTGTGGGTTCAGAACATGCATGAGGTATTGCTTGTGGGTTCAGAACATGCATTTAGTTTGGGCTGGACCACCAGCAATGTTGTGAGGTTTCCTGTATATTTGAGCTTTAAGAAGGGTATATTTGAATTTTTTGGATAATCCTTGTTTTTTCTGTTTTGTATCTGTATGTAATTACAAATTTATGACAAACTTAACTCAATAACTTGCAATCCATAGAGCAGCTGAAATGGTGGTCTCCAAAATCAAAACTGGCAGTTTTGAGGGGTTCAATAATCTACCATGCATGCAACTCCTGGTGTGAAGTCCCTTCGATTTTCTTTGCATTTTTGTGATTTGATCTGGTTTAGTTACCTGAACAGAGGGTGCCTGCTTCTTGTATTGCATAATTTTGTGTACTCTTGCCACAGATTTATGTGACTGCATAATTCATCGGAGGGCCAAGGCGTTCATGGATCTAGGGGAGGTGATAGGGAGGCGGAGCGTGGGGAAGAGGCACCGATGTCGACGTATGGGGAGGAGGAGGGGACGGTGGCATGTGGGGAGGAGGAGGACGCAGTGGCGTGTGGGAAGGGAAAGCTGGATCTAGACGGGCTCGACCAGATCCAGTTAGTGGAAGCGGCGGTAGGGGAGGGCTGGCGATGCGTGTGGAGGGAAGGGGAAGGAGGGGTAGGGGGAGGAGGAAGCGATGGCATGTGGGAGGAGGAGGCAGTGCGGGGTAGGAAGAGAAAGCGTACGAATGAGCGAGAAGGGAGCGAATAGGACAGTCGTTGCTAGCCCACTTGTCGGCGTAGAAAGGATTAGAGGTGCGTGAATCATTTTTTAGAAGGGGGAGGGGAAAGAATGTACAAAACGTACAACTCACCAACTCTCTCTTTTAAGTAGTAGAAATAACTGGCACCGCTTACAGGGGTGCATGTCGACCTACTTGGCCTCACGGTTTTGACTTCCTCTCTAAAAAAAGATGTGGGTCACACCAAAGGACTCTCATGCTATAAATATTAGGGAGAGGCTATTGTAATTTGTGCGGAAGATTATTCTAATAAAGAAGATCGTCGGATTGCTCTCTCTACATTTTGTGTCTATTTGTTCTCTTACTTTTGCATTGTCTGATTGTGCTATTGTTCTTGTTTCTAGTTATGTTGGTTGGTTGTGTGGATCCTTGATGACATTAGTTATTCAACATGTTGTTAGCATCGACTGCTCTACGGGCCACGATATGTTGTCGAATTCGATCACCATCCATCCTTCTAGAGCGAGCATCAATCTAGCAGATCAATTTCTAGTTGCTTGTTTCGTTTGCACGAATCAACAATCTCTCGTAGAAGGTCCTGTCCTATGGTTTATCTCTGGTTGATGTAGCAGATGAGTTAGCGGCTCACCTCTCCATGCGTGACATGTGTACAGAGAAGGCCAAGGGCTGAACTGGGCCTCGAGTTGGGTAGGCTATAGCTAGAGGCCCAGCAATGCTACTAGTACTATCTCCCTCTAGTATATACTCAAAAATTATCAGACTGGCAGCCTAGCCCGAGGCCTCAAAAACTATCAGCCTGGCAGTCCAAACAACAAATCAGCCCATAGCGGCCCATCAAGTCAGCAGCCCATCTGAGACATCCACCAAGACCAAGCGAAGAAAACCCTAATCCCCAACCCCCAGCCGCCCAAATCAGATCTGAGCCCTAGCCCTCGCCTGCGCACACCCCCACCGCCGACCGCCACCTTGCCTGCGCGCGCCTCCACCGCCAGCCTCCACCTTAATAGATAATGTTGCTTCTATTATTATTATTATTATTATTATTATTATTATTATTATTAATGTTTCTCTAATGAGAACCTGGATTCGGAACCAAAGTCCATGGCAGAGACACTTGAAGCACTCATATCGGGTCAAATGAAGAAAGTAATTGAGCCTGAACCATAATCACTATAATCGCTAATGTATGTCTTCGAACCAACAAGTTCAGACTTAATGGGTCATTATAAAAATAATGAGGTGGTGAACAACAATAGTTCATAGGTCATTACAAAAGACCATACTCTCCTATTATGAATGAATGTATATTTCGCTGCATAGTATTTTTAGTAAATGGTATGAATGAATAAAGAATACGCAGTTAATGGATTCTAAAAATCTGTATGAAGAGATCGATGAAGAACTCAAAATTCCTAATGAGAAGGAGTGAAAATCGTAACATATATAAATCTTATACTTAATAATAAGTCTCAACCAGAAGAAGAGCATTTTTCTTGAAGGAGTAAGTCAATAAGTAACTTACCAGTCGATATCTGAAATGATACCAATGATACCCGAGAGAATGAAACGATGAACCATAAGACCAGAAGTGTGTCATATAAGCACTTATTAGTGCATCCCCACCATGAAGATAGTGGAATTGGCAGTATCCTCTAGTACCATGAATGTATAAATATTAGTGCATCCCCTAAATACCAAAATTTAGATTGATTATATCTCACTTTATAATGGTACGAACCGATTCTTGTAGCTCTGCTAAACAGACTAATTAGTTATAACTTTGATAAATCCATTCAAAGAAAGTTACAAAGTATTTAGCCTAAATAAAGAGACTTGGTAAGTTATATCTAGAAGGTATGTGACATTGCAACTAATTTTACCCCATAGTCCTATGAAAGGATAAAATTGATTGTGTTACACAATTAAATAGTGATTATTTGACAGTGTTAAGAATATTGCTCCTGAATTATTTTATCCTCACAATCTCTAGAAGAATAGTGAGAATAAGTGTATAGAAGACTCACATTGTGATAATCTGGTAGATCTACTCACAATATCATTGTCTGTGATTATTTATGAAAAATATGGTTACGACATTAGAGTAAGAAGGCTCCAACGGATGTCGTCTTGAGGAAGAGCATATATGCTAAACTTTGATCATCATATTTAGACTATGAAAGTCTTAACTTCAATTTACCTAGAAGGAATCAATTTGATGATTACTACCTGAATTTACCTTGTAGGTTTTACCACTCAATTGGTCAAGATTATGCTTACATCATGAAGATCGATAACTATTCGTGAAGAATAGATGGTGTACAAGATTGTATGATGATGAAGTTGAAGTGTTGTACTCTTTTTCTCTTAGTGTTTTTACTAGAAGGTTTCTTACATGAAAGTTTTTAACGAGGCAACAAGTGCAATACAATTTGCATATATGATGTACTCTTTTCCCATTCCTTTTTTCACTCGGTTTTTTGACAGAGTTTTTAACGAAGTTTGTGCATATCACGGTATTCACCCAAATGGGTGTTGTATAACCGGCACCCCTTAGGGGGTGCGTATCGGCCATGTAGGCCTTACTGTTCTGACTTTGTCTCTAAGAAGAGATATAGGTATATACCAAAAGGACTCTTATACTATAAATATTAGGGAGTGACTATTGTAATTTATACAAAAAATTATTGGAATAAAGAAGATCATCGGATTGCTCTCTACATCTTGTATCTATTTGTTCTTCTACTTATGCATTATCTAATTGCACGATTTTCTTGTTTCTAGTTGCATTAATTGGTTTTGTGGATCCTCAACGACACTTTGTGTAGATTCTCAACGACACGAGCTATGGGTGCATGATTTTTCTTGATTCTAGTTACATTAATTGGTTGTGTGCATCCTCAACGACACTAGTTATAACACACTTCAGCCATTGAGCCGTGAATGAACAGACTGCGTTGGCTGGTTGTGTGATCCTCGACGACGACCCCAAGTTATACGACACACTCCAGCCACGGGGCCTGAACGGATCGGGCGTGGGTTCATTATTTTCAGGCCCGCTGAAACAGTTGGGGCGACGCGACGTTTACGTGCTGCTGCTTTGTCCGGCCAGGCAGGCACCGTTGAGGAAGGAAGAGAGTGGAGCCCACCGCCTCGACGGCGGCCTACGCCTCCGCTGCGGCACCGTCACCCCGGAGCCCCTCCTGTGTCCTTCCTCCGGCGCCGTGCCCGTGCGTACGCTTGATGCGCAGGAATCGCGTGTTTAACTGTTGGGAGAGGGCACACTGCGCCGGGCGCGGGCGCAGAAGAACCGCGTGGGGGTGGGGACAGAAGCTGAGGCCTATGCCGGCACTGCGCGGGACAAACTTGATCCCGTCATGTCTTCTCCATTTGTTTCGTCTCCAAAACAGAGCCCTATGCACCTCACTCTCTTGCATCTCCCCCTCTCTCCTCTCTCTTTTATCTCCCTCTCGCACCTCGCCTTTACCCGCTCCTCTACTCTATTCCGCACGCCTTCGCCCCCTCCCCATCGCCACCTCCACTGCTCACGAAGATGAGGGAGATCTTGCACATCTAGGGTGCCCATCGTGGTAATAAGATCGGCGCAAAGTTCTGGGAGGTGGTCTGCGTCGAGCACGACATTGACGCCACCAGTCGCTACGGCGGTGACTCCGGTCTCCAGCTCGAGCACGTCAATGTCAATGTCTACTACAATGAGGCCTCCTGTGGCCGCTTCATCCCCCACACAATCCTCATGGAAGTAACTGCTCAATGGCACTGGAAGGTGATGGATTTCTTCTCTTCATCTAGTATGTTCGACAGTTCGCGACCACTTCGTTCCCCGCGTGGTCCTCATGGGCCTCGAGCCTGGCACCATGGACTCGATTCGCTCTAGCCCCTACGACCACATCTTCTACCCTGACAACTTCTCCTCCATCCAGTCTAGCGTTGGCAACAACTAGGCCAGGAGGCACTACACTAAGGGCACTGGGCTCACCAACTTCATTCTCGACGTCGTCCGCAAGGAGGCCAAGAACTACAACTGCCTCCAAGGTTACCACTCCTTCCTCCCTTCTTCCCATACCAGATCAGATCTACTACATCTGGATCTGGAAAACAAATCAGATATCATAGATCTGTGTGTGTTATCTATGTGTTCAGTGGGGGAGCGGTGTGGCCAGCGGTAGGGGCATAAGGTGACCCGCGTTCTTGCTCGCATTCTTGTCACCCTACAAGGACGCAACACAACGCTTGTCGCCCTCCGAGACATCACCGACGAGCTCATGGACCTCCACTCTGGACATCATCAAGCTGCAGGAATAGGTGGTGGCACACCGCCGTTGCACGCTCCCTCCTCAGCTCGTAGGTGACAGCCGTCGCCCGTTTACTTCTTACAGGCGTATTGCTGTCTATTGTAGTTGTGCTCCTTGCGACTGAGACCAAGCCAGATGCCAGAGTTGCTCTTGCCACTCACCAAGTCGTTTGGTGGTCAATTGCCCCTCGATCTCGTGAGCCAGTGCTATTGGGTTTGGCGATTTTGGTATGGATCAGTAGAGCTTGAGAGAGATGTAGAGAGAGGGGAGGAAGGGGATAGGTTAAGGTTTGAGAGGTCTACAGATGGGCCAATGAGCTAATCTTATGAGGGAGCGGATGAGTTATTAGGTCGTGCTACTTTAGGTAAATGAGAGAGGTGAGGTGTGGGAATGAGTTAAAATCAACTGGGGGAGGGGAGATGTGGGAGTGGGTTGAAATCAATTGGAGGTACAGATATAAAATATTTTGTCTAAATATCAGTATATATGTGTAATATAACTACTAAATATTGGATATTACAAGAAAAAATTAGGTGTTCACTGAACACCCTTGAACCATATTGAATCCGCCCATGGCCACCAGTTGGGTGGGAAGCGATGAGGATTTGTATCTCCAATGTAATTGTAAATATTAGATTTTGTAATAGGAATTTGTCAAATAAAGTTAGCCTTTGTGATCCACAGCTGGTTTGCGCCCGCTTATATTAAGCCTTACACGTTTATGGCCCTTGGATCATAAGCGTGCGGTCGCTAGTACGCCTAGGTCCTATTTGGGGGCGTGACATATACAATATTTCTATAGAATTATTTGTAAAACATATATTATATAAAAACTATTTCATAAGGGATTTTTATTAAATAGGAGACACTTAGGTTGCGGTTTGTTCGCAGTTAAAAACAATTAGGTTACCTTCATAAAAAAAACTAGGCTAGCTAATTCTGACTCAAGTATGTTAGCTCAACCTATTTTTTGTGTTTGGTGACAAACCTAGCTAGGCCAACGAATAATAATAGAAAGGCATATGGTGGGTTAGCTTATTCAAGCCTTTTGTTGATTTAATTTAACATTTACCTAATTAGTAGGATTAAAAGGCTTTGACCAGCTGGCAAGAAAACCTTTGTGTGTGAGTGTGGTGGGGTGGGGGGCTATATATCGTGCATTTTGTTTCCTACCAAATATCAGGAATTTTCAAGATACAATCGATCACGTCCCAAGATTCATGCTCTGGTTAGGTTTCTGAGTTTTATGCACTACAACCCTAGAGTTCATCGTGCCAGTACGGAGAGGTAGTGACAAATCCAGAATTTTTAGGATGGATCTTCAGAGTTACAAAAATATTATTCGATATAAAATATAAAAATTCACACTAGCAAAAAACAAAGATAAATTAAAATTGTTCTTGTCAGAGACAACATCTTAAATAATTTAGAAAAATTATAAAATAATTAAAAAAATTGCAATCATTCCTTCATGACTTGAAAGCAAGATATGATATCATTATCCTTAACTTGCATAAAAAATTCTCATTAAAGAGATATAACCAATCAATTATATTTCAAATCTACAAGCTTCCTCTTCGTTTTTGAATGCTCTACGGTGCATATTTCAAATTACGATTCACTAACAGAACTACGAATTAGGGATTTGGGAAATAAGAATCGAGAATGAGACGCAATGCACCCGTGTCGTTGCTGCCAAACGCTCAGCTGCTGCGTATTGTTTATTTGTGTCACCGGTGGCCGCCGCACACTCCATCCCCGGCTCGCCGCTCGACGCAGCCACATTGAGACAGCTAGACATCGGTGGCTCGACTCGGCGGCTCGCCGTTCCCCTGTGCGCTTCCGGCTTTCGCTCCTTGCGCCTGCCACCTGCGCCGGTCACCGCTCGACGCTCGCCTGCTCCGCCTACTTGAGTCGTGCGCTGTCACCATAGAGAGAGGCGGAGAGAGAGGGAGGGTGGTGCGTTGCTTGCTTGGGCTGTTTCCAATCCAAGTTGGAGCTAGGTTGCGGGTTGTTACTTGGGCCGGACTGTCATCGGTTGGGCTACATGTGCATAGGGGTGTGATTGGAGAGCCGGAGAGGGACTGCGTGGGATGGGGCGATGAGCTGAAATCAAGCGTATTGAGTCCACTTATTAGTATATACACCTAGTATATTTACTGTATACTGGGTTTTTGCAACAAAAAAAAAGGTCAAGAAGAAGATGTACATCTGTACACCCATGTCCCTATGTAGATCCGCACCTGGGGGAGGGGGGCATCACCAGGAGGAGGATCAACACTGCAACCACAAAGACTAGGGCGAGAAGCAGAATGGTGAGGCGACAGGAAATCTACTTGATTTGTAGGAAGAAATTAAATAGATAACCATAAATCTAACTCAGCCCTACACGCTTAATTAGTCGGCCGGGTCGGGGAGCCAAATTAAACATGATTTTCACCAATCTACCGGGACCTTTCTTTTTTGTTAAGTTTGAGATTGCCAACCCTAATCACACAGTTGGGCGACTCCAATAGACCGGGGGCCATGCAATCCTGGGTAGGCTGGGCCTGGTATTCTTTAGACCTAGCCAAAATCAATTTCTAAGTATAGGTGTTGGCATAGCCACGTCAGCTTAAGATAGTGTTCCCTTAACATATTTTTCTGGTTTTGCAATTTTGCCCATCCCAACTCTTGGACCCCAAAAATGTAATGATTTCACCTATTATAACCCCATCTCTCTCTCTCTCTCTCTCTCTCTCTCTCTCTCTCTCCACCCCACCTCTTTATAGATTACCAACAGACCGTCGTCCTCTCTAGCTCTGCAGTCTCCCCCTTGAAACAAGCCGAGTCTTGTGGGGGGTGAGGAACAGAAGAAGAAGAAGAAAGAATCGCAGCAAAGGGAGAAAGAAATAGAGGGAGAGGGAGAGAGAGAGAGAAAGGAAGTTTTTTACTTTGAGGGGAATGTTGTCTGGCTCGAGGTGCAGAAGCCTTGAGATTTGATCTGTAGATTGATCTCGGACCAGGCTTCATTCCCCTCAAGTAAAGCTCCCATGACGCGTCTCCTTGGTTCTTGGATCACATATTCACAGGGGCAAGATTTGGTGAGTTCTCATGGACATCTAACAGTTTTCTCTCTGTCGATTTCTTGGTTTGGTTGTGATAGTTCGGTTAAGGTTGCTGTGCGAAAGAATCATTAGGATATGATTATCTCGGCGGATTTCCCCCCCCCCCCCCCCCCCTTGTGTCGGTTTTCGTGTGCTCTAGCATGCAGATTGGTGTAATCATGAGCTTTTTGACTAAGATGCTTGCATGCTTTCTCCTTCTCTTTCTTTAAAGTATGGGCATCTCTCTTGTAGTTGTGGTCTTTTTCCCTGTTCGCCTTTTCTGATCTCTAAATCTATTAGGGGAAAAGAAGGGGAAAAAGTTTATGTATCACCATTGCCTTTTACATGGATGGATCTTCTTTTCTTCTTTCGATCCGTACACTTCATCTTCCTCTTTCTCTCTCTTTTCATCTAAAGATTTCACCCATCCACAATTAATCATGTTTCATTCATTTGGATAGTAGTATCCTTGGTATCGAAAGTTCCTTAACCTTTCATAGCTTAATCTAACAAGTGTTTCTTGTTCCCTAAGTTTACATCTACGGAGCGCAAGGGGCAACATGTAAGGTATTAACTCCTGATTTCAGTGTAGATTCCGATGTGTTTTCAAGTGTACAAGAAATTCGTATAGCACATGTACAGCTTTTGGCCCTTACGTACGTTTTTTTTATGTACATAAATATTGTCTATTATCTCTAGCAGATTTGTTCTTTCACAAGGCCACAAATTAGAAACATATAACAGGTAATACCATAAATTAATTGTTCATCCGTTAATTTGTTCATTCTTTGAGTAGCTAGTTGTCTTCTTCCTTTTGTTTCTTCGTTCATTAATACATGACACATGCAACTGATCATCCTGTCTAGAGACTGGACAGCTGTAACTTTGCAGTTCTATCTCCATGCATGTGCTATTCCAACTAATCTCTGAAACATTCTATGAATGTATACCAGTAGCTAGGAGCTAAAAAAGGCCAAATGTTAATGCTGCTTTCCGAGTAGGAGATAGACTAGGATTTTGCATTGAAATCGTATGCATTTGGGTGAGATCTTCGTGCATAATTCTTGGTAAAGATATTTGTTAATTGATAAAGATGAGCATGCAGTTGATACACAGCTCTCAGTGTTACTACATCTCCACAAGCAATTCTTGGTGACTAATGAACGTCATTGTGCAGCTGTGCTCAACAATGTTGAGATATAGCTGCTGTAGCTCAATACACCAAGGTGGAATTATAGAATACTAGTCTATAATCTCGTATGAAAGTCGTCAAAAACTAATCTCGTTTAAATCTTTCTAGTACGTGTATCAGGCTGGGCACAGCTAGCTGGGAGATGAGTATTTTTCTTTAACAGGACCTGAGTTTGTTTTGGGGTTGGAGTTGAACCGATTCATGTGAAATATGACAGGTAATAGCTAGCGTTTTTTATTAAGAAGAGACAGATAATGGTGTAGTCCTATATGCATCGCAAATGCCACAAGTTTACTGTTCGATATTATGTCTGTACATGCTAGGAAGTACAAGATCAGTGCACGTAAGATTTGTCTAATGACTGATTTAGCTGTCTTCAAGACGAAGAAGGCACATATATGCATGTACCAGTACTACCTATATTTAATCAGGTTATTGTCAGGTTTAGCGCAGTTGGTCCATTACACTTGTATGGTCAAACAAAAATCAAGAAATCAAACACCAACTTCGCGTAATCATGGTAATAATATGTTATACATACAGTTTTTTTTCCTATGGAGCCTCTTTGTAGCCTGACTAAACAGTTAAACATCATCTGAACCCTGTGATATTGTTCTTGTATGTCTGGAATACCAAACTTGTAACCTTCTCTTGAAAAGGCAAATACATTATTTCTGGTGCATGCATTTTATAATTCGGGCAACAACTATAAGGCAGGTTTGGAAAAGTTGAAAACTCCTTGTGGTAGGGGCCAGAACCAACAGCAATTGGAGAGGCAGTTTATTAGCCCGACAAGCACGTGCATGCGATGGGAATTATCCCTTTAAAGTGTATGCATCAAGTACCGTTGCCTTGTGGGAGGTGACTTGGGGCAAGAGATAATTAGGTGTACAAAAATCTAATGAGCTAAGCATAGCAATGGTTTAGGTTGTCCTTCATATATATAAAGTACTTGATGGCAAGAAAGTTGCAGGCCCCATTCAATTGATTGTCTTCCCCCATTTATTCCAATTTATGGCCACACACTGGTTTTGGAAGGATCCAAAGAACACGAAAGTTTAAGAACACTCCTGCTCTGCAAGTAGCTAGATTCAGAACTCTATTTGAGTTGAGAAACTACAGTAGCTTTAGCTTAAAGTACTAGTATTAGGAGTATGTCTTGAGCAAATTTTCGATAAATCTCTCTCTCTCTCGTTCGGAGGTGGGGATGGTTGATGGTATCAACATGATGTGACGACTACTCTGAAAGAAAAATAAAGAGCATGATGTGATGACATGACACTGCGCGCCATCTCACAGAATATACAACGTCCAATCTTATCTGCAATAAAGGAGTTGGGGGTTTCATTTTGTGCATACGAATACGAGTGTTGTGATGCACTATAATATGAAGCAAACTTTTTTTACGACGCTGCGATATCTGCTGACAAGCAGCTGCGATCGGTTTAATTTCCTACGCATAGCTGTTCTATTTCTAGTTGTGTACTCCAGTATTTCTACGATGTTTTAGTTTTGAATAATAGCTCGTGCCTCAGTTCAAAAAAAAAAAAGTTTCGCAGAACAAATCGTGCCTGATTAGCATCTAGTTACCCGATCTCTTTTGATTTCAACCAAACTAAAGGAAGTTGTGCCTTGGGCGTTGCTACTACTACCAGTCTACCACTCCTCACCTCCCATTTCAAACTTAAAAGATATGGATGCATCTAAAAGCATATCAGATATTCAGATCACACCAAAATTTCTAAGGAATGACCACAACTCCCCCCTGCTACAAGCCTTCAAAATTTCTTCAGTGTCCCTTTCAGGCTTTCACCTCACTAGTACAACTACTAGTAGCCTCTCTCCATCTGTTCCTGTGCTTTGGGGAGGGGCCAGGAATGGCGAACATAAGGAGCCTTTTGTGCAGCTCTATGCATGTATGCATGGCTAGTGCTTATCAGCTGCTCTACTTTGGCTCCCTTGCGCCGGTGGGAGATTCAGGTCCACTACTTTGCGGTGTGACGATGGCTACTGCCGAAAGCCAAGCTGATGAGTGATGACAGTTCGGTGATCTTAACATCGGCTCCATGTTGATGTTATCCGCACCCTGATGAGTATCCCGGTCGATTAGAAGCCTGCAGAAAACACGGTCACGTCTGCTCAGAAAGGGCCATTTGCAATTGCTTTCATGCTGCAGTTGTGTGTTCTCTCTGATTTATAGCTGTAATGCATTCAGTTGTGTCTAATTGTTAAAGTTCTTGTACATCACTTCACTAATTATCTATCGACGCTGAAGGTATACGTAGTGAGTACGTAGGACGTGCGTGCGTGCGTGCGGAATCTCTGGTGTTGAATCAAAGCTGAGTACATAATTAACAGAGAGAACGCCAGAATTGTCATCTAAAGTTATGATCGTCGCTACTTAGCAAGCGACTCTTCGAAGAAGAAGAAACGAGGCAACCGGGCCTCCAAATGCATAACTATTAGGTCCAAGTATATTATTGTGCTCTCTAAGCCCTAAATGGATTAAAAGACTCATCTAAAAAACATCAGTTCCGGCCTTACGGGAACAATTGCATAGCAGAGTCCACCCCCGGTAGGGGCAGGAAGCCGTAGCTCACTGTATCTTTTCCGCTAGTTCTTTTACGAGTTTTTGGCAATTTTGACATATTTAGAAACCGTATTTGTAAAAATAGCCATAGTCGTACAGAAATAACACTTCTGTTATCCAGTCACCGGATGACAGCATCGTAAAGCTGACACATGGGCAGCGGAGCCACGTGACCGTGCGGCTCCCTCCCTGCCACCAAACGGCAGGTAATTACCTGCCTTAATTAATAGTTTCGATCGCAATCGCTTTCCCAACCTTTAACCACCGACCACGTTATACCGACCACTACCGTATTCGACCACAGCCACTCCGATCGCTCCCGATCACTCTTGGGTCCCGACCACTCTTTGCACTCTGTAACTTTCGACCACCAAAAACCTATCGACCATCTATTGTATCTCCGACTAGTATAGATTCGACCACTTCAGCCCTCCGACCACAGCCATTCAACCACTTCAACCGTCCAACTATGACCATTTGACCACCTTGTTCAATCACTCCAGCTGTCCGACCACGGTTATTCGACCAATTCAGCCATCGACCACGCCCGACCACGGCTATTCGACCCCTTCAGCCAACAACTAATTAAAGCAGATAATTAAATCGACTAATTAGCCGGTTTAATTACCTACTGTTTGGTGATAGGGCGGTAGGTAGGGAGCCGCATAGTGGCCGGGCGGCAGGCGTGCGGCCGCATAGCCATGGGGCTCCACTGCCCACGTGTCAACTCCTCACCGTTATCGTCACTGGGCGACAGAAGTGCTATTTTCGCTATTTCCGTATCACTACGTCTATTTTTTAAATACAGATTCAAAATATGCCAAAAGTGCCAAAAATTTATTTTAAAAAATGAATTTTAAATTTAATATAGATGGTTTTAAATTTAATAATATAATGTTGATATTATCTAATATAGATGGTTTTAAATCTAATGATAATTAAATTTATTAATGATATAAAATTTAAAAAGTCAAATAAAAAAGACAAAAAGAGCACTACTCTGCATGATTACTCCCTAAAAGGATGGTGCGGATTGGAAAGCGCTTTCTAGAAAAAAAGAAGAAGCTGGTTTAAGACGGAGTAGAAGAGGCAAATGTCGGGTGGAACACAGCTTTGTCCGCGCGCGGCCACGCGCCGGAGCGCGAGGGCTCCTGGCCGCCGTCCCCGAGACGTCGACGACCGCGCCACCCTCCCACCCCACGAGGACCGCGCGCGCGACGCTGACCCGCCTCTGCGCCACTCGCGCTCCGCCACGTACGTGCCCACGCCGATCAGCCGTCGACGTCTCCGCGGGCCCCGCGGCGGGAGCCGCTCCTTTCCTGGGCTCCTGGCCCAATCGAACTAACCGGCTAATCATCGCCATTAACTACTGGTTTATCCGCGACAGGTCATCCTTAATCGTGTGATTAGCGCGGTTCGTCACCTCGGAGAGCCACTAACGTGTCGGCGTCGAGGCCTGTGGTGCCGTATACGGCCTGTTTGGTTGCCTGCATGAGCTGATACAGCTGCATGAGCATGACCAGGCTGAGTAGAGAAGGTCCTCAACCGCGTTTCTCCTCAGCCTGGCTCCAGTTGATTTTTTTGCATCCGCTCGTGCAGACTCTCACCCCGATGCAGACAACCAAACACCATCTCCCTGCATGCGCTGGTGCGAGCCACCCCGATGCAAACAACCAAACAGCCCCATAGAGACGCAAATGGCTGGGCTAAAATACGGAATATTTCGATTCGAATTTTTCTTAAATAGTCTAGTATTGAAAATGAATATGAATATGATACTACACTATCTGGCGAATACAAATACGGACTTAGACTATCCGAGCATAACGGAGTCCAGATATCCAACCCACTAGATATAACTAAGCCTATAATCACCCTATGCTAGTAGTGCCCACTGGGCCAGTCGACCTCAAGGGCCTCAAATCAAAGGTGTCGAAGCTGGTGGCGTGGGAGGCGGTCGTGCTGCTCGAGGTTGGCGATGATGTCCACCTCCTCCATGACAAGCTCAAGTGGCTCCACACCTTCATTCGTGATGCCGATCGTAGGCGCCGCCTCTGCGGCGACGAGTTTGTCGCCATCTGGGTCCGTCGGACCCACGACGTTACCCTCGAGGCCAATGACACGCTCAACAACTTCCTCTACCGCGCCGCTCGGCCACCGCCTTGGCGCTTGCCCTCGACTGCTTCGCCTGGCTGCGTTGCGCTGGCCAGGTCGCGCTTCGCCACGACCTCTCTGTCTACATCCACCAGATCAAGAAGAGCCTCGACGAGATCTCTGCTAACCGCACCTTGTACAACATCGAGCACACGGCGTAGCCGCCCTAGGCTGCCTCCTCCGTCACCACCCTCGCCTCCCCACCTTTCGAGAAAAATTGGCAAGAGAGCGAGTAAATCAGAAAAGCAGTGAAGGAGATGGAGGAAGAAGATAGGAGATAAGGAAGAGATAGGCATGGTGAAGAAGAAATGAATGGCTCTGTGCATTCGGCCAGACGGAAAAAGGGGAGAGAGAAAAGAGGGGAAAATAAGAGAGAGAAGTGATAAGAAAGAGAGTAGGAAATGAATGGCCTGGTGATTCGGCTGAATAGGGATGCCATTAAAAAGCTTGAAGAATCAGGCTGAGAGTATGTTTTACTACGATAAATTATGTATATGTTTTTATTGATTTTGAATGTACAGTTTAAGAGATTTTTATATTTTGATAAATACTCGTGACTGTATTTGATTCGATTCGTATTTGTTCCGTATCTGTATTCGACGTTATTGATATTTGTATTCGTATATGAGATATCTGTATTTATATCTAAATCCAAAAAAAAAATATAAATAAATAGGATAGAGATATTATCTATTCATATTCAACAGTTTGTATTCCTGGTACCGCAGGCTCGGTCGCGCAAGCTACCGTAAAGGAATATATTTATACACGGGCATTGTGTTTATCTGCTTATCAGTACGGAATTTAGTAGCAAGTTACCAGTACAAATTGGACTGGTTTGGTTTGGGATTGTGTTTGTCTTTTAGTTTATGTTTTTTTTCTTCAAAAATTAGATTAATGAAATGATTTTTAAAATAGATTTTTAAATGACTTTTCAAATTTAAAATTATAAATATCATCTATATCTTTGTTTTTGTTGTCTGCTATCATCTGAAAATATATGCAAAAAAACTTGTGGCTAGCTCCAGAAGGGCAAAGGGAACCTTCAGGTACTTACGTGAGGGATGACTCAACTAGTACTGATCCCAGCCGAGCCGACCGCTGCACGAATCACGTGCAAACAGGGGGATCCACATCCTAAGCAAGGTAGATTTTAGTTTGAAGTGTGAAAAAATATCTAGTGTACAGTTCAGTTAAATTCAGTTCAGTCTGGGTAATATTTTCATTGTTCAGACCAGATAGTCTAGATCATTTCACCACTGAGCTCAATGCGTAACTAAATCCTGATTCCGCCACTAAGTGCAACGACTTGCGGATCGAAGCTTAACAGCAGATCCAACTTAATTAGGGGAATTTATACGTCAATGTATGCGATCGAGCATACGAATACCTGACATGTGTGACGGCCATTGCGTCCTAAGAAACTCATTCTCCTTGTTTCTTTTTTTTTTCTCCTTTGGGAGGGGCCTTGTTCTTTCTCAGCAGAATCATAAACAGATTAATAAGCCAACATCTCATCGTCATTAGGAACGAACAACAAGATCGCAAGAACGACCGGTTTAGGCTGAGCACATGCAGCGGCGATCCGACCATCCGTGCGACGAGGAGCAGCTGGAGGGACACGTAACGCCGGCCTGGAGATAAGCTCATCTGACTTTGCCGATCGTCCTAGGATCGACGAAGAGGTAGAACAGACGAGGCTCAACAACGACATGCGTGTTTATTCTTCCACCGAGTTGATCGGGATCGAACGCGCGTACGTGCACCCAGATGCCGGGAATCTAGCTTAGAAGCCTTCCACGCAAGCCCGCGAGCCCCTACGCAACCTGACAAGCGCCCCCGCCACCTCGGCATCCCTTTCGGGAGAAGCCGCTCGCGCCATGGGCCCACTGACAGGGACGCTGTCCCCCACGCTGAGCCCTCTGCCTCTGCTGCTTCCTTCGGCTGGCCTCCCAAGAGTCCAGACACCAACCTTTCCCTCCCTCCTCGCGGAAACCTAGCCGAGAGAAGATCGCCACCACGTGTCCGGCGCTGGTGCACATCATCTCGAGACGGATAACCATTCCGTGCGTGGTGAGCGACGCGATGCGCAACACCTGTCGCGCGGCGAGAAAGGATCGAGAGCCCGCATGTTCTGGTTAGGAAGCGCGGTGTACCACGTGTGGGCATCGCGCCGGCTCGACCCGTGCGCCGCGCGCCGGTATAAAAGTGGACGCACTAGCTGCTTCGAGTCTTGGGCGATTCGATACCGCATCGAGGTCGAGATGGAGAGCGACTGCCAGTTTTTGGTGGTGCAGCCGCAGCTGCACCGGTCGTACGCCGCGGCGGTGGACGACGGCCAGTTCTCGCGGCAGTTGAGCGGCGGGGACGGGGCGGCTGCGGGGAGGGGCGCCGGCGTCGGGGAGAGGAAGCGCCGGTTCACGGAGGAGCAGGTGCGATCGCTGGAGACCACGTTCCACGGGCGGCGCGCCAAGCTGGAGCCGCGGGAGAAGGCGGAGCTCGCGCGGGAGCTGGGGCTGCAGCCGCGGCAGGTGGCCATCTGGTTCCAGAATAAGCGCGCCCGGTGGCGCTCAAAGCAGCTCGAGCAGGACTACGCCGCGCTCCGCGCCCAGTACGACGCCCTCCACGCCCGCGTTGCGTCGATCAAGCAGGAGAAGCTCACCCTCGCCGCGCAGGTACATACATGCATGCATGCCGTGGTCGATCGATCAGTAACAGCTGGGAGATTGTATGTGTTACGTAATTAGTCGCATGCTGATATATAGTGTTTGCTTTGCAGTTGGAAGATCTGAGGGCGAAGCTGAACGAGCGGCAAGACCAGAGCGGCAGCTGCGACGACGCGAATAACGTCAGCGGCTGCCTCGTGGAGGACGATGAGGGCGCGGCGCCGGTGGTGGACGTCTCGGAGGAGACGGCGGCGGGCGGGTACGAGTACGACCACCTCGCGTACGGGGGTGGCTTGCAGGAGCCGTTCTGCGCCACTCCGGAGCTGTGGGAGACATGGCTACCGGTGGAGTGGAACGCAGTAGCGTGAGTCAACGTAGCATATGTACATGTGTCCTCATGGCCCATGCCTGTGCGGTGTATATACGTACGTCGATGTTGCTAGCTCGTCTAGCTAGTTGATCCGCAGAGATCGACAGGAGCAACAAGCAAGCACGCATACATACATATATATGTATGTATATATCGATCGAGATGAGGTTAGGTAGTGGATCGATCGAGATGAGGTTAGGTAGAACAGATTAGCTAGGGATGCAGCCGGGGCAAGCAGCGATGAAATCCATGCATTGTAAGAGAGGAACCCATCGGATCGGTCGGCTTCGTCGACCTTCACCTCGTGAAATGGCTTCCGAGTAAGGATGGCAATCGGATGAGACAGGACATAAATATCTATATCTGTGATTTTGATTTATGTCTATGGACATATCCATGAAGCATGATGGTGAAGAATTTTGTCCATAGCTGTCGCACGCGGGTACCCGTCTTCTGTGGGTATGTCCGTTTATCCGCGAACTGAGTGACCATCTGAGAGTTGAACTAATGACATGTACATATAAGTAGTAGCTGTTGCTAAGAAATATAATAGCTATTTTTTATGGTTCTGTTTAGATTCAGTTTCAAACTAGTAGATTTTCTTGTTAAGGTCCTTTCTAAACTTATTAAGAAAATTAATTATCCCCTAGGTCAGGAACTAAAGAGTTTAGGATCAATTCTAAGTAATAACAATAAAGAAGGGAATTGCATAATTGAAGAAGATCCCCTTAATTGAGTATTAGAAATACGTATGTACAGGCAAACATACACCAGGTAATTGCAAACAAGGAGTGCTTCTAATCAGTCAAGGGAAAAAACTAAAACTAAATGTTTGATCAGAAAGTAACATCAATAACTGGCTAAATTTCATTTGTTCTTGTAAGCCACCACGTTTTTAATATTTTTTTGTTTCATCTATAGTGCAGTATCCCAAAGAGGACGACTTTTGAATAATATATGAAATGTGTTACAATCAGTAAGAATCATCCCATTATCTACACGGGTCTTATCTATATAAATAACAATATAATCAAGCCCAGGGTATGCTATTGATATGGCGACATCATATTTTGCTGCAGGGCAGCCCCTTGTTTCAATACAGAAGAAGTACAATCATGTGTAATGCATTGAAATGAACATCTCTGATCTTAACTAGAATGTAGCTATCAAAAAAAGTTTATAATAATTAATAGCAATTAGAGATATGCAAAAGTTTATAAAAATCAATAGCAAATAAAGATATTGCTATGGTTGCGCGACCTATTAATCTATATCGTGGGTAAACAGATGAGGCGGGTACGGATGGAGCTTATCCATACCCGTATCCGTTTACCCGACAGGCAAAGTGTTCCTCCATTTTCATACCCATGAGTAAAGAAAATATCCCATACCCGATTCTATTAAAATATTTACCCATGGATATACGAGTAAATGGGTACAATTGCTATCCCTACTTCCGAGCCTGTTCGTACAAATCAGCGTGCCGTCCACACACTCAGTATACAAGTCGTTCAAGTTGTATAGCGTGCACGCGCCATGTCTAGAGACATCTCTTGTGTGTTGCGCGCATGTCACCATAGGCCATCGATCCCGCACATAAGGTGCGTTAGCCGGACCCTAGAGAGAAGTCGTACATCGAACTTACTGTAGAACAGAACAAAGTGCATAAGAACTTAGATGTTTGTCTGGAATTGTCTAGCCAAAGCTTTTCTTTTTCTCTATTCTCTTGTTCTCTTATTTAATGTTTATAGTATATGTATAGACTTATCTATAAGTTAGTATTTATAGTAAATGACCTATTTATGGAATAACTTGAATAAGAAAACCCTAACAAAGAAAACAAACTAACCAATTTTGATCTGATACTAATTGCATCAAGATCTTAACACCCTATTACTTGGCAAATCTAGATTATTTTCTAACAAGCTCTTCCCTAATCTAGACTTGCCTTCTCCTAGTTTAGACAACACATGATCCAAACTACTAGATACGTCTCCACATAAAACGATCTACATGCAAACTAAACATAGCTGTATACAGGAACTTAACTGGTACACGTCCATCCACATGCAAAACAACACACCCCCTTAATCTTGACGTACTTTAATTTATTGAGGTAGTCGATCTCAACTATGACTTGCCTAACTTGACACAGGACGGTGAACACTTTTCATCGATGTCCCGGACTCAACTCAGCATCATAGTAGCACCAGTTCGTCTTCAGTATCTGCCTCAATTAAATGCACATTTGTTTCCTTTACATGATTAGCGTCATGATACATTGTCTTCAACGCCTTCCACGCATTTTTGGCTGCCTCCTTTTTGACCAATAGGAAGAGCGTCTTTTCTAGGATGTCCTGATAGATGGCCGCCAATCTCATCTAGTCCTTGCGCTCATCGATGTTGCCATTCTCAACCGTATTGCATACTCCTTGAGCCCTTATGTATACCTTCATCTTGATTATCCAGACTGCATAATTGCTCGTTGTGAGCATCGGATAATACAGCAAGATGATGAAACTCCTTCGCCACCGTACCTGACGTCGCCGCTTGGTCACCGGTGTCGCTCCTCCCCAGCGCCCTCAACATCTCCATATGGGCACGAACGGATCAAGAACTCAAAGCTGTGATAACAAATGTTGGCCCCATTCCAAGAGAACTCACATATCGTACTTGTGGATAGACGCTTTCACAAGTAGGAGATGATGACCAAACAAAGAACACACGAGTTATGACACTGCAATGGCCTAGTGCTCTTTTCTTCTCTTCTATTTTCACACTCATCTCAACATTAAGTTTAGTATTTGTAGTATATACATAAATTTATTTATAGAATAACTTAAATAAAAAATCTAATAAAAGAAACAAACTAACTAATTTTAATTTGATGACAATTACATTAAAATTCTAACACACTATTACAAAGCAAGTATTTCGCTGACAAGAGAAATATCGTTCGTTGTCGTTGGGGAAGGTCGCTGTTGCACGGTTCGAATTTTCTCTCCCTCATTTGTATGGTAGCAAATGATCCGCTCTTATCGCGTCGATTGTTTGTTCGTCTCGGCACTGTTGTGTAGCGCGCAATGCAAAAGACAAGAAGAAAAGATATGGGAGGTGTCTTGTCACTGGGAGAGAAGAGATGGTGAGGCAAGGATTAAGAAATTTCTAGATGCATGCCCTGTGGCCAATTGGGTGGCGGAAGCGGCGCACTGGACATAAAGCGACGCGAAACCAAATGAATAGTAGGCAAAATATTCTGAAACTCTTTTAGAACTAATTCAGGAAGAAAATTGTATGGATGGGGCTTTCCATCCCACCCCTTAAGGCTTTGCTTAAAATCTTGCCATCTAGTTATTATCACCAATTTCAAAGCAACCTTCTTCCCTATGCCTTCTCCCATCTCACTGTAACACGCGCATCAATCAATCGATTGATGGCATCTTCCTTCTATGGAGAGGATGGAGCAACACGTTCGGCTCCAAATCGTACCTTGGTGTCATCGAGGAGTGCCATCACCAACACACGGCACATGAACACCACGCCTGTTACCACGTTAAAGGTGGAGCAGGCCTGCCCGACCATCGCAACCTTGAACTCATCCTTGATGTGCACGATGTTCCCCAATGGGATCTTGGATACCTGGGTCACGAAGTTGAACGCTGTGAACAATGATGGTGGCCCGCGCAGTGGCTTTGGCGGGTCCAGGATCACGGTGCAGTCCCACACCAACACCACTGACAGCACCCTTCAGGAATTGCACCGCACCCTGGCTGTCAAACACCAGGTGGCTATAGTATATCCCGACAACAACCCCCCCCCCCCCCCGTCGGTGAATTTTCTCACCTGCAACAATGCTCAAATCAAGATTCAACTATCAAGTGTCTGTTCCTTTCTCATGTTGGATCGAGAGGTGACTAGATGATGTACGATTAGTAGCGTGCAAACCTGAGCCATGAGGATTAGTAGCGTGAGATGGAGGAGAGCGAGAGGGCTGTTGGGGGTGGGCCCTGCCAGCGGGATGAGCACCAGCGATGACTTGATGATGGTGGGTGTTGTGGCGGTGGCGGCTATGGCCTCGTCGGTTGGTGGAGTGGGAGAAAGCATAGGGAAGAAGGTTGTTTTGAGAGTGGTGACATGCTAGGTGGCAAGATCTTGAGTAGGGCCTTAAGAGGTGGGATAGGAGGCCTCGTCCCATACAATCTTCTTCCACTAATTCGCATAGACCAAGATACCTTAGCTCCAATAGCCTGCTGTTGAGCATTAATTTATATCTTAGTTTTTTAGAATTTTAAAAAATATACTATAAAGAGTCTTAGATAAATCCTAATATAATTAGAAATTCTACTTTTTTTATAGTAGTATTCCTACTCCAAAGTGGAGGAGGGCTAGAGGAGACTATATAAAACCACGAGGGGTGGTCATTGAGAACTCAAACAAAGAAGCCACTTATTGTGGTTGCATGCCAAATAGTAGATGATGAGGCTACGGGGAGACCGTTGGACGGTACCTAGATCCTAGAACTTATGGTAGGGAGAGGAGTAGAGAGTATGAACCACACTTTCCTATTACCTAGACCCTTTCTTACAAAAGTGAGTTCAACTCTCCTCCATGGCGCCCTATGGCCCATATTTATAGCTATGATCAGGTTGTTTACACAATACCATCTTGGAGTTTGCAATAGAAAAGGAAAATATGTCATTTCCTTAGCATAGCCATTTTGAGTAGAGATGGCAATGGGTACCCAATACCCGAATACCCGACGGGTTTTACCCGATAAAGAGACGGGTATGGAAAATTTTATGTACCCATGGGTACGTTATTGGGCGAAATCCTCTACCCGCCGGGTAGGCGGGTGCGGGTGTGGGTATATACTACCCATACCCGTCTACCCGCGGGTAATGAATACCCGCATTAGACAACTAGACATCCCGCTCAAATGTTAATTTTATTATCTACTTGTTGTTGATTGTTTATTTGTTTGTCATATGTTGATATGGTCATGTCAAGTATGTTTATATGATGTACTAATTTTGATCATTAGACGCTTTTGTGCTTGGCATGTATGATTAATGAATGTCTAAATTGATGATATTCTTATGTGTTGAACCGGGTATGCTTGCGGGTACGGGTTACCCGTCGGGTAGTAATACCCGCGCGGGTACGGGTATGGGTAAATTTTCCTACCCGCGTGCGGATACGGGTAACCCGACGGGTAAATTTACACCTAGCGGGTACGGGTATGGAATGGCAATACCCGATGAGTATTTACCTGTTGCCATCTCTAATTTTGAGTTTGCCATGCAATTACACATATAATAGGCCTTTGGCGTAGTAGACCGATTGGACCAAGGTGAAGGCCATACCCCCAATAGTAGCTCTTCATGGTCAAGGGCTTTATGACCGGTAGGGCAAAATCATGATGCTTGCTTCTTGACCCCCTATGTCACTTCAGCCCCTAGTTCATTGCCTAGTGGGTTTGCCTGCTCTGTTTTGATTACTGACGTTGGAATTTGCTCGAAACACTTTGTGCCGTACACGTGGCCACAATCCAAAAGCGGGACATGCAATGTGGGCTGCCACACTGGTTACGAGGGCGTGCATGCCCCCTTAAAAGGCATGTCCACCCTGTTGCCATTAGTGCTTGTGTCCCATCAGTATTTAAACGTTGTGGCGCTTTAGTTGAAACCATTTCCTTCTTCATTCTTACCTTGTCCATCGCCATTGATAGTTGCTTTGGTCACTGCCAAACTTTTGGCCTCTCACGTATTTGTTGTTCGTGATGACTTGGGAGAGTTAGTTCGTTGTACATGGTGGTACGTTGGCTACGTCATCAAGTCGCAACAATGAGGATGCATAGTCTGAGCCCACCACCAGTAAATGGTGGAAAGCATCAGAGAAGGTGACCGGCATGTGCATCAACACTCTTAACCGATCAATAGTGGCTGATAAGCTCCTAGACAAGCTCGTGTGCGATAGGAAGGTCTCAGACCGTCGGCTTGTTCACCGATCGGCCGCCGATGAAGTCATCCCTCGACAGCGGGAGGGCGAGACACTTGTCATCCCTCGACGTGCACTTTAACTTGGAGCTTCCCAGCTTACGGTGAATGCCATCACATGCATTACAGTCTTCTCATAGGCGGCCTAGTTAGAGATCACCATTCTCATAGGTGGTTCTTCATTTCCCTACACAACGCACAAAGCCAACAAAAGCTAGTAGGTGACAGACAGTACTTGAACCTAGCAAATGTCAATTTCTAGGTTCGGTCTGGTTGCTCGAAGGACATTCTTTTGAATTCGATGTGGACGAAGTGGGAGTCTAATTGGCTTCGGAGGTGGTTCTACCACACCATCGAGCTAGAGAGCAGCCTTCACTGAACCGAGCATATCATGGACTTCGTCCCTCACCCCGTGTAAAGCTCGACCAGGATGATGAGGTGCACGTGAGGAGGCTTCATGAGCTTGCGCATCGCATGAACATGCGTGATCTTGCAAAGGAGTTTTGTATGCTCCGTGTGTCCCTCCTAGCTCATCGCTGGGAGTTAAAGATTGGATCCGCTCAGGAGGATGGCAACCGCACCCCCCTAACACAGCTAGGGAGGTATATTGACCTTGGTAAGTTGTTTAGGCTTTGCATCATGTATCTGTGTTGTTTGGCCCTTTGGCTCCATGGAGCGTTGATGCTTGTTGGTCATACACATTGTAGTGCTATCATTGGAGGAGGCTAAGAAGGTTGTGGCCGTGTTCCTGGGATCTTACATCCTAAAGGAGCATAGGCTTTAGGTCACCATTATGTCTGATGGGCCATGCATTAACCGTGTCTATGAGGCCCTCGCACTCCTTATGCCCGATTGACCTATTCCTATCGCTAATGGTGGTTGTTCTCGTAGCTCGCGTGGAAGCGATGGCGAGGATGGTGGCAGCCGTGACGACCCCGATGGGCACGAAGATGCGTCCTCGCCCATCATCGTCGTCCCTTTGTCATCAGCCCCCCACTCGACTTGACCCTGAGACAAGCTTAGAGGAACTCAACAGGGGCGAGGATGTTGTGGCGGAGGGTGATGGAGACGACGTGGAGAGTGGTGACGAAGGGTGGCATGCGGACAACCCTATTGCATGCATGGAGGGCAATGAGGAAGGCGTTGTTGCAGAGCCCGTGATGCCTTCGAGATTGTCTATGAACCCCGTGTCATTTGCTCCCTGGCAGACCCTGAGACAGGTTATCATACCACTTTAAACGTGCTGGAGGAAGATTTGAGCTCTGAGGTTGGCACACCCTTGACCCCTATGGGTGTTGTCGTGCACTCTACGCTGATGTCATCTCTTGTTCAAAGCCCCCATGCTCACCGAAGAGAGAACCCCTGTCCATGCCCTGGTAGGCCCACCATAGGTTATTGGGACTTCTCAAGGCTATATCTGATATGCTCCCTCACGCTATTTTCCTCGACTATAACTCTCCCTTCTTCAGCAACATGAGCGTAGGTGTCCAATGATAGGGTCCCTCGGGTGGTGAAGGCATGATTGTCGTGAAGGACACCTCACAAACTGCTACAATGGAGGTGGCAGGCACAAAGGCACGCCGGGTATCACTCGGGGATTTCATCCCCTGCCTAGAGGCGCTTCGCGCCATGCGTGCCACGACGGATTATGCTGACATCACACCGGACCGTAGGGCACTGCAATCGTGTGGTATAGACAGGACCTTCACAAAGCATCTGAAGTACTCCCATAGTTTCTCCCCTATAGCCTGCCTTGTTGTGAAGAGCTGGTCAGCATTGACCCGCTCCGCATAGTTGCCTTGGAAGTTGTTATGCATGCAGTCCCGAACTTCCTCTTGCATGTAAATGGAGTCAGGCACAATTGTGAAGAACCAGGATAGTGCGAGCCCCTTACAGGGCAAGTGGTAGTCCCTTGACCTTTGTTGAGTTGTCTCCCTCCGCGGCTTTGATGGTTGTCTTGTAGACGTGCAGGAATTCGTGGGGGTCCATGTTGCCCCGGTGAGGCTCCATTGGGGGTATTTTTGAAGTCCTCTCGCCAGATGCTCCACTGCAAACCTAACTAAGGGGGGACTCAGAGTCCACCCACCGGGGGCACTGCGGGTGCCAACGGTGGCCTCGTGGCTCTCTGCCCTTTCCACGGTCGCCTCCGTTACCATCGCGGTAGGGGTCTACTGACTTTGGGATACCTGCATATCATGCATGCCCTTCTCAGGTCCACCAACTCCCACTGCAACATTCCACAATTGCCTCTAGGGCACCTTCGCTCAGGCCCGACAGGGAGACCAGGGCTTCCCCCGTTCGCTGCATGGTGATGGTGGGAGTGTCAAGGCCGGCAGAGGCCATCACATGGGCAGTGGGACACCAGTATTGCTAGGGGCCTCTAAGGCCGAGTCCTCCATTGTGATGCCTCCCGCTCTGTAATCCACACAGTAGCTACGAGAAGACCATTGGGTGGTACCTGGAGCCTAGAACTTATGGTAGAGAGAGGAGTAGAGAGTATGAACCATGCTTTCCTATTACCTAGACCCTTTCTTACATAAATGAGTTCCACTCCCCTCCATGGCACCCTATGGCCTATATTTATAGCCATGAGAAGGTTGTTTACACAATGCCCATATAAAGGTCTGTAACAGTAAGGGCAAATATGTCCTTTTCTTGGTATAGCCATTTTGCGCTTGCCACGTAATTAGACATATAATGGGCCTTTGGCGTAGTATGTTGATTGGGCCAAGGTGAAGACCACTCCCCCAACACCACTCATCTAAAGATAGAGGTGCACGAGAGGATTAGAGGCTAGGTTATTCTGTAGCACTAGATTCTTCTACAAGGCAAGGATCCAAGGGTCCTAAAAGATTCGAGATGGTTATGAAAGAGCGACAGTCCCTTGTACTTTTTTGAGGTTGTGCTTAAGTAATTGATGATCGGCTTCACTAAATCTTTTATCTCTCATTGTGGTTGCTTATCGTTATTTTGGTTCTATCTATGAGATTTATCTTCTTCGTTCTTAATACCATGCATGCTTGTATCGCATCTCACAAATTCTAATCCGATCTGGGGCTTGCTAAGCATAAGAATGGGTATCAGAGTTGAACAGTTGTATCAAAGCCAAGACCGAATTATTCTAATTTGTGAGAAGGTCGGTAAAGCATTAGGTGGCACAAAATCAAGATCGATGTCAACAATATGGTATCTAAGTTAATAAATTTGATGACAGAGGAAATTTCAATGTATGGTAATGCATGGTGAAGGATGTCCTTGTCCAACTGGAGCTTATTGATGCTCTTGATGGGAACAAATTAGAAAAAAACGTATGATGAAGACCAGAAAGTTGTGGAGCAAAAGGCTATTAGTATAATCCGTCTATATCTCTCCGATAAGTTAAAGTACTTAGTGATTAAGAAGAATTCGCCAAAGTAATTATGGGAGGGATTAGATAATTGTATATGGTAAAGTCACTAACAAACTAGTGGGTGCTAAAGTGACGACTATATAGTTGCGTATGGAGAAAGGTACACGGTTTGTTGACCATCTCAATGTCTTCAACAAGCTTATCACACAGTTGTCTAGTGTGGATGAGAGAATTGAGGAGAAACAAAGTCATCATACTAGCATCATCTCTACCACTATTATGGGAGTAATTAATGATAAATATTCTCATCGGAAAAACCACTCTCAACTTTAATGAGACAGTTGTATATCTATTGAAGGTGGAGTTTTCGAAAAAATCATCGGAATCTTCTTCCTCCGGTGATCAAGCATTGGATGCAGTAGGTAGGCAAAAGCAAAAAATCACAGGAAGAAGAAGGACAAGAGTAAGGGCACACGTGTATACTATCTATGTGACGAGGAAGGTCACATGATAAAAGACTGTCCGCATTTGAAGCAAATGAAGGGTGCATACTCAGCGGCAGCAACAAATGATGATTTAGACATATTGGTCATCAGTTAATCAAGTACTTATTATAGATAGATATTAGATTTAGGCTATTGCTTCCATATTTGTTTGACGATGGAGGTATTTGATGAAGGATCACTACTCTCGGTGCATAAACTGTTTATTTATCGGATTGTAAGGAGTATGCAATTACTGTGATGAGAACAATTATATTGAACATGTATGATGGAGCATATCACACATTGTCGGAAGTTCAATATGTTTTCGTCTTAAAGAAGAATCTAATATCTCTGAGGTCACTTGAACTCGGAGGTTATGAGGTATCAATTCGAGGTGGAATTATGCGAGTTGCTTGCAAAGGGCAAGTGATCATGAAAAGTATCTAGAGTAATAGAAGATATTGATTGATGGGTACATCTAAAGAAAGAGCAACCAATGGGAGGTCTAATACAAATCCTGGCCAGAAGAATAAAACAATGTCGTCAATGGTAGGTATTTAGATCTCATTTGCAGTTATATGTGGAACTGTAAAGATGGTTACAAAATCTAGTAAACGTAAAGACGAATGTACGAGATGTTGGAAGAAGAAAAATGTGATGGGATCAAGCATGCAGTACCGACGAGCAGATTGAGCTCGAAAGTGGTACAAACCTATGACATGGAAGATTGTAGGAACAAGGGATGTGGTTAATCAAACTACGAAACAAAGTAGCTCTCGAGTGGAGGGTCTAGGCAGGCTAGCTCGGACACTGACACGCCCCTGTGGTGGGGTAACTCCTAAAGTTGGGAGGAAAAACAAAAACTATGGAGCCGACTTAGAGCGAGTTCTTGGAGTAGCACAATGACTTAGATTGTTGAGTATGATGACTCATATCCAGTCTTTTAGGATTTAACAATATATGCTATAAAGAGTCTTAGATGATCCTAATACCTACACTTTGGAGGAGCACTAGGGAGAGACTATATTAAGCCATGAAGGGTGATCATGTACAACCGAAACAACCAAACAACAAAACAAAAAAGCCACTCATTCAAAGGTAGAGGTGCACTTGTGGATTAGATGTTAATTTATTCTGTAGCACTAGATTCTTGTATAGGATAAGAATCCGATGGTCTTAAAAGATTCAAGAGGGTTGTAAAAGAGCGACAATCTCTTGTACTCTTTTGAGGTTGTGTTTAAGGAATTTGCTATCAGCTTCATCAAATCTTTTCTTTCTCGTCGTGGTTGCTTAGACATCGTGATTTTGGTTCTCTCTACAAGATTCAACTTCATCATTTTTGATATCATGCACGTTTGTACCATATCTTAAAAACTCTAATCCGATCTAAGACTGTTGCGCATAAAAAAGGTATCTTAGCGTAACACCTGAAAATAAGGGTTTACGTACATACTACAATTTTTTCCGTTGAAAACATCTAACATGACAGATATATGGCACTTTTGTTGGAATTTCCTTATTCTCAGTATCACTAGCCACATAGGCGTGGCGCAACGCCACGCCAGCCACCGTGTGGACCGAAGTTAAAGAGGAAAAAATTCGTAGAAAAAAGAAAGCGAAGGGTTTTTCCGAAAAAAATCGTGGGCCTTTTCGCAATAAAAGGAGACCAGAGGGGTTTTTTTCGTAAAAAACTGAGGGCCTTTTCGGAAGAAGTAAGGGCCTGTTCGTAATTACGGGAAACCTCGGGTCGCAACCCAGCAAAAAAAATATGCAGGGGCTTATTCAAAAAAATGCAGGGACCTTTTTGCGATAACGGAGGACTTATACGTAATTATCAAAAAACTGAGGGAAAGTGACTCGGCCGGCCGTACGCGGATTCCCTCGCCACGCGCCGGCCGGCCGAGCGTGGGAGCGTGACGTGGAGCGCTGGGGGCCGGAACCCCCCCGAAATATGGCTAGTATGATTTGAAACGGAATTTCCTTATTCTCAGTATCATTTGAAACTCCCATGCAACCAATTCAGAAACGACAAATCACACTTATTGATGTGATGTTATTAGGACGGAGGGATGGGGACAACTTTTATCATCTCATCATCTACTCAATTCAGCTAAGTTATTTTGCACTTTATTGAGGCATCTTTTTTTATTTTTTGAGAGTACAAGGAAGAAAGTGCACACACCCTACATGAACACCCACACATACGCACCCGTGCGTACGTCTTTGGTAGTTTATCTAATCTAGGACAGAGGCTAGAATCTTACAGAGTATGTACTCTTCCTATCCGGGACTCAGCTCAGGAGGAAGGTGAGCACCAGCAGCCAAGGGTTCAGCTCGTCAAAGCTCATGGAGCGAGCTAGGTCGCGTCTGTAAAGGCTGTAAAGGCACCTTTCAGTACGTGACTGAAATTACTGCACAAAACCTCGACTTTGGGCCGAAGTGGCCTATTAATTGTCGGCCTATTTCCATGGGATTAGTTTAAGAAAAATCAGATGTACATAGATGAATCCGGTCGAAAACTCGAAATACTACACACAACAGCATGATACAGTTTTCATACAGCACGTCTTGCCAATGGCCAACAAATGCTTAAGCTTGGATTGTGGGTAAAATGGGGAGCCGGCAATGGAACAACCAACGCCCAAAAATTTTGAGGCGTTCAGAACCGCAGCAATCTTGTCACGCAGTAGAACCTGCGCCAGGCAAAAGCAGGCAGAGCTAAGAAAAGTAGAAAGTATCAATTGAAAGAAAAGAAAACATATGCTAAGGGGAAAATTTTGAACATATACACAGTAGAACCTGCGCCAGGCAAAAGCAGGCAGAGCTAAGAAAAGTAGAAAGTATCAATGGAAGAAAAGAAAACATATGCTAAGGGGAAAATTTTGAATATATACACAGTAGAACGTAGAACGATCATGTACCTTTGTCTTCGTGGAGCAATGTAGCACATTCCAGCTGCGAACAGCAGCTGAAGAAGACCTAACTATGTGCATAAAACATGCCTAGCGAATGGAGACATTCTTCGAAGGAAATGCTACTCTCTCTGTACAAGCACGGACAAATGGGGTACTGTTGTCTGTGGTATACTCTGCTGCTCATAGGTGTTATTCTTAGTACTTGAGCTCGTTTCGTTTTGAACATATTCTAGGCATTTATATTGGCAAAAACCACACGTGAGTTTCTGTTACTCTGTAATCCCTCATACAAACAGCTCAAAAGTCATAAACCGTAACCAAAAACCACAAGCCACAACAAAAAAGAACAGGCCGAAGATGACCTCCCTGCGGTGTTACTATCAGTAGGCAGTTCGGATTTGCCTGAAACAATAAAAGAACACGACTCTCTTTAGTCGTTTGAGTACTAGTGCAGCTCCCAAAAAAAGCACTACAGCTGTCAATCTAAAGTAGGTACAACACGTAAGTTATCCAATTTTGATACATATCTCTGGAGATAAGTCAAACTTTGGCCATTCTATTCCATTCTGGTTCAAATAATCGCATGTACTTATTATAGCTTTTCAACACATGAACATTGCCCCCCATAACAAAAGTTCAAGGTTGAAAACGGTGTATGAAGTGGATAATTTGAAATCAACACCAAGTAGCGGGGTCAAACATGGACTTGTCCTAAGCTTGATGCTGATTGCACAGAAAGTTTGACTCTCTTGGTAAAAAAAGAAGAAAGTTTGAACCCACCCGCCCCCCGGGAGATTTGATTATTTGCCTTACAAAGCTGTAGCAGAGTACAGTTTTAATCAGCGCATCAGTCCTATATCACTAGCTACATTGTCAAATGGTGGGCTGGATGACTCCGGAGGCTCTCCATGGGGAAGGGATCAGGTCTGTCCCAAAATTTTCATACACCTGCCGATCAAATTAGTAAGCTACCATCTGCAAGTACTGAGCTCAAACTGAAAAACTAATGACAGGGCCATCTAGTTGATCTTGTCCAGTGGGAGGTAAAAACACTTCTACAATCAGTGCATGAAGTAGCTCTTTCAGTTGTTCGTGCTAATCCTGCAGTTTTGGAAGGCCTTGGAGCATATTTAGAAGGTAATTTGCCAGATTATAGGTTGCCTCTGCTATTATGGTTCTCATTTTCATCATGGGCTTTGCTTCACAAAGGTAAACTTGGAAATTGTTTGATGTGTCGTGTGTATAACTGCTGATTTTCATGCCCGCTTTCAGAGGATGAAAAGGTTGAGGGTGAGGAGCTTCAAGAGTGGCTAAAGTCGGTTGTTGCCCCGAAAGAATTGACGTCTTTTATTAGAGAAAAGCAAGAGCATGTTCTTCAGCTGGAAGCAGGCTCCTAGCATCAGGATTCAGGAGTATACACTGGACTCAGAATTAATTAATTTATCAAACCTAGCTTCAACCGCTAAAACTCAGTAAATCCTGAAGGATGCAATGAAAAATCTACACGCCCAAGTGATGCTGTATATTTGTACGGTCGCGTCTCCGGACCCCTGTTTACAAGAATTCCAGAAATGATTCATATTGAGTTGTAACCTCCGGAATATTGTAAGCTCTTCAGTTTGTTCTTTGTTCTACAGTGTTATTCATAGATTAGACTTGCTCAAAAGGGCTTATTTTGAGTGGCTTTTGGCTGAAAATCACTGTAGCTGATAGTGACTTATTTGACGTAATTAAACTTTTAAAAAATAAAATAGAAAAAAACAAGTTAGCCCGTCACGGACAGTACAAATGAATACGGGAAAAAATAGAACTGACAAAAAAGCTCAAAAAAAGCCAAAAGACTAGAAAAAGATGAAATGTTGAATAGTGAAAAATAAGCCAGAAGTCAGCAGCCCAAGCCGAAACGAAACAAGGTAGGTTGTGCACATGTAAAAGAATATTCTTTTTGGGACGTTCTTTCTCTTTCGATCCACCCTATTGAAAGATTTTTTTTTACATTATCATCTTAGCAAATACAGACGATGGTTCTTGCCTTGAGGCTCCTTTTAATATACTTCAGTTTCCGTCTGCGTTACTTGACCGAATTGCCTGCTGAGGATGTTACTTCGCTGAGCATACTCTTCACTCTTCAGCATTTGCAGAATGTAGCATTGTGAAATGATCTTCACGCTCTGAAGTGCTTTGGTTCTGAAGCAAGAGGGATCTTCTGTGGGTTTCGGCAGGAATTCCCCTGTATCGTTTGTACTGTATTATGTAAGCACCAAATAGACAGTCCATGCCGAATTGCTGAAGGAACAAGCAGAAATGCAGAACTACCAAATCCTCAGGTAAAAAACGATTAATCGCTTTACTTCCTCACAGTACAAGCCACTCGAAACTGAAACTCCTTGAGTTGTAACGGAGGTTCATGGTTTCCTACCCTACATAGCGCTGAAAATTATAATAATAATTCTTATTATTATGAAAAACACCAAGGCTTAATTAGCAATATACACCCTCTTCTGTATAGGAAATGGAACTTTAATCGCGGCGGTTGAGGTGAAACACTCGTCACGTTGACAATTACTACAATGTTCAGATACTTGCAAAAGGCTGCAGGCTTGCAGGACGACGGAAATCCTCGACGGCATCTGGTTCCTACTCTGTTTTGGTTTTGGCGAAGTCCTGAAGCGCGAAGGCCAGGGCAAGCAGCAGCACAGGCACGGCGAGCTGCAGCACCGTGAGCCAGACGCCCGGGCCCTTGCCTCGCGTCAGGGCCGGTTCCCTGGGGATGGCGTAGGCGAGCTTGGCCGGGATGGTGGAGGCGTCGACCTCGCCGATACAGTACTGCGGCATCAGCTCCTTGGCGGAGTCCGTGTGGCCGATGTGGTCGAAATCGACCGTCGCGTCCTTGCCTGTGTTGTATGATGCAGCGGCAGTAACTCGTCGATTACTCCCACGCTGAAGAAACCGATTTGTGAAAGCATGTGGAAGATGAATGATCGAAGGAGGGCTCACCGGTGCACGCCAGCAGGACCTCGTCGCCGCCGGGGTGCTCCTCCATGAACGGCGTGACGTCGTACACCTGAAGTAACAGCGGTAGGTTTAGGAGAAAACATGTTCAAATTAACCTTGGAGCATGCTGTGTTTCTCATCAGAGCACCGTTCATACGGGCTTTCTGTGCCTATATAACTTTGCATAGATTTCTCCGCGCAAATTTTGATTTGGCGAAGTTTTGCATCGAAACGATGAGGAGGACGTGCCAGGATACATAACCTTGCCGGAGATGATGAGCCAGCAATCCTTCCGATCGCTGTGCTTCCGCACCTCCTCAAACGAGTACACCTTTCCTCCTGCCATCGCAACCAGCTTCTCTTCTTCCCCAAGATCGGTCGAACAACTGAAGAAATTGAGTTTTCCGGATTAAACCTAACCGAATCAAGAAACTATAGTAATTTTTTTGGAAATTCCGAGAGAGAGAGAGAGTGAGGACACTTGCACTTACAGTATATATGTCGCTCGCGTGAGTCTTGGACTGCACGGGCGATAGCTTTCTGCCTGAGCTATCCCACCGTTTTGCTCATCCCGTGTGCCGCCCTGCATCTGCCGCGGCCGTTCATATAGACTAGCGATGCCCTGCAGTCTTTTCACGTGTGGGCGTTCTGCGATTTGGTGTTGACCAGGCACCATGACAAGTCTCATTTTCTAATGCGAGACTCACATGGTAAGACGTTTGGCTATTAGAATTAGTTGCAAAATCACTCGAGCAAATTCCAAGTTCATCAAACCCCCACCCCCCACCACTACCACCACCCAAAAAAATATTGGTTCACCACCATTTACATTACCGCATGTGGAGCCGCTCCCAGGCGACTCAGGGGGGCGACCCAACCACCCCAGCAAACTACCCTTCTCACCGCATCTCCTCCCTCGTCACCGCCACCGTTGGAGCGGTGGCAGCGGCTGCGCGGCGAACTGGTGAGCCTCACGTGGGCCAGATCTCCCACCCCATTGGCGAATCAGGCCGGGAACGGCGCGGAGGGAGAGACGGAGGTGTCAGATCTACCCGTCTCCTCCTGCGCCACACGTGCCGGCACTGCCACCCACAGTCGCCCGGCGAACTAGTCTTTATGTGGGCTAGATCTCCCACCCCCTTGGCGGATCTAGCCAGGAATGAATCGGCGGGCGGTGGCAGATGGATTTGAGGTGGGAAAAGACAGAGGAGGCTGGATCTACAGGTCTCCCCCCGTCACATGCGACAGCACAACTGCTTGGTCCTCTCGCCTCGTCATCACTCATCCCCGTCCCACCTCGGCAGCATCTCCCGCCATCGCGCCTCCTGCTGAGGGTTTCACCACCTTGCCATTTTCTTGGCCATCGCCCTTGCCTTCACCTTTCTTTTTCTTCTCCTTGAGGCTGGAGGTCAAGGCGATGGCTAACGGGGGCCACAAAGGCAGCTGGATCTGACGCGACAGTTGGCCGGTGCATGGACGGCTGGTGCTACTCTTGGTCATTGAGTGTTTTCTCACCTGACGTTGCATGTGTCCTCTCCTTTCTCTCCTTGAGGCTGGAGGTCACGATGGTGGCTGATGGGGACCACGGAGGTAGTAGGATCTGAGAAGGCAGATGGTTGGTGCATGGACGGGCAGGGCTGTGGCCAGCTGGCAGGCGGTGGCCACTAGTTGGCCGCGGAGCCGGACGAAATTGCTAGCGTGAAGTCCGGCGGGTGGGGTCTTGTGACATTGGTTCGAGGTGAAACCTCAAATCCGGTTCTTGCCGGGTCAGGTGACGGCGACACCTTCGGTGTCGTTCCCTCCTTGGAGGCGTTACCTTGGACCACTTGATCCTACCCTCTTCATTTCTTCTGCGCGTGTGTTGTTGTCGCGTTGGCCAGTTCTCGTCCATCAGTGGTGGTCATTCTCTCGGCGTCGTTTGTGACTGGGCTGCCATGTGGCGTGCTACGGTGAAGCCGGACCAATTGGGTCATGGGTGCGATGGGTGGCGATGATAGCTCGTGTTAGGTCTAGTGGTGGTGCTTTCAGTCGCGCTCGACATCCCGGTCGTTAGGTGTGTTAGCCACGAACTTCTGTCTAGTTGTGGTTTTCTTTTGTTTTTTGTGTCCGGCCCTTTCTTGGGCCTTTGTAATCTGTACCGTTCTTCTTTTTAATGAATGAAACACAAATCTGCTGTGTTTTTGAGACTTTATCGCATGATCAATAAGACAGCTCGTATCATTATTTTTTAATCCGTTGTGCAGTTGTGTCGATTACTAGAAAAGAAATTGCCAATGGTATTCGTTTCAGGAAAGATCAACCTCGGCTTGAAAAGGAAGAAAAGAAGAACAAACTGATCAATCCCCCGTCATCCTATAGTCTTGATCTGGCACAAGGTGTTTTCACCGGCAACCAAACAGTTGATGACAAAAGGCAGCGTATGAGGTAGCATACCTTCCGACGCGATATAAGCGATGGCAATGTTTAGTCATTAAACGTGCCACGAGGATTAGCTTTGTATGACCCGGTTGGAGGTTCTGTCACGGTCTTCCCTTTTTGAATTAATCTGTGGGTAGTAGGTACTAGGGAAATGCTTAGGTAAAGGCCAAGAGTGCCCAGGAAAATGCACAAGAAAATTAGTGTAGCACCACACATGCCGGTGTGAAATACTACTATGGAACGTCATCGCCAACATAAAGAATCACGATAAAAGCAATAATAGAAATCACACGAAAATTAAAACTTTAAAAGTACTTTAACAGAGAACCAACAGAAACTGAAATAAATATTTGAAATATGGGACCGGTCCACTTCTAACCAAATAAAGAATAAATAAAATAACAGATAGTGGCAAGCCACAGTGCTGAAAACTCAAGTGCTCCTACCCATGCATGAAGCTATCACTCCACTGGCCTTTTATCTGAGAATGAAAAGAGCAAGCGTGAGATTTGGAAATCTCAGCAAGTACCCAACAACGGTCGCAACACAGTGAGTAAAGGACAGGTAATGCAAACAAGATATGTAAAGGACAAGCAAAGCAAGCAAACAATTGATACAGGTTAAGTGCAATGAAGCTAGGTTATCGAAAACACTGATACAGACTGGAGATAGAGATTATGGGAATAGTGGCATTAAAGATAAATGTTATTTAGCAAGTTATGACAGTGACACCGGCGATCACTTCCCACATATCCGGTTATACGAGAATAGTCAGGCACGCTATCGTCCTCGACTGTATAACCGCTGACGGAGTGTAATATCCTGAGTAACGAAAATGTACGGCGCCCGTATGTTACCAGGTGGGTGAAAACCTCCTCTATATGTGGATAATCCTAGGTCAGGTAACCGTCATCTGGATAACCGGGGTAATTGTTATTTAGCAAGTTGTGGCAAAGGCACTGGCGATTACTTCCCACATACCTGGTTATACGAGAATAGTCAGGCACGCCATCGTCCTCGACTATATAACCGCCGACGAGGTGTAATATCCTGAGTAACGAAAGTGTACGGCTCCCCGTACGTTACCAGGTGGGTGGAAATCTCCTCTATATGTGGATAATCCCAGGCCAGGTAACCATTATATTAATAACATGTTATACGGTGTGAATTTAAGGTGCTAAGAAAAGTTAAGATAAAATTTGAAAAAGTGAGGGGATTTGCTAAGGTTGGAAATGAAAACACATAATTCTCGATATGAGGATGATAGGGGATGATAATATGGTGATAAGATAACTGATACATCATGGACAGATTATATAATGTGAATTTAAGGAAACCAAGAGATGGCGAGGATAAGGCTATGATGAAGTTATGAGAAGTGAAAAGAGGTGCTAGGGTTGAAAATGGAGAGACATAGTTTCTGACATGAGGCGATGTGGAATAATGATACGATGATAGTGATATAAGAATTTTCCTAAAGAGGTATTATAATATAGCTCACGTAAGGTTATCAACCAATCAAGTTTTATTATGTGATAAGTGATTATTAGTCAGATTAACAGGTTTAATACATACATCCTTCATGGCTCAATTACAACATCATACAATTATTGGAATATTATAAACTAAAATATAGCAGCCCTAATATCAAAGAATGTTAATAATTTAAACCTAAGTTAAAACATGTTCATATGCTACCCCCATTAACGATTTAAGCATAAAGTCTAAAACACTAATTAAAAGTATAAATTCTAGAACATTTTAACTAAGCATCCGAATAAACATAAGAGCATGTGAAATAAAATAACCAAGAACATCATGGCATAGATACAATATTAAAAGTGTATAACCAGGCAAGCATAAATGATATGATAGTAACCAGACAATATTAGTGATATGATATTGACCATATGAGTTTTAGTGATATACTAGTAGCCAGGTAACTGTAACAATATAATATTAGTCAGGTCCACCAGACCGTGCCGGCCTTGAACTCCGGCCGCCCCCAGACACCGCTGCCGCCGGCCACCGGCCATCACCGCCGCTGGCGCCTCCGCACCACTCGGCGCCCCGCACCACGCGCTGCTATGGCTACCGCCTGGCTCGCTCCGCCGCGCGCACCTCCATCACCGCCGGCGCCTCCGCCGTGCGCGTGCCACGCCACCACCTCGCTACGTGTGCATGCTGCGCTGCCGCCGTGTGCCACCGCGCCACGCACCATCGTCGACGCCAGCCATTCCTACAGCGCCGCCGCCACGCTGCGCCATCGCACCACCGCGTCGGGCGCCATCACCACCGCTGGCCACTCCCATAGTGCCGTGCGCGTGCAAATAGACGGAGAGAGAGAGAGAGAGATGAAGATGGATTTCTTTACGTGATGAGAGAGAGAGAGATGAACAACGGGAGAAGGAGAGAGATGAGAGCTGGATAGATGCGTTTTTGAAGGATAAAGAGATAAGAGAAACAAAGATAACGGGAGAGATATAAGAGAGAGGGAGATAGAGTTAGGAGAGTTTTCAGGGTGCTACAATTAGCCCCTCCGTATGTTAGACCATGTGGATGGTTGTAAATAAAGAGATAATGAATAATTGATATTTGGTTTGTTTTGGATTTTGCATTTATGAAAGACTTGGTCATCTGCAGTCGAAGACTTTGCCCTTGAGTGGTTTTGCTCAGTTACGAGTGATTTCAAACCATAGCTTTAGACTACGACCACGGTATATTTCAATCACAGCACTCCAGACACTCTTACGACCATGACTTAAACACGACTACAACTACGGTAGATTTCAACCACTGCATGCTTCGACCACAACATGAACACGACTATGACTACGTACAGTCTTCGACCACAGCAGCTGTTGACCACGTCTGGCTTACGACCATGGCAGTTGTCAACTACGTCTGGCTTACGACCACGACAATTTTCAACCACATCTGGCTTCGACCATGGCAGTATGACTTCGACCTTTCGACCACGGTAGTACGACTTTGACCTTTCGACCACAGCAGTACGACTTCGATCTTACGACTACGACAGGTAATCGTAGCTACAGTACTTTTTCATGGTCGTAGCTATAGTACTCGATAGTCGTATACTTTACTGGTCGTACTTGATAGACGAGGGCTTTGCGGTCGATGGTTGTAGGTTTTGCAAACTGCCTTCATGGTTGTAGGTTTTGCAGACTGCCTTCATAGTCGTAGGTTTTGCAGACTGCCTTCATAGTTGTAGGTAGAGATGGCAACGGGTAAATACCCATCGGGTATTGCCATTCCATACCCGTACCCGCTAGGTGTAAATTTACCCGTCGGGTTACCCGTATCCACACGCGGGTAGGAAAATTTACCCGTACCCGTACCCGCGCGGGTATTACTACCCGACGGGTAACCCGTACCCGCAAGTATACCCGGTTCAACACATAAGAATATCATCAATTTAGACATTCATTAATCATACATGCCAAGCACAAAAGCGTCTAATGATCAAAATTAGTACATCACATAAACATACTTGACATGACCATATCAACATATGACAAACAAATAAACAATCAACAACAAGTAGATAATAAAATTAACATTTGAGTGGGATGTCTAGTTGTCTAATGCGGGTATTCATTACCCGCGGGTAGGCGGGTATGGGTAGTATATACCCACACCCGCACCCGCCTACCCGGCGGGTAGAGGATTTCGCCCAATAACGTACCCATGGGTACATAAAATTTTCCATACCCGTCTCTTTATCGGGTAAAACCCGTCGGGTATCGGGTACCCATTGCCATCTCTAGTTGTAGGTTTTGCAGCCTACCTTCATGGTCGTGGGTTTTGTAGATTGCTTTCATGGTCGTAGATTTGACAGTCTTGTCGATACTCGTAGAATTCACTGTCTACTATTCTATCTTTGGTAGTCGAAGGCTTAGCGATCAGTTGCCGTAGGTTTCACGGTCGGTACTCGTAGACTTCATGGTCGATACGAGTGCTTCACTCTTGAGATCTTCGAGTATGTCGAGTACTCGTGTTGGGCCAATGGTTGACTGGTTGGTGTGTGGTGGTCGATGATAAATGGCCATTGCTTGATGTACTCGTAGTTGGAGGACTCAGTACTCGATAGAAGTGGTTTCTGGTTGTGTGTTGGAGTGTGTTTGTACTCGTAGGTTTCGAGAATGTGTTGCGGTTGTGATCGGTACTCGGTAGTTCGTACTTGACAGTCGTCAGTAGTGGTGCATGTGGTTTATGAGTACTCTGTGGAAGCAGTCGTATTGAGTGGACTGAGGATCTGTTCCAGTGAACAATAGACTGTGCATTCGTAAACGATCAGGGGAATGGCCGTAGATGGTTTGATTCTTGTCTGGGGGTAGACAAGGATGTGTTTTGCTAATGTGTGTTGATTACGGTCAAATTGGGGAGAACATGTACCGAGAGATGATTTCTTTGGTCTTTGCATGTGCAGGTGGGCATTGAGGCAGCGATGGTCAGTGACGAGGAGGATTGGGACTAGGAGGGGTAATTTGAGGTCCAAGCGGTTGGAATGTCACGCGAGGTGGTTAAGCTCATGCTGGAGCACGTGGAGGTCAAAGGTGGATGCTGCGTGGAGGCGTGGAGACAATCACGGTTGGTGATGAGGAGGACCGGGACTATGAGGGGGTAATCTAAGGTCCAGGTGGTCAGGTGGTCACGTGAGGTGGTCGGGCTCACGCAAGAGCACGCAATGATGGTGCACGATGGAGATACATGAGGGATATCCTGGAGGCTTTGTCGTGTGTGTCGTATAGAGTTGTGGATGGAGTCTATGACTTGTTAAGAAGAGTTTCGGGTCCCTTGATTTGAGGAAAAGATAGATTATGTGTCCAGGTGGTTAGGGACACGGTTTTGAGGTGTTCGGGTTGAACACGCCTTGTGCGCTAGCCTATAAAAGCTGAGGAAGTCGTAGGTTAGTGTGAGGGGTTTTAGGGCTTTCGTGGAGAAGGTTTTTAGGGTGCCGTAAGACACTTTGTAGCCAAAAAGCTTGATGATGAAATAATATATAAGATTCTTTCATCTCTGGCAACTTCCAAAGCATCGCTCCTCTCCCTCTGTGTGTTTTTCGTGCTATGTTTTGTCCTTGGCGTGTACTCGTTCGGGCGGTGATTGAACGGTTGGGGATTTTAGGCGGAAGGAGATCACAACTTCGTGCATCGTTGTCGTACCGAGCAATCGGAACGAGCAGGCGATCGATCTGTTGTCGAGCCGAGTAATCGGAACGAGCAGGCGGTCGATCTGTTGTCGTTCTGTATGATCAAAACGAGCGGGCGATCGATCCGAACGGTCGGAGCGATCATTCAGGACGAGTGGTCGTAACGGGCAGTCGGGCGACAGAGGCTTACGAGTGGTCGAAACGAGTAGTCGGGCGACCGAGACTAACAAGTGGTTGTAACAAGCAGTCGGACGACAGAGGCTTACGACTACATACAAGCTGGCAGCTGCGGTCATTATTTTCATCCGGTAATTTAGATCAGTTTTATTTTGTTCCTCTGCACTGTGCTTTGATTTCAGGTGGTAAAAGGCGGAGACAATCATTCACTCTACTCTGATTGTGCCATACGATCCTACACCTTGTTAAGGTGTGCAAATCGCAGGCGAGAAGGCACTTGCACTACACGAACCGGGGTAGAGTGGCCATTTTTTAAATTTAGTCTTTAAATATTTATTTTTATAAATCTAACTTATTTCGTGAATGAGTTCAGAAGGTATCTATCGAGCTAGAAAAGCTTGACAGGCGTCTGCCAATGGACTGCCGAGCTCCCCTAGGCAGGTCGCCGGCAGCCGCACGTCATTTTACCGTTCCATTGAAGGCAAAGGTATTTGGCATTTGGATGTGGTCTGCTGGTGTTTTCTGAGTAGATGCAGCAACGCGAGAACTATTTTCTGATTTCTTTGCCCTTGCTAGGAAGGTGGCGCCGGCAGAAAATCATTAGAAAAGTCGGACTGAGAGGTACTCTCAGAGAGCTAGTGGAGAAGGATGATAGTTACTGATAGCGATAGGCCCGACAAGAACTCACTAGATGCCGTGTTAACAATACTTCTTAGCTACGAGAAAAAAAAAGAAGTCATGTGCGAGTTCTGAGTGAAAACTGGAAAATTAAAGATCAACGCACAATATGTTAAGAGGATATATTGTTGGACACACAGTAACTGCTGAGTCTTTGGTCTTGTCTAAGAAATGAAAACTTCACCAAACTCCCGTAAACAAAACGCCTTCTAGAAACTACTAAACCCAAGAGCTTAGACAAAAACCCAAGAGTTTGTAGGTAATATTACTCTCTATACCACAACAAGCATATTCATGTTATCCTTGAAAAAGTACAGGCTACATTTCGTCTACCTCAACCTCAATAGACGTACAGTAGTACAGAACCGAAATCTAGCAGCATTCTACCTGGATAACTTACACTAGGCAACTAGGCTCGTCTGGAAACACAAACATAACTCGAGTTTCAGAACGGAGGCACACAGTCACAAAAAGTTCAACCGCATGTGAAAAGATCATATTTGTTGTCACCGATCATCATTTCCCCGTTGTACGTCCAACTCGCCATCCGTGAAACTCCCATTTCACTAGCTTCCGGGTGTGAACTTCACGCAGATTGGGGGGCTTAACCTTAGCAAGAGTGAAAAGAAGGGAATGCCCATATACCATCTCCACAAATAAAACCGGATGCAACTGCAGGCACCAGCAGTGTAGCCTCCTTGCTGTTGATCTTGTGCCAGGCAAAGACTATCAAGCTTCCCACACACATATCAATGGCAAAGTTTGCACCAACAAGGAATGGTACAGCCATTGCCATTGGCAGGGGCACATACTTCCTGTACTTGCGAGGTTGATAAGCACGGAAAATGTGAAGAAACCAGCGGACAGCTCAAGGCAATGTTTTGGTAGTGCTGAGAAGCCCTCGACACCGAGAATAGCTATGTTTCGGGATATCAGTGCATATGGAGCCTTCCTGTATCCATCTGGGTTCCCAACATCAAATGTTTTGTAGAAGAGCAAGAACGTGAGCGGTGCGATGATGCAGCCCATGGCTGTACCAAGGACCTTCTCAACAAGCATGGATCTCGGTGATGTCAACGTCAGATGACCTGTCTTAAAGTCGTGCATAAGATTAGCAGAGACTTGTACTAGTTGCTTCACTATCCGATAGCCAGCAAGGCCAGCAATGACACCGTTGTCCTTCCCTCCCCAGGCTGCAAAGATGAATAGAGCAATCTTGCCATAACTGTAGCTCATGTTTATGTTAGTGAGCCCAGTTCCATACGCATTGGAGAACCCCAGCACGGGAGCAAGCACATGCACATGCACATGTCGGAACATTATTGGTATGACATTTTTATTGCAATGATTAGTGGTGGCCAAATAGGAGGCACGGCCCGGCACGGGTATGGCCCACTTAGCCTATCAGCCTAAATGGGTTGTGCCGTGCTGGCCCATGGGTCGAGGTGTAAACCTAGGCATAGTCCAGAGAGCTAATGGGCCGTGACGGGTCGTACGGACCCATTTAGCCTAATGGGCCAAGGAGGCTCATCTAGTCCATTTCGGTCCAAAATTCTAAAAAATTGTAATAATTTAAAAAATATGTAGAATTCAAAAAATACAAAAAATTGTAGAAATGTAATAATAAGTTTTATTAATATTTAAATGACTACCTCATTAAAAAATTTACCAAGTAAAAAACTTATCTTGAGAAAACGGCAAAGAAAAAAGTACAACCTATAGTTCTGTGGTACATTAAAAAAAGAGAAAATATATAATATACATCGATGCTCTAAGTATCGTCGTCTGGATAGAGATTGTTAAACGCTTCTTCCAACTCTATATTCTCTATAGAGTGTTGAGCTCACGAAATCAGCTTGCTCCCAATCTTTTATTGTGAGAAATACTTCCACCATCTCAATCATAAGACTTGTTCTTCTCTCCTGTAATATTCTCGCAGAAAGTCTGAAACCAGAATCAAAAGAAACCGTCGAGACAGGAACAGTCAATGCATCGCGTGCTAATTTAGATAGCACTAGATATGTTAGCTTGTGCTCATGCCACCATCCCAAAATGTTGAAACCCTTTGCATAGTGACCCATGGGATCATTGTCTCGAAAGACGAATAGTTTCTCATTGGTACAGATTACTCCAGTACTTGATGTTATAAAACTTGATCTTCTGAAGGAACCTGGTGCACCAAAGATTTTGCCCCACACATCTGTCTTCTTATCTGTGATGGGTATTGGTGTAGGTCGTTGCAAGCGATCTCTCTGAAACTTTTGTTCATACTTCTGATAAACATCAAACAATTTAGTACGAACAACTAAAAATAGTTAGAATAATCTATCCTTGCAGTATCACTCAGAAGTGAAAGAACATTAGTGAATCATTTAATTTTAGCTCTTGCATCTAAAATAAATGCAAATGAGTATAAATACAGAATCTCTTTCCAATATTTCCAATATTTAGTTTTCAAAGCACATGCAGCCTCTCGTAACACTATATCATTTTCATTAGCTTTCAAGTGACTTACAATCACAAGAATATAATGCACAATTAAATGAGATGTTGGATAATACACTTCGGATAAAGCAACAGTGGAATCGTAAAAGAGTTCCAAAAATACTAGTAACTTTTTAGCAACATACTAATAATGTTTAGTTAATAGCGTGTTGCCGTCATGACTGTGATAGTGTATGTAAATAAAAATAAAAATGTGCTCTTACAAGGTAAAATATTTTGTAGATCAGATAAGGTGAGTTCCATCTTACTGGTATGTCCAAATCAAACTTTTTTGGACGTACACAAATTGCAATGCAAAAGTTCTTATATGCTACAATTTGTTGGTTAGAATGATTTACAAAAAATATTGCATTGCGAAAAGTTTGAATATATAGATCCAACATCTTTGAACCTTAACTATAATATTAATAATAGGATAGCTGCTTTGCTGATGTAGCAAGAAGGATTCGGCGTATATACAAAATAACAGAGTGAGAATATCTATTGCCCTAGAGTTTGTTGTAGCATTGTCCAAAGTAATTGCAAAAATTTATTTGTGAGACCAAAATTTGCAAACAATTTATAACGACAAATTTCACAACAACATATCTTACCTGAGCTCCAGCGTTATATAATGTACTGGGTTTGGATCTTTTTACTTCGGTGCTTGTAGACGCAGCGACACTCATATAGCCTGGCGATAGTATAGCGAGGGTCTACTCTCCCGTTTAAGGTGGAGCCAGAGGTGAAGATGTTTCATTCCTGAAGGATGAAAAATCTTCCAGAAAAATTCCATAATCACTCGTATGAAATTTATCAAATTTTTCCATAGAGAAATGTAGAAAACTGTAATTGCAAATAGAAAATTGCATTGTTATCTATTTTACATCATAACAAATAACAGTAATAAGAACAAAAAAAATATGAAAATTAGTATTGTTACCTCGTTTCTTGATTGTAGCCGGATTTTGATTTTTTTTGGTTTTTTGGTAAAAATATTTTAAATTTTGCCAATTATCACAAAACTTATCGAAGTTTTCACAAGAAAATTCAGAGAAGATATTACAAGTTGGAGTATGGCTGAAGAGATGAGGGGTTGCTATCTATTTATAGAAAAAGATTTTTTTTAAATTTTTTCATATTTTTAAACTTTCAAATAACTAAAAAATTCAAAAGTTCAACCGTTGTTGAGCTAAATGTGGCTGAAATTGTGCTAAACAGGCAATGCCTACCGTGTCTAACAGACTAATTTTGATTAACAGGCCATGCCTAATGGGCTAACGTACTTAATGGGTCATACCAATTGTGCTCGTGCTAGGTCGTGTGTGGCCTAGCACTATTCGTGCCATGTCGGGATGGCACGCTGGGCCGGGGAGGCAGCCCAAGCATGAAGCATGCCAGGTCAGCCCGGCAAGATTCGGTCATGGATTGCACCTATAGTAGCGGGCTTTGGGTTGGTCTAAACCATTTGGCCACTTGCGATGATGCTTAATAAGGCATATCCGGTTTACGCTAGCCAGTTTGGAATCTCTATATAAGAAACGTATCGGGTTTAGCTGCAAAATAGTGCACCACGTCACTTTGTTTTATAGTATCCGTCCGATCATGCTTTCAGTGTCTACTAGCCGTTGGATCTAGGCTTCTCCCACCAAAAGAAAAGTCTAGCCTCATCCTTTGAGAAGCGCCGAATTCTTCTCCCCTACCTACTCCCACCACCGCTGCTGCTCTTGCCCTCCTCCTCCTCCGCCGCACCGCCGCCGCCTCCTCGGCCGGCCACCTCCCCTTCCCGGCGTCACCACCTCCTCCAGTCCTCCTCCCCTCCTCTGCGGGCTGCAGTGCCGCCTACTCGCTGAGGCCAGAGACCTCGACCTGCGTCACCACCGCCAACAGATCCTGTGCTGACCGCTGCTTATCGGAGCAGTAGCAGTCGCAGCTGCCATGTGGGGAAAAAGGGAACTTTGTGTGTGCTTCGGGCCGAGGAAGGGTGAGTGAGTGAAACCTTGCTCCTAATTCCCTTTTTGATTTGTTAAATTTCAGCAGGTGATTGGGCAATTTGGGGGAGATAGTCCATGATTTGTACAATTGGAAGCGGAGATGTCCTATATTCTACAAATTTGGTTGTTGGTAATATTTGATAGGTTGGTAGTTCAAGACAATTTTGATTTTGCCCCAGTTTTCCTCCATTTAGTCTTACTTATGTCTGTATTTACAATTTGGGAGTGTTGCAGGCACCTGGATTTGCAATTTATGATGTATGTTCATCGTCAGCTAACAATTATAAAATTACCTCTTTTCATATATTTGTCCATTTTGTTCCATCAAAATTCTCTTACAATGTTTGTTACAGTAGTAGCCCTCTGATAAAAATAGAAGTAGCTGCATATATGGGCCATCTTGCATATTTATGTTACCACTTACCACCACACTTGAATACGCATTGAACACTGCCAGTCCTATATTCGTCCTAGTCATGAGGTACTATACAAAGGTCTCCATTTTGTGGAAAGATATCCCGCCATATTGGTGTTTCCAAGGGTTAAAACCTTGGTACTTGGTAGAATGAAATGACATATTGAATTTATGGATTACGAAGATTTTCCTTTCCTGTTACATTTACCAATTCATTTCCAAAACATATTTACTAACCACGGGATGAAAGGGTGTTGAGGTGAGTGACGAGGACAAAATTTCCATACTTCTGGAGTGGAGCTTCGAATTTTGCATTGTGGTTTGGGTTCTATCAATTGTTCAATTACATCTACTGAATACTAATGTTGTGTACTTTTCGAAATGGATAGATATCAATGAGTTTACATGCTAGGAATCTGGGATCGCTGAATACATAGTCATCATCCTGTACAACTCGCATATATTTCCTTGAGAGGATTTGCACAAAAACTTAATACATAGTTGTATGTTGTATCTACCTTATTTTGTTAATTACTTTTGCAGGGTACTCTGCCGTTTAGGCTACTGACTGCTGAAAATGGTGCTGATGTTATTTATGGAGGTTACACACCTTTGAGTTTGAGGTGTTCATTGAGAATGTGAGCAGGAGGGATGGTGGGAATGCGGGGTTGCCCAGAAGGTAGGTTCTATTGCTCTGTGTCGGGAGCTTCTGCCTCGGGCTGCTCTTCAGCAATACGTATGTACTTGGCTACTCAACTATTCGAATCATGGGATGCTTGTGTCTATATTCTGCAAATTTGTGTGTTATGATGCTTAAAATTGGGATATTCTAGGCTTGAAGAATTCAAACTTTTTTATATTATTTTGTTACCTGATTGGGATTGAGTGTTAATAAAGCTGCACATTTGTGACTGGACTGTTTAGACAAATTGTTAATAGGTCAAGTATTCTGAATTCTGGATGGTTGAATTAGATATTGTGATATACAATTCATTGCATCAAGATAACCTATAAGGAAAATCCATATACTTACGGTTTTAATATGTCTTTGAGCTTAATTTTAATTTGATGCCATCATGGATCATATCAAGATGGTTTATTGTTTTTCATTTTTAGTCTATGTAAATGGTGATTTCAAATGAACCTCCAGCTTCAGTTGTATTGTTCAATGCATTTATTGTTCAGTGAAAATGATTTTTTTAAAGAAAACAACAAACGGCAAAAAAAAGGTTGATTTGGTTTTGTTGCTTTGGGAGGGCAATGCCAATCCAGCTCTAGTTGTCTGGTTGAGGGAAGGAGCCAACCAGCTTCCTGTGACCATTTTACTAATTTTTTCATGTGCTCTCTTATGCATTATGGTCTTTCCCTCAGCTATTAAAAATTGTTACTTCTAGGTTCATAGGATGTGTTTAGGCCTTCAGAGATGTTTTTCTCTACTGGATTCAAGCTAGAAAGGCAGCAAATTTTGGAGGAATGCTCAGGTGCGTTTTTATCTTTTGCCAATTAAAATTTTTGTATGTATGCATAGAAAAACTCACCTTTGACTATTAATTGCATAAGAACACATGAGCACCCTTATGAATTATGAGGCATTTCAAGAACTGCTAATCAATGTGAAACTGTAACTTTTAGCAATAGCCTTTTTCATCTTTTGTATCTCCAAAGAAGCAAATATTTATTTTACTACATGTGAGCTTAGAACAATATGATGATTGACATTTCAAGATTTGACCAAGATATTCTCACCAACATTCTGAAGCATACCTGCCAGTTGATGCATAGTTGCATACAAATGTAAACTGTTATTACTTTTTTTACTTTATCTCTTTGGAAGTAGTAGGCTAGCAGCTTTTTCCATAACTGCAACGACCAGGAGTAATGCTAAAGAGAAGTTAAGACATATGCACGAGCATTGCATTGAATTGCATAAATAAAAGTAAAGAGATTTTTAGAAATGCTTAAGGTTATGGCTACGGGATTAATGTGAATGACATGGGAGGATATGTGTTTGATATGCTTATGATCATCTATATTGCTTCAATGTTAAGAATGAGTTAATAAATTGTGAAATTGTGAATTAAGATGGTGATGTGTGTGTGTGTGTGTGTCTATATATATATATATATATATATATATATATATATATATATATATATATTGATGTTTATTATTTTATTATGTACTTACTAAATCTTTAGGCTCACCCTTGCTTATATTGTTGTTTTAGGTGATGGATGAAGGCGACATGTATGGGAAGGGAGTAGCACATGAACAGTTCATGCACCGGCATTGACTCACTTACTACATCTAGATGATAGTCATTCGTTAATAGTAATTTGGTTTATGTAAACTATAGCATTTGGTTAATAAATTTCCTTTAGAACATAAAGCTACTAGTATGGTATCGACCAAATAAAGTAACATTAGTTAAACTTATTGAATGGATTGTCTCCACTATTACTATTGCTTCATTTCAATAATTATCCTTGTTATATTTACTATTGGTCATGTTTATGTCTAAATGTTTAATTATGAGGTTGTGATCAATATTTGACATTGGAAGTTTGTGAAATATGTTTTAATTTGGGGAGAAGTGGAGAAAGAAGTGACATTCTGAGCTCATGTCGAACCGGGGTGTTACAGTTGGTATCAGAGCGAGCGTTAGGTCCAAATGGGATAAATTGATGACTTATCTATGTTAGACAACTAGTTTTTTTTTTTGTCTTAGGTTACTAGTTACTTAAAACAACTTGACGCACTGGTGCACAATAGGATGGGAATTAGGTCATGCTTTATATTTACATTTTTGTTAGATTGTTCAGTTGTTATTAAATGTTATGAGATGTTACCTATATTTGTATTGCATGATTGTTTGATTGAGATGGATTGCGATGCCGAGAGGTAAAGATCATGGTTGTAGTCGTGGGCATAGCCAGGCTATGCCACCACGTGTGGTACATGATTACTGATAAATTTTCCTTAGGTAACCTTAGTTACTGATGTTGTGGATGAGTTTCTATTGGTCATTTTGTTCCACCGGAGAGCTACTATTTTCCCATGAGTTTTCATAGGATTAGTTACAATGATGGTGATGAGTTTACAATGGCTATTTTGTTCAATCAAGAAATTGTTGTTGTTTTTATTGTTGAAGTATTCTTGTTGCTTATGAATGATGTTGATTTGTAAGGTCGTCCTTTTCATGGTGGTTTTACCATTTTATTGAGGATTATGACTCATTTCTTTGCTTGGCATTTTGGGTAAAGGAAAATATCTTTTGTAACCTATATGTTTTAGAGTATCTTGGGTGATAAAGTTTGATGCCTCTGTTTCAAGAAGGAAAAGTTTTAAAGCCCTTTTATGATGCCTTGTTATACTTAAGTGAGAGGTTGTAATCATGGAAATCGGGTGCTAAGCAATGTGATGCCAAGTTGAGTTAATAACGTGGTGTATAATTGAATTTTTTAACCAACATCCTGGGAAGTAAAATCTATTAAATTTGATGGTGTCTAAGTGTTATGTGATGAATAGTAACTAAGGAGTATCTTATTGGAAAAGTACGAGCAGCGTGGAGTACCGTTGAATTAGTTAGATTATTGAGAATATTTAATTTGCCAAATTCTACTAGATAAATTGGGTTATTTGGTACCAATAGATTATTCTAACTGTTTGTGATGATTAAGCTAAGGATATGGTAGATTTTTGTCTTGGGCGAACAGTAATCTTGAATTTATCTTTTAAATGGATACTTGATGAACATATATAAATGCTAGATTTACATTTTTTTACCATGTTAAATTGGTCTAATGTGTATAAAGGAATGGATAAATATTATTGTATCATCATGTGAGACCTTGTTTAATACATGTTATATTATTGAAGTTATAATGGTATTTTGCTATAAGTTCTGAACATGAGATGGAACTTTTGAATCTGTGTTTGTAAATATTTATGTGATTACATATAGAAACAGGATAACAAATAGATTTCACAATCAAGACAATCACTAAGAGTTGCATGGATGAATTTTAATAAGTTTTATATTTGTATGCTTTTTGAGATTGTTGGGTGATAGTATGTACTTGATAAACAGAGTTTTGCTAGAACATTGTGTTTTGTGCATTAGATTTTCTTTGGAACAATGTGGTTGTTACAGTAAGCTAGTGATGCTTTGTGGGTTTTTAACATTGAGGATGGGATAACAAAATATTATAAAACAATTTGGTGTGATTTTGGAAAGTTTTATGATGGAATAGTTGACTTTGATGATTCTTGTTAAGAGTTTATTGAATTAATATTTTGCATGATATTTGCTAAGTGAATTTGAGGGTGGTGTTAAATCTTTTAGAAAAGAAGTAGATTGTCCTTCGGGTATCGTTTAAATGAATGTTTGGAGTTTTGTACTTGTATTTTTTTCAGAGTTCTTGGTTTATAAGTGCCTTATGTGAATTGGTCTTAAATGATTATCTTGTTTGATACAATATAATAATATTGTGATAAAAATGGTTTTCTTTGTTAAAGGAGAACAATGTATTAAAGTACTTAACACCATAGACAAGCATTGGGACTTATGGCAATGTGGTGTGTGCCTAAATTTTATTGTTTTGTTGTATACAAGTTTTTGAGTTAAAAAATAGTTGTTCTTTGCATTTTATTTATTTTATTAGTTTTATACTTATTGCAATTTGCTAAAAAGTTTTGTTGTGTGTTTAAGATTTATTGCCTCCTTTTTGTGAATAAAAATATTAAATTTGTGTTATGAAGCCTTTTAGGGTTCAAGTGATAACTAGTAAGTGATCCAATATGTGGTTTATAAGGCATCGAGTACTAACTCATGTGAATTGCTTAGAGGATGAATTGGTTTTACAATATAATTCTTGCAAAGAAATTGAATAAATGTAGTTGTTTTATTTGAAGAAAAAAAGATATATCATTATTAGAAGAACATATAGTGAATATTGATTAAAGATATTTTTTATGCTTGTGGATTTTTGAATTTACCAAAAGTATAGAATCTTGACACATCAATTGGAGTGTTGTGGCTATGTAAATTGCTAGACTTTGTAGATGAAATTAGATTGTGTTATATAATGACATTCTAAAAAATCGATAGAGTGGGAAATCGATGAGTACTTAATTAAATGATGAAAATGTAGAAATTTTTTCAGAGTTTTTCGCAACTTTTTTAGGTTAGAGTGCATCCTAAAGAAATGAAACTCATTATTAAAGGTAGGGATATGAAAATAGGAAGAAGTCGAGCTAGAAGAAAATTCCCGCAGCAACCATAGTTGTTGCGTGTATAAGAGCTGAAATGGGAGTGGGTCCTTCCATAGCATCCGGTAACCATACGTGAAGAGGGAATTGTGCAGATTTTGCAACTGCACCAAGGAATAATAAAAAAGCACACAAAGTAGTAAGTAAGGAATTAATCCCATTATTAGGAATCCAGTTATTAGCTACACCGTAAGTTAGAGTGCATAGCATTTGTTCCCTATGTATGTATGTACGTACGTATGTTATCACCTTCATCAAATGTGTTTAGAGAGATTGATGCAAACTTTCAAAATTTAAACCGATGTCCTATCTTCTAATAATTGAATATCTTTTACACGAATCTTTATGCACTTTCAAGGGTTACGAAGTATGGTTGAATTCTTTTTGGCTTATACCTTCTCTCAAATAGATAAACGGGATAGCTTTTTCGCTACCTTTTCGAAGCGGTTTATCAAAATAACTTTTTTGAAGTGGTTTATCGATATTCGATTCATTTATACAAATGTTCGTGCTAAGACTAAAAACTATAAACCGCAGTGAAAAAACCCATCCTATATGTGCCTGAATGGACATGTGGTTTTGTATTTTTTTTAAGAACTGGTTTGGAAGGGGAAAATAAGGCAAATTGAGCTAAGATACGTCGCCTCACGTCTTATGACGAAAGCAAATATATAGGTTGGATTCTTTTGGGCTGATAGCTTATGGTTTATGACTAAAATATTTGAATTCTGGCTGTTTACGAGGAACAGTATGCAGAAAGAAATAGTTATATACCATTTTGGCCGGTACAGCTGAACTCAGTACACTTTTTACTATAATTTTTTTATTGACTCCGTCTTAAAAAACACACCGTTTAAAAACTAATTATTGTAAACAGTAGGGCCCTGTTTGGAATGCGGGAATTTTTCCCGATTCCTGTGAGAATTGAACTGTTTCCTGCAAAATTCCTGTAAAATTCCTGTGAAATTTCTCTGTTCCAAACAGGCCCTAGAAGTATAAGTCAACTTTAAGTCAAAAAAGTCCCGTCATACTCTAGCAAGAAACATCACATCATGAGCCTATAAATCCTCTACTCCCGCCGCAGAATCCGTGCTCTGCCAATCGCAGTTGCTGCCGAACGCCTGTAGGCTGTAGGTCCTTGATGTGATCCTCGTCCTCCTCTACTATCTACTCGTCTTCCTTCCCTAGCGAGGATTAGCATATCATAGATGCTCATAGCTTGCCTGAGTAAGGGCATGTTTGATTGGAGGCTGGAAAAAGTTGCTTGAGTCAGGCATACATCTCAGACGTTCGATTTTGGATACCTGGAACTAGAATATGTTGTCTGGCAGGCATTTACTTGCGAAGCCTCCAACCAAACAGACCCTCACTATCGAATCAACCAGGCACTGCTCGGTGCATCATTGCGAAAAATGGAACTCGTCGGAACAAAACGTTGCAGGCGTTCATAGAGTCGAAGAATTGCTCGTGCCTGACTCATACTTTACTTTTATTTATTTTCTTAAGGAAACTCCACCAGCTAACATCACGATTAATGTCGTTTTATAACCTGCGTAGCACTTTGCTTCAAAAGAACAAAAAAAAGACCTAGAGTAGCAAGGCAAGGTGAACGTTTCTCAAGTGCTCTCCAGTGAGAAATTGAGAATTTACCGCTGTTGCACATGAGGATGGTACCACTAGACCTAGGCTTCATATCCTCTTGACATTCCATTGCAATGTCACCATGCCATAGTCAATCCCATCCACTGGATAAAACAATCAATGGTCAGGATGTGTTCGGTACTGTGGCATTGCACTGTCGCACAGGGAGTGCTGCAGCATTTTTTACTGTAGCTGCCGGTCTCATGCGTCGCCATTTTGATCGGATGGTTGTGGATCAAGGAATGGTAGAGTGCTGTTGCGCTCTACCATGGCCTTTCCAATGTCAGATGATTTGAATCCCTAGAGCTAAGAGCAAGGCTAATAATACAGCCTTCAGCTGGCTGTATGGACACTTACAGCTCACTTATCAGCACATTCATATAGTAGTTTACAGCCAACTGAAGGCTGTATGACCCACCCCTTTCTCTCACAAAGTTTCTTGGTTCTTGTGCTTCAGCTGGCTATAAACTTACAGCCCACCTCTCTTCTCTCTCCTCCTCTCTCTCCTCCACATCAGCATACAGTCTACTAACAGCCTCTTATTATACTTGCTCTAATACATGCATTTTCGGGAATTGTCAGGGTTTACAGGGCCAATTAGCGCAGTTAGCCCGTATATGCAATTCTTTTTCCTTTTCTTTTCTTAAAAAAGATACATGTATCATCTCTGGAAAATCTTAAAGCCTCAAGTTATTCAAGACATATGGGCATTACATGCTCTTCTGCTAAAACTTTGGTGCATGAACCTACAGAGTTATGGTTGCGGATCAGGTTTTTTCTCACTTTTGAAAGAAATGAAGTCCCGGCTGCCAGGAAATGTAGACTAGGTCTGGACAAATTGACCCAGACTACTCGCTTTCGACTTGCCTCGTGACCAAACCAAAGTCTGACTTCACTTCATCGTCATCCTGTCTAGTTTTAGATTCAAATTAGATTAGATATTATTTCTTCAAGTTATCCCTACAAAAGGGATGATACTGTATCTTCTTTACTCAAGCAAAGATGAATAAACAAGTCCCTAGTTTCCAAAATCTAGTTGTGATCGTTACCTTGACTAGCTATTCTAGATCTGTTCCTCTCTCTCAATTGGTGTCTTCTTCACCTAACACCGTTCTACTTCAAGTCATCTCTATTCGACCTCTCCGACGGATGATTACCCCTTATTGTGCTAGTTTATAACAATTGGTATCAGAGTCAGCATCATGATTTCTGCTGCCGAGCTATCCCTACTAGTCAACGTAATAGAGCAAATGACAATGATGTTGAAGATCATGCACCAACAGATTCACCCACCCTTATCGGAGAAGTTTGTCGCCCTATGTTATAGCTTAAGGACGAGATGTTTCACCAGAAGAGATGTAATATTATGTGCGTGGTACTATAGCACGCGTGTACTATTCACGTGGTTACCGTAGCAATCGCGATGCGCACTGTTCACATGGTCATTGTAGCAACATGCGATTAGTTTCTTTTCTTAGAGATTAGATTGATCTGGTTAGTTTGAAAATTTATTTCAATTAGTTTGTTTCTTTAGGTTAGAGATTATTTCTTAGGGGTCAAAACAAGTTATCCCTATAAAAAGAATGGCATTGTATCTTCTTTACTCAAGCAAAGATGAATAAACAAATCCCTAGTCCATAAAGCAGGGGCGGACCCAAAGAGGGGGGAGTGAGGGCCCAGGCCGCCACTCAATTCGCAGGAACTCAGGTATATAGCTCAAGATTTAATGCTAGTGCCCCCACTCAGCCCAACTAAAAGGCCCTCACTCATGCTAAAATTATGAATGAGAACAATTCAACGTACTATGTGTATTGTTGTGCCCCCTCTCAGATTTTGTCCTGGGTCCGCCCCTGCCATAAAGTACACTTGTGGTCATTCTCTTGACCAGCTATTTTAGATATATTTCTCCCTCAATTGGTGCCTTTTCACCTAGCACCGCTCTATTTCAAGTCGTCGCCGTCCGACCTCTCTCTGACAGATAATTACCCCTTTGATGTGCTAGTTCACAACACATGCCCTCTAAAAACAAACAAATAGATTACAGATAAATGACATATAAGTGAATTATAACTCAAAGTGAATTGTGTGGTGCAAGACTATATTAGTGTTACCATAAAATATGTGGACATCCTAGAACGACTTATCTTTTGACATTGAGGTGGTAAACTTGACAATATAAAGTCACAACTCACAACTTACTTATTCTTGATTTAGATGAATGATGCCCGTATATTTCATGGTAACATTAATATAGTCTTGCACGCCATACAATTTAAATGAGCAAGAGGCAAAATCAGATTCTATATCACACTTGACAGCTAAAACTATGTCAGTCGAAGTAGTAGTTATTTTAAAACACCATTGCAATAAAATCTTGTAGTAATAATATATGCCAAGATAAGAAAAAAAAGAATCAATTGTCAACAAACTCTTCTGAAAAGTAGTCAGGTTACTCATGTTGGTATTTCTCAACAACTACAAAGAGGCTCATATTGGTATGCTCATGTTGGTATTATGTAATAACAGTCCTTTAATGTTCCTCTTGTAATTGTTGAGAAATACCAACATGAGCAGTCTTACTACTTTCCAAAAAAAATGGTGGATAATTGGTTTTCTTTTTCTCATTTTGGCATATATTATTGGTACAAGATCTCATTCGAATGGTGTTTTAAAATAACTACTATTCCGACAAACATAGTCTTAGCTGTCAAATATGATATGGAATCTAACTTTGTTTTTAACTCATTTAAATTGTGGGGTGTGTAAGACTATGTTGGTGTTACCATGAAATATGTTGGTATCATTCATCTAAATCAGTAACAAGTAAGTTATGAGTTGTGAGTTTATGTTATCTATTTTACTACCTCGGTGTCAAAAGAGAAGCCATTCTCTGATCTTGAAAGACCTTGAGACCTCCTCCCAAAGCTGCTCTTTCTCTTCAAGTGTTAGAGACTTCCAACTCAATGTGGTGATGGGGACCTGTTCTCTTACAACTATCTTACAGGTGGTCCGGAATGCGGCCACAAGTGGTCATCGGAAGCATTCGACAGAGCTAAACCCGAAGACTGAGCAGACGCCATCTCACTTAGTTGCTATCTATGAAGCATCCAAATTGTATTTCAGTATGGGGTATATAAAACACAAACTGAATATCATAAACTAACACATTATTATTATATAGTGTCCAAAAACCTAATTAACAAACTAACTAAATTAGTCTATTAATTATGCATTTATGATCTATGGTTACCAACTTCAAACAATTGATACTCTAGAGTCTAGATGACTAACTTCTTAATCTTAAGAAGACTTTTATTATTAATCCTAATTAAAAACACTTCTATTATCAATGCACTTGAATGTAAAATTATGAATTCAATCAAAGAAAGAAATTTTCAAGAATGGCATGACATTCTTAAATGTATATACCTATATGTTAAAAAGGATTTTGGTTTTAGCCTTTATAAGTTCAAGTTAGGTTTTATTTTACATGAACTATGTTACTTGAACCATTTACCATTGCTTCACTATGCTATATTGCATTATTTCAAGAGGTCATACCATCACAACATTGTAATATCATCTCAAATATACCTTGAAAATAAATTATATCTATATTGTGCTGAAAAGGTATATAGTGAGCTCATTTCAATTAAATTATTACTAATGCCTATAGCAAAACATGTGAGATCACTGAATGCAACTGAGTTTAAAATTATGGTGGAATCACCTTTAAGCAACTCCTAGTTATTAATCCCATGGTTTCTGTCCAAAACATTGTGTCTATTTATTTGTAAACAATAGCCTTATAAATATGGATAAGCAAGGAGAAATCTGTGTCCTAGTAGGTATAGTTGTTGCCCAATTGCATGTTGATACCAACATTAAGAAAATCAAGTTAATTGATATTTTAAACATTGCATTAGTTGAAATTTGGAATAGGTTGCATCACATATGAGTATAGGCCATCTCATACACCATTTTTTGAAGCCAGCTATCTCATACATCATTGAAGAAAGAAGTCAACATGTAAAATAACCCCATGAGAAAGAAGATGAGACCGAGGCCGATAGAGATGGTGGTCACCGTAGAGGAAGAAGAGGCCGAGGGCGATGCACTTGGCGGCGGCTAATCGGAGCCGAGGTGGGAGGAGGGTGGTGCTGGTGGGGCGAGCGGCGACACACTAGAGGGAAGGAGCTGGATGGCCGGTGGTGAAGAGGAGGAGAAAGAGCTAGACGGTGGGATTTGGCGGAGGCACAGTGGAGGTGCGACGGCGGCGCTGCAGGTGGAGAAGGGGGAGCTGAGAAGGCGTGAGTGTGTGTTGGAGTAGTGAGTTAGGTTTTTGCCCCTGTATATATAGAAGGATATGATCACATATGGTTTTTTTTACCATATGTGATATATTGAATATCATAGATAGTTTTTATTATGAACCGTCTATGATGCATCACAGACGGTTTATTTTAAAAACCGTCTGTGATACAGATGTTATCACAAATGGTTCTTACCATCTGTTTCAATATAAATGGTCTCTCACTAGTAAAACCGTTTGAGATAACTACGCTGCAGCTTAACATTAACAGATTCTGTAGAACCGTTTATGATGAGACGTTCAATATGACATTCTGTAGTAGTGGTAGCTTGGTCTTTTATTGGAATCCTGCAAATAAATATCACTAGCTAATTTTTTTACATTTGACTTCCGAACATCCTTTTTATAAATTTAGCTTCCGAACATCCTTTTTATAAATTTAGCTTTCTTTGTAGATCTACTATGCTCGGCAGACACCCAACAAGCTAACCGAGCTATTGTAGCTCAATAGGTCACGTGCCGAGCTTCTTTAACTCTATAGGTGATTGTCGAGTGTAGTACATTTACGAAGGAAACTAAATTTATATAAAATAAGGATGTGCAGAAATCAAATTTTAATAAAATGACAAGAGTGTTATCTGTGTCCACCCTCCATTCGAAGGAACGCACGCTTGCGTACACTGCTCAGCGCATCCTCCAAAAAGGATCCACTGCAATAAAAGGATGTTCAACTTTCAAGGCAAGCTGTAGTGGAGCACTAGTACAGACTACAGAGCGGTAGGAGTAAAAGCTTTGGCCTTTTTTCCGGAACCAGAAACCCAGTCGGCTAGCCACAAATGTCCCCACGCCTACCCACACTGACCAGTGGGCCCAGAAATTCGAACGAGCAACCGGACCCGCAGCTCACGCTAGCTCGCTACACGCCCATGCCTCCTTTTTACCACCAACTAATCCACAGGGCTCCGCGGAAGAAAAAACCTACTCGCCTCCACCACGGGCTGCAGCAAATGACATGTGGGCCCACACGCGCGACCCCAGCGACCACGGGGCAATTTTGCCCTTTCTGGCATATCAAAAAAAAAGTTTCCTATTCTACGCCCGCCACCCCGAGAGCCGAGAGGGGCAAAACCCACCCCAAAACCCACATCGCCCCCGTCGACTCTTCGTCTCCCACCGCCGCGATGCGCACGCCGCCGCCGGTCGCTGAGGTCCCGCTCCGCAGGCAGCGTGTGGTCATCGTAGTCGACGACGGCCGGCGAGCCGGACGCCGGCGGCGGGAAGAAGGCTCGATGATCGCCGCGGGCGGCGAGGGCGGGAGGCGCGTTAAGGAGGAGCGCTTCGATGATCCGGGCGGCGATCCGGAGGGTTCGCGGGCGGGTGGCCGCGCGGTGGTGGCGATCGCGCCACCGCCACAAAACCCTCTCTCGCCGTCCTCGCGGATGCCCGTTGCCGTGGTCCGCGCCCCCAGGCAGCGCGAGATCATCGTCTTAGACGACGACGACGACGACGACGAAGAAGAAGAATACGAAGAAGAAGAAGAAGACGACGAAGACGTCCTCGGCGGAAGCGGAGACCGGCTCCAGGAAATTTTGTTGATCGCCGGGAGCCGCGAGGGTGGGCAGCGCGTCAAGGGGGAGCCTTTCGACGATTTCGGCTGCAACTCGGAGGATTTAGGGGCGGGTGGTCGCGCCATGGTGGCGCTCTCCAAGCCGAGGAGGAGACGGGGAAGAGATGCCCCGGGCGGAGCCAACGTGTGCGGGGCGGGCGGTCGCGCCACGGGTCCCGGAAGCTCCAGCGAGACGAGGAATTGCTGGGGAGGTGCGGGTCATCCGTCTTCCTCGGCTTTCTTGTCCAGCGAGGAGTCCAGTGGTACTCCCGGCAAGGTGAGGGGTGGAGGGCATAAGAGAAGCGTCCAGAGGAGGAGGGACATGCGTTGGGATGGTGCTGCGCCGGTGAAGCAGGTCGGCGCCGTGGTTGCGTCGAGGACTCGGTCACGGGCCGGCGAGCAGGGGAGAACGCGGTATGCAAAGTATTTTGCACAAGAGGCTTCTGACGACGGAGAGGAGGAGGAAGAAGAAGAAGTGGAGGTAGAGGAGGGCAAGGACGGTCAGCTGGAGGAGGAGCAGGAAGCAGAACAGGTGGAGATGGAGGTGGACAAGGACAATTCAGATAACAAAGGAGGAGGCCAAGATAGCGAGCAGGAGGAGGATGTGATGATGTGGGAGAATAAGGAGGATGACAATGGTGATAGCGAGGACAAATGCGGAGAAGGCAGAGGAACAGAGGATGATGTTGAGGAGGCTGGGGAGAAGGAATTGAGGGAGGACGAATACAGCATTCACGACAACAGCGATGACACTTTCGACGAAGAGGGTAGTGAGGAGGAGGAATCCGAAGACGATGAGGAGGAATTAGATGAGGCAGGGGAGAAACTGCATTGCACGCCCGGCAATGCCATGGCTGGTGGGAATGTCAGGTCAGGGGACGAGGGCACGCAGGTCTTCGGGAAGAGGATGTTTGAGGGGTTGTGTTTGCCCGAGCAGGTGGACACCGCTGCTGGCAAGGGCCTCTGTGGGCGGACACGGTCAAGTTTCAAGCAGCGGAAATGCTTGGACAAGAAATTGCTGAAGCGCGGAACTTACAGTAAGCCTTACTGCATTGATGCGTCGGAGTCGAGCTCGGAGTCAGAGGAGGATATACCACCGCCGATGCAGTCGCAAAAGCCACCAATATCCGGTGAGGAGTGTGAGGACGACAACAGCAGCGACGGCATTGAGGAGCGTAGAACGGGGAGGGGATGGCGCCAAGAACAATATGCTCCCAATGATGACTCCGAGGAGGACAAAACATTTGCACGGAATGTCAGGAAGGGATCGAGTTCGAGGAGGTCAAAGAAAGGAGCCACCTATCGGCAGACTTTCAAGGAGGGTTGCAACAATTACAATGGTTCTAATCCACAGTGCGCCAAGAACAATGGTCCAAATGCAGGGAGTCCCGCGGACAGAGGCCATGCACAGGATGATATCACCTTCAAAAAAAATGCACAGATTACTCAGATGAAGAAACGTGGACGGATACCAGCAGACCAAGGCATGTACGATGATCTAATCAACTCCATATTTAATGAAATAGAGAACCATAATGATCCTGTTCCTGCACAAGTCCAGAGTGAAAATAGGTTGCCTATGGTATTCTCATTCGGGGATGAGGATGAAGTGGAAGATAAATCAGAGCATGGCAGGTTTCAGGACAAACTGTGGAGGGAATTCGATTTTGCCTTGGAATCCATCAACATTTGTTCTCACAGCTGCGAAGAGGTACATAACTTTCTGGCTTTCTGCCATGCAAATGCCGTTCTAATTATATTTTCCGTCAAAAGCAGTTTAATTATGTAAATGTGACTTTAATTTTATAACTAGCTGAATGCACGTACTTTGTTACGGATAAAAAAATATTATCCTAGCACGTCAAGTCAACATTGTCTAGATTAGCCTTTCCGGTCCACGCCATCGGCTACGCCTCCGCGTCGTCGGCTTTGCCACGTGTCCGGTAGAGCTTTGTTTTTTTTTTGTTGTTTTGTAGGGTGGTGGAATTTTTTTTATTAGATTGTTTTTCTATTTTTTTTAGAGATTGTTTAGAGAGATGCGGGAGAAGTTGGAAGGGACAGATGAACCATTACCACCAACTTCCTTTTTTAAGTAGTGGAAATAGCTCTCTCATGTGCTGAACACTATCAATTCTAAACTTTTTCTTTCTCAAAAGGTATTAGACCATGTGGTGGTCGTGTAATGAGTGATGGTGAATATTTGATATTTGGGTTTCATTGGAATTTGCGTTTGTGAAAATAATGGTCGATACGCTATTGTTGCTGGAGTTTTTAGGATAGCAGGTCTGGTCGACAGGTGTCGATCATGGCAGATCGACCACGGCAGATTGACCACAGCAGATGACCAAGGCAGGTCGACCATGGCAAATGACCACAGTAGGTTGGCAATGGCAGATGACCACGGTCAGTCGATCATGGCATTTCGACCACGAGAGAATGACCACAGGTGAATGACCATGGTGAGACGACCTTGGTCTGGGGTTTTTAGAGAAGTCGAAGACCCTGGAGTCGGAGATTCCGGATAAACCGGTCGTAGCTACAGTAAATCGGTCATAGCTATAGTGAAACCGGTCGTAGCTACAGCAAATTGGTCGATCATCGTAAGCTAAGAGGAACCGGTCGTATGCTACAATGTAACCGGTCATAGCTGCAGTAAATCGGTCGTATACTACGGAGAACCGGTTGTATTGAACAGTGAACTAGTCGTATGACATAATGAACAAGATACAATAGACTATGGTCGGTAGTCGGTAGGCTTCGACTCGGATGGTTGGGGTCTTGAGCTTCAGTGGACCGGTCAGAAGTGACAGTAACCGGTCGATGGTTGTTGCTATAATACCCGGTCGGTACTCGATGGTCGGTGCTATAGTATTTGTTGATGGTAGTCTGCGCTACAGTATCTGGTCGATATTCGGTAGTAGATAATACAGTGACTGGTTGATGGTTGGTAGTCGTAGACTAAGAACACTACGATGCTTGTGATTTGCGAGTGTTATGAGTGGTGGAAATTCCCGAGTACTTGTGGTTTTGAGTACTCATTGAGATAGCAATCTGAGCGGCCTGTGCTTGGCGGTCATATCGGTCGTACTAAGTATTCAGAAGTTGATTTTCTGGAGAGCATGAAAATTGTGGTCATGGATGATCTGATTGGTGTTGATGGAGAGTTTTTTGCTATTTTAGTACCCTCGAATGGTTAAGAGTGTGATTTGCATGTGTGGACTAATGTTGGTTAAGTTCGGAGGTGCAGTTCTGTAGGCTTCGACACATAAAGTTGATGATGCATAATGAAGATACAAGAGGTGCTGTCTTGAAGACTTCGTCACGTGGTGAGTTAGGAGTTGTGGATGGAGTCTATAACTGGGAAGACTTAGAAATTGTGTAAAACCCGTGTTCGGAAGGGTTTCAGGTCTCTTGATTTTTGGAACAGATAGAATTTGGTATCCGTGTTTGAGTTGGACACGGTTTGGAGCGTTAGCCTATAAAAGCAGGGAGAAGATTTTTGAGGGCTTTTGATGGGAAGACTTTTAGGGGTGCTTGTGGGGGCACTTTGTAGATCCACAAAAATCTAGCAATAAACATTTGAATCTATCTAGTTCGTGATTTGCTTGAAGATTGTTGATGATTGCAATTGGATTGAAGCATACGACCATGTGCAAAGGTGTCAATTCGCTACCAAGGAAACAGAGGAAATACGAGTACTCGAAGGCGCTGGTTTTCTTGAAGGTACAAGTGATCGAGAGATTCTGCTGCTGGTGTTGACGAATTCGACTACGTACAAATTGGTCGAAGATCAAATCTGAGCGATCGATCGAGCTATTGTGCACCGAGTGATCAATCGGGCTGTCGAGCACCGAGCGGTCGAAATCTTCATCGACCACCAGGAGATTCCAAAAGGCGGCGACAATCTTTCACCCCGATCTGATTGCAGTATTCGATCCTATAAAAGGCTTAAGCATTCAGTCTATTATAGAAAAAAGCACATAAAAGAATGTCTTTAGTTTGCTTGGACAATAGTTCTTCCAAATTAGTATCTTGAATAACTTTTCATGTGAATGTAATCTATCCAGTATAATAAAAAAGTACATTCAATCCAGTAATTTGTAGTCTTTGCAAACTGAAAACTATCTAAATCTTCGAGTAACCATTGGTCCGCTTATTGTGCACATTAGTGTCGAGTGCACTCAAAGAAGTTTTCCAGTTTGCTTAATTGAACATTGGCCTCGGAAAGACCAGATTGAGCATATCCATAAAGCCTTCCGATTGGAAGATCTCTTTCAAAGAAACATTCTCACAATGTACAAAGATAACAGATGTGCAAACACATTGTACGAGTTATTCGATCTTGAGCCACATATTTTTCCAATAGAGAATGGTCTTCCTACTCAATCTTAAACAAAGTTTGTCATGTAAATCACTCCATTGATATGATCTTTTTTCTTAGAAACATGGGAAGTGAAGCATTGTAGTAGGTTTTTTTAGTGGAGCTTGGGCCTGTTCATATTGGCTTCTACTTCTGCTTAGAGAAGTTAGAAGCCAATATGAACATTCTGCTTTCCAAAGTAGTTTTTTTCACTCCTCTCACTCTAGGGACAAAGTAGGAGGTCACGGGTTTATCATGCACCCCACCCTTCTTGCTCCCGTCTCGCACACGCTGACACACATCTCTCTCTTACTTTCCCCACTGCTCATCCACTCCTTCTAAAAGCCACTACTATTCATTTTAAGCCAAAAGCCATCAGCTGCATCCAATATGAACATTCTCATAATAAGTTGTTGAAACAAGTTGAACTTGATGCATGTCATTCTTATGATAAAACTGTAACAGCTCTGTTTTTGGGAACAGGGCTGTTGTGTCTTCCACAACAGCCCAGGAGTTCAGTTGTAGACAGAAAGAGTATCATGTCTGCTTACGAATATTTAAAAAGGGTTAACTTAATTAAAATATGACCTAACGATCAACTTTAGAAATTTAATGGACGTTCAAGTCCGAAACTTAACTTACATTCAGAAGAATCGAAAAAAGTTCCACACAAACGCTTGAGTGCGGTCATAACCTTATCACAAAAACTTGAAGCAACCTTTATTCTTCTGGTATCTGTTCTGATGAAAACAAGCAACATTGAGTACACTAGGTACTCAACAAGCCACATAGGGAAATGCTATTTTACTAATTGCCAGTATTTCAAGAGATGGGATGGTTTGGTTTTATTATTATATTTGTGGATGCAATTTTGTTTGTAAACAATTTTGAATACAAAAGGCAAAAGGTTGACTTCTTAAAGGAAAAGGGGGTTCAATTAACTCAATTTCCAATTTGAAATCCCACCAATGCTACTTATGCCTTGTTATTGGATCATGCATCAAACACAACTTCATTTACTGAATGTACGGCGTATTCGAATACCATTTACAATTTTGACTCTGTAGTGTTGCCCAGCTTTACCTACAAGATATCTCAGACTCATAATGTTAAGCTATAGGCACACAAAATATTAGCGTGTGACTGAATTGAGATAATAAGATCTTTTACTGCTCTCTTCTTTCTAGTCTCTACTCGGTAGGATATGAATCTCATAGTGTCGGGCTCGACTCTGTTTGGACCTATCGTCTCCACCCAGTAGGTGATGGATGTCACAGTATCGAAATCTCTGAATTAGCATCCTGACTCTGATTGGACCTACCGTCTCCACCCGGTAGGTGATGGACCTCACAATGTCAGGATCTCTGAATTAGTGTCTTGACTCTGATTGGACCTACCATCTCTACCCGGTAGGTGATGGACCACACAATGACAGGGTCTCTGAATTAGTGTCCCGACTCTGATTGGACCTACCGTCTCTACCCGGTAGGTGATGGACCTCACTGTGTCGGGATCTCTGAATTAGTGTCTCGACTCTAATTGGACCTATCGTCTCTAGAACCCCAACACCTTGTAGATATTCGATTGATTTGAGTAGCTACTTAACTAAGTCTGACAAGTCAAAACTTGTGGATAAGCGATCAATATGTTCTTTAATCAGCATAAGATTCTAGTCCTTACTTTTTATCAACGAGATAGTCCTTACTTTTTATCAACGAGATAACTATTCACAAACCAATAACCCAGTGCACCGCGGCACTGCCATCAATTCAACCATAGCCTCCTCTCTAAGATAAGGTCATGAACTTCAACCATCTTGTGTCTTTCCATGATTCATCCTTAACTCTAGAATCAATTTATAATTTTACCAGCAAACCACCGAATCTCTTAGTAGTGTAGAACGGTTGAATTCTTAACTACCATGGTATATTTTATAATAAATTAATTATTTCTAAGCCTTGTCATGGTGAATATGGCCATAAAATAAAATAGGGCTTTTCAGTGGTAGGACATAGCTAAATTATCATGTCATTCTAAACAATTATTTTAGATAAATAACAGTACATAAATAAAGAATAATGAAAGTACTGATATTTAAATAATTACAAGATGTAGGTTCAACATGATCAAAAATATGTGACTTGCCTCTTTATCCAGAGTAGCTGATTATTTTACTATAGACTTCAGGTTTACATCATTCGCCTTAATTGTTCCAGTAGCTTCTTTGTTGACTAACTAGTCGAATCCGGATGCTAACGCAGAAGAACGAATATAAATAAGTCCCTACGTTACAGAATGTAAGCTGGAAACAAAATACATTAAAATAACTGAAAAGACAAAGAAAATGGGTTTAGGCGACTGGGGTTTAAGCGGTTCTTGGTTTGGCTTAATGGAGTTGAAAATGGGTTAGAGGAGCTCGAGACGATCAAAATGGTTGTATTTGGATTAGGTGGGTTTCTATGAATAGTAACGGGTCTGAACGTTATTGGGTCTGGGTTTGAAATAGTATTTGGGTTAGTTAGGGTTTTTATTGGAGTCTATTAGGCTAAACGGAATTGAGAAGGGGCTTCACAGAGTCAGAGCAGTCACAATGGGTATAAAGTTGCTTAACGGGTTTGGGCAAACAGTAACAGGTTTTTGTACTATTCAGTGCGGATTGGGTTGGGAATAGTAATGGGTTTTCAACAGTAACAGGTCGGATCTTGAACAGTAGTGGGTCAGAGTTTAAATAGTAATGGGTTTGTGGCAAACGGGCTCACGGCTTTGGGCTTGACCCGGTTCTCTTTGGCTTTCGGGCTGGCGACTTGGCCCAGACGCGCTCGTGCGCACGGCCCAGCTAGCCCACGTCCTCTTGGCATCCTAGAATAACTGAATTTTACTGCAAAGTTTATTTTTAAACCTGCAGATTCTGGATCTGAAAAATTTAAGACTAGACTTCACTGAGCCGTTTCTGTTATTTGTCAACAATACTACAGTGTTTTGTAATTCTTAGTTTGGACGTAGTTGGCCAATATCTTTTGCTTTTGTTAGCAATTGTTGGGTGTGTTGAACTGGTTCTAAGAAATTACTATGTCAAAAAAATGAAAACTGGAGGTTTATTCCCTATTTTGAACCGAAAAAAGTAGATGCTATGGAAGCTAATGATTGCGAGAATAAAACATTTTTAACTTCTGAAACCTTGCACATTTTGCATGTTTGGTTATCTTCAGTTAATATTAAAATACAAAATAATTGCTGTTTTCAGGATGGAACGAGCAATGGGCAAGAAATTCCTGCAGACAAAGCAACTTCATGCAAGCAAGGGAAGCATCATTTCATTATTGATGAGCAAATAGGAGTTAGGTGCAAAAACTGCGACTTCATCGATCTTGAAATTAGACATGTACTGCCCTCTATGGTAAGCAACTGTTCACTACAACATCTTTCCCAGTGACCTGCTTAGGCTTCACCAGATAGCATCAATATCTTTCTTTTGATTAAATCATTTTCCTCTCTTCTTTTCTGATTCAATAGGAGAAATTCTCTATGGAAACGGTATCTAAAATAAATCTCAACTTGGACTTGCTGTTTGACGATATGATAACATCAAAGGAATATGAAGGAGCATGTAGCTTTGGTGGTCATAAAACTGGCCTGGTTTGGGATCTCGTTCCTGGAGTCCGGGAAGACATGTTCCCACACCAGCAAGAAGGATTTGAGTTCATGTGGAAAAATTTGGCAGGGGAAATTTCCATTGAACAGCTGAAGCACACTGTGAACACTGATCTTGTAGGTGGCTGTGTGATTTCTCATGCCCCAGGGACAGGGAAGACCCGACTAGCTATCACATTTGTTCAATCTTACCTAGAACTTTTCCCGCGGTGTTGTCCTGTGATAATTGCTCCCAGGGGGATGCTGGCTACATGGGAACAGGAGTTCAGAAAATGGAAGGTAAAGCTCCCTTTTCATGTATTGAATTCTAGTGAGATCCACTGGAATGAGGATAAGACCATCCAGAAACTGGTTGCAAAGGATGAAAATTTGGCCCAGAAGTTGTCCAGAAACAAATTGGAACAGAAATCTAGGCTAGTGCTGAAGTTAAATTCCTGGCATGAGGGGAGCAGCATAATTGGTGTGAGCTATTCGCTATTCAGGAAGCTAGCGAAAGATGATGGCATGGATGGGCAAAAGGTGAGGAAGGTGCTTCTTGAAAGGCCCGACTTGCTGGTCCTTGATGAGGGGCACACACCAAGGAACAAGAAGAGTCTTATTTGGAAGGTTCTTGCAGAAGTCCGCACTGAAAAGCGAATAATTCTATCAGGGACTCCATTCCAAAACAACTTCTTAGAGCTTTATAATATCTTGTGCCTGGTTAGGCCGAAGTTTGCAAGAGAATTTGCTTGGAAAAGTTTCAACAAAAAAGTCTTTGCTTCTAAAAGAACCAGCCAATCAAGAGCAACGCCTCATTTTGATAGCAAGCAAGATATGCTTCTGGAGAAGGATGAAGGCAAGGATTTGAATTTCTGGACTTCTTTAACGCTAAATAACATCACTGATGAAAATATCAATGAAATCCGGAAAGAACTGGACCCTTTTGTGCACATCCATAATGGTGACATTCTTCAGAAATCTCTTCCAGGATTGAGAGAAACTGTTGTCATTCTGAATCCTCTTCCTCACCAGAAGGAAATCATCACATGGATGGAGAAACATGTAGCAACGGGCACCCTTGACGCAGAATACAAGATCTCCCTTGCATCCGTACACCCGTTCCTGATCACATGTACCAAGTTGTCGGAGGAAGAAGCATCTGTTGTGAAAAAGCCTGTACTGGAGACTTTACGGCTAAGTCCATGTGAAGGAGTTAAGACAAGGTTTGTTTTGGAGATTGTTCGTCTGTGCAAAGCATTAAAAGAGCGAGTGCTTGTGTTTAGTCAGTATCTTGAACCATTGTCCTTGATCATGGACCAGCTGACTAGAAAGTTCAAGTGGACTGAAGGCAAAGACATCCTGCTGATGAGTGGAAATGTCCTAGTTAAACATCGCCAAGCCTTGATGGAGGCCTTCAATGACATGAATAGCGAGGCTAAGGTAATGCTTGCATCAACCAAGGCCTGCTGTGAAGGCATAACACTTGTTGGTGCATCACGTGTAGTTCTCCTTGATGTTGTGTGGAACCCTTCTGTTGGAAGGCAGGCAATTGGCCGAGCCTATAGAATTGGCCAGGAGAAGATTGTGTATACATACAATCTAATTGCAGAAGGAACAAAGGAGAAGCACAAATACGATAGACAAGCCAAGAAGGATCAAATGTCCAAATGGCTGTTTTCAGAAGAACCGCAGCATGCAGGGTGCAACTTGTCACCAGAATTGATATTCAATGATAGGATTTTGGAAGCAATGACTGCACATGAACAGCTCAAAGGCATGTTTGTGCAGATTCTCCATTCGCAACAGTCAAACTTATAGCTCCATCTGGTAAGTGGAAGCTTCTGGGATTAGAATGTTGGTAGTTATTTTTTTTGATGCTGTAAGTTCTGGTTTTTTATGTTATGTGTGGACAAATAGGCATGATAGGCTCTATGTTCCACCAATATCTGAACATTTGGATTATCCAAAAAAATGAAATTTGGAAGGCAGTAAACTAGAGATGTTGATGTGGATTAGTCATTCATTTTCATGCTAAGTCGACTTACATTGTAATACTGCTTTCTCGGTTGCTCCAGTTCTTTTATACGTCTGTGAGTGCATGTGTGGGGTTAAGCATATGAATGTGTGCCTGCGCTGTTCCTACTTACACTGAATGCGTTTTGCTGACTCTGCGGTTTTATATGGCTAGAAAGCAGTGAAGGCCTCATGAGATGAATGCTTTAGTTTAGATGTTGAAACTGGGATAAATAGATACATGTCTTATTTAATGGCTTTGTAGAAAACTGTACGGAGGGAGGTGTGAAGTTTGCCCTGTTTCATGTCTATTTTCTGATGTTTGAAGTTTCGCAGTTGCTACTTTTTTTAGGTGAAGCTTGTGATTTTAGAGGGAAATTGTTTATCCTTTGGTAGACACATTGATCTGTACACTTCCACTACTAGTTGATCGGTATGTCTGTTCTTTAACTGTATGTTTAAGGCATCAGTTACAATGATGTTGTTTTCTTTTCTAGGGAATGCGTGAGAGCTACGTGTATGTGGAGAAGAAAAATACGTGTCTGCATCTCCAAATGGAGAACGATACAGCACCCCCACATTGTTGCTGCCTGGGAATTTGCTTAACTCGATGCTCAGAGCATTGACCCTGAGATTATACAGCACCATGAGAGGATTTGTTCCTAACTAAACATGCAGAATGGATTATGGGAATTTACTTTACTGCTTGTGCTCTGAGACTCATCAATGTTGTAAGGTAGATGCCTTACGGGATTACCATGAAGATTATCTTGTATACTGCAGTATGAGATGTTATGTTACAAAAACAACACAATGGATGATGTTGATTATATTGCAATTACAATGCCCAATTGGAGATTTGCTTTCAATTTCCCGTTCTGGTACAACAATGGATATGATTTGCATAGCTGGTGTTGTTGGCATGTGTAGCACTCCACATACAGCCAAACTAGGATACTACTATGAAACATCATTGCCAAAGTAAAGAATAAATAATAAAAGCAACAATAGAAATCACAAGAAAATTTAAAACCTTAAAGGTACTTAATTAGAGAACCAACGGAAATTGAAATAAATGTTTGAAACATAGAACCGATTCACTTCTAATCAAATGAAGAATAAAATAAAATTGCATAAATATTGGCAAGCCACAGTGCTAAAACTTGAGTGCTCCTACCCATACATGTTGCTATCACTCCACTGGACTTTTACCTGAGAATAGAAAGAGTAAGCGTGAGATTTGAAAATCTCAGCAAGTACCCAACAACGGTCGCAACACGGAAAGTACAGAACAGATAATGCAACCAAGATAAACAAAGAACAAGCAATGTAAGTAAAGTAATTGACACAGGTTAAAGGCAATGAACTTAGGTTACCAGAAACACAGATATAGATCGGAGACAGATATCGCAGAAATAATATAAATAAAGATAATTGTTATTTAGCAAGTTAAAGCAAAGGCGCCAGCGATCACAGCCCACATACCCGATTATACGAGAATAGTCAGGCACATCCTTGTTCTCGACTGTATAACTACCGACGGGGTGTAATATCCTATGTAACGAGAATGTACGACCCCTGTACGTTACCAGGTGGGTGAAAATCTTCCTTATATGTGGGCAATCCCGGGCCAGGTAATTGTCATTTCTTTTATTGGTGAGTTATCCAAGATGTAATTAGAAAGTTGAGGGTGAATTAAGGTAAAGTTATGAGGGTAAAAGGTGGATACAGTTGAGTAGGGAGAAACATGATTTGTGATACAAAGCGATGGAAAGCGAAGATCTGATGATAGTGTACTAAAACCTATTCTAAGGAGGGTACTAGGAGACATACGAGAGTTGTCAATCATATAATTTTTATTGCATGATAAGTAATTATTATTCATATTAATGTACTACAACTAAATCAGCTGAGGCTCATAATCAATAATGTGCAATTAAATGATCATGGGAGCATGATATATAAATAAGACGGCCGATGTTAAAAGATTACTAGTGGTTAATCTTAGATTTGAATATGCTTATATGCGACCCCATCAATACTTTAAGCATCCATTCCAATCCCTAACTAAGCATGAATTCTATATTCGAGCATTATACCAACTACAAGTGTACAACACTAACTAGCCCAACGCGTTAGAATCTATCTAATTCTACAAATAGCCAACAATTGGCAATCAATACAGTGAAATAATCGAATACTAAGATAATGGTGACAGATAATTATGAAACGGTAATGTGCGAAAGGATATGTTACGGCTGCGAGATACTTGCCTTGAGCACGCTCGACAGACACGCTGCACGATGGATCTGAAATGCGCAACTGCCCAACTGCTCTAACAACAGTTGTGTGTGAACCTACAGAATGGAATGGAAGGCAACCGATCAGATACAAATGAATTTGATAAGGGAACAACAGGAGATGAACTTGACTGGAGAGGAAGCGGTTCGCTAGCCTCCACAGCTATGCAAAACGTCATAGCACGAACGGCCGTTCGGCCGAGCGGACAGTCGTTCGGCCGCGCGAATGGCTATCAACCGTGCCTCTGCCATCGGCCACCATTGCCGCGGGTCCCCGCCGTCGCCACCCAGCCGTGCACCACCGCCACTGAGCACCACAGTGCCTCCCGCCAGCCGCCACCGCTGCGCCGTGCGCGCCGCCGCCACCATGGGCGCACTTGATGTTATACCTACAAGTGATATCAGATGGAAGCAATGGGGGAGCTTATGTTGACTGCGGTTGATAGCTTTTTGGTTGTAATTGATGGCTTTTGTCTGAAAATAAATAGTAGTGGTTGATAGAAATATCTTTTAGAATGAGGGAGCGAGCGGTGGAAAAAAGTGAGGGAGAACTGCGTGCGTGAGATGGGGAGCGAGAGGAATAGGGTGTGTGATGTGCCCATAACCTCTTGCTTTATCCTCGGAGCAAGACAGGAGCGAGAGGAGTGAAAAGGCCACTTTGAAAAGTCAGGTATTCATATTGGATTCTAACTTCTCCAAACAGAAGCAGAAACCAATAAGAATAGGCCCAATGTCACACTGTGCCATTACAACACTATGTCAGAGAATGTGAATCCGGAGAGGACAGAGGAGGCATGGACGATGAAACTTGATGGTGCTGCCGCTTTAGGCCTCGTGACGCCTAACTAGGCCGTCGTATGGGCGCTTCCTGGGCGCCAGTTGCAAGGAGCAGCGGCGTGCCGAGTGCTGGACTAGATGTAGCACCTCACATACCAATATGAGATACTATGGTGGAACGTCATCGCCAAAATAAAGAATAAAAAAATAAAAGCAGCAATTAGAATCGCAAAGAATTAAAACTTTAAAAGTACTTTAATAGAGAACCAACAGAAGCTGAAATAAATATTTGAAACATGGGACTGGTCCACTTCTAACAAAATAAAGAAATAGTCGAGCACAACTATGTCCTCGATTGTATAACTGTAGATGGGGTGTAATATTCGGAGTAACGAGAGTGTACGGCCCCCTGTACGTTACCAGGTGAGTGGAAATCTCCCTATATGTGGATAACCCCAGGCCAGATAGCCGTTATATTGTTAATAGGTTATATGGTGTGAAATTAAGGAAACTGAGAAAAGTCCAAGATAATATTATGAGGAGTGATTTACCAAAGTTGAAAAATGGAGAGGCATAATTCCTGATATGAGGGAGATGTGGAATGATAATATGGTGATAGTGATATAGGAATTATTCTAAAGAGGTGTTCTAACATAGCTCATACAAGGCTGTTAACCATTCAAGTTTTATTATATGATAAGTGATTATTAGTCAGATTAACAGGTTTAATATCTACATCCTTCATGGCTCACATACAACATCATACAATTAATGAATCATGATATTAAGAAACTAAAACATAGCGGCCCTAATGTCACAAGAGTGCTAATAATTTAAACCTAAGTTAAAACATGTTCATATGCTACCCCCATTAACGATTTAAGTATGAATTCTAAAACACTAATTAAAAGCATGAATTCTAAAACATTATTAACTGAGCATTCTAATAAATCTAAAATCATATGAAACAAGATAGCCTAGAACATCATGATATGAATACAATATTAAAAGTCTATAACCAAGCAAGCATGAGTGATATGATAATAACCAGACAAGCATTAGTGATATGATATTGACCAGATAAACTTTAATGATATGATATTAGCTAAGTAACTTTAGCGATATGATATTAGTCTAGTAACTGTAATGATATGATATTAGCCAGGTAACTTTAGCGATATGATATTTAGCTAAGTGATATGATGTTAGTCAGGTAACTTTAACGATATGATATTAACCAAACAATATGATATTAACCAGGTAACCTTAGCGATATGATAATTGTAATCAATGGCAAAGTGGCAAGTAATTTGGAAACACGTAGTATGTGAAATGAAAAGGTTACGGCTGCGAGGTACTTGCCTTGAGTATGTTCAGCGACCTCGCTGCACGAGGGATCAGATTTTCGAAATTGCCTAAACGTTCTCTCATAGGTTGCGTGCAAACTTACAAGATGGAATGGAGATGGATCAAATCAAACTAAGATAAACTTGTGGGAAGATGGACAAAAGTACAATCGGCTGTGACGAGGATAGAATAATCCTCAAATTATTATCTCTACCCCTCTATAATACACCAAAATTTTCTTTGCTAAATCCACCCCCTCAACCACCCCACAGTCATGCCTAATCTAAGTCCACCCAGATTTGTGTACCAAAGTAATCCAACTTCATACAAATGAATGGTCTGGATCTCTCCTTAAGCCTTCTTCTCTTACTCATTGAAGATCCTAAGGCTAAAATCATCCGGATCATGCACATCATTGAACCCAGATCCCACCACGCGCTACGTGTGGGCCTCCTCCTCCCACCTTCTACCCCATCTCCCCACGATCTCCGCTCCTTCCCCCGTTCTCTGCGCCGCCTCCTCCCCTCCCTCCTCCACCCGCGCCTCTGCTCCTTCCCCCGTTCTCCGCGCCGCCTCCTCCCCTCCCTCCTCCGCCCTCGCCTCCTCCCCTCCCTCATCCGCCGCTCCGCCCTCGCCTACTCCTCCCCACCTCGCGCCGCCGCCACCTCCTCTTCCCCCCACTTCTCCGCACCGCCGCCGCCTCCTCCTCCCCCCACTTCTCCACTCTGCCGCCGCCTCCTCCCCCGCTCCTCTACTCCGCCCGCCTCCTCCCTTAAAATCCTAGCATCCGGCCGGATCTGTCCACCAGCACGAGCTCTCTTCGTTCTGTGCAACACTCTGTTCGATTTTGGATAAGATTTGAGCGCTCCTCGAAGCGATGGATCCGCGGGCGCGGTACCCTCCCGACATCGGAAACGGTCGCGGCGGGAACCCTTACTACTACGGTCGTGGCCCGCCACCGCATCAGCAGCAGCCGCCGCCGCATGTGCAGGCGCACCATCAGCAGTACGTGCAGAGGCAGCAGCAACCCTCGCAGCATCAGCAGTGGCTTCGGCGGAACCAGATCGCTGGCGAGGGCGCGGGCGCCGCCGGAGCCAGCGACCACAAGGCGCCGCCTGCCGCCGACGGCATAGATTCAAGGTGAGAGACGTGGGGGAAGCTTGCCCTTTGTTTGGTATTGGTAGGAAAGGTTCGGTATTTATGTGATTTGTGGACTTGGATAGTTGGATTTTGGTTTGGTGCGAGGGACGAAGCGTACCATTTTGGAGTGGATTAATTAGGGGGGGGTTAGATAGGCTGAATGTGCAAATTTTGGAGAAATTTGTGTACTGTTGGTGCTAAGGCTGTGAGTGTTTCTGTGTTTGTGGTGGACTGGTGGTGTAGTGGTGCTGGATAGGGGAATTACAGAGTCTAAGCATGAGTTATGTGGATAGGGAGCTTAGCCGCATTCCTCTGTGCATACTTTGTTGCTTCAAAATCCAAACATGTTAGCATTTGGCAAAACGATCCAGCAATTGCTTCTCATGAAGTAATTTTGTCAAAGTGACTGTTTTCAGATGACTGCTGAGCAACTGACGCAGCATGCCCTTGTGTAAATTTTGGAGAATATATGTGGCTGTGGATGTTGTTTGCTGCATAATATGATTCTTATGCTTTCCATTTCAGCTTTGCTGAAATATGAGGTAGGGTCACTGCATCAGAGTTATTAAAACCTGCTGCTGGAACCACAGATGGCCCTGGAGCTTTTGATTTCAAACAAGGAGATGTCAAGGTTGAGTATATCAACGAAAAACTTGCTTCACAATTTGAGATAACGTACTAACTGGTTGCCACCACTTCTTATCAGGGAAACCCTTTCTGGAAATTAGTAAGGAACTTATTAAAGCCACCAGGGAAGGAGCAAGTTGAGTGTCAAGCTCCAAAACCAATATTGCTAGACACTGGTGAAATGAAGGAACCATATGATTGGGCGGTATGACTTCATTTTTCAATAATCATATACATGCTTATAAGTATTTTTCTCTGGAAATGTCTTATTTCACTTGATAGTTGGCACCAAGGTCACCATTAATGATGAGCATGTATCTCTGCATCAAATCAGGACTGCATAGGCAGATATAACATATACTTCTCTGTAATATTGGTGAATGGCACATTCCTTACTTTTATGTCTAACTAATTTGAACTTTTCCACTAGAGTTGCTTAGTTTCTGAGCTTAAATCATAGCCAATATCAACACATTTACAGTCAACACAATTTTTTGTGGTAGAGTTGATGGGATCAAATGGGTTGTCACTTGTGAACCATAGGCCACCTGAGTACCTGACGTGAGTAAGCTCCATGATATGTCAAATCCGAACCAAGATCTCTATCTAGAAATGAACCAAGATCTCTAACTAGAAACCAACTTACTGAATTTACACCTTTTTTTGTTTGTATTGACTTGTGTAGTCTTGTGCAGCCTGCAATACTTCCCATTCAGATGATAAGAATTGGCCAGCTGGTTATCTTGTGTGTTCCTGGAGGTATAGTCCCAATTCTTCACTCCTTGGATATCTGCCAAGCTAGAAGTGCATGCGATGTCTTAATCTGTTAACATGTGTTATGACATCCCATAATCATGTCATGCCCTGTTTTGCTATAGAATTCACGACAATGGCTGGCAGGCGGCTGCGTGATGCTGTCAAAAATGTGCTTACAAGTGGTAGCAATGGTGAATTTAATAACAATATTCATGTTGTTCTTGCGGGGATGACAAACACGTATTAGCGGTATGTTACGACTTTCGAAGAATACCAGATCCAAAGATACGAGGTGTGTATATTTGTAGTTATGTACATGGACAAAATATGAAATGAAACAAAGAAAATAGCTTCATGTTCCTTGCACAGTTTATTGGTAGTTATGTACATGGACATTTTAAACTGCATTACTAGGTTCCTTTGATTTAATGAATATGGCTAAATCGGCACTTCATCGGTTTATCCTATGCCAGAGTTACACCAATAGCTTGAAATTAAGATTCTTTTTGTTCTCATGTTTTTTTCATGTCCCTGCTCAATCTAGAAGTATCATAATATTAGGCCTGCATATCAGGGTCCTCTTCCATTTGTTTGCAAGCCGACCGCATACGAGCTCGATCCAACCACATTCGACCGCTTCACAACGTGGTCGAAGTCCTCCGACTTCCCACGTGGTCGAAGCCGAAGACTGCCGACTATCGACCACAGCGGTCGAAGTCTCGACCTCCGACTACCTCTCGCGGTAACGTGGTCGTAACGCGTAGACTTCGCAACGTGATCGTTCATTCGAGCGCCGACTTCCGACCACAGCGGTCGTCGCGTCGACTTCGCAACGTGATCGTTAAAACCTCCCCCGGTCTGCTCGTGCGAGAGCGTTTCGACCACGTACACTTCCTTCAACGTGGTCGGAGTCGCTTTCGACCACGTACTGGTCTTCTCGACGTAGTCGCAGCTCCTTACGACCACATACATAGCACCGCACTACACATGCAGACAATCAATCAGCACAAGTATCACAGCACAACACCTGGTCATAAACCCCCTACGACCACCCGAAAGCATAAGACATGAAGTGCCAGCAGCCTACGACCACACGCTAGGCTACTATGACCATCAAGACATAAGCTACGACCAGTTAACAAACTGCTACGATCATCGCTAGCTTGCTACGACTTTATCGCACAAAGTCTAGACCTCATACGAAAAAATTTCCAAATCCGCGCGCGTTCGCATCCATTCAAATCTCAACCGCTGCCGATTTGAAAATCTCCGAACCGATCGGATATTCAGATCTGAGCACCGCCGCCACCGCCGCGCGCGTGCGCCAACCGATCCGGACGGTCACCTCGGCGGCGACGTCGATGGTGGTGCACGGGCGGCCGTTGAAGCGGGCGCGGGTGACGGCGGAGCCGTGCCTCATCGACATGCGGTCCTTCCCTGACCCGGAGGTGGAGAGGCTCGACGGCGCGTTCCGCGCCAACGTGCGGGGGTTCCTGGCGCGGTGTGTGGTGCCGGCGGCGGCGGAGCGGGGTGAGGGCGTGCTAGGCGCCGCCGACGCCGCGTGGCAGGTGATGTTCCGTGTCGGGGAGGGCGGCGAGGTGGGGTGATGGAGGTTGTGGAGGAGGACGTGCCCAGGGCCCGCCGCGTCTACTGTGAGCACTGCACCGTCGCTGGTGAGTTGGTCAGTCCGTCCGGCGGGGTCGCGTTTGTTTTTTGACGAGGGGGGTGTGGTGTCGTGTACGGATATTGGAATTTGTCGCAGCTTGTTTATTGTTTATGTGCCCTATCTTTTCCTTCTCCGTTTCCAGATTTTTTTTCTTTAATTTGGGAGGCTGCAAACGCATACAATTTTGTTTACCTTTGAAAGACTGTATATACTGAAAATATTGAACTTTGAATACTTCTGAAAGAACACAGTGAAAATGCATATTATTATGGCGAAAGAACACAGTGAAAGTCGTCGGTGGGTGAGTCCAATGATGTTGTCGCCTCCTCAAAGGATCAGTCGTTATGTGACATTCATTATATGACAAAAATATTTGGTTATACAATATATGAGACGTGAATCTTAATGAATCTGATTGTTCGTTTTATTTTTTTATAAATTTTATCTTGTTTTGTATTTTACCGTAGCGTTAGCACGGGCACACTACTAGTCATTATATTCCGTGAATATGTCCTTTATTGATAAGGAGAAAATACGACAGAACGGTCATAAGCTCTTCTGCGACCACATAGTTGTAAGTCATTCTACAACCATATGGTGATAAGTCTTTTTATGATCACATGATCGTAAGTCTTACTGTGACCACTCTATAGTCGTGAGATTTCCTACCACAAGTTTACCTCCAACCGACTTTCCTACGATAATGAACTGCAATGTCAGTTCATCTGACAAGGTAGTTAGAACATGCGTTAGTCCACTAACTGCACATGATCTCTCTTTGACAACAACCGCTACACAGCGAACAACCCACTTATGTTTCTCTGAAAGTAACTTCCGTCAGGTGATTAGTATCCGAAGCGTTGAGGGGTCTTTCGGCGCGGGACAACTACTGTCGCTTCACCGGCTATTTAAAGATTAACGTCAAAAGGAGAGAGGAGGACAATTGGGTGAACCATTCATGTAAGATAGCACTAGCCATTCATGTAACTCTCTGTTGTAATCCACTTTTTAGCAATTAGCAATCATAGTGGACGTATGGCTGTTATTCTCTTAGGAGAAAACTTGAACCAGGATAAAGTTTTTCATGTCTCTACTTCGTAGCCACATATGCTGAGTCTTCTTAAAGTTCTCCCGAATCCTAACAAATCATACGTAAGATCGATATTAAAACATCGACAGGTCGGAAGAATTTGTGTTCGCTAAGCCTTCATCGTGCAAATCGTCATTCGACTGTGCAAAACATGACCCGCTACGCATCCACAAAAACACTGTGCGAAACGTGGTTCGAGCGCGCCTCCCAGCCACCCGAACCGCACAGCCATGGAAGATGGCCACTGACCACTCTGATCGCTGCCGCCGGCCAGCCACCACTGGCCGCCACCTGCGTCGTGCAAGCCACCGCCATCGCTCTGTGATGCCTGCCCCGGCTCACCGCCCGTGCGGCTGCGACGTCCATGTGGACCGCTGTTGGCCACCCACGCCGCCACTTCCTGCGCTGCACTACGATCACCCGCCGCCGCCAATGCGCTGCCACAGGACATCGTCGCCAACACGCCTCACAGCCCACGCTGTCGCAGCCGTGCCTCATGGGTGTGCTCACGCCGTCAGGACGCTGCTCCGCCGCTTGCCATGGCGCCACCGCCGCCATGCCGTGGCCCACAGTTGGTCTGCCTTGGCCGCAGCCGGCCTATTGTGGCCTGCAGCCGTCACCACCTCTTGATATAGCGTCGCCACGCTGCGCCGTGAGTTGCCCTGTCGTGGCCACACCGGCCAATGCCACCTGCCGCTAGCGCTGGCACCACTTGCCCCGGCTGGCCTCCCCCGCACACCTCCAGTCTCATGGGTGGGAGAGAGGGGAGAATAGATGGAGAGAGATGTAAAGATAGATATAGAAGAGAGATAAAGAGATAAGATGGATTTTGAAACAGTACGAGCTAACGTGGCGGTACTGTTGGTGTGTGGAGCGGCCGTGTCGCCTGACTTCGTTGTTGGGTTTCTCTTTCTTGAAATCTTGAGACGGTTCCCGTAGGCGGAAGGTCAACTTACCCGTGCCGCACGTGCACGGTATCGTGCATGTGCATCCGCCGGCGCATGCGTATCTCGTTTGTTGCCTGTGACCGTGAGGTGTTGTCGTAAGAGACCGGCCGGTCAGGCAATACGGGCTCGAGACGCGATCACGAGGAGGCAGGAGCGGCCAGCGATCGAAGACGGCACGCGTAGTCTGGTTCGTTCATCGTACTATATTCGTATTGTGTCCTCGGGGCTGTACCGTACTAGGACTGGTGTCAGGTGGATGCTATGTTTGGGCTTCTTTTCCGTCTCATGTGGGAGTCAAAACGGCGATACCGGGACGGGTCGTTGCTCCAAAGTACAAACCAAGATGGCGTTGTCTATCACGGATGCCACACGAGGACCAACTACGTTTATGACCTTATTTTTTTGCGCTATAGCGAATAATTTTTATTATTATGGTTGAATTTTTTTTGGACTATAGTTGGTATTTTTTTTGCTATAGTTGATGACCTTTATCTGTATTTTTGAGACGAGAATGGACGGCGAAAACGCTGACGTAGACAGTACATACAATTTCAAACTCAGAAAGTTGTATAAAAAATTCGGTTCAAGAGTCCGTCTTATTTCAACTTTCGGAAAACCAAAAGCCCATTTTCCTTCAGTCGTCTGCACCAGGTACTAAGAGCAACTCCAGCAGGGCCCCTACTTGAGCCCTCAAACCTCATATTTGAGGGCTTGAGGCAAAAATAGAGGTCCAGCAAGGCCCCTACTAGAGCCCTCAAATTTGAGGGGCCCCTCAAATCCCCCCTTCAGCCCTCATTCCTGGGGGCTCTAGGCCAAGCCCTCAAATTTCTGTTGGAGTGGTTTTCCCCACCCGCCTCTTTCCCCTCCCGAGAGCGCCGCCAGTTCCCCTCCCCTCTCCGTCCCCGAATTCCCGATGGGAGGAGCAGCGGCACCGGCACCGGCAGCGCAGCAAGCACACCACCACAAATAATCATGGAGCCTTCCAATCACCCCCCTTCCCGTGCCCCTGTATTACCAATCCACTCCTCTCCTCCCCTCGCCACCAACCACACCTCCGCCCGCTTCTGCTCCCGTTAGTCTCCACGCCGGATTCATCCTTCAGCGGCTCCATCCTCCGCCGCCGTGTCACGAACCCTCCCCATCGCCGAATTCGACATGGAGCCGGCGGCGCGGAAGTGGACCGGCCGCGGGGTCCTCACGCGCGCCCTCCTCCTCGGCGTCGCCGCCCTCGCGCTCCGCCTGCTGTACGGGGCATTCGTCGCCATCGGAGGCGGATGGCCGCTCTACCCGCCCGTGGCCGCCGTCGTAGGGAGGAGGACCTACGTCCAGGCGACCCTAGGGTCGCCGGAGGCCTAGCGCAGCCGCGAGTGGCGCAAGGCGGTGAACTTCCACGCCGCCGTGCTCGCCGGGCACCTCGCCAACGGCCTCCTCACCCCGTCCTCCCGCGCCGTGTGCCTCGGCGGCGCACAGGAGGCGCTCGCGCTGCGGGAGCTCGGTGTGCCCGGCGCCGTCGCCGTGGCGAAGAAGCGCTCGCCCCCACTCGTCTTCGCCGGAGACGACCGCCGCCTGCACGGGTGGAGGAGAGGAAGGGTAGAGAAATTTGAGAATGACGAGTGGGCTCTACATGTCATTCTCAGTTGGAATGAATTTGAGGGCCCTGATTTGAGGGCTTCTGCTGGAGTTCAACTCAAAAAAACAGGGCCCTCAAAAATAGGGGGAGCCCTCAAATCAAAAGCCAGAGCCCCTACTTTTGATTTGAGGGCTCCTGCTGGAGTTGCTCTAATGCGAAGCAAACGGGGAAATCCATTCATCTTTGGTGTTTTATAGGGAAAATTCAGGGCATGTCTAAATCAACCAACCGCGCACGTTGGGGTTTCACATTTAGCATGCGCTTGCACAGTTACATTTATGAAATTCTAAAAAAAATCGATATTTCGAGCGCAAGGCCACGGTTCAGAATGCGTCCGAGGTGTGAGGGCTGAGAAATCGACCATTCAACGAAGCTTTCGAACAGTTCTTTTTCAAAGGCGGCACTGTTCACAAAGATGCCGGCTTAGACCAGGTGGCTGGTGCGGTTCCGTGTCTACCAGCGCCCTTACCTTCCGACCTCCCTGCACTGAGCAAAACAAATTGGCTACTCAAAACGTGTAAAAGAGTTCGTCTTCATGCAGCATAAATTATACATTGGTTCCGTGTTTGCCAGCGCCCTTACCTTCCGACCTCCCTGCGCTGAGCAAATTAATAAATTGGCTACTCAAAACGTGTAAAAGAGTTCATCCTCATGCAGCCTAAATTATACAATCTCCTTTTCTGTCGAACTCTTACAAACTTTCTACACTCCAAACAAGTAGAGCCTCGCTCATTTCAGCTTTAGCTTCTGCCTTATTTTTTCCTATTCATAAATTTTGTCTTTTATGAACTTTTGGCTTTTTTAGCTTTTTTCCTGGTTCTTTTTTTCCGTTTTCATTTGCGTTATTTGTGATGAGTTAGCATTTTTTTATTTTTTAAATTTAATTACGTCAAATAAGCCACCTTCAGCTACAGTAAAATTTCAACCGCTACAGTACACTTTCAGCCATAAATCACAGCTTTTCAGTCCAATCGAGCGGGGCCTAGCTCCGTCTCATACAGGAGCATCATAGGTGGACTCCGAGAATACCCTCACTGCCATGCGGGAGATTCATGTTTTTGCCACTCTTAATATTGGTCAATTACCCCTGTCACTTACATGTGGAGTCGCCTGAGTCACTGACGATGGACAAGGGTGGCAAATATGATGTCACTCAACTCATAAGGGTGGCAAAAAGTTAAATTATGCCTGCCGTGTTGGGCCAAGAAAGCAGGGTTCCATGTGTGATCGATTCCACGAGTAGAATAGCGGAAAGCAGTGGTAAGAGAGGGAGGACCCTGCCGCCGGCACTGCCTTGAAGAGCACCAGGCCGAGGCCAGTTTCTTCTTCGAAGACCCAAACTTTTTCCTCTGCTTTGATCGATCGATTTCTCCCACGATTTTTGGATGGAGTACTACTCTTCTCTTAAACGGGATGCCGTGTCGCCGAGCCCAATCGAGCCCGCTTCTCCACCAAACACACTCCGATTTCTTCTACGGCTTCCGCTTTCCAAATCAAGAAACCAGTGCAGGTTACAACAGCTCGTTATCCCTCTTCGATCCCATCCCACCTTCCAACCCAGCGCTTCCCACTTGCTACTAATACCATCCGATTCTTTTCTCCAACCTCTCGCCCTGGCATCCTCAATTCCCAGAGAAAAATCCCCACTTTGATCTGTTGCATTTTTGTCTCTTGAGCTTGTTGTTCTTGGGCGATAGCTCTCGCTTCTGTCGAATCTTTGTGCGATTCTGTGAGAAAGGCAGCTCCTTTGGCACCGTGCTGCTGCCATGAACGCGCTTGCCGCCACCAGCCGCAACTTCCGGCAGGCCGCCAGGCTGCTCGGCCTCGATTCCAAGCTCGAGAAGAGCCTTTTGATCCCTTTCCGCGAGATCAAGGTGCTAGCTCGCACGGATGTGCCGTCTTCTTTCGTGCTTGATTTCTTGCATGTGCTGCTTGTTACATGGGCTTACTGAGTTATCGGCCTTTGTTCATCGATTCATTGTTTTGTGGCAGGTTGAATGCACCATCCCTAGAGATGATGGTACCATGGCGTCATTCGTCGGATTCAGGGTACAGCACGATAATGCCCGTGGGCCGATGAAAGGCGGCATCAGGTATCACCCTGAGGTGAGGTGTCATTCAGTTGTTGTGAAAGTTAGCGTGCTTTTGTAAATCAGTTTTGCTATTGCACAGTCGACTGAAATTTTTTTATGTTTCAGTTACCTGAAATTGCACTCTCAATGAACTAAAATTGCAGTCCCCTAAAAAAAAACAGCTGCAATTTTAAGTGATTCAGAGTGCAACTTCAGGTGACCTGAAATTGCACTCTCAATCAACTAAAATTGCAGCCCCCCTAAAAAAACATGTGCAACTTCAGGTGATTCAAAGTGCAACTTTAGCTGACTGAAAGATAAAAAAATTTCAGTCGCTTGTGCAATAGTCTATCCCTTGCACTCTGAATCAACTAAAATTGCAGCCCCCCCTAAAAAAACATGTGCAACTTCAGGTGATTCAAAGTGCAACTTTAGCTGACTGAAAGATAAAAAAATTTCAGTCACCTGTGCAATAGTCTATCCCTTTGTAAATATGGTTGCTGGTAGTAAGCAGTTAGGTAGAGGTGGGACAATCAGTAATTTTGGGCAATTGCTTTGTTGCCTGTTTACTGGTATAAATATTTGTCGTACCCATAATGCCAATCTACACCTTTTTATGTGGCATCCGTAGTTTTATACTGTGTGCATAGATAATTTTCTCATGAGGAAATTTACTGTACGGTGTCAATATGCACTTTCCTTTCAATCTTTGATCGTCTATTCATTACTAATCTGTAACATACTTGTTTTGATTTAGCTGTAACCAGTCTTGTGGTTTCTACTGCAACTGAGGCTTTATAATATTCCCCCTTTGAGACAATAAGATTATATGTAAGAGAGTACAAAGTGATTGTGTCAATTATGTTTGTTTCATAGCTTTGCTGTCACCAACAGTATGAATAATGAGTGGATCTCCGAAATTGCGAGCAACCAATGCTTTTGTTACTAGTATCGCATTTTCTATCCCTTTGATTCTTTTATAAAATGGCTTATACCATATTGTTGTTCTTTACTACCCAAATTGTTTGTCCCAAAATTCATCAATTTCCTTAAGTAGTCTTAATTCTCCACAGCTCTAATTGAACAGATGGTTGGTTGATTGTGGATAAAGTAATATGAGCAAGCTGTCAGTGTTACAAATAGAATAAAAAAACTCTAATTAATTCCCTTTACTTGGTTTTGTTCTCTTAAATTGGATTGAGATAACATATTATGCCATCAGCAGAACACTGCCACTGACAAGCTAGCAGGGTCATTCATTAACTTTCAAATTTTTCATTGACAGGTTGACCCAGATGAAGTTAGTGCACTTGCTCAATTGATGACGTGGAAGACTGCTGTTGCAGCAGTACCTTATGGTGGGGCAAAGGGAGGGATAGGGTGCTCTCCTGGTGAATTAAGCAGTAGTGAGCTGGAGCGTTTGACGCGTGTGTTTACACAGAAAATTCATGACCTCATTGGAACTAATACAGATGTTCCAGCCCCTGACATGGGAACAAATGCACAGGTGTGCCATCCAATTCCATTATTTTTCCATCCACTACCTATATTCTGCTTCTTCTTTCCTTGTTCTTGATAATGTTTTTTCAACTGCCACAGACCATGGCATGGATTCTAGATGAGTACTCAAAGTTCCATGGTCACTCCCCAGCGGTCGTCACAGGGAAACCGATAGTAAGTATATATAGGCCGGAACAGTTTATTTTTCATCTACATAAACTCCTCGCATTTTTATCATGAACTTTGCTTCTTCTTTTCATTGTTATAGGATCTTGGTGGATCATTAGGTAGGGATGCTGCCACAGGACGTGGTGTTATGTATGCTACTGAGGCTTTATTGACTGAACACGGGAAGTCAATTTCAGGATCTACCTTTGTTATCCAGGTTAAATAAAATATATTGATTTCTGACGTATTTTGTTCTTAAATTGGTAGAAAGGGAATAACACCTATGACCGAAAGGCACAAACAGCAATTTAAATAGATATGTTGATGTTAGGATGTCAGCAATTGTATAACCTTCTGCTTAATCTACTAAAACTTTTGCAGGGATTTGGCAATGTTGGTTCTTGGACTGCACAGCTCATCCATCAGAAGGGTGGTAAGATAATTGCACTTGGAGATGTGACAGGTTCGATCAGAAATAAATCAGGGATAGACATACCTGCTCTGATGAAGCACATGAACGAGGGTGGTGCTTTGAAGGACTTCCATGGTGCAGAAGCTATGGATGCTGCAGAGTTGCTAGTGCATGAATGTGATGTTCTCATCCCATGCGCCTTAGGTGGGATCCTCAACAGGTAACACTGGCGACCTGCATCCTATGCCTACAGTTAGTTTACTTTTTCGTAAGTAGTGTTGCTGCATTTGATGATTCTCTTAAATCATTTCAATTTGATGTCCTGGATATAGTTTCAGACGATATCCACAGTTGCATAAACCTCGATGTTTTCCATGGTAGTGTTCTTGGTATCATATGCTATTATGATAAACATTATTATCTGCACATTGTTGCTATCTCAAGTTCCTTATTCCCACTGTCTTCTTTAATTTGTGGAGTGTTCTGTTTTAGTTTTCTTTCTGCACCTAGCTACATATTGCAGAATTGCTAATTCACATAAATTATCTGAAGGGAAAATGCACCTGATGTGAAGGCCAAATTCATAATTGAGGCAGCTAATCATCCCACTGATCCAGAAGCTGATGAGGTATGCAATCCCTCAAAGCCATAATAAAGAGCTTTCTCCGTCAAGGAATGTCATCAAGAATGATAATTGTTGCCTTCCGACCTTTTGAATCTGTTGTCTGCCCTGCAGATTCTCACAAAGAAGGGAGTTATTGTGTTGCCGGATATCTATGCAAATTCAGGTGGTGTGATCGTTAGCTATTTCGAGTGGGTTCAGGTAACTGACCAAAAGATTGTCGCCTTCATCAGCGGTTACATCGTTGCTTAACTTTCTCATGAATCTGATGGCATCTTTATGCTATGCCAATGGTGCAGAACATTCAGGGCTTCATGTGGGATGAAGAGAAGGTGAACATGGAGCTTCAAAAGTACATGAAGAGCGCTTTTCAGCACATCAAGGCCATGTGCAAATCCCAAGGATGCAACCTTAGGATGGGGGCATTCACCTTGGGGGTCAATCGGGTTGCACGGGCCACTCTGTTGAGGGGATGGGAGGCATGAGAATATTGAGAAGGGACCTTGATCCCCACATCCAATAGCAATCTTCATCCAATAATAATGTATTGGTACAGTATAGGTATTGATGGTGTTCACAACCTCCAGTATTTGGTCGGCTGAATTAAGCACAAGTGGGTGCTATAGAAGGAATTCTAACCGAAGACACCTTAGGGAGGCATTAGACACCTTTGTTTCATTTAGCTCGCCTAGTGTCAACAGTGTTTTTTTTTCATTGTGATCATTCTGTACTTGGTAAAATGTAACGGTAGTGGCATGGCAATGCGAACATGCACACTATCTTGTTGTACATCAAAAGATTTGTAACATCATTTGCCCCAAAGTTATAGTGGCTTCAACAATTTGCTATCCTATCTATTATAACAGATCATATGCACCAAAATTCATGGGCCAAATGATTATTGCCCTTTTGGATAATTTTACCTCTGTCTTCTTCCCCCTTCCTCTTCCTCTTTTTCTCCTCTTCTTTGCTCCGGCCATGGCAGACAAGCCGAGCCAATGCTTTTCCTCTAGCTCCACCGCGCGCCGGCGCACCCACTGTCGCACCTGTTGGAGGTCATCGCCTACCGCTGCGGCCGATAGCTCGCCATCCTCTCGCTTGTCGCCGCCGTCCTCCTCGTCTTCCCGTCATGCATACCTGCATGGTAAAACAAAAATCAGATTTCTTTCGTATATGTACAAAAGAAAAAAGTGTAAGTGCATTAGAACTGGCATATACAACTTAAGAAAATCATATCATACAGGGAACTTAACAATTTAGCACATTAATGACAATCATGTCATACTGGCATATACAGGGAACAGAACAATCATTTGTCTAATCCAAAAAAACTGAAAAAAAAAGGCTACCCACATGCAACAGACTCTAATATTTGTCTGGCAAACTCACAAACAAGGTCGATTGGAAATGAACGGTAGCTATTCTTTCGGAGAAAGTTGTATAAGCTTGGTCCAAACTTCTCAAATACCTGAAAAGGTAAATTCATTTAAGATTATACTCAAGCCATCAAAAAAAAAAAGGTACAAACAACCATCACATTGCTTGCCTACAAGAGACTAAACTAAGCGAACTAGATCACGATCAGGCCTGTGCACTAGTTGGGATTAGACTGCGGAATTTCCTCTCCCTGCTAGCTCAAAACACCCATGGGGGGATCTTGATCCTTTGGGACAGCGATGTAGTCCAAATTACCAACTGCCACCAATATCAATATGGTCTTACAGTAGACGTCACCATTAAGATGTGCTCAACCTAATCTGTGTTAATGGTAGTGTACGGCCCATCTATTGATAGCAACAAAAAAGGTTTCTTGGCAGAAATTCGAGACTCCAATCCACCTATAGACGTTGGGTGGCTTCTACTGGAGATTTCAACCTCATCTACAAAGCAAGTGATAAGAATAATATGAATCTCAATCGACGCCTGATGGCTCGATTCCATACTACCCTTGACACCTGTGACTTGAGGGAGTTGCACTTACAGAACCGCAAATATACTTAGAGTAACGAAAGAGAAAACCCAACCTTGGTCAGACTTGATAGATTTTTCTGCAACAATGCATGGAACACAGCCTTCAACGCCCATGTACTTCATGCCTTATCTACATATCACTCGTCTACATCTCACTCAGACCACTGCCCCCTAATCCTATCCAATACAAGTGGCCTATGACCTTCGAAAAGTTTTCGTTTTGAAAACTTCTGGATGAGGCTTCTGGACTTCCCTCAAGTAGTACAACAAGCCTGAGAGACTCTTTCTTTTTAACAAATTGTGATCACTTATGGCCCAAGAGGTCATCCTTCGACTAGATATTGCACAAGAGAATCGACCCCTATCAGCAGAAGAGAGAGACATTCGAACTTGCCTCACGAAAAGGGCGATAGGCCTTGCGGTAATCGAGCGGTCTAGGAAGAAGCAGGCGGCTCGAATCATCTGACTCCGCGAAGGAGATGCTAACACAAAATTCTTCCACCTCAGAATAAACTCCCGCAGAAGAAAAAACTTCATCCAACAGCTATCCATGGGCCAGGGCTGGGCTCTGGCTCACGATGATAAGGCAAATGTGTTCCTAAACCATTTCAATCAGATCTTGGGCCACTCCCTAGCCTCTATCATGTCATTTAATTGGGACACCCTCTAGTTGTCCCACATAGACCTAGACACCCTAGCTACCCCTTTCACCGAACAGGAGGTGCACGATGCAATCCTACAATTTCCGGCTGACAAGGCTTCAGGACCGAATGGGTTCAACGAAAATTTCTACCGAGCATGCTGGGACACTATAAAGACCGACTTCATAGCGGCCCTGTAGGCCTTCTACAATATGATAATCAATAATTTCTCTTGCTCAAACATTGCTAATTTAATCTTGGTCCCAAAGAAGGATGGCTACCAGACTGCAAGAGACTACAGACCCATTAGCCTCATCCACAGCGTAGCCAAAATCATTACCAAAATTTTTGCCTTAAGGTTAGCCCCCTTCATGAATGATCCCCCTTCATGAATGATCTAATTTCCCCAAGTCAGAGCGCATTCATCAAAGGCAGATGCATCCAAGATAACTTCCTCTATGTGCGCAACCTAGCGAGAAGATATCACCGAAACAGAACCCCATGACTCCTCCTCAAGTTAGATATTTCAAAAGCATTCGAGTCAGTCTATTGGGAGTACATGCTCAACCTACTATAGAACAGGGAATTCCCACTGCGTTTGAGGGACTAGGTTACTTGCCTCCTCTCCTCTGCCACCTCCACGGTCCTCCTCAATGGGATCTCGGATGAAAAAATACTCCACCGTAGAGGACTACAACAGGGTGGCCCATTATCTCTATTCCTTTTTATCCTAGTGATAGATCCGTTGTAGAAAATCCTCGACATCGCTACACATCTTCGAGGATTATGTCCCCTAGGTGGGCGCATGGCGACCCGTTGAACCTCCCTCGATGCAGACGATGCCACCATCTTCCTAGCGCCTAAGGAAGAGGACATTTGTACTCTAGTGAGCTTACTTCATAAGTTTGGAGACACCACAGGCCTTCACACCAACCTACACAAAAGTCAAGTGATACTTATTTTGTGTGACCAAATTGATCTACAACGAATCTTGTAGGACCTACCGGCCCAACTAGCATCCTTCCCCCTGAAATACCTTGGACTACCTCTCACCACTAAAAGACTACGTAGGGTGGACTCCCAAGTGTTTGAAGACAAGTATGCGAGTTGTTTGACAGGATGGACCGACAAACTACTCATCTTAACGAGCAGGAAGACCCTCATCAAATCGGTCCTGACGGCATAGTCCACTTACTTCTTCACGGCCATCAGACCACCAAAATGTGTAATCAGAACTTTAAACAGAAGGACGAGATGGTTCCTCTAGGCGGGAAAAGAACATCTGCTAAGGGGAGCAAATGCAAGGTCAGCTGGGACAGAGTCTATAAGCCTACACACCTAGGCGGCCTCGGCATTCTTGACTTAGAGCACTTTGTCGGGGCCCTTAGATTAAGGTAGCTCTATCATCATGGGGAACTCAAATAAAACCTTGGCATGGAATAAAAGTCCCGTGTGACGACATAGATCGACACCTCTTTGCAGCGGCCACTACCATAACAATAGGGGACGGATCGAAGGCATCACTTTGGACTTCACCGTGGGTGGGAGGGAACAGACTATGCGATATCGCTCCCACCATCTTTAGAGCTTCCACAAGGAAAAACCGCAACCTAAACACTTCCTTACAAGGGAACAATTAGCTACATGACCTACACTAGGCGGGAGACCTTACCACGCAACACATATAAGAACTAGTCTCTATTTGAGGGTACATAACCCTACGGGACGATGTCCATGACACAATCACATGGAAGCTAACCCCCAATAGAGAGTACTTTGCTGCCTCTACCTATAGAGCGTAGCTTTTAGGGGCAATTCAAACTTTCTTCAACCCCCTAGTCTGGAAGACTTGGGCACCCCAACGTTGCAAAATCTTTGCTTGGTTAACTATTCAAAATAGGCTATGGACGGCAGACCACCTTAATACGTGGGACTGGCCCAACCACCATACCTGTCCACTTTTGCAGACAAGCACCTGAGTCCGCCACTCACCTCCTGGCCGAGTGCCATTACTCAAGAAGAATTTGGACCTCCATAGTGTTTTGGACAACTTGTGATTCACTAAACCCGGCATTTTGGAGAGCTGGCTGCTCAATTTGAGAATGGTGGAAATCTATGGTGCTTAAGCCTAGAACACCTCGTAAGGCAACAAAATCTTTAGTAATGCTTATCACTTGGCACATTTGGAAGGAGCGTAATGTTGAGATGTTTCGCGCGACCATGATTGTACTGATACCCTTGGTTGCCATAATTAAGGAGGAGGTTGCAGTCTGGGTGCTTGTGGGAGCTTCCAAGCTCGCGTGTCTCTCAATCACCCCTAAAACAATCTAGATTCTTGATTGTTGTGGTCACCCTTGGCCACCTGTTTACCTCTGCCCCCCTTTTTCTTCTTTATGTCACTTCATTAACTCTCCCTTTGAATTAATAGAAGGCAAGCCTCTTGCCTGCATTAAAAAAAACCAGCAACACAAAAATTCATATTAATGACAAACAACTAAATTGACAACAAGAGTACAAAACTCTTTTCAACATAAAACAACCGAATGTCTGTCTCGTGTGTTTGCAGCTTAATGATCACACAACACCTAGCATTCTCAATATTCGCCATCCGCTTTGTTCAATAGAGCAATTCACATATAACATTTTATCGATCGACAATTATACATGATAATTAAACTCCAAAAGTTTTGTTTGCAAGCTCCATAAACTGTGCAACGTGTAGGCACATAGAGGCCACGAAATTCCCCCTTGTCCTCTAAAATTGCTCTTTCCACTAGCAGCATGTTCCCACCTTATTCCACTAATTCCCAGAATCGCATCGATGATCAGCAACAACCAAACTATAGATCCGCGATTCCCCGAACTTCAAGCTCGAATCGAGCCCTCCCGCCCAAAATCTAGTGAATCAACGACTAGATCTAGCCCAAATCTACAAACTAATCACAAGCCTAGGAGTGGATTGAGGTGGCAAGTAGTGTGAGCACGATACCTTGGGGGTGGGAAGAGCTGGGGCATGACATCCCAGGCGAGGCGGGGCTGCTTGTTGTCAGGTTCAATCAATTTGGAGTCAGATTCAGAAAGGGGATCAGAACTGGAGTACCAACGCAATGAGATGGAGGGTCCAGTTCACCGAATTTTTTGTACGGATAATCCATTTTTTATTCGAAATTACATAAATATACTCGCGGGAAAATTTTTTGCAAAAATAGGCTCCAGTCGCCTAATGGTTGGGCGACTGGAGACTTTCGCCCAACCAGACCGCGACACAATATATCTCGCTGCACAGTGGAGCGACTGCATTAAGTCGCTTTTCCGTTCGGCGACTTAACGGTAGTCGCCAACGAGGCGACTAGAATGCAGTCGCCATCCCGTTAGGCGACTGCATGTAGCCCCCGTGATTGTTTTAAATTTTGTGAATTTTGTAACGTTGAACCGGTAAAAAATACGGTGAAGTTGTAATAAAATTTTATGTTCATTGTATATTGTAGGTATGTAAAAAGTTTTTAATTTTTTTTATGAAAGATTGAGTAGAAAACGATCGATACATGCACTGTTAAGTGAGATAGTTTATGTGCGGAGATAGATGATAGACTATGTAAATTTAAATAAACTTCATAATATAACTGAGAGTAACATGCCGCATGTTTTTTCATTACATGCATAACATATATAGCATCTGCAACACGCCTCACTGGTCACCCTGGTGTGCCCCGTCACCGCGCCCGCGTCCTCCCATACGGCCTCGCTTGGCCCTCCTCCGGTGCAACGGGTTAGGACGATCCGAAAAAGTAAAACGAGCAGGAGGGTGTCTATCCCGCCCCTGCGCTGGTGGAGTCAGCTGCACCTCTGGCTGTGTGCCCTCCGGTGCACCGGGGAGGGCACTGACAGAGAGAACCTCCGGTGCTGCGTCGGAGAACTGCCCGGGCCACTCCGCGAAAAACTGGTCCACATCTTCCGGGCCTGGGGAGACGCCGTGCTGCTGGTAACTACCTGCAATATTAATATCGTTAGTTCGTTGCATGTCGTCTTCGGATAAACACGATATAAGACCCTCTGCGTACCCGTAGCTGGCGCCATCGAGGGGGGAAAGACAGGGGTGTGCGTAGGAGGCGTGAAGTGAACCGGTGTAGGAGGCCCTGCCCAGGCTGAATCCCCTGGCTGCTCCGGGTGAGGCGGTGGAGGACGTGTCCACGTCGGTGCACCAGAGTAGTGCCACGCTGGTCGGGGTGGCACTGGTGGACGAGCAGGCGGAGCGGTGGGCGTGGAGACCGCCGGTAGCCTCGTGCAGGACAGTCTGAGCCACCTCAGTGTCGGCCCATGGGTCTGCTCCTCTCCGAACACGTGGTGGTCATCGGCCGGTGGAACGACACCCTGGAATCTGGCGAGCAGGTCAGCGCGCCAGTGGGCCGGGGCCTCCGGTAGGAAGGCAGCGTCTCCCGCGATCGGAAGCCCAAGGAGCAGGGACACATCCTGCAAGGTCGGCGTCATCTCCCCGAATGGGAGGTGGAAAGTGTGCGTCTCGGGCCGCAACGGTCCACCAAAGCCGTCAGCAGGGAACGGTCGAACGGTCGAACGGAAAGCGTCGTGATCGCTCCCCGCCCGCCTCGTCCCCGCCCTCGTCCCCGCCAGCGGCGCCAGCGCCTCCATCCTCGTCCGTGGCCTGCACCATCCGGGCAAGAGGGAGTAGCCCGGCATTCCGCAGCCTGCAAACAAAGTGAAGGTCAGCACGGAACGAACTTACGGTCGCACTAAACGCTGGAGTAGTGCAAACCTGGCGGTCCAACGAGGGTCGAGTCCCCAGGCCACGCGAGGTGTGCGTGTCCGGACCACTCCCAGCTGAGGCGGGTCGTCCGTGCTCCCCGGTGGCGGGACTAGACGGGAAGCGCGATGAGAGCGGTCCACGTGCTCGTCCAACAGCGCGAACCGCCACTCCGAGTCACGTCCAGCACGAGCCATACCTGGAAAATTTGTACAATAATTTCAACATTCAATGTTCTACATCTAAATTTGTATAAGAATTGCAACATTAAATTTTCTACATCTAAATTTCAACACTACATTTTCTATATCTAAATTTGTACAATAATTTCAACATTACATTTTCTACATGTAAATTTCAACACTAAATTTTCTACATCTAAATTTGTACAATAATTGCAACATTAAATTTGATACATGTACATTTAAATACTATTTTTTGTACAATAATGCATTATAAATGGTATACAAAATTTAGTTTATACAATTTGTAAACTAAATTTCTAAACTATATTTACTAAACAAAATTTGAAAAATAAATTTGTAAACTAAATTTCTAAACTACATTTTCTAAACTATATTTCTAAACTAATTTTCTAGACTACATTTTCTAAACTAATTTTCCAAACTATATTTCTATACTACATTTTGTAAACTAATTTTCTAAACTATATTTTCTATACTACATTTTGTAAACTAATTTTCTAAACTATATTTTCTATACTAATTTTCTAAACTATATTTCTAAACTAATTTTCTACACTACATTTTCTAATCTAATTTTCTAAACTAATTTTCTAGACTACATTTTCTAAACTATCTTTCTAAACTAATCTCCTACACTAACAAAAATATATAACACCAAAAATTTACCTGAAAAACGCGCACTCCTTCTCCTCCTCCCCCTTCTCTTCTCCTCTCCCTCTTCCTCTTTCCCCTCTCTTCTTTGCGCTGGCCGAACGGAAGAACAGTGCGGCGCTTCCTCGCCGCCGAGCGCGGCCTTATATCCACCTTCAGTCGCCCAACTGTTGGGCGACTGAATCACAGTCGCCGAACCGTTCGGCGACTACATTGAAGGCGCCCAACGGTTGGGCGACTGCAATTAATCGCCCAACCGTTCGTAGACTCTCCAGCTGTCGCAGTCTGGTTGGGCGAAAGTCTCCAGTCGCCCAACCATTAGGCGACTGGAGCCTATTTTTGCAAAAAATTTTCCCACGGATATATTTATGTAATTTTGAATAAAAAACGGATTATCCGTACAAAAAATTCCCAGTTCACCTATGCACGATACCTTTTATACTGTGCTCCAATAGGTTTCAAGCTTACGTTTTTAGTTTATTGTTTTTTGATTTCATCTTTTTTATTTTTTTTTGTTTTTTGAGCTTTTTTCTCTCTTATTCCTTTACATTGTTCATAATAATGTGTCCTTTTTTTAGTTTTTTAAAATTTAATTACTCTAATAAAGCTAAGCAACTACAGTGTAAAAATAAGCTAGAAATAGTGACAGGCTATGAAATAAGCTTTAAACTAAGCTCAATAAAACACTACCTTAATTAGTTTTACGAACCACATGCCGCTACGAAATTGATCAAAGAGAGCTACGTTACAATGCACCTTGCTACTACCACAGCATGGGGTGTAGGTTTTACTGAAGGCTTAAAAGAGTCCCAACTCTGATGCCGATAAGCACGATGGCTCGTTACCTTGGTATTAGAGCAAGTCCAATAATAAAGCCAAGTGTTTGGCTATAAGTCAAGTTATAAGAGCCAAGTTATACAATAATTTATCTTCTATTTGTCTACAAAATGTTTTTTATTATTATGTGGTACCATATCTCACATTCTCTTTCCTATTCCCCCTCACATACATTTATTATCTGAGCCCACCACTGCATAGGCTCCCGTGCCCAGCTTATTGCTTGCATGAGAGCCAAGCTCTCATCTCTCTCCTCTCTTCTCTCCTCCACATCAGCAAAAATACTGACTAGCTTGGCTATAAGAGCAAGTACAATGATGCTGACTAGGTTGCCTCTAGTGAAATCCACATCAGCACAATCCTAAGTGGAAGAGAGAGAAAAGAAGAGAGAGAAGCAAGCTGCCCCTCATGCAAGAGGTGACCTCTAGCACATTATACGAGGAGAGAGAGATAAACTACCCCTCATGCAAGAGGTGACCCATGATATATTTATGCAAGTATTAAATGTTTGAGTGCTTTAGTAGAGGTAACCTCTACTCAACTCATTGTATTAGCTACCTCTATATGAGCCACATGTAGTCTTTTTGCTTATGTGGCTAGTCCTAGAGGTGGCAGCCACCTCTTCTATTGTACTTGCCCTAAGACCATTATTGGACTTGCTCTTAGATGCCATCTTGTCGGTAGTTAGTTCACTGTTGACACTTGCTTCGTACTGATAGGGTCGGAGAAAAGGGCAGGAAAGTGACAAATCCATCCAACGGGACGGTTTTCTTGTCCCAAATAATGGGCCGAACTAAAAGCTTTGTAAGTCCGAATCTAATTTGTCCATGGGCCAGTCGATCGAACACTTCCTATCCAAGTCAACATGATCGCAGCCCAGAACCTAACCGAGCCCAACCAGCCGCCACGCTTGGACGCTCCGCGGCACGAACCCTAAACCCTAACCCAGCAATCCCTCCCCTATATAAGCACCCCTCCACAGAAATCCTCTCATCGCCGTCAAAGAAAAATGCTCTAGCTCTAGCCTGGAGGGCAGTCTCGCCTCCCATCTACATCTTCCCACAGCCAGATCTGTTCTTTGGTGGATGCATCTTTTGTTTTGTTTCGGTTTCTTCGCCGATTGGTTTCGTTGATTCAGGCGATGGCAGTGACGACTCGGTAATATTCAAGCTCAACAGACCAAATCACAGGTCTTTCTCCTCAGAGATTGATCTGTATGCCGACTTTCCCGCTGAACCGAGCCATCTGATTTCTTTCATCTCCGGCTTACTTGTCCTTTTTGTTCGAATATGTTCTCTTTATGCTTCTTTCTGTTTAGATTTGTGTTTTTTTTATTGGTGGATGTTGTTGCGATGAGGATAAACAAGCTCCCTCTTCTGAAAGCATTTATCCCTCTTCGCTTGCAGAATCGAGCCACTTAATCTTATTTGCCACCACTGAGTAACTATAGATGCTCCAATCTTTTTCTGGTTTTTATTTTTCTTGCCGCTATCCCTTTTAAGATCTGTTTGGATTGTGAGGAGGTAATGATGCATAATCTAACACTTGATCCGAGGGCGGCTCCAGTCGTCCATATGATGTACACCCATATTTGCATCTGAATCCATCACGGAGCAGCGCTTTTCTTTTTCTTCTTCGATTTGGTTTTATGGATTTTTTTCAGTATCAGGGGATGAAACCTTCAAACAATCTTAGGACACCTTCTGACACATTGCTTTTACCCTGCGCTGTGAATGAGAATGCATTTCGTTTCTGATGATACTACACGTGTCCCATCTTATTCTTCTTATGTTTGGTCTTTTAGTGTTCCTTTGGTTTCGTACAATGTATTGAGGCAGGTTTCTATTCATCTGTCAGGTACTCTCTTCTACCTTTAATTCTTGTGCCTCCTAAATTCTATGCAATGCAATATTAAGCCTATGATGATTAGCTATACATGTTGGAATTACCGTCAGATTTTTAAGTGACGAAACATAGTCTGGCTTTCTGAGGCTTATTCCAAGCATAGTGTTGTGCAATGTGCTATGTCCCTGCATTCTTCTATGTTAATTCTGGTTGTCTATGTAAGTTTTTGTTATCGTCTGCTCCACCCTGTGAAGAGCTCAAGACCTACCGATAGGAAGTGCCGTTTGACACTGTAAACAGCAGCTGCTGCTCTCTGCTGCAAGTGTCCATCCTTCGACCATAGCCTTTGTGGTTTGGGCTGGGATGGTGATACATTTGCACTGGATTGATTCAGCTGTGTGCGTGATTTTAAATGGGTCTCTGAGGGATTCTGTAAAACTTTCTTGCTGTCACTTGTAGTATCTAAATTCTGTCTGCTTATATAATGTAGTTTAGGCCTAATGCCACGTCTCCGGTAGCTCCGAGCATTGACCGGTGATGCTATGATTAGGCCAAAACAGAGTTGGTCTTCGATGTTTCACATGTTGATAGGAACCTGGGATCGCTTTTCAATCGGTCCACAGAGCCGGTTTCTGTGATTACATTTTCTGTTCTCATTTCCAACCATCTAGTTGTATTTTATCTAGTTTATTTAATACTAAATACTGTTATGGCGATGATGATACATTTAAGGCTTGTTTCTCATAACATTCGCAGTTGCCGCCTAAGAGCTTTCGCCCTGCCAGGCTTTGAGAGCTGTTGCTGCTAAATCCTTCCTTGGATGTCCGAGCCCAGTTTATTTTGTTAGTTCTATTTGTTGTGCTTTTAACGTTGATCTTACCTGTTGTGGGGAAGTTTTTGTTTGCTGTGGTGCATTGCAAATGATGATAAAATGAAGGCTTGTTTCTCGTAACATTCGCAGTTGCCGCCTAAGAGCTTTCGCCCTGCCAGGCTTGAGAGCTAATGCTGCTAAATCCTTCCTTGGATGTCTGATGCAGTGCAATATTTTTTCATCTTTTTTTTTGTGATTTCAAGGAATTTTATTTCATGTGACCCAACATGTGAGCTGCAACGTATGCCTGATGATGATAAAATCAAGGCTTGTTTCTCATAACATTCGCAGTTGCCGCCTAAGAGCTTTCGCCCTGCCAGGCTTGAGAGTTGATGCTGCTAGATTCTTCCTTGGATGTCTGAGGGCATACTCCAGCTCACTGTGTTGTATAAAGGAATGTTTTTGGCCCTGTACTTCTCAGCTTATGACTCGTGTCTTTCCTTAACAAATAAACGGGATGATTTTTTTGTTGCTGGGTCGAAGTGGTTTATTGGGATGTTTGATTATAGTGATTTAGTAGGATAGTTTTTTTGAAGTGATTTATTGAGATAATAGTTTTTTGAAGTAATTTATTAGGGCAACCTTTTGGAGCAGTTTATTGTACCAACGGGAGCTCAAAAGCCATTAGCTGTACATCCTTTGTTTAGGCGGTTAGACGAAATTGATGCGCGTGGGCCGGCCCCTGCTCATTGATGAAGGTAGTGATGAGACATTGACGGTAGTGATGAGATGAAGCTGATGCATGTGATATGTCCCTCGCCCTTTGGACTCGGTCGATGAAGTTGGCTCGTCAGCAGAAAGATGGAAGTGTTTCAATATCATCTTTTGTAGTTATTAAGAGGTAGGATGAGAATTTCTTTTCTCTATTTATGTATGTAAACCTCCAAGAGAAGTATGAGAGGCAACTTCACCCATTTTTCCCTACAGTCTCTATTAGCTGTTTTTTTTCTGGGCATCTCCAACAGTATGAGTTAGTTACTAGCTTTAAGACAACTTCTTCAATAGTACTAACTTTTAGTACATAGCTCATAACATAAATAGCCTCATATGACACTCATATAATCTTGGAATGTGTGTATGAGACTATCTTTTGATCAAGAGATAGATTTTCTCTCTCTTGTATTAAAATATGAAATAATATGCTTTCAGTTACCTCATGAGTCACTATTGAAGATGATCTTAGTCTCCCTCTTTACTGTTTTGTCAGTGGCCATAACAATCAACAGTTCACAGCATTTAGCCTACTTCTCGTCTCCTCCGTTAGACTCAAGAGTATGAAGGCTGAAATCTATCCTTTGCTTCCTCTGGTCCTCCGCCGTTGACCTCATTATAGTCATTGTCCTCGTCGTCGGCTCCCGCCTGTTGGTTGGGGAGGAACGGCTGCCAGGGAGGTCACGGACATCGTGCCCATCGACCTCGACGAGAAGGACCTCTTGCCCCAAGTATGGCCAGTTCTACATCAAGGTCTCCCGACTCCTCCATCTACGCCACCCTCCCCCTCTCCCTAGCCGACCTTGTTCTCAGCAACATGCTCCCGCTTGGCCAGTTCGACCTCTTCTTCCCAATCTATCTACTGGTTCGATTGTATTACTAAGAACACTTTCTTGTTGGATCCCTGGGGGTGCTCTTGAGATAATTAATCATCTTGATTATTTTTGCTCATTGCATTATGCGCATAATTGTCTTTGCTTGTATTGTTGGAGTCTCTGGTGATGATCAAACTGAAAACTTTCGTTCTTCTGATGCGCTCTCTCATGGCGCGCTGCGGTAGCAATCTGGAGACCTGAACTGAGGAGACGTTCCATTCTTGAACTCGCAGATTTCTATTTTTTCTTGCAAAAAATTTCATTTGTTTTAGTTAATGTTGCTTCACGACTGGAAGAATGGCCTGATATTGATGGTTTGGTCATCCTGTAGAGAGAAGCATAGATGAAAACACCAGCCAGAATTAAACAGCATGATTCTTTTTTCCCCTGCGTCGTGTTACCTGTCTCCTGGCACATTTTATTGACCAAGCTGCATAATTTTTTGATTGGGTTTCATCCTTATTTGGAGTTTGATCTATTCACTACTGAATTTGCTCGAGGCATCAGACTGAACTTTATTTATTTGTTTCCTACATAATGCATCTATCGTAACACTAGCCTTGCAGCCTTCCCTGGGCACAAAATTTTCTAGAGAGCAAAATACAAAGCTAGACAAAGTAGCCTTGCCGGTATTTGATGTGTACATATGCAAACCCACCAGCCACGCATTGCAAGTACATGCGGACTAGCGGCAATATCAAACGCCGTAGTGGCCAGCATGGGCGGGGCGGGCTGTCCGCAGCCCGCCCCACTTGCTCCCCTAATTATAATGCTAAGTTTTTGTAGCAGTGTCTTAAGAGTTGAGATGATGAGCTTATGCAGTCACTGGAAACGACAGACATCATGTTTGTAAACGAAATCTTTAAAATGTGTTTGTAGCAAAATGGCTGGACGGTAACCTATATAGTCTCTTAAAAGGTTAAACCTACTGCACCAGATTTATAGAAATTTAACAAAAGTATTCTTCTATGAAAGTTCTTTTTAGGTAAGTTATGCTATTTTTACGTGTTGAATTACTCGATCAATCCCACTGGATCTTGCCCATTTTTCCGACCATGCACGGCTCAGGTCGGCAAAAAAAAGAAGATACATGGAATGTTAAGGAACTACTATTTGGAGCAAAGCTGCAAATTAAGGCCCTTGCATGCATTGCAAACATGAGTGCATGGGATGGGGGAGAGCAGAGCAGGACATGGAACACAGTGCTGACGGTATCACAAAAGGCTCACGTCCTTGTTGACCCCCATGGTCAAAGTTATCGGCTATGTATGTGCTTACCACTAATAACTCGATGATGCCCGTGATTATGGCATTGCAGCGTGCACAGGCACAGCAAAGTTATCTTGGTCACTATTACGACCTTCAAAAACGCCACATTGCCACGAGCATCAATATTATTATGTCCATAGTAGGATACACGCTCTAGTCGTGAAAATGGACTGTCCATATCGTTTTCTTCTACTTACCATGCGTGCGCTCACGGGCGCGCTAGCTGCCTATATATTTCAGTGTCCTCGGCACATCAACCTTGGAAACGGACGGACGTTGACAAAGCCATCTGCGCAATCGTGCCATCAAAATTTTGCCCAGCTTTCGCGAGCTCACATCCACACTCTCCACTAGCTACCGGATTCTTCAGGTCACGGGACACTCGACAACAAAAAAAAAGGTATAGGTAAGTTTTATCGGATTTTACAAGGTTTTATCGAGTTTGAAACATACTTTATGAAAGTCAGCTTAGGAATAAAATTTCTAGCTTTTCTCTCTCTCAAGGGATGAGAGTTTGATAAAATTTGAGATATTGCAATACAGTCGTATATTGCTATCCAGTCAAAATTTGAGATATTGCAATATCGAGTTTGATAAGATGCTATACCGTCGGACGAGAGTTGCACGGTACAACGTTTTCTAGCTTTTCTCTCTCAAGGGACAAAGCGAGCGGCAGCGATTCCTATGCGATGCGGCAACAGACGAGCCTGAAAGCTGTTTTTGCGCGAGTCTTTTTAGTAAGCCGGAACAAAGGAAAGCTTGCAAGCCAGAGCATACACGTTGCAGCAAAGCAAACGCCAAAAGCAGCAGCAAAGAGGGCAAATCACCTCGGAATGGGCTGGTAGTGCTCGATCTATCGCACAGATCGGTCTTTTATCCATCACCCGTCCATGAACGCTATAAATAAGCCAGCCACGGGACATCCACTGCAAGTGCAACACAAGCCGACTTAAAAGATTTCGAGTCGAATAAACTACACGAGAGAAGAATAAATAAACATAAGAGAGACTTCTTTTATGGCAATATACGTTTTTTTCTCTGCTATTTACTTAACTTCTCAAATTGCTTAACAGATTGCATAGCTTAAATTGATACAACCAGGTTGTACATGCATACCACTCACCTGCTACAGCCACATGACTCCATATGATCCGGTTTTGCCAGCCATGACCCCTACGACTCGTACACTGCATACTATCTGAAAGACTCGCTTCACTAACCAACTACCACAGCTAATGGATACGACTGGTGCAGACACATTGCTATATGACCAAGTCTACAACCACACAAAGACCTGACCAACTTCAAGCCTTTCGACCACTGCACCTCGACCATGACTCTTCGACCACAGCTTCTCAACCGCAACTCTGGTCATACCGCTCACACAGAGTTGATACAACTGATCTTCGACCACACAAGTCTTTTAAGCACCGATCAGGTACTATAGCTTACAAGTATTGATTGGTTACTATGGGCCTGTTTGGGACCGTTCTACTCCAGGTTTTTCAGCTCTGCTCCCAGTTTGTCTAGCCAAACAGATCCAGCTCCAAGAACTCTACTCCAAGAAAAAGGTGGAGTTGAGAGCCAACTCCACGTTTTTTGTGGAGCTCCTCAAGGGGTACTCCAGAAACTAGAGATTCATACCTCCTCATGGAGTTGAGGGAAAATTACCCACCTATGCCATTGATTACACAAACATACCCCTTCGTTCTTTTTTTTTCTTTCTTCCGCACGGCGCGTCTTCCTCGTCCGCCTGTTTCTCCCGTCCGAAAAAAACGCCGCCGCCAGCACGTCCCAAAGGCGCCGGTGAGGTTCGCTGCCCGTGCCGAGGGTCGGCCTGGTCCGGTCGAGGCCACTGCCGCCAACGGCTCTCGCGGCGCTGATGCCGCAACCCAACCCGCGCGCTACCACAACCTGTGGAAGGCGCCGGAGTTCGACGTCCGCGCCGTGCTGCTTCTGGTCAGCAACAGATCTTTTGAGCAAGATTGATCTTGTTATTTTATACACGATGATGATGATGAGCAACGGTACTTCCTGGTCTGTAGATTCCATCGTGACATCAATGAATTGACAAAAGTAACTGTTCACTGGATTGCTAGTACTCTTCTAATTCAGTCCATTGTTGATAATTATTTTTAGCATACTTTGCAAACATCAGAAGAGCAAGTTTTATCTATTGGTGGGGGTGGATTTTAGCCTTTTGGGTCTATTCATGCGTTGCTAATATTTTTACTAAATTATTGTATTTATTTATTTTTACATCATATTTCAATTAGTAAAACAAAACAAACACTCACATATGCTTTTAAAACATCAAAACATACACCAAACATCATCCATGGACATATTAGACCTTTCTTAGGAAAACCTCCCATTCCTGGAGCTGGAGTCGTGCTGCATGCCAAACAGGCCACCTGCTCCAGCAACTCCAGAGTGGAGCCGCTCCAGACTGGAGTTGGTGGAGCAGAGTTGGAAAAACCGGAGCAGAGCAATCCCAAACAGGCCATATAGATCCAACTACTGACTAGCTACTGTAGCTCCAACTATCGGTTAGTTACTGTAGCTTACGACCATCAACTGGTTCACTGTAACTACGGCCGGTACACTGTAGCTATGACCGATTCATTGTAGCTACGTCCGACTTTGGGGCCTCCGACTGCTCTCTGACTCTGGGGGTCTCAACTTTTACACGTACTCGGATACACAACTACATAGTACTTAAACATATGAGTACTCGACACACGACTTACGTAATACTCGAACACATGAGTACTTGATACCGACCACTATCAACAAGATTAGTTCCAACAATCAACCCCTTGATCTTGTTATCATTATTTTAAGTACCTTCTCACCGAACTTCAGAGCAGCACCGGTTCTTCATACAACTTCAGAGTAGTACTCGACACACGACTTACGTAATACCGCAACGAGATGTGACTCTTCCTTCTTGGGCTCACGGCACTTGCTAGAAAATGCCCACGTATGCCACAGTTGTAGCACTTTACCTTTTTCTGTTGAACTTGCGTTCACTGGTATCGGAGCCGCTGTTGTCACTGTTGTTCTTGTCTTCGTCATGGACGTCTCTACGACTACCACCACCTGTGACGCGGACGGAGCCACGGTCACAGTTCTTCTTTGCGTCGTCGCTTGACCCTTCTCCATTCTTCTTCTTGAGGGTCTCCCACTGCGTGCGCATAAGCAACAGATGCTCACTCTTTTTTGAATCACTGAAACTAATTCGGACGTGTTTGTCGTAAGATTTGTACTGCTATAAGATTGAGGAGGCCGACTAGAGGAGGCGAACCGATCGTTTTAAAAATCTTTCCTTTATTTTAACTATTTGGCTAAAACCAAGTATATAATATGGAAACGTAACTCAATTTGGTTTAGCACAAATAAGATCTAAATCAACTAGGTTCATCTATGTGCATCAACAATCTAAGTTTATATCAAAGATTTGCAATTCTAGGATGACAAGAAATCAATTTAATTTTATGAATGTAAATTACTTGAATGTAAATTGAGCACAACAGAACATACCACAACTGACACAGTTCCTTTTTATCATGGTGTTTGAAGAGTTTTCGGTCTCCCTAGTCTACATTGAGGTAAGCCAAAACGAATTGGATCGGTTCCACGAATTAAGCCAAACACTTCAATTCACTAGTGGTGGCTCTTTCCCGCTCCAGGTAGGTGAACTCCAACCTTCAGAACTTGCCGGGTCTTCTCATAACCTTCTTTGAGAAGATCACTGCGTACGACGCCTCAAACGCTGTCTAGAAGTCGACAAACTCCAAGAGTAACAAGTTTAGCCTTTGCTTGACTCTCAACACATGCAACGAATACACAAACTTAAGTCAATACAAAATCTACCTCTAGATGTAACACATGCAATTTAGAGCATTTTTTCTTTCTCACAAGGTGCAACACATGTACAATAGAAATGAGAACCTCAATTAGCTCAAAGAAATAAAATAGAGTCGAGCAACACCATCTCCAACTGACCACAAGGGGGTATTTATATCCTACACAACAAAACTAGTCATTGGGGACAAAAATCATGATTTCCAGTAGTACCATAGGCAAAAGTCCAGTACTACTGCTCCCCTCAGTAATGGCCATAAGACTAACCATTACAGGCAAAATCGGTAGTACCGTCACACAAAGTCCTGTACTACCGCTGAATGGTAGTACATCTCTACATATGCGAAACTACCGATTCACAGGGGAGGTACATCTCTACATATCCAACATGTTAATCTCTGGAAAAAATGTACCACTACACAAGCGGTTGTATCGCACTCTGGTAGTACCGCTCACACAAAGCCGATAGTACCACAAGCAGGTCAGACTGCTCACACAGAGCCGATAGTTCCGATTTTCATAAAAAGTGGATATACTTCAATAGATTTTGCATAACACATTTGTCAATTATAGTATCATGCGCACAAGGATCAATCATAATTTCTAACAAATTGTAAAACATATTTGCACACTTTTGGAATCATGACACAATGATTATGCATGAGCTTCAATCATTTGCAAAACATATTTGCAAATATAAGTCTCATACCACAAGTAGTAGGAAACATGGACTTCAAGTACTTGCAAAACACATTCACAATGTATAGTTTCATGTTATAAGAATTCAACACATGAACTTCAACCATTTGCACAACACATTTGCAAACATAAGAATCATGCTATTGAGACCTACATCAAGTGGGGTTGAACTATTAACACATGATGAGACTCATGTTACTTGATATGACCCCTCTTAATAGTACGACAACCTATACTAGCAATCTGGTCTTGCAATAAAACACCGAGATTGGTAAAAAAACTATGAACACATCTTTAGACCTAGATAATCATACCTTTACATTGGGTAATTATCTTGATATGCATCAACCTATGATGCATCTACTTCTTGATGGCCTTCAACTCATGGAGCTAACTCCCATTCCGTATCTTGACATAATGATCTTCAATGCATGAAATCATCCCAAGCCATCCTTATTTGTGGAAGCTAACATATTCATCTAACTTATAAAACATGTTAGTCCATAAATTAATTATTATTAATTACCAAAACTTCACCATTAACTCATAATGGAGGGAATATATTCTACAATCTTCTACTTTTGGTAATTCATGACAATCTCAAAAAATAATGAGATAGAAAATGATTTGCGAGTAGACAACATGTACACAATGATTGTATACTCTAGGATAAACTTTCAAGCAAATTAACTCATTTAAATAGAAGTGTTTGTCTTTGAGATTAATTGCCAGCAAAACTTACACATCTGGTTGTCACTAATCATCCAACCATTAACATATAATGGAGAAATTAGGTGACAACCCGATTACAATTGATTTAATTTAAATTAATCATGAGTATATATAAACTACACAAGCTATATATACTCAAGGGATATATTTGAAAGTAAAGATTTTTAATATGTAGAAAAAGGAACATGGATCAATGCTTATCAAATCTCAAAATATAGAGTGAACTCCCATTAAATATGTGCATACAAGAGTATAACAGAAACATATATGCATATTCAAGTTTGACTATTTATGGAGTCCAATCTATATTTTGGATCCGAGAATTGTACCAAGTTATAAGAATATGATGTCAAATGCATACCTATGTGATTTTCACTTTTGCATTCAAATAAGACTAAATAATATCATAATCAATAAACATGTTAGTCTCATAATTGCATTTGTCATTTATCACATCCAAACGAGACTAGACAATATTATAGTTAATCAACAAATTAGTCTCACAATTGTATTTGTTATTATTATCAAAACCAATTTAATAGAACTTGAACTAACAACCGCTCGATGAGATCTTCGACAGTGAGGATCTTCAAGTCCATGCACTACTTGATGGAGGTGACGAGCTGCATGTAGCATGCCGGGGCAGCACGAAGAAACCTGCGAACAACGACAATTTCATCTACCATGGTGTCGCCCAATGCACGGATGCCGGTGACAACAGATGTCACTCGACTAGCGAAGTATCAATGGTCTCTCCTTACTCCATCTTCAGCCCCTCGAACTCCCTCTTGAGGGTCTGCAGCTTGGCTTCGCGCATGTGCTTGTGCCCCATGTGCACCGTCTTGAATGCCTCCCATGCTGATTTCACCGTGTCTTTCTGGGCGAGGGAAGACATGACTTCCTCCACCATGGCCTGGTAGATGGCATACAATGCCATTCAATCCTTCTGGTACTCCGCGGCACTAGGCTTCATTGTTTCCCACATGTTCTGAGCCTTAAGAGCGACACACATCTTTATCGCCCAAATCATGTAGTTCGTGCGGGTGCGCTGCTGGTACGACAATGTCACCATGCCCTCCCTTTTCACCACCTATGTGTTAGAGGCGGACGGACCACCTCGCATCGGGCCTCGCACTGTTGACAGAGACACATTCTTCCTTCCCTCGTCATCTTCTCCGACTCACGAAAATCACCAAGGCTCTGATACCAATTATTGGTCTAGCTCAAGGAATAAAGACACATGAGTGAAGAATGGATAAACACAGGAGAGACTTCTTTTGTGGCAACACATGTCTTTTTCTTCTTCCTCTGCTATTTACTCAACTTCTCAAATTGTTCAATAGATTACATGTCTTAAATAGATACAATTGGTCCGCACATGTAGACCACTTACGCACTACAGCCACACGACTCCCTGTGTTCTGATTTTGCTGACCACAACCACTACGACGCGCGCACTGCGTATTATCCGAAAGACTTGCTCCACTAACTAACACAAACAATGTATATGACTAGTGTAGACACACTGCTACCTAACCAAGTCTATGACCACACACAGACCTTACCAACTTCGAGTCCTTTGACCATGGTGTCTCGATTACGGTGCTTCGACCATCGCTTCTCAACCACGACTTATGTATTGAAGGAAGCAGCAAAAACATGGAGAGAAGCTATAAGCAATGGCAAGAGCAGCTAGTGGTTCTTGCTCTTTCCCTCCTCCTCTTTGCGTTTGCGTTCGTGTAGTGCAAGGGTGCCGACGGCAAGGTGGAAGGCCCGGCAGAGCTAGCGCCGAGGAAGATGGGGCCGCCACTGCCGCCTGGATGGACAGTGACTTAGGTTCCGGCCAGGGGTCTAGCCCTGATGGTTCTTGGAAGTACGGGTGGGGTTGGGCTACTGGGCCTGGTGGAAAGGGCGGTGGTTTCGGGTTTGGTTATGGCGGCAGCGGAGGTGCAGTTGGTGGTGGAGGTGGTGGTGGAGGAGGCGGAAGTGGGCAAGCATTTGGTTTCGGCATTCGCGAATAAGGAGGCCATCCCAGTGGTTTTGGCGGCGGCGGCACAGAGACGATACTGGTGGATACGGCAGCTACGGCGGCAATGGTGTTAGTGGTTGCAATGGCGAAGCCGCCGGTAGCGGAAGCGACGGAGACTGGTGGATATGGTGGGGTGTTCAGCGGCGGTAATGGTGGTACAGGCTAGAGCAAGCATGGTCGATTCTGCGGTGGAAAGGCACAGCAAAAGGACGGTGGCAGCAAGAACTGAAGCGGCTTGTCGTTGCCTCTAGCCATGCAAAGACGCGGTTAGTCATGGGATAAATCATAAGCTCATAACTAGAGTACATATACAATGTAACATAATGCCCTCCCTATGTTATAAAGTACATGCACGGTGTTGAATGCTCTCACTTGCTCGGTTAGGGCATCTCCAATGGTCTGAGTCAGTTAGCTATATGCATGTACACATCAACATATATCCTATGTGGAGGAAAGAGAGTATGCAAAAAAAAACCGAGCCAGCTCTTCCTTAAGCACTAGTCTATAACGCAAAACGAGGCAGCCTCTATAAATGATAGTCCTTTTCTGTGTGTGCATGTAAGCATCAAATAGCTATCCTTATAGATAATTCTTTAGAATGCTAGCTTTAGTGTGTACTATATAAATGATGTGGAAGTCTTATAGTTAGTTGCTAGCTATAACCATTGGAGATGCCGATACACGAGTTTCAGTGTAGAGCCGTATGATGTGCTTGAGGCTATGTGCCCTCCCTACGTTATAAAGTGCATGCACGGTGTTGAATGCTCTCACTTGCTCGGTATAACCGTATAAGCAGATACACGAGTTTCAGCGTAGAGCCGTATGATGTGCTTGAGGCTAAGTATCTGGTACTCTTCTCTAGTTGATAGGGGCGTAGCCAGGATTTTGACATATAGAGGGAAAGTAGACAACGATTACAAAAGAAATATCAAAGTAATACGTGTAAAACTACCAAGTTTGTGTAGGATCATATAATGATAACTCCATGATAGTGATGAATATTTGACCTAGATCATGTGATGACAACCTTATGATAGTGATGAGTATTTGATCTTACTTGTGTCTTGCTTTTATTGCTTGATTTTGATTTTGAGAATTTGCATTTTGATCTGTTGCTGTTTGAAGCTGGCGGTATGACTGGTTCTAAGTATGGCAATCTGACTGGTTGTTGCCTAGCGGTCAGATTGGTGAGCGGTAGTACTGGCCCTTTGTTGACGGTAGCTATTTTTCAAAGAAGGTCTTTTGAGCTAAGACCTATTGTGGTACTACTAGCTTTATAAACGTAGTATGACTAGGGTGTAGCGGTCTAACTGGCTATGGTATGGCTGTGTCATGCAGTGTTATTCATGGGGTTTTCATGTAAGTGTAAGTCATATGTATGTCTATACATTTGTTTGCTAATTGAGAGCCAAATCCATATCGTTTATAGTCGGATCGATTTTTTGTTCTTTGGTGTGTAAATACTTTGATTTATGCATATTTAGGAGTGCTATGTTATGCTAGAGACTGCTACTAACTTGTAGATTGAAAATGGGTTTTCGGAACACGGCCAAATACACATAAATCTACATGATTACGTATTTAACAAGTTGGAACATATTAGTTCAGGTTAGGTGAACTGTGATAAAGGTGAAATGACTCCCAAGATTCGGTCAGCAGCAGCGAGAGCTGCTGGAAAAGAACTAGCATACAATTTTCGGAGAGAATTGCCGGCTTGGCCCATCAGAATGATCCATTGGCACCGTGGTAACCCAGAGTCCTTCTCGAGTCACATTAGCAGAGACCATAATCTGGTCCCTTGCAAGATCCTCAACACACACTGCCGTGGATCGCCGGTGTAGTTATGACATTTTAACCGTTCCTCGATGCCTTGATCTTGTACTCACTACTCAGGCTTGACACCGAGTACCAGCAGCGTACTGTGTACATGGACAATGATCTCTCGGACCTATATTTGAATTAATACTTGACCAAAATATTTTGCTTTCTTCGCACACATCTCACATCCATCCAAAATGCCGCTCGTGATCATGCTCATAAATCAATAGATCCTCTCCTTCACCCCTGTAACGTCCCTGTACTGGAGATTTCGGTGCTTGTAGTTATTGTGATACGATCTTGGTGTGAGCCCTACTGCCCCATTGCTTAATACTACAGCCCTGACCTTTCTTTCAGTAGTGGTTGGCGCATCTACTGCATCCGATGAGACACAGCACAACGCCAATCTGCAGTCTCTATGGTCCACCTTACTGCTGACATTTACTTTTGCCATCACACAATGTACATGGAGTTCAAGAGTCACCAACAGGTCCAAGGCTGTGCAGTACTCATTTCACAGGAGAAGAGAGCTATTACAACAATTAACAACGCTAATGTCTCACTGACCTACACCACTAGACCAAACAAAAATTAAGGAGGAGTGCACAGCAAGAATGCATTGTTGTACGCATCATGCAGGGGGGGAGGACGACGGTAACCTACTAGCATTCTAAAAGCAGCTGCCACTATCTACTACAACATGTAGACGGTACCGACAACGTAATCATCATGCACCCATGTAATGCTAGCTTCCTTCCACGCGACCGGTCCATCGATAGCTTCGATTCATGAAGCGAGCTGCTGCTGGGAGCTGCCGCAGCTAGCGCCGGCGTCGTCCTCGGACAGGCAGCAGTGCAGCCTCGGCGGCGCGGGGGGAGCCTCCGCGCACAGCATCTCGGAACGGAGCACGGCGCAGTAGTCGCCGAACGTCTCGGGCGTCACGTTCAGGTCGAACCCGACGCCGAACAGGAAGTCCACCTCCAGGTAGTTCATCTCCATCAGGCTGATGCCCCCGACCTTGGCGAAGTATGCGTTGTTGTAGCATCTGCATACAGAGATCACATCATCTATTCAGCTCTTCTTTCTTCAGCTTAACCTTTTTCACAGAGAAACAATATCACTGCACTTTCATATTATATATTCCTTCAAGTCTTTCAGCTAGCTCATGATTGAGTTTGCGCTCCAATTATTGCCGGCACAATCACAGTTACAGCGGCAGGATCAAGCAACCAAACAAAGCACAACCAGAATTACCATATAGGCACCAAACCGATTCTTTTAAGAATGCCAATTTGGGCCAATTAAGTATCACTATTAGCAAAGACTAACCGGAAAGAGATGCTCCTGAGTCTAGACGTGGGGAAATTGAGCGGCAAACATCAGCAGGATGGCAAGTTGCCAGTCACAATCCCCCACAACTGGCACTGAATTACATTCCAAACAAAAAGCCGGGGGGGGGGGGGGGGGGGGGGACTCTAGTTTTATGTTCTTGGGTCCACGGTGGATGTATGTGGTTGGATGGAAGGAACAGTGGAGCCACCGCAATTTTCTGCTCCGCTGGACAAGCATAATTTTGTCCATGTACTGCCTGGTTTGCAAGGACAAATCGCGCGGTGTACCCAGTGCAAAGCCTAGCTTGACAGCACAGTTGAGGTAGAAACCTCCTTACTCATCATTGCCTTCTTTGGTAGTGCATATGTGCCAATGATTACTGCCAAAACTTCTGAATTGAGGTTTGCTTGTATACTGTCTGAAGAAAAGCCATGTATGAACTAAGTGGATCCTAAGCACCGACAATTACTACTGCCTGATAATGTTATCTTCCAAAGTAACTTCTTTAGAACCTTATGAGAAGTAACCTCACAAATTCACAAGGGATTTACAAAACTAACGCAATCCTGAAGATGGGAGTGAAGTGATGCTGGAGTTACTTCGAAGACACTCCCAACTTATTCCTAGCAGACAGAGATTCAAACAAGGGAAGAAGCTTGGGAGGAGGGGAAAACGGCAAAAGAAGCCTATGTCGAGTTGGAATAAAGCACTTTGTCACAGCTCACTACTCTTTGCACAAGAAGCCAAAGTGTTTGAATCCTGCAAGTTAAATCCGACGAAGAGAAGAACAAAATTCAGGTGGTCCAATTAATTTCCCCTCAGCAATTCGCCCTTGAGATGTTTAAATTCAGGTACTCTATTCAATACTTGAAAATTAAGTTTCTTTAACTAACAACAACATGCCAACTGCCAAGAACAGAGTAAGTTTGTACCAAGAACAGAGTGACAATCGAATACACACTAAGTTAATTCGCATGTTTCCAATTAGACCACCAAAAAATAATCAAGAAGATGATCATGTACACGTACACTACAAATTAGCTAGTAGAACAGTTCTGTTACTTCATCAGAGGCCATAATCATGCAGAGAAACTCACATGTCATCCATGAACTTAACGGCGGCGAGCACGGCAGTGATGAGCAGACGGTGCACGCTGTAGGAATCGACGGCGAGGGCGAAGCGACGGCCGCGGCGCAGCAGGCGGTCGAGGTAGATGTAGGCGACGACGTAGCACGCGGGGCTGCACCCGGCGAACCGCCCGATGCGCGCCACGTACGCGCGCACAGAGATGCCAGGCTTGGTCATCGCGCGGAACGCCGACGCCGGCGCCGCGGCCAGCTCCGCGGGTGTGGCCGCCGCGTCGCTGCGCTCCGCGACGCGCTCCAGGATGCTGGCGAGGGCGGCCACCACCCGCGGCATGTCCTGGGCGCTCTCCACCAGCTCCTCGCCCTCAGCCATGGCTTCTTGGCCTCCGGTGTACGGCTGTGCACGTGCTTAGTTCTTCAGCAGGTGGGGAGAAATGCAGAGAGTCCGTTATATAGAACGGGGAGGAGATGGAGAAGGAAGGTGGCTAAAATGGTTTTTATTGGTCTTTCAGGGCTTATTTGAGAGGCTCATTTTCAGTCCGGATTCATATGATTAGGCCAGAATTTTATAAAGATCCCGATCAAAAATGAGCCTCACAAACAAGGCCTCAGGGAGACTAGGGATGAAGAGTTGAAGATGGAGTATACTAATTTAGGTGGAGCAAAGTTATGATCGGCGATTTTATGGCATATTTGGTTGCTAGCCATAATATGCCAAAGTTTCCGTGCTATACTGTAGACTAGAAATCGTTGGCCACAACTATATCACAATTTAGCAAAGAATTATGCCTGAGGCAAGTGGGCCACTAGACTAAGATTTTATGACATATCAAAAATGTGGTATCAAACTCAACACTAGCCTAAAAAAGTCGGACGTGCCTAAGTGGGTTGTGGTAGCAAACCAAACATGCCCTAGCCTTTGAAAAATCCATACATCTCAAGCATATTTGGTTTTCAGACTTGGCTAGTTGTGGATAAGTTCGGTAGTTAGCTTAAATCAAACGGCTAAGAACTAGCATAATTACTTTCGTAATTGCACGGATAGATATTATAATACAGTTGCCTTTATTATACAACTATAATATCTATTGTTGAAAATGTAATTGTACTTGTTGTATAACTCTAATATCCATATATGAATAATCTACATCGATATAATCTGGCCCATCAAAATAAGTGATGTAGATCTTTCTCTTTTTCTCTTAAGTACTAAGAAAATTTCTAGGATTTTTTTCTAGATTATTGTGGAACTTCATTGCCCTAAAAGCAAAGTAGGTGCATTGTTTGTATTTACTAGTTACGTACCCTGCGTTGCAACGGAACTCATTGAATGTATAGAGAATCATGCTATGGAAGAGAGTTGCTCTGATCGGTTAAAAAGTGAAGAATGGTGAGAAGTTGCGGGAATAGAGCGGTTGGAGGAGAATGGACGTATAACCAGCAATTCGTTCTTTTATAATAGTAAAGATATAGATGTGATCATGCTTATGGATCATGTATTTTTATGTTTGTTTGTTGTTCTCTTACTTGGCGCTCAAATTATTACGTCTGATAGAAATTGTTAACATTGTAGAGATACTGTTCTAAAGTGTTGTGGATTTTGGCTGAATTAACATTGTAGCGATTGTTAACTTTTTCTGGGGTATTCAAATAAATAAAATAGGAAAAATGAAAAACATTGTTATATCTCAATGGATAATGCAAAGGAAAATAAAAAAAAAGAGGAAAAGAGGGTAAAAAAACCATGTTAAGAAACCAATGTGTTTCAAACGAAAAGTCGAAGCCACAAGCCATTATTGTTTAGAATAGGGCCTCAATGAAAGTCGAAGCCACAAGCCATTATTGTTTAGAATAGGGCCTCAATAGTGTAGGTGGACAACAAAAAAAAAAGTGCCGCAGCTACCTTCTAGGCTTGTAACTACCACCATTCTTCACAGTAAAAGAAAATTTTCATGTAAATTTAGAAAAGTGCTTTTGTAGTGTAGATCCCATTTCAAATAGAAACTTTTGTAGTTTGTGGAGCAGTCCCAAACACCCCCTAAGCTGTAGACATGGCCTCACAATAATGTTGAAAGACAAAAAAGGAGGAGATTTTCTCATTACTTCTCTATAAATTCCAAGGATGTTACTAGGTTCGACGAATTGGCAAGAACCAGCACGTTTTTTGGTTAATTCACGCAAACCTTTATATTTATGCCTAATCCCTTATTTCCTTTTATTAGAATATTAAAAAATCAAATTTGAATTGAACCAAACAAACCAGCACAATTTTCCCAAAATTTGGCTAAAACCAAAACTAACCTAGTTCCGGTTTTAGATTGTATTTTCCTTAAGCCACTGTTACACCATTTTTCGAAAGATTTCATATTAACGCCCACACACACACAGATTGACCCGAGGTTGTGATCATAGTCAAACATCGTGCTAGATGAGCTGTGCAGAATGTCCTTCCAATGTATTAGAGGCAGACATGCTACAACTCATTTGGGCTTTTAAACCTGAACTTCCGACTTATTTTATATTGTAATAATTTTTTACATTATAGCTGCTGGTAACTTTGTTAGTGTAATTAATTTAAAAAATAAAAACTATATTATATTACTACGAACAATGCAAAGGAATAAGAGAAAAAAGAAAATACAAAACCCCCCCAAAAAGCTAGAAAAAGATGAAATTAAAAAGCCAAAAGCTAAAGCTCTAATGAGCACCACCTAGCTGTATTACTACAGTAAGTTAAATTAATTATCGTGGTCTCATCGAACTATATATATAGGAAAATGGTTCTATACTCCTGGGAGTACGTACTCTCACTTCTAATATACCCCTTTAATGGTATTATTATATCTCTCTATCTATTTTAGAATACTCAATAATGAATATAAGATATTCCAAAGTGAGTTCCATAAAAAATTTCATTAAAGTCTAATTTTTTTAGCATAATTTGTGTATGTACTCCTTTGTATGTGTGTGTATAGCAAAAAAAATAAAGAGCCCTAATGAAAATTTATCAACCAAGCCACATAGAAATATCTTAGAATTAATATTTAAGTATATCAAAAGTGATACAAAAAATATAAAATAATTGTTTAAGTGATATATTAGAAGCGAGAGTATGTACTCCCGGGAGTATGAAAAAAGCTTCTTACACACACATATATATATACACACATGATACCTTTTCTTAACACTCCTTGCACAATAATGGTCACAACTGAGAACTAAGCGTTAGTTGGATTCGCTTGCTTCGCAGGTCAGCAAGTAGCCGGCGCGAGCTTAGCTTGGGCTCGATCCCAGGTAGCCTCATTATATCAGGTACTGTTTATTTGAACAATACCTTATAAATAGGTACACATGTGCGTGTTTAGTAGTATTACGTGTGCCTACACCCCGAGACTGTTGAGCCTTGTTTAAATTTCTAGCATGTATAAAAAATATGCACATGTATACGTTTGACATGTGTCCACTTTGTACCCTAAAAAAATAATGGTCACAGCTCACAGCAATGCTCTAACGTCGTTAGCTTTGGGGGGCATCTTTTGTCCTAAATATGCACGTCCATCCGTAAGTATTGTTCACGACAATCTCGCTGCACTAAAACAGTGAGCAATCCATGATTTTTCTGTAGCATGCAATCTTGTCGGTTTTTCTAATGCAACTCCCAACAAATTATGTTTACAGCATGGGAGAGACCTTAACCCCTGAAGTTCTATGTTTATCTAACTTTTGACCTTTAACTACAAAATCAAGTATGCAACGTCTCTTAAATATCAAAACTGCTTACTTTTTACTTTTAAGGCTGGTTTCTATATTTCAATAGTGATTTTGTCACAAAGACGGCTAAGACATTGTTTTTCTATGCCCATGGCAGCTTAATCACTAAGATCACCAAAATAAAAAATAAAAATAGATATTTTAATATTTTTTTCAAAGTAATTTACACAACTTTTAAAACAGAATTAAATGTTAAATTTAATTATTTACGTTTTCGTACGTTTTTAGATTAATGTTGTTATTGTTAAAGTAAAAAACATAGCACAGCTCTAAACAAAAATATTTAGGACCCACCGGTCCTCCCAATCTTTCGTCCACTTCTCCCTTTTCTTCCTCTCTTCCCATCCTCCTCCAGTGCTGGCGCCGCTGCCACCCCTTCAGTCCTTCACCAATCCACCAGCTGCCATGCCCGCTCGTCGCCCACATGGAGATGGCCTCGTCCGCATGGAGATCCACCGACGATTGCGGCGAATCAACCCATGGGGAGGAGGGTGTCGCGGTCGGTGCCGGCGCTGGTGATGCAGACCTCGAGGATATGGACGCGGCGTGATCTGGTTCAACGCCAGGATGTGGGCAGCGGCGGCGTGGTCGGCCTTGGCATCCCTGCAAGGCAAGGCCACGGCGAGGTGGATGCCCGGCGCCCGGCGGCGAGGTCCCCACGCTGCATCAGGTCAGCGCAGGCCAGCATGAGGAGCTTCAGAGGGAGGGTTCTGCCCAACAGAGCCTCCGTGGGATTATTGTAGCTGTCGTCCTTGCCTTTGCCGTCTACTTGTACCGCTACTCCCCCCCCCCCCCCCCCCCCCCCAGCATGCTGAGCTCATGAAACCAAAGAAAAAAGCAGGGATTTTTAACAGGGGGATTGGGAGAGTTGGGTAATTTCCTTTTATCAAATTCAAAGAAAAAATATTTGGAAGCGCAGGATTAAGAGAAAGCGGCTACTAATCAAAGGAACTGCCGTTTCTGATTTGCTGGAGGAATCGAATAAAAGGACAGAACCTTGGGAAAATGGTGAGGTAGTAATTAATTAAGAGAAGCAACGAACTTCATGGAGAACGGTGTGGCGACGCTAGACCACGTCACTCTGCTCCTCGTACGTGCGTGCTCGCGGAGCCGGAAAAAGCCCGACCAGAGCCTGTCGACCGGATCTGCTTGCTCCTTCCTCCTGTTCTTCCTACCGCGTCTCGCGATGGGTGGCAGCGACGGTTAGGATCTGAAAGTGAGAGGAGATGAGGGAAGTTTTGACCATGGCGAGGAGGCGGGTCCCGCGGGGCGGGGGAGTAGGAGGGCAGCAGAGCTTCAGATGTGTTCATGGCCACAGCCATGGTGTGGCCATGGTGATGAGAACACAGCCATGGTGGTAAAGGAGTAAGGGTGTGTTTGGGAGGAATCAGATTCTCTAAAGTCAGCAAAAACGACTTGTCTCTCTAGTCAAGCATCTGAGCCATCCAATTCGTATCCAACCGTGAGTCAAGAAAACTAGTCAAGCATCTGATTCCCTCAGCTCGCTGGGCCGGCCCAACATCAGCACGGCGACGTATAGAGCTGCTGCTGCGGTAATCTTCGCTGCTTTGGCGCCGAGCTCACACGTTTTTGGCGCGAGACGTGAAGATCACGCGGCGGATCGGCTCCTGGTGCTCTCCATCGATAAACTGGTGCCAAACTAGTGTTGTTCTAATTTGATTGTTTTTTTGCCCTCCATCATTGGATTGTGCTGGAATTGATCTATTGAAGAAAAACTGATATGGAATTATGGAAGCTTGAAGGAAACATTAACTTGCTTGCATCAAATTAAAATTTGCATATTTAAGATGGACGAAAATAGGTGCGTAATGTCATGGTTGTTTCTTTTTATCCATCTAATTAGGGTATATATTTTAGTTGTTTAATTCGCCACCTAATATCATGTCATCTTTATTTGTTTTCTTGTAGGGAGGGCTTGCTTCCTAGTCTTTTACCTCAAGTTGGCATGGAGTTCAGTATTGTAGATCAGGCTTGGATGTTTTGGATTAGCTATGGGGGTCAAAAAGGCTTTGAGGTTCGAAAAATGTACACAAACAAAAGAAAGTTAGATGGGAAAGTTAGGTCCTGCAGATATGTTTGTGCAAATGAGGGCCATAGAAAGCCTGACAAAAGGGATCACCTAACAAAGTGTCCAAGAGCTGAAACTAGAACCAATTGTCAAGTTCGCATGGGACTTGTAATGGACAAGAATAAGGGAAATTATAAAGTGACTGATCTGATTTTGGAACACAATCATACCCTTCAGCTGCCACAAACCTCACACTTGATGGCATCCCAAAGGAAAATTTCAGAGTTACAAGGTTTTGAAATTGAGACGGCTGACGATGCAGGAATTGGGCCCAAAGCTGCACATGAGTTGGCTTGCATCCAAGTTGGTGGCTCAGCTAATCTCAGTTACACTCTTCAAGACCACAAGAACTATTTATGGGGCAAGCGACAACGGGAGATGGCATATGGTCAAGCAGGAAGCATGCTTATGTATTTTCAGGAAAAAATTGTCGAGAACCCATCATTTCAATATGCATTGCAGATGGATCGGGAAGAACAGATTGCAAACATATGCTGGGTTGATGCTAAAATGCTCACTGACTATGCATATTTTGGTGATGTTGTCAGTTTTGATACTACTTTTGGTACAAACAAGGAGAGTAGGCCCTTTGGCGTATTTGTAGGGTTCAATCATTTTAGGGAAACAGTGGTTTTTGGTGCTGTTATCATGTATGATGAAACATTTGAATCCTTCAAATGGCTATTTGAGACCTTCCTGAGAGCCCATAATGGCAAGCAACCTAAAACAATATATACTGATCAAGATTATGCAATGGGAAAAGCAGTTAAGGAAGTTTTTTAGAAGCATGGCATGGTCTGTGCACTTTTCACATTATGCAGAATGCTGTCAAGCATCTAGCTGCACCAGACAATGAAGAATCAGGTGCTTCTCCCAAACAAGAAGTAGAAGACAGCAATAAAGAACCAAGTATTCTCGCAGATTTTAGTGCGTGTATGTATGAGTATGAAGACGAATCAACATTTGAAGATGCTTTTAACATCATGAGGTCAAAGGCAAGCAAGCAAACTTGGTTGGATAGTATATACAAGGAAAGAGAAAAATGGGCCGAATGTTAATCAAGGAAAAAATTACCTAGAATCAAAATGAGGACGCCTATGTTAATCCAAGCTAGCAAGCTGTACACGCCATCTATTTTTGAAGCCTTTCAATGTGAGTATGAGAGGTCAATGGTAGCATGCACCACAGCATTGGAAGGCAAAAATGAATATCTTGTAGCAATTGGCAGTCTTGATGAAAATTTTACCTTTGAGAAGGAGTACAAAGTTATTGGTGATCCTTTAGAGCAAACCAGTACATGCAGCTGTGGGCAATTCAATAGAATCGGAATATTGTGTGGCCATGCTCTAAAAGTCCTTGATTTGATGAATATCAAATCACTTCCCACACAATATGTACTAAAGAGATGGACACGAGAAGCACGCAGTGGAGCAGTACAGGACAACCACGGCCGAAACATAATAGAGAATCCAAAATTAGATGATATGCTTCGCTACAAATATATGACTCGCAAATTTCTCAATTTGGCACATCGAGCTGCCAGCCATCCAAAGTGCACCTTATTAGCAAACAACACTCTTGACATGCTCAGCAAGCAAGTTGAAGAAGAAATCGAAGGTGTTACAAGCCCTATGGATCCCATCATCGCTTCCACCAATATTACTCCGCCTAATGAATTGTTGAGTACAGCAAGCCTAAAGAAAAAGGAGGTGGAAACAAAAACCTCGAAGCGCAAAAGAACTTGGCTTGACAAGAGGCGCAAGTTTACAAAAAAGGGAGGTAACAAAAAAGAAAGCAGTTCAAAGGTGTGTGACAAGAAAAAAGGAAAAAGTTCAAAGGTTTGTGACAAGAAAAAAGAAAAATGTTCAAAGGTATTTGACAACACAAAATATATTAGATTCTCTCTAATTGTATCCGCTACAAAAAGTTTCAATTGTATTAAACTATTTGATTCTCTTCTATCTGATCAGGAGCAACAAACTACAAAAGTGGCAGTCGATGATGGCGCAACACTACCAAATGCATGCCTGAACCATACATCTTTGCCTGAGGAAGGGATCTCTGAATCATACACAACCATCAATAGTTTCTCTCAACTATTGACGGTAATATTTCAAAGTAATACATTTTTTCTCTGAATCATACATGGTCACTATGTTGAATTATTTTTCTTCTATTTTTCAGGGAGCAATGACAGATGGTGTTATTGGTGAATTGTAGTAGTACAGATTATGTCCCCTCTGCAGTTGTCCTGCAATGACAGATGGTGTTCAGATAGTTTTGGTTTTGTGGTTCAAGTGTAATCAACCAAATGGAGCTTGCAGTAATATGCATCATTTTGTGCAGCTTGATGAAATTGCAGTAACCAGCAACATCTTTTGTGCAGCCATATGAAATTGCAGTAACCAGCAACATCTTTTGTGCATTCCATTCACAATAGCATTCCAAATCAATTTACAACACAATGGTGATATTTACAACTTCTATGGTCACAATTTGTTTGCTAGCACTTGAACAATTTACAGAAGGGATTCCCTTTACAGAACTGATAGCAATATGCAAACACATTACAGTCTCCTTCCAGCACTAAATCCTACACAGCTGCACTGCACATCCCCTCCTCCAACCTCTCCTCCATTCCCATCTCCACCGCCTCACCGCCGTCCAATCCCAAAACCCTAACCCGCAAACCTTAGCCGATGGCCTCCCCGGCGCCGGCGCCACCCGTGGTCGCCGCGGCTCATTCCTCGCCGCCGCGCATCGGCCTCGCTGGCCTCCCATGGGCCAGAACCTGGCCCTCAACATCGCCGAGAAGGGCTTCCCAATCTCGGTCTACAACCGCACCGCCGCCAAGGTCGACGCCACGCTCTCCCGCGCCGCCGCCGAGGGCGCGCTCCCGGGGAACGCCGACGCAGCTATCGGCGACGGCGGTAGAGTCTGAACGAGTCGCGCCCAGGGACAGGGGAGTCGCTAGCCACTGGGCTGGTATGGGCCGGTTATAGTTTATTTCCAGTTTTCTTGACTCACGGTTGGATACGAATTGGATGGCTCAGATGCTTGACTGGAGAGACAAGTCATTTTTGCTGACTTTAGAGAATCTGATTCCGTTTGGGACTGCTCTGCTCCAGTTTTTCCAGCTCTGCTCCACCAACTCCACCATGGAGCAGCTTCACTGTGGAGTTCTTGGAGCAGGTGGTCCTGTTTGGCACACAGCTAGCTCCAGCTCCAGGATTGTGAGGTTTCCCTGAGAAAGGTCCAACGTGCCCCTGAATGATGTTTGTTGTATGTTTTGATGTCTGCGGAGCATATGTAACTGAATTTTTTTTGTTGCCAATTGAAATATGATGTAAAATATTGTAATCACAATTAATTTATTCGAGAAAACCAAAAAACAAATATTTTGGTCAAATAATTCCATCCTTTTGTCCCATAAATTGCAACGTGCATGATAGATAATTAACAAAGTCCATCATTCGAATACAAATAATTGTCCATAGATAACTAGAGAGTAGTTTAAACCAAAATGACTACGAATGCAAGTATTCCGATACATAATTCTAGCTCCAAGCTAGAGAAATAGGGGTTGCCAACTCATCACGGAATGCATCCATAGTAGGAGCATTGGGTTCCATAGTAGACCCATTTGATGGAGCTACATATTTGTTATACCTTTCAGGTATTGTCGGGACAAAGTTTGGATCACGATCGAAGCGAGCAAAGTCCAAGTCTTCACCTCCATGCTCACGAATGAAGTTGTGAAGAACTATAGTAGCCACAACAATTATCTTTTGCTTGAATATAGGGTAGGATGGCATCTTGTAGAGAATTTGCCACTTCATTTTAAGCACTCCAAATGATCTCTCAATAACATTGTGGATAGAAGAGTGAATGCGATTGAATCTTTCCTTAGGAGTCTTCAGTTCCATACCTCTATGCCACTCTGGCATATGATACCTCTCACCCTTATAAGGGCAAAGGTATCCAGGACGATTAGGATATCCCGCATCAACAACGTAGTATTTACCTATAAATGTGAAAAATGACATAAGTTAGAATTTGTCAACAATTAAACAAACAATAAACTACATGACCATATGTAGATAACCATGTGACCTTGTGGGGGATGTGGAAAGATTTTTTCATCCAATCTTATCGCAGTGTACAACACACTAGTGTCATGCATAGCTCCCGGTTGCCCAGTCGACACATATGTGAACCTCATGTCAAAGTCACAAATTGCTAGAACATTTTGAGTAGGTATCCCTGACTTCCCAATATATCTCACTTGATCGTCGGGTGATAAAGCAACTCTAATATGCGTGCCATCAAGAGCACCATACAATCTTTGAAGTGTGGATATGCTCTACGGTCATCTCTTATCCTCCTATGAACAGTTGGAAAGTTGGGGTTCTTTGGTCTAATAAAATCTTTAGCCATGGCCATCAAAGAATTTAGGACCTCATCAAATTTTCTATGAATGGTTTCACCCGAGTGCTTGAATCGGTTTTGTCCCTTTCTATTGGATTCATTTCCAGCACAAATGAACAAGAAAATTCCCAACATCTCATAAGTGTTTATATGCAGCGATGATTTTACACCGTACCTTCCCACCAACAAATTATGAAGGTCGTAGAACATTTTTGTGCTCATTCGAAGCTGCAAATGGCACTCACCCGGTGTCGTCAAAGTCTCTTGCAACCACCCCATACCACTGAGGTTTGATGTCCTCGATGGATTTTTGTCAAGGTATAACTCAACATACATTTCAGCAACTTTAGCACCAAACATAATAAGATTCCAATTTCCATGCTCTCATTGTCGGAGTCATCATTATCACTATCATTATCAGTTCCAAACATCTGCATAGAGCCAAAGGACATACATAGACCCAAATAAATAGAGATAAAGGACATACATAGAGCCAAATAAATAAAGACAATAAATAGTACAACATTTAAACATACATAGAGCCAAATAATTGAGTTTCAATGGCATACATAGAGCAAAACAAATAGTTTCAAAGGCATACATAGAGGCAAATAATAAAAAGTTTAAATGGCACACATAGAGCCACACAATTAGCCCAAAGACAATTATTCCTAGTTTCCATACTTGTCATTGTGCCTCTTCCTAAGCCAATTGAACCTAATCTCTCTAGTAGGAAAAGTCATGAATATTTCCCTAAAATCCTTGTTCACAAACAACTGAGTGGCAATGTCATGCTCATCTGAACCATAGTCCGCACCACAATCCAAAACGAGATCCATCACTTCCTTGACTGTCACCCCCTCTTGCTTCTTTGATGTAAAAGATGTGGCAGATTCATACATCTTTGTGATTGCTTCTTGAATAACAAGTGCAGTGCTTGACTTCTTTTTCTTGTCTACTGCAACACAAGGTCTTTTATTTCCATGCACAATGGAAGGATTCACCTCCTGGACCTCCTCCTCTCTAGTGTCTACGTCATCATCTCCACCTCCATTTTCATTGTCTACGTCAAAAGGCTGGTCTTGAGAATTAGGAATAATGGGATTATCACTCATAGGATTCCAATGATCCGCTTCCTCATTTGTAATGTTTCTAAACATATCCCTAAGCAAATCTTCATTTTGGATAGCCTTTTTCCTAAACTTGCCACTCCCGGGAATTTCCTGTAAAAATAAGAACCACAAACATCAGTGCATCGAGTAATGGTAGAAATTATCAAATTTAGAGACATATATACTCACAGCTCTTATCTTCTTCCACCACTCATTCTCCATGCTAATGACCCCCTTCGTATTGTTCCAACCTGTACCAGTTTGCATCCTCTTCAATTTTTGCCAAGCAGTCCAATCAACATTTAACTTGTCCCACTTGTCTTTTATTTGTGTCTTCGATAACATGATTCCGATCATCTGGAAAAACCTATCCGACACCTCGGTATAACCTACAGAGTTCAAATGGGTGTTTGGGCGATTGCCTTTCCTAACTTGTTCGGCCATTAACTCATAAGCAAGTGTGACATGTGCATCGGTCCAATCCATTTGATCACCCTGACCATGATATTACACAACAAATAATGTGGGTTTCATCAGTACATAACTCATCCGATATGTAAATTAGTAGGTATATTTGATATGTTGAACAGGGATGCATAGTTTTGCTGAAGTGACCCGCACCAAAGAGGCATCACTGCAGCACTACTAGGAATACAATCAATTAACAGTTCCCCCAGGGAAAAGAGCTACTTGAGAACTACTGACTTACAGTGGACCACCCAAATGATCACTACTCAAATTCCAGACACCCATTCCTCAAGAGTAATCACAAGCAATCTAAAGTCCACAGAATCGACATTGGCACAATTCCGAAAGTTTTGTTCCTACAATTATAGACCTCCCTGATCTCCAGACTGGATACTCCACATATGCATGAATCAAGGGCAACAAAGCCAGCAGCTGAATTAACTAATCACAGAACAACAGCCACAATATTTCTACTGAAAAACATATGATTCTGAGAGCTATGCCATTCTCCCTAGAGAGTTTCTCTGAACTTTGACATGGGCGTGGCCAATGGTTTACACTCAAGCATATTTGTCTTTCTGAGCAAATATGTCACATACTTCTTCTGAATAAGTAACATACATCAAATTTTTGCATACAACATGAGCATTCAAAGTATTTTTGCATTGCATACAACCATGACCATGAGCAAATTTGCATGCAAGCATACCAGATCCTCCTTTTTCTTCTTCGCCAGCGGTGCACGCTTCCTACCTGCGGCTGTGGCTTGCGACTTTGGCACCTCGTCACCTGCAGCCGGCCGTGGCGACTCTGAGAGGCCGTGGCCTGGGCGGCTGCAGGCTGGCCAGCAGTGGCCACAGGTTGGCCTGCGGGGCCTGGCCGCTGGCCGCCCGTCCCTGGCCGCTCTCTCCAGGCCACTGGCCGTCCGCTGGATCCATCCCAGCCATCACCTCACCGGAGAAGAGGGGCGGCGCGCGGGTGGCGGGGGTCGGAGAGGAGGGCGGCGCGGGTGGGGGGCGGAGAGGAAGAGGGCGGCGCGGGTGGGGGGGGGGCGCGGAGACGGGGCGTGCGGTTCGGGGGGAGAAGAGAAGTCGGAGAAGGAACTCGGTAAGAAATCCAATCGGTACTCACCCGGAGAGGAATTGTGTAATGGCAGTGGTGGGTAATTTTTCACCAACTCCACGAGGAGTTTGGAAACCTTTGTTTGTGGAGTACCCCTTGAGGAGCTCCATAAAAAACGTGGAGTTGGCCTCTAACTCCACCTTTTTCTTGGAGCGGAGTTTTTGGAGTTAGACCTATTTGGTTAGCGAAGTTGGGAGTGGAGCTGGAAAACTTGGAGCGGAGCAGTCCCAAACAGGCCCTAAGAGGAGACAGGGAGAGAAGTGGATGAAAAAGGAGGTAGAGGATGATGAGTGCAGCTTATATTTATTTCTTATTAGCTGAATGTCTGTGCGTTGCTACGGATTTTTAAAATTTATTATACTATATGTTTTAAAACTCATTGGTGGTAAAATTTTTTAGAATATGCATACAAACATGTTCTAAAAGCCTTTAAATCCGTCAAGTAAGTCGGAAGCAGTCGATCACATCTCGTGGTCATAAGTCGGAAGACATAGACAATATCTCGTGATCATAGGTTGGGAGCCCCCGAGCACACCTCGTTGTCGTAAGTCGGAAGCCGTCGACCATCATGCGTGATCGTAGGTCAGGAGCGGTCGACCATTGCTGGTGGAAGTTAGCAGCGATCGACGATCGATCATAGTCCTAAATCGGGAGCCTTCGACAATGGCTCATGGTCGTACGTCGAAAGCCGACGACCATCGTTCGTGGTTGTAAGTCGGAAGCTATCGATGACACCTCGTGGTCGTAAACCAGAACACATCGACCAATACTCGTGGACATAAGTTGGAAAACATCGACCACACTTCGGGGTTGTAAGTAGGAACACATCGACTAGTGCTCGTGGTCGTAAATCGGAAGCCATTGATCACACATCGTGGTCGTAAGTTAGAAGCCGTCTACCATCGCTCATGATCGTAGGTCGGGAGTGGTCGACCATCGCTGGTGGTCGTACATTCGTAGGGCTCCGGTGCGCTTGTGCCCTGTTGCTCAACTACTGGCACCAGCCTGCTCGGCCCTGACTTCGACCACGGCCCTTTGACGTCGACCACGGTCCCCTTCGACCATTGCCCTCTTCGACCATGGCCCCGACTTTGACCATAGCGTCGACTTCGACCGCAGATCTTCGACTTCAACTACGGATCTGCGACTTTGACTACTGCCCCCCTCGACCACTATCCCCTTTGACCATGACCCTTCAACGTCCATGGCCCTTCGACATTGACCACCTCCCTCTTTGACCACCGCCCCCTTCGACCACGGCTCTTCAACGTTGATCACTTCCCCTTTCGACCACGACACCCTTCGACCACGGATCTTCGATTTCGACCACGGATCTTTGACTTCAACCACTGCCCCTTCGACCACTGTCTCCTTTGACCACGACCCTTCGACGGCAACCACTTCCCCCTTTGACCACCGTCCCCTTCGACCACTGTCCCCTTTGACCATGGCCCTTCGACGTCGACCATTGTCCCTTTCGACCATGGCCCTTTGACGATCATAGCTCTTCGACGTCGACCACTTCCCTCTTCATCCATCGCCCCCTTCGACCACAGCTTTGACTTCGACCACAGATCTTTGACTTCGACCACGGCCCCCTTCGACCATGGCCCCGACGTTGACCACGGCCCTTCGACTTCGATTGCGGACCAACTTCATCCATGGCCCTTCGACTTCGACCACTGCCCCCTTCGACCACTGTCCCCTTCGACCACATCTTGGACTTCAACCACGACCTTTCGACTTCGACCATGACCTTTCAACTTCGACCACGGCCTAACTTTGACCACAACCCTTTGACTTCGATCGCGGACCGATTTCATCCACGACCCTTTGACTTCAACCATTACCCCCTTTGACCACTATCCCCTTCGACCACGACCCTTTAACTTCGACCATGGCCTGACTTCGACCATGGCCATTCGACTTCGACCACCGCCCCTTCGACCATGACTTCGACTTCGACCACTAATCTTCGACTTCGGCCATGGCTTTGACTTCGACCACGAGCCCTCGACTTTAGCCATGACCTCTTGACCACGCCCCCCTTCGACCAGGACACCGACTTCGACGACCAGCTTAGGAGACCAAAATCGCTAGATAGCGCTACGGCCTCCGAGCGAAGAGCAGGAGGAGGTAGAGAGGCTCACCAGGCGAGCGACCGTTGGGCGGTGGTAGCGGGGAAGAGCCATGTGGGCAGGCGTAGGAAGAGGAAGCCACCGCCACCATCGTCGAGCGCCCTTCTCTCTGATCCACGGGCCGTTGTGGCTGAGCACCCTTCTCTCCGACCCACCGGCCGCTGTCACCAAGCGTCGTGCCACTGGTTGGAGGGGAGATGGGAGATGGAATTGGTGGCGGCGCCGAGAAGGAGGAGGAGGTGCGGGAAGTAGAGGTGGGGAGGTGGCGGCGGGCAGATAGGGAGAGGAGGTGGTGGGCGAATGCGTTGGAGAGACGGCGATAGGGAGATGCGGCGCTGTTGGGGGAAGTTGGGTGACTACGACTAGACGCTGCCGCGTGGGGAAGGAATTGGTGGCGGAACCGAAGAGGAGGAGCAGGTGTGACACGAGGGTTTAGGGGAGAGAAGGAGGCAGCGGTTGCGGGAGGTGGAGGTGGGTAGGCGGCGACGGGCATATGGGTAAAGGAGGCGGCGGGCGAATGCGTTGGGGAGGTGGCAACGGGGGGATGCAGCGCTGCTGGGGGAAGTTGGGGGACTGCGACCAGGCACTACCACACGGGGAAGGAATTGGTGGTAGCGCCGAGGAGGAGGCATGGCACGAGGGTTCGGAGGAGAGAAGGAGGCGGCAGTTGTAGGAGGTGGAGTAGTTGCGGGAGGCGGAGGATGCGGAGGAAGAGAAGAGGAGGAGCGCGGTCCACGCGTCGGCCCGACCTTTTCTACGAGGAGCTAAAAAACTACCTACATGCGGATTTGGACGGTTAATCTTTGATCGGGCAGCTGAGAAGAGAGGAGAGAGAACGGACCAACGACCATCAACTCACATTTTAAGATGTAGAGATTTATTTGGATGATTAGGAGATTGTTTTGGGGTTTTTTTGTTTGTTTATTTGCTGACTGCTTGCCATGTCTTCTTAGTAGTAGTGACGTGTTAAAACCAGTGTTATGTAAGTGCCATGTCGGATCAAAACGGGTGGAATGGACTTAGAGGGTAATTTGACCGGTTTTGATAGCTGAGGAGCATTGGATATCCGGTTTCATAGTGAAAAATTAAAAATTAGATAAACATAGGAGTTCAGAGGGTAAAATAGATATATTTCCAGAACAGAATGGATGCATAGCAAGAAAAGAAAGCAAGGAAGGCTTTAACTTTCTCTCGTTTGTTGTTTGTCTACCACCTCTGCTCCCTGGGATCTATCGTCTGGTCTGCCTGCTACTTTGGCTGGTGAACGATTGTTGTCATTAGTTTTAAGTGCCCTTTCTTTGCTAATCCGCATGTAAGAAGGGTTTGTGGTCACTGCAACCACTCTCTGTAGTCTCTCTCGGTGTCCTCCACATGCTTTAATTTGCGTTATATTATGATCAAAACGTGAACAAAGTAGCTGCTTTTTAAGAGAGAGATCGCTCGGCGAAGTAGCGCCTTCCATTGGAGAGGATGCTGGGTGGTCCCCGCCAAATCTCCAAACGGTTCAGCTGCCGTTCTCAGGAGCGGAATATCACGGCGCACACGCCACTCATATCTCGGTTCCAGCCCAGGCCTTCAGGGGTTATGCGCCGTTGGTTTTGCTCTGAGATCTGTGCAGATCAGATGTCACAGGTTCAGCTTGAGATTGTGGATGGAACGACCGTGAAACGGGACGGGGATAATCTTATGACTTCGCAATGTTCTGTGTGCGCTTCTCCCTCTCCAAATGATACAAGCCATTGGAGAACAAAGCTAGGATTCACTCACACTATTGTGGGCTAACCGTGGTTTGGGCAAGGGGCTCTAAATCCGGTCCACTGTGCAGGCGGGCCGCAAAACCAGCCCAAACCTGGTAGTGAACTTACCGGCGGACAATTTACGGTCCATTCTCTTCAACTTATGCCTTATAATTTCTTCCAAATAAATAAACAATAGTACGAGATGTTTTTGTTGATTTTTTGAAACAATTTATTATGATAGTATTTTCAAAGTGATTTATCGATATTCGATTCATTTATACAAACAATTATGCTAGAGCTAAAAACATCATATGTAGTCATAAGCTATCAGTCGCAATTGAAAAATCACACCCTCCGACATGGGGTTGAACCAATTTAAACTGCCCGCGCGCGGCCGCTCCGGCGTGGGCGGGGAGTACGGCGCGTGGGGCTGACCACCCTACCGGCTGAGTACGAACGGCCGTGCCCGTGCCGGTCCGTCTCCAACGCGCGGCCGCCTCAGGAGGAGAGCGTGCGTGCTGCCGTCTGCCGCGTTCGTCGCCGACTCACCGCCCTCTGTCTCCCATGCATGGCCTTGTATTCGCAGTCGCATGGCCAGGGCGGAGGAGATATTCAGGTTGCTGGGCCTCGCCTCGGCTCGCGCTCGGCCAGTCCATCCACACTCCCGTAATCTTTTTCTCTTTTTTGATACTCACTCCCGAAAGTTAAGCAAGCTAGTCGCTAACAACACGCGCGTGTCACATGCATTATTTTTGCCTTCTTATTTTGCGAGGAATGTCACGTGCATTCATCCAATCAATGATGCATATCAAATGTATATGCTTCAAACTCCCTTGGAAAGGGGACCAAGAGAGGCACTTTTCTCACACTCAAAGCTCAAAACTTTCACGCACGCTGCACGCACCTCGTGATGAACCTCTAACCTGCGACATTGCTCGATTTCACAATGATTTAGGGACCTCGTTTGAGGTCCTTGTTATCGATGATCAGGTTGCGTGACCGCTGCCATGGCTTCTGATGTATCTCTGAAAGTCTGAAGAAACAACACGCAAATTAATGGCTGTTTGTTTGGAAGCCCTTGTTCGTTTCGGTGCAACAGGTGCCTGTTGCGCAATCATTAGCATGCTTGTGTACATAAAAAAGTGCAGTTTTTTTTTGTGTTCTGTCAGGTCTGCGTAGTGTAGTACATACGATCTAATTAACACATACGGCCAAGCAGATCGCCTAGCTAGTGGGCACTGGCCTCCTGCTGTTGCTGCCTCCCCAGCAGCCATGTTAATTTGTTAAATAAGCAGGCTTGTTATTCCTTCGATCACTCATACATTAAGCAGTCACGTCATGCATACAGAAGTAGCTTTATTGCCTGCTAGAAATGCACATACATTAATGGATCGATCATCCGTTTTGCAGCAGTAGTGCATGCTTTTGCACAAACAGTCGCATATATAGTACATTGTACATGACTCGTACGTCCTCTCATCCATGAAAACTGAAGAGCTGCTCGAACCATGGATGCACTTTTGTTTGCATGCTGTCTGCCTGTCTTGCATTGCTTTCTTCAGAATTAACTTAACCGTGACGTGCAAGACGACGGAATGATAATCAGAAGGAGCTGAAGCAGTTGGTGTGCTCGCCGGAGGTGGTGTCGTCGCAGGGGGAGTGCGTGTGGCGGCCCTCGTACGTGGTGATCACCATGCGACAGTCCGTCGACAGCCGCTCCACCCGCTTCTTCACGCGGCAGTTGCTGTGGGTGCACCTGAAGTAGCTCCTGCATGCCAGCGTCGTTTGCCAGCCAATATCAAAATAAATGAATTAGCCGAGTGTGAATTATTGCAGCACAAAGCTATCACAAATAGAAAAAAACAAGAACCACGCATATCTATTCTCGAAAAGAAAAGACAAATCATTAGCTAGCTAGCTAGTGTGCTGAAAACCAAGCTTCCCAGTCACTGAGCTAGCTGTGTCTGTCTGAACTCTGAAGAAACATGATCTTAAGTGCTTGTTCCGTTTGTCTCGGGAGCATATATGGCTGTATGCATATGCACGAGGGCATGCACGCGTACTATATCCTATTTTCCATAGATCATGAATCATGATGTTTTTCCTTTTGCTACGGTACTACCGTCATAAAGATAAGGATTGTGTACTAGAATTTAGGCCAATTAAGCTGCAGAATACTAGTTCACAAATATTAACACTTTGGAAACCAACGAGTTTTAATTTGGAAACTAATATGCGGATATTTTTTACACTATAGGCAACAATGCATGATGACTCCCACAGTAACATTTTTCACTTGACAGCTTCAGAAATCACGAACCAGATATGTATAATATATATAATGCTTAATTTGAAATGATGCAAGCACACCTACTACTACCTATCTTTACATAAAGAAAAAGATGAATTTGGAAGTAACGTATCTATATTGCATTGCGTGCATGAATACAGCAATTAGCAAGTTGATTGTGTCAAACTTCGTGTATCTACATTCTATACCACCGTTAGTGGCTATCCGTACTGCTTTATCACATGCAGCTAGTCGTCTAGCATTGTGCGTGTGCAATATATATGACGTCTTTTTGTCAATCTTCTATCATAATGCCATTACCTTTCGACTACTACTTTTCTTCTCTTACAACTTATGTACTTTGTGATACTAGTTATGTACTCGTGCGTTGCAACAGAACTTATTAGATGTATAAAGAATCATGCTATGAAAAGAGGTTGCTCTAATCAGTTGAAAAATAGAGAATGATGAGAAATAGAAGAAATAGAGTGGTTGAAGGAGAACAGACGTACGACCACCAACTCGTTCTTTTTATAATAGTAATGATTAGCACTCCTTTTGCCAAGCCATTTCCTTAGGCACCAGGCCAGGGCGATAGAAAGAACTGAAACAACTGAACTATATATATACATGCAGCATGAGTTAATTAAGCTTCTTTACCTAAACGTATTTGTGTTTGTCAAAATCACAAATTAAGAGAAATCAATTCAGTTTAGTTCGCTTGGCCCTCAATTTCCTAAAAAAAATTCGAATTCTCACATAGTTCTATTTTGAATAGTGTTTCATATGATGCGTTCGAGAAGAAAAAATAAGGAAGTGTTTCATATGCCATTGGTTCAAAGGACCTTCTATATTTGTCTTCATCTTGACATTAAGGATATTATCCTTAAATTGAAACCAATCGCAAAATCAGCTGGCATAGGATGCAGTACAAACTGGCTAGTTTAGAATCAGGTTCTCTCTGGATTTATTAGTCGATTGCAGCAATTAACTACAATCCACTTCTGTCATAGATCAAGAGTCTGAAGGTAAAACAACACATGGCTTAGTTTTAGATCTCTACCACATAAAATTGATATTGTTATGAACTTAATTTTATTCCTAACAGAAGTAGGCATGGACTTGGGGGAAAGGTAAGAAATATGTTAGGGTTTTGATTTCTTATACAAGTACCTAGGATGGAGGCTGTTCTTGACAACCTTCTGCCCGTACTTCCTCCACTTGTAGCCATCATCCAGCACATCCACGTCGCTTCTGGTCTGAAAGCAGAACCTCGGCTCCCTCATCTTCCTCCTCACCTTCATCTTCCCCTTCTCCCCCGCCATCGCCGAGCCCCTCCACCTGCAAGCTCACACGTACACCATGCATATCAAACCCTAAACGCAAGCAGATTCTCATAAGCATAACAAGAAAGGCACAAACACATCGTCTCATATTCTCATTTTCCCACTACACATACCATGTACTAGAGCCATTACAAGTAGTACTCTCATTGCCAACTTCCGTTACCGAGGTGCCCACCTAATTAAGGAAGAAACAGAATCCCATGTAAGAATAAAGAAATACCATCGATATGTAACACCAACTTCTCTCTATATACGATCACAAAGCTTGTAAGGTTTACCTCCTCGCCAATATTGGGAATGAAACCGGCCGTAGGCTTCTCGCAGATGACGGCTGCGGCGGTGCCGGAGTGGCCGAACGGAAGCGCCGGCAGTGGGTACAGCTCACAATGGTCAGAAGAGAACATCACGCCATGGCATCCGGCATCTTCCTGGTCAAATGGCATCTGGAGAAGCTTAGGCTGGCACGGTAGTTGAAGTGGAGGAGGAAGAGGGATAGTGTAGTGATCTGGCACATAGAAATTAGGAAGACAAGTCCCCAATTGGCTTCCTTCCATATATGCATGCATATAGATCGTGGTGTATGTGTTAGTGATTGATCGATAGATCAAAGTGGTTCTTGGGCATAGAATTCTTAAGATAAATCTCTCTCTACTTTTTTGGTGTCAATTTGGGATATGGTTGATGCTTTTAGGTTTAAGTGGTGGGCTATGGCTCTCTGGACTCTGGAGTCTAGGCTTCCCTTTAAAGGGCCTTTTGTTCGAATTGTGTCGCGGGTACAGTACTTGCTTCAGCAGCTGTTGGCCTCTAGCTAGTGCTTGCTAATTCATCAGCTCTTAGCTAGATGTCAGATCTGCTTTTTTGTAGCTTGATGTATAGATGCCTTCGATGTCGTTACATGCCACTAATTAATCATGTTTTCTGCGAGAACCATCGGTTAAATCTGCTGCTGTTTGGTTCATTGTCACGTGCTTCCTGCTTCAGCTACTGCTTATGTCTGTATCACAGCTTTAGCTTCCTAATTGCGACTTTAGTGTGTTTCAACCAGAAACTTTTGGCCACTTTGAATCTTTGATCAGCAGAGCTTTTTCAGGCGGGGCATATATTATTGCAGCGATTGTTCCGCGTACAGGATAGCACTGATTGTACCTTTTGTTCCCTACAATTGCTCGACACATATGCTTTTCGGATTGAAGGACTAGGGGGGAAAAGGTCCAGATTAATATTGTGACAAATCATTATTGAGTTTGTAAAGTGGTAATTTGAATTTAACAAAGTTTGCTTTTTTGTCGATTTTGTTATCAGATTGACCGGTCTGTCCGCTGGCTTGTTCCCAGTCAGATCGCTTGGAGCGGTCTGATCGTGTTGCAAGTTGTAATATTTTAGAGCGGGTTGTTTTTACATTGAGTGTGACTAGTTTGATCAGCCTTTGGTTGGCGGTCAAACCGGCACAAAAATTGATTTTGTATTTTTTTTTTGGGATTTTGGTCATGGGATGATTTGAATTGTATTTGGTCCATGCATTAATGTTTTATGATGCATATTTTAGCTAATGTGGGTAAAGTTATAAAGAACTTATGTTGGAAATAGTTTTGTTGTCTTTGGATATGCAGGAACCTTTGGAGTCAACCATGCTCAACGATAACGATCGAGGCTACACTCATAGAGTAACCGATGTCTAGAACGATCATGGATGTCGGGTGAGATGGCTGAGCTCAAGTATGGCATAAGAAGTGTGAAAAATATTGAAAGAAAGATTTGAGTGATAGGTTGTACTAAGTGGCTTGATCGATCCAGGTGGGGCGTGGTCCGGTGAAACCAGAATGGAAGAGACTTGACGATACGTGGCAAGTATGGTGATTGTTTGTAATGAAAGATGAAGACCAAGTCAAGACGAGGGTATTTTGGTAATTTTTCAAATACCAAAAACTATGTTGAATCAAAATCGTGGCGCTTGAGCAATGCTTGGGAAAGCGATTTAGGTCAAGGAGATGCTGAGAAGATCAAGGGGGTCAAACGTTAAAGACTTAGCGGATTCGGACTCATGTGCGTCAAAAAGCGTGCATGAGTTGAGTGTGCGAGTAAAACCATGTTGTGTGGGGTTATGGGTTTTTTTTCCAAATGTGCTAGTGGATAGTACCCGTTAGGGTTATATATAGGTTGGCTGTCTCATCTATTTAATGAGTTGGGATGGAGCCTTGTAATAAAACCATCCAATCATCTTTTATTCCAACCTTATGTTCTAGAATCAGGGTTAGAAGGGTGAGTGTTGTGGTGTGCTCTCTTATCCTCCAGATGGAGTGGCTGTAAAATCTTTATTCTCAAGTACCAATATATCAACTTTGTTCATCTCTTATGGTGTCTCTTTATTTTAGTTGATTTGCTCTTGTTCTTATTGGTTTTAATCTCTTATCTCCATTTCTTGATCTTTTGTGTGCCAAGGACGTGTTAGTGATGGAGATGACTCATATAAATTAAATTCCATCCATCTAGGCACCCGGTCTTCAAGGATTTCGAAGTTAACAGTTTTGCTTAATTTTGGCCTAATCTTGAAGTTTATTGATTTCAAGGTTTTTACTTTGAATCTTTGGGAATTCTTCCTTGTTGTGACATGTGGGAATAATTTATAGCCATTTTGACTATTATCTACACACGAGCATGTCATATTCCAAGTTTTTGATTTTTACCCGATTTTGGTGCAACTTTAAGTATTCTTGAGAAAGTTCTGAACTTTGATAAGGATTCAAGCAATCCTTGGATGTAATAGGTTTCCGAGACTCTTAGCAAAGTGTATACAAAGTTTCATCCTATTTAGCTATGGATTTTAGAGTTGCACCAAAAGTGGTTTGAATTCGGGCTTTTTTTCTCTTGGAATAGGGGAGCGGTCATACTGCTCCTAGGGCCGGTCATACTGCTCAGTCAGTTAGATCTCTAGCTTGTTTGCCATCATTCTGACCACGCTAATCATACCACCAAGGCATCGTCGGTCAAACCACCATGCTATCTGCGGTTGCATCATTCTCTGTAACCAGCCATACCACTATGATTTGAAGGATTTCTCTTTTGGTTCTTGAGGTTGTTCCTTTGTTTTTTGGCTTAGAATACTTGGGAGAAATTTTGTGAGGCACTATTCACCCCCCCTTCAGTTGCCATCCAGTCCTACATGTGTTATCAGAGCTCGATTAGCTCTTCTTAATAGATCTTAACCGGTCTTAGACCTATGGTATCAAATAAGTATTCAACCAAGCCACCCATTTTTGATAGAGTTAATTTGTCTTATTGGAAGGCTCGAATGCACTCTTATATCGAGGCTCAAGGGCACTCAATTTGGCTCAAAGTCAAGAACCTTTGTGTGGTGCTAGTCAATGACCAGATGATTACACCAGATCTAGAGACAAACAGTAAGGCAAGAAATTTTCTGATTCAAGGGCTTAGTCGATTTGAGTTTGAGTGAGTAGCTCATTTGGCATCTGCTCCTGAAATCTAGAAGACCCTCGCTAAGTACTATGACGGCTCTACCGCGATCAATAAAGTGAGACAGAACCAACTGAAGAAAGAATACTCGAATATTGAGCAAAGGCCCGGTGACTCTTTGAATAAGTTATGAGGAAGATTTAACAAGATCACTCATGATTCGTGTGTTATTGGCTTAACCTTTTCTGACTTTGAGAATACACGCCAATTGCTGGGTGCACTTGATGTGAAAATTTGGGGAATGAAGGTCATTTCTATTAATGGCAACACTGTCATGAGTGAGCTTACTATGGATAAGCTCTTCTCGAGGTTGAAGACGCATGAGATTGACTTCATCTTGCGTCTCCTCATAATAGAGTTGATAGCTCTTATGATTGACCCTACTCAAGTAACTCTTCTAGTTCTTTGGACCTTGGCTCTTCTGGATTCTCATTGCTCGCTTTACATTCCCTGAGTGATGAATAGCTAAAGAAGTTTTCTGTGGATGACCTAGCACTTCTATCCACAAAATTCACAAGAGCTTATCACAAGGGAGAATAGAAAGAGAGGTGGTTTTGTCACTTGTTTCGAGTGTGGTGAGCTGAACTACATTCGAGCTAAGTGTCTCAAACTGAAGGGCAAGGAGGAGAAGGACTATCGAAGGTGTTCTCAAGCTCGTGATGCAAAGTCCAAGAAGCCTAACTATCGCATGTTTGTCAGCTGAGTCCTTTCCGCTCTTGAGAATGGTAACATGAGCGATGTGGACTCTGGGACTGAGGGTAACTTTAAGGGCAAGAAGAAGACCCAGGACTTCATCGGCATGTACTTCATGGCCAAAGGTAGCATCACCGATGTCGACACCTTCGACGATGATCTTTATGGTGTCCCGATGAGGTACGTCCCTTGGATCAACAAATGCAACATACTCTTGTTGTAGCTGAAATAAAATTGAAGAAACAATCCAACATGATAAAAAATCAGGAGCTCATGATTGACAACTTGAACCTAGAAAATGTTAGTCTCAAGTTTATAATTCCCGATGATGAAAATTATGGATCTTTCTTGTCCTTGCATGATCAGTTAACACTGCTTTCCACTAAACACTTCTATTGTTGGTCAACACAAAGATGCTCTAGATGAACTAGAATCTATCAAGTCTGTAATGATCATGGTTAACTTAGATGATATTGATTTAGATGTGATTCCTTTATATACTATTTCTTCATCATACTCAAATTGTGCTTTACCTGAACTGAGACTTGATAGTGCAACTAAAGAATTATTTAAGTTTAATTCTGGTCATTCTTGTTATCATTGTGAGGACAACAAATTTAAGTTGAAAGAAATGACTAAGATGCTTCTTCATTCTAGAACTGTATCTTGTGAGAATTGCTCTAAGCTTTCTATTGAAATTGATGCTCTTAATATGACACTAGAGGAGAAATATAAAAATAAAATATGCTTGTCCATGGCTGCATCTAAGAAAGTCATTGATTCTATTTCATGTTCAATTTGTGCTAAAATTGAAACTAATTTAGATGAGATGCATAAAGATTTTTAGAGTCACGTTCAAGGAGTAGTTGGGTAGATTTATAAATTCTCCTTGTGTATCTTGTGAAGCTTTGAAACTTAAGGTAATTGTTAATAAAGAGAGATATACTAGGCCAACCAAGAACACAAAGTGTGCCATATGTGAGAATCTAGTCCAAGAAAATAGCTACCTTAAAAGGATCCTTGAGAGATTTTTCAATGGAAAGAAGGACATCAACATGATCCTTGACTAATCTAAGCTGAGTGTAAAGAGATATCTAGGTTTTAATTCCCTAGACAATTCTAAGAATTACCCACATAAGGTTGTGAGAGTTTTGGAGAGTAACAAGTTTGAGGTCAAATACCTTGAGCAGTCCCAGATTGCATTTAGGTCAACTGGTTTTGCCCAAACCCCTTCTAGCAAGTGAGGTGTTTCTACTTTAGCAGATCAAACCTCTCAAAAGGTCAAGTATCATTGCACGTTCTGCAGGAAGGATGATCACATTGTTGAGTTTTGCTTTTGTAGGATCAAGGTTGAGAGAAAAGAGAGAATGCATACTTTGATATCTGTTAGAGTAGTTCATTCACCCATGAGAGTCTCTAGAGCCAGGCCTCCAGCTTTTGTCTCTAGATATAAGCCTAGGTTCATAGATAACTTTTTTAGTGGTGGTAGACATCGCTTTGGGTTAGGATATCGTGAGGATAGACCACGGGTAGCCTCTAGACAGGGGGAGTACCAATTTTTTGGTAGGCTAATTTGGAGAGGTCAAGGTAGTTCTCATATGCACTCTCATGATTATCTTACTAACTATTTTATTTCTACTTCTATTATTGTACCTAGACATCGTGTGGCTCATTACTGGATTTCTAAGTCTTTCATTTCTAACCCCCAGTATTGAGGCACATATATCTTCTGTTTATGCTCTATAGGTCCGGCAAGCGAGGAAGGAGGACATGTGGCTTGTTGACTCCGAGTGTTCTCAACATATGACTAGATATTATTGTTGGTCCTCCTACCTTACTCGTGCATCTAATGATGAGTTGATCATGTTCGGGGATGCTTCTATGGGGACTGTGTTTGCTAAGGGCACTTTGCACGTCAACGATAAGTTCATGCTCAAGGATGTTGCTTTGGTAAATAAGCTGAGGTATAATATCCTATCTCTCAGCTTCTTGATGAGGGTCTAGAAGTAATATTCAAGTGTGGTGAGTGTACAGTTCTAGATTCCTCTTGTGAATTTGGGTTTGGGATATCTAGGTTTGAGAAGATTTTTAGTTCTAATTTCAGTATTTCTTCTAGCTCTAGTCCTAGCTGCCTTGTAGCTTCTGACTCTCGTGATCTAGTTTTGTGGCATTGTAAGCTAGGTCACATAGGTTTTGGCTACCTTTCTAGAGTCAGTAGCTTAGAGGTCATTAGAGGCTTGCCCAAGCTTAAGAGTAGTAATGACCTTGTTTGCACACACTGTAGACATAGTAACATAGTTTCTTCTTCTCATCCTCCTCTTACCTTGGTGATGATTGATGCCCCTAGATAGCTCTTGCACTTAGACATTATTGGTCATTCTAGATACTAGTCTGCAAAAAGGAGGTGGTATATGCTTGTCATTGTAGATGACTTCTCTAGATATTCTTTGGTGTATTTTTTTTGCTTCTAAGGATAAGGTCTTTGACTACTTTAGAGATTGACCCTTAAATTAGCTGTAGATCTCCCAAGTGCCTTGAAAGTCATTAGGAATTATAATGACACTGAATCCAAGAACTCATCTTTTACCACTTTCTATGCTGAGCAAGGTATAGAGTATTAGTTCTTTTCTCTTAGAGTCCCCTAGCAGAATGAAGTTATAGAGAGAAAAATAGAACCCTTATAGAGATGACTGAAACCATGCTAAGTAAGCATAGTATCCCTAGGAGGTTTTGGGATGAGGCGATTTTACCGCTTGCTACGTGTCCAATAGGGCGTTTTTGAGATCTTCCTTAGGCAAGACTTCCTATGAGCTAAGATTTGATCGTAAATCTAGTGTCTCCAATTTCAAGACATTTGGTTACAAGTGCTTTATTCTTAAGCATGGCAACTTAAATAAATTTGAATCCAGCTGTTATAATGGTATTTTTCTTGGATATCCTTTTTATTCTCGTGGCTTTCGTGCCTTTAATTTCAATACTAACAAAATCATTAAGACTTGTAGAGTCATTTTTTATGAGGCTAATTCTGGTACTAGACCTGACAGCAAGTACGCAGGTACACGGTGATCAGGAGAGTATCTTTGTCGATGACGACTTTGTCTTGGAGGATGAGTATCATATCTCTCTTCTTGCACTTCCTAAGTTGGTTGATGAGTCTACTTCCACTACACCAGCTTCAGCAGAATGATCTCCTTCACCGACACTACGAGTGGCTCTGATCCTACCTCCATACCCTATGAGGTAGAGACCACGTTTGCACTAGGACCACCGCTTTATATTTAGTGACGACACCCTCAGAGGCAAATGATTGGGGATCTCCATGAGCAAGTTACTCGCTCTAAGTTTATCTCTCCAGATTTTTATTCTTATTCTGCTTTTGTTGCATCTTTGAGCCTAAGATGTCACCCATGCTTTATCATATTCCTCTTAGATCAATGCCATACATGCAAAGCTTGAAAACTTTGAGATAAACTAAATCTGGATCTTAGTTGAACCTCTTCCTAACCATAATGTCATTGGTACAAAATAGATTTTTAAAAATAAGCAAAGTGAGGATGGGTTGAAAGTTCGCAACAAGGCTAGGCTTATTGCTCAGGGTTTCTCTCAGGTAAAAGCTTTAGACTTTGAAGAGTTTTTTTTGCACCTATAGCTAGATTAGAAGTCGTTCATATTTTTCTAGCATTTGCTGCATCTAAAGACTTTAAGTTGTATCAAATGGACGTCAAGAGTGCTTTTCTGAATGGTTTCATAGAAGAAGAGATATATGTCAAGCAGATTCTTGGTTTTAAAAATCCCAAGTTTTCCAAACCATGTGTGTAAGCTCTCCAAGACCTTGTATGGATTGAAGCAGGATCTTAGATCCAATACCATATAAAGGGTCATCACAGACAGTTTCTGAACTGTCTAAATTTTTTGCATCTATGACAATAGATGGTTATCATAGACGGTTTTTGAGCCACCTGTGATAAGTTGCAACATAATCGGTTTGTATAAAGAACTGTCTGTGAAGGTACTATCATAGATGGCTGTCACCAAAAACCATCTGTAATATGTTGGCCACCATAGACGATTCTATGTACAAACTGTCTATGATTGACGAATATCACAAACAGTTCGTCAAAAATAACAATCTGTGATAATATCATAGACAATTTTTAGTGGCAGCCGTCTATGATAGTAGACATTCACAGACAGTTTATAATACAAAACTAACTGTGATAATTCATTGTATTCCTAAAATACACAAATATCATAGATACACAAATACACAGATATCGATCACAAATACACAGATATATTATAGTTACACAAATTTATGGATTAACTAGTAAGGTATCTGTGCATTGCAATAGAGTCTCAAGAGGGTGATACATATCATCAAATGTGATTATGAACCATACTACATATTTTGCAATAGACAAATACTAGTAACATTGTTCCCCTAAGACTAATATGCTAACTGAACAAACATGGCATTTTCGTAGTGGCGAGGGCAAAGGGGAAAGGACTGGCCTAGCCGCTGAAGCCATGGAGGGTGTGGCCCTACTGCTTGAGAGCATAGACGACGTCCATGGCAGTGACAGTCTTGCGGCGGGTGTGCTCAATGTAGGTGATGGCGTCACAAATGACATTCTCCAAGAAGATCTTGAGCACACCGTGGGTCACCTTGTAGATGAGCCCGGAGATGCCCTTCATGTCACCCTTCCTCGCCAGCCGCTGGATCGTCGGCTTGGTAATGCTTGGATGTTATCGCTCAGGACCTTCCAGTGGCACTTCATGCCTCCCTTCCCGAGCCCCTTCCCTCCCTTGCCATGCCTAGACATAGTTACCGATGGATCTCTTTTTCGAGGCTACATGGGAGGAGCGAATGGAATTCAAGGAGAGGTATACAATGGTAGTGTTGGTTCTTAAAGTGAAATTAGGGGAAAGAGAGGGGGGAGTAATAAGGGGCGAGAGGTGGGAGGAGACCGATGCCTGCCGTTCGTACGGAGAGAATAGACAGATGAGATCAGGATCCTAGGGGAGATGCCATGGATCGATGAATTGGCACTATCACAGAAGGTTCGGATTAAAAATCATCTGTGATGTATGCAATTGTCATAGTGTTAAGAACTGTTTGTGATATTATCACAGACGGTTCAGATTAAAAATTATATGTGATGTTTGCTATTATCATAGACAGTTCTTAATGAATTATCACAATCGGTTCTTATTGAAATCCATCTGTGATAATTGTAGACATCACAAACGGTTTTAATCCAAACCGTCTGTGAATTATCACAGACGTTTCTAATCATCGCTAGTAACATATACAGTCATGCTTATAAAACTATCTGTGATAACTGCAACACTGTGATGAGGCGACCAGTATAGCTTTTTTTTATAGTAGTGAGCTTAGTATGATAAACTTAAGAGTTTTCTACCTAAAATAATTTTAAAATAAGAATAGTAGATAAAACTCTGTTCACTCTCAGGCATGATAGTAATTTTCTTATTGTTCATTTTTATGTGGATGATATAATTTTTTGTGGCTCTTCTCATGCTTTGGTGTTTAGATTTTCAAATTCTATGAGTAGAGAATTTGAAATGAGTATGATGGGCGAGCTGACTTTCTTCCTCGATCTTCAAGTCAAGCAATTGAACGACGAGACCTTCATTCATTAAAGAAAGTACACTAAGGACCTTCTTCGACGCTTTGATATGCAAAGCAACAAGCCAATGACCACTTCAGTTACCACTTCTACAGTACTGGATTCTGATGAGGATGAAGAGACTGTGGGCCAGAAGGAGTACCGCAGCATGATCGGATCTCTCCTCTACCTCACGCCTTTGAGGACGTATAGTTTGTTGTGTATATGTGCGCTCGAATTCAGGCTTCCCTTTGTGCCTCTCATCAACAAAAAGTGCATCGTATTTTCAGGTATCTTCAGGACACTCTTGACTTTGGACTTTGGTATTCTTCTGATTCTATACTCACTTCACATTTTTAATGCTGCTGATTTTGCGGGTGTAGAATAGATAGAAAGAGTATCTCTAGCATATGTCATTTCTTAGGCACATCTCTTATCTCAATGACTCACTCTATTTCTGGTTTATATAGTCATTTTCAGTCTTTGCATTCTTTTATGACTATTTTGAGTTTCTCTGTGCAAAATTGCATCTTTTACTTCTAAATCACCTCCTATTTGTATTATTAAGAAATTATCAGTGGGTCTATCAACAGGGATATTGAAGAACTATGTGAGAAAATCCAAATTAATGTTGTGATGAATCATTGTCCAAGTTTGTGGAGTGGTAATTTGAATTTTTGCAAAGGTTGTATTTTTATCGGTTTTGTTGTCAAACTGACCGGTCTCTCTGTTTGGTCCTCGAGGTAGTTGTGGGCTTAGAATACTTGGAAAAATTTTATAAAGCACTGTTTACCCCCCTCTCTCTCTGTGGTGCCATAAGGTCCAACAAGGATGCTCCTCACAAAAGATCACTGTTTTCAGAGTTTTCTGTAACGCGCACATATGTGCGTCCAGTCTTTTCTTGAATCATCACCATCCTTCTTTCTTGGGTATATGTATCAATGGGAATGTGTTTCGAATGGGACGGGTCAGGGTGGGTTTTCCTCTCTTTTTTTCTCATGTATCTCCACCGACCCTCCAAAAATTTTTGACCGCCCACTTGGCCTTAATTATAGTGGGTGGCGGGGAAAAATATCTAGGTATCCATCCTGTTGTATTTCACTACAATATATGGATGTCACTAATAACACGAGCTGGTGCAGTTCAATGATGAAGTTGCTACAGAAGTCATGAGCTATTACGCTCTTCCAAGTGCTGGAAAAAAAAGGAAAAGGAAACGGGGAGGGGGAGGGGAAGCATTTGTCGATCACAAGTCAGTGGTTGCGCTGTCATGCAAGAAGATATAGACATGGATTGAGAACTAGAATACGATACGATCTTATTGCGGAAGTGGGGCTGGCTGGAAAGATATTGGCAAACCGAACACATTGCAGCTAGCAGCTGCTGCAGGCACTCACATTGATGTTTCCAGATTGAGCCACGGCTTGCAGTAGCAAGTAGGGGGAATTCCTATCATTGCAGCTGCTGCAAAAGCCTCTTCTTCAGGCCTTTCTCCCTGGGCCACTACTCCCTCAAAGTGCACTACATCTGCCAGCATATACATGATCTCCGATTCAAACCTTCCTAGCTAGCTAACGCCAATGGCATCATACACTTTATCAGCTGCATGCTGCATGTCTATGCAATCAAATTAAGTAGTGCGTACACATGTATACATATACGTCCAAATAATTGGTCCATGAGGCAGGCAGAGGTAGCATGCATGTGAGCGCCACTACTACTGCTGTACTTGGACAGAATCCTCAAGAACTCGCATGGTGTGCCCTAGAAAGGGTGAGGCACAAAGAGTTCGTAAGGATGAACAGGATTGTGCATGCCCAAGCAGCATCAGCGGCCGCAGCGGCAAGAAAAGAATAGAAACCCTAAAGTGGCGGTGGTGTGGTAGCTAGCATAGCATTGTGCATGTCTGCCGAGACGGCGATCGAGAGATAAACTGGGTGGGTTCGAGAGATAAAGCTTTTTATTTTTTTTTTTCTTATAGTAATTAGTTTCTAAACGGTGTTTTTTTAAGATGACAGGATCTTACATATCAATTGTAGTAAATATTGTACTAATTTTAGTTATATCGATCAAAATCGCATATGACTCTCACTCTCTTGTACTTTCTCTCGAACAACCAAAAATTAAAAATCAAAAGATATAAACTATAGCTTAAAAAATCCACCTAACATATACGGACATGAAGGAGGAGCAAACGCTAGGGGACAAGACTATGAAAGAGAGATGAGATGCACGAATGATAGCGAGCGTACGTTGCTTATGTGTGTGCACCACTGATCCTTTCCTTCTATCCTTCACTCGCTTTTGGGTCCTCGTAGCTGTTGCCTTCAGTGTAATTTGCATTTTGCGACCCTTTCTTGATAGGAGAAAAATGGCTATATCATTGAGTAGCTGGTAGATAGCTAGGCATATACTATTGCGCAATATTTGCTTGATCGATGTAGAGGGGGCAGCAACAAGGTAGGCAGGGTAGGGCTTCGCCCATGTGTTCATGGGTATGGTGCCCTTTCTCACCACCACAATTTCTTTGTTTCTTTTGTGTTCCAGGGAAATTATTGTCCATATTTGGACCCTCACTTGTCCTTGAGCTCTAAGGATGACCATAGGATCGATGCTTGGGGGAAAAAGTCTTGGCTGGTACGGTTAGCCGGTTTGTGGAGGGAGGACATTTGAGTTTCAAATTTAAAAATACACTAAATTTCATCTAAATTTTCATCTCTATTTCGTGTATTTTTCAGTATCTGGTTCATATCCATTGCTTTTCATAACCTTTTGTTTCACAACTACTTTTTTTAAAAAAAATTGAAAATTTTGACTCAGGAAACCAGAAATCTCAGTGACCCCAGTAGGAACTAGAACGGACATTGTCTGTTTAGTAAGAGCGTATCAGGTGATAACTCATCTTACTTAAACGTTAAAATAGGATAATATATATGAATACCAAACTACAGTTGTCTGATCAATTTTGATATCTATCGCATTTTTCCAATCTGCACATCGGGAAGCATTCATGTTGTTGACTTTCTATAACACCCGGCCCAATCTGGAGGTGGCTCATGTGGCCTAAGTAGTCGGCTTTTTTTTCCTTAAGACGATAGTAGTTGTTAGTCTTATATTAGGGGTTTCAAGTGAGTAACACTAGTGTATAATGCTTGGGCCCAAATGCAGTAACTCTGGAGTGGGTTTTAGCACCTCTAGCGAAGGTAATGCAATATAAAGTACTATCACTACGGGGAAAAAATAATCTCAGACGGTTTTATGAGCCGTCTGAATTTATGGATCAATAATAACAAGAGGTCATCATAAACGCAGACTATCACAGACAGTTTCTACTAAAAACTATCTGCGATGTAGACTATCACAGACGATTGCTACTAAAACCGTCTGTGATAGTTGACAATTACAGATGGTTTTCAGTACAAACCGTCTGTGATATATGATATATCACAGACGATTTCAACTATAAACAAACTCAGACAGTTTGTAGTTGAAATTGTCTGTGATATATCACATATCACAAACGGTTCTGTGATTGTCAATTATCACAGACGGTTATAAGTTAATAATCATCTATGATATTCCTTTCTACTTCTAAACCTATTTCAGTTTGTTGGTGAGCCTCAGGAAATGCTAGTCATGCCTTCTGAAATAAACATATCAACACAGTATACACACACACAATTCACATTCATTCATTTCAGAAATGAGAACATTCATTTCACAAATCAATTAACTAAAATGAATTATCCAGCTTTGAACAAATATACACATGAATAATTAAGCTCAATCCTATCACAGTGAAATTCATTTTACATTGTGGAACTCTCTATCTTCTTTTATGACTCTAGACATCAAGAAGTACACACACTGTCTCAAATATGTTTGAGGTCAGCCTGTTTCAATGGAGTTGTAGGGATGGACGCAACCTATCGGTAAGAAGATCAATGTCGTGCATACATATATAAATTGATAAGTATAAAATAATTATCGCAAGATTGACAAACCTAAATATCATAGTTCTTATGGGAATCGACGTGTAGCTGCATGTTGTGGCAAACATAGAATCCACAGGTGTTGCCCGACGGCTGCTGAGAATTTGTTAATTCAAGAGGCATTATTATGAATTGTTATATAAGGTTAATGTATACTAGCGAATACCGAAAAATCTAAATCGTATCGTAGGACGTCGATCCCTCCCTCGGATTTTCGTACCTCTGCAACATATGTGGCGAACAACCTATGTGATTCCAAAAGGTTAACCTTAGTCATTAGGAAGGAAGGAAAGATTACAATGGAGTTATCTATAAAGAAAATATATTTACCTATCAATTAATCGTTGGACAACTATGTAGTCGGATATATTCCTCCTTAGGGAATCAAAGTATATTATCTCGTTCTTTTTTGGTATAATTACAATTAGAATCCAGTGGAACCTACATAGGTATGTTGTCATGGTCATTAAATCTAAGTTCGTGTTGCTTATAAAGTACAAATGAACAAGTATAGCCACTAGTGCAGCACTTACGCCTAGTTGTAGGGCATAAGTATGAATTTCTTGTTGCGGTGAGCCACCAATGCCGTTGTCATGTAATTCTGGATGAATAATGTATCCTCTTTGATGATATCTATAGAGACCAAGCGTGGTTCAAAGAAACCAACCGGTGATTTCTTTAATCTGGTTTCAGTCACCGTGTGTGTGTGTATATATACACACAACAGCAATTAGTTATATATATGATATTTATCGGTACTACATAAACGTAGACTATGATTGTACACACTTACAGTGTCCAGCATCAAATGAATAAGGCATCGAGGGCGTCAAGTGTGAAGAGAAAAAATAAGTCCTTGAAGGTCACTGTGAAGACACGGTCATGAATATCGTGCTGCAAATGATGTGGCCCAAACTTGATGATGACACCGAGTGTCATTGTTCTTTCGGCTTGTTGGCCTGTTCCATGTAATATGTATGCAATCTCTGGCAAGCTAGTCCTAGGGTTAGGAGGCACTCTTTTAGGATGACCAACAGCTCGTCTAGCATGAATTTTTGGGCCAATGGCAATTAAGGGATCACATCATCGGTCTTCTTCGATTTGCCCTTATTACCTCAGCTGTAGGCTAACTTCATGGTAGTCAACCGGGCACGAGATGTAGATGCACCGTGACTTTGCTAAGTCTGTGCAAGTAGCTCTAGTGTGGATAGCCCCCGTGGACTTGGCACTAGTGTAGATGGCTCTTGTGGACTTGGCACCAGTGTAGATAGCTCGAGTAGATTTGGTATGGGTGCAGATGGCTCTTGTGGACTTGGCACATGTATAGATAGCTCAAGTGGATTTGGCACCGGTGCAGATGACTCTCATGGGCTTAGCACCAGTGCAGGAGCCTCTAGGAAGATGTCCTTCTTAGGCCACTAGATGAATGTTCCAATGACTTGCCCTAGAGTCATGATCTCGTCATTGGGGATATCTACAGTGGGATGACCTCAAAATTGGCATGAACTCTGTCCACATTCACTTTTACGAAACCTGGCATTAGAGATACACCGTGCACCAAGGCCTGGGCCCGGATGGATATACCTAGCCCCAAGCAGCGCACAGGGCAATGGAAGCATATCTCACTTGGAGCTTGCACTTGTAGCCACCTACATAACAATACAAAATTAGCTACTCCAATAGGCCTATTAATGGACCGAGCATTCTAAAGATAATAATTATTAGTAGGATATCGTCGATAGAAAATCGGTGATCGCTTTCCAGGTAGGGTTAGATGCGCAGCTACTCCGACGGTTGGGGGCTGCCTAGCATAGGAGTGGCGGGGGCTTCCTGCTAATTTTTTCTATACCTTCGCATCTCATCTCTGACCAACCTTTGCATCTCATCTCTGATTTGTGCCATAATATCCTCTTGTAGCTGTGCCTCACGCTCGGCTTTGACTCTCTTCCTACTTCGGTATGCTTTGAAGTCCTCTGTAAAACCATATTTCCAAGGAACGTAAAGACCAAAACCTCTCATGCGACCCAGGTGCTCCTTGTTTCCTAGGGCTGCGGAGAGTAAATCTCTCTCCCTAACTATCTAGAACGAGCATTGGGAAGATTCTACACTCAACGCTTCCAGGCGGTGGGACACTCCATCGTCTGTGGGGTTTCAAAAGAAGATGGCTCCCTGACATGGTAGATGACCTCTCTCTTATCTAGTTTCGGGTGTGCTCATCAAGGATCTCGGCAAATGGCAGGGAGGTCTCTCGCAGAATTGCCTGTTCGTCCTCCTTCCTCCATTGTGGGATTTTATCCGTATACCCAGTGGTGCCGAGTCTGTGGATGTGCATGTTTTTTGCCTGGAGGGCCCTGTGCATCGCACTTTCACTCCTAAAATTATCTGCCATCTTAATCTCCACAAACTCTTGCCATTGTGATTTCAAGAATGGATACTTGTGGAAGGACATCAGATTCTTTTCCATGTATTACTTGACAAGTAGGCTCTTGAAGTTCTTCCATGCCTTGCACACCACTAGCAACATATGTCGTTTCATAGAGGCCTTGTGTTCTTCTGGGATCTCGAACGAATGAAAAACTTTCATCACCAGCTCATTTTTCCAATCTTTGGTCACGGTTTTTCATGAATCGAATGTGATCTCAATCCGTTCCCGTGTAACTATTCCAACTATTCTCCGGAATGCGGACACTGCTCGGTGAGGATTGAGAGGGGTCCAGATGCATCGATATCCGTGATGGTAAATCAGCCCTCGAGCCTTTTCAAAAGTCCTTTTCCTTTTCGGGATTTTTCAAAGGACGGTGCATCACACGCATCCGGTGATGATGTCGAAGAATGAGCAGACGACATTTTCAAAAGATAATAGAAGTGAGCAATTCTTGATGAAATTGGATGACCAAATCAACATATAGGTATATAAATCATACATGTCATTGAAACAATATATTATGCTCAAAATATATATAGAACATGTGAGCTATTAAATTCAGCATAAAGCTTAGACTTTTAGCCAACAGGAAATCAGTGCATATGTGATCACCAGACAATACTCTAGTTTAGCCAACAAACTTGATAAATTTCCATTATAACGAATTACGAAAACAAGTTCAATAATAAGTCTAATTGGCTAACAAAGAAAGTAATGACTATAAGACTGAATGTCAAAACAGTAAAAAGCAATACATTAGAGCTCAAGTTTGAAGAATTCAATTTCAATATATGATTGACCATTCTCATCATCGAGCTATCAATCCAAACCCATAGATCACTTTGCAATATCTCCTAGTGCTAGAGCTTAAGCAATTTAATTGAAATTTCACCTATATGAACTCCATTTTGATGCTATATGAATATTCATATATAAGGCAATATGCTAAATAGTACATAAAAGTAGGCAATAAAGTGTGTTTTTGCTCTCGGGTGAGGAGTTGCACAAGTTCTAAACTTGGCATTCTTCTACTTTTGTCAATATGTCAATGATCATAGTGACAATTTCTCAAAAATTCTGCTAGATTGTCTAATTGAATATTACCTCAGTGTAGTATCAATGTCAAGAGCATGCAGAATCAACATATTTCGGTAGAAATCAGAAACAAATAACAGATATGAGCTACTACAGAACCAACCGACTACATTGCACAGAAGTATATACAACTAGCAAATGTGAATTCAAACTAGCAGAATAATCCTATATTGTCACTGAGATTTCAATCTTGACAAATTTCCTCATTGAGCAATAAAAACCCCATAATCTATCATGCAGATGGTTTTAACCACGAACCGCTTGTGATATTTCACATCTACAGACAGTTTTTAGCGCTGGTAGCAACACAGACGGTCTCTAAACTAAAACTGTCTATGATTATATTTAATACTGACGATTTGAATAACCGTCTGTGATATGACGTCTAGTATTAGGCTTTTTGTAGTAGTGTATGAAATCTACTTAAACGTATTACCACATTGTATTAATACTACGCGTAATGCATGCGTACACACAAGGACGGATATAGGATTTTGTCACGCTCCGGGTTAGAGAGGGTTAGAGGCCATTATACTTGAGCTAGAAGGAAAATTTACACATTTATTTGAATTTATTTGGATGTATATTCGGGCTAAAACCTAGGCTGATCCGGGTGTTGAACCGCCATCTGTACACGCTTACCGGTGAGACATGCAAATTGGGATGATCAGAACCTCTGGTCGTTGGATGCACTCATGCACCTGGTAATTCCTGCTTGGAATGATGGGCCATTCGAACCGCTCCAAAATGGTCTTTGCGCCCTTGCTTCTTTACACACGACCGGCCTTAGCGATCAGAGACCATCATGATTCACGTTTCGCGGCACCCTCTCTCTCCCTCTCTCTCTCTCTCTCTCTCTCATGATGGTAATTTGGCCGGTTGGCCCAAATTACCTTTTCGTACGACAAGTGGGAGCTGGGCGCGCGGTATGCTGTTCGCCAAATGCTGAACCGGCTAATCTCTGGTGTATTCTTCTGTCGATGCCGGGCATCTAATTTGACTCGAATGCACTTCTAAATTCTAATACCCCCTCCGTTTCAAAATACTTGACAACGCCGACTTTGATCAGTCAAATTTCCGCTTTAAGATCGATAAAATTTTCACTCGTTGGATTAAAAGAAAAAAAAAATCTCCACTGGGAGAGCAAACGTAGAACTTTGGTGGTCGTACCGGCGATGTGGGTGGCAAGCCTTCCAGGCTTTCGGCACGCCCATATCGCTGCCTCAGAGGAACCGCATCATTTCTGCGACAAAACGCGCGCGCGCGCACGGGGAAAAAACCCGTTCGGCACTAGCATAGCACAGCAGTACAGCACAGCACCACCACGGCGCTCGCTGCATACGTTAACGTATCATCGGCGAGGGCCGGCCGGCCTTGTCCCGTGGATCTCTCTCTCTCTCTCTCTCTCTCTCTCTCTCTCTCTCTCTCTCTCTCTCTCTCTCTCTCTCTCTCTCTCTCCTCATCCGCTTCGTTTCGATCGGATCGTCAAATCATGCGTTTGGATGTACATGTGCGCGCAGGGATATTATCCCAACATGCCCCAATCGCGTGCATGCATGCGCGCGGCTGCTGGCCCCGAGTAGGCAGCCCTCTCATGTCTCGTGCCGTGGATACCTGACTACTGCCAGTGAATCGGATCGGCCTTTAAACTTTTGCATGCACCAGTCGAACTCATCACACCGCCACGCAACCAATGGAGGTTGCTGCCCTAAACCGTGCATCACCACCTGGTTGAGCTCACACCGACTGAGCAGCCAGGCTCCGTCGTCGTCTCTGATCAGGCCAAAATGTAGTTGCCAACACCATCGATCGTCACAACCATCTTCAATTGATCATGCTCCCCCCTCCTACTTTTGAGGCAGCTCAGTGTAGGCAATCGCAACACTAGTGACGTCGCCGATCTCACGCTCATCACTTGATCTGGAGATGGTTGCCTCCAACCAGGTGGCTTCCCTGAGGCAACGATGCAGTGACTGCTACACTTTGATATCCATTGTTATACGTAGCAGTCCTTAAATCGGATTAGAGTTTATGAGATACATCATGAGTGTACATAGTATCAATAATGAATAAGATAAATCTCGTAGAGAGAATCAAAATAACAATGTTAAAGCAACCACGATGTAAGAGAAAAGATTTGGCCATGCCGACCACGAATTCCTTTAGCACAATTCTCAAAAGAGTACAAGGTATTGTCACTCACTCACAATCCTCTCGAATCTTTTTGGACCATCATATCCTTATCCTATACAATAATCTAGTACTAAATAATATCTTGGCCGTTAATCCTCTCGTGCGCCTTCTATTTTAGATAAATAGGCTTGATTATTTGGTTTCTCTCCATGATCACTCCTATGGTTTATATAGTCCCTCCCAGCCTTTCTTTAATTTAGAGTAAAAATCCTAGTCCAAATAGAAGTAGAAGTCCTAATCATAGTAGGATTCATTTAAAACTTTTTATAACACACCTTTTAAAATTCTAAAAGACTATAAATAACCCACCATAACTCAACAATCTTCACCTTGACTCTTATCCATTGAAGTCACTTTGCTCCTCCAAGAACTTGCTCTAAATTGGCTTTATCTTTTTTCCCTCCCACCTTTGAGAGTACCCCAACATAAAGGCTCATGCACATCACCACAACGCGCATGTCAATCTCCAGGCTAGCTTGCCTAGATCATCCACTTGAGAGCCCATTTGTTGTATAGTTTAGTTAATCACACCTCCTGTTCATATAGCCTTCCATGCCATAGGTTTGTACCGCCTCTGAGCTCCTCTTGTTCCCTAGTATCACATGGTTGGTCCCACCATGTCTTCATTCTTTTAGCAGCTCACTCCTTTGCCTTTGCAGCTGCTAGATTTTGTATCCATTTTTGTAGTTTCGCATATAACTGTAGATGAGATCTGAGTACCTATCATTGATGATACGGTTTCACCAGGATTTTTATCAGATCTCCTATTGGTTGCGTCACCTTTAAGATTACCCTTTAATCGGCATCCTCAATTACTCCAAATATTTTTTATGATTATTTGCCCTTTACAAGTAACTCGCATGACACCTCGAAGTGATACATCATAACCTTCGAGTTCAAATGACCTCAGAAATTTATATTCTTCTATAAATCAGAAACATGTCGAACTCCCATTAATATGAAATATGTTCTATCATATATTTCTAATGTAGAAATGTAACCGTTTCCACCTTAGTAATTGCATACTCTTTGTAATCCGCTAAATGATCAGTTTCATATGCCAGACATAGAGATTCTTTATCAAACATCTCTCTCACTAAATATATATGGAAGCAAATAACCTAAATCTAATATCCATCTATGAGAAGTACCTAATTGACTGATTACTAGTATGTTCAAATCATCATTTGCTACCGCCACTAAGCATGCACCCTTCATTTGCTTCAAACTCAGACAATCTTTTATCATGTGACTTTTCTCATCACATAAACAGCATACGCGTGTACCCTTGGTCTTGCTCTTTTTCTTCAAATGACATTTGCTTCTGCTTGCAACACATACTGGAGCCAATGCTTGATCACTTGATGACGAAGATTTCGATGGCTTTTTCAAAGACTTCGCCTCCAATAGATATACAACTACCTCATTAAAATTGAGAGTGGTTTTTCAATGAGAATATTCATTACTAATTGCTCCCATGGTGGTGTTAGAGATGATATCAGTATGACAACTTTGTCGTTCTCTTTAGTAGTGAAAGCATCTAGGCCCCTAAAAATAGTTTTGGTAATTAATGAATTTATGTAAATATGGGACTAACATATTTATTAAGTGTTTAAAAGGTTTAGTCCCTAAAATGATGATGAGATGCATGCTAAGGGTCAACATGAAGATCAAAGTGGCTCAAGACAAAGATATATGTAGACTAGGATCCCTTTTTAGTTTTAACGATCTTAGGAGAAAGGGTGAAAGATCAGATTATAGGATAAATACCATACTATTAAGAGAGATCATGGCTAGTAACTTGATAGTACATTCTTGTGCCATTTGGATCAATTTAGGACCATACATTCTCTTAAAACTAAAATTGATGGCCAATCTGTGTTCTGTCTGGACAATAGGAAGTACCAGAGTGCAAATGGCGGTACTTCCGCTTTCCGGAAGTTCCGTCAAAATGATAGGAACATTTTTTTCTAGAGAGCACCTCAAAATCACTTTGTCTCTGTGGAAAACAGAAATACCGGAGTTTCAACGGTGGAACCGCAACCTTAAACGGTACTTCCGGAGCATAGAAGCTCCAAAAATCTGGGTGGAACGTTTTTTCTAGAGAGCACCCTCAGAGTCACTTTGTCTCTGCGGAAAACAGAAGTATCGGAGTTTCAACGGCGGAACTATCGTAGAGAGGTAGTACCGCAACCTTAAATGGTACTTCCGGAGCATGGAAGCTTTGAAAATCCAGATGGAACATTTTTTCCAGAGAGTCCCAACTCTTGGCCTTGAAGCAAACGGAAGTATTGCGCTGAAATTTTGGAACTTCTGAATATCGGAACTACCGAGATTACAACGGTGTTAGTTCCGCACCGACTTCTAATGGCTAGTTCAAAAGCTCTAAAATAGCCATTACTGTTGTGTCAAAATAGGTGCGGTAGTACCAGCCAATGAACGACGGTACTTCCGCTCGCCCTGATTTTTTCAGGGATTGCCCTATAACGACTAGTTTTGGTTGGTGAGGGTATAAATACTCTCTCATCTACTCAAGAACAGAAACATAAGACTCCATTGAACACCCTTTGAGCATTGAGCATTCACTCCACACCTCAATTTCACATTGTGCATTCATTTGGGGTGGTTGAACCAAACATGTGCATTTTATCTCTAGATTGATCCTTTCGGCACTTAATTGCCGTCAAGCGAAACTGTGATTTTTTACTCTTGGTGCTTGCCAGCACCTAGACGGCTTGGCGAGAGCTTGCCTGGTGACTTCTTCAAGAAAGTTGTGAAGAAGCCCGGCGTCGACTTGTGAGTGGTTTGCTGTCCACCATCTTCAGAGCAAAGAAATGACAACCATTAGTGGATTGAGGAGCTAAGGCTTAATTAGTGGAGCCGGTCCAAGTCACTTTGGCTTTCCTCAACGTGGATTAGTAGAAATCGGCAAGTTTCCAATCACCACGGTAAAATATCGTGTATAAATTGGTTATTTCATTGTCTCTTCTTTTTGCTCTTGTATTTCTAGCATATTGTGATTGCCATATTTATTTATGCTAGAGCTATTCTTGTAAAGACTTGTGCTTGTAGTGCCTAAAACATACTAGAATTGTGTATGTTTCAATAGTTTTAAAATTTTGCTATTCTAAAATTGTGGTAATTGTTATTATAATGCAAGATAATTTTTTAACCTCCTATTCACCCTCTCTAGTCGGTTATCCTTGATCCTACAACTAGTCAGTTGTGTGATAAGTTTGTTGAAGATATTGAGATGATGAATAAACTGTATACCTTCCTACATGTGTAACCAATACAGTTGTCGCTTCAGCACCCACTAGTTTATCAATGACTTTGCCATATACAATTCTTCTAAGCCCTTCCATAATTTCTTTGTCAAATTTCTCTTGATCACTGAGTATTGTACCTCATTGGAGAAACATAAACGGATTATACTAATAGCATTCCGCTCTATTACATTCTAGTCCTCATGAGACATCTTTCCGATTTGTCCCCTTCAAAAGCATCAATTAGCCCCTGTTGAATAAGGACATCCTTCATCACGCATTACCACACGCTGAAATTTTTTCCATCGTCAAATTTCTCTACTTGATTCCACATCATCGACATCGATCTTGATTTTGTGCCACTTTACGCTATACCAACCTTGTCATAAATCAAATTAATGTAACCTTGGCTCTGATACTACCTATTACACTCTAATACCCATTCTTATGCACAATAGCCTTTGGATCGAATCAGAGTTTGTAAGATAGGACACGAGCGTGTACGGTATCAAGAACAAAAAAGCTAAATTTCTTAGAGAGAACCAAAATAACGACTTTGAAGTAACCACTATGAGAGAGAAAAGATTTGGCGAAGCTAATCGCAATTCCTTAAGTACAATCTCAAAAGAGTAAAATGGATTATCGCGCACTCACAACCCTCTCGAATCTTTTAGGACCTTCAAATCATTGCCCTATACAAGAATCTAGTGCTAAATAATATTCTAGCTTCTAATACTCTCGTACGCCCTCTGTTTTAGATGAGCATGCTTGATTACTTGGTTCCTTTCCATGGTCACCTCTCATGGTTTATAGTCCTTCCTAGTCCTTCTTCACTTTAGAGTAGAAATCCTTATCCAAATAGAAGTGGAATTCATCTGGACTTTTTATACCACACTTTTCTAAATCCTAAAAGACTACGTATGAGTCACCCTAACTCAACAGTGACCATGTGTTGCCCTAGGCGGTGAGTGGCGATGGAATATAGTGATGGAGGTGGATGAACCATTGGTAAGGTGAAGCGGACGGGCGCCGACAAGGCTCCGATGTGGCAAAGAAGGGAGAGGGATGGAGTGGTCAAGAGCAAGAAGGACATTTGGGTCCAATAAAGGCAAATTAAGGATGGGAGATATATTTTTGAGAGTTTCAAAAGTTTGAAATGGTATTTTCTACAATTTGTAGCTTTACAGTGGTATTTATTCAATCAACCTCACCTAGAAGTATTCGTGGGCAACTCGGGCCTGTCGGTCTAGCCTAGCCTCTAGTTTCAGGGCAGGCCCAACGTCGGGGCAAGCTTAGGCCTTATTTTTGGCTCGTCAGCCTAGCTTGAAGCCCGACAAATTCCAAGTAAAAATAATAAAAATATTGCTTTATTTGGGAAATAAAAATGGACTTAGCCCTAACATTGTCAGGCTGGGCCAAGCTAGGGCCTGGCATTTGAAGGCCGGGCTTTTCCAGGGCCGGCCCAGCCTTTGAACAGCTCTAACCCTACCTTACTACCAATTTACCACATCGAAAGTACATCGGTGTAAAACTGACCCAGCCTAGCTAGTTGGGTAATTGGGTTAACCCATGGATAACCCAATTTGTAGTAGGTACTAGGTGAGGTAGGCCAGGGGCCCTCTCCTTTCAACGTAGTAGGGTTGGCAAAACTCGAAAGACTGAGGCAACGGTTTTTCCAGATAAGATGAGATGACGGCAAAAATCTAACACTCGCTCAAAGATTCCTCATCATGATGATGCCTTTCATGTCATCGATAGCTCGCAGGGAGACGGATGGACACGAGCAGATCTCATCTGATCTCCGCGACTGCACAGATGTCAAACACACCATGAGATGACACCACGACAACAGTACTCCCGGTTTGATCCCCGAAAGAGGGACGGGGAGACATTGGTTAAGACTAGAGAGCCAGAGAAATGAAAGTGTTTTTTTTTTTCAAATTGGCAATCGTTGATTTGTTGTAGCAGAATATATACAGATTTTTATTTGGTCGAAAGCTGGAAGCAGTATATCGATAGTATACACATAAGGAGAGGACCTCGTTGTTTGCCTATATATGCATCTTAAGACATGCAAGCAAAGGCGTAAAGACCATTGGGGTGGCCTTCTTTTTCTTGGAACGACCAGCTAGGATGCATCAATGCTGTCGTAAATCGTAACTATTGGAGCTAATCCGGATCAAATCCTCGTTGTTGCCGATGATATTCCCAGGTACTAATCTACAGCGAATCGAATATCCAGGCTAGGAGTGAGTTAACTAATTGCGGACAGTACGCTTGGAAGGAAGAACCGCAGAAGCATCAATCGTGCCATCGCCTCTGCAATGGCTACTAAACGTGTGCAGCCAGCGTCTACTGTTCGTCAGAGGATTGATGCTAATATAAGGGTTTATGGACAAAATTTCAACTACGAGGCTGTTTGGTTTGATACCTGGGGAAGATCGATCCGCTTCCCCTTTTAGGCATGCATCCCTGGAAGCAGCCTGCAGCTTTGTTTGGTCAATGGCCTGGTTTCGCCAAGCCAACCATCAGGCAGCTCATGGTGTGTCCTCTGGCCACTTCCAACTGCTTCTACAACGTGGAGCGGCCCTGCGGATCACGTAGCACTACGGATTGTTCAATTGAAAAATCAACATTAAGATCATAGACAATAGTTGAGCATTTTTGTGCGAACAACTGAAAGGACGGCTTCTATTGCTCATTCTACATAGAAACTGCTGATGATGCAGTATGAGCTACATGCTTGTACTAGTTTGTAATGCATGCGTACATGTACATGATTGTTGTGGGGGACCCGCTGCTCAGGTGTAGAGATGGCCTCGCATTGTTTGTCTGAACTTGAAGGCTGGACCGATCAAAGAGTAGGCACACCTGACCCCGACAGCAGGCAAGCACCACCCCTGGGAAGCGCTCCAGCTTTCTGCAGGGTGTCATAGAGATCCTGTAAACCGAATTAGGTCATATATCAAGTTCCTTGATTAGTTTGATCTGTCCACACCCTCTTGTTCCTATTCCTTTTCTTTTTTCCAATTCTTTGTTTGAGGAGACAAGTTTAATCCATGGGTACTACTACTAAGTTCTGAGCTGCTGCTAGCCTGCTGTACCACAAAATGGTCTGCATTGGAACAAACTTCTTGCATCAGGACAATGAAGGAAACAACAGGTCTGCATCAATGCAGGACCAGGAAGAACAGCCAGCATAGTTGCTGCGCACTCAGAGAGAACTAAATAACTATCATTCATGCAAACTGGTACATTACAGACGACAACTCAGATTAGCTTTCACAAGATCCTCTTGTTTACAAAGACAAACTAGGAAGCACTTCATTTCGTGGTATGATGAGCAACCAGCAGACTTTAACAACACACACACACTACAAATACTCTGCCCTGGCAGCTGATCGGACTCTTGGGTTACCCTAAGCGGCATGCTATGACCAAGAAAACCCTACCATGTAAATTCAAAAGCTCAGGTTATCAAAGTACCTAAAACATGAGGATAGAAGTGCATCTACATTTTGGAATTTTCACTGTATGAGGGCACCAGTTGCAATCCTTCAGCAACTCAAGCCTTGCAACATGTAGCCATGTTAAGGTTTCAGTTACTAGCTAGCGGGCCAGAAGCTTGTATGATGGCATATCCTCAATCCGCTGAATATCTTCAAGCAGCAGCTCCCTTTCTAGCTGACGTCGCGTGGACTTCATGACCGTCTGCAATGTTAGTAGTACAATTAGGTCAGCAAGGACTCCCAAGTCCCAATGGGTGTTTTTTCAACCATTTATGAAGCTTTTGAGAAAAATTAGGTCAATAGGGAAGTAGTTGCTAGATGAGGGAATTTAGATTGAAAAGCAACATACGTTGAAGTCCATGTAAGTAGCGTGCATGTCAAGCCATTGCTGATCCATCAGCTTGAAGGTTATGCAGTAGAGAATGTCAAAAGCTCGATCATTTTCTGAACCAAAAAAATTGGTAAAATCAATATTAGGAGCACTACAACTAGAGCCTTCACTTATCTGACAATAATATCTATAGTATGCTTTCAAGAAGTATAACTAAAAGTATGATATGCTGGCCTTGGACATTAAAGTGAATATAGCGAATATGGATCATCAATAGTCATTGTGATCATCTACGCACATAGATGATGCAACGGTTTAAATAATGAAAATATAATTGTTATGCACTGTTTTTTTAATTGCAGCCATTTGTACAAGCATACACTCTAAAGTCTGAACACAGGTCACTGCAGGAGTGCATGGCAACACCTAAATAGTTGAGGTGGAAATAAAAACTAATGATAAACAGCTCTTGTAGATTCCAATCTCCATTCTGAAATGGAATAATTAAACAAAGACGGTACCTGAAAGTAGCTTTAGGAAAACTGCTCCAATCAATGACCTTGGTTTAACTGCAGAGGAAACCGAGATCGAGTGTCAATGCAACACAAATTCAAATGTCAACTGCGGCTCCAAAACCTTTTTCCATTTTTCAAAAACTCTGCAGGAACTAGTATTATCTAGTAATTATAACCACCGTTTGATAAGCACAAAACTTTTGGTCGACAAACGTAACAAACCTGCTTGAAGATCAAGCATCTGAATTAGCATGAATGTTATATTTACACCAGCTACAGCAAATGGATACTCCCAAATTGCACGGTCACCATTCTGCTTACGAAGAAGTTCTTGAAAAGATTTCTGCATAGAAAAGTAAATTGGTTACTGCGGTGATTATGAATAGGAGGTAACTGTTTGTGTCATGTGATGATCAACATTTGACTTCAACCTTAGTTTGATAATCACATCAGGCATACTGAATCATTTTCAGCATTCTATTTTATCAGATGTACTTTGGACTTTCTGTTTAGTCTACCAGATCCATAGCCAGAAAGAGTGAAGGCTAATTATCAGAGAAATATTACATGCTCTATAGCCACAAAGAGTGAAGGATGACACATTTCATTATTAATGTTGCCGCATTGTACATAAAACAAGCCATCTTGATTATGCCTATTATACTCAAGCAGAAGTGCTAAATAGTGAAGCCTGCATCAGAACCTCAACTCCTCACTAGTCATTATTGGTCCTGCAGCACTGTGCATATAAAACATCTTTGGAATCAAGGATTCACACTCACCGGATAGTTCCTGGCGAAGTACAATAAGTTCTCCAAGGAGATGAAGCCTCCACCTCTGTAATGCCAACACAGCAAGGGATTCTCAGTTCCTCTAGTTTAGCCACAGAATGCTGACACAAAAGCATAGTTTAAAAAACTGGACCGGACTACCGGTTCAACTGGAAAAAATCAGGACCGGCAGTTGGTTTGGTCTGGTAAGAGAATTAAACTAGGGAGGCAAAAACCAGGAAAAATAACTGTTTGGATACAATCTGCCGAAGATATCAACCCACAGGCCCCATAACTAAGGCCCAAATCTCTCCTTCTATGCCCATAGTGGATATATTCGAGAAAAGAGGGCGGAGCCAGGTTCAAACATGGGTATTGGGGATCAACTTTTGCTCTGCTCACCACTGCGCCCGCCAAGTTGTTGTGTTTACATGGGAAATATCAACATAGATAACCCTACTGTGAACCGCGGTTCAGCCACTCATCAGACCGCCTGACCAGACACCGTGAACCGGGAGCGTCAGTGGTTCATTTACCTGTCTGGCATTTAAAACTATGCACAAAAGGGTAGCACTTGGAATAAAGGATAAAATCCTGTACCTAAAATCTGTAGATGGGTCTTTCCCTTGCCAGCCCATCTCTTTCCATTGTTCTGATATTAGTCCCCGAAGCTCGGTTCCAGGAAAAGAAGCACACCAAAGGGCCTCCAGTGCTTCCTAATGATGAAAAATGAGATGAGAGATGACAGGTTAAGTAAATAGCCCCACTTTCTCAAGTGTCATCAGAATGTACAAACGCACAACACTGTAAGACCAAAAAAGATAATCTGAATTGCCATGTATAACTTCACAAAATGAGTTAAGCTTTAATTCTTCAGGAACTAGCAGCACTGAGAGAACTCATTTTAGCAAGGATTTAGAGAAGGTACAAAAGAAAGGCCAGCGTTGTTGCCCTGTAGGTTTGAGAGGCTATCTTCATTCCGCAAAATTACTTCCACTAATATGTATACAGTATACTGAGTCTAAAAAATCAAATCTATTCAATTACTAACAGCCGGTATTTCCTCAGATCTATGGATATGCTAAATCTTTCAGTTTTCGGTTGTGTCAATTTCATGGTAATTTAACTATATACCATGTTGATTATTCATCATCTTGCACTGAACAATTAGATGAGAAACTTGTGGCAAGAAACGGCACGCACCCACTTCACAAGAGAACAATATGGATTATCAGAAGTACCATACTACAACCCACGTACCAACAGTTCGGTGGCCATATCGGCCAAAAACAAGTACCTGATGCTCTCTGTTTGAACTATCATACTGAACTTCTATCCGGTTCTGTAGCCTCTGTAGGCACTCTTCCTGGAATAGGCAGAAGGAAAAATGTTACTTCCACATAAAACTTCACTTTCTTGCAGCACACAAGTAAACTTAAGAAATCCACAAAATTAAAATCTGACTTCTGTTTAAAATAGCATTAGAGCCAATCAGGTGAGACACGGAGAAACGTATGCAGAAAGTGCATAAGCAATGCGAGATTCAGATGTCGGTCAGCAATTCCGAGGTGAACTCGGGGACAACCAGCGACAATTTTCAAAATTCGTGATCAGGCTGCAAATTCTAGCACAACATTAGCATCACAGAAGCAAAATCTGGGGATCAAATCAACAAAGAGAAAGCTATCTTCACCTGAACAGGCCCCAAATCGAAAGAAAGGCGCGCGTCGCTGTCCCTCCTCTGCGCACAAACGCAGGAGAGCCCCCTCCCGATCCACGCCGTCGATCCCGTGACCACCTCCGCTGCACCAACACACACACAGACACACCCACACAAACCATAAGCATCCGCGCTAAGGGCGCAATTGTCAAGAGGGAAAAGAAAAGGAGACAGCCGAATCGGAACAGAGAGTTACCTGAAGACGAGTGGTGGAACGCGGCGGCGCCGGCCGCGCGGTCGGAGACGGAGAGCCGCCGGACGGCGACGAAGGAGCCTGCGTTCGCGTCCATCTACCTCGCGCGCGCGTCACGACTGCAGTGGCCTCTCCACTACCGGCCCCCGCTCCCCCCCCCCCCCCCCCCCCCCCTCTACGCGCCGCGATCCGCGCGACGCCGGGGGTCCATGGGCCGGACGGAGCTCCAATCCCGGCGAGATCGCACGGCCGGATCTCAATGAGGCAGGAAAGGAAAGGGAAGGGAGCCGGATCGGGGAGGCTTCGCGGCGGCCTCTTCTGTCCGTTGGTTAGTTGGTCGGTTGGCTCTGCCTCTTCTGGTTGGGCGCTGCGCTGCGCTGGTGGTGCGAATAAATGAATAATACCAGCGTCCTTGCCTTGCTTTGATTCGCTCTCCATTTTTTTTTCCTTTTCAATTTTTCGTTTGATTTGGGGCATATGTGTTTTATTGTACGAATGGTGTACATTTTGTAGATGCAGATCTGCATGTTGTCGTTTCATAATTTTAATGTGGGAAATTAATGGGGGGTATTTAGCTGTGTGAGAAGGCTGAACAAAGATAACGTCATGTGAATTGCATTTTGGAGCAGACATGTTCAGGTTTTTTCAACAAATTTGTGTTATTCTACTTTGATATCCAAGGCATCTTACAGTTTTCTTTTAGCTGTATAGATTGGTATGTAAAGATCTTATGATCCATGTAAATAATTTAAGAGTAAATTGTACTTTGTAACAAGTAAATTATTACTTGTTTCACTTTACACCAGGTTCTATACATACTTTCACTTTGCACTACAATGGAGCAAATATTGTTTCACTTTACACCAAGATCCTGACTTCGACTATGGCTCTAACTTCGAGCACGGCCCCGACTCACAGTCCCTTTCGACCACGACTTCGACTTCGACTTCGACCACGGCGTGGACTTCGAGCACGGCCCCTCGACCATTGCTTCGACCACGGCCCTGGCTTCAACTTCGACCACAACCACGGCTTCGACTTCCATCCTGATTCAAAGTGAAATAACATTTGCTCCACCCTGGTATAAAGTAAAAGTACGTGTAAACTCTAGTGCAAAATGAAATAAGTGATAATTTACCTTATACAAAGTGTAATTTACTCTTAATTCAATCTATTATCTCCCAATGGCCAATGGGTCGTGGGTCGTCTGATTCAACCACCTAGAGAAAAGAATGCACTACTCGGTTTGAGCTGTCGTTTTCTGAAGTTGAGAGATTTCTTACGTGTGTCTCTCTTCAGCTGAGTGCCCACTACTGCATCAGACTCTCAGACAGCGGTTTGGTTCGATGACGGATGACTCCAATTCAATACTACCTCTGTCCACAGACGCCATCAGACTTTCAGACAGCATATGAGTATTGGATCTGGACCGAACAAACGCATCATATGCTGTGTTGCTGTCCACTGACCTAATCCATCTGCCTTTCTTCAAAAGGCAGGGAATCGATTGGTCAGGCTTAGAGGTGGCAACGGGTACCCGAAACCCGAGTACCCGATGGGTTTTACCCGATAAGGAGACGGGTATGGAAAGATATCTTCACCCGTGGGTATGATAATGGGCAAAAACCTCTACCCATCGGGTAGAGCGGGTGCGGGTACGGCTATATACTACCCGTACCCGCATACCCGCGGGTAAAATATACCCGGCGGCCCATATACATAATACATACCCTTATCAATTCAGCCCATTTATAGCCCATATACTAATGGCCCGTATATATATCTGTGTGCCCTAATCCCACTCCCGGTGTCCCCTCTGCGGTCCTGCCTCCCCCAGGCACCGCCGCACACGGTCATTCGGCCATTCCTCTCCCGGTCTCCCCGTCTCACCCTAGATCTGCGCCTCTTCCCATTCCTCTCCCCGTCTCCCGGTCTCCTCTCCCGCCTCCGGCGGTCCGGCCTCCCCCTCCCCCTGCTAGCGCCGCTGCATGCCCGCACACCTAGATCCGCTCTTCCCATTCCTCCGGATCCGCTCTTCGCTGGCGGCGGGGGCGAGAAAGCTCCTCCTCCCCCTGCTCGCCGCCGGTCGCAGATCCTCTCAGGCGGCGCACGCTCCTCCTCCGGCTCCATACTCGACCCATTGCCTTTTCTACCGGTAAGTCTGTGCAGCCTTTTCCCCTTCCAATCCAAGCCCGTCGCCTCCATGGACCCACTCACCCACCCCGCGGTCTTTCTTTGCCCTTCCCCCCTTCCCTTCAGCTCCTACTCTGCGGACACCACCGGTGGAAGCTCGAAGAAATCGCTGGCCCGGAGGATCGTGTCTATTGGGCTCATCAGCCATGCTGGCGGCGTCGCGCTCAGTGCCATCAACGACCTCGCTATCTTCCATGGATGCAGCAGGTCAGCTTCCTTCCTAAAAAAATCATCTTTGTTATGCTTGCAGAATGTGAGGAATGATGTAATGTCAGCACAAACCTCTCTGAAGAGACCTTGGTGCTCAGCTCAGTACCTCTATTACCATCTTTGGTCTGACTTGGGACCTTTTTTTTTTTAATAACAGCTAGATTTGGCCTTTTCATTACATCAGAGGAAATGACAAAATGCCGGCCACAGCTTACTTCTTCGATTACATGCGTGGATTCACTCTTTTGTGATCATATTATATGTAGCCATCCTCCATACATAATCCTATGCCTCTATCTGTTTTACACTCCCATCTTATTCTTCAACCCAAAGCGATGGCTCTTCATCTGGATGTATGTCGTGGTGTTGAACTTTCGTAGTATATCTAATTCAACTAGTAATTTACCTATGTGATTTGGTGAATGCAAACTAGTCTGTTTAAATCCTCACACATAAACTCCATATATGATGTGCCTGATTTATTCTCCTCTCCTTTACGTTGGTCTTGCAAATTAGAACAGATCATGTACTCCAACATTCATTTTACTGCCATTGGTCTGTCGGTTTGGCTGGCTGCTGCTGTGCTGCATGTTCTGTGCGCGCGCGGGTATGGGTTACCCGTCGGGTACAAATACCCGCGCGGGTGCGGGTACGGGTAAATTTCTATACCCATGTGCGGGTACGGGTACGGGTGCGGGTAAATTTCTATCTATCGGGTGCGGGTATGGGTTGTCAATACCCAGCGGGTATGTACCCGTTGCCATCCCTAGTCAGGCTAATCATACGTTGTGAGACCTGCCTGCTACTTTTACCGCCAAATAACATCTCAGCACCTTTCATCTCTGCTTTTGAAATTGTGCTTCGATTCCGTCTTAACTCTACGCATGGTACGCGATGATTGTTGTCATTCAGGCGTGCGCAGTTGCGCACAGGGAGCACGCGTCTAAAACGTACGCATTCGTTCACTGTAATTCTGTAGAAGACAAAATAAATGCCTAAATCTTGTCAAAAACAAATGAAGAAGCGCTGCAAGATTCATATATGATCAGCGCTTGCCGTATGTCAGGGCAAGCCAGCTCCGTGCAAATCAATGCGCCACGATCGAGCAAGTTTACTACACTATCCATTTTTTTCCCTTGCTGACTACTATATTTCAAGGCAGGCGACACGGACAAGATAACACTAAAGCATCCACGTTCAGTAGATGACATCCAGAGTTTTCTTTTTCAGAGGAACATCCAGAGTATTTAGTCGATAAGTAAATATAAAAGCAGCGGCAAATTCCCAGAAGGCGCTGTATTATTACGGCTGAGCTCGGAACATGTGAGGTGGTGAGACGTCCCAGTCCGCGGTTGGGCGGCCCCAGCCGGGAAAAGGTCTCGCCGCGGGTGGTGGTGGTGGGCACGCACCGGACGGACGGACGGACGCGGCCGAAAAAGAAAACGACGGATCGGGCGGGTCGGGGCGCCACATGCCGCCGCGGGGGGACCCCTGCGGGGCGCGGATCGGACGGCCGGCGTCGCGGCGCGTGCGTACGCCGACGCAAGAGCGATGGCGCGGCACGGCGTTCGTGTAAAGTAGCAGCCAGCAAGCAACTAAACTCTCGGGCCGGTGCTGACGCGGGATGTGTGCGTGTGCTGCGTAGCGTGTACTTTGTATCCGTTGAAAATATGGATAATATTTTAATTTTAAATTTTGCTATGAGTCAAATAACATAAGGAATCAGTGATGTAATAAATGAATCTAACAACAGGAAGCAGCGCAGACTTGATGCAGTCTTGGAATGTAGACATAGCAATGAAGCGAGTGTTCGTGCAGGTGTGCGCCGCCTAGAAACCTTACTACCACCCCATGCGGGTTCTCTTTGCGGCAATGGTTTGAAAATCCTGCTCTCCGCCCTTCCCGATGCACGCTGGGAAGAAAGGCCAGCTTTTTTAAATAGCTTCATACTGCATCATAACTATTCAAAGATGAGGTGGAAGAATAGAGGAGGAATGCTCTCCTCCCTTCCTGATGCACGCCAAGAAGAAAGGTCGGTGTGATTGAGTGACTTGATACTAAAGCACAGCTATCCAGAGGGGAGGTGGAAGAATAAAGGAGGAATTCCGTTTCTTTTCCTGAGCGTCTCCAACCCTTTTAAGGGTGTTGTAAAAGAATGGTGGATTTGATATGCCAAGTGACATGGTCATAAGTCACGTGATTTTCTACGCGTAAATACGCGAATATGCGTGTTTAACCAGAGTCCTTCTCATGCCATTTATGTGTCACATATTTTAAGGAGTAGCAAGGACTCTATTTTATAAATTATCTTTCATCCACTTAATTAGACAATATGATATTAAATCATATATATTTTAGAATTATAGAAAATAAGCTACACACTGGCCTATTTCTAACCGTATATGCCGACACATGGGCGTGGATGTGATGTGTGCCCCCGGTGCATCATATGGAAGGTTGAGGTTACGTTCGTAGGGGATCATGGGTGTAGTCCAGGGGTGGATTTTGTGGTTGGAGCGGAATATTGGAACTCACGGAATTGTAGTTTGTGATGACAAGGAAATGAACTGTGTATGTGTGTGTGTTCAACTAGTACAATTGATTGATTCGTTGGTCTTTGCATGGATGGCATACACACATGGATGGCATATGTATATGTGGGTTTAGTTCTCTCTGTCAACAATGAAACAAAACCGATTTTTTTCAAAAGAATTTGATTTCCGTTTTGGATTTGATTTTCTTTGATCCCTAGCCCAATCTAGCACAAATCTCAGCCCTCCAAGCAGCCAATCCTCACCAGCATTGCTTCAATGGGGGAGAATTGCGCTGGCACTGTTCATCACCCGAAAACCATTCACCGTCGTCCCTGTTTTGCCACCGCCCGACAACTCCACCCTCTCTCGCGCCTTCCCATGCTCTCTCACCGCTGCCAACTCTGCTTCGCCTATCAGAGGTCATACACCCCCTCATAAATACCCTGACCCCGTGTTAGAACCGCCGGCCACGGCCGCCACTGCCGCACCGACCTTTTGCCACTCTCTGCTCTCTCAACGCTCGTTGCCGAATTGACTTCCTCTGACAACTTTTGACCACCGCATTCCTTCGCCCGAGGTAGCCAGTGCCTCCTCGCTGCCAGCCGCACCGCACCGCGCCTCCCCGACCCCTTCCCGACCATGCCGACTGCCGCCATTGCCGAGCTACTGTGTCGAACCACCTCTGCCGCTCTATAAAAGCCCCCGAGCCCCTTTATTCGAAGGCATCGACGCCTAAGGTCAGCCAAACACCCTCGAAGCTCCAACAGCCTTCCCCATTGCCGGCAATCATCAAAATTCCCCAAGGCAAGCCCTAACTCGATTCTACCCCTCCAATCAATCATTTTCCAATTACTTTCGTCTGTAGCCTCCTCATGCCCCTAGAAATACCTCCAAGCCATTGCTTTAGCTTCCTGGGCTCCCCTCTTCCCTACCACCGGAACCGCCGCACGGCCAAAGCATCTCTCCGTGGACAGCCCAACTCCGGCCTCCACTTCTCGAGCTTACCCTAACCCCAAAGATGCTCAAACACAAATGCTATCATCCGTTTAACCCTCCATTTACCCCAGAGCCTTTCAAATGTCTTGCGGGAGGAAGACCTCGCCGCTGGCGAACGTCGACTCCACTACGATCACCGACCCCAAAAACGAACTCCTTACATCACCAGGATCCTGACCATAGCCCTAGAAGGCATCACAAAACACCCTAGCCCCGATCGCCCCATCGCCCGACTTCTCCAGCCGCTCCCCTGCTTCAGCTCCGACTACCGCTTGAAGTCTTTGACCATCTTGTAGTCAGGAGAGACTTTGACCACGCCGATACAAGTCCTGCGCAACCCCGCTCGAACGCCGTCCTATACTTCTAAGCCACCGTACACCGTTCGATGCCCTTAAGCCACCCAGACCCCATATAAACCCCGCAACTACTCGGACTCCGTCCGATCTGGCAAGCAACTCATGCATCGTTCGATCTTGTCAACTTTGTACTCAGCTACTCAGTAGTCATTACAACCACGGTGTGGCTTTCGACCACGCTATGGTTTACGACCATGATGCAGTTTATGATCACAGTGTGGTTTATGACCACACAGGGCACTCAGTCCCGTAGCCATAACCCATCTACGATCACACCTTTCAGCCTCACCAATACCATCGACCACTTGAGTACACGTAGAACTCTACGAGTACGAATAGTAGACCCACAATGAATAGTTCCCAGACCCGTTACTATTCACCCAAACCCAAAAATACAAATATATACTCATTTCAACTGTTTTGAGCCTGCCGATCCATTCCCCCAGCTCCGTTTCACCTATTTGGACCCCTATATACCCAAAACCATTTTTATTTGGATTTCTTGGATTTTTTTTCCTTTGTTTAATTTCTTTATTCCTAGCTCAGCCCTTCGAGCATGGAACTGAATTATTTTCTTTTGCTTTATGTTATCTCTCGACGTTGAAGTTCAGCCAGACCAGGAAGAAGAAGCTCAACCTCAAGGTCAAGAAACAGAAGAATTCGAAATCATAGAATACTTAGAACCACAATGCAAGTCACATGTTTTTTATCATATTGAACCTGCATTTCTTTAAATTATTTATTTATCAGTACTTTCATTATGTTATTTACAAGTTGGTATTTCATGTACAATAAATGTTTAGAATGACATGGTATTAGATAATGTCCTACCACCCGAAAAAGCCATGTTTAATTTGATGACCATATTCACCTTGACAAGACTTAATAATATTAAATGTATTATCAATATAATCATAGTAGTTTAGGAACTCAACAAATTTTCCACTACTAAGAGTCTTAGCATTTTGTTGATAGGATTTTAAAAGTGGTTCTAGGATAAAGAAGAATCATGAGAGACCATGAGACGGCCAGATCCTATGAACTTATCCTAGGATGGAGGCTTGGAATGAAATGGAGGCAATGCAGTGGGTACTAAAATATGGGTTTGTGGGTAAGAGTTGCCTCAGTGAAAATATAAGGACTAAACCCTTATGCTGAGTAAAGAACATAGCGATCGCCCAATCACAAGCGTTGATTCATCAAACCTGGTCTAGTAACCGCTCAAGTTCGATTGAATCTCTATAACTGGTGGAGGAGACTGAGGGTGAGTCCGTATAGGATGTGGTTAACCATACAGCGGTAGGACTGCTCATACTGTTGTAATACTTGGCTGTTAAGTCTTTATCTTGTAATAAAGTTGGCTTTTGTTCTTGAGCATGTGTTGGTAATGTTGTACACTCGGTTGATGTAACTCGTAGCTGAACAATCCTTGTCAGTTACGAGTGATTCACGGCGTCCCTAGAAATGGGGACGTTACACACAACATATATTAGGAGAGTCAATTATTCAAGGGAGCCATAGGAGGGTCAGATAGCCGGGGAAAGTTATTTTACCCCAAAAAAGAGAGAGGAAATGTTAAGGTGTCACAATATATAGGACTTACAGAATGTTTTAAGAGGGATCAGACCATAATGTTAGATGACTGGCACAATAGACACGACGTTATTGAGTAAGTGACGGTGCTTATTAATTATCCTATATATTGATTTATTGGGTTAGTTGGTGAAAAGTGCAGGTAAATCAACATGATTAATTAGATCCCAACAGACCATCATTTGAGGATTAAGTAGGAGAACTTTAACAAGCTCATCTATTTATATTTGGCGGCGCTGCTTTTGATGGAGTATATCACGTACGCTACTGTGTATGTATGATCATGGTTTAAAGTTCTAAAGTCGCATCTGAAAACATTTTTTAATGGATAAAAGCAATGCTAATGATACGCTCTTCTCATGCTCAAGCTACGTACTCGAGTTATTATCTCACCTAGATGAACCAAAAGCATCGTAGTACTAATCAGTGCGCAAGCAGGCATAGATTTGAGCTATGAAAGGTTAATACAAGACGATCTTAATGTAAAGCTGCATCATTCTCCCCTATTTGATTGTAGTTTTTATGCAAACCCTATTTGATCGCATCTCCTTTCACAATTATTACTTCCATAGTTGAGCATGGAATATTGGAAACCATCACTCCAATAAAAAAAAGTACCAAAAATAGTATCACACCTCTGTATCTATGGGCAGATCTAGGCCTATGACAGGTTAGCCTTCAGTCTAGGATGTGAAATTTTTACCAGTAAAATACCTAGTTAAGTCCTGGGCATAATCTTACCTTAGCTTATCTAACAGTGGTCTCCAACTATTTATAGCTTAGAGCATGATAAAATTCTAGATCCATCAGTGTCTGTATCAGAGTCTTTGATATGCTTCGCACGTGCGCGCTCATGTGACAAAGCACAGGAAAAATCCACCTGATATCTTACCTGCAAAATTTCAACTTTGCTGTTTCCAGCATTATTGTCGCTGCACTAGTGGCTAAAGCTCCGAATTTACCGGAGAATCATGTGATATTGTGCGCCAAAAGCTTACTTCAGTGACAGCAAGGACACCTATCCAACTGAGAGCCTGTGAGGTAAACAAGAATAAAAGTTGAAACATGGCATTGTTAATTTGCAGACCTAGGTCACAGATGTTGACCACATAGATCTCGATAGGGTGCGACGTACGTGTACGTACTCTCAAAGATTCTTAGCCTAAATCCCAGATAAATCGGCCTAAATTATTGCTTCGGCCGGCTGAGTCATCTAGAGCATGGGAATATGGTGATGCACATGCGAAGGCAGATGCCTAGGTGTGGTCGCTGTGTACGCAAGTGCAGCGCACCAGTCGATCTCTATCCTCAAAGGTTTGGGGAGACCTTTCCATGTCACCGACGTATTGGTGCATGCACTTGTAGCAGAACAATTAACAATGCATGGGTATCATATCACAATCACATAGTAACCAACATTGCTTGCATGGATATCATATCACAATCACGTGTTGGTACGCTTCTGAATTCTGGTAGTACGCTTCTGAATTCTGGTAGTTCGTACTAGAGGTGATGCATTGGAGACGCCATATCAGCAGAGACTTGGGGATCATGAACTAGTGCCTGCGCCCTGGGGATTCATGTCGATTCTGAAATCTTGCTTCGGCGTGCTGGTGCAGCAATCTCCGAGCCCAAAAGCATGCATTCAATCCCACTATAAACTATCCCGGCAAGACAGAGAGAAACATCAACACATATCGGCGCAGGCTAACAGCTAAGCATTGCCATTAAACATTTGGACATCAGAACGCCTAATTTCCAGCCATACATATACCAGGATATCCGGCAAACCGAAAACTAATTGCAGTCCTGGTGACACTGGTTGCTTGACATGCAGCTGGATAATGGCCGATCATTATTTCAGTTGCGATCGATCCACAAGCAAACGTACATACTGTTGAACGAAGGACACTGCTGTAATATGATATGCTAGATAGTACTTGTTGTACACGTTAACTAGCAGATAGTATAGGATCAAGAAGATCTTTTCTATTGATAAATTTCTGTTGTACACGGCTGATATGTCGATTCTTTCCCAGCTACTGTCGATTGTATTTGTACGCCGTCCAGCACAACCTATATAACATGAAGGCCTGCAGCTTGTTAAGGTGTGGATTCTTCAAAACTTCTGAACATTTTTACATGGTATCAGAACATTCTCTTCTACCCCACATCCGACGACAACTAGCTCAGGATCATCCCAGTCAAACTCGAGCATGGTCACGGCCGCCGCATCTGTGTCTACTGGCTGGCTTCCAACTCCGTCATTCAGGCACCTCGTCAACATGAAGCAGACCTGCGACAATTTCCTTATCTGGAAGGCCCAGATTTTGCCGTACCTCCAAGGGCAACAACTTCTGGGTTTTGTCGATGGCTTGTCGAAGGTGCCCGCCGAGACAATCACGCAGACCACGGCTGATGATGATGCAGTGCTTCCAAATCCGTACTACAATGTTTGGATCCAGCAAGATTAGATGGTACTGAATACCATCCTTTCTTCCCTTGCTCCAGAGGTGCTGTCGCAAGTCCTATTCCTCTCTTCTTCCGCAGAGGTTTGGGCAGCACTTGAGCTTATGTTCTCATCTCAATTATGAGTGAGGATGATGCAGATACGCTGACAGCTGACTATGGTGCGCAAGAACGACCTCTCCATCTCAATCATGAGTAAGGATGATGCAGATGTAACACCCCGGCCCTCCACAGGGCCCAAGATGCTACCACCATCCACTTACCAATTCAAAAGTGTTGCTATTCAACTTTTAGCAGCACCTCTATTTTGTTTTAATACCCACAGGAGGCAAATGACAGCTAAATTTCAGATAATTGCAAAGCCAACTACTTTATATTGCACAACCATAACATAAACAAGCTTAGGGTTCCATTGCTAGCAAACTAAACCCTAGATTCACCACACAAGCTCAATATACTTCTAAACTGTTATTTCATCTGTACAGTGCCAAAAGTGCTATCCCATTCCATGCATGTCGTCATCCTTCACCTAAAAACAACGACAAAGCAAGGGTGAGTCCGGAGACTCAGCAAGCACACGATAAAAACAGTAACATCACTTTAGTCATTTCAATCAACTTCATGAACTGTAAGCTGTAATTCCACTCTATGACTGTAAACTGTAAGCTAAGTCTGTAACTGTATACTGTAAATCAATTCTATGTCTGTAAACTGTAATTCAACCCTATGTCTGTAAACTGTAAAGCACAACTGTAAATGTAAACTGTAAAGCGCAACTGTAACTGTAAACTGTAAATCACAACTGTAACTGTAAACTGTAAATCACAACTGTAACTGTAAACTGTAAATCACAACTGTAACTGTAAACTGTAAATCAACTGTAACTGTAAACTGTAATGCACAACTGTCTGTAAACTGTAACTGTATCACTTTCTGTCACTGTAATGCAATGCAATATCATGCAATGCATCTGTATGCTCTGTAACTGTAGCGTATACCGGTATAGCGGAGCGTCCACCCGTCGATGGACCACTCGCCTCGTCCTCTTTCATACGAGGTCTCAACCTCCACTCCCGTGGAGTGCCTACCTCTGTAGGTCTTATTCAAGAGCACTCCGGACTAGTCGTAAGACTTTCTCACCGACCTGGCTCTTATGCAATTGCATGATGCAATATGCCTCAAATGTGAATGTCTAATCATAAATATTACTCATCAAAGTATGATTAGCACATAATCACATGCATCACCTCATAAATACTGTGAACCATGGCATGGGAACACGAATAACATTCATCACAATTTACTGTCTACCATGCACTTGCCTGTTAACCTGGCGGACGGTGCGTGGACGGCACCAGACTCGAACCGCCACCTGAACAAGCATTAATTATTTCAATTCATCACTCATGCAATACATACGAGTACATAACATCGCACTTACATGGCCACTTAGCACAACCAAACTCTATCGTCGGACATCTCCCTGTTGTCCCGATGTTTAGCGATATGGTCAATTAAACTCGTATATAGCATTTTACATATTTATTCTCTTTCCTCTATCGCCACAGATCGACCAGATCCCCAGTGGCAACCTCGATTCCTCCGCCCAGGTAACCATATTAATAAACAATATTCTACTGGCTACCCGACCAATTCTAATAATCCACAAATTCACTTATGCCTGTTTCGATAAATAAATGGGAGAGGGTTTTCGAACTGTTACCCCAAGCCCGACGACTGAATCCGGGTACGGACTGTCAAACTCTGGCCGGTTCTGGCGAATCTGACGGCAGGTCACCCTTTTTTTTTTCCTCTCTCTTTCTTCCCTTTCTTTTTCCTCTCTTCCAGTCGGCCGGCCGCACTCCTGGCTTTTTTTTTCTTCTTCAGCCGGCCCCTCCTCTCTCTCACTCGGCCGGCTCCCTCCTCCTTCCCTCTTTTTCTCCCACAGCCGGCGCCTCTTCTCTTCCCCTCTCCACGCCGACGGCCGGCTCCTCCCTCACGGCCGGCGGCTCCCCCTCTGCTCCCACGGCCGGGCCTCCACCCCCGTGGGGCGACGGCGGCGAGAGCGGGGAGGCGGGCGCGAGCGACGGGCGGCGCTGGCGAACGGGACGGCGGCGCGGTCAGGGGAAGCAAGGCGACGAACGGCGGCAGCGAGGCGCGACGGCGGCACCGGCGGAGACGATGGTGCGCGCGAGCGGGGCGGGGACGGCGCGCCCAAGCAGCAGCGACGCACGAGCGGCAGCGGCACACGGGGCGTGCGCGAGTGACGGCGGCGGCCGCGGCGGGGCTGACGGGCGACGGCGGCGACGACTGCGCTGGGCTGGAGAGCAGCGCGATGGGGAGCAGCAGCAGCACAGGTGAGTCTGGGGGAGAGAAAAATCTCGTTTGGCTTCTCCCTCTGGCTCTCTCTCACTCTCATATACGTGGCACAAAATGGGCCGGGCCGGGCTTATACGGCCCAGGTATTACATTCTACCCCCCTTAACAGAATTCGACCCCGAATTCTGCTACTCGATAACCTGTATGAAAAACAAACAATTAAGTCAAACATAAATTAACTGTAACTCGTACCCGCAGAGAACAACTCTGGGTATTTCTCGCGCATGCGAGACTCCAATTCCCACGTCGCTTCTCGCTCAGTCTGATGCGACCATAGGACTTTAACATACTTTAACGTTCTGTTCCTCAACACTCTCTCCGATTCCTCCAGAATCCGAACTGGACGGGACTCGAAGGTGAGGTCTTGCTTAAGGGGCAATGGTTCTAGAACAATCTCATGTTCCGGATCCCTTAAGTATTTTCTTAACATAGACACATGAAACACGTTATGCACTCCTCGCATCGACTCGGGAAGACCCAAACGATATGCCGACTTTCCAATTCGTGCCTGAATCGGAAACGGCCCAATATACCGCGGGCTAAGCTTCCCTTTAATACCAAATCTCACAATCCCTTTGGTGGGAGACACTCTCAAAAGCACATGATCCCCCACTTCAAACTCTAAGTCTCGCCTTCTAACGTCCGCATAGCTTTTCTGCCTACTCTGGGCAGCCAGCAGATTCTGCCTAATCTCCGCCACTCGTTCCACTGTCTGTTGGACCCAATCCGGTCCTAGAATTGCCTTTTCACCTACGGCATCCCAACAGAGTGGCGATCTACATTTCCGCCCATACAGAACCTCAAATGGCGCAGCCCGAACACTGGAGTGGTAGCTGTTATTGTAGGCAAACTCCGCGAGTGCCAAGTGATCCTCCTAGCTACCCTTCCACGACAGAACACAGGATCTCAACATATCCTCTAGTGTTTGAATGGTGCGTTCGGATTGCCCATCTGTCTGTGGGTGGAAAGCAGTACTAAACTGAAGTTTTGTGCCCAAAGCGCTTTGCAAGCTCTCCCAAAATTTGGAGACAAACTTAGCATCTCTGTCCGAAACTATCGTCTTGGGCACACCATGTAATCTCACTATCTCACGCACATAGACAGGTGCCAAATCACTCGCTGTATTCGTCGTACGTACAGGGATGAAGTGCGCGGACTTACTGAATCTGTCCACCACTACCCAAATCGCATCCTTACCTCGCTGGCTACGAGGCAAGCCGATTACAAAGTCCATGGTAACATCATCCCATGGCCACTGTGGAACATCTAAAGGCTGCATTAATCCTGCAGGACGCTTATGCTCAGCCTTCACTTGCTGGCAAATCCCACAAGACGCCACATACTGTGCGACATCCACTTTCATTCTCTTCCACCAAAAACTCTTTTTCAAATCCTGGTACATTTTGTTCTCGCCAGGATGTATCGTGTACGGGGTACGATGAGCCTCTTTCAAAATATCATCCTTGACCTGAGCCTTTTGTGGCACGCAAAGACGGCCCCTAAACCGTATTGCGCCCGACTCATCAAGGCCGAAATCCCCTGATTTTCCTTCATCAAGGCGCTTCCTCACTTTTTGAAGCAATCTATCGTGTTGTTGTGCTTCTTTCACCCGTTCTGGAATTGCCGATTCCAGTAACAACCGTGTCTCTATCTGTGCTGTGCCGGCATAACAATAGGAAATTCCCATCCGCTCGAAGTCAGCAACGAGACAACCTACAGTGGAGGGTGTCGTCTTGCGGCTAAGGGCATCAGCAACCACATTTGCTTTGCCCGGATGGTACTGGAGAGTGAGATCATAGTCTTTGATCAGTTCCAACCACCTTCTTTGCCTCAAATTCAACTCTTTCTGAGTGAAGATATACTTGAGGCTCTTATGGTCAGTGAAAATATCACAGGATTCTCCATACAAATAATGCCTCCAAATCTTTAGAGCAAAAACCACTGCGGCCAGCTCTAAATCGTGAGTAGGGTAATTCTGCTCATGTTTCTTTAATTGTCGCGAGGCATACGCGATCACTTTGTTGTCTTGCATGAGCACGCAACCCAACCCTACTCGCGATGCATCCGAGTAGACCGTGAAACGCTTCCCTGGCTCAGGAAGAGTGAGAACAGGAGCAGTCACCAATTTCTCTTTCAGAACATTGAAACTGCGCTCACATTCACCGGTCCACTGGAATTTCACGCCCTTCCGCGTGAGTTGAGACATTGGCTTAGCAATAATGGAGAAATCTTTCACAAAACGCCTGTAATAACCCGCTAAGCCAAGAAAACTCCTCACCTCCTTAACATTGGACGGTCTCTTCCAATCTACTACTGTAGAAATCTTGGCTGGATCTACTGAAATGCCCTCCTGGTTAATCACATGTCCTAGGAAGCCCACTTCAGAAATCCAGAACTCACATTTCTTTAACTTGGCAAAGAATCGATTTTCCCTCAGAGTCTCAAGCACAAGCCTCAAATGCTGCTCATGCTCTTCCTCCGTCTTGGAATAAATCAAGATATCATCAATGAACACGACTACAAAGTCATCCAAATACTTGTGTAGCATGCTGTTCATTGTCTCCATAAAGATAGCAGGGGCATTTGTTAGTCCAAAGGACATAACCTTATACTCATAGTGCCCATACCTCGTGGAGAAAGCTGTCTTTTCAATATCTTGCTCCCGCACTCGAATCTGATTATACCCAGATTGTAGATCAATTTTAGAAAACACCTTGGCTCCCTTCAATTGATCAAACAAGTCCTCAATGCGAGGCAATGGGTATTTATTCTTGATGGTCACCCGATTAAGAGCTCGGTAATCTATACACATGCGCCAACTCCCATCCTTCTTCTCAGTAAATAGGACGGGGGCTCCCCAAGGTGATACACTGCGACGGATCAACCCCTTGGATAACAACCCATCCAATTGCTTCTTCAACTCTTCTTGGAGTGGTCGTGCTAAACGGTACGGGGACATAGAGATAGGTCGAGTGCCAGGAACAAGTTCAATCCTAAACTCAACATCTCTTGCGGGTGGCATTCCCGGAAGTTCATCAGGAAATACGTCGGGGTACTCACATACCACTGGAATATCCTCAATGCGCAAAGGCGCACTCGGTTTTTCCACCAGTGATAAAAGTAACCCAAACTTAAACATTCGTCGGCCAGAGAACAAGCTGGCCAACACAAAAAGAGAACCTGGAGGTGCATTCCCCTGAAAAATTATCTCCTCCCCTGAAGGAGCTTGCAAAGTGATTGTCCTCCAGAAACAGGAAATCACTGCCCGGTAGCGATATAACCAGTCCATACCGAGGATAACATCAAAATTCTCTATCGGTATAACCATAAGGTTAGCCACAAAATCCTCGGCATCTATGGAAATCATGCATCCGGGACAAACCATAGAGCTAACAATAATACCCCCTGCAGAATTGACTTTAACCGACTGTAAAATCTGTTGCATACTCAATTTCGCCTTTCTAGCAAACTCACAGGAAACAAAGGAATACGTGGCACCGGAGTCAAAAAGAACAAGAGCACTGTGTGAATCCACTAACAAAGTACCTGTCACCACGTCCGGTCGACTCGCAGACTCAGTGGCAGGCAATGTGTAGACTCCAGGCGGCACTGGGGCGGCAAGAGCCCCAACACTCTGCTGTGACGACATCGGAAAGTGAGGCTGTGCAGCATACTGAAGTGGAGTAACTGAGGTAGGAGGCCAGCAATATCCAGCAGGCGGCGCCCAATAAGGCTGCTGTGTAGGAGCAGCTGCCAACACCTGGACTGACCCCCGGGATGAGACATTCGATGACGCAGATACTGGCTCCCACTTAATGATACTGGAGGGATTCTGTCGACAGACCTTCTCCATGTGGCCCATCCGGCCACAGTGTCGACACTCCCCTGTCCAGGTACACTCAGCAGCTCGGTGCTCACCACCACACTTAAAACAAATCATGCCCTGCCCAGGGACAGGACGCAAAGCTGGTGGTGCAGGAGACGACGATGTCAACGATTTAGACTTGGACGGCTGTGAAGAACGTCGACTCCACTTGGACTTCTTAGGAGCGGGCCGCTGAGATGACCCACCCTTCTCACTGTAACTCCTCTTCTGGTCACCACCAGAAGCACTCTGACCACTAGAGGGTTGCGACCCTTTAGTGAGGTGCATCTCCAACTCCATCCCTCTGGCCTGCTCAACCACAGACCTAAAGTCACGTGGCGCAGTAGCACCCATAACATGCCGATACTCAGAACTGAGCCCTCGGCGGAACCTCTTGGCCTTCTCAAGGTCACTTTTTGCGACCGACGGTACGAAACGGATCAAGTCATTGAACCGCGCCTCGTACTCAGCTACTGTCATCTTTCCTTGCACAAGGGTCGACAAGGCAACCTCCATACTCTCCACAAAAGACTCTGGGTAGTACTTCGCCTTGAACTGCTCGACGAAGACCTCCCAGGTGGCTGGACCATCGGCAGGGGTCCTGGCTGAAAGGACTCCCTCCCACCAGATGTCCGCCTGACCTTTCAACTGAAAGGCCACAAAACGAGCTCTCAGCTGTGAAGTCATCTCTAACGCTTCAAACTGTCTTCCCATATAGCGCAACCAGTCTGCAGCTTGAACTGGCGTACCCGTCCCATCAAAGGTGTCCAACCGCAACGCCATCCATTCGCGAAGGCCCATTCTTGGCTCCGATGCGACCGGATCGGCAGTCGGGACAGCAGCAGGTACGACCGCAGCAGCTGCAGGCGCTTGTCGTCGTAACGCACGAACCTCCTCAACGAACTCTCGCAACAAGGCTGAAGACCTTGCCTGATCCCCAGCTACAGAATGCTCAGCAGACCCAACTTCCACGTCGGGTGCTTCCTGCTGAACCTCTAGCGATGGCTCTGCTTGGGCACGGCCACGACCACGGCCTCCACGGCCACGTCGCGCACCGCGACCACGACCTCTACCTCTCGGCATCTCTGCTCACAACAGAGAAGCACTCACACAATCATCAACTGTAACATCACAAATCAACATCACAATTAGGGAAAACGCATATGCAATGCAAATCCCCAAATCCCAATCCTACTGTGCAACAATGTGTGTCAAATTTTATTATTATGCCTAAATCAAATTTCTTTACCACGGACCTAATGCCCGCTCTGATACCAACTGTAACACCCCGGCCCTCCACAGGGCCCAAGATGCTACCACCATCCACTTACCAATTCAAAAGTGTTGCTATTCAACTTTTAGCAGCACCTCTATTTTGTTTTAATACCCACAGGAGGCAAATGACAGCTAAATTTCAGATAATTGCAAAGCCAACTACTTTATATTGCACAACCATAACATAAACAAGCTTAGGGTTCCATTGCTAGCAAACTAAACCCTAGATTCACCACACAAGCTCAATATACTTCTAAACTGTTATTTCATCTGTACAGTGCCAAAAGTGCTATCCCATTCCATGCATGTCGTCATCCTTCACCTAAAAACAACGACAAAGCAAGGGTGAGTCCGGAGACTCAGCAAGCACACGATAAAAACAGTAACATCACTTTAGTCATTTCAATCAACTTCATGAACTGTAAGCTGTAATTCCACTCTATGACTGTAAACTGTAAGCTAAGTCTGTAACTGTATACTGTAAATCAATTCTATGTCTGTAAACTGTAATTCAACCCTATGTCTGTAAACTGTAAAGCACAACTGTAAATGTAAACTGTAAAGCGCAACTGTAACTGTAAACTGTAAATCACAACTGTAACTGTAAACTGTAAATCACAACTGTAACTGTAAACTGTAAATCACAACTGTAACTGTAAACTGTAAATCAACTGTAACTGTAAACTGTAATGCACAACTGTCTGTAAACTGTAACTGTATCACTTTCTGTCACTGTAATGCAATGCAATATCATGCAATGCATCTGTATGCTCTGTAACTGTAGCGTATACCGGTATAGCGGAGCGTCCACCCGTCGATGGACCACTCGCCTCGTCCTCTTTCATACGAGGTCTCAACCTCCACTCCCGTGGAGTGCCTACCTCTGTAGGTCTTATTCAAGAGCACTCCGGACTAGTCGTAAGACTTTCTCACCGACCTGGCTCTTATGCAATTGCATGATGCAATATGCCTCAAATGTGAATGTCTAATCATAAATATTACTCATCAAAGTATGATTAGCACATAATCACATGCATCACCTCATAAATACTGTGAACCATGGCATGGGAACACGAATAACATTCATCACAATTTACTGTCTACCATGCACTTGCCTGTTAACCTGGCGGACGGTGCGTGGACGGCACCAGACTCGAACCGCCACCTGAACAAGCATTAATTATTTCAATTCATCACTCATGCAATACATACGAGTACATAACATCGCACTTACATGGCCACTTAGCACAACCAAACTCTATCGTCGGACATCTCCCTGTTGTCCCGATGTTTAGCGATATGGTCAATTAAACTCGTATATAGCATTTTACATATTTATTCTCTTTCCTCTATCGCCACAGATCGACCAGATCCCCAGTGGCAACCTCGATTCCTCCGCCCAGGTAACCATATTAATAAACAATATTCTACTGGCTACCCGACCAATTCTAATAATCCACAAATTCACTTATGCCTGTTTCGATAAATAAATGGGAGAGGGTTTTCGAACTGTTACCCCAAGCCCGACGACTGAATCCGGGTACGGACTGTCAAACTCTGGCCGGTTCTGGCGAATCTGACGGCAGGTCACCCCTTTTTTTTTCCTCTCTCTTTCTTCCCTTTCTTTTTCCTCTCTTCCAGTCGGCCGGCCGCACTCCTGGCTTTTTTTTTCTTCTTCAGCCGGCCCCTCCTCTCTCTCACTCGGCCGGCTCCCTCCTCCTTCCCTCTTTTTCTCCCACAGCCGGCGCCTCTTCTCTTCCCCTCTCCACGCCGACGGCCGGCTCCTCCCTCACGGCCGGCGGCTCCCCCTCTGCTCCCACGGCCGGGCCTCCACCCCCGTGGGGCGACGGCGGCGAGAGCGGGGAGGCGGGCGCGAGCGACGGGCGGCGCTGGCGAACGGGACGGCGGCGCGGTCAGGGGAAGCAAGGCGACGAACGGCGGCAGCGAGGCGCGACGGCGGCACCGGCGGAGACGATGGTGCGCGCGAGCGGGGCGGGGACGGCGCGCCCAAGCAGCAGCGACGCACGAGCGGCAGCGGCACACGGGGCGTGCGCGAGTGACGGCGGCGGCCGCGGCGGGGCTGACGGGCGACGGCGGCGGCGACTGCGCTGGGCTGGAGAGCAGCGCGATGGGGAGCAGCAGCAGCACAGGTGAGTCTGGGGGAGAGAAAAATCTTGTTTGGCTTCTCCCTCTGGCTCTCTCTCACTCTCATATACGTGGCACAAAATGGGCCGGGCCGGGCTTATACGGCCCAGGTATTACAGCAGATACGCTGACAGCTGGCTATGGTGCGCAAGAACAACCTCTCCATCTCATATTACTTCAACAAGGTGAAGGGGTTGGCCGATGCCCTAGCTGCTGCAGGACATCCACTTCAGGTGGAAGACGTGGTGATCTATATGCTTGCTGGACTTGATTCTGATTACGATGCTCTGGTTACTTCTGTTATAACCAAACCAGATGTAATCAGTCTCAATGATCTCTATGCTCATATGTTGAGCTATGAGATGCGCCAGGAACAGAACAACACAATCTTGGAGATTTCTGGTGCCTCTGCCAATGCGGCGTTGCGGGGCCATGGCCGTGGCTGAGGTCACGGCAACCATGGTGCCCACTCGCCCAACACTCGCTCGGGATAGCAGTACGTCAACAACAACAACAACAACACTGGTTTTGTCAAGAACAAGTCGGTGTGTCAGGTGTGCGCCAAGGTAGGACATGTTGCGCTGAAGTTCTACCACAGGTTCAATCATTCGTACCAGGCTGAGGACAAGCGTGTAGAGGCTACAGCATCTACAGGATCCTATTCGGTTGATCCCGTGTGGTACTCTGACACCGGGGCTACCGATCATATTACTAGAGAACTTGACAAGTTGACGGTGCGCAAATGATAGGCCATGATCAGGTGCTTGCAGCAAATGGCAGAGGTATGTTCATTGCCCATGTTGGTCAATCAGAAATTGAAACCCCTAGTAAATCTCTACTCTTAAACAATGTTCTTCATGCTCCTATAACTTCAAAGAATCTTTTGTCTGTCCATAAACTTGCCACTGACAATAATATCTTCTTTGAATTTCATCCTGGTTACTTTCTTATAAAGGACCGGGTCACAAGGAAAGTTCTTCACAACTCTAGTAAGGGGGCTTATATCCGTTATTGCCAAGGAATGTGGCCTTGTCAAGGGAGGCTCTCTCTGCGGTCCCTCCAGATCAAGCTCGGTGGCATCTTCGCTTAGGACATCCATCCACTTTGGTCGTTCAGCAAGTAGTTCAACATAATGATCTTCCTTGTTCTAGAAATATAAATTAAGCTTCGGTCTGTAATGCTTGTCAATAAGCCAAAAGCCATCAGTTTGCGATATTCCCTTTCGAATCATGTTTTATCTTCTCCTTTAGAACTTGTATTCTCCAATGTATGGGCCCTGCTATCACATTAGCTGGGGGATATAAGTATTATATTAGTTTTATCAATGATTTCAGTAAATTCACTTGAATTTATTTGTTAAAGAACAAGTCTGATGTTTATCCATTTTTTATCCAACTTCAAGCTCATGTTGAACACTTGCTGAACAAAAGAATAATATGCACGCGAACCAACCGAGGGGATAAACACCAGAAACTTCATGCATTCTTTTGGCGACAAGGCATTGCTCATCATGTTTCATGTCTTTATACAAACCAACAAAACGGTTCGGCCAAAGAAAATATTGCCACATAGCGGAAGTAAGTTTATCCTTACTTGCTCAATCCTCTATTCCAATAAAATTCTGGGATGGGACTTTTTAAACGGCTTGCTTTCTTATCAATAGATTGCCAAGTTGTGTCATTCATTCTTTCACTCCTGTAGAGCGGCTTCTTGGGACAAAGCCGGACTACAAGTTCCCAAAAAACCTTTGGGTGTGCCTACTGGCCACACCTTCGGCCTTATAATCAGTGAAAACTTCAATTTTCGTTCATAACAGTGTGTCTTTCTAGGCTATAGTGGCCTTCATAAAGCATCCAAATGCTTGTACCTCCCTCCCCGCTGGTCGCATATACATCTATAGGGATGTGGTGTTTGATGAGGACGTGTTTCCTGTAACAACCCCCATTTCTGGGAGCGTTAGGTTAACCTCGCAACTGCCCAGGACTGTTCAGCTGCGAGTACTGTAGAAGAATGTGCACCATTGCCAAAGCATGCTTAAGCATAAAATCAAACTTTATTACAAAAGTAAAGCTTAGCAGCCACATTTTACAAAAAGGGGTGTACAACCCAAAGATACATTACCAAAAGAAACTCCACAGGCAGGCCTGAGTGTAGAATAAACCCTAACACTCAGCATCGTCTATTTCGAAGAAGTCTGCGTCGTCTTCAGAAACTCCTTCATTAGCTTGACAAGCACTTTTCTGTTTAATGATTTTAGCAAGCGTGAGTACAACCAACCGTACTCAAAAAGTCACATGTGAAATGCTATTTAACTACATGCAGGAGATTACCATGAAACAGGGTATAGCAGTTCCTTATTTTATGTTGATGCAGTTTTGTTTGCAAACACTTTGCTTTTAAACATAAAATATTAGTTCAATAACTTAAGGTATTTGGGGGGGTTTCCAAACTTGATTAACACAATTCCATCTTTCCAAAACCATTCCAAACCTACTTATGCTTCGTTATCGGAATCACCCATTAAACATAGCTTCATTTACCGGAAGCACGGCGTATTCGAATACCATTAGTCATGACTCTGCAGAGTTGCCCAACTTTACCCACAAGATTTCTTAGTTCCTGCGTCCAGGTTCAAGAAAACAAGGCCTTTTGCTGCTCATATCTTTATATAGCTTCTACCCGGTAGGGCCAGGGCAACACAGGCAGTCGGCATTCCGCTGGCCAACGCAGAAAGACGCACCCGACTCTGTGTAATCCTACCGTTGTTAAATATGGTTTTCTTGTTTCCATACCAACCTTGTACACGCGGGATGTTCCTTATTCGGAGTCCCCAAAATAAGTTGTAGATATTCAATCGATTTGAGCAGCTACTAAACCAGGTTTGACGAATCAACGCTTGTGGTTGGGCGATCACTATGTCCTTTACTTGGCATAAGGTTCTAGTCCTTGCTTTTTACTGAAACCACTTTTCAACCACAACCGACAACTTTTCGGCAAAGCCGAACCACTTTGTAATATGAGATATCTTAACATGTAATCTACTTTGATTAATTAAATAGCATATTTAGTTTTACTAGGGCTTGTCAAGGTGAATATGGCCATCAAATTAAACAGGGCTTTTTCGGGTGGTAGGGCATAACTAGTATCATGTCATTCTAAACATCCATTGTACATAAAATAACATTGCGCAAATAACATAATGAAAATACTAATAAATAATTAAAGGAATATAGGTTCAACATGATCAATGACATGTGACTTGCCTTGCGGATTTTCGACTTCAATTATTTCGTATTCTTCAATTTCTTGATCTTGAGCTTGGTCCTCGATTCCTCCTCCTTGAATTAGTTGGTCTTCAACATCGGGCGCTAACATAAAGCAAAGAATTAATATTTAATTCCACGCTCGAAGGAAATGAGCTAGGAATAAAGAAAATAAATAAATAAAATTCAAGAAAAATCAAATAAAATGGGTTTAGGATTTTTAGGGGCTTGAAACGGTGAAATGGAGTTGAAATATGGATTGGTGGGCTCGAAACGGTTCAAAAGAGTATAAATTTGTATTTTTGGGCTTTGGGCCGATTACTATTCATTGCGGGTGGTTACTGTTCATCGCGGGCGAGGGAACTGTTCACCGGGTTTGGGATTACTGTTCATCGGGTTTACTAAAGCTAGCGGGTTTTGGGTTTCGGCCTGGCGGGTCGGATGAACAGTGCCGACCCGACACTGTTCTTCTTCTTCTCCCGATCGTGCACGCGCGCAGGGAAACAGGGGAGGCAAGCGGCGGTTCTCGGCGGAGCTAGGGTGCAACGCGACGGGAAAGGAGGGCATGGACGGGTTCCTGGCAGCACCGGGGTTCCATTTTTGAGGTTAGCGGTGGCCGGGGAGGCGGTGTTCGCCGGCGGTGAGCTCGGAAAGGCGGCACGGTTTTTGTATGGTATAGGTTGAACCGGGAGTCAATCGGGCGATGGGGCTGGTCCTTGAGCATCTAGGGGATTAGGGCAAGCTTGTAGGGGCAACGGTTTGGGCTAGGGAAGCTTCTAACGAGCTGGCCACGTTGAGGTGGTTGCGGCCGGCGGGGAGGAAGGTGGCCGACGGGCTATGGGGCATGGCTAGCTATGACGCTACTTCGGTCGAGTTACTGGGTTCATGAGGGAGCTACAGGAGCGAGTAATTGAAATTCTATGGGGTAAATCGGGAGAATCAGTTTAGGGCTCACATTGGGGAATTTCGGTGATTGCTGGAGGTAGGGACGATGAGGGATCAATTGGGCGTGCTCGGGGCTTCACTGAGGTGTGTGGAGAGGTTCGAAGGGGTCCTTGGCCTTTATAAGTGCCCGAAGGCGGTTCGGCGCCATGAGAGGCCATGGCGGCGGCTGTGTTTTGAGCCTGCGGTGCCCTGCTGGTCAAGAAGGGATGTCAGGGGAGGACAGAAGGGGGTGTACGGGGCTCTGACAAGATATAGAGGTGGCAGCGACAGGCGAGCTCGAGAAGGCACGGGAGAACAGGGGAAGACTCGGGCGACGCTGAAAACCGGGGGTGGCGGACGGTGGTTTTGTGGCCGGTGGGTGAGCACGACAAAGGGGAAGGGCTAAGGGCTGCCAGGCTAGGGTGTACGACGCCTGACACGTCTTTGGGAGGTGGCAGGGGAGAGGAACGCGAGAGCGTTCGGTGGCGGCAAATATCAGGTCGGCGACGTGATATTTCGGCCCATGAACAGTAACAACGTGAAAACTCACCGTTGAGGTGATGCTGCAGTGGTTTAGGGCTTTGGATGGCTAGGATTGGAGGAGAATCTGGCTATGAAGCTCAAAGGATTGATTTCAAAAAGGAATTTTCAAATTTTTGAAAATTCAGTTTGTTTCATTTCCCTTTGCACAAATGTCTTCTACTTCTCCACGCCATATCCTTTCTGAGCATGTTCTTCTTCCTTCATTCACTGCTCCCATTGCAATTCTCTCTCAGTTGGAAGACAAAGGGGACCACATGGATAATTAACATGCTTTACCTATGCAGTCTTGTGATGTCTTGCAGCAGCAGCAGCAGCAGTCTATGCACGAATCTACAGAGGAGGAGAATAGTGCCACTGAGGAACATGTTCGCATGCACACTATGTGGACTCGACTATGTGACAACATTCATCTCCCGAAGCAATATACTAATGGTATAGTGCGATATGATCCAAAATAAAAACATATCATTTTATCATCAATGGTGGAATATGTGTGACACATGGAGGCGATGAAGGATGACAATTGGAAACAAGTTATGGATCAAGAATATGCAGCATTGATTAATAACAACCCATGGCACCTTGTCCCGTCTCAACGAGGGGTGAATCTCATAGACCCCAAGTGGATTTTCAAAATAAAAAACCCAATGGACCCATTGATAGATACAAGCTAGGCTAGTGGCTAAGGGATTTAAGCAAAGATATGGGATTGATATCGATGATACATTCAATCCAATGATCAAACGGGTCACCATCTATCTCATATTGTCTCTTGCTATCTCGAGAGGTTGGAGCCTACGTCAGTTGGATGTTCAGAATACATTTCTTTATGGCATTCTAGAAGATGATGTATACATGAAGCTGTTAGTCCCATTAGGATCTTCTAGGTCTAGATCAGTGGGGGGGTCCTAGATCAGATTCGAGAGAGAAGGGGAGAAGGAGAGAGGGTTAGGGGTACCGACCGTCCGATGCATTGGAGGAGGAGCTGGCCATCGCCGGTTCGTCGGTGAAGTCTGGGCACGGGCAGCGACGGTCGGGGAAGAGGAGGGCGGTGGCAGCGACGGAGATCCGGTGACGGGGACGGCGATGGAGCTTCCCGCCGCTGACTGCGCGTCCCTCTCTAGATCGGTCTAGGGTTTGTCGGGTGGGGTTTGCGGCTCAGGCGAACCTCGTTAGTCGAGCCGCCGGCCCCCACCCTCTATTTATTGCGCAGCGCGACGGGGGCCCACCAGCCAATAGATGGGCTGGGCGCCCCCGATCAGGGCGCGGATCAAGGCCCCGATTAGCCGTTGGGCTAATCGGGAGACAGATCAATCTAACATTCTCCCCCTTGATCTCCTCTCATATCATACCTTTTCTTCTTTTCCGATTTCATCACAGATTAGTGCATAGAGCATGCTTCATCGTCACGGTCAATCGCCGATAGATTTAACAGCTACAATACACATCTCTGTTCTGAAACAGATTCTTTAATTTTGGGCCCTTTATAGTCCAGGAATCATAGGCTTTCCCTTAAACCCATGCCGGCTACATGTTCTCTGAACACGTTGGGTGGTAAGCCTTTTGTAAGCGGATCCGCTAACATCTTTGTGGTACTTATATGCTCAAGACTTATAATTTGATCCCGAACTTTATCTTTCACAACATAGTACTTTATGTCAATGTGTTTGGCAGCACCACTTGACTTATTGTTGTGGGCATACGTTACTACGGGTTCATTATCGCAGTACAACTTAAGTGGTCTATTGATGTCGTCAACCACTTTTAAACCGGGTATGAACTTATTTAGCCAGTTCACCTGCCCCGTAGCCTCATAACATGCTACAAACTCGGCATACATTGTGGACGATGTAGTGACGGTTTGCTTTGAGCTTTTCCACGATATAGCTCCTCCAGCGAGAGTGAACACATATCCGGATGTCGACTTTCTATCATCTCCCGCATAATCAGAATCTGTATACCCCACTATATGGAGTGAATCTGATCTTCTGTATGTCATCATGAGGTCTTTTGTTCCTTGCAAATAACGCAAGACTTTTTTTACCAATTTTCAATGTTCTATTCCAGGATTGCTCTGGAATCTGCCAAGTAACCCGATAACAAACGCTAAGTCACGGCGCGTACACACTTGAGCATACTGCAAGCTTCCGACAGCTGAAGCATATGGAACCGATTTCATTTGTTCGAGCTCGTACTGGTTCCTGGGGCATTGAAAATCCCCATATCTGTCGCCCTTGACTATAGGTGCAGGTGAAGGACTACATTTATGCATACCAAATTTCTTTAAGACTTTCTCTATGTATGCCTTTTGTGACAGTCCCAATGTCCCTTTGTTTCTATCCCGGTGAATTTCGATCCCTAGAACGAACGAAGCTTCACCAAGATCTTTCATATCAAAGTTTGAGGACAAAAACTTCTTTGTCTCCAGTAGCAGACTGACATCACTACTAGCTAGTAGGATATCATCCACATACAGGATTAGGAAGATAAACTTCCCATCTTTAAACTTTGCATAAACACAGTTGTCCTCTACATTCTCTTTAAACCCAAATTTTCTTATTGTACTATCAAACTTCAAGTACCACTGTCTTGAAACTTGCTTTAACCCATAAATCGATTTCTTTAGGTGGCATCCCATTCTTTCATTTCCTTCCACGACAAAACCTTTCGGTTGTGCCATGTAAATATTTTCCTCCAAATTCCCATTAAGAAATGTCGTCTTTACATCCATCTGATGTAACTCTAAATCATAATGTGCTACTAATGCCATTATGATTCTGAAAGAATCTTTACATGAGACTGGAGAAAAGGTCTCATTGTAATCAATCCCTTCTCTTTGCGTAAAGCTTTTTGCCACAAGTCGCGCTTTGTATCTTTCTACATTCCCTTAGGAGTCAAGCTTTGTCTTGTAGACCCATTTACAGCCTACTGTTTTGGCTCCTTTAGGAATAATTTCCAAGTCTCATACTTTATTAGCTTTCATGGACCCCATTTCCTCTTCCATGGCCTCAAGCCATTTTGAAGAATTTTCGCTTCTCATAGCTTCTTCAAATGAGGTGGGATCATCCTCCATTTGAAATTCCTCTGTATGATAAATCTGATAATCATCCGAAATAGCTGATCTTCTTACTCTTTGAGACCTCCTCGGGGCCTCCTCATTTGGTACATCTTCTGTTTGATGCTGTTGTTGCTCCCCCTGATATGTGGCAATGGGTTCTATAGGATCCTGAAGAACAGGTTCCTCATTCTCATTCATTGTTGCCACAGGAGGAACAATAACAGGTGCTGGCACCACAGTGTCTTGCACCGTCGGTGCAGCGACAGCAGGTAGTGTGAAGAATGGCTCTTGAATCATCGGAGTGGGCGCATACGCCCGCTTCTCTTCAAGGTCAATCTCTCGAGCTACCATGCTTCCCCCTCATCATTTCATCCTCTAAGAAGACAGCGTGTCTCGTTTCTATAAACTTTTTATATCTGTCTGGACAGTAGAAACGAAAACCTTTTGACTTTTCAGGGTAGCCAATGAAATGGCAACTTACTGTTTTGGGATCAAGCTTCCCAAGGTTTGGGTTAAATATTTTAGCCTCAGCAGGACTCCCCCACACACGTAAGTGGTTTAGTGAGGGAACTCTTCCTGTCCACAACTCGTACGGTGTTTTGGGCACCGACTTACTAGACACTCTGTTGAGAATATGAATGGCGGTTTTCAACGCCTCCATCCATAAACTCAATGGCAGTGTGGAATAGCTCATCATGCTTCGCACCATATCCATCAGGGTACGATTGCGTCTTTCAGCTACTCCATTTTGCTGAGGTTCGCCCGGTGTAGAATATTGGGCCACTATGCCATTTTCTTGTAAAAACCTTGCAAAAGGTCCAGAAACTTGTCCATATGGGGTATGTCGACCGTAGTACTCCCCCCACGATCAGATCGAACTATCTTAATCTTTAAATCGTGTTGGTTTTCAACTTCAGCCTTAAATATCTTGAATTTATCCAAGACTTCATTTCTTTATTTGATTGGATAAATATATCCATAACAGGAGTAATCATCCGTGAATGTTATGAACGAGTCATAACCATCCACACTTTTCATAGGAAAAGGACCACAAATGTCTGTGTGAATAATTTGTAGAACTTCTATACTTTTTTTGACGTCTTTCTTAATTTTCTTTACATATTTTCCTTTAATGCATTCTCTGCATTGTTCAAGTCTGAGAACTCTAATGGAGGAAGAATGTCATTCTTAACTAGTCTTTCTATTCTCCCCCTCGAAATATGGCCTAAACGACAGTGCCATAATTTCGACGACGCATCTAGATTTCTCTTTCGTTTCCTGTTTACATTTGTAGACGAGGATTCAATCACTTTCTCGCACGCGACGTTCCCATTATCGCATACGACATTCACATCATCACATAATGATAACAAATAAAGCTCATTTTGTAAGATGGCAAGACCAACATATTCTTTATTAAACATTATTTCACACTTGCCATTTCCAAAATGACAATCATAACCATCATTGTCCAAACATGAAACACTAATCAAATTCCTCTGTAAAGAGGGAACATAAAGAACATCTCTAAGTAAAAGAGTGAATCCATCAGCTGGCTCTAATGAAAGATCGCCAACGGCTTCAACTTCAGCTTGGACTCCATTTGCGACTTTAATGCATCTTTCTTTTCTTTGCGTATTCCTCGTCGAACGGAATCCCTGCAAATTATTGGCAACATGAACAGTTGCACATGAATCAATCCACCAAGTAGATTTTGAATATTGTACATACAGGGACTCATTTATGAACGTAATGATGTTCTCACCTTTCTTTGACATAATCATTTTCAAGAAATCGGGACAATCTTTCTTGTAATGTCCCTTTTTCTTGCAATGAAGGCACTGATCTTTCTCCACTGTAAAATTTTGTTGCTGAGGCTTTCCTGTCTTTGAGGAGGAATGATTAAAGTTCTTTTTCTTGTAGTCCTTCACATAGTTGATAGAACCACCATGTGAGGATTTAATTCTTTCCTCCTCTTGCACACACATAGCTATGCACTTTTCTAAATCCCATTTCTCGGGCTGCATGTTGTAGTTGACAACAAAGGTGTCAAACTCTTTCGGCAAGGAAGCAAAAATCAAATGAATAAAGAACTCATCCTTGAGAGCCAAATCCATTGGTTTAAGCTTGGATGCCAAGTTGCTTATCCTTAGTATGTGCTCTCTTATGCCACTGCCACCACCAAAGTACCTTTCTGTCACAAGCTGCTTAATCAGCTGTGTAGCATAAGTCTTTGAAGAGCCAGTAAATTGACTCTTTATTTTCTCAAGGTACTCTGTGACAGTGTCACACTCTGCGATTGAGCCCACAATTGCAGGCTCAATCGTGTTCTTTATCACAGCCAAACATTTCTTGTCGGCAGTGATCCACTTTTTATGATCAAGATCATATGACATTCTTATGGGAGCATAGTCCCTCTGTTTGGTCTGCCAAGCAGCATCAGCCTCATTTTCATCCCTCACCGGTGCCACAGGTTCTGTGGGACACGGTGTGGTGACTACCCAGTCCACCTCAGCCAAGATGAAGGCCAGGTCAATCTTTTTCTTCCATTCACCGTAGTTGTCTCCTTTGAGAACCGGGATATCTCTGATGTAGTCAATCAAAGAGTATCCTCCTGAAAACACAATTCATATACAGTGAGAACATTTAAATATAATAACAACAACTGCATGCCTTGGTTTCAACGTTGGTTAAAATTAAAACATACAGTTTTTTACACATTAAATCTACATCACCGTTGGGCAGAAATAGAAATAATGCATAAAATCATCAATTAAAATTATAATACTGTTAACAGCAAAATTATATGCCTTATTTCCAACGTTGGTCAAAATACGACATACAATTTTATCTATACATTAAATCTACATCACCGTTGGACAGAAATAGAAATAATGCATAAAATCATCAATTAAAATTATAATACTGTTATTATCAACTTTGGTCAGAAAATAACAATATCATAATTCACAACAATTCTCAAAAATTAAATTCTCCCGTTGGTTCGAATTTAATTGAAAGAGTAATTAACATTAACTTTTTGCAGCGGAAACATGAAATTATTCTAAAATAATTCATACTCAGAAGCATTATTACTGTACTCATCTAATCTCTGGAAAAATAACACGTTGGTGCAAAAATTTACAGAGATTTGATTCAAATTTCATTCAAATTCACTCAAAAAAGCTTTTGAAAATAAACAAAAAAACATTTTTCGGGTTTTACTGTTCAAACGGCCATTTTGGCCCATCCCGCGCGGCTCAGGCGGCCCGCTCAGCCAGCACCGCCTCGCGCTCCCCCGCGCCGCAGGCCACAACCTGGGCCTGGGCCGGGAAAGTCGCTGCGCGCCTGGGCCGAAAGCCAGCCCGGCTGTCTCGACGCGATCTCAGCCGTCCAACGCCATCTGACGGCTCGGCGGCGAACTCGGCGGAACAAAACCGCTCGCGGCGGACGCCCCCGTAACCCTAGCTCATTTCTCCTCCTCTCCCCCGCTCTCAGCGTCGCACCCGAGCGAAACGAAGCGGCAGCGGCGACCTCGTCCAGCCGCCGGAGAAGGAGGAGACCGGCGCCAACGCGGGCCCTCTCGCCGGCGTGCGCGCTCCCCTGAGAGAGAGCGCGCCACCGTCGAGCGGCTCCGTGTCGGCGCCCCTCAGCGCGCGCGCCCTAGCCCGCACGTTGGATCTTTTGAGCGCCGGCGAGCCCACGGCTCGGCCGGTCTTCTCGAACGCCAGCGACGATGGCCCGGCGACGACGGCCAGGTAAGTCCCAGCCGTTTCTTTTCTAGGGTTAGGGTTTGGGTGGATCGAGTCCTTCCCCTCTCTTTCTTTCTTTCTTTTTCCGCACGCCGGTCAACCGACGGCGGTCTCTTTCCCCATCTAGATCTACGCCTAGACTAGGCTCTGATACCATTGTTAGTCCCATTAGGATCTTCTAGGTCTAGATCAGTGGGGGGTCCTAGATCGGATTCGAGAGAGAAGGGGAGAAGGAGAGAGGATTAGGGTTAGGGGTACCGACCGTTCGATGCATTGGAGGAGGAGCTGGCCATCGCCGGTTCGTCGGTGAAGTCTGCGCACGGGCAGCGACGGTCGGGGAAGAGGAGGGCGGTGGCGGCGGCGGAGATCCGGTGACGGAGACGGCGATGGAGCTTCCCGCCGCTGACTGTGCGTCCCTCTCTAGATCGGTCTAGGGTTTGTCGGGTGGGGTTTGCGGCTCAGGCGAACCTCGTTAGTCGAGCCGTCGGCCCCCACCCTCTATTTATTGTGCAGCGCGACGGGGGCCCACCAGCCAATAGATGGGCTGGGCGCCCCCGATCAGGGTCCGGATCAAGGCCCCGATTAGCCGTTGGGCTAATCGGGAGAGAGATCAATCTAACAGAAGCAACCTCTAGGGTACGTGAGTGAACAGTTTCCTTATCATGTCTGCAAGCTGGATAAAATGTTGTATGGGCTTAAACAAGCACCTCACGCTCGGTATTCACGGTTGAGGTTGAAGCTGCAAGAGTTTGGTTTTGTTCCATCCTGATCAGACACATCTTTATTCATATATAACAAGGGAGACAAGGTTGTTTATATATTGATTTATGTGGATGATATAATTGTCACAAATTCATCTGATCAGGCCATCAGTGAGTTGGTTAGTAGCTTGCAAGCTGAGTTCACTTTTAAAGACCTTTGAGATCTTCGTTACTTCTTGGGCATTGAAGTAAATAAAGGAGAAGATGGCATTGTTCTCTCGCAGGGCAAGTATATTTTTGATTTGCTTGGACGGGTTGGCATGCAACATTGTAAACATGTAGCAACTCCTCTGTCATCAACTGAAAAGTTATCGAAAATAGGAGGAGAGGTCCTATCACAGACGGAGGTCACAAAATACCAAAGTATTGTGGGAGCATTGCAGTATGTGACCTTAACACAGCTAGATATATCATATGCCATCAACAAGGTATGCCAATTCTTGCAAACTCCAACTACGGTACACTGGACAATAGCCAAGAGAATTGTTCAATATCTAAAGCACACTTCTACGGTTGGGCTCAAAATTTGCAAGTCTGTATCAACACTTGTTAGTTCCTTTTGCTGATGAAGATTGGGCAGGCTGTCAAGATGACCGTCGATCAACTAGTAGCTTTGAATTATTTTTTTTTGTTCTAATCTTATCTCTTGGAGCTCAAGGAAACAAGCTGCTATATCAAGGCCAAGCACTAAGGCAGAGTACAAAACTTTGTCAAATGCTACCGCCGAAATAATCTGGGTTCAATCATTGTTGGGAGAGCTTGGAGTGTTTCTGACTAGGGCTCCATGCTTATGGTGTGATAATTTAGGTGCCACCTATCTCTCAGCAAATCCGATTTTTAATGACAGGACTAAACACATTAAAGTTATTTTTCATTTTGTGAGAGAAAGGTGGCGCAAAAGGCTTTGGAGATCAGATTCATTCCTTCACAAGATCAAGTTGCAGATGGACCAAACAAGCCACTATCGACGCAACAGATGATTAACCTTTGACACAATCTCAACTTGACATGATCAATTAAGATTGAGGGGGTGTGTTAAACGGATGACTCTATTTTAATCTGATCTACTAGATAGTTATTGTAGTACACATTAACTAGCCGATAGTATAGGAATAGGAAGATCTTTTCTATTGATAACTTTCTATTGTACATGGCTGATATGCCGATTCTTTCCTAGCTATTGTTGATTGTATATGTACGCTATCTGCAAGTGCGTAGCCAGCAGGTGGGCTTCAATAGGCTCGAGCCCATCCTTCGGCATCTGTAACACCCCATCTTCTCAGGTAGTCCTTGAATTCTGATTTTAACATCATATATGAGGTCACATTTTGTGAAAGAGAACGAGAAAGAGAGTTATATGTTAATTTGAGGTAATGATATTGTGAAATTTTATATGTCAATTTTCATTGCGAAATGACATCTCTGTATACTGAATTTGATCATTTGAGGATGAATAGATGAATGGGAGGAATATCTATACTAAGAAACAGTGAGTCGATTTGAGAGAATAAATTTGCTTCCTTTGTCTATCTAAATTCAGGATTAATTTTAGTCTAAAATTACGGTGATTGTGAACTTTACATGCATGATGCATAAATCAATTTGCTTGCGACAAACTAGCCATATTTAGGTTTGTTCCGGATAAAATTTTGCCATGCGCCTGCCACTGACAGCATATACGGACCGTGAGTTTGTGTGAGGTCAACAGTACCATACGTGTGTCAACATGGGTAACTTAGGAAGCTTTGACCTATGAGCCTCTCTTTTATTTTTATGGTGGCTTCGCCACTAGCCGTCTGGCATAACTTAAATAACATGAAGGTCTATAACTTGTTAAGGCATAGCTTCTTCAAAACCTCTTAATATTTTTACACATACCATTGATTTAGGCCAGTACTGCACGGCACGGCCCTCGTGGCAGCCTGGAATACACATGCATCCACTTGTTCCGCTGGACCGAGAGGAACCCTGGGCATTGGTACCCCACGATTATAGCGCCCGTGCACGGCTGTCATGTGAGTCGCCGTTCAGGTTCTCTCGGAAACGAGTGGTAATCGCCGGTAGGCGTGCTGTGCAGGGTAGAAAAACGACCGGGCGGCTGCAGCTGTGCCGGGCGCAAGCCGTGAGCGTGCCGCGCGGAGCCCCCGTGTGGTGGCGGTGCCGGTGCCGGTGCGGTCCCGCGCCGTACGTGCCGTGCCCGCGCGATGGTACCGGAACCACGGCGGAGGCAAGCGAGCAGCCATCGCGCGCGGGCGGTTAGGGACGCGCGACGCGATGCGGCGATGGCTAAAAGTAAGGCTTTTTATGGCGGCGCGGCCGCGGCCGCTGTCCTGGGTTCCGTTGCCTTTGCTGAGATCGCTCCGTTCTTTTCCGGACTTGTGGGCTTCGCTGAGATCGCTCGGCCCTGGGCAGGCGGCATGGGCTGCGATGGCCCTGCCTGCCGCTTGCGACTTGCGCTTGCTCCTAGTGCCTTCTCAGATGCAAAAGCAGAACGCCTTCTCAAGAAGCCAGGCATCTGTTAGACCATATATGGCTAGATCTATGATATTTTGATGATAAATAATTAACAATGATTAATTTGTAATGATGAATAATTGATAATTTAAAGAGAGAATCAATCGTATATAATTTTGGCTAGCAGATCTTAACTTAAAAAAAGTACCGTTCAAAAGCAAGTTAATATAGCAAAGTACAAAACTCAAAAAGCATAAGCAGAACTGACCCCCAGCCTAGCTACTCTGTGCGACTAGAGAGGCATTGATTCAATCAGTATTCAGGAGGAGAGAGGTTACCTTTTCTGAATCTTCAGTTTCCCAATTCTAACACTAGCCTTTCACTTTTATCTCTATAGTGCAGCAAAGTACACATTTCACCTTCTACATAACTTAGCCATAAGCTGTATTAATCAAGCTGGCATTTTCCCTATGACCTAGAGTGAAACATGCCACATTATCAGTTATCACTAGCCACTACATAGTGACAACTCACTCAGTAGCGACCTGATGAATGATCAGTGGTAGTTGGGGAGGAGGTAAAGGTGATGGATGGTGGCTTTGCTTCGTTGCAAGGTACCCCACCCTGACACCCTCCCAATCTTGTCATCGCTCCGCCACGTTACTGTTAGATCAAAGGGGAACTGTAGGTGTCTTTGGTTGCCTGAATCTCCTTTGTCCTGACTGGGTGGATCCGTATAATCTGATAAAGAGTCTGTTTGGTTGCCTGTATGAGTGGATGCAGCCTGCATGAGCGGATGCAAAAATACGCTCTCATCCTGGATGGGTGGATACGCTCAAAATGAGCTTCACTGGCCATCCTGGATGGGTTGATACAGTGTATCTTATGCGGTCCCACGTGTCAGCCTCTCAGGTTTGGTAGACTGCATCCGCTCATACAGGCAACCAAACAGCATCTCAGTTTTTTTGCATCCGCTCATGCAACCTCACCAAACATCCTCTTTTTCTGAAATACGATTCCACTCAGCCTGCATCCACTCAGTCAGGATATACAATACAATCTCATCCACGAATCAAACACACCCTATATTTTTCTCATCCCCCGGGCCTGAACGCCTGATCAGCTCGATCGTGATGGTGCTGCCACCTATGCATGCCTCGTAATTGTACCGGACTTGAATCGGTGAGAGCCGGCCCTAGCGCAGCTAAAGAAGCGGCCGCCTCATTGAGGGGATCCAAGCTATTGGTAGAGGCTCATGGGCCAGGATCTAGTTGTTTGCGAGTCCTATCATGTTCTTTTGTCGTACCATTTATAATTTTTTTTGTTACGATTTATTAATTTAATGAATAGTAATTATTAAAAAACTAAAAATCGATGAAAAGCAAAAAAAAAGAACGAGACTCATAACCACCATGAACAGCGGCGGGACGGTTCGACTTGGTTGATAGGATGATCAAATCTTGTGAAAACTATGTGTGTGTTTCATTAGCAATTCAGCATCATCACTGCGATGTTGTAGTTTAGCAACTAAAGATAAGTGTGCAGTACAATGCTACGTAGTTTTTGGCAGTTTTTGACATGTTTACAATCCATATTTATAAAAATAATCGTATATATATGAAAACGATAAAAATGACAATGACACTTCTGCTGCCCGGTCACCGAGCGACAGTGCGTTGCGCCTGACATGTACCCCATCAGAGCCCAGCCATCGGGCTTCCTGACACAATCACAGTAATTGTCTATTTTTCGAGAATTTTATGCATTACGAGTATTTGTGGGAGTACATATAACAGTACAAAAAACATATCGCACGGATATGATATGGCTCATTTATCTGAGCCACTGCTATCTCCTCGCCACGTCTGCCTCTCCATGTATGGCCTTGTCTTTCGTTGAGTATGAGCATGTCCCGTGGGGTACGTCAGCCGATCCAAAGCTTGTGTGTTGGTTCGGAAGAGGTATGAAGACCTTTCCATTTCTTGAGTGGCCGGCGGTGGTGTAATAGGCTGAAGTACACCAGACCATGTCTGGTAGTAAGTATCAAAGTGCTCCTGTGTCGACATGTTGAATTGGGTGTTGCCAGAGATAAAGTCATGAACAAAGAACTCTAGAAATCCCTGATGTGTGGAGGACCCTAGCCTTCACCATACGGTGTGGCAGCGATGCCGAAGGAGCTCTGCCCACCGAAGTCTCCACACCCTATGTATGGTGTGAACGATGAGCTCTGTCCTGTGTACGTTGCAAACCTTGATGCTGTCGTGCTGTGTACCGCTCCCTAGAAGCATCCAAAAGGTCTGTATCGTCGTCGGTGGACTCAATATCACTCCTACGTTGAATTGAAGTCTGCAAGATGAAAGATGTTAGTCACAATAAATATTCCGGATGTAGAATGTGAATCTTATACCTTGCGATGTGCAGTGAAAATGAACGATGAGGAGCGGTAGTCTATGTAAGGGGTGCGGAGGTCAAAAGTGATGAATCTCCACGACAAACCTGCGGTGGGAGAATACCATGATGTTAGCGAAACGTAAGGCATAATAGAAAAATAAAATGTAGATTTATACGTAAGTTACCTCCTCGTCGATATAGCCCACGGATGATTGACGGCTAGTACTACAACGCCTCTTGGTGGTGGGGCGGCAGACTGGGTGCCACCTGGTGGACAGGTGCAGGCTGGCAGGCATCCAACGATCGTCGGTGGGGTACGTGTTAGGTGCAGCATGCTACCGTCCGATATCCGCACAGCAGAAACGTCATTTTTACCATTTTCCCATATATACCATTATTTTTATAAATATGTATCAAAACAATCAAAAACTCCTGTTTCTGAACCGAAGGTTATGTACAGAGTTGTTGGCTAGCTTATACATATTTTCTGTACTGACCTGGTGCTTGCAGAACTGGACAAGCCAGAGCTGTTACGATCTGAAATCCGAATGATCCTAATCTAGCCAGAGTGGAACTGTAGGTGTACGGATGTTGGGAGCGGACGTGTCCAGATGCTTCAGTTCAGTGACCTGAGCCTGGGCTGGTGACTGAACTTGCTTCAGGATGGAGCATAAAATCGGTGTCAGTCTTGGTCAGTGTCTGTTCACTTCTCTCTTGCTACAATTTTTTTACTTTTCGTTGTGATTTATAATTTTTATATTATTTATGAAAAGGGTTATAGAGTAAAATAAATTTACATATAGTTTTTATCCATATAAATCAAATCACTACAGTGTATATTATAATTAACTAGTAGATATATCTTAAAAAGATATTTTATTTAAAAACTAATTACGGTAGAAAAGTCAAAAGTTACAAAAATCAGGCCAGAAGGCTACGTTTGGAAGCACCAAAAGGTGAGTAACGTGAGTTGATTTGAGAATTAGAAATTTTGGGGAAAGTATGTTGCCACACACCATACACGCCTTCTCTTTTATTTAGCAAGTTTGCATAAGAGCCCTTACAAGAGTATATAATCTCACATACACCTATTACACCAAGGTGCCTACATCTGTTTCTTCTGTTCTCTCTTTTCGTTGTTGTTCAAGTGATCGGTTGGCGCTTCAAATCACCTACACCATGTATGCCATTGCCAACCGATGGCTCTGGGAGGTGATCACTTGGGCTTTTTTTGTGGCTTATGATTGAAAAGCACTATAGCTGACTGAAAAAACATTATAGCTGATAGAGGCTTATTTAGCATAATTAAATTTAAAAAAAATTAAAAAAATATGTTAGCCCATTACGTATAATACAAACAAATACGGGAAAAAGAACCGGCAAAAAAGCTCAATAAAAAGTCAAAAATTCAAAAAAAACAAAATTTATGAATAGTGAAAAATAAACCGGAAACCAGAAGCTGAAACTTTTTTGATCACCACTCATTTACTCAAATGACTGCAACCTTAATCATGCATGGCAACTGGTGCAACGCAACTGGGAGCTAGCTGGCATGCTGGATGCGAGCTTCACACCATTAGTTGAGAAATCGATGGAAATGACATGCTATGATAATGAAAAGACATAATTTATATTAGGATAGGTGTGGATGCCATGCAAATCATACCAAAAATTGTCAAAATCCTAACATTTTAAAATAAACTAGAAAAAAGTCGGTTGCTTTACCTTTACCTTTAGTTAGTAGCCCCTTTTCTTTCTTTAATTATTGATCTGAGGAGTGCCATAGTCTTAATTGTTCTTGCATTAACCTTTTGACAGCCTATCACGTGAATTTTATCTCAAGATTTGAACTTACTAGAATATATTTCCCCGAGTGGACTAATGGAATAGTCTTTTGTGTAGTATCCTCGTAGAGTATGTGTCAGTAGGATTATGTATGCACAAGCTAAACTAAATAAAAAAGCGGGTCACAACTTGGCAAGGGCAATAAGAAAACATCCATTCCCTGCGATCATCTTTGCTGAGCATCTCCTAGTGTGATCTGGGCCGTTCTTTGTTAATGTTCAGTACCTAGATGTACTAGATAGATCATGGAAGTTGTTACTATTTTCTTGTGACACTGTTAAAACTTTTCACACACACTTCCAGAAACACACTGCAATTAGCTAAACAATTAGACAAATTAATGGTTCAACCTGGGAGAACAACCATCCCTCTCAGGACCGAAAAGGCGGCGAAGGGAAGTCTCTGGAGCTGGCGTTTGCACCAACCAATACAAGGACAGCCTCCCTCCCATGCATTTGCCTCTGTAGTTTGTACTTGTACCGTTGTACGTACAGTTGTACTGTACGTACCCTGCATATACTGATACATACGCATACGAACCTGATAGTACACAATCTTGGACTCTCGGTCTTACACCCCTACCACTCGCCACCTTCATTAATGCGCCATTAGGCCCTTTTTAAAAAAATGTTTAATTTTTAATAAAGTAATTTTTAAGATAAAATCTACTGATTGATTATATTATATACTACAGTAACTTTATTTATATCGTCAAAATCGTACACACATATTTTTTATAAAATTTTTCTATAAATAATTATTATTTATAAATTAGAAAAATCATCAGCAAAAAAGAAACATCAGCACCCCTCAGTGGCAGTGTGGCCAGTGAGCTGGAGGCTAGCTAGCTTAGCTTAGCTGCTCGCTGTTACCACCAATCACTCGAGAGTCTCACTAGCTCGCTCACATGATCCCCGCGGCTATATAACCATCGCTCGCCCACTCTCTCTCTCCCACTGCTCGAGACCACATCAAGCACCACCAAAATGGCTCTCCTCCCCCTGGTCCTCGCGCTCCTCATCGCATCCTGCGCCGCGCAGCAGCCGCCGCCGACGCCCAACGCGCCCCCGTCCAACTCCCCGCCTCCGGGCTCCACCACGCCTCCCGCGCCTACCACGCCCCCGGCGGGCAACCCGCCTCCCGCGCCCACCACGCCTCCTCCCGCGCCACCGGCCCCGACCACGCCACCTCCGGCACCACCGGCACCGACCACGCCGCCCCCGTCGCCGCCGGCGCAGCCTCCGCCTGCTCCCACCACGCCGCCCCCGTCGCCCCCCGCGCAGCCTCCGCCAGCTCCCGCCACCCCGCCCCCGTCGCCCCCGGCCACGCCGCCTCCCGCGCCGACCACCCCGCCCCCATCGCCGCCCAACGCGCCGCCTCCAGCCACGCCTCCTCCCCCGGCCACCCCGCCGCCGCCGTCCGCGGCGCCCACGCCTTCCCCGAGCGCCGCCCCGAAGGTCTCCCCCGCTGCGACGCCGTCGCTGTCTCCGACCAGCCCCAAGACGGCCGGCCCCGCGACGTCCCCTGCACCCTCGCTCTCGCCCACGGCCACGACGGCGCCCGAGAACGGGGCGACGAGCCCGCGCGCGGCCGGCGTCGCCGCGCTCGTGGCATTGGCGGGCGCGGGCCTCGCCGTCTTGCTTTGAGTAGTACATCACTCATCGTGTCGCTGCTGTTCCCTCCCGTCCCGTACCTGCAAATTGCTACTTTCTTTTCTCCTCGCCCCTTTTCTTTCATTTCGTCTTGTTTTTTTTTAATTTTTACCGGTGGTATGATCGATCGATTCTTGATGTACGATGCATTGGTTGTCCGTCGCATTTCATTAGATGGTCCGGGGTGGTTGTTTGTGTATATTTTTGGTGTATCATTTTCGGTGGCCTTCGAATAAAATCTCCATGCAGATTATTTACGGTGCTCTCTGTTCGCCGCTGATGTGGTGATGTACAAATGTATGTACTGTGTGCTGATTAAATCGCTCTTGACGATTTTACGGTGCTGAGATCCAAGAGTCAGGACGCATTTGAAACTCGCGAACAGTGCATCGTCTGTCCATGTGCGACTATAAAAAGCACGGACGCTTTAGATGGCGTATGAGATTTTTGCCTGCACCTAAGCTGCGAAAACGGGGGGAGGCCATGTGTTGCACTAGGACACAAAAGCTGACAGAAAGGAGTTTATTTTTTGATGAAATGATTTGGAACATTTTGTGAGAAAGAAAGGAGATAATGTTTAGTTGTTTAGTAGGCCCTCCCCCGCCCCCCTCCTTTTAAGCAAGCAGGCCCAGCAGCTGCACGCTGGGTCTAGGCTGCTGAATCGGTCTGGTATAGTACATGAAAAAATAACGCCGTTCTCAGTAAAACCTATGAGATTGATTTTTAATGCAATCTCCTTTTTAATACAACCCTCCCCCAAATGACTGACAATGAGGATACGGCAGCACGCCACGATCAAACGAAAGAATTATATATTGGCGATCCATCCATGGCATTGAAGACCATATGGTACAAGTTTGACTCAGAAACGGGGGGTTTCTCTCTCGTACTGTGATACGCTATGCTACGAATGTCCAAAACTCTACACTCGGTTCAGAGCATATTTTGTAATTTAAGTAAAATATTTTTGTTATGCCTTCAGAACTCCACGCACACTGTAATGTAAGCGAGAAAAGAAGAAGAACGAGGAAAAGACGTACGGTCATGATAGATGACATGCTAAAGCGGAGCATCCACGTGATCTGATTAGAAATGCCCTCACCAACCCCAATCAAACTCTCGTACCGATCGCGGAGCAAAGCGGCGACATGCATGTACTGCAGCTCATGATGCATGCCATTCCTCCGGAAGAAGGGGCTCGGAGGCAGCGGGGCAACATGCACGGTAGGTGGATGGAGGGGTCGGGGTCACGTTGTCGTCGCCGATAATTTTGGATTTGGCTATGCGAATAAACAAAACACTGATAAATTAATCCTAAAAGATTATATGATAAATTATTTTAGAAAAATGATAAATAAGATAGCCAAAAGCTAAAAAAACACAGCTGAAATGGAAAGGCAATGCATGATGATGGATGAATAATCGTGCGTGATCATCAGCAGGCTGATGGACCCCGATTGAGTCACCAGCACAGTGATCAAGATGCCAGCAACACATACTGTACTATCGATGGGAAATAAATTATCTGGGAAGGGTCTTGAAACCTTTCTCTTGACTCTTTCTTAATTTTTACCAAATAGCAGTCACGGATATCAAAGCAACTAATCTCTTTTCTTTAACACTCCTCCATAGACTGCATTGCACCCAAGCGCTAACGCCTGGACGAATACCCTGGCGCAGGGAGTTCAACCTCTCGGCCGTAGAGGCTTCCAGCGGAGCCGATGCCCCTCCTCTCATCCCACCCGCCGCCTGCCTCCACCCCTCCTCTCCCCCGAGCAGCTATCCACCACCCGTCGCCCCTCCTCTCCCCTGAGGAGCTGTTCGTCTCCGCCTCGTGCCGTTGCCCACCGCCGCCCCTCCTCTCCTCTCATCTTTCACCTATCTCCGGCCCTCCACGGCGCCATAACCACGATCAGTTCGACCACGGCACCAAAACTATGTCCAGTTCGACCACAACGCCACGACCATGGCCGCTTCGATCACGGCTAGGGTGAGAGGAAGGCCATAGGTGGGCAGTGGAGGCAGCCGACTACTCAGGGGAGAGGAGAGACGGAGGCGGGCGGTGGGTGGGAGGAGAGGAGGGCGAATGCAGCGGGCTACTAGGTTGTTTTGAGATCCGTGACTATCACTTGGCAAAAATCAAAGAGAAGCCTCAAGAGAAGGGTTTAAAGGTCCTCTATAGAATTTATTTCCGATGCGATGGGCCTTTGTCTCTAGGCCTTGTGCCCCTGTGCGTCGCTTAAAGTGGTGTTTATTTAGGTTTAAAAGCTATGTCTTATGATTTATTTTGTACTATATCGGTTAAAAATACATTGCATGTGCTAATAATTTTTCCAGCACAATTAAATTTTAAAAATAAAAAAATATACCATCATAGATAATAAAAAATATAAGAAAAAACAAAAAAATTTAAAAGCTCAAAAAACTATATCATTAAAAAAACGAAAGCTAGAAACTAGAAATCAAAAACTACCCTCCAATGAGCAGGGCTGACAACGTCGTCCAGGCGACCACGCACACCGTCGCTTAGGGGACACGCGATGCGTGGGATGTCAGAGCTCAGATGAGTATCCGTTACGCAAGGCATCCATTGGAAGTGTTTACAGAAGCTCACAGCAGAGGCCAGAGAGACAGATCCAACGTTTGGTGGCTTGGTGCCATTGTCACAGCTCTTCTTACCTTCCTACGCAGTAGTATGGGAGCTTGTGGTCGAGCAACGGAGCACTGTGGCCTCCTCTCGAACAGAGGTGTTTCTCTTCCCCTCAATCTGTAGCAACTAGGAGTCGTTTAATTTTATTTTATTTTTGCCCCCGAGAAAGGGCGGGAACTGAAAATACCAAGCCAACGACCACAGGAATCGCAGCTGGACGAATAAATTTCGGGAGCGCAAGTGAGGTGCGGGTTAATACCCGGAACACCGCCAACACGTGTGAGGCCTTGCCGGTGACCCAATGTACTCCACCATCACGTGAAACCCGCACTCGTAGCAGCGTACATTGCAATCCGTACATCGTGAGAACGCCGCGCGCCTCGGACATTCGTGTACAACGCAGGGGCAGGGCCAGGACTCGAAAACTACCTTTGCGTACGTAGAAAGGGAATGCAGCGTGGAGGATGCGAGGGGCTGCTTTAGCTATACGTCTTGCGAGCTCGTGCACGGTGTGTTGGTTACAGCCGTTGCGTGCGACGTGCGATCCACACGGCAAAAGTCAACGAGTTTCCAGGCTGTTTTTTTCTCGAAAATAAGTTGCAGTTTCCGCACTGGCAAGTGATGCGGTTTTGTCCTTGTTCTTATGGGTTCGAAATTAGAAACGGGCGATCGCTCGGCAGGGAATTTGGGGGGTGTTTGGCGATGCAAACTATGCTCAGGGGAGCAAAACGAGAGGAAATAAAAAGGGTTTCGGCTTCATGGCCCAAAACTGCGATGGTAGCATGGTGGGCTCCCTTGATCTCACTGTGCCAGCCGTAGATCTCGGCCTACTCTGGCGTCGGATCTCCACGCCGGCTCGCGGTAGGCGGTGGTGCGCTCGGGCCGCTCTTGCACCGGTCCGCCTGCCCTTTCCGGCCGTGCACCTCCCATCCTGCGGAATTATCCGACTGTAACACACCGTGGTTCAAATTTCGTTAATAGTCCAGTCCAAACGTCTACGGAGAGGGCACGCTCGTTTTATTTGGACTTTCGTTCTTGCTTTGTCAAAAAGATTAATCCATAAATACTATAATTTAAACCAGTAAGCATTATGTGCTAGTCAACCTCAATGTAAAGTGGTAATATAGCAGTAAAGGACGGGGTGTTCCATTTTTCCCTTTACCTCTCTGTACATGACCCGTGCCGTATGCTGCTACTGGGTGCAGGAGTTGATACTTCAATATCATTTGGAACACTCTGCAATCCAAAATTCGCTATTAGCGAGCCCACGGTCACGGCATACTGGAGAGTGGCGTAACGTGGTACGCGCTTATCGTCGGTTTTTTGACAGGCACAGCGGCTGCTCGGGGTCGCACACCAGAGGAGACGATTTTGCAAGCAAGCAGCACCAGCAACAAGAATATGACCCTGTTTATTTTGGCTTTTTATCTGACTTATAAGCAAAAAAAATCAAAGCCTAAACAAAGAGGTGATTTTTCATCCAGCTTATGAAAATCTTAAGCCATTTTAAGTCTAAAAGCCAAAAGCCATCGAAGATGTGTTTTTTTGGCTTTTGCGGAATAGAATATCCCTTTGTCACTCAAGTTCGCTAAAATTAACCATCAAATACCATTCATATATAACTCCAAATCCTTTCATTTTTTTCTCATTTTCCATCCTTCCCACTCCGTTCTTTTCCCTCACATCTCCCCCCCACGACGCTGGATGACGTCCTCCCTCTTCCCCACGCTCATCGCCACTGGCCTCCCTCTTCCCCACGTCCGACGCAGCCAGCCTCCCTCGTCCCAGCGCCCCATCTCCACCGGCCTCCATCTTCCATGTGCCCCGGAAGTTATGCATTCATGCATGATTAAAGATTAAAAAAAAGCCAGAAAGTCTAAGCCTAAACAAACAGAATCTATATCTAACTTGCTTAACAACTAAGTACTTATAAGCTAATTAATCGAAAAAGCTAGTTTTAAACTATAAATAAAAAAACATAAATCAAAGCAAACAGAACCTATGTATCAAAAGTTGTCGTACAAAACGAGTCTCGATCGAATTCGAATCAGATCTATGGAACACAGGCAACTGGGAAGCGGCCCCAGAAAAGGAAGAGTTTGCAGTGTGCAACTCAAATAACAATCAAACTCAATAGGCCGAGAATAGGAACAGCACTGCCTCTTGCCTAACCCATCAGGGCGAGGCCGACTAGGCCAACAGGCCCAGCCAGTAGGCCCATCACGAAACGGGCCTCGTTGCCACTGGCCCGTTGGTGCTGTCCGTCGATGTAGTAATTGTGGACGGCGTTGGAGTCGTCGTAGCCGGCGTCGACGTCGAGGGCGTGATCTCCGATGGCGTCGCCGAAGGCGTGGTTGGGGTAGAGGCAGGTGCCTCCGGCGGGGACGCTGGGGTGGTGGTGGCTGCCGCGGGGGAGACCGCGACGGCGAGCTTCATGCCGCTGGCGCAGTGGCCGCTGGTGCCGCAGATGATAGCGGGTGCCGGGCTTGGTGAGTGTGATCTTGGTGTTCTGGTCACTGTACGACTGGATCGAGTTGCTGGCCGAGCACGCGCTGTAGTCCGCCGAGCTCACCTCCACCACCGTGTGCATCATGCTGTATTGGAACACTGCAAGCCACGGCATACGCACGTATACATGTGCACACAATTAAGAACCCATTTGATCAGCCTCAGCACGAAAATGATACAATGCAAAGCCAAAGCCAAGTTATGGTTAGCCACAATGAGTCAGCGACACTGACACAGCGAGACCTGGACCATTTTGCTAAACTGTGTCAACCAACATTACTTAAAAATAGACTTATATTAGATGTATCATCACAGACGGTTCACCAAAACTATCAGTGTTAAGTACACCAAAACTATCAGTGTTAAATACAATCACAGACGGTTTAGATTTAGAGACCGTCTGTGTTGTTGCCAGCGCTAAAAACAGTCTGTGAAGAAATAATATCACAGACAGTTCTTAGTAAGCACCGTCTGTGAAGTATCACAAATAATTCTTACCAGGAACCATCTGTGATACTTCACAGATGGTTTGTACTATAAATCATCTATGATATGTTTCCCACCTTGCAATCCCCAAAATTTTATAATCTCCCACCTGAGTTCGAGTAGAATTCTATTCTGGGACACTTTTAGTAAAATGGGCATAACTTTTGTATACGGTGCCTGTTTTCAAAATTATTGTACTCGTTGGAAATTTAATGACGAGCCCGATCCAAAAAAAATGATCAGCATGCACCCATCGCCCTCTAAGACCCCCCAAATTGGCATATAAAATTTTACTATTTTATCTTTTGAAACTAACTGTTTATATTGCACCGATATATTGTCTTTGTGATATACCGGTTTGTCATTATTACCGACGATTTTTAATAAGAACCGTCTGTGATATCTCTTGTTTTTATAGATTATTTTTATTAAGAACCGTCTGTGATGTCTCTATCATAAATGGTTTGTAATCTGAACCGTCTATGATAATTATATATGTAATTTCTATCTTGCCCCGCCACATCTCCGATCCGCGGCATCCCCCCAGGATCCCGATCTCACTCGTCCATTCTCTTCGCATCGAACGGTAGGCACGGGTCTCCTCTCTACCTCTCGCCCCCTTATTAATCTCCCTCTCCCTACTCCAACTCATTTGTGCACGGCAAGGGTGGAAAGGGGTTTGGCAAGGGTAATTGAAATTTCGCTTGAAGCAAGATAGAAAGAAAGAAGGCAATGACAGATCTACACTATTCCAAGTCGTCGACATCGGCAGGGGACTTCTGCTTGTTACATCCTAATAGTATGGCATTATGTTGATTTTGGCATAGAAGCTGAAAATTTTGTTCGTTGTCCTTTTGTTTTTGCTACTTGAAATTTTTCCCGCATCACTTGTTTTAGATTTGTAATTTAACGAAGGATGTGTAAGTCTAGCTTGCATTAACCTGAAGTTTCTTATAGTGTAAACATCTTTATGAATTTGTAACCATGAAGTTTATATTTGTAAAATTGTAAGTGTCCTATTGCGTATGCAGTGCTATATGTAATTTAGATATGGAATTCAAATATGTCGTTTCGCTTACAGAGAGCATGACTAGCATTTTCTGATAATATAATCACGACAGATGTGATATACATAATAGAGAGCTAACGTTTCCTAATGCTAGTCATGCCCTCTATAAAATTTTTAGGTATGCTAACTAGTTTTTATGTATAGAAAGAACTATTACAGATGGTTCTTATTCTGAACCGTTTATGATATGTCTTCATCACAGGCGGTTTGTAGTTAGATCTGTCTGTGATAGTATACTTTCACAGATGGTTCTAGTTTCGAACCGTCTGTGATAGTATATACTTTCATAGACGATTCTAATTCTAAAACGTTTGTGATATGGTTTTCACAGGCGATTCAAAACCTGTCCGTGATAACCCTTATTATCATAGATCTATTGATTCAGATGGTTTAAGGAACCACCTATGATAAAATTTTATATAGAAGCATGACATATGCAACTACGCACAACAGTTACATCATAAAGAACCACAGTCCATAATACTAGTACTACTGTGTTGTACTTACCGAGCTTGTCACCAACGTTGAAGGTTTTGTCATTAGCCCAGGTACTGTAGTCCACGCCGCTGGCCCAGCCGGACGAGTCACCGACGTTGTAGTCTACGGCGTACGACGGCGCGACGGCGGCGAGGAGCATCAGACCTGCAGCTATAAGTCCATGTACAGCCATGATGACAAGTTAAGGAACACGGACTCGTTAGCTGAGTACTGCAGGATTTTAGGGGGCTTGGCTGTGGAAAGGCAGTGTAATGACTGCAAATGATGACCAGTGGTTATATAGGGTGAGTGAAGCGGTTCAGGTACTAACTAGAGCGCTTTGGTTTGTTCCGGTGCAGTTGGGTTAGTTTGTGCTCGTCACCAACTCTCCTCCTTTGGCGTCCCCTGCTTCCTTGAACAAGCTCTAGTCCCATAGATTTAATTGGTGTCAATGGCGTTTAGTTGTTTACAACAAATGGTTAGTGCTACTAGTCACTACTTACTAGCAATAGCAGTCCAATACGTTAGCGCACAAAACAACAACTGCAAGTTATCAGAGTCATCGTTCCTTTTTTTATTTATTTTAGTAGAACCATCCAAACATAAAGACCACGAATAATGTGCTAACAAGTTACTCCATGATCCTCTTTATAGCAACTTGGTATAATTCCTCAGAAACCATTAGGACTGACAATTCTCATCACCACAAGATCCTTGCAATTTACGTATCAATGCAAAATTGAGTACACAAGCAATGATTGGTCGAGGTTTTCCAGCAAATTTGCATTGTCTGAGATAAATAGGTTCACTACAATAGCAGAAAGAGCCAGGAAAGGTACAGCTAAAAGATGTAGGCGGCAAATGTTGCTTGAACCGTTGAACAAACCAATTAATTTCATTCGTGCATGTACTTTTGCCTGGACTTAAATGATTTAGCCCATCATCAATTGATTAGCTTTTCCTTATCAAGCAGGTTAGCAGGTGAGCTAGTAGACATCATTGGGTCATAAGCCCATAACTTCCTGTGCCAGTGTACATTACAGCTCAGTATTGATCATGATTTGAGGTCCCGTGTACGGGCGGACGCAATTTTGCCAGACGTTATCTTTACATATATATTTTGGCTTCACAGCGAAGGTATAGCATTACATAATCAGCTCTCCGAGTTTTCCTTTCTGACTGACGAACTCTGAATTATAATGTCCAGTTACGTTACGCGTTTGTTATCCCATCATCTGTGTATTTTAATTTACGGTCAGAACGAAAATTTCCGTGTTACCAGGTATCTTTCTGATTGACTGATCGTTACGTCTCAAAACATACATCCATTTTCTAGCGATGTGCGATGAACAAGCAAAATTGTGACGACTCTTGTGGCGATGTGGCTCAACAATTTCCTGGTCAAACTCTGTAGTTTAATAAGGGCAGGGAGAATTGGATACGCGTTGGAATTTAACGGGTGGTTGATTTTGTGAGCTCGCATTCCATGGCTGCTGGCCGAAAGAACATATTTAAGTTGTCGCACATTCCATGATGAGTGCCCCTGGGACGAAGCATGCAAATTTGGTCGACGTTCCAAACTGGGAAGATGGATACAGAACCAGGCAAATGCAGATATTTTCGCGGACATATAACATGTTTGCTCATGGAACAAATAGGTAGGTTACACATATCATTATGTTTCTCGATCGACAAGCACGACTTCTAGTCATACACAAACACGTTATTTCACGATCGGCATGCGTCAACTCACATATTATATTTGCCACTAACATCTCCTGCTTCTTGCATGGTTTACTTCGGAACAGTCGCCGTGACAAGGAACCCATCACCATCAGGCATCACGACGACGAGCCCTTCGTCCCCGCCCGTCACGATGCTGCACGACACGTGCACGGGCTTGCTGTCCCTGAGCACCAGCTCCTCCAGTCCCAGCTCGCTCCACTGCGCGGCCTCCAGCGTGTGGCGGCCGCCACCGCCAGGCCCCGCTGTACACGTCTCGATGCTCGTCCCTCCAAGGCCATCTTTCCCGGGGGCGGCGACGATGAACGAGAACCGCGGCACCCTGTCCGCGTCGAGCTCCTCGGTCGCCCGGTCCATGCAGGCCCTGGCGAGCGCGCTGTGGTCAGGCGCGCCGGCGGCTGTGCGGGTTCTGAAGAGCACGGTCTCAGTGCCGCCGCCGTCGGCGGCGAAGGAGTCGAGGGGAACGGACCTAGTGCGCTTGCAGCTGGCGTCCGGCCGCTGGAGGTAGCCCATGTACTGTATCATGGGGTGGGCGGCGAGCTTGTTCTGCGCCTTCATCTGGGCGTGCGTGCTGGCCCACGACAGGAGGAACCTTGCCAGCGACAGCGGGTCGGACAGCAGCATGGTACAGCTGACGCCGACGGCGTATCCCCCGTCGCCCAGGAATCGCGTCAGCTACATGGCAGATCAACGACCGTCAAATTCGTACACTGCAGCTCACTTATTAGCACAGGAATTACACTATACTGCATTGATTTTCCATTTTGGCATGCCAGGCTGTGACGTTTGGCCATTGATTGGGGCGATACTGTGCGTGCGGTCTGCACATGGTGTCACAGGCGATTCTGTTGCTAGTCCTAGAGCTTGGAGTTAGGCCGAGCCGTACCAGCATGAGCTGAACTCATTGTGTTTTGGGCCGCTTTGTGCCATGCTGACTTGGCTCAGTCATCTCGGCGAGGAGGAGGAGGAAAGCAAGAAGCAGTGGCCTCATGGCATGATGCTGACGTCACCGAGATCTAGTAGTCCACTACTCTCTCTATCTACTCTGCAATGGCTTGTGGGGTGGGAATCCATGAGATGATGGATAGCGACGGGAGGGTGGCGGGAGGCCGAGGCGACCGCAGGCGCAAGTATGCCGGTTGTGCCCCCGTGCTGGCCATGCTCGTCGGGCCTGACCGGTCTAAGCACGGTACAATATGCTGTGCCATACCATGCTACCGACGGGCCGACCGGTAAATTTTGCGCTCTTTTTTAAAGACTCTGCTAGATCGCTTTATTACGAAACAAACTCCAGACATCTTGTGCAACAGCTAGCCGCCGGTCAACTCTATGAAGCGGCGAAGTGCAAGCTTGCTTTCCCCCCAAAAAAGACAAACTATGCAACCGCATCCAACGACGTAAGCGACAAGCCCTTTCCAGCAAGTAGCATCGAGCTACAGGGCAGTCTGGTTCAGTTTGGCTCCCCAGCCCCGCAATCTGCATGCGCACACACACATGTAACTTGAGAAATTTACGTGGCGTTTGGTGAAAATTTCGTGTACTGTTTCGTGTAATGTTCCTCTGAAATTTACGTGGAATTCATGCATTCTAAAAGGTCCTTAGCTTTTTGCGTGAAACTGTTTTCTTTACGGTAGTCTTTCAGAAACTATTGAAAAGAGGATTCAGCCTCACGGTTCAGAAGGGGATTAATCTTTCCTGAGAAGTTGCTCCAAAAGTTTAAGCCCCCAAACATGACAGAAAACAACTCGTTCAAACCCTGGAGTTTGATCGCTAGAGCCTAGAGGTGAACGTGTTTGGCAGTCAGTCAGGCGATCGACCCAAATAAAGAACAGACATATAAATGGACTTGACTGATTGGCCCTAAGTTGAAACTGTCAGCAAAACGGCTATGGACGTATTCGACGATTTAACAGTCCACAGAAGAAAAAAAATACAGTATCATGCGATCGGTGGACGTTTGCCGCCACCGATGGCATGATGCGCGCGCATACCTGCATGAAGAGGGGCGGGCACATGTCGGGATCCTCCGCGTTCACGTCGGTCCATGGCGCCAGCGCGGCCTCCTTCCGCGCCCGGTCCTTGGACCCCAGGAACTCGTCCACGGTGGCCTCCACCGTCGCCTGCACGAACCTCACGCCGGTGTCGTTCAGCTTCACCTCCCACGACCCGTCGGCGCGGCGCCGGAGCCGGCCGGCCATCTCCGGGTGGTCGGCCAGCGCCTCGCTCAGCGACTCCTTCACCCACACACCTTCCTCCCACGGCGATCCGTCGGCGCGGTAGTAGAGCACCGCGCGGACGCGCCGCTGCACCGCGGACGCGGGGAGCGGGGGCGCCGCCACGGCGATGAGGCGCGTCCGCCCGGGCTCCACCACGCGCGTCGGCACGGCCGTCTGCAGGGCCTCGATGTGGACGTGCGCTGGCGTGGTTGCCATTTTCTGTTGCTCGATGGCGCGCGCCTTGCCGGTCGTGGCCTGTTTCGCGGCTCGCCTCACCAAGACAACTGCGCGATTTTGCGGTGGTGCCTTATTTATAGCACGCGCTTGTTTGGTTGCTTGCTTAGTTGTACAATGAAGTTGTGTTTATGGGGGATTCGTGGTGCTGTTGTGTACATGTGTGGGTACTTTTTTTTACTATGACTCATAGCTTATAGCTATGATTAATAGTTTTTTAGTACGAGCATTTATTTATATAAACGTATCGAATACTGATAAACCATTTTGAAAAAAACTATTAACGTACCAAGTGCCGAAAAACCGTTTTGAAAAAACTATCTCACTATTTCAAAAAAGCTGTCCTGAAACCATCCGTTTGTGTGTTAGGAAGAAGCTAAAAACCCTGAAAAGAGGCTGTGACAATTGGATAATGGGTAGGTTTTTTTAGATTGTGGTTTTAGCTTTTGGCTTTTGAATTTTGACTGTTCGCGAGAGACAATATATAGAAAGAAATAATTTCATATGATTTTAACTACTATGACTAAACTCGATACAATGTCTACTATAATCTATCTATAGATCTCACTTTAAAAAATATATCATATAAAATTTAGTTACTGTAGTAGAAAATAATAAACCAAAATCCAAACAAAAAAAACCAAGCCACTATCGTGAGAAGGTCACTACCAAATCCCAATAGCTGGTTATTACTATAGTTTACCGCAGGCGAGGGAGGGTGTGTCAGATGCAAGCGCTTCAATATATTGTTACTAAAGGACCTCATGATAAATTTATTATGGCATAAATCCCTCGTCCCAGGCCCGCAAAACGGGTTTCCTAGTAGCAAGCTTCCCTCCAATAGTCCATAGCTTCGTGTCTCCAATAGTCCATAGCTTCGTGTCATTGTGTCTTGGTCTGAGTGCAAGCTTGTTAATCATGCAAGTTCTCTTTCCTCCCACACACTCTTTCACATTACCCAAATTCTGACGTGTCAAGCTTTTATTAACAAGTGAAAAGCACTATTGAGAGTGTCTGTGCTAGCTACAAGGGAATCCATGTCAGCATAGTCCTATGTGGAGGGGAGAGAAAAGGAGAGAGAGAGCCAAGCCGACTCCCATGCAAGAGTCAGGCTATAGCACAGGAAAAGATGCATTATCCATACATGTACCTATAGAACTAATTGCTATACCCATGCATGTATTAAATTATCAATACCCATATATGTATTAAATGATTGAGAGCTCTTGTGGAGACAACTTATAGCCAGTTTATTGTATAAGTTGACTGCATCATTATCTTTTGATGACATGAAAATATATTGGAGGTAGCAGCTATCTGTACTATTAAACTTGCTTCTTTTTCTTTTTTGAGATTACTAAGGACACTCCCAACAGTTTGATACTAAATCTGAGGGTGATTAGGTGGAATTTTAAAATCAACCATCCCAATGATTTTATATGGAATCTTGATATATAGGGCATCAGTTGTTGCATGGATATGTCACAAATTGAAACTATATGGTCCCATAAATTTGGTAATAAGCTCCCTAATGCATAACGGCTTGACACTAAAATCTTGGTTTCTTAAAAAAGGCTAGATATTTACATGAGTATCAAACTTGTTCTCTCTCTTCCACTCACCAAAAAGTTGACAAGTCATGGGCTAAGTATCAAACAAATTTACTTGTTAGGAGTGCCATAGCAAGTACCGTAGATCTAAGTGGTGATTGCGGAACTTGAGTGACAGAAACGGGTAGAATATTTAATTGGTGAAGGGCAGGTCTCTGTCCTGGTGAGAAAATAGGTGTCCGTATTCTATAAGGCTTTAGAGTCTCGGTAAAATTTGTAACTTGTTTATTAAATATATGTGTGTGCGTGTGTAATATGAGAAAGGTATTTGTCCTCTATATACTCTTCAAAAAAAAAATATTTCATTGGTATTTTGTGACTAACAGCAAGCAAGCATCCGAAAAAGAAGGGGAGGAAAGCTATCTTCAATAAAAGATAAGATAGACCATCAACCAGTACTATCATGACAGATAACTGTCTCCATTACTCGGAAGGTGTGGGCCGTTGGGAGTTGTATTTTCCTATGACACGTATAATAATATATAATAATATAGACAACAATCATCTGTAATATCTTTATATAATGTATATACAAAACTAAACGTAAGTCATATAATAGATTATCTATATAGTCGTTTATAATGGTCTTGTATAATGCTTCTTCCTGACAATCTCTCTGTCAAATGCACTCCGTACGCACCTCATGAGCTCAGGAAGACCTATCTCCTTCAGCACTGGAGACTGGATTACGGTCTGTTCATAATTTTGAAGATTTGCACCATACAACCCTTCCCGTATGACACCCTCTCCGTAGAACACAAACAAATGTTCCATATTTGACATCAAGTACCACTACCAATGCAGATGAAATACTCTTATTTTAGACGATGCTAAATACAATTAAGCATAATACAAAATTATCATGCACATGTGCATAACCGAGCTACCAATTATGCCTATGGCTATGTGCTAATAATACACATACACACATATGCATGCACGTAGTGCAAAATTCTACAATCTTAAAGTAATCTCCTACATTATTTACAATGGCACCACAATAATATATAGATGTGTGTGTATACGTACATACATATTTCCTAATTTACAAAGGCAACGACAACAGTACAAATAATAGTGCGTATTTCTATAACTATTTATAAAGAATCGTCATTATCATCGCTAATACATCATTAATTTCGTTAATTACAAAATATCGTACGCACAAATTAAATACATACATTAGCTAAATATGGTTACCAAACACATTTTATACAACTAAACCACTATTATGCTAATGAAATGTTAATAACATATTAAGCGTATTGCTCGTACGAGAATGAAACATACCTCTTTTTGAAGGTGTTCACCAGATCTACACTAATTCTAACTGCGGAATCTCCTAAATCACAGCAAAAACATATCAAAAAAAACTAATTTAAACTCCTTTCTATTATCTCTTTCTTTATTCTACCTAGGCTCTCTCTCGCTTGGCAGGGAAGAAACTCAACTATGCGGTTTTGAATGAGAGCTAGAGAGGGACGCAAGCCATTTTATGCCTACAGGGAGATGTTGGCGTCGACAATGCCACATGGGTGCACGTGGACACAGCGAGCAGCGTCAAGCCCTACCGAAGGCCATGGGAATCACTGCTGAGCACGTCGCATCGTGTCCGGCTTGACGGCCTCCTACCGAGCTAAGGGAGCTCAGCAGCTCTGTGGGACCCGTCGGCACCTGCGCCTGCCGCGCTTGCCGCCCCTACCACTGTCCCAAGCTTTGGTGGTGCGGTAGGTGATAAGTGTTGCTTACCGAACTTGAGGACAGGGCTATTTTTATAAAAAAAACGGGTGTTCAGAGACCAAATTTGAAAAAAAATTATTCTAAAGTGCTAAATGTGTAACAATTCTAAAGTAGGTCACACACAATATGGTGTCTATTAGTGTTTACATCTACCATACTCTATAATACACCAAAATTTTCTTTACTAAATCCACCCCCCTCAACCACCCCTACAGTCATGTCTAATCTAAGTCCACCCAGATTTGTGTACCAAAGTAATCCAACTTCATACAAATGAATGGTCTGGATCTCTCCTCAAGCCTTCTTCTCTTACTCATTGAAGATCCTAATGCCAAAATCATCCGGATCATGCACATCATTGCAGTCCATCCGTTCTCCCGCACCTGCCGACAAGTGGGCCGCTCCGCCTCTTCCCTTGCATCCTCCTCCGCTCCTCCGTTTGATTCCGCAGACCTCGATCTGCCCTGCCCTCGGTTCCTCCGCAGACCTCGCTCCACCCCCGCGCTGCCGCCGCCACCTCCCGCTCCTCCGCTCCGCCCCCGCGCTACCGCCGCCGCCTCCCGCTCCTCCGCTACGCCTCCTCCTCCCCACCCTACGCTGCCGCCGCCGCCGATGCCTCCTCCTCCCCACCCCGCGCTGCCGCCGCCGCCTCCCGCTCCGCCGACGTCTCTTCCTCCCCACCCCGCGATGCCCCCGCCGCCTCCCGCTTCTCCGCTCCGCCGACGCCTCCCCCTCCCCACCCCGCGCTGCCCTACCCCAGCCGCTGTCGATGCTCCTTGCATCCGCGCCTCCGCTCCTCCCTCCTCCCCTCGCATCCGCATCGCCGCTCGTGAAAAGGAAGAAACGAACACAAAGGGTTCGGTCAGTGCTCGCTCAAACCCAATAGCCTCCCCCACTCCAAGAGCGGTGGCCTCCCCACACCACTCCACAGCGACGCGCGCGAAACCCTAGCGTAATCCGGAAGCGGGCGGCGATGTCGAACCCCTACTACGCATACGGCCGCGGAGGTGCAGGAGAATACAAACACAGGGAAGGAAACGACACAACTCCCCTTCTACCTGTTGAGAGAGGCACAAGAAGGCTACATATTGATTTGGGGATTTTCTCTTTCTTTCTTGTGAACATCAATTTTAGAGATCTTTTAACAGTTTATTGTGTAGTGTTTGCAATTGCGAACCTGTTCTGGCTAATGGTGTAGTTCGATCTGGAAGACTGGAAACCACTTTTTTCTTGATAAAATAGGAATTATTTGGTAAGTTAGTGGGACTATGATTTGGTTCAAATATGTTCTCGAAGGTGGCCGCATTCTGCATTCCAGGTAATTCTAGGTTCTGAACTTGTCATCTAAAAAAAGTTTCTGAAATTCTCAAAGTAACCCAACGAATTTTGTATGACCTGAATGCTTTTGTGTGATTCCATATGCAGGGGTGTTGTCAGCAGATGAGGAAAAGCTCTGAATCAGGTCTGTTTTAACTAGCATATGCCCTGTATCATGCCTTCGCTTCTTGAGAATCTTGTACTGTTTTTACGCATTGATAAGAACTTTCGCATGAATCTTTAGTACGTAACAATGTAAGTTAAAGAATTTGTAATGGATAGTGTTATGCGAATGATATTATCAGGCTAACACATTGCAGCTTTTTTATAAGCTCAACTCTGTATCTGTTGTGCATATTTTGTCAATGTATAATCTATGCACGTAATTCAGTCAATAATCATGAGAAAGTGCTAATTATGTTTCATTGTTCTTTTAGAGTTCCTTTGCAAAAACACACACACACAAATCCTTTCTGCAGATTTCCAGGTTTAATAAGAAATTATTACAATGTGAACTTGCTGAAAATGAAAATAACATGATGTTTGTGATGACATATGTATATTTCCGTAGGCATCACTTAGTTCAATCCAAAATTTTTCCAGATACTAGATAGTTCATGATGTTAGTTGATATATAGCCTATTCTTCATTGGTATGTTAGCTCTGCTTCTTATTAATCTATTGTTGCCAGAAGTTTTTTTTTATTGCTAGCTTCTTTCACATATCCTATGTGATTTGCTTCCGCTTCCATAAATTTTGTGCTAACTGTATATGTTATATTGTATAGTAGGTTGGTGAAGATGCTGATTTGACAAAAGGAACGGTTCATCAAATCAGCAGCAGTGGACGACGTGCTTCCATTAGATCAAGAAGTTATCTCCATGTATATATGGTGTTCCTGTCGTAATTGTACATCCCAACAAAAAATTTTGATTGTCATGCACGTTGTGAAATTATCCCTCAGAAATGAATAAAGTATGTGATTTGTTTGATATATTTGTCTATGAAGTTTTTAATTTCCAATGCTAAATGAATAGTGATGATATCTGATATTCCACAAAAAACAATCACACACATTTGCACCACAACAACCATCATGACTTTCCTGTATTTCTTGAAAAATAAAAGACTAACCTAAGATACAAAGGGGTTCAGTTGTACATAAAAGCTGAAAGTTTGGATCTTACAAAATTTACAGATTCAAATGAGGATTGAACAAACCTTCTAATGATTTTCTGATATAAGGTGTTATTGCTATCACATAAGTGAATTTATTGATTTTCTTGTCATATTAGCGAATTTGTGCTTGAGCCTTCGATGACCAGACATGTCTTGTTTTCTTATGTTGTAGTGTGATGTAGAATGTGAAACAGTTTTGCCTATATTTTTGGTACAAAACAAAATGCAAGTATATATTTAAAGTGTTTAGAGATAGCTCCCGTCATATTCTGTAGATGCGCTTATGCAAGTCTATTTTTGAGGTGTTAAGAGATCTCCCATTATGTTCTGTAGATGCACTTAGTTCTCTCCATGCTCCTGTGACGAAACATACAGTTTAAATTAGTGCCAAAGTGAAAGGGGTGCTCGGACTGTTTGATATATTTTGTCTTTGTTACCCCTGTTAAGGTGTGGCAGGAGTTGCCGTCTCCGGTGGGCAAACCACCTGAGGCCCAAAAGAAGAGGGCTTTCACGAAGGAGGAGGAGAACCTGATCATTAAGCTCCATTATGATATGGGGAATAAGTGGGCTCGGATGGCTGCTTATGTAAGTTCAGTTTCCACTTCATATTTTGCATTCTGCACTGTCAAAATATCATTCTCAATTTCCATGCTTCTCATGAATTAGAGGTCAATTTTTAAGTGTGTCTACCATTAATCTGTATTTATGTACTTTTGTGCATACATTATCTAATGTTGCATCTGATCTCACAGTATCCTTAAAGACCATGCTCAGAAAAAAAATCCTTTGATCGTCTCATACATGGACTTGTTTTTGCAAGTGTCTGGTTTATGTTGTTAGGAATTTCCTTCTTGAGGAATATGTGATAATTCTGATTGTGAGAACTACAGTATTAGTTTCAGTCACTAGAACTTCATTTTCGTTATGGTTGCCATGTTACTTTTGAAAGTTTGTCTAATGTATAAAACTTGATCATTTTCTTGGTGCAACCTATTAACTCCTCAGCTTCTCCTTCGGTTTAACTCCAGATCCTCTCCCTTTATCTCTTTACTCATTTTTGCATGTTGCTATATGAACCGTGATTGGTAAAATGTTGAGATTGTGTAATGTGGGTGTGATGGTGGATTATGGACTTTTGCACTGTGATGAATGCTGGTGCACTGAGATGATATTGTCCCCTTTCTGTTATTGTGATATATGCTCATGTGATTTTTGCTATGTTATTCAGCTGTTGCCCTCCCCGCCTCCATTTGTCCAGTAGCTAAACTGAACAAGACATGGTCTTTTGTAAGTGATGCAGGGAGTATCTATTCATTTTATCCAATTTCCACTTTTCCAGTGGTTGCAGCATTCTTGAAATGAATAAATAATACAAAGTGGCAGTACAATATTCAGTTATTTTGCAAACTGTAGAAAATCTGCAAAATGCAGTGCTTAGCAACTTATAAATATTCTGAGCTGTGTTCTGCTCTTCTTTTCTACGAGAATTTGAGTGTTGTCGTTCTATTGAGTATTCACCTTGTTTTTGGCGGCTGGTGTTGGGATTTGCACGGTCACGGATGTGGAGGTCAATGCCAAGGGATTCATCTGCGCTTGCATGGCTATGTTCTGCACGTCACTTCAACAGATTGTGAGTTTCTTTTCGCTGTCTGTCTTGATACTAGATTTGTGCATTCCACATTCCTGTGTAGGATGATAATTGATAAATACTAGCTGTGCATACCATAGCTGGCAATGTGCCCTAAGATTTTCGTTATATGATTCATTTTGAAATTAACACTATTTGAATCTTCTATGACCATTGACGATAAGGTATGCTGATGAGAAACAACAAAATTGGATGTTTTGGTGGAACAATGTCCCAAACAAGTCATATTTTCATTGGTTGGGGATTATATAATTCCGCTCATATCAAGCCTTCACTTTCTGGTGTCACTTATTTTGCAACCTGTTTAGCTGCTTTGGCCATTGCTTTTGTAGGCTTGTAGCATTATGTGACATTCATTATGTGACAAAAATATTTGGTTATACAATATATGAGACGTGAATCTTAATGAATCTGATTGTTCGTTTTATTTTTTACAAATTTTATCTTGTTTTGTATTTTACCGTAGCGTTAGCACGAGCACATTACTAGTGATGAGTAGTGCTTCTACATTTTTCCCTCTGAGAGGCTTGCACAAATCCTAAAACACTTTAAAAGGAAGTAGCACTCATCCATCCTTATTTTATGCTTTATTATTTGTACGATTGACTGTTTGGTGAAACATATAATCACCTTCCATACAAGATTTCTAAACGTATGGCGCTTTACTAGCCATCACATTTATAAGTAGCATTTTTTAATGAAAAATACAAGTTCCATGCGAATAAATTAATGGAGAGAAAGGAAAAAAATCTAAGACAGGTCAGGTTTGGAACGCCATAATTTTAACCGGTTCATGTAGGAATTGAACCGTTTCTTTATGAAATTCCTCTGAAATTTCTGCAATCCTCACGTGCCTTAAGATTGAAGTTAGATGGAGTAATAATTGGAATCTAGTAGCGGCCAACGCGGTGGGTTTAAATCAGATCAGCTTTTATTGCACCGCATAGGTAATATAGGTTGCCAGTATGGTGGTGTTTGTTCAGGACAGCGACTGATTAATGCCAGCGCGATGATTTAGTTCATTTGTATTGCGTTTAAATGCATATTGTAGAACGTGAGGGCATTTTGGGATTTTCCAATTTGTTTTGGATTTAAAGAAAAAGGAGAGAGAGAGAGAGAGAAGGGCCCACCTGCTAGTCAGAGGAAGAAGGGATAATGAGAGGGAGGCTAGCTAGGGCCAGCCATGGTTTGCGCTGTGGAGGCCAATGCAGGATCATAGGGATCGATCCCAACTCCCCTCTAGGGAAATCGGTATGGCCGATGGCGGCGCAGTTCCCTTAACTCCTCCTTTTAACTAGCCCAGGCCCCTCCTCTGGAGAATTTTTTGTACGGATAATCCATTTTTTATTCGAAATTACATAAATATACCCGCGGGAAAATTTTTTACAAAAATAGGCTCCAGTCGCCGAATGGTTGGGCGACTGGAGCCTATCGCCCAACCAGACCGCGACAGCCGAAGAGTCTGCGAACCGTTGGGCGATTAACTCCAGTCGCCCAACGGTTCGGCGATTGCAAAGCAGTCGCTCAACCGTTGGGCGACTGAATATCAGTCGCCCAACCGTTGGGCGACTGAGGGTGGATATAAGGCCGCGCTCGGCCGCCCCCGACGTCCACTTCTTCGGCGCGCAGAGAAGGAGAAAGAGAGGGAGAGGGGAGAGAAAGAGAGGGAGAGGAGGAGAAGAGGGAGGGGAGAGAAAGAGAGGGAGAGGAGGAGAAGAGGGAGGGGAGAGAAAGAGAGGGAGAGGAGGAGAAGAGGGAGAGGAGGAGAAGAGGGAGGGGAGAGAAAGAGAGGGAGAGGAGGAGAAGAGGAGAGGGCGTGCGCGATTTTCAGGTAAGTTTTTGTGTTATATTTTTTGTTAGTTTAGAAATATAGTTAGTGTAGATAATTTAGTTTAGAAACATAGTTAATGTAGATAATTAGTTTAGAAAATTAGTTAGTTTAGATAGTTAGTGTAGATAATTAGTGTGGATAATTTAGTTTAGACATATAGTTAGTGTAGATAAATTAGTTTAGAAAGATAATTAGTGTAGATAATTAGTTTAGAAAAATAGTTAGTGTAGATAATTAGTTTAGATAATTTAGTTTAGATAATTTAGTGTAGAAAGATAGTTAGTGTAGATAATTTAGTGTAGAAAGATAGTTAGTGTACATAATTAGTGTAGATAATTAGTTTAGAAAATTAGTGTAGAAATATAGTTAGTGTAGATAATTAGTGTAGATAATTAGTTTAGAAATATAGTTAGTGTAGATAATTAGTGTCGATAATTTAGTGTAGAAAGATAGTTAGTGTAGATAATTAGTGTCGATAATTTAGTGTAGAAAGATAGTTAGTGTACATATTTAGTGTAGATAATTAGTTTAGAAAATTAGTGTAGAAATATAGTTAGTGTAGATAATTAGTTTAGAAATATAGTTAGTGTAGATAATTAGTGTCGATAATTTAGTGTAGAAAGATAATTAGTGTAGATAATTAGTGTCGATAATTTAGTGTAGAAAGATAGTTAGTGTACATAATTAGTGTAGATAATTAGTTTAGAAAATTAGTGTAGAAATATAGTTAGTTTAGATAATTAGTTTAGAAATATAGTTAGTGTAGATAATTAGTGTCGATAATTTAGTGTAGAAAGATAGTTAGTTTAGATAATTAGTGTACATAATTTAATATTGAAATTATTGTATAAATTTAGATGTAGAAAATTTAATGTAGAAATTATTGTACAAATTTTGCAGGTATGACTCGTGCTGGACGTGCCTCCGAGTGGCAGTACGAGCTGTTGGACGAGCACGTGGACCGCTCTCATCGCGCTTCCCGTCTAGTGCCGACACCGGGGAGCACGGACGAGCCGCCTCAGCTGGGAGTGATCCGGACACGCACACCTCGCGTGGCCTGGAGACTCGACCCTCGTTGGACTGCCAGGTTTGCACTACTCCAGCGTTTAGTGTGACCGTAAGTTCATTCCGTGCTGACCTTCACTTTGTTTGCAGGCTTCGGGATGCCGGGCTACTCCCTCTTGCCCGGATGGTGCAGGCCACGGACGAGGATGCAGGCGCTGGCGGGGACGAGGGCGGGGACGAGGCGGGCGGGGACGAGGCGGGCGGGGAGCGATCACGACGCTTCCCGTTCGACCGTTCTCTGCTGACGGCTTTGGTGGACCGTTGGCGGCCCGAGACGCACACTTTCCACCTCCCATTCAGGGAGATGACGCCGACCCTGGAGGACGTGTCCCTGCTCCTTGGCCTTCCGATCGCGGGAGACGCTGCCTTCCTACCGGAGGCCCCACACGACTGGCGCGCTGACCTGCTTGGCAGATTCGAGGGTGTCGTTCCACCGGGCCCTCAGCACCACGTGTTCACAGAGGCGCAGACCCATGGGCCGACGCTGAGGTGGCTCACACAGTACCGGGTACGTGGTTTTTTACATTCGATCGTGTCGTCCAACCGTTTATTTGTGGTATCACGTACTAATAACAACTTGTTTGAATTCAGCTGGAGCGCATGGTTCCACAGGCAGACGATCACCAGGTGGCGCGCCACCTGGAGGCGTACGTGCTGTGGCTGTTTGGTTGGGTGCTTTTCACCACCAGCCACGGCAACACGGTGGATGCGCGCCTTATCGCTTATGCGAGGGCGATCGCTGACGGCGAGCCCCACCAGGTCAGCTGGGGATCGGCCGTGCTTGCCGCGACGTACCGCGCCCTATGCGATGCGTGCACGAGGGCTGTCCGCTGCTACTGCAGTTGTGGTCGTTCGAGCGCTTAAGCCTCGGGCGACCTGTGCTGGACGACATGGGCCCGTACGGGCCCGAGATGTATCCAGCGGGAGACGTCGACCGGCCGACGATGGGTTCTATCTGGTGCCGTCGTCGAGTAAGTATTATCACAGTCAACTATTTCTGTCTTATTGACGATCGTCATTCTAAACAGCTTATATTTCTTGCAGGTACAGTTCGCGCACGTGCAGGTCACGCGGGCGTACCGGGCCTTTGTGGAGCAGCTCGACCGCATCACAGCGGACGACGTGCGCTGGGAGCCGTACGCAGATACGGCAGTTCAGGCCCGTGCTCCTGGCGGGCTGTCCTCACTTTGCTGGCGTTACCGGGCTTTCTGGCTCACCCGCCGGAAGCTCGTGTACCTCATCTACGTGGAGGACTACGCACCCCAGTGGGTGATGCGGCAGTTCGGGCTACGGCAGCCGGTTCCTGCACCATTCGGACCATCGATTCCGCGCCACGTGCATGGGTGAGTGATCGTTTCTGGTAAATATTTACATACTTACTACTGCGTTCGCAAGTATCTCACATCCAGTAATGGTTCTATACGCAGGCAAAGCGCGAAGGGAGTGAAAAGAGGCACCGACTGGTCGTTGAGGATGCAGCGATGGGTCGAGCAGTGGCAGGGTGCGCTCGATGACCGCGTGGAGGAGGACAGCCCGTACGACAGCAGGGAGTACGCCGAGTACCTGCGCTGGTACCAGCCGCGGACCCGTACCAGGCTTGTATATGTGGTAGACCCGCCTGCCACACACGTCGCCGCTCCGACGGACACGTACCCCTCACACTTCGCACGCGACGCTCACATCGCGGTACGTTTCATGTCATTTCAAAGATTCCCAAATGGTAATGTCGTTTCGATAATCAACCATTTCATGTCTTTGTGTCCAGGCTGACGTCGGTTCTGCCCTATGCCTCGACTCCGGGACACTACTGGAGAGGCTCTCCAGTGGTGCGCACCTGACCCATGAGGAGGGCATCAGCTTTGCGCGTCGGGTGCACGACGGGTGTAGACGTATCGTTAGCCTACTCTCCTGCACGAGGCTACCCGCGGTCTCCACGCCCACCGCTTCGACTGCTCGTCCACCCCGACCAGCGTGGCACCACTCTGGTGCACCTACGTGGATACGTCCTCCACCACCTCACCCGGAGCAGCCAGGGGGTTCAGCCTGGGCAAGGCCTCCTACACCGGTTCACTTCACGCCTTCTACGCAGGGGGTGTACGCCCCTCCTCCTGCGTGGATGGCACCAGGCACGGGTACGCAGAGGTTCTTATATCGTGTTTATCCGAAGACGATATGCAACGAACTAACGTTATTAATATTGCAGGTGCTTACCAGCAGCACGGCGTCTCCGGCATCTCCCCAGGTCAGGAGGAAGTGGACCAGTTTTTCGCGTCTACACCGGAGTGGCATGGACACTACTCCGACGTAGCACCGGAGGTTATCTCTGCGCCCGGTGCACCGGAGAGCACACAGCCAGAGGTGCAGCTTACTCCGCCCCCGCCCCCGCGGGATAGACACCCTCCTCCTCGTTTTACTTTTTCGGATCGTCCTAACCCGTTGCACCGGAGGAGGGCCAAGCGAGGCCGTATGGGAGGACGCGGGCGCGGTGACGGGGCACACCAGGGTGACTAGTGAGGCGACGCTGCAGATGTATTTATGCATGTACTGAAAAAACATGCGGCATGTTACTCACAGTTATAATATGAAGTTTATTTAAATTTACATAAGTCTATTATCTCTCTCCGCACATAAACTATCTCACTTAACAGTGTATGTATCGATCGTTCTGTACTCAATCTTTCATGAAAAAAAAATTTTAAAACTTTTTGCACACCTACAATATACAATGAACATAAACTTTTATTACAATTTCACCGTATTTTTTACCCGTTCAACGTTACAAAATTCACAAAATCTAAACAAAACACGGGGGCTACATGCAGTCGCCATCCCGTATGGCGACTGCATGCTAGTCGCTTAACGGAAGAGCGACTGCATGCCAGTCGCTTAACGGGGAGGCGATTGCATTTAATCGCCCAACGGTTACCGGATTCTTTATAAGTCGCTTTTTGGTGGGGCGACAAGCGTAAATCGCCCAATGGTTTGGCGACTCGAGCCTATTTGTGTAAAAAATTTTGTCGCGGTATATTTCTGTATTTTCGAATAAAAAATGGGTTATCCGTACAAAAATTTCCTCCTCTGGATACCTTAGATCCAACGAACTTCTCCAACTCTCCTTTTCTTTCCACCTCAATCGAGCTCTAACCCTAAGGCTTCGATCTTCGGCGGCGGCTCAGCTCGGTTCCTCATATGCAGCAACTCGGAGCCACACTCGCGGTTTTGTTATTTCTGTGCCATGCTTTGACAAAGGCAGAGCCTATGGGCTAGGTCTCAGTGGCAGCGGTGACCTCAGCCTTGCGTCGAGTCAAGGTGACAATGGCGCTAGTTTCTCATAGTGTCTCGACATTGCGTTGGCTTTGCGTCAGTGGATTGTGGCGGTGCTGGTGGTACATTGTTGTGCTCACTACTGGTGCGGTGGTGTGAGCCGGCAATTTAAATGACTTGGAAGAGATTTATGATATTGTAATTATTTTAATATTGCTCGTCATTTAATCCATGTTAAAAACATGGTTTATTACTCATTTATAATTTTGAAATTTTATGTAAATATTTGCTGAAATTGCATATTGTACAACACATATCATGCATATGCTATGTGTTAAGATACAGTATATATTGTACATTGTACGGCAATCCAATCGGTGAGGTCTTGCTCTATAGATAAACCGGCCAGTAATGCATTGTTCAGAAGGCAGTGGAGCGAAATAAAGTTGATGTTTGAAGTTGCAACGTCCCGTTTATTTTAGCGTCAGCTTATGACTTCTGATTTCTAGTTTATTATTCCTTGATTTTATTTTTTTCTGATTTTTTTTTCAATTTTCTGATTTCAGTAGTTTAAAATCCTAATACATATGTTCATATAAACAAACAGAAAATTAATAAATCGATTTAAAAAAATTATCATAATAAATTATTTTTAAAAGATAATAAAAATTTTATTCTGTTTGTTTGTACCAGAAAACCATCACGTATAAGCTGAAAAAGGAAGGTTGTAGTTTACAAATCTGCTGGCACTTCCAGGATTTTTTTTTGGTATTGCCACCGCAATTGTCGATTTGTGCTTGGTTCGCTCTCTCCTTTGCCTTGTGTTTGCTGCTGCGTGTATGTTAACTGTCAGCAAGTGATAGTACTAGATATCTCCTACCAAATATAGGCAAGCGACATGACATGATCGATCGCTATTTATGGTTCGAGACTCCCGAGTCCTGTGTGCGTGGGAGTGCGATTCTTCTGTCCCAGAGAGGAGAAATTTTTCTATACTACAGTTGTACAGATGAGTATGTGCAACGGATAAATTAGAGGTTGATATATGTCATTTTTTACTGTAGCAAGCACTATTTAATACTGTAGCAAACACTGTTAAGTACTGTAGCATTTTTTGGTTCTTGTTGCGGTTTTATTATTGCTACAGTGTGCGCTACAGTACTCAACAGTATGCTACAGTGTTACATAGTGCTGCTGCAGTAAAAATGACACATGTCAGCCTCTGCTTTGTCCTTTGCACAAACCCATCTGTGCAACCGTGGTATAGTAAAATTTCTCCTCCGAGGGAGGGAGGGGGCGCACACCTACGCAGGTTTGACGGAATCAATACATGTCTGCTTACCATCTCAAGACAGAAAAGCAGTTCAAGTCTTGCCTTCCTTTTTTTAGAACTATAAGAAAGGATCGTACTGTAGTGCGAAATGTTCCTTGTACTCGTGTGCCATTGAACTGACTGTACATGTTAAACAGCCCGGTTCAAAAAAAGACTTTACATGTTAATGTTGAACTCTTGAAGGTATTTCGGTAATTTTCCAATTTTAAAAAGAAAAAAGGGTAGGTGGGGCCCACCTGTCAGTGGGCCAGATGAAGAGATAATGGGGAGGAGACGTAGTCTCCTCTTGTGCGTGTGTGCTCGACTTTCTCTCCTATGCGGCAAGGGATGGCTTTCTCTTCCGTGCGGCAAGGGATGGCTTCGACCGCTTCGCCCGGGGGTCACCGGCAGCGGCGATGGAGATGTCACCGGCGCAAAAAACCACAAAAAACATAGAATAAAATAAAGAATCTAGAAGCTAAAAACTTAAGCTCAAATGAGAGCGTTGGCCAAAGCTGGAGTTTCACACCCTTGGGGACCTGTTTAGTTGAAGAATTATTGCTAGAAGCAAAAAACTTAAGCTCAAATGAGAGCGTTGGCCTAAGCTAGAGTTTCACACCCTTGAGGATATGTCTAGTTGAAGGATTATTTTTTTCAGCATCGTTGTAAAGATTGTAGAGTTAAAAAATATAATCGTTTATGAGAATGATATATAAGACCTAAAACCACCTATTAGTGACATATTAAATGGTATTTTCTGACTCTACAATGCTTACAATAGTCTTGAGCAATATTATCCGTAGTTATTAGCATTTTTCGTAATTGCGCTACAGATGATTTGAACCTTTTGATCGTCATCCGCCCCCCACCCCCCACCCACCCAAGGCGTAATGCAAGCAAATTCGCGAGGAATTGCCATGGCACAGGCTGGCATTTAGGCAGGTATGGCACATTGGCATGTGGCTAGGCTAGGCGATATTTCGCACTGGCACGTGCAGTGCGCTCAGCTCATCACGGGAGCCACGTGTCCCGCGTAGCATTCCAATTTCCTTCTCCGTTTCTTGGGTTGCTGTAGCCCACCTAGTCGTGGCATCTCGATTCATCCAGCGGGATCTCATCCTTGTCTCTCTCCTCGATCCTTCCTCCCCGTTCGGCACTCGCAGGACAGCGGCGTCGAGAGCCCTGCCGCGCGCTCCGCTGACCGGATGCTCCACTAAGCCATTCTTTTGTGCTGTGATTAATAATTTATAGCTGTAGTTAATAGTTTAAAATCCTAATACAGATGTTTATATAAACAAACAGAAAATTAATAAATCGATTTAAAAAAACTATCATAATAAATTATTTTTAAAAGATAATAAAAATTTTATTCTGTTTGTTTGTACTAGAAAACCATCACGTATAAGCTGAAAAAGGAAGGTTGTAGTTTACAAATTTGCTGGCACTTCCAGGATTTTTTTTTGTATTGCCACCGCAATTGTCGATTTGTGCTTGGTTCGCTCTCTCCTTTGCCTTGTGTTTGCTGCTGCGTGTATGTCAACTGTCAGCAAGTGATAGTACTAGATATCTCCTACCAAATATAGGCAAGCGACATGACATGATCGATCGCTATTTATGGTTCGAGACTCCCGAGTCCAGTGTGCGTGGGAGTGCGATTCTTCTGTCCCAGAGAGGAGAAATTTTTCTATACTACAGTTGTACAGATGAGTATGTGCAACAGATAAATTAGAGGTTGATATATGTCAATTTTTTTACTGTAGCAAGCACTATTTAATACTGTAGCAAACACTGTTAAGTACTGTAGCATTTTTTTGGTTCTTGTTGCGGTTTTATTGTTGCTACAGTGTGTGCTACAGTACTCAACAGTATGCTACAGTGTTACATAGTGCTGCTACAGTAAAAAAATGACACATGTCAGCCTCTGCTTTGTCCTTTGCACAAACCCATCTGTGCAACCGTGGTATAGTAAAATTTCTCCCCGAGGGAGGGAGGGGGCGCACACCTACGCAAGTTTGACGGAATCAATACATGTCTGCTTACCATCTCAAGACAGAAAAGCAGTTCAAGTCTTGCCTTCCTTTTTTTAGAACTATAAGAAAGGATCGTACTGTAGTGCGAAATGTTCCTTGTACTCGTGTGCCATTGAACTGACTGTACATGTTAAACAGCCTGGTTCAAAAAAAGACTGTACATGTTAATGTTGAACTCCTGAAGGTATTTCGGTAATTTTCCAATTTTAAAAAGAAAAAAAGGGCAGGTGGCGCCCACCTGCCAGTGGGCCAGATGAAGAGATAATGGGGAGGAGACGTAGTCTCCTCTTGTGCGTGTGTTCTCGACTTTCTCTCCTATGCGGCAAGGGATGGCTTTCTCTTCCGTGCGGCAAGGGATGGCTTCGACCGCTTCGCCCGGGGGTCACCGGCGGCGGCGATGGAGATGTTACCGGCGCAGGCGCTTTGGCGCCAGCCATGGCTGCAGCCCGCCGACCTCCGCCCCGCTCCCCTATATATGGCGACTCCCCTTCCCCTTTGGTGGCCAGAAGAAGCAGTGAGTTCACTCATTCCCTCTCTGATCTCAAATCTCCCTAAGTAGTTCTTAGATCTTGAGAGCTGCCGGCCGGGTTCCTTCCTGTCGCCGCCGGCTGAGGAGCTCGAATCGTCATTCCAGGGTTTTTCCTCGTGCGGTTTCCTTACGCCTTTTCTTTGGATCTGGCCGTGAGGAAAGGTTGGGGTTTTACCTCTAGAGGTTGATTCGGCTTGGATTTGTGCTGAGTATTTGAGAGAGATTTGTGACTTATTTTTGGTGTTCATGAGCGTTCTTGGCCAGAGCTCTTGTTGGTCTTGTGTGGCGTCTACCCGACCCTCGACTTCTACCTCGGTTCTAGCTAGGCGGAAGTGTGGCATTGTATCTCTGATTGCCATCATCTTCTTACTTGGCGCAGCGGGGTGCTTGGTTTTCTGGGACAGCGCAGTGTGCGTGCCTTGCCTTGTTCGACTTCTTCTCGGTGGTTTCGAGTATCACCGCCTTTGTGAGTATATCGGCTGTCAGCTCTTTGCAATCTGTGATCTGTTTCATATATTTGTGATTTGTCACTGGTTGATTATTGCAAACAGATGCATGTGGGTTTAACTGTTAGCTCAACGAGGATATTGGTCTTATGCTGAAATTGAATGTTAAAGCTTGAGCTCTAAATCTTTGCTATTTTAGTCTTATTCCCGCAGTTAGATACTTTTGGAATATTTATGCAGTCTGTGATCACTGTTGCCATATTACATATACCTCTATTAGCTATTTCGGCTTGCTGCATAACTTGTTTATTTGTGAGTCTAAACTCTGGAAGTATATCAAGTTAGTTGGCTGACTTCGGAGCTATTTGGTGATCATGCTGTTTTCTGTTGTCTGCTGGTCGAAAGTATTTTGTAGTTAAAGTTTGTCAGAATTTTTTGTTTAGAGTTCAAGGTTTGAAACTCATTTGACATATTCAATTAGTGAAGAGTATAAAACCATAGTAGCAGGACGGCTAAGATTAAATCTTATGTAACCCTACATCTGAGAGCACTAAACAATAACTAAAACTTGTGCTTTTTGCTAGTTTTATTAATTCCCTGTTCATGAGAATGCTTTACATGATTATTTCAGTAGTAATTTTGGTTCATATGATGAATATATGTTCTTATATAAATGATATAGTAGAATTATATGTTTATATGCAATTTATGTCATTAATATTCTACTGGAAATGATCTTTAATTATATTTTATTTTGTTAGAATTAAATCTAAATACATATTTATACCGTATTATTTACAACAGTTGAACAGATCCCTAGTACCTCTCACTGTTCTCCATGGATTCCACTGTTGTGCCAATCATAGGCTTCAGCAAGCTGCTTGGCAGTTGGCACCTTATCAGAGAGATGGTCTGCTGTCCAGGACATTGGCAGGGTGTGCCGGTAGAAGGGCGCACTAGTGACCAGTCTTGCCATGCAATTTCCTGGTGCAACCTGATCGGTTCGGTTTGAGCTTCTGACTTCTCGCTTATTTTTCACTATTTATAAATTTCGTCTTTTTATGAATTTTTGGCTTTTTGTTGAGCTTTTTTGCCGGTTCTTTTTTTCCGTATTCGTTTGTATTATACATATTGGGCTAACATATTTTTTATATTTTTAAATTTTTTAAATTTAATTATGCTAAATAAGCCTCTGTCAGGTACAGTGTTTTTTTCAGCCAGTTACAGTGTTTTCAGCTATAAGCCATGAGCTTTTAAGTCCAACCGATCACCACCTAACGCAGCCTTAAAATCCTTGATTTCTGTGATTGCTCACAAGCAAACAAGTCATCAGCCATGGCATTAGCGACTAGCGAGGACATTCTCCATGGCGCACTTGACGCTGCCCACTGCATTCTTCGACCTGCCAATGCATGACAAGTCAGGCCTGGTGTCCGACGATGTCACCCAGCCCGTTTGATTCTCTACGATCTCTGAAGTCGCCAAAGGTGAAGTCAAGATCCGTAGGCATGTCCTGAAACAGTACTCCCATCCACTACAAACGTGGATCGACAAGTGGCCGTCCAAGCCACTGCAGTATATGTTTGTCCACAATCCAGTTCACACGTTTGTGGCGGCGTTGGCAATTTGTTGTCCTTCTACGACCGACGACGTTTTCGCAGGGGAAAGACGGCGAAGTACGCAGCACAAGTCTGGAGGCTAGTGTCGGAGCTCACGGAAGCCATCACGGAGAGCCCCGGGCTCGCCCGCGGCTACCTGACAAGCCGGATGGAGCAGGGGTTCGAGATGCTGGCGTTGAACTACTACCCGCCGTGCGTGAGCTCAGAAGACGGCACCGGCGCCGTATGCTGCTCCGCGCACACAGACTACATCTTAGTCATCGTCCTACTGGCCAGCCGCGAAGGCCTCGAAGAGCTCGACAGAGAGTCCGGGTCGTGGCGCCCTGTGCCGCACCACCCCGCGGGCTCCTTGGTCGTGCACGTCGGCAACTACCTCCAGGTGGTGAGCAACGGGTGGTACAGGGCGGCGGTGCACAGGGCGATCTCTGGACTGGGCGGCGCCGGCGCGAGGGTGTCCGTTGCCAGCCTGCCGAGTTTCGCCATGGACGAGAGGGTCGAGGTGGCGAAGGAGCTGGTGGACGAGTGCCGTCCGGCGATGTACAGGGGGAGCACCCTGAGGGAGTTCATCGATTTCCTTTCCGCAGGGCGCGAAGGCAGCGATTTCATGGAGAGGTTGAAGATTAGCGGCCCGGTTTGAGCATCGAGCAAGGTGGTTTAGCCCTTGGATCTCCTATGTCCCAGGATTTGTATGGTGCTGTTGTTTCTGATGATTGTAAAAGGGGAAAAAAAACAGGCCCTACCCATTACTGAATCTGACCCTGCCTAAACACTCGTTTAATCTCTTTTGGCCCAAATAACATGAGCTGGGCTGTCAGTGGCCTGTTGGGGCTTTGATTCAGTAGTCAATGGTGCAGATCAAAGGCTTGATCGAGACAGAAGAAATTGTACTGTACGGCCTACGTATCATAATTCCTCTTTTTTTTCAAAGGTTTCAACTGTAGCGTTGAAACAACCCAAATTTAAAAACAGTTTGAAGTTCTTTAGATTTTGTTTTAGTTTGATTCTTGGCTCTATCTAGCACCTTTATAACTCATTCGCGCCACCTTTTCTCTGCCTCACTATCTCCTTCATCCATCTGTGCGCAGCACTAGCCATAGCTAGTATTCACCATACGACAAAACTCACCACCACTATCTCACCACCGTCACAATGGTATAAGGAATAAAGAAGTTTATGCCAAAACACAGTAGACTTGATTTTTGACCTCATATAGGAGAAGGATAAGTATGATAAAGGAGGATATTTAAGTTTTAACTGACTATATGAGGGATGGAAAAATCAACCTAGTTTTGGCAGAAAATCGAAGTAACACCGCGAAAGCATGGTTAACCCAAACACACCGAACACTAGTACAAATGAACCAAAAATGTTTAAGGATATTACGAGAAATCATAAAGAAATATTGATACACAGAATGCGAATCTGTAGATGTTCCAAGAAATGAATCAAACAGTTTATAGGAAGATACAAGGCATGTTATAATTTGGTATGTACAAGGATGATACTTTGGCCCCGTTCTTTTTCGGCTTTTGGCTTCAGCTTTTGGCTTTTCTACAATAACTAACTTTTAAACGAATTGTTTTTTCAAGATGAGGTCCACTAGTTAATTGTAGTACATACTATACCGACTTCATTTATATTGGCAAAAACCACACGTGAGTTTCTGTTATTCTTTAATCTCTCATATGAACAGCCTAAAAGCCACAAGCTGCAACCAAAAGGCATAAGCCTCAGCTAAAAAGAACATGCCCAAAGAGCATATAGAAACTCAAGTGTGACAAGGAAGTTTTCAAGAGCTGGATTGATCATTGCCTCAATTCTATTACTCCCTAACCCTGAAGGATTTTCAACTTTACAATTACACCTCCAAAACAAGGACTAAGATGTGTATTGATGTAAGATGGAAGGGTTATAACATCTCGTCAAGTTGAGTCACCACATGAAAGAGATTACCCTACTCATGACTCAGAATTAGCAGCCACAATACACAAATTAAACAGCTAGAATTAAATCTACAACAACGAAGATGGAAGGATGGAATGTATCAAGATCTGAAAGAAGGATTCTGGTGAAATAATATGAAGAGAGAAACCTCAAAATACATATAAAGTTGTGATGTATGCAAGTAAAACTAAACCATCAAAAATCCTGGAATGGAAACGAGAAGACATTGGTATGGATTTTATTACATGACGTCTAAAGACATGAGAAGGATATGAGATTAGGGATGGTCATAGACTGACTGACTAAAGTAATACATTCCCTACCGGTTAAAAGCAAACCTACAGAAAGATAAAGTTAGCACAACTAGGACTAACCAAAAGTCATAGTGCTACATGAAATTTTAGAAGGAATCGTCTCAGACTATGGAGCACAAGTCACATCTATACTTTGGGAAAGATTTCATGAAACCATTAGAGCCTGGGTATAATCAGAAAGGACAAAGGACCAATAGAACTCCAGTTAATGAATACTACATGAAGCCCACCCTAAATAATGAACAAGACTTAAGGAAAGGAATCAGAATTGCAACAAATTTTGTTTTTCGGCCGATTCCTTAACTTGGGTGAATCTTGAGGACGTGATTCTTTTTAAGGGAAGTAGGTTGAAACAATCCAAATTTGAAAACAATTGAAATTTCTTTGAATTTTGTTTCAGTTTGATTCTTGGCTCTATCTAGCACCTTTATCACTCATTCAGGCCACCTTTTCTCCGCCTCACCATCTCCTTCATCCATCTATGCGCAGCCCTGGCCATAGCTACTATTCACCATACGACAAAACTCACCGCCACCATCTCACCACCTCACTTGGTCCGCACCGCCACCCTTGCGTCAGCCATCTCCGCTTCACCCCTTAGACTCTGATAAAACTCTAAACCACCTAGATAATGTTCAGACCCCAAAATCCAATAACTATCCATATCTGCAACCTTTCACTGAAACCGAAATACCACCTATATAGCCAACTCGACCGTCTTAAGCTCATCTAATTCAATTCCAACTCCGTTCAACCAAATCAAGCACCACCTAAACCCTGACCACCCAAGACTACTTTCTTTTGGTTATTTATTTGTATTTTATTCCCAACTTGCATTCTACAAAGTAGAAATTTATTTGTATTCATTTTCTCCGTTAGTATTTGGACCACACGAGCTGGTCAACAAAAGAGCTACAAGAAGAATTCAGGAAGTCAGTATCCAACCTGAAGACCACAGAAACTATGGACAAAGAGGCAAGTCATATGTTTTTTATCATATTAAACCTACATTCCTTTAATTATTTATTTATCAGTATTTTCATTATATTATTTACAAGTTATTTTTTGTACAATAAATGTTTAGAATGACATGATATTAGTTAATGTCCTACCACCTAAAAAGCCCTGTTTAATTTGATAGCCATATTCACCTTGATAAGACTTAGTAATATTAAAAATATAGTTAAAGTAATTATGGTAGTTCAAGAACTCAATAATTTTCCACTACTAAGAGGCTTGGCATTTTGTTGATAGAATTTTAAAAGTGGTTCTAGTATAAGAAAGGATCGTGGGAGGCCATGAGTTGGCAGGATCCCATGACTGTATCCTAGAGTAGAGGCTTGGACCGGAAAGGTGGCAGTGTAGTAGGCACTGAAATATGGATTTGTGGGTGGAATTTGCCTCAGTGAAAACTAAGGACTAGACCCTTATGCCAAGTAAAGAACATAGCGATCGTCCAACCACAAGCGTTGATTCATCAAACATGGTCTAGTAACTGCTCAAGTTCGATTGAATATCAACAAAGGGTGAGAGGAGATGAGGGAGAGTTTGTATGGGTGGTTAAGGCTGCGACAAATCGGGCGAGGCCGTGTAGGCCACTCGAGTTTGTTGAGAACAAAAACCTACTCGGTAGAGGCTATATAAAGAATTGAGCAGTAAAAAGCCTTGTTTTCTTGAACCCAGATGCGGGAATTGAGAGATCTTGTGGGTAAAGCTGGGCAGCTGGGCAAAGTCATGATTAATGGTATTCGAATACACCGTGCTTTTGGTAAATAAAGCTGTGTTTAATGGGTGAATCCAACAGCGAAGCATAAGTAGATTTGGAAATAATTTGGAAATGTTGAAATCTGGTAATCAAGTTTGAAACCTTGACTCTTTAAAGAGTATTGTTCTTTCGTTGTTTAAAAACATTTATGAATAAAATTGCATCCACAAATACTTGGTGAAATCCATATATCCCTTTCTTTTGGAAATCTTGGCAAGTAGCTATGTAGCATTTTCCCATGTGACTTGTTGAGTATGATTGATTGTACTCAGTCTTGCTTTACCTTCCCCAATACAAATCAAAAGAAGAAGAATGTTGCAAGTATTAGTGTTAGAATTACGACCACACTCAAGCGTTCATGTGGGAGCTTTCTTCAGTTCTTCTGATTGTAAGTTAAGTTTAGGGCTTAGATGCCCATTAAAATTTTTAAAGTTGACCGTTAGGTCTTATTTTAATGAAATTAACCTTTTTTAAGTGTTCGTGAGCAGACATGATACTCCTTTTTTCTGCAACTGAACTCTTGGATTGTTGCGGGACGTACGACGACCCTATTCACAAAAACAGGGGTGTTACAAGCATGCTCGTTGCCTGTCATAACATAGTAGGTCACTTCTCACGATTCGCATGGAATGCGGAGGTCAAAGGAAAGCAAACCAACATGTTATAACATAAGCATTTGTCTAAATATGAGTATTTGTGCGAACAAATCAAATATTGATAATCTAATAAGTCCCTTTAAAAATTGTCTCGATAATCCGTTTAAAAAAACGACAAAAAACTATTCCATTTTATTTCAAAGGAAATAAAAAACATACAATATCTCTGCTAATATAAAGGGGAGTTTGTTCGTTCACTACCACCCATTTTTCTCCTTGCCGTAGCGCACTCCTGCATCTCCTCTTGATATACGTTGACATGTGAGTTCATGTCGTCAGCTGGCTCCCTCCCCGAACTACTTATGGCCTCACACCCTAACCACAACTCTTTCCTTCCCCACATAGACACACCCTTGAGACTCCAACCGTATGCCACTCGCTATCTTGCATCTTGATCAATGTAGCCCCATCTCCTTACTTCGATCAATCTCTTCTAATTCTCTCCTTCTTCCATGCCTACCACCAGCACTTTGCCAGTTTTGCAGGTTAGATCCACGATGAGTGGCAGCACTGGTGAGTGGTGACCAATGCCCACGGCAAACAGCGAGTGAGGAGGCAGTGGCTTGAAAAAGCTAGCGACAAGGGGATGCCAGGGAAGAGGAAGACATTGGTGCCAGGATCAAGGATCGCCATATCTGGCGCCCCATGGTTGAGGATGGCCGGATCTAACGATGCGGTGGTCAGGGATCACCAGATCCGCTGAACTCTGGCTTCTCCCTCCATGTGACCGGGTCCTACCGCAAAGAACTCTCTCCGATTCTCCCACGTCGGTGACACCACCTCCACTTTTCCTTTTCTACCGGCATGGTTGGCTGACTCTAGCTACGGCTTCATATTCTTGATTTGCCACTGTCCCCATTGTCTCGTTGCGAGGACGGCTTGGTCTAACGGCGGTGGAGGCAAGGACTACTGGATCTAGCAGTGGTAACCTTAAGGATATCAGATCTAGACGCAGCAACCTCGGGGTCCCTTGTATCCGCCGTGCTAGGGTAGAGGACACCAGTGTCAAGGATGATGACCCTGAGATCAGGTGGTCATGGGGTTGGGAGCACCGATGAGGAGCACGATGACCTCGACGGAGTATCGAAGGTGGTGGTAGAGGCGAAGGTATACTAGCAAGATCCAAAGGCGATGATCTCGGAGACGATGAATCTGGTGGTGGTGACTTCAGGGATGATGGATCCGGTGGGGACGGGCCCAATGACACATGGAGTGGAGTAACCAACGGGAAGAAGGCATAGGGAGTGGAGGCGACGCAACGGAGGTGCGGGGTGAGGGGGGCGAGGAGGCGGCACCATTGCCAGGAGCAACCAGCGGGGAGGAGGCGCGGGGGAGGGGGTGTGGCTCCCAACACGCAGGTGGGAGGAGACGAGGGGATGATATGGCGTCGGGTGGGAGTGGAGGGGTCGAACACGTTTTTTATTTACATCTAGATCAACCTCCTCGCTCAATCGATCCTAACCACTAAATCTCAATTGGACGGTATGACCATGAAAAAAGTGACGCGGTTAGCCCCTTTGTTTTCTCCGCTACTCCTTTTTCTTGTGCACCGCCATGCTACTGTTGCACTAGGACAATGAAAAAGAAGAGACAGGTGGAGCGGTACTAAGTGGCGAAGAAGAGGAGCATACTGGTGTGGAAGAAGAGGAGCACACCGGTACAGGCGACGAGACATTTGTGTACAATACGGGGGACGATATTGGAACGGAAGTGTACATCGCATAGGTCGACAACCAGGACGTGGAGCACACTGGCTTGGATGACAAACAAGGAGGCAGAGTACACTAGCTTGAACAAGGTGTACACCGCTGGAAGTGAGGAAGAACTACGAAGCCGGCGGGGTCAAGGAGGATAGATTAGGAGCAGTGATCTCGGCAACGGCGGATCTTACCACACCGACCTCACTCTTGATGATAAATTATCTCCTTTTTTTAATATTTGTTGTATGATTTGAATCATATTTAATAATATATATCATTTTTTAGAACCTTGTTGCAATACACGGAAGAAAGGGATTAGACCATTCATTACGGCCACGGGCGCCCGAAGCTCCCTCGCGCCGAAGCGAACAAAAAACACGCTGGCGCCTTCGCGGCTCTCGCTGGCTCGTAGTCGAAGTCGCAGTATTTATCATCGTTCCGCCCCCTCCAAAAATTCCCACCTCCCACCACCTGACCTACCTGTGCGCGCCTCCCCTCAGATCCATTCCTTCGTTCGGACCATCCCTTCGCCTTCGGATTCGAAACCAGCCCACCGGAGCGGGCGATTCAGGCGAGCGTCGCGATTCCAACCCGATTCCATCCGGCATGAATCCCGAGTAGTAAGGCCTCCGATCCCTCCTCCTCCTTCTCCCACTTCCCCGTCCTCCTATGATCCCATTTCGCGGGGTTTCTCGCTTCTTGTTGGTCGGGTTCCGTAGCCGGGGATTCTGATCGGGCCTTAGGAGGATTTGATCGGGTGCGCGCTGGTGGTTCTCTCCAGCTTTGGATCCGGATCTGGCGGAGGGGGCCTGGGAATTTGTGTTTCGATTTGCGGTTTTGACGCCCGGCTGTTATCTTGTACTACCACCATCGTGGAGGAATCCGTACTTTTGGCATGGTGCATTGATGCCGAACGGAAATCGCTGCTCGATTGTCCTAGATTATGTTAGTGTTGTAGGGCGTGGTGAGGATGATCTCCGTTGTAGAGGTCTGAATGAAAACAGGTTGACATGTGTGGGGAATTACAAAGAGAATAGGACAATTATCAGCGTTGTTGCATTATGTGAATTCTGATGGTGCGTGCTTGGGAGATACCATCGCTGTTGCATATTTTGGGCAGTGGGTTGTATTCTACTAGAACTTTGCGTGGAATGTATGCTAATTTGTTAATTGATGTCTGTATGTTGGAGTTATGTATGGAACATCAAAGGCTTGCATGCATTTGTACCCCTTCAGCATTAGTATTATTGTGTTTTATATGACCAACACAGAACCAGTATAATGCATAAGAATTAGGTGTAAATTGAGGTTGATAACCTTGTCTTTTTATATATTAACTACTGAAGTGCATTAGCGGTCCTTGGCCTAGCCAAAATTCTGATTCCGAATAATATTAGGATTGCTGAACTATGTGACTGGTAACTCCTTACATGGGTGCTTCCATCCTCCTACCTTTTGAATAGTTGTATTGGTTGTTGGCAGCATCATGAATTCATGATATTAGTTGTTTGTACACATATACTCAAAAGGAATCCAACCTGGAAATCTTTTTTCACATTAGCATAACACAAGCAGTACATTGGTCTCTATTTACGAATTTTTGGCACGTTTTGAACCCGTATTTGCAAAAATAAACGTAGTCATGCAAAAATGGCAAAAATGGCACTTCTGCCGTCTAGTCACCGGGTGGTAGCGGTGTGGAGTTGACACGTAGGCAGCAGAGCCCCGTGGCTGTGTGGTAGGGGCCTGCCGCCCGGCCACCATACGGCCGTGCACCTGTCGCCTTGCTACCTGACGACAAGTAATTAAGCCGGCTTAATTCCCCACCTTAATTAGTCAATGGCTGAAGTGGTTGAATAGCCGTGGCCAGACATGAGCGATGGCTGAAGTGGTCGAATAGCCGTGGTCGGACGGCTGGAGTGGTCGAATGGTCAAGGTGGTCGAATGGCCCTGGTCGGACGGTTGGAGTGGTAGAATGGCCGTGGTCAGACGATTGGAGTAGTCAAATGGCCAAGGCAGTTGAATGGCCGTGGTCGGACAGCTGAAGTGGTCGAATGACCGAGGTGATCAAATCTACAGTAGTCAGAGATACAGTAGCTGGTTGATAGGCTTTATGTGGTCGAAAGCTACAGTGCAAAGAGTGGTCGGGACTCGTGAATAATCGGGAGCGGTCGGAGTGGTTGTGGTCGTGAACGACCGGTCAAAGGTTGGGAACACGTGTGCTTGTGTGTTAGCTGGCGTAATTACCTGTCGTCTAGTGGTAGAGTGGCAGGCAGGGAGTCGCACGGTGGCCAGGCGGCAGGCGAGCAGCCGCACGGCCACGGGGCTCCGCTGCTCACGTGTTAGCTCCGCGCTGTTGCCGCCCGGTGACCGGACGGTAGAGGTGCCATTTTTGCCATTTCCGTGCGACTCCGGCTATTTTTGCAAATATGGGTTCAAAACGGGCCAAAAGTGCCAAAAACTCTCTAATTACATTTATTTCTAGTTCATATTTTGGGTCTTGATTTGATGGTTAAATAGATGATTGAAATAGTGGCCTGTTGGGGTTTAAAAAGTAATAACATTTTATATAGGTAAGTACTTCCCATTACTATAGGAGACTGGGAGTGCATTTTTATGGGTATAAATGTATACAACTAATGACAATACTTATATGTTGTTGAACTTAAGTTGAAACAACCACACGATATGCCTGTGCATAATATTTCCTTTTGTTGATGTACTGCTACTGCAATACTTACTCTGTTGTTTTGTCAATTTCAGCGACTATCTTTTCAAACTTCTGCTTATTGGTGATTCTGGTGTTGGGAAGTCATGCTTGCTTCTCAGATTTTCGGTATGAGTTTGCAATTCTTTCTCTTAATCATGTATTGATACTTCATCATGCTGGAATACAAATATCTTATACGCACTACATGCAAATGTGCTTTGCTAGACATTTGCAGTGTATCACTTTAGCTTGTGTGTGCAATCAAAGAGTAGTGACTGTATGCATGAATGCAAATCCTGGAGGAATTCTTTTCATCTTTTGTCATCCAAAAGAATCGAAGACCATACGTTGTGAATGTTACTGATGTACTTTCCTTCTATGGTTAGGACGACTCATACTTGGACAGCTACATCAGCACAATTGGAGTTGATTTTGTATGTATATTTTTCATTGTTTTACTTTGGAATTAAATTTACTTTGTGGCACAGCAATAAGTTCTTGAACATTATTTCAGAAAATACGGACAGTAGAGCAGGACGGGAAGACCATCAAGCTTCAAATCGTAAGATTTCTGTGCCATTGTTTTCTCACACCTATTCATGATTTGATGGCTTTATGATGGCATGTTTGACTTAACTTTCACTAGATAAAATGGCAACTATAAATATTCAGATATCCTTTGTCTACTATGTTATTGTCATTGAATCTAGACAGAGCACAGATGCTGTAGGAAATGTGTTTTGAAGGTTATGTTCCAATTAGGTAGCAGATGAATAACAGAATAAGTGTTGTTCAACTGTAAAATTTTCCTTCCCTCATAATTGATTCTAGATTACTCCATGAATGCAAATTATTGTTTATAGCTCTCTAGTAACTAACAATGGGCCCAAGTTCTGCAGAGCGGTTTTAGGTGTGCCCTCATGATTAGAAGTGAAAATTGATATGGTTTTATCCAGTTATGGCAAGATATAGATTTGGGGAGGGATTTTCGATCATAATTGTATTTTCTCTTTACCTAAATATGTGTTTGTAAAGTCTAATAGTATTATCTATATCTGAATTTGTGTCTATTTTCTGACACTTGTATCTGCATCTGAATTCAAATCTGACAACAATGACTTGCTACTTCTAATCGAAACCTGAATTGTATTTGTATATGAAGTACTTACCTTTGGTAGATCTATCAAATTATGTATTTGAAGTACTTACCGTTGGTAGATCTATCAAATTGTATTGTCAATTTTTTGTATTAGCCATGGGAAATTTTCCCAAAAAAAAATCATTTGAACCAAAATCATGTATATATCTTCTATATAATATTTAGAAATGTAATTTTAATTTTAAGTGGGTAGCAAACTTAGAGATGTATTAGTGAACTGAGTGAAATGTGTTCTGATCCATATCCATAGACGCATTAACTAAAGTAGAGTAACACTCCAGATACAACCTGAATTCATTTGAAAGCATTTATATTTGTTTTAAATTGTTGATATGTGTATGGTATGACTACTATTTGACTCTCTAACTTGAATGGCTTTCTAATTGTCGCAGTGGGATACTGCTGGGCAAGAACGTTTCAGGACAATTACAAGCAGCTACTACCGAGGAGCTCATGGAATTATTGTAAGTTGTCCACGTGAACTAACCAGTATTCTGCAATCTGCAGCCTCTCAACCATCTTGTTCACTTCATATAACTATTTGCATTCTATCATGCGCTTGCAGATTGTATATGATGTGACAGACCAGAAAAGCTTCGACAATGTGAAGCAATGGTTGAATGAAATTGATCGTTATGCAAGCGACAATGTTAACAAGCTCCTTGTTGGGAACAAGAGTGACCTAACTGCCAACAAAGTTGTGTCGTCTGAAACAGCTAAGGTGAGTTCTCCAAAGTTGATAAATGGATTGTGAATTAATAGGTTGGGCACTACGTCATGATCACTGTGCCTTTATGGCATCTCTCGGATATTTACATTGATTAAAACACCACGCAGGCGTTCGCTGATGAGATGGGCATCCCATTCATGGAGACAAGTGCCAAAAACGCCACTAATGTGGAACAAGCTTTCATGGCTATGGCTGCATCCATCAAGGACAGGTACAGAAATAAGTTTACCCTTGAGAACCGCTGGTATTATCGGGATTTCCGGTTGAATTTTACTAATCCTACCTACTAAATTTTCTCAGGATGGCTAGCCAACCAGCCGCAGCAAATGCAAGGCCACCGACCGTGCAGATTCGCGGGCAACCTGTCAACCAGAAGTCGTCGTGCTGCTCGTCCTAAGACTGCTTGATTTCTTACATTCCATGTAAACTCAACGCACGGTTACAGTGTTACTGCTGTTTGCTCACTCAAATATATTTGTATTATTCGTTTCGAATGCCCATCTCTTCTTTTGGATCGTGGATTACGAATCAACCGGAAGGGGTGAATCGGTGACCAAGCAAAACTCAATCTGCTAAAATCAACACTACTAAACAGAAAACAATTCCGACGGCAAGATTAACAATAAGAGATTGAACATAGCTTACGGAAAAAAAACAATACAACTCACAGAGAAGACACCGAAAATTCACACGCCATTTGCGTAAATTTTGTATTCAATCTTTTCACAAAAAACATCCTAGAACAATATCTCATCTAGCCCTTAAATTTTCGGGTGTCTTCTTTCTCTCTCTCTAATTAGCCTATGTTAATTACCTTCGCCAGCCGCAAGGCTAGATGCATGTACTTATCTTTACTATTATAAAAATATGAGTTAGTGATCGTCAGTTCATTCTCCCTCCTTTTTTCTTAGCTGTCCGATAAAAAATTAACTGTCCAGATCCGCATATAGGTAGTTCTTCCACTCCTCGTAGAAAAGGTCGGGCCGACGCGTGGGTCGCACTTCTCTTCTTTTCCCCCGCATCCTCCGCCTCCCGCAACCACTCCACCTCCCACAACTGCCGCCTCCTCCTCTCCCCCGAACCCTCGTGCCATGCCTCCTCCTCAGCGCTGCCACCAATTCCTTCCCCGTATGGTAACGTCTGGTCGCAGTCCCCCAACTTCACCCAGCAGCGTCGCATCCTCTCGTCGCCACCTCCCCAACGCATTTGCCCACCGCCTTCTCGCCCCATCTACCCGCCGTCACCTCCCCACCTCCACCTCCCGCAACTGCAGCCTCCTTCTCCCCCGAACCCTCATGTCGTGCCTCCTCCTCCTCCTCAGTGCCACCACCAATTCCTTCCCTGCGCAGTAGCATCTGGTCACAGTCCCCCAACTTTCCCCAGGGCGCCGCCACCAATTCCATCTCCCGCCGCTCCTCCAACCAGCGTCACGACGCTCGGTGACAATGGCCATTGGATCGAAGAGAATGGCGCTCGGTGACAACGGCCGATGGATCAAAGAGAAGGGCGCTCGGCGATGGCGGTGGCTTCCTCTTACTATGCCCGCCCACGGCTATTCTTTATGGCTGCAACTTATGGCTTTTTGCTGCAACTTGTGGCTTTTGGACTGTTTGTGAGAGAGATTACAAAGTAACAAAAACTCATGTGCGGTTTTTACCGATATAAATAAAGTCACTACAGTGTGTACTACAATTAACTAGTAGACCCCGTCTTGAAAAGATATTCTATTTGAAAGCTAGTTACTGTAGAAAAATCAAAAGCTGAAAGCCAAAAGCTATAAAGAACAGGCCCTCCAGTCACATGAACTCAACTTGCCTCAAAACAAGGTTGCTGATGATTGCCATTTACATAGACCGGCAATTATGGATAATGAACAGTACAGTACAATGTACATCATAGCAGCATGTATAGGAAAGAATGACAGAGAACAACAAATATACAGAGAATAGTACAATGTACATCATAGCAGCAGTGCATCGAAATATTAGGCACAGCTCGACATATATAGAGAACAGAGAAGTGCTCTAGTCACCATACAGAAAAGTCAATAATACAATGACAAGTGAATCTACATAACAATTATTTTAAGAGAAATAAAAGGGTGTTTCATTGCAACATATGCTTATATCTTAACACGTCCTGTTTCACTTATAATTTCTCACAATCAGAAGCTAGGCCTGTTTCACTGATTACAACTCAAAAAAATGCATTCATTTCACAACCGAGGCCACAATCTGTACAAATTTCATACAATTCGCAATCCACAAATTTTACAAGAAATTGCATTGGAAAACCAACAATCAAAACTGCAAATACAAGATTACATTTTTTTATTTCAATTCTTATTAAAAAAATACAAGAAATTCCAAGAAAAAATGAGAAAAATTGGGAGCGCTGGGGAAGAACGCCAGATCCAACCGCCACGGCCACCCCGACATCGAGGCTGACGGATCCAGCTTCCCACTGATGGAGAAGACCGGCGATGAAGAAGACTGCTCGGTCGCCGCTACCCCGGTGACGAGAGCGACAGATCTGGATAGGCCTCATTAGAGCTAGGCTCGCCAACAGAATCAGAGTTGAGGGTGGTGCTGGGCTTTGGAGTTGAGGGAGCTGGGGTTGAGGGATGCGGCGATGCTTCTGGGGGTGTGGGGAGAGGGAGGGCAGAGTTGAGGTAGGCCTTGGCGCCGTAGCCTAGGTCTGAACCCTAGCACGCGGTGGAGAGGTGCCCTGCAGGTGGGGGAGGGCAATGGCGCTGAGGGGAGTATGGCAACGGCCGAGGTAGGGGAGTAGGGCGGTGCGGAGAAGATGGAGGCACACAGCGGCCGGGAAGAAGGGGAGCTACGGTGGGCGAGTGGCGGCGCGTAGGAGGCGATTGCGAGGGAGGAGAGCTCAGAGTGGACTGACGAAAAGCCACGCGGGGGGTGTATTACAAATAACCTTAAGTTAGACGATGCATTCCCCCGCCTAGATCGTGGCCGTTCGGCTCAGGTTCGACTTTCCTGAGTGTCATTTATATGTTACCACTAAAAAATCCATTTGCACTAGATATACTCCCTATATATATGTACGCATGCATGTATGTATGTATGTATACGGTAGCGCTATTCAGCGCCTGTGCACACGGTACATGCGGGTCGCTGACTGCAAGCACGAATTGATGATAACCACCGCATCGGAAAGTTACTGACATTTTTTGAATGAAGTTATTGCCAAACCTTCACTGTGTCGGAAAGTTACTGACATTTCTAAATTAAGTTACCATCAGTAGTGAGTGAAAATTACTACCGAACGCTTATAGTATACAGCCGGTGGTAACGTGTTTCACAATAGATCATAACTTTTTCACAGTGGGTAGTAACTTGACTTGCATGCATGCATGTAACAAGAGAGGAGAATAAATGCACTTGACTTATGATTTTTTTTATCTTGTTTATAGCTAAAAAATGCAATAACTCTTTCACCAAAAGTCCAATTTGCGATCTATTTTCACTATTATGTTCGAAATTACGAGTTTAACTAAACAAGATACATGTTGAATATGTTTTGATGCTGCGAAAATCATATCATATAAAGTTACTATCGTGTATGAGCGAAGTTACTGCTAGTTTTATAGTGATAACTATAAGTAATTTCATGCATTACAAATAATAACTTGATATACATTCGATAGTAACTTTACCATAATTAACAAACATTATTAACTGAGCATGGGGTGGGATGGTGGAACGGTTGGCTGGTTGGGTTAGATAGGGACGCGCTCTTATTTTACACCAGCGTGCTAATTAGTATGTGTGTATGGTTTGTGTCCCATATATGTTGGGATTAGTGGTATGGCATAACATAGGGTTCTCACCCACCTCCATGTGAGCCATACAATCCAGATCAAATGATCCACGTCTCTATTAACACTTTAGCACTGAAATAATCATTAGCACTAAATATGTTGCCATATATATGTATATACATGCATATATACATGTATAACATATGTGTATATGTATGTATATAAACGCTGCTGCGTTGCTCTTCACTCGTGACTCAACTGGGATGCAGGCAGCCCCATTGTATTTGATTCTTTTGTCACTTACATTTTGTCCTTGCTAAGAATTTCAATGTCACTGCTTATGGGCTTATTCTTTCGGATTATAACTTATAGTTTATAGTTTTTTGCTCTAATACGAGCATTCGTATGAACGAATCAAAAGTCGATAAATCGTTTTTAAGTGTTATTTTAATGAGTTGTTTTAAAACAACGGCGAAGAAACTGTCTCATTTATTTATTCAAAAGAAATCATAAATTATAAATTAAAAAGAATATGTCCTGTAAATTATGTGTTGCATAGTCGAGACTCGAGACTGAGTATAATTCTGATTCCGATGATGAGTGGTAAAATTGTTATTCTTCGTAGGTAACACTACTTCCTCTGTGTTTATCAAGCTGATCATAGATCCAATCATTATGCCCCATGTTGGGAACTGGGTCCCTCGCCGTTGCGCGGTCATCTGTGGACGTGATTTGCCTTTCTTGCTCTATATTATGTAGCTTGTCAGTCACGCATAATTGCATAGTAGACAACCACGACCTGCCGCATGGCCTACTGCCACCTCCTATAGCTGTATAACATATATCTGATATATGATACGCTTCTCTTTTTTTTCATTAGGACAAGGCTGATTCTGAGACTGAGAAATATGCTTTTGTCGATTTTGCCTCGATTATACTAACATTTGCAGTGGCTCTCTAGAAATCGCACGTTGTTCTTGCACTCGGCGGCCAGCTACTACGTGTACATCATCACTCCAAATCAAGAACATTTAAAGCGTGGGGATCTCCTCCCTTTGAAATGTCCATTGCCAACATGTTACATGCATCGATCAGCGGTGGCGTGGTGCGCATCACAATGCTACGTAGTGGATAGTAGCCTCTAGGGAGGAGAGAACAGATAAGGTGTTGGCTTGCAAAGGTGTCAGCTTCTGCAACGGACAGTGGTTTCGGGTATAAAGGCGGTAAGCACACCTAGGCTTAGGGGTGATGACTGCACGTGGGAGCGGGTGAATACGCTGAACAGGACAGCGGAGGCGGCCAGGACGAAAACATTGTCGGGATTGAATGCTCAATTCTCTATGCTAGAGACCACTCACTTATCTCTCTTATTTCTTTAGATAAACATACGCAACAAAAAACACAAAGAAAAAACTCTTTAGAATTAAATCACTCAATTTCTATTATCTCATCTCAAAACTTAACAGGAAACTCTTGGCTTAAATAAGCCTCATGCATATAAGGTCATACGACATGTACTTCGCGTACCCACTAACTCTACTACCTAATAACTATGACTTATTCTCATGCCACTGTCCAAAATTTTCTCCACGATTGCCAAGACTCGGCCAACTTATTGACTTCGACTACGACCGCTTCAGTGGGCGCTCCGGCTGCTACTTGGACGCTACAGTACTCTTACGAGTATGACTTATGACCATGACTGGTACAGTACATCTTACGACCACGACACTTCGATTCGATACTTCGACCACGACGATTCGACTCGATGCTTCGACCATGACGCATTGACTCAAAGCTTCGACCGCGACTTCGTCTACGGCTTCGACTACTGCAGCTTCTACGAACATTGTAGCTTACGACCACACTCATGCTGCACCCCTTTGCACGTTGTAGATATTGGCGCCTCCATCCGACCGCTTCTCACGGCTCAGCGTGTACCCCGGCTCAATCCTTCATACTTGCACGTATCACATGTATTGTCGTGCACTTCTTCTGGTGCCACACACTACTACCATGCAAAACCTATACAGTACGATCATTACATGCAAAAGACCAAAGTAAACATGCAAATACAAACTCTATCAAGATAAACATGTAGATACAAACTTTGTCAAGATTAGTATATAACAATTTTCCTCCTAATCTTGACAGGCCACACTTCATGAATCTTCATAGAAGAGCTGGCTCATCATCACTCTGAACTCCACAGAGTAGCGCTTTCTCCTCCTTTCTTTTCCTAGGGCACTCGTATGCGAAGTGATCAAACGCTTGGCAGTTATAGCACATCACCTTAGTTTTGTCGAACTTTCTTCGACCACCACCACTGCTAGAGCCGCCGGAGGAGCCTTTCCCTTCTTTCTTTGACGATCGAGTTTCCCACTCGGCCTTAGTGAGCAACTTCTTGACGAATGCAATATTCTCCAGGGTGGCACCAAGGCCACTGAATTTGCTCGCTAGCCTACTGATCTTGCTAGCAAACTCGTTGATGGAGTCACTTTCCTTCATGTGTAGGGCCTCAAATTCACTTTTCAAGTTCTACAGCCGCGCCTTCTTCACTTGAGTGGCATTGAGATACCACGTCTTCAAACTCTCCCATGCCCCCTTGATTGTTTTCTTCTTGGCAACCTGGTGGAGCACATCCTTGGGAATGGCTTGCAAGATGCACGCAAATGCCATCTTATCCTTCCTCCTTTCCAAGACCACTCCGACCGTGGGTTCGATCACCATCCAAATGTCCTGCGCCTCCATGCATGCCTCCATCTTGATCGCCTAGGTGGAGTAGTTGAAGGAGGTGAGCATCGTGTACTAGAGAGAGACGCCTCCTTCCCTCATGGACATGCTGCGCGCCGTTGCCATCGTTTGCTTGGCGGTGGACATTATGTTGAAGTGAAGGTACTTGGGCATATACCGAACCGATAACTCAGGCTCTGATACCAAATGTAGGGATTGAATCACTCAATCCTCTCTATTGAAAACCACTCATTGGTCTCTCTCGTTTCTTTGGATAAACACACAGAGTGAGACAAATACACATAGGGAAGAAACTCCTTGGGATCGAATCACTCAATCTCTATTGCCTCATCTTAAAACTTAATAGGAAATACTTAGCTTAAATAAGCCTTATGCACATAAAGTCACATGATCTGTACTCCACGCACCCACTAATTCTACTAGCTAACAACTAGGACCTATTCTCATGCCACTGTCTAGGATTTCTCTCTACGATCCACAAGACTCGGCCAGCTTATTGACTCCGACTTTTGACTGTTTTAGTGGGTGCTCCGACTGCTACTTGGACGCTCCGACTGCTACAGTACTCTTATGAGTACAACTTATGACCATGACTGCTACAGTACTCTTACGAGTACGTCTTATGATCATGACTACTACAACACTCTTACGAGTACATCTTGCAACCACGGTGTTCAACTCGACGCTTTGACAATGGCGCTTCGAGCACGGCACATCAACTCGAAGCTTCGACCACTGCAGCTTCTACAAACACTGTAGCTTACGACCACACTCATGCTACGGCCCTTTGCATGTTGTAGATATTGGCTCCTCCATCCGACCACTTCTCATGGCTCAGTATGCACTCTAGCTCAAGCCTCCATACTTGTACATATCACATGTATTACTGTGCGCTTCTTCTAGTGCCACACACTACTACCATGCAAAATCTATACAATATGATCACTACATGCAAAAAACCAAAGTAAACATACAGATGCAAACTTTGTCAATATTAGTATCTAACAAACATCAGCCCTAAGTGATGGCAATGATGATAGGATCCGATTAGGACCAAGCGAGGATGGCAGTGTTAGGGTAGGGCATCAACAGTGCCGCTTGGGCTAGGCGATGATGATAGCACCCAATATGCCCAACGCTAAGAAATATGATTGAGAAGGCAAAGTTGTTGGGCCAAGCGAGATTGCAGATACAGGGCCAGGTGAGGGCATCAACACTGGGGTGGACGATGACTATGGGGAACAATTTTGAGGACAAAGGCAATGACGAGAGGTGTTTTGTGACATCACAAAAAATTCTAAAAATACATAATTTTTTTTTACAAAATCTCTCAAATTGTTTGTTGTGTTTTATAAGTTCCTTGTGTTTTTTGTGGGCCAGAAATACTATCTTCTTTCTCTAAAAATCCTTAAAAATTATCTAATTTTCTTAAGTTCTTCTCTCTTTTGGACCGTTTCTAGCCGAGCCCACAGCAATCTTATTTTTCTTTCTTTCTCCTTTCTTTTCTGGGCCATAGCCGATTTCTTTTTCTCCTTCTTTCCTTTCCTTTGCTGACCCATCTCCTTCCGCCCTTGCTCCTGTGCTAGCCCACCGTGCCTTGGCCCACTCTCGCATTACCCCCAACTTCTCTCAGACCAAGCTGTCCTGCTCGCTAGGTCAATGCCGACATTGTCAAAGCTTCACCTCACCAACCATGCACCACGACTGTCACATCCTCACTCTTGCACCAGTGCCGCCATAACTCCACAAAATGACTTTTGCGCAACTGCACACCATCTCGCTCATGAGACACGCACGCTTGTCCTTGTCGATGCCCACATGCCACCTTTGCCTTTGTCGTGCCCTATGCGCCACCACCTTCGATTGCCTCTAAAACCACCAGCAGGAGCTAGCGTCTTCCTCTTCTTTTGGCACTCGCCTTGGACCCCTAATCACTAGTGCTAGCACCGTCATCACCTCTAAATTCGACAAGAGCGCCACACTCTTTCTTCGACTGTCCGGTTAATTTGCTCGAATTCATTCGCATCATTGTTCTTCTTCCCAAATTAGGTGTGCCATCATCTCCCTCACTTCCTTGCAATTCTAACGTCATCTTTCCCATGCCGGGACATCACCACCGCCGTCGCGCCGCTAGCCACATTGCTATCACCGTCAATCCACCATATCCATCATTCCCTTCCCTCGTCATTTGCGTCATGAGGTGTGCCTCAACATGCCATTACCAAATCCCATCTCTGTCGACCACCACGTCCACCGTGCATAGCCACCACTGAGCTTCGCCTCACTACCATAGCCGCCATCGCTGCCAGCCTTCCCCATTGCACCCCAGTCCAAGCCATCACCATCAAAAGGCTCTCCATGTCCACGCCGTGATCATACACTTGCCGTTTACACTAGAGACCACCGGAACCTACCGTCGGCGAGTTTTCTCCTTTCCGTGGCCACGACCCTCGCTATGTCTTTTCTGACCACCACTATCCTCCCCATCATCCCAACCACCCAAAATGGGTTCATGGTGCCTAGGAACACACCATGTACATGTTGTCATCATCATTTCGCCACCACATCACCATCACCATCGCCATCTCCTTTCTCCTCTTTGTTTTCCTCTGCTCGGTTGAGAAGAACAATGAAAGTTAGCATTATGCCCTCATGGTTCAATTGAGCCATTTAGCATGCCTAACTTGAGTCACTTACACCTGATCGAATTCGTGCATAGTACTGTGCACATGTGGTCAATCTAGACCACTTTGCGCCAAGCCAAACTAGACTTGAATTAGTTTCAGACTGAGTCCAACCCAAGTGAAACCCATTTAGCTCCAATTTCCACCGATTTAGCTCTGTTTAGACCAATTTAGAACTTACTTGTGACCGATCCACGTGATTCTAGTATGGTTCTCACCGAGTTAGCACCAGTTATGCACAGTAAACTAACCCTAGACCCTGGTAGGTCCTCCAAACATCATTGTTCACCATCATTTGTCCATTCAAAGCTTTCCAACTAGAAAATCTTTTGGAACCATATCACCGAAGCATATACTTGGATCGCATTCTGTAAAATTGTATTATACTATGGTAATCGGCTTTGTTTTCCCTTTTCTTTTAGTAGTATTTTATTTTCTAGTGTTGTAGCTTTACATTAGGCTTATTTGGTTTTGTTCATATGTGTGTACACTAGATTACGAAGAAGAAGCCCTAAGATAACTAGAACTAGGAGTGATGACCCTGAAGCCTACGAATGAGTGAGCGCTGACTACGAGTCGCAAGACAAGCCACATTCCTTGATTATATTGAATTCCTATCAGTTGTGTTATATTATATACGGGTTAATTTCTGTATTATTTATTTGTCAATGCTATTTATTATTAATTACTTTGAATGATCCTACTTAAGTAGTTAATGCCTTAATTACAGTGTTTACTTGCATCCTTGATAATAATCTGGTCTGATTTTTCTTGATAAACTTAAGAGTTAGTATATCATACTTTAGATTAACATAGTAGTGAACATGAGTAATAATAATCTTATTATATTGTGGTCCACCATCATAAGTTGACGTGTTGAAATTTATGACCATTATGGTATGATGAATAAAAGCATTAGATCACTCGCTTGGAGTGATATTGTGAGAAATGCCAGCTAAGGGCAGAGATGGATGTGTGATTTGGAGGTGACTGTGTGCATATGCTACCCGGTGGTTGCGTTCACAAGTCTCTACTAGAAAGATGGTTCCACTCAATGCATATAAGAAAATAACTTATGCCATGAGAAAAGACATAATTACCGTCCATCCACAGAATCGATTACTCAAACTTGATTCAGATACTGTATTAGTTTCATTGGTATTACCATAAGTAGGTTTGGTGTTAGTGTGAACCACAGATCGGCCTATGCCACAGTATAACTCCTAGGAGCAGCAGAGCAGTCACCCATACCTAGGCCTGGTTAGGGCCCCGCTGTTGAGAGAGACTCGCTCTGTACTGGGTAGTTCTAATGTAGAATCGGTGATAAATTCGGTTATCCCGCCTTTGATCAAGTTGTGGATATCGTATGGGTAAAGCTAGGCACTCTCTATAGAGATTAAATTAAATTATTCGAATATACCGTGCTTCCAATTAATTGTGATTCCTAAATCAAGGCATAAAGAACGTTATTGGTTAAAATTGTGATAACTTGGAAATGAGATAACTTGTTGATATACATCCCCCTAACATACCTTCTTTTCGAAATTGTATGTTACTAGTAATGATATGTCCAAAGCAAACCCTCTTTGATAGACATTTTTCTTGAAATCCTCAACTGTATTATAACACTTTTACTACTGTGACTTGTTAAGCACGGATGTATATTTTGGTTCTGACAATGATCAATATAAAGAAGACATACTAGTAGATGATGAGTACTACGATGACGATAGTGAAGATCACATGATCTTAATCGAGTCTACACTCAAGTGTAGCCTGTGGTGTGATCGTCTTTTGTCATATTTTGTTTGTAATATAGGTAAGTTTAGCTTGGAAGTCTTAAAACTCTGTAATTGATAGTTATACCATATTTTATGTAAGATTATTGTTTTAATGTTGTAATCATAAGCAGGTTATTTATCAATCTACGCACAACTGAAATTCTGGACAGTTGCATGAATACGGAGATTCATGGTAAATCTGGGTGTTCCCACATGCTTAGGAACGGTGGGCGTAACCAAATCTGGAAGGATCTAGACAACCACAACCATATTTGATCGAAGAGCGGTGACGACGAGGATGAATCGCGATGGCAGTGGTTGGACAGTGAGAGGGGAAGTGCTCTGTGAGGAAAAGGGAGTGAGAGGGGTGAAGATATAAAGGGAAAAGGGCGGTTGATAAGTGGGTCATAGGTGATGTTTGTAATATGTTTTTTTGCAGGGTTTTGTGTCGTATTTTGATCAAAGTATAATTGGAGGGTTGGAATAGAATTTTTGAGGACTGGAATGCAATTTTATTGTGGATCTAGTGAAACCACCACGCATTGGGATGAGTAGCGGTAGCTTCAGGACATCCATCGAACTTGCTCCTCTTTCGCATACCACTACTTGAAGCCATCACGCACCGTGGATACCCTATTAATTCTCTAGGATCAATACAAGAACACGTGCTTTGAGATTTTCTCGGCGTAAGGATGGCGGCATCCTAACACGGCAATTCTCTTTTGCAGCTTTACAGAAAGGCGAGTAGTGGCTGTGGTCGTCTTTGCCGGAATCCCGCAAGATTCACCAGAAAGGCCCAAGCTTTTCGTCAATCACAAGTGACAACCACGAAGGCATATATGAAAATTCGGCACGAGGAACTCGATGCTATAGTTCAGTGCGCGGGTGATTCAATCAAGAGCATGATCCGCATGCCGCGGCCAGGTGTAGCGCCCGCGTGAAAGCATCCCGCCGCTGCGGCAAAGACAGCAGGAAAGGGCCAAAATGCGATCGAGGTCACGCTACCAAGTTGCGATCGCATCCGTGTCGACGGAGAAGGCGGCAAAAGGCAAAAACCTTTGGCACCCACCAAGCTTCTTTTACTTCTGTAGCACGGGTATATTAGGCCTCGTTTGGCCAGGCAATTGAGAGTATCGATCCCAGCTCCTAAGGTGTCGGTGGATTCATCGCTTTGAGTTTTGGTCCGGTTTTCTCTCTTTTTTTTTTTTCTGTTTTTAGCTTTAGTTTTTAATTTTTCTACAATAACTAGTTTTTAAATGGGATATCTTTTTAATGGGGTCTACTAGTTAATTATATTATATACTGTACTGACTTCACTTGTATCGGTAAAAATCATACGTGAGTTTCTGTTACTCTGTAATCTCTCGTACAAACAGTCAAAAAACCATAAACCGTAGCCAAAAGCCATAAGTCTCAGTAAAAAAAACAACAGACCCTTAAGACATGCTGTATGGTACAGTTTTAGAATAACCTATATTTGCAATCGAAGGGAGTACTGCTTGTGAATTGAAACGGCATGCAGGAACTGCACGATAATAAGCGATAACCATACCCTAGTACTCCTATTACAGCACTCAAGTCATTTCCAGGTTGCAGTAGTACCAGTATCGATCCCAAGCAATTACCCCTTAATTAGTGGCAATGTCAGTGGGGAGAGACAACTAAAGCAACTTGGTGTCTTGGTCCAGTGGATTTGTCATCATTAGTTCCCTGCGTGGGTGGTTAGCGTACGTGGCCAACTCATCCGATCTTCCATTTTCTGATGTCGCCAACCCATCCGACCATCCATCACGCCAAACTGCATTGTTCACGCCATGAAATGAATATCCCCTTATTTTATTCCCTAATAATCGCTCATCTCCGTACACAATGAATTGATTATTAATCGACGCTGCTGATTATTAATAATCGCTCATCTCCGTACGCAATGAATTGATTTGAGACTGCGTCATCTTGCTCTAAAACATGTATACCACTCCTAGAAAATCAGACGAAGGTTTGATAGATTCAATTCAGTATATTGAACTGTTATCTAACTTGAAAAGGAAGCTGTTACAATGAGCACCATGCTTTATAAAAAAAAACGAGTACTTCAGAAGAAAAAGGAGCTTGTCAATGCAATAAAAAACAGAGTAAATCAGATTACCAGCAGGTCAAGCCGAGGCCAGCACATGGTAAAGTGAATAGAGAGCCGGGTCCAGCTGCCCAACACCATGTTCCAATTCAAATGTATTTGCGTTTCAAAGATTGTTTTCAGCAACAACCACTCCAGTCCATCCCCGTCCGTTCATACTGCATATATACTTACTAGTTCATGCCAACTCCTTTCATTAAATTTTCGCGAAACCTTAAGGTCGATGATCTAGACTAGATGGACGCTTAAACATTCTTCCTAAACGGAAGAGATCATCAGGCCAGCCTGGGAACACACAAAGGCAGAGTTGAATTCAGGCACCGAGCTAGGATCCGAGCTAGGCAGAGTTGATTTATTTTTCACTATTCTTAAATTTTGTCTTTTTCTAGCTTTTTTTTTTGTTTTTTTACCAATTCTTTTTTTCCGTATTCGTTTGCATTGTTCGTAATATGCTAACCTGATTTTTCTATTTTAATTTTTTTATTTAATTATATCAAATAAGCCATCATTAGTTATAATATAATTTCAATCAGTTACAGTATAATTTTTAGCTATAAACTATATTTTTTTCCGTCCAAATAAGGACACCGTAGAAACGGACACCGTGGTTTTGACTGACAAACGGCTCGTAGCCAACCATTCGGCGGTCAACACCGCACGCATCCTGCCCCGGAGGTCACCACTTCCGACGGGAATCCCAACCGCGAGCTCGGCAGGTCCACGTGGACACGTGCGCCTCGATGAATATTAGATCCAGGGCCGGGCCACGACACGGTGTAAATAAAATATAGATTGACAGAGCGCCGAGTCAAGCCGCAGAAGTCCGAGGCAGGCACCGCGTGGTTAGCTCGCCTCACCGGCTGATACATTAGACTAGACTAGGATGTGACATAGCATAGAGTAGAAGAGTCCGCACGTGCCCACTCGGCGGTTGCCGCGGGCGGTGGCTTATCTTTCCCGCGCCTGTACGTACGTTTCGTAGGCCAACCGGCGACTTGCCGCGGGGCCACGGAATCGCGACGTCGAAGCTGCAACTTGTCATTAATAATTGCCGCCGTTGGCCTCTTCCTCCCCCGTTATATAAGCGCACGCAGAGCCCTGTGGTTTCATCTCATCTCCACTCACGCTTCGCTAGCTCGGCTCGGACTCGATCGGTGACTTGCCTAGTATACAGTAGGAGCGCGCCGGGTTAGGTTGCGACGCCGCCCCCTGCTATTGACCAAGAAGCCGATGTCAATTGCGTCGACCGCGACCGCGCCAGTGCATGTGCCCGTGCCCGTCGCGCCGCGCCACGCCTCCCCGGCGCCGCAGCCGCGCACGGGGCCGCGGCGCGAGACGTCGCCGCTGAACCCGACCACGCAGGCGCTACGCTCGGGCGCGGGCCCGGGCCACGCCGCGGGGTCCTCGGCGGCGACGGATGGCGCGAGGGCTCATATCGCCAACCTTGACCGTGTGCTCGGGAAGCCGCCGCCGGTGCCCAGGCCGCCGAGCCACACGGCGGCGGCTAGCAAGCAGGGGCAGCAGAAGGAGAGCGAGCAGGAGCCGCTCAACGTCAGGCACGGGCTGCTCAACGCGCTGAACCTGTCCTTCTTCGTGCCCATGCCCGGGATGAGGGCGCGCACCGCCGCCGACGAGCACATGTCTCCGCGCAGCCTCATGCACATGCAGCAGCTCCTCTCGGCGGACTCCCCGCGCGCGTCGCCGAGGTGTACCATCGCGCCGCGGTGGCGCAGCCTCCACGGTGAGGGCGGGTGGGCTGGCCTCCTCGACCCGCTCGACTCCGACCTCCGCCGCGAGCTCCTCCGCTACGGCGACTTCGTCCAGGCCGCGTACCAGGCCTTCCACTCGCTGCCCACGGCGTCGGCGAGGCACCGCGGGCTCATGCTCCCCGGCCGGTCGTACCGCCCGACGCGCAGCCTGTTCGCCACCTCGGCGCTGTCCATGCCGCCGTGGGCCAAGCGCCCCAACACCCCCGAGTGGCTCACGCAGCAGTCAAACTGGATCGGCTACGTCGCCGTGTGCGAGTCCGAGCGGGAGGTCGCCCGCATGGGCCGCCGCGACATCGCCATCGTGCTGCGGGGGACGGCCACCTGCCTCGAGTGGGCCGAGAACCTGCGCGCCTCGCTCGTGCCACTCGACGGCGAGAACAGCGAGGGCAAGGACGGCGGAGCGGAAGAGCCGAAGGTGGCGCGGGGGTTCCTGAGCCTCTACAAGACGGCCGGGGAGAAGGTGAAAAGCCTCTCGGAACAGGTGATGGACGAGGTGCGGCGCCTTGTGGAGAAGTACAAGGGCGAGGAGCTCAGCATCACGGTCGCCGGGCACAGCCTTGGCAGCGCGCTGGCCCTCCTTGTGGCCGACGAGATCGCTACGTCCGTCCCCGACGCACCGCCCGTTGCCGTGGTCTCCTTCGGTGGGCCGAAGGTGGGCAACGGCGCGTTCGTGGAGAAGCTCAAGAAGAGTGGCAAGGTCAACGTCCTGCGCATCGTGAATGCCGGCGACGTGGTCACCAAGGTGCCCGGGGTGGCGCCGCGGCTGCCGCTCACCAAGGAGCAGTACCAGCACGTGGGAGCGGAGCTCTGCATCGACAGCAAGAACTCGCCGTGCCTGCGCCCGGACGCGGGGCCGGCGTGCCGGCACGACCTGGAGGCGTACCTGCACCTCATCGATGGCTTCACCGCGACGGGGCACCCGTTCCGGCACGACGCCCGGCGCAGCGTGATACGGCTGCTGCAGTTGCAGAGGGGCAACGTGAAGGAGGAGTACGTGAACCGCGCCCGCGAGCTCGGCGTCGACCCCGCCGCGCCGGCGGACGTGGGCCGGAGCATGGTGTACGCGAACTGCGCCGTCGCGAGCCCGTCGTGACGAGATTCACGCCTTCTCCAGGGGCCGTGGTGTAAATTTTGTAGAAACAAGAGAATTCTTTCGTTAGCCGCGGGAAAAGGTTTCTCACTTTTCCTTTTTCTTTGGGCTTCGATGCATGTACAGGGAAATTATGCAAGCACAGCATAATCAATCAAGTGAAAGCTTGGAATTATTGTTTTCTTTACCGTTGCAAATTGAGAGATCATGTAAGGGTTTTTGTCTAATGAACTATTATTATTTATGTGAAGTTGGATTTTAAATTTTATAAGCAGTTTTTCAAATCCTCATTCAGACTTAACGGTCTGATCGGCCTAGGAGGCAATTAGACCGGCCGGCCCAGCGGTCTGACCAGCTAGTGTGATTTTGGCTGGGAATATGGTCATTTGTTCATAGAGTGATTTGAACTGTGTTTGGTCAGTGCATAAATATTGCATGATACATGTTAAGCTAACGTGATTAAGTTATGGAAAATTTGTGCTCAGAAATGATTTTTTGTCTTTGGATGTACAGGTAGGCTTGGAGTCAGCTATATGATCAGGGCTACGCTCATGAAGGAGTCGAGACCTAGAATGATCAAGAATATCGGGTGAGATGGCTGAGTTTAGATATGACATAAAGAAGGTAGGAAATATTGAAAAAAAGGTTCAAGTGACAAGTTGCACCAAGTGGCTTGGTTGGTACAAGTAAGACGTGGTCTGGTAGAACCAAAACAGGAGAGATTCGTCGACACGTAGTAAGCTAGTGGTGTATTTACATGTGGCAAGCATGGTGATTGTTTGCAAGGGAAAATGAAGACCGGGTCAAAGAAGGGTCTTTTAGTAAGAAGGTCAAATAACCGCGGCACTTAGGGAAATGATTTTGGTCAAGGAGAAGCTGAGATGATCAAGTGAATCAAAGGATAAGGACTTAGCGGATTCAGACTCATGTACTTTAAAAAGCATGTATGAATTGAGTGTGTGAGTAAAACTCGTGTTGTGTGGGGTTAACAGGTTTTCTCCATTTGTGCTATCGAATAAAATCCATTAAGGTTAGATGTGGGTTGGTTGCCTCATCTATTTAACAAGTTGAGATTAGAGACTTGCTAGTTAACCTTTCAACCATTCCTCATTCTAGCCAAGTGTTCTAGGGTTAGAGTTTGAGAAGTGTCGATGATCAAGTTGCCGATCTTACGAATTGTGAGAAAAATGCTAAGTCTCTCAAAGGGATTTAAAAGGAGAATGGGAATTTTTTTATTGCTATGAAGTTGTTACAAGATACTCTCACTAAGAGATTACAAAAGGATGTAACTAGTTCTAACTCTATAATCTCCCCAGTGATCGGAAGATCTTGATTGTCTTGTCCGTTGTCATCTGAGTTCAGGTTGTTCTTCCCTCATCAAACTTTAAATAGCTCCGACTGTGTGTCGATTATCCACATGAGTAGGCGCCTTATTGAATCGTCTCATCCAATCGAGTGGGTGGTTGTTGTCAGCGAGAGAGATATGATAATAACTGATCTTCGATTATTATCAATGGCAGAGAATCACGGAGACAGCTGCAAGGCGGTTGTTGTTAGAGACATATGGTCAAATTGTCGTGCGGTTGGGAGCAAATAAAGCTCCAAAAACATGTAAGTGATGGGGATGACTCATGAAGATTAATTCCTATCCATCTAAGCATCAAATTGGTCAGTTTTACTTGGATTTAATCTTATTGTGAGTTTTCTTGTTCCAAGAGTTTTTGCTTTGAATCTTTGTGAGTTATTGTTTGCTATGATGTTTGGGAATACATCTAGAACTATCTTGGACATCCTTCACCCATGAGCAGGTCATATTCTGTGCTTTCGGTTTTTTGCCTGATTTTGGTGCAACATTGCTAATCCTTGAGAAAGGTTGACAAGGATTCAAGATATCCTTAGATGTAATAGGTTCTCGAGACCTCAAGCAAGGTGTGTGCAAAATCTCATCTCATTTGGCCATGGATTTTTGGAATTGCACCAAAAGTGGTGTCGACTCAAGCTGATTTTCTGTTTTGGTAACATGAGAGCAGTTAGACTGCCAAAAGGCTACCGATCAGACCGCCCAGGTGCTAGTTTTTGTTCTTTGGATTTTGTGTTGATTGTTTTGGTTTTGAGTTCCAATCTTGTTCTTTATAGTTCAGTAGTTATTATAATGAAGGATTGATGAATACTTAATTTTTTTTAAAAAAATATCATTTGCCCCTCTATTACTATACCGATTCTATAAATTGTTCATCTCCTTCTTCCCTTCTGCTTTTGACATAGACTCCTTCCTGTATAGGAGAATGAGAGAGAGAGGGGTTTCCTTTGCAGCGGAAGAGGGTAGAAAATTTCAACTCTTGGATGGCATATAAACATAGGATAAGTTCTTTTGAGTCGTGATTTTGATTTTTGACTTATAATTTTTGAATTCTGGTCATTCGTGAGAAATAAAATACAGAGAAATAGTTATATGCGATTTTGGTCGGTATAGTGTCTACTACAATTAATTGTAGACCTCATCTTGAAAAGATGTACCATTTAAAAATTAGTTACTGTAACAGAAAATGATAAGTTAAAGCTAAAAAAACCCGCCATAGACTTTTTACCATCATCATCAAAACATCGGCACAACCAAAGTATTGAATATCTTGTGATCCAGTAAGCTCATAGTTCTTACTATTCCATGTTTCTAACTGCAACAGCCCTGGCAACCGAAGCAACGTTCTCACTGTGTTCTCGTGCTGTATGTGTACATGCTCTTAACTTCACACAGTTAATTTCAAGGCAGATTTATCAATGACCAGGTATTTGACGTGGATCGGTGGATGCCACAAAACTGAAATAGTAGTATTTTTACTGTGGACATTTTCTATTCTCCCTTTCACGAATTCTATTTGGCTTTAAGTTTTCAGCTATTCATCGACGTGTCCTATTGGGTGTATCACAACCATTTCCCACGGTCGCAGACATCATCGCCGCATTAACTACCACATCACTGTCCTAGCTCCCCTTCCCACCGGTATTCTAACGCGCCGCCTGCAGGGCCTCCTCGCCTTCTCCGGCCACCTCGCCGGCCGCTACTCTCCGGCGACCCCCGCCCAGCATTCCCTCTTCGTCCGCACCCTCCAAATCCTAGCCCAACCGGAGCCCGTCCGCCTCCAGAAGCTCTGGGCACCCGACTCCGGTCCGTGAGCCCCCCTATCTTACTGTCTTCTCTACGCCCCCCCCCCCCCCCCCCGGGGGGGAGAGACCTGTTCTAAAAATCCCCCCTTTTTGGTGTTCCTGGACCGTGGTCAGGATCAGGGATCGTGGAGCTGAGGCTGGAGCGGCCGGAGGTGAAGAACGCCATCAATTGGGAGGTGATGAGGAGGTTGCGGGCCGCTATCGAGAAGGTTGAGGCCGACGCGACGGCCAAGGTCGTCCTGGTTGCGAGCTCCGTGCCGGGGGTTTTCTGCGCAGGCGCCGATCTCAAGGTCTATTATACTTCTTCAGCTTGGTGATGCATGGGGTTCAGACTCTAGACATTTGAGCCAGGGAATGGTTGATTAGAGCGCTCAGGTTTGAGTAGAAGACACGTGAAAATAGTTGAGGTGCATGTGCGAATTCTGACTGAGGACTTAGGAGCAGTTGCGAAAAGTCGTGGAGAAAATGGATTGGTGAACTTAGCGTAATGCTGAAAACGAAGTATATAAATGATTGTGTGTGTGTGGCTAAGATGCGTCAAGAAATAAATGAGTTGGGAAAAAGAAAAGACTCATGCTGCGACAGGATATGGAGGAGTCGGTAGCGTAATGCTGAAAACGAAGTGCATAAATGATTGTGTGTGTTGCTAAGATGCGTCAAGAAATAAATGAGTTGGGAAAAAGAAAAGACTCGTGCTGCTGCGACAGCTTATGGAGGAGTCAGTATCTAGAAGAACATCTAAGGGGCATCTCCAATAGTATGAGCTAGTTACTAGCTCTAAGATAACTTCTCCAATAGTACTAACTTTAGCACATAGCTCATAACATAAATAGCCTCACATGACACTCTCACATAATCTTGGAATGTGTGTATGAGACTAGCTCTTGATCAAGAGATAGCTTTTCTCTCTCTTCTATTAAAATATGAAATAATATGCTTAGAACTAACTCATAAGTCACTGTTGGAGATGCTCTAAGGGCATCTCCAACAGTATGAGCTAGTTACTAGCTCTAAGATAACTTCTCCAATAGTACTAACTTTAGCACATAGCTCATAACATAAATAGCCTCACATGACACTCTCACATAATCTTGGAATGTGTGTATGAGACTAGCTCTTGATCAAGAGTTAGCTTTTCTCTCTCTTCTATTAAAATATGAAATAATATGTTTAGAGCTAGCTCATAAGTCACTGTTGGAGATGCTCTAAGTATATGAAACAAGAGATATGATCATGCTTCGAAGGAGAATTAGAGAAACAGTTGGATGATTAGAAGCGCCTGGTACTAGTTAGTTGAATAGCTACTCGAGGGTGTGGCTTAAAGTGGAGCAGATATGAATTATCGGATGGATAATTAGGAGTGCTTGGTACGAGTTAGTTGAATATCAGCCAATAAAAATTCATCTTTATTCAGCCCAGATGATATTGATTTCTCAACCAATCTATTTGACCTATCATAACTAATACTGTAATCCTAGTATCCCATAAATTTGATCTTCAGATCAGTTACTGGATGAAAAACATCACATTCATTGTATGGCCTCTTCTGCATTTTGTATTTGTTGCGTATAATCCACATGATCAAGATCTCAGAGCAATAATTTTTTGACAGGAAAGGAGACTAATGAGCTCTTCCGAAGTTCGAGAATATGCTAATTCCTTAAGGTCTACATTCTCATCCTTAAAGGTTTGCACCTGGATCCATATTTTTAGCATGCTCTTTTTCATCCATCTGTAATAGTAAATCAACAATGTGAGTATGACTAAACATTTAATTATGTATATTATTATTAAATTTCTGTGCATGTCTCATTTTTTTTACCATTGGCCAATGGTTGTTCCATATACGTATGTTGCTCTTACATATTGCAGCTTGATTGAACAGGCACTCTCTATTCCAACAATTGCTGTCATTGAAGGAGCTGCTTTGGGTGGCGGGCTTGAACTGGCTCTTTCATGTGATCTCCGTATATGTGGTGTTGCCTTTAGTCTGCAGTATAGCAAATTCTGTCCATCTTAAATAAGCTTGATCCAATGTTCTGAATATTTAAATGCATCCTTTCTTCCCAATTCGCAGGGGAAAATGCAACCCTTGGACTGCCAGAGACAGGCCTTGCTATTATTCCTGGGTATGTATCCAACACAATGCTCTACTTTTGTAAATAAATTGTTCGAGAAATTGTCAGGATGGTCTGAAACAAAATGGTATACTTTTCTCCTTTGCCATTGTTTGTGCTCGATAGCCTAGGAAGACCTAGTCAACATTATGCTTCAGCAATGATCTTATACTATTAACAAAGTGATTCTTCAACATGGTTGACAAAAAAAATTTAAAAAATTCAAGTACAGTGATAGTTGTCTTCTTGAAAATGAGTGTTTCTTTTTTTTGGCACACTTGCGTGTATATTGGAGTAAGTAGACAGTCCATGACATCAATGTGATGCCTTGCAACAGTCTATCTGATGTTAAAAAACAACACTGCCAAGCACCAAAACAGAACATGATCCAGTTCATTTTCTTTGTGGAATCAAAATTTTCACCATGTGTAGTTATAATCCATGACATCAATCTGATGCTAAAAAACAACACTGCCTGTTGCATATTTTTTACTGCAGAAAGTATATCTGCATTCTTTTAACATCCTTCCTCCAAAACTAGCAAAAGGACCTGCTTCAGCCGTTCAGTGGATAACCTCCATTTGCTGTAATATACAGAGCCGGGGGCACCCAGCGTCTACCTAGGATTGTTGGAAGGTCCCGAGCAAAGGAACTGATATTCACTGGCCGTAGATGTGACGCAACTGAAGCTGTAATGATGGGTAACACTAGCTTTCCTCCTACTATCACCGCTTCGATAACTTTCCAAAAAAAAAAGATCACCACTTCGAAGAAGAATCCTCAATGTATTTTTGCTTTGCAGGACTAGCAAACTACTGCGTTCCAGCAGGGGAGGCTTATGAGAAAGCTCTTGAAGTTGCCCGTGAGATAATCCAGAAAGTAAGAACCATAATTCCCAACTTTGAACATATTTGTCCAACACAGAAAAAAAAAATCTCAATTTGAGCACATGAAGCTCTTCATGAGTTGAGAGTTCTGATCACGCACTTGTACGCCATGGTACAGACAATATCCATCCTTGAAGCTGTTCTGAACTCAGTTCTTTCTTCCAGGGTCCTTTGGGGATAAGAATGGCCAAGAAGGCCATCAACCAGGGGATGGAGGTGGCAGACATGTCGTCCGCATTGGCTGTCGAAGGGGAATGCTACGAGCAACTGCTGCACACACAGGATCGCCTTGAGGGCCTAGCCGCATTTGCTGAGAAGAGGAAACCTGTATACACAGGAAAATAGTGTGATCATCTTGCCCGCTCCTTGACTGCCTCCTGGCACACCATGAGCATAAAATGAGGAAAGATGTTTCTGTGGATAAATATATTGCCATTGGCCTGGTACTGTTGGAAATTGAGCGGTTTTAGCAACATTTCCAATCTAATTCCAAATATAATTAAACATATTAAAACATAAGGATGGCAATATGAAAATGACATAAACACGTATGTATTATCTCTCGAGGCAGATAAATATTCCAGAACATTAACATATTGCAATATACTTAATAGAATACACAAGTGGGCATTTAAAATCTACATAATGCTCATATTTGACATATAATGTATTGCTCTTAGGTGATGAGTTGTACAAGTTAAAAGAAACTTAGCCTTCTACCACTCTTGTCAATTTTTCACGATCACAATGACAATTTCTCAAAATTTTGCTAGTCTGACTCAAGTAAATATTACCTCAGTGTAGTATCAATGTCGAGCATATAAAGATAACAGATTCTGATCGAAAACAGATACTAGTGAGATGGCAAGGTTGCTGCAGAAACAATATATGTTACACAATCACAGAATGAACATGTATATATGTATTTTCGGCAAGATCTAACGACAACAATATGTAATACTGAGTAGGAATGATAGCAAAAGCAGTAGACAGTGCTACGAACTACACTCAACAGAGATAATCAAGTAGTACATGCAAAATCACACTAGCAGAATGAGTCTAACATGTCACTGTGATTTCAGAACAAAAATTCCTCATTGAGCATTCACAAACCCACATTCCACCATACAAATGTTCTCCTAGTGCTAGATCTTACCACAAGTTTCAGAAATATCAACTAGCATGGTTGACAAATGCAATAGATAGTAAAAGGAGTAAAGAGTAAGCTCACAGAGCGGCGGCATTCAAAGCCACCATGACGACCAAAAGGGGCTAAGCTCGTCAGAGACGATGTCCCAGAAAACCAATCACCGATAAATACTAGAGAATTACTAGAGAATCACTGGAGAGGCAATTGGAGATACAAAACCCTACTCCACAAATCAACACTCACCGATTCGTGAAGTCGAGGAACAAGTCGGTGCTGCACAAAGCCTACAAGAAGATGAAATTCTGTCGCACTCCACCCGACCATAGCCGAGTCGAAGAGCCAGAAACTTACCTTGCGCACGGTTCAGGGAGTGAGATCTGCACGCAAGAGGCAAGAGCACCACGGCTCGACAACCGACAAGGACGACGTCGCCGAACTCTCTCCAAGACCAAATCTCCAAGACCGATTTGCCATTAGGAGGCTTGATTTGGTTGTGAGCTTTTCCTCTGTTGAGACTCCCTCTCCAATCTCTGATTTAAGGCCAAGGAGACTGAGCCAACTGATGAGGATTCGACAATCCAGAAACCTTATTGTGACCTTTGTTGTAATACAACAATCGCTGTGGATTCCGCCTGAAGACGAAGGAGGAGAGGGGAATTGAGGCGTCAGTCAGATTTGATCTAAACCAAATGGGATGCCCCTCTTAATCTCTTCTCTCTCCCTTTCTTACATGTGGGCCCATAGGAAATTTTGGTAAATTACCAAAATGCCCAACAAGTACTAGTAGATTAGAGTAACCCACAATTTTAGCTTGGTTGTTCGACTTAGCCGGGTTGGGCCAGCAGTGGCAATGGCAAGGCGGCCGTTGACGAGGTGGCACACACGACGGCAACCAGAGCGAACATTTACGGTAATAAGACATAACTCGTAGGCTCTTCAACAAAATTCACCCTACACCACATGTTCGATCGATTTTATCCAATTGTTAATCCAGAAGCCCACCACAATCGCGATGCGGTCCTCGTGGGGAACGATTTGTTAGAAATAGGCTTATATGAGTAAGATCTATTCTACCGGATGCCTTCTTGGATGACTTCCTTCACGGATCCAACCTCGTCTGGAATTACGGTGCTCAGAGAGAACACCAATCCTTCCTTTGGAATCACAGATCGGGTGAGCGGAAGCAAAATTGAGGGGCTTTGATACCATAATTGTTATGACCCGAACTCATGATAGATCGAATCATACGAATTAGTAGCAGTATTTGGGATAATCTGAGGTAATTTGGGAAGAATTGGGGGTGAGAAATAGAGGAGACAGGGATCAGAAGAACACACGTGGGGAAAGCAAGTTCAATTCATTTTTTTCCCTATGCCTCAATTGCGTACAGGACTCCCTCTTTTAAGCACTTCTTACAGACACTCAGCGGTAGGCTATTCCACTTGACCCAACACACACCGACTCCACTCCATCAGGCCCACTACACAGGCTCACAACATCTCCTGCTCTCCTGTTTCTTCGTCTTCTCCTTGCTAAGCTCCAGGTCATGCGTGACAAAGTGCGCCTGTTCAAATCTACTATGAAAAAGTTGCCAAAAGCAAACACTTGCCAGAGGTCCCTGCCAGCACACACTGCTTTGCAATACCTTGCATTGCTCTTCTCTACCTCAAGCTTCTTTGCAATGTTTGGTGGGATCTGCCAAGTATTTCGTTCTGCTCCTTCCCTTTTCTTGTTAAAGACTTCCATCATTTTAGTCCTTATGTGCTCAGCCATGGTGATGATGAGCTCATCTCGCGCAGCCATGATCTTGGAGTTGTATGACTCACTAATGTTATTTAGTACAAGGCTTGTCTTTGCCTTCGAACTAAACTTGTGCCTGCACCAGTACTTTGATGGAAGTTTGGTGAGCCACTTGTAACGCCCCCGTTTCCAGGGGTGCGTACGGACACGGTATTCCGCAATTATTCACGCATGAACAGTTATGGAGTGTCGCGCAAGAGTATACCATTGCATACTTACAACAAAAGTCCAGCATATATTTCACATAAGGATTAACATCCAGTTTTCAACAGCGGGGCGCGCAAGCCCAAAGTATAATTACATCACAAAAACTCCAGAATCCGCTTGAGCGCGGCGAAGACCTAAAGCCACAGATCCTCGTCGAAGAAGAGACCCTCCGGGACTTCCTCAACGGGGAGACCTTCACCTTCGTCTTGATCCTCTAAAGAGGTGATTAAGCAAGCCGTGAGCCAAACAACCAGCTCAGCAAGTCACAAAGAAAACCTTAATTTACTACTTGCACGGATTAACAAAGGAAGGGAGTATACTTAGTTTATTAACTTTGAGTGGATGCAGTTTTATTTGCAAACATTTTGATAAAACGGACCCAAAACTACTCCTTAAGATCTCAGGGGTTTTTCATGAAAATTTAATTAACCAACTAATCAAGTTAAAGCATGTACAAAACTATTTAAGCTTCGCTGATGGAATCACCCAAGTGACACAGCTCCATTAACCGGGAGCACGGTGTATTCGAATACCATTTATTTGACTCTGCAGAGTTTGCTCAGCTTTACCCACACGATCCTTTAACTCCCGCGACAGAGTTAAGGAAGCCAGGTCGTTTCACTGCTCAATTCTTTATATAGGCTCTACCCGGTAGAATCCACTCGGGTCTGGCACATGAAAATTCATGTCCGCTTCGAGTGAACCCTACCGTTGTTAGGTACCCGCAGCACGACAGACCTAACATAATTACTCAATCACCTACTTCTCAACACTTGTAGAGTTTCAATCGAGTTGAGTAGCTACTAAATTAGTGTTGACAAGTCAACTCCTGTGGTTGAGCGGTCACCATGTCATTTGCTCGGCGTAAGGGTCTGTTCCTTATATTTTTCCTCCGGAGTCCGCAACCCCGGTCAGATCCACGACCTTACAACCTAGGGTAAGAGGTGGGCGAAGACCGTCTCGCAGCTCCTTCCCCAACCCTTACCCTATTCTGCACGTCGACAACTCCGCCCTAGGGCACGGTGTCCCATACCACCCTGCCCTAGAGTCGGGTTTTCCAAATTCTATTGGCCCGCAGCCACAACCTTATTAGTCTAAGACTTTGCATGATAATAATAACCTACAATTATCTAGATTAACAGATAATTATTTCTAGGGTTACAAAGGCATGGCTACAAGTTTAACATGGCATTTGTCGGTGGTAGGTTTAACTACATATCATGTCATTCTAAATATTTTATTTTACTTTGAACTAACATTTCAGAACTAGCTTAATGCAAATAGCATAATAACATAATTAAATAACATGGGTTGCAACATGATCAAATGATTTGGGACTTGCCGTTGATTTGGATGATCTCAGCTAGCTCGAATGAAGTAGCACCTGGATCCTGAGCCTGCACTTGAACTTCCGGGACCTCCGACACTAGCGCAAACACATAAAATAAGTAAGTCCGGCTTGCAACTAATCAAGCGAGGAAAAATAAACTAATTAAAAAGGAGTAAAATGCATAAATCCTCAAATTGGAATTTTAGGAGTTTATCTGGGGTGAATCTGGAGGAATGGAGGTCAAAAATGGGTTCAGGACATTATTCTGAGCAAGGTGGTGAAATTTGGGAGTTTTTTTGGGATTTTCTAGGATTTATTTGGATTTTTCTGATTTCTGGAAATTGGAAAAGCACTGGAAATTCGGGTGAACAGTGAAGGACCGGCCCAACGCTACAGTGCGGCCTGGCACTGTGTGGCCCGCGCGGCCGAACGGCCCGCACGGCCCACGGGCGGCGACGCGCGGCTCGCAAGCACGCGCGCCCGAGCGACGAAGCAAGCCAAGGGAGCGGCCCACTCCAACGCGCGCCCGCACGGCTTGGATGAGCGACGCGTGGAATCGGTGGGTGGCCGAGATGGGACGGGGCGAAGGGGTACGGTGGGGAGATCCGACGGAGGCGAGGGGTGGAGTTTATGAGGATCCGACGATGGCGGGGATATCTGGATCGGGCGGCTGCGGTTAAACGGCAACGGGAAGATGAACGACGAAGGAGGGGCCACGTCGTCGTCGTCTTCCTCCATCCGCGCGCGCGCAGCAGAGGGACGGAGACGGCAGTGTCTCCGCTCTCCGGCGACCGCGATGACCTTCGGCCACAGGGGAGGGCGTCAACGGGTGGAGCTTGGCATGGGGATTCCATTTTGGGGCTTAGGAGGAGAAGGGGATCAATGGAGGAGGCAGGGAACAGAAGGGGGTGACTCGGATATTTGGCGGTGAGGGAGGTCACTGGCGGTGAGAGGGCCCAATCGGCGGTGGCTACACATTCAGTGGGGCTAGGAGCTCACATTAGTGGCGGAGATGGGAGCTGGGGAGCTGCGGAGTGAGCTGGCCACGGGAGAGGTGGTTTGGCCGGCAGCGAGCTTCGACGACGACGCTCCACGGGGCTTCTCCTGGCCAGAGACAAGCACCAATGTGATTAGGGGAGAATGAAGATGCTTTTGGCGAATGCAATTGGAAAATGAGCGAGAGAGAAGGGAGAGCAGCTCTCGGGGTCACCGGCGCAGGGGAGAGTGGCGGCGGCGACTGGGGCGACGAAGGTCCAATCGGCTGCTCTGGGGGGTTTCTTGGAGTGGTGGGAGTAGAACGGGGAAGGTGGAGTAGCTCAGGAAGCAAAGGGGGAGTGAGGAGGCCGGGATGGGGTTTTATACCCGAGCGGAGGGAGGCGGAGCCTTAGGGGAGAAGGCAACGGGCGGGGGCGCGGGGTCAACAGGGATGGACGGGAGCTATTGGGGCGTCTCCTCCGCGTTAAGAGGTGGTGACCAGACGCTGAGCCGCCGTAATGGCGAGGTGACGGCACGGGAGCGGGTGGACTGCGGCATGGGCGAGGGCGCGTCCGCGCGCGGGAGAGGAAGGAGCTGCCGCTGCCAGGTGGGGGTCGGGCGCAGAAGAGCGGCGACGCGTGGCGCGGAGGCTCTGCCGGCTTCAGACCGGCTGACGTCGGGGCGCGGCGGAGGCGGTCCAAAACCGGGGGCGCTGTCCGCGGGCGCAGAGGCGGTGCGGCGCGGGCGCAGCGCGCAGCGCAAGCACGTGCGCGGGGAGAAAGCGGAGAGGGGAGTGGCGCCAGCGGGAGAGAGGGAGCGGGGAGGGCGTCGGGGAGCGGGAGAAGGCGGAGAGGGGCGGGGCGCCAAAGGAAGAGGGAGGCGGCCGCGCCCGAAAGGGAAAGCGGGGAAAAGCGGGAACTTTCCAAAAAGGGAAAGTTCCCAAAATTCACTCAAAAAATCCAGCAAAAATCACAAGATTTTCTGATTTTGAATTTTTGGGGACTTTTCACCACTCCCATGCCCTGCAATTCTTATCCTTAAGCTCTATCATGGCAGCATTGAACTCATGTTCTCTGTATGCATATGCTGCCCTCTCCATCAAACCCTTAGCAAGTCCCCTCTGAATCCCACTGAACAGAAATTCTGATGTAGATGTCGCAAACAATACCTATGTTCAACCCTGGGAAACACTCTTTCGACTGCTTTCGGTAGCCCTGGAAATAAATTGAAATGTTAGTAGGGAATGCATTACTAACTATAAGTAACAAATATAGGCTTGGGATATTACCTTTTGTCTGTCTGACATGAATACCCATCCTCCAAACTGTTCTCCTTGACGTATAGCCTGCTCCAAGCATTCCAAGAACCATATCCATGATTCCTGACACTCAGATTCAATAACAGCAAAGCCTATAGGAAAAAGGTTGTGGTTGGCATCCAGCCTTGTGCAACTAGTATTTGGGCAACATGTTGAGCTTTATGTGACATCCATCTATTCCAATAAAGGGTTTGCAACCACTAGTGAACCCAAGAATTTGTGCATGGAATGAGAAAAATACTCTCAAACCTGGGTCTAGTACCTGGCTCAGGTGAAACTTCACATTTTACAACCACCTTGCTCCTAGGATTTGCAGCTAGAACAGTATGGGCATAATTCTGAATTCTCTTAAATTGCAAGTCATGAGCTCCTATCACTTTCTTGTAAGCCTCCCTCCTTGGCCTGTAGGCTTTGCTTATGCTAACTTCTATGTTGGTTTGTCTTCTCACACAGTCCTGAGAGGCATTGACATCTCAATTTTTGTCAAATCTAGAAAAATCCATGTACTCCTCAGTAAGCCATTTAGCATTAAATTGTTCTATTGTATGTGATCTTCCACATATATGCTCTGCAACATACTTCTTGATTTTGAAGGTCTCTTCGTTTGGAATCTTTCATGCATATATGTACCAGGGGTAATTTCTGTCTTACATTTAGCAGACACCTGTCCTCTAGCATTCTTGCACTTGAACGCCTCCCTTCCCTCATTGATGATCAGATTCTTCAAAGCAGCCCTGAAAAGATCCACACTGCTGAATATCATGCCAACCTGCATATGGGGATGCCTCAAGGTCGATTCATCAAATATTATGTCATCAATTCCTCTTGATCTATGCACATACACAGGCCCTTCATCATCAAGATCAATTAGAACCTCTCCTAGTTCATCTGACAAATAGACTTCCACTGGTTCATCTACTGGTGCCATATCACGCGATTCCCTCCTAGATGCTCCTCTTCTAGGCCTACGATTGGGTTGTGGTTCAGCTTGATCATCACTATCTGAACCTCCCTCGAAGTATTGTTCTGGCCCATCCCCATCTGTAGCAAGTACCTTGTCTTTACTCTTCTCCCTGTGCTTTTGCAATTCAGGTTCCTGTTCTTTGTCTCCACCTTCAATGACAACGTCATGATTTCCCTACAGTTTTCTTCTGTGCTGCGGTGCTGCCTTGCACGGGCTATTACGTGAGCTTCCATACCAGGATTTGTTCCCGCTGCCAATTCCCTTGGATTTAGAAAGATGTACAGTGAGCACACCCTTTCCCTCTCATGGTCATTCAACAGCATCCTGATTTGTCCATCATCCAAAAATCAGGACAAGACCGTGGGGAGGGACATAACCAGGCTTAAGGTAATATATGTTGTCTCCTTGTAGCCACGTTCCTTCAGCATATCCACCAGATCGAAAAAGTTCACATCCTCCCTGTCCAACCACACCACCACTTGTGGAATACCTCCTCCATATCTCGATGGGCTTCCTCCAATTGTACCACCAAAGTAAACCTTGAAATAAATTGGTAGTTTATTCATCTGGGAAGAACAAAGCAATAAAAACCATCAACTTTTTCCACAAGCCAGCTGTTAATATAGCAAATCATGTGTCATAGAAAATAAGAACTATGTTCTGTTCCTCTCGTATCAAGTAGTCAACATTAGTTCAGTTAATATCACCAGGCTCACTACCTACGCATTAACCAATTGTAAAGACAACTACAACTACACGCATATTCCTTTCAAATAATTAAGGAAAGTAATCCAACTTTTAGCCTAAAAATATATAGGTACGCAATCCTCAACTCAAATGCACTACGGCAGCACTCAAATCCTAAACACAAACATCAAGCATGCCAACTATGGATACGAAAAGCACACACATGCTACAGACACAAAAACACTAAAACCCTAACCTTGTCCCAAATGCAACCCATCTGCGCGCAAAAATCGTTTTACAGAAAAATGCACTACGACAACAACAAATTAGGCTCAATAATCCCAATTTTAACATGTTTCCTTCACGAGCCAACACCAAATCGCCCCCCCCCCCCGGGGGGGGGGTGCTGCTGCCGCCCTGGGGGCTACTGACACAGAAGCCCAACCTACGTTGCCACGGAGGTAGTGAAGGAGCGGTGACCTCCTCCTCCCCTCCTACAGCAACCGGCGGCGGCGTCGTCTTCTTCCCCCGCGCGCGATCCCCCCTATTCTCCTCCGCCCTAAGCGGCTCGAATGGAGAAATTTGGACACGTGGACCCCTAAACACCCGAAATTTCGTTTTTGGCCTCCAAACCAAAAAAAATTCCGTTTCTGGACCCCTCTCGAGCGCGCGTTCGCGAGCTGTCACCACGTGTCCCGGTCGTGCGGTACCAACCCGCCTGCCCGCCGTGCCGAGCGCGCGACCCCCCTCCCGAGCACGCGTCTCCCGTCCCGACCGCACGACTGATTCCCCCGAGCGCGCCTTCACACTGTAGACTGAGCGTTAGGGTTTGGGATGGTGTTAGGGTTTGAAATTTCCGTGGTTTTTGTAAGTTTTGGCAATTTTGTAGTTGTAATCTGGGAAAGAATCTGATAAAGTTGTAATAAAAGTTTATGTTCATTGTAAGTTGTAGATCCATAAAAAATTTTGCTAAATTTTTTTTAGAAACGATTGAGCGTAGAAATATCGATACATACAGTAGTAAGTGAATTTTAGGGTTTGGTCTGTTGTTAGGGTTTGCAATCTCCGTGATTGTTTTAAGTTTTGACAATTTTGTAGTTATAAACTGGGTAAAAATCAGATAAAGTTGTAATAAAAGTTTATATTCATTGTAAGTTGTAGATGCATAAAAAATTTTGGTAAATTTTTTTAGGAACGATTGACCGTAGAACGGTCGATACATAAAGTGGTAACTGATATTTTGAAGGTTAGTGAGAATTCGTGTACGGTGAGAACCGGTATGTTAATATTGTTAAATGAGGTGCTACGTGAATCATGGAATGCGAAAAGACGAGATATTAAACTTCATAATACAGCTGGGCTTAACATGCCGCGTACATTTTTATTACATACATAACATATAGCATGATATGCGACTAACCCACCCAACTGCGCGTACCACCTACTGTGTGGACCGAGGTCACTTTCCCTTCCTTGTCCGCTCGGCGTCGAACTCCTCCGCAGTCTCTTTTGCCTTAGCCGCAATTTCCCTCTTTCTCTCGCGCTCCCTCTCGCGAGCCTCCCGCTCCCTACGCGTGCACGCTTCGAGATGAGCTTGCGTCTCGCGTTGTATACACAAGGTGTGCTCGTTCTTGCGGCGCTCCTCCTCCAGCAACTCCTTCTCCTGTTTGACATTCCACTCCTCGAAGTCGAGGGTCCATTGGTCCGCATGGTGGATCTCAAGATCGATTCATTTGCGGTAGCCATATAGGGGCTCCGGAGACTGCAAAAAGAGGGGAGAGATTGTTAGTGCGTGCTGTGAAGGAGAGAAGGTAGGGGAAAATGGTGCATGTGGTCGTTACCGGCTGCCGATAGGTTGCGGTGTTAAAACGGCGGTTGGGGTAGTCACTGGAGTAGTTTGCGCAACCCCAGTAACGTATACCTAGGCTGATGCGGTGCTTAGACTTGAAGAACTTGCACGTGTTCCTGAACCAACAAAGGGGATGCCTCCCCCTCAGGTGGGAGTTGCGGCGAACGCTCGGTGGGGACGTCCAGGATGGGGTTGTTGCTACGCGGCCGCTCATTGCGGGGAGCTGACCTCGTAGCCGCAGCAACCCTTGCTTGTTCCTCGCGAGCCGCCGCAGCCCTTGCTATCTTGCGGGTCTCCTCCCATTCTGCCTTCTTGCGGGACTCCTCCCTAGCCTTCCTAACTCTCTCATTTATCATGTCCGCGAATTTATGCCATTCCTTTAGATTCTTGTTGTTCATCTCGACGTGGAGAAGGAAGGTATGATGTAGTGTTAGATTGTGTAGTGTTCTCTTGCAGATGCATTGCAGCTCATTTTATAACCAAAGCCAGTTATCCGTATTCTCGTTCTCCACAATTGCAAATGCCACTAGGAGTAACTGGTCATTTGCATCGGCTGCAATTGCGGTGAGGATAGTACCCTTGTACTTGCCGGATAGGAACGTCCCATCTATGGTTAGCACTGGACGACACCACCTGAACCCTTGTATCGCCTGATGGAAAGCTCAGAACACTCTGTCAAGAATGAAACAATTCGGGCCCTCCGTAGGATGAACCCTCTCCTGCTTGTTTATGTATGTGCCTGGGTTTGATTGTGCAATTTGCTGCAGCATTCTTGGGACCAGGTCATACGCCTCCTCGCATGTACCATACATATAGTGCAGCACCTTTCGCTTCGCCCGCCATACCTTCTGGTAGCTCACTTCGAAGCCCGCCATGTTCGCTATTTCTGCCATTAGAACCTTCGGCGAAATGGACACATCCGCCTGGATGAGGTGGGTGACCAGCTCCGCAACATACGATGATGTCATGTTGCGGTGTCTATGTACTGGCCCCGCAAGCTCGCAACTGTGATCTTGCAGCACCGTTATCTGGAACTCCGTGCCAACACCCTTGTACCGTTGTGCACGAACTTTGCCCGGATAGGACCCGTTGACACACTTTACAACATACGTGTCCGGCTTTGACTTGTGGATCTGATACGTCCGGCTTATGTTGACGGCATGTTTAGCAATAGCCTACTGGACAGCACTCTTATTACGGAAGCACTGCCCTCGCTGAACCCCCATTCTCCCTCCTCTGCCTGTGGCAGAACTAGAGCTGCCGCTGCATTGTCGTCCAGTCTGGACGACACATACGCACTGTCCGTGGTCACAACACGACCTACCACCCCTCCAATTGCAGCTTCGCCATCCTCGTCCTCTCCAGAACTGTCTGTTTCCACCTCCTCATCCTCCTCGCTGCCCACTTCTTCCACCTGGTCCCCAAGGTACTCATGACAGTCAATACGGGCGACCCACCACCTCTCATCCACACCTTCGTTGGGCTGGAAATTCTCCGCACGCCTCCTGACGTCTTCATCACCCACTTCCTCGCCCACATGTTCTCCCGCAGAAGCGTCTTCATGACCGCCGAAGATGAACCTAGGCACTACATCTCCACCAGCGGCATCAGAACCAACCATGGCTGATGATTCTGCCCTCTCCACGAACTCGACATACACCATTGGCCTGCCATATATCGCAGCATCAGGGTTGCACACGACCTCCATGTAGTTCGCCCATGAGGCGTCATTGGTCACCTTCAGAAATTGTCATATGCTCTCCCTTCCATCACCCACCATTGAGGCATAGACTGCCTCGATCCGTAACTTCTTCCTTGCGATGTGTCGATCGAACGCCGAACAGACACAACTCCGTAACTCAGGCAAGCTCATGGCGTTCAGACCGGGTGCCCGGATCACGGTCCGGTCGCAATTTGACAGGTCCGCCCCATACGGCCCATCACGTACGAGACCACTCTCATAAAACACGAACATGTCTTGAATGTCAGCCATTGCGTACCTACCATAAGTGCATAATCAACCATTTTAGTACACAGCATGTAACAATCGTACCATTAAACAAATTCTAACATACATCAAATTACATATTCATTTCATCTTTATTTGCATTGGTATATGTTTTTATTTACCTCAAACACCCACTAACCTATTGTAACATTAACAGTGCGGTATTTCATACATCTTTCTACCGCCTACAAAATCGATTAATATATGTTTTGTATTTGTAAAGGAGAAATTGTGAAGCGGGTGGAGAGGAAAATTGGAAGAGAAATTGACTTATAGGAGGTCTTTTAAACCAAAGTTACAGGGGAAAAGTAGAAATGAAGTTGAGTTATAGGGGTATTTGGATTTTCATTAGAACAATGATTTATCAAATTATCGATTGCACCACTGCACTGAGCATTGCATGAGAACACAAGAACAAACGAACAAGCAGGTGCAGGCACAAGCAGCGAGCGATCTTCTTGCCATCACAAGATACACTTTACATTGCAATTCTTACAGAACCATTTTGATGGCAATTCACCATTTTATCTGTTAACAGATCTGTCATGTCAACTATCTGACGCTGTCGTCAATTCATCTTCACTCCAAACCACACTGAATGGACGGACTAGAGCGATAAATTCTGCGTTAACATCGTTACACATGACACACACAAAGAACAACATCGTTACACATGATGGGTATGTGTTACATTAAATATATGACTATTCCAGCCTAATCTGTGTAAGAATCTCCAGGCAATCGCTCATAGAGACGATAAATCAGCCGCGATTTTGTCATCTGAGGCTCCCTCTCAAGGACACAGATTACATCCTTCACAGAAATAGTTCGTTGTGGCCCTTTTGAGTGAGGTACTGCAAATGGACCCCTGCCTTGCCTGTTCATGCCTCCTGAAATAAACAGTATAATGTGTATCCTAAGTTTGTAACACTTTCTATTAGCGCAATGTGAAAATGCGAAAAAAAAATGATGCGAGGCTGCTGCTTTACCAGTTCCGAAGGCTGCAGAATGGGCCCTCTTTGAAGATTCCTGGTTTTCCATGGGACCTTTTCCAAGTATATGTGATGGCCTTGGAACTGGTGCTCGCTGTGAAGCAGATCCCACATCAATGCCTTCTCGCTTCTGTCTGGCTTGTTCAGCCATCAGCTGCCACTTTGACAGCATATCACTTCCTCCAACTGCCTGTCGGGCAGCAACATTTGCGGCTGTTGTTCTCATTTTATCATCTTCTTCTTTGTTGGGCTGTAAGAGGTTAAGGATATCAGGAGAAGAAGGGCTGTCAAACTGAGAGCTCACATCAGAAAAGTTACCTTCACATTCTTTGGACGACTTTCCTCTTTTTCTTTGTCCAAATCTGCACCGCCACTGCCGTCAACCTGCACACAAGGATATAATTAATTAAAATGACTAACTAACACTTGAATTTTTGGCAACTAAAAGTGAGCAAATAGATATTCTGGAACTAAATCAGGAACAAATGTATTTCCAACATTCTTGTTCAGTTTAGAGCATCAGCAAGACTAATTTATACCGAACCAGTATAAAATACAGAAGGGCATGAATAAACAGAGAGTATATTGTTGAAGACAACTTAGTGAATAGCTTCAGATAATGATAATGTGCCATTAATCAAATAATAGTACGATAGTTCAATGGAGCAAGCATGTCATGCGAGTTGTGAGACACCTCAGTTTGTTTCTTGTTCTTGTCAGTTTCCTCTGCTTGTTTTTTATCCCATTCTTCTTTAGCTTTCTGGTTCATCTGCAAAATTTGACGGCCGACATCTGAAGTAATAACTAGCCGATGCCCAGTCTTTTCCGTGTCGATTCTCTAGCAATAAGAAAAGCATGGTCAGTATCTCTGAATAACATACTATACCATAAATTCATAATTGAATGCTGTGTAATAAAAAAGGACCTGCTTTGAAATCCTTATGAGAGTACTTATGAATCTTCGCAGTCGCTCCTCCACACACTGAGCAAGAGTAGAAGTTAGACATATTACCACGGTATTCTTAAGGACAGTCCTATGAATAACTCACCATTGATAAACAACGCTCAACATCACCACTAATGTTCTTCAAATTGCATTTAAGAACTGCCAAAAACATGTCATCAGTTAGTGTCGCTTTCAAAGTTTATATTGTACATGTAATGCAGTTTTACAGTGTCAGTATCAAGTTCAAAGGAATTAACTGATTCCTGCTAGTTTCTTCAGAAGTGGGCCCTTCTGCAGAAAGAGCTTTTCTTCTTCTTCCTGTACAATTCTTCGTGCTGCTTCTGAGGCACGGCTCTCTTCCTTGGGGGTAGAGAGTAGCTGTTCTTCTTCTTCCTGGTAAAGTAAAAAGAGTACCGATGGAATATAAACAAGGTATATGAAAAGAAAGCAAACATCACCCAGGGAGATGCATACCCTAAGATTAACACCACTAACAGCTGTGACATCATTAAGTTGATCGATGCTTTGTTCCTGGAAGGCTCCAGATGTCTTCTGCTTTTTGCTAGTGACACGGAGGAAATTAGCTTGGAGTTATCTATAAAATGCAAATACTCCATAGTACATTTAGAAATCAGATAATAAAACAGAACAGAAGGGTTGATGTAAATTATAAAAACCTAGATGGCGGCGTATTAGAGCCTGCTGTTTCTAATGATTTCTTCTGCCCACCAGATTTCCTAGTCCTTGCGGCAGGCGGTGTAGATGTGTTAGGGGGGGCCTGAAAGTGCAGTCAGATGAGTAAATGTACAATTTACATGCAAGAGGCATTTAAAAATTGCATAGTTGCTATGAGGTATGGAAAAACAGTTACTAAATTACATAACTGAGGTGTTTGACATTTGAAAAATAGGTACCCAAAAACACTGCGCTTCATCTGATCTATAACCTTGTGCCTTGATGAAGGCTGTAACATGCTAGTAAATGGAACTCACTGAATCTTGTTGGAATTTAGCCAATAACAGAACTAAAGAGTGGACTTTTTTATATATGCACTATAAAAACTGAGCATTTCTGCATAGGGCGTATTCTTTTCGGCTTTTCAGCCAGCTTTTGGTTTTAGCTTCTTTCAGTAATTACTATTTATTACTTATTAGACTAATAAGCCGCAGCCAAAAGAACGCACCATATGATATTATAAAGCATCTAATTTTCCACAGGCAAATATCCCCAGAACCGCTGAAATATCATATGGTTATTAGAATTTTGTGACGATGCATATTTTACCACCCAGGAGCTTCTTCCTAAATGCATTAAAACTATCTTGCAAATCCCAACTCCAATTCACCAGCCTAACTTCTTCCTAAATGCATTAAAACTACCTTGCAAATCCCAACTACAAATTCACCAGCCTTCTCCAACCTTGCATGCACTCCCCTTACCCAACCCAACGCTCTTTGTTGTGCTGCTGTGAGTACCATTTAACACCCACCCACCCACTCCCCTCCTCCCTGCACCCTTATGTACTTTGCAGACTTCATTAAGCGGCTAAGCACCAAGAAGATGCCCTCAGAACCTTTACAGTCTTGAACATGGTTATCAAGGTGCCCAGGTGAAGGGAGTAGCCCAGGTGTCACCTGGTTGACCAGGTGACAGCACCAATTAGAGGTGCAAATTGGAGAAGTAAACGAGAAGAATGAAGAAAACAAAGAGGTGGGCCACCACCAACCCCATCTTGATGCTGCTGCCGCCCTGGGGGCTACTGACACAGAGATCAGAGGTAGGGAGGATTTGGCAATGGGGCTTGCAACGGCAGCAGCTAGGTTAGCTCTCTCTCATGATTCAATCCACATTCCTCCCTCCCAAATTAAGACCCTGCATGCTGGATCTAATTGACCCAGGTGGCCACCAAGTCTGTCCCCGGCGACATTGGACGACAACTGGACAGGTCAAATGCCTGCTAATCGTTTCCAGGCGAGGTGAACCTCCATGGCATCCAGCCCCAACCAACTGGACACCAAGGCATCACCTAGGCAACGCCTTGATAACAATGGTCTTGAAACTATCCATGTAACAACTGGACCTTGTACTATAGATAACCAATCGATCCACATTGTCAAACAGTTTGGTGTCAACAATGCTTGCAAACGATGAAGAAATAGTGGTTTGGGGTATAGATGAAAGGGTGATCACTGAGTGAATTTGTATGTGATTTAGCGTAATGACAAAGCTTCAACTCTAGTGTAACGGTGGTTCTATGTTCTGATATTAAATGCTTTAAAACTTCATTTTCACGAGAATGTTTGGGTATCCTAGATAAGGCAATCTTCTATCTGAACAACTGAGGGTGACCTCACTAACATTGATTCTGACATTTCCTTTTCTGTTTACTCTGGCATTCAAAAAAAAATTTGCTTGTGAGGGAAAGCAAGTATATTTGTAAGAGTGTTTATTTTTTTGGTAATTATCCCTTTGTAATATGTTGAATTGCATAAATGAAAATTATTTGACGGTTTAGATTATTCAGAGGGATTATACTTAAAGGAGTTGAATTGCATGTGAGATTCGGAATTTGATAGGAAGGTGCTGTATAACAGAGAGGTGAGATAATGCAGGAGGCCAAATTACCTGCTTTCCATGCGATTTCGCTGATGAACCTCCTGTGCTAACCAGGCGGGCCTTGCCTGAAGACTCAGAATCTTGTTTTGTATTAGCACCTGGATTAAAAGCATTGGTTTTCAAATCCTTGTTTTGTTGCATTTGCCGTGCAGCAGCATTGCGCTGCACTGTCGGATGAGTAGGAACGGTCCCAGTTTTTGCAGGAACCATTCCATGAGGATGCAGGGAAGGCTGCGTTTCTGATTCTGAACTCAGTGATCTAAGAGGCATTGAACCACTGATTGGCTGAGGGTACAACTGGGCAGGAGGGTTAGTCGTTCCATGTGTTTGCTGCGAGGCTTGCTGGACTTGTGTGTGTGGCTGCTGTTTGTTCATTGTTTGCAGTGAAATTACTGGGCTCATACTAGGTGGTTGATTTGGAATAGCATGCATCCCCTTTGCATCTGGCTTTTGGATGGAATTATCATGAACAAAATAGTGCATACTGGTTTGCACCTGAGTGCCTGAAAGTGGCACAAAGGCCTGAGGTGAAGATGATGCCTGGCTTATCTGACCCAGGTTGGGTGGGGTAGGCATGCGAACTTGCTGATCATGTAATTGTGTCGAACCACTGGAAAGATTCTGTTGTGTAGATGCTTGAGGTAATAAAGAATGCTGATTTGCATTTGCTTGGTTATTTCGTTGTGCCTGGGCTTGCATCTGCAAACAAGATCAAATAAAGCAAACATGGGCATGAGATATTCCTCATAGAATTGAATCACTCATTAAACATGATGATTCAGAGTGGCTCCACTTTCATCAAGCTTGATGAATAGTTAGTTATCAAGGAAACAAAGGGAAGGAATGAAGAATTGAAGATAACACAATTCATTCACCTGTGCAAAAACTTTATGGGCTGCCTGCTTGAGCATTTGATCCCCAACAATATTCCTGATGACTCTTAAGAAATCATCTTTATTTACTTCATTACGCTACAAACATAGAAATTAGAATAGTACAGCTGAGTTAGTTTCGTTTAGTGACACTGGTGCAAACTGTATTTTCTATGCTGATATGCCTTTGTTACCATTCTTTCATGTGATACGTCCACATGAGCAACAATTTGAACAATTTGTAGCAAGAATAATAATCAGTTCTTTTCCAATTCATCATGCTTTCCCCTTTTTGCAGATAAGGAAACATGTATCGAAGAAAATGCAGACCTTGCATTACTCCCCTTAAGATTCTTCTTATAAACATATGCTTTGGGATCATCATTAACATTGAGAGCATAAGAAATTGGTGGAATAATCTCTCATAACCGCCAAACTCTCACCCAAACATGACCCCGAGCCGCTGTTATCAATCAAATGGCTTTGAAGGAGAGTAACACATGCATTCTACTTAGTAATGCAGAAAGTCCATTTCCACTAGCTACTGTTTCTCAAGAGAAGGTAAAAAGGCAAAGCACTAGTGTTAATTTGATCTTTTCCTCTACCAGCTTTGGCAACAAATACATACTTTAGAAGTCTATACCATGATATTCACAATATAGAAGATATATAAGTTTGAACAAATTAATAGATGTAATATATAGTTTCTTTTTACCCCCACCATTCTTGGCCTCAACAAGCCTGTAATCTCTCTAGAAATCAATTTGGTGATGAAACACAGCAACTAACAACAGAGGAATGAACAAAAACGCACCCTAAGTTTTACCCATACAGTTTGAAGCTGCATATCTTTGTCTCTGTCAAGATGTGCCTGTAGGATCGGAATTAACATATTAAATGGTATAGATGGCTGATATCCCCTCTTCCTTGTATCCTGGGCACCAGGTGGTGCTTGCTGACCAACCATTGGCTTTATATGCTGCTGATCACCTGAAGCCTGAGGCACATCCACCTTGGAGCCTGCAAAACTCTGTTGACCAACATAGCCTGTTTCTTTTTCAGCCAACTGGAAGATATTTGTTTCTGCCTGTTGCAGTTGATTTTCACAATGTGGCTGTTCCTGTTCTGGCTGGTGATTGTGTTGCTCTAGTCGGATAGGCTTTTCATTTTTTGAATCTTCAGTTACCAATTTTGGTTGAGACAACTGATCTGCTACATTCATATGCTGTTTCACTTCTTGTTGGCTTGCCTGGGCACTTCCTTCCTGCTCTGCTACTTGCAGCTGGCCAACTATAGATTTGGACACATCACTGCTATCCTGGGGCAAAGTACCTGGAGTGCAAAAATGGAGATTGTTCATAAACTCTCAACAACAACAGGTAGTGACCATCACATTATTGAAAAGCTATGATATGCGGAATCTTTAGGAATAACAAGCTGCAAATAAAATAAACAAATGGTTTAAAAAGACGAAGTAAACTAAAGAAATCATCTCAAAACATGCATGCGTGCGCACACTCAGAAGTTGGCAGGACATGTTTGTTTCCATGTGTTTAAAAGATAGCGTTTTCTATTGCTTTAGTTAATTCCACGATAAATTCAAAAGGTAGAAAGTGTAATATATTATAAATACAACAATTTGGCACCATACCATAATTGACAAAGCAATTTCACAGTAGAGGAAAATTGCCATTCCTAAAAACCAGACAAGAACCATTTCATCTGTACTGGACAAATGACTCATTAAGCATAAGTACCATGAATTGTCTGTCAGGATTTTTATGAATGTTTTAGACGGTCCATTAAGTGCATAGGCACAAGATGTGCCAAAAAGAAAACAGCTATTCTTTCCATTCAATCCGTGCCGCTGAAACTTGCCTAGACTAATGACCAATGTGGCTTGCAGAATGCACAATTATAAAATGGGGGTGAACTCACATGCTCCGAATAATTCTTCAAATTATGTATAAGGCATTTATGTTTTCAAGCTTTAACATGCTTTGCTTGTTGGGCCACCTCCAACCTTGCCAAAACAGCACTAGTGCCATCACAAGTTCAGGTTTTTCCATGGACTTCCTTTCTTATGTATTCCTCAGTATATAAATTAAAAATATATCATTTACCTTTTAATCCTTTAGTCTACTTCCAAAAAAAGTACATTACAGCTCTTAGCAATCTATCATTCGTCAGAGAATTTCTATCGCGGCTTTCTTTAACTTGTAATTTTAGTACTAAAAGAATTTCTTTCTAATTCTTGACCCCTCTCAAAAATCTGCCCACCTTTCACAATTGGTATCGACAGAGTTGCCAATCCGCTGCATGGCTACTTTCACAAGTTGCGAACGAGCGAGGCACTCAGGAACCAAGAAACAAATTTCTTCCATGGTGCCAAACAAGCCCCTTACCAACAGGACAACGCGAGAGACAACCGCAAATGCTTGCCTCCTCGCCAAAAACAAAAAAAAAAGGTGCATGGCGCTGCAAGTGAATTACTAGCTCAGCAGGCTCCCAACACATAGCAAGAATGCATGACGCACAGATACCAACTCAGTCAGCAACGCAAAGCACATCCAGACATCCCAATTATGCAAATAGACCAAAATCCGATCCTTGCCAGCTAACTACGCAGCACCACGCAGCAACCAAGAGCAGAGGAGTTGACTGATACCGCTAGAAGAAGCTCCGGCGTCCCCTCCGCCCTCCGGCGGCGAGGAGGCCATGGACGGCAGCAAGCAGCAAGCTCGGGAAACCGCGAGCGGCGCGTCTCCGGCGATCTAGGGTTCGCGGGCCCAAGAGGCCTAGGCCGCCACGGAAACGGCGAGCAGGGCTGCCGCGCGGAGGCCGCGGCGGAGCGATCGAGGCGATCCCCCACGGCCGGTGGCGGGTAGCACGGGAGTCTGCCGCGCGGCGAAGTGGGGACTGCGGGTGTGGAAGCTAAGCAGCGCCGAGGTGTGTTGGGTGTTGGCGCCGGTCTCGGTATCTGCCACGGGCCGGCGCGTGCGTGCCGCGCGGAGGGCTAGGACGGCGGCGCCGGCAGCCTGTTGGGCTCGGCCGCGCGCGCCCGCCTGGAGGAGGCCTGAGAAGGGGGGTAGGCCGCGTGGGATGGGAGTTCTTGATCTGCAGGCCGTGAGAGGCGCTCGGCTGCGCGGCCTAGGGAGAGTACGGACCACGAGGAAGTTGTCAGGCCATGGGTGCATTTTGGGTCGGTTTGTGGGGTTGGGCACTAGCCGCTATTGGGCCCTACGCTAGGGTATGCCGGCCTAATTCTAACACCCACTTAAGGCTCCGCACCAGGGCAAATGCATTTTTTTTCAAACAGAAAAAAAACCATTCATATTGTAGAGCTTCATTTTTTTTAAGAGTTTGCTGTAGAGCTTTCTAGGGCTAACAGGGACACGCATCCTCTGCTGTGGGCTGCGGACTTGTGACACTGTTAAGCATTGTAGCAGATTTATTTTGTACTATATCTATTATTAGCCTTTTAGTGTAATTAAATTTAGAAAAAAAGATTAAATATAAAAGAATAAGAAAATATGAAAATATGAAAAAACCAAAAAAAACAATATTAAAAAGCTAGAAACTTGAAGCTAAAACTAGAAGCTGAGTTGAGAGGGGTCGAACAAATGGCAATATGGCACAGCACCATTATCAACTTGGGAGGTTAGATTTGAAAAAAAAAGGAAAATCACCATTTGCTATCAGAAAAATGCTTGATTGAGAATTTGCCATCCAAAAAAATTTCTTGATAAAATGCTACTCCAAAGTTTGAAATAGCTGCATTTTGCCACTCTTTCAGTATTCCTCTATTTTTTGGGGGGGCCAACCAAACCCCCAAACCGTTAGAACCAACCAATAATTATCATTCACCAACTACAACCACCATGTAAGGAATGGGCTAAGGTGCAGGGAGCCCTGCACATAGCTATGTGCAGGGTCATTTACGTAGTGACCCGTGTTCCATTAACTCTATCAACTTTAATTTATTATACAGGAATTTGCGTATTTTTGTTTTCAGACTTGATAATAAATGGGTAAATGATGTGTTCCTAGTTCTTACAATTTTTTAAGTATTTTTGGATACTTAAAAAGTATTTTTTAAGTAAATTTTACGTGATAAGTGATTATTAGTTCTTACACAAGTTTGTCAACCATCCAAGTTTTATTACGTGATAAGTGATTATTAGTCAGATTTATAAGTATTATATATAAATCCATCAGGGTTCACATGCAACATCATATAAGTAATGGATTGAGATATCAGGGAAGTAAAGCATAGCATCCCTAATATTAAAAGAGTGCTAATGGTTTAAACCTAAATTAAAACATGTTTATATGCTACCCCCATTAATAATTAAGGCATCAATTCTGAATCACTTGTTAAAAATATGAGTTCTAGAATATTATTTAGTGAGCATTCTAATATATCTAAATCCATGTAACACCATATAACCTAGGACATCATGGTATAGATACTATATTAACAGTCCACAACCAAGCAAGCATTAAAATATGATAATTGTGCTCAATGTCAGTGGTGACAATTAATCATGGAACAGGCGATATGTGGAACGGAAAAGTTAACGGCCGCGAGGTATTTGCCTTGCGCACGTTTGGCAAACTCGTTGCACGAAGGATCTGGGGTGCACAACTATCCGAACGTTCCCTCAAAGGCCACGCGTGAACCTGCAAGATATAACATAAGCGAATCACATGTGGGTTAAGATAAAATTGTGGAAGGACAGCAAGATAATGACCAACCGGGGAAAGATCGTGTTTGCTAAGGCTTCGTCGTGCGAATCGCCATTCGACTGAGTGAAAAATATTCAGCCAAGCGAATGACGTCCCGCTGCAAGAGTCAGCAAAAACCCCTGAGCGAATCTAAGCTCAGACGTGCCACGGCCAGCTGGGCCGTGTGGCCACTGCACCACGGCCGCACAACCACCCCAGCTTCACCGGCCGCCGCCTAGCCATCGGCGTCGCCTCAGCCTACGTACCTCCATTGGCCCCGCGTTGCCATGACCAACCACGCTGCCTGGTCCTCTGTCACCTCGACCAACCGCACCGCCTTCGGCTCCACCGCCTCCACGTCTCACGGCATGCGCACCGCCATGCCGCCCGGCCACACCACCCTGGCTGCGCCGCGCCCTCAAATCGCCGCCAGGCAACATGCCCGCTACCTACATCACCCCCTCCTGCTCCGGTTGTGCCGCCGACCACCACCGGCCATGGCCCTGCGCTGGCCACACGGGGGGAGAGGGAGAAAAATAGATGGGAAAAGGAGAGAGAGCTGGTTGGGGACAAAAGGCTCCGCACGGAGAAACAAAACTGGCCCCCTTTTATTAGCCCTCAAGCCCAAATTAGGAAGGCTAATTAGGGGTTTTTCTAGGGTGCTACAAGAAGATTCCTAAATTTTTATGTCTGTTGGATCTACGGGTCAAAAATTATATAGATTTTTTATTCGTGAAATAGTGTTGAAATCACTATTCATTCTGATTTTACTGCAACAGTGGTAGTACCACAAGTACTATAGCAGTAGTACCTTTTTTACTGTAGCAATTGGTAGTACCGTAAGTACTATGGCGGTAGTACCCTTTTTGCTGATTTTCTTAGAAGTTCAGTTTCTCGGTTTGCTAGTTTTTGTATTGGCTTTTCATACCAATCTTCATAATTTTGTAGCTATTAAAGTGAAAGATTGGTGAATACTTAGGGGAAAATTTTGATACACTATTTATCTATTTCTGTTGCCATCTTCGGTCCTACACAAGCCATATGGCTGCGAGGTGTGTCAAGCATGTTGACAGGACGTGAGCAGGAGCAGATTGCTCTATATGTTGACAACAAATCAGCCATACCTTAGGTGAAGAACTCAATATTTTATAGAAAAAGTAAGTATATCAACACCTGGTTCCACTTTATTCGTGAGTGTGTGGAGAAAGGTTTGATCGCTGTCAAGTTCGTGCACACCAAGGAACAGCGAGCTGATATTCTCACCAAGGCACTTATAGGGGTCAAATTTGAGGAGATGTGTAACTTGCTTGGTATGAAGAATTCGAAGTAAACCAAAATTAGGAGGGTGATTGTTGGTAATAATCAAGACTTAGCTATATGCAAAATCTCGTTCCGAGCGTATAGCGTGCTAGCTTACATGTTGCACGGCAGCATGCCGTGTGGAGTCCCGATCAATCCGGATCGTGCGAAGTGTGGCGCGATGTGTGCAGTTTGTTGATTAGTTTGTTAAGTATTCAAGTTGTTTTATTTAGTTGTGCGGTGTAACCAAGTGCAGTGTGACAAGAATAAAGCAGGACATTGCCTCCGAGTTCCAGGTGTTCGTGTGGTATTGTTTTTTTAATCTCGGCGTTTGATCCAGGGCTGTTCCGAACACTCACTACTCAGCACATGAAACCAACTGTCTGCAAATACGTATATGCAGAAACTACAACTGTGTTGAATGCTCATGGTTGAGGATTAACACGCATACGTGTCCTCGTCTTTAAGTTTTCAATGTACGTATACTCAGTACTAGCACTTCAGAGGAAGAAGAGCCCATATTCTCGTCGCACACATGAATAGAGGACAGGCACGGAGATGGGCCTCGGACTGGTTGGGCAACGACCGAGGCCTAACGAAAATAATAGTAAAAAATTTTCCTAAGTATATCAAAAAAATTATATAGCACACAGGCCCAAGGCTTATTGGTTGGCTCGAGACTATTTCCGGCCGGTCCGATACTATTCCTAGCCAGCCCAGCAGAGCGCAGCCCATTCTGCCCGACCGCCCCGGCGCCCCCCGTGGCCCAATGAGCGAAGCGGCAGCGCCGGCCTACCCTAAGCCATAGAGGCACGCCCCTCCCGTCCGCGAGTCGCCTCCAGCCGCCTCTTCGCGTCGTGCGGCTCCTCTGCCCCAGCCCCCCACCGCCATGAGCCCGTGACGCCGCCCCTGCCTCGGCGCCTCCTCTCTGCCTTGGCCCGCAGCGGCGCGACGCCTCCTCTCCACTGATCTCCACCACGGCACCCCCCCCCCCCCGCGCCTCCTCTCCGCTGAGCCCACCGGCCACCGCGACGTCGCCCCGGCGTCGCCCATCGCCTCCTCAACGAATCTCCGCCGCGACGCCCCCCCCCTCGGCCCGTGGCGGTGCGGCACCGCCACCCTGGCTCCTCTCTGCGGCTACGCCAGTCCGCCGCAACGCCGGCCCCACTGCTCACCGTCGTCCACCGGCGCTAGCTCCCGATGAGCTTCTATCTAGCTGCTCATTGTGAATCTGTGATTGTTGTCAATATGAGTGTATGACTGTTTGAGACTTTGAGTGATGATGTGAAGTCTGTGATAGTGTTATTACTTATTACTAGTAGTGTGCCCGTGCTAACGCTACGGTAAAACATAAAACAAGATAAAATTTGTAAAAAATAAAACGAACAATCAGATTCATTAAGATTCACGTCTCATATATTGTATAACCAAATATTTTTGTCACATAATGAATGTTACATAACGACTGATCCTTTGAGGAGGCGACAACATCATTGGACTCACCCACCGACGACTTTCTCCATCCCCACATTGTTTAAACTTGAGGCTACAAAGAAAACAAACATTTTTGCCACAAACAAAGATTCACGACCACTTTGGCATTTACGACCACCTTGGCGCTTACGACTACGTTGGCATTTACGACCACCCTGGCGTTTACGACTTCGAGCCATCTTCAACCACGGCCATGTATAGATTATCAAAATTAATTCCAACACCCACAACGTGCTCGAGGACCATAGCCCAAAAGAACCCATCCTTCCTACGTATGACCGACCGAATGTTCATAGAGGGAATACGAAAGAGGTAAATGGTTATCTAGTACTATCCGTGTTCGAGTCTGATTTCGAGGGAAAAAATAATAAATAAAATATAAGATAAGTGATATCCGTTCATATATATCGAGTGGCAAGTGCGTGTTGTACGGTAATCGTGGCCTATTTGGGCCAATTGGTTCGGATGGAGCGGCGGATTGGGCTCAGATCTAGTCAGCCGGCCTAGTGGTGGCCTTAGATCGGACGGAAGCGGCCGGCCCACCGCTGATTCGAATGGCCAACGCTACCGACTACTGCGGGTTCTTCGCCGACTCACCGTGTGAGGAAAGTTTTACAGAAAAACAATATTATGTGTGGAACATTCCAAGTACAAAAGGTAGCCTTGGAATACGTGCAGCATGAAATCTACTATTCAAGTTTCCGGTACAAGCTTCTGCTGGCACAAAATGACCAAAAGATGCCTTCCCCCAAAATAAAATCCAAGAGCAGATAAAATGTAGCAAAGTTAGACATAACGACCAATTGCATTAGGTGAAGATAGCATGTAGCCAAAAGCAGGATAAGTAATAACCACCAAAAATGAACATTACCTATGAATTTAAAATCCTTTCTTTCCATATAATGCTGTATCTGGTCTTGGACAAGTTTACACCATAACTGTCAAAACCAGGTACACAATTCGTTAAGATACCCAGCTATGCAGTTCATAACAAAAGTAGCAAGTGGTATACTGGAAGGATGTTATTTGATGGGATCCAAATTTAAGGATGAATGAGAGCTCGCAGTCGACTGTATCTACACTCAAAAGATGAAAACTTGTAGTTGCCATTCACACCATGTCCATGTACCGTTGTTTCCAACTTTCTACTGAGTAGCCTGTGATTCGTATTCAAAACCAAAACAACACTACTGGTCTTGACAAGCAGCTAGCTAAGCAAGGACAAGCCAATCCGGAATTTCCAAGAATAATTCAGGCACCGCCATCTGCAGAGCACGCATGGCCAATTGACGAGCAGCACCATTGGATTCTTCTGAAATCTGAGATAGGCGATGCGGAACTTGTCTCAGCATTTCCTTCAGCGCTTTTACTTCTGGCCGTTGAAGTACATTTCTGAGCAGATGGAATAAATGGGACTCCAGAACAACAGCAGTTGGTTGATAGACCTGAGCAATTTTGATCGCTTCACAACAAGCAGCTGCAAAAACAAAAGCCGGCTCCATGCTCGGTATCGGAAAACATGCTGCACTGATGAATTGCCCCTCGGTGCCCCTAATCAACACCCCTGCGAAGCCTTTAGTGCCATCGGATGCAATCAAACAAGCATTAGAAGCAGATGCTTGATTAAGCATTGTAGCATATCTGGGATGATAATTGCTCACTGCACACATGTAGCATGATAATTAGTGGAGATGTGCAGTTAACTGAAAAATTGCAGGGTAAACAAACATTAAGCATTACTAACCATCACTCAAATTTGCTCGAAATGGAAAAGGCGTTGCAGCAGGGATCCCTGAGTTAGGCGCAGATGGTTGATTAAGCATTGCAGCATGTGCAAGAGGATCATTGACCACTGCACACATGTGACATGATGATTTCAGATGGAAGCATACAGAATTTAACTGCTCGCCATTACTATCAGTGCCAGATACGTGGCTTGTCAACATTCTTCCAGAATATGAACTTGAATTGAATGGAGTCATATATGAACCTGAAATTCTGTTAGGATATAAACTTGAATCCAATGGATTCATATATGAACTTGGCATTCTTCCAGCATATGAACTTGAATTGAATGGATTCATATAATGACCTGCAGAAGAATGACAGAGATCACCTACCACAGTTATACAGGTATTTGACCCTGGAATGTTGTTCAGAAATGTCATAGATCATGAATATCAAAGTGTGTCTTAGATATGTTGTTCACGAGACATGATTCACAAAACAATATTTCAATCAGATCAGTGTGACACTTCATATTCTGTGTTTGCATCTCTTTTTCATGAAGTACAAACCTAAATGATAGATACATGATGAAGAATGGTATACAGAACCCCACCAAAAAAATATATCTACCATATGTTGACCGCAGAATATATTGTGAACTAAGGAAACTGTGGGGGTGGTTGAGGGGGTGGATTTAGTAAAGAAAATTTTGGTGTATTATAGAGTAGGGTAGATGAATCATTATGATTGTTCACAGGTTCAGTGGCGTACGCAGGGAAAAAAGCAAAATAAAATGCATGGAAAGTATAGAAGGAAGAGATACTAAAAAGATTTAAGGAAAACATTATGATTCATAGTTCAAATAAGGTGGCATCGTTTTGCAAATATGTAAGCAGTTTACGCTAAGTGCGAGAATGGACTTGGCCAGAAGGGAGTGATTTTCACCCCCAAAAAAATTAGAAGAAAGATCTGTCCCAATTTTTTCCCAAATAATATTGCTCAACAGTTAACACTACATTTGTGTCTTTGTGAAGGCGTAATGTGAAACACGACAATATTGGAACGAATGACCTATCAATTAACAACAATGGGCTCTGTTACCTTATCCCATTCATCACTGAAACCTTGGATTTAGAACCAGTTGTCACTTGTAAGCTCTTTTTTTGCCCCCTTTCGAGGAGGTAACCAATATGCGACTATTCCAAAACTCAAACCAAGAACAGCACACTTGGTCTCCAAAAACAGAACACTTGCAAAACTGAAACCTCCCATTAGGATCACAAACCGATGTATACCCATAGCAGTATATTCTTCAGCAGAGTCTAAAGAGACGAAAACTACATATGCAGACCAACGTTCAAAGAAGGAAATAAAGCAGGTCTAGCTGTAGTGATCAATGCAGTGTTTCTCTGCTATACACATGCACCATTCACAGTATAGCTCACAAGTCAGAAGAAATAATACATAATACAACATCTAAAATGAATGAGGTAATGGGGTTCATAAGGAAAACAATGGATCAAGAGAGACACATATGGACAAGGTAACAACAAAATCACTGCATCCTGGAATTCATCATGGAGGAAACCTCTCCCAGGGGAATTCATCATGAGTTACCTTCGATATGTCTCGGAGTGTTCTTTTGCTTCAAAAGGAGGGACCCCATAAAGGAACTCATAACACAGGATCCCCAAGCTCCAGATGTCGACATGGTAATCATGTTCTGTCTTCTCCGCTGGACAAATTGCAACAAATTGAGAGCCAAGAAAAGCAGCTAGGCATTAGAAATTAAAACAGTTGTGGCAGTTTTTAGCCATGAATCAATTTGTGACATGGAAAGTGAAAGTACCCATTTCAGGTGGTAGATAATCTAATGTACCACACATTGTCCTTCTTCGATTGAAGGTGTGCACAGACCAACCAAAGTCTGCAATTTTGAGCTCACCCTGTTCATGGAATCATATAGCTATGTAAATACCAGAGCACATACAGTCCCACATCATTAATACCGAAACAAAATAATGTACTACCTGAGCTCCAATTAAAAGATTTTCTGGTTTAATGTCTCTATGGATTACATGCTTCCCGTGAAGGTAGATCAGTGCATGCGCCAATGATGCAACATACTAAAAACAGGGAAATCTCAATTACTACTTTTGGAATAGCATAAAGGGGCAAAAGATAAGTTTACCAAGCATATGTGCAAAGCATCTACTTACAGTTGCTGATCGTCTTTCAGAGAAATGCTTGCACCTTTGCAGCTCCTTGTAAAGTTCACCTTTTGCAGCATACTCTAAGATTAGGTAAACACGGGTCTGCAGAATCCATATGACAGAGAAATGATGACCAAAAGACCTCAAAATGGAGCAATAATAATGATCTATATTACAGTTGTTTCTGTCTGGACCTGATCATAAAAGTACCCATATAGGCGTAGAATATTGGGGTGCCGGAGATGACTCTGTATCTCTACTTCACGGCGCAGCTGATGCTCCACCTGAGATTGCTTAAGTTGGCTCTTGAAAAGAACTTTCAAAGCCACAATGTGATTACTCTGTGTACATAGAAAGCAAATAGTGTTAAAGTCTTAAATGATCACTGGAATGATTATGAAAAACAGGAATGGACAAGCATTCTGAAACATGCATTTTTAGGTTACAAATATTAACAGTTGCAGACCACATCAAGGAGTTTTCACATTTGACATGTTTACTATGATCCAAATAGGGCCATATGAAAGTGCACCAGAATTCAGTGACATAACGTTCCTGCCGTCTTTAGAATAAATTTCGCATGATATAATGGAACAGTAGTATTTTTCAACTTCCTTACCATGCACGATACCGCACCACAATTTCTACAATGAACTAAACTCAAAATTAGGGAGTCAGATTCTGCAACTATTTCATTGTGACAAATATTAAGCTACTGAACTCAGATAGAAAAACAGATACATGTAGATAAACACATGCTTCCTAGTTCCTACATCTAAACCAAAAAGTTACAATAGCACCAATATTATTCAATGCAATGCTTAGTCGTAGAGCAAATAGATCTGAGCTCTAATTACATCATTAGCTACAGTAGTAGATCTCAAAATGTTATACTAAGCTGCCAGCACATAAAGTCCTTCACTTAAGTTATGATACTGAATTAATCAGTGCCTGGTACATAGGAAAAGGAAAAATGTAGAATAATGAACATAATAATCTGTGCTGACTGATGAGAGAAGAAAACTAAAACATTTTACTTACCCTCTTCTCTCTGGCCAAGTAAACATGGCCAAACTTGCCCCTCCCAAGTGGTTTCCCAATGTCAAAATCGGACAATACCCACCGCCTCTCCTCCTGCAAATGCGGCGAAGCCTACAGCAAGGCAACAAAATGGCATCATTATCGTTCCATTACACTATAATACCCTCAAGATGCAATTTTTAACCACCAGATCGAGAGGAAAAATGAAGCACTGAATAGTGAATACAAATCAGATGATTCTGGTAAACCCAAAACATATGCCATAATTGATGGATTTATTCACTTTATTGAACCCCAAGATGCAATCTTTGAACAAACAAGAAAAAAGGGCACGGATTATTGCAACAGTCGAGATAAACGTGCAAACCCTAACCATTGGGCCACCAAAAAAATCCTTTGCTAGAATCGATTGCACAAACGAAAGCCTAGGAACGCGGCTCAGATGGAGCAAAGCAGAGGCGTCTTGTCGACCGCGTCGCATCCACAAGCTACAGGACCCATGAGGAGGGGGTCGGAGAGCAGCAGCGGCGGGGCGGCGGCGGCCTGGGGCAGGAGGAGGGCCGGGTCGAGGGAGAGGCGCTGGAGATGGACGGGCACGGTGACGCGCTCCGCGATGAGGCGGCGGTGGAGGAGCGAGGGCGGAGCGGGAGGAGATGGGACGCGGCCGGGGGGGGGGGGGGGGGCAGCGTCTCGGGCGTGGGCGAGGGCGGATCGCGGATCGGCGGAGAATGTGGGGCCGAGCGCTGTGCGTGGGCGCGGGGTGGGTACCGGTTCAATGATGTGCATGATCCAAATGATTTTGACCTTAGGATCTTCAATGAGTAAGAGAATAAGGTTTAAGGAGAGATCTAAGCCATTCATTTGTATGGAGTTGGATTACTTTGGTACAAAAATCTGGGTGGACTTAGATTAGGCATGACTGTGGGGGTGGTTGAGGGGGTGGATTTAGTAAAGATAATTTTGGTGTATTATAGAGTAGGGTAGAAGCGCTGTGCGTGGGCGCGGGGTGGGTACCGGTTCAATGATGTGCATGATCCAAATGATTTTGACCTTAGGATCTTCAATGAGTAAGAGAATAAGGTTTAAGGAGAGATCTAAGCCATTCATTTGTATGGAGTTGGATTACTTTGGTACAAAAATCTGGGTGGACTTAGATTAGGCATGACTGTGGGGGTGGTTGAGGGGGTGGATTTAGTAAAGATAATTTTGGTGTATTATAGAGTAGGGTAGAAGTGTAGTATGTCTATCAGACTATCATTATATTAATTTGCTATTTGAATTTTTGCGATACTAGAATTAGAAATACATGATGAAGAGGACCAAGATATTAGCATTTTATTTTCCATTGCAATCAAATCAAACTCCGGAAACAATAGGAACTAGAGGTATGTTATATTCCTATTTTTTGCTATGTTTTATCTATTTTGTTGTATCGTTAAACATGGTATTCAAATTTTATTTCGTTAGTGTATTTGTGTTGTACTTTTGTTATGTCTCAGTGTTGAATTGTTGATAATATTTGACGTTAGTTATAGACTTATACATTTTTAGTTTTAGACCTAAGACTTTGTAAAATTCTAGCTCCGTCAATGGTGTTGATAGTATTTGACGTTAGTTATAGACTTATACATTTTTAGTTTTAGATTTAAGCCTTTGTAAAATTCTAGCTCCGCCAATGATAGAGGACCTCATCCTCCGAGGCTACGACCCATGTCGGCTTTTCTTAGTTCCTTTCACTCGTTAAAAAACTGAATCGTATGTTGTCGGCTCGAAAGAACGGAGGATCTCACGCGAAACATCGAAGTATACACGGCCAAGGAAAAAGGCGACCAAACCGGTGTGTGCATGCTTATCTCTAGGCCTCCAGATGCATCGTGTCACGGTGTCACCTTCCACTGTTACCTTTTTGTCCTCAACTTTCGTGCCCAGTGCGTCTGCTTTTTCGCGAGCTCCTTTTCTCAAAGGCGTTTGAAACTTTGAATCCATGTGAACGATACGAGTAGAAGCTCTAACAGCGCATTTTGCCGTTGTTTCTCTCTCTGCTAGCTCTGGGTTGGGATGAATGACGATGGAGGAAGATGGGGGCGGCCCTTTCGTGAGGAGTGAGGGCAAAAGCTGAAGGGTTGGGATGATAATTCTTGCATCATGGTGGTAGGTGTTTACTGAGACACGTAGCAAAATCCACACTAGAAGCAGAGCTTTACAATTCTGAATGCAGAGGGGTTGGCCCAAGGAGATGGGACGACAAAAAGTCGAGCTGTGCGCCATCAAGACATCAGGCCAGCTTCACTCGTTCAAGCTTCAGATTTTGATTTTTAATTTTTAATTTATTATTTATTTATTTCATCTTTTTATGGTTTTTTTAATTTTTTTGGGTCTTTTTGCTTTTTCTTTTTTTGCCATATTCCTGCGTATTGTTCGTGATAAGTTAACATATTTTTCTATTTTTAAATTTTTTTAATTTTAATTAAATTAAATAAGCCATCATCTGCTACAGTGAAAAATAAGTCAACTACAGTAAAAAAAAAGCTATAAGCCATCACCAAACGTTCCTGCAACTGACTAGGATTTTGCAGCGCATCACATTGCTGGCAAATTGGCCTTATGTTAGTTTAAAAAAAGAGAGATTTGGCGCTCAATTTGGCGATGATTTATAGCTTTTTTTCACTGTAATTGGTTTGTTTTTTTACTATAATTGATAGTGGCTTATTTAGCGTAATTAAATTTAAAAAAAATAAAAATAGAAAAAACATGTTGGCCAATCACAGATAATACGAAGGAATACATAAAAAGTAAAAAACCATAAAAACTAGAAAAAGATAAAATTAAGGAATAATAAATTAAAAAATAGAAATCAGAAATTGAAACTGGAACTGAAAGGAGAAGCGTAAGGAGGCGCATCGAGAAATTTCTGCTGACACGGGGTCCCATACTATTATGCAAGTCACGGTTCGTAACTTCGCGTGTCCAAGCCCTAACTAGGCGGTTAATTTGTTGATGCTAAATGGTCGATTCCGTTCGTGGGGAAACGGGGATGATCACATAAATCGTCAAAATTGACAGAGTTACGTGTGATTACGACGCCGGGAAATTGAAGTATCAGGCCCTGTTTGGAATGCGGGAATTTTTCCCGATTCCTGCGGGAATTGAACTGTTTCCTGCAAAATTCCTGTGAAATTCCTCTGTTCCAAACAGGCCCATTTTCCACATGTTTAATTTGGTCCGGGTAGATGTAAATGTAATGATCCAGCTGTCTACTACTTTTCTGCCACTGCCGGTCTGCCACTGCAGCTGTGAGCATGTCAGGTCCTTTTTTATGGTTTACGACTTCTTCCAAAATAGATTAATTTCTGTCGTTATTTTAAAACAGATTACAACTAAAAAAAATCCACCTACGTCTACTATTACTACCATGGCATCGCGCTTGTGCCTTACACGCACCACGGCCGGATTTTAACGTGGTTTCTCTCTCTCGATGGAATGCTCGTGGATTCGTGGGAGCTGCTGTGTACCTTTACCATTCGAACGGTTTCAACGAGCTGAGTCAGCCGGTGGCCTAGACAGCTTTGCAGCGGCTGATTCAGATGCTGCTCAGCTTGCTTTGGAAACCCATGGCTGGAAACCGGAAAAGCTTTGCTTGTTTGAGGTAGTGTAAGGGTGGGTTCTAATGTGCTGAGACTTATGGTTTTTGACTTACGCTTTCGTTGGTGGAGCCATAAGCTGTCTTGAACGATAGTGCTTACGAAGTCAGATTATTTCCCGTTCGCCCGTCTCCCTTCCGGTCCCCCCTCAGGTAACCATTGTGGAGCTCCCCCACGGCACGCCGAATCCTACCTCCTCACTATGATATCCCCCTCGCTGAAATCCCCCTGCCCCGCCTCCCCCTCCGCGAGATCCCCCAGTCCCGCCTCCCCGTTGGCGAGATCCCCGTGCCCTAGCTCTCCGTCGCGTAGATCCCCCTGGCCCTACCCCTTGGTGACATCCCCCGTCGACCAATCCCCGTGCTAGCGACCCCATCCACGAAGACGGCGACAATCCCCGTGGTGCCAAGCCTAGTGACTACTACTGAGGACGCTCCCACGGCCCCGTCCGGTCAGGGCCTGGCGCCGTCGGCCAAAGGTGTGGCTTCGGTCCCTCAGTTGCAAACCGAGTCGTCCTCGGACATGACCTCTGATGCCGGCACCATAGAAGCTGTGCTCTAGGAGGTACGAAGGATGGCTCGCGCCCTATCGGAAGCGCTTCCTACCTCCCCTATCGTCGCTAAAGCCCTCGTACAGACCGTCTCGCGAGGCTTCATTCAAGTTCTTCTGCAGTCCATCCCTGGCACCAGCACGAACCCCGTGCGCACCTAACATCAGGTAAGCTCCACGACCTGTGTGAGGATTGTTTGCCCTATTTTATTATTGTTGCAAATGTTTCATCAGCCTGGAATGCAGTAAGTTCTAGCTTGCCTCACAAATTGCAGTAATACATAGGTACTAGGTGCATGCGTGACCATATGAATTTAATCGTAGGTATCTGTGTAATGCTAGATCATGTAGTATCTGTTTGATGCAATGTGTACTACGCTTAGACGCCTGACTCCTGAATGTGTAGTGTACACATGTAACTGCTATACTTGCTGCTAGTTTTTTAGCAAGTGGTGTGTAATCTTACAATATTGCTCACTTTCTCTCTTATGTTGCACTCGGCCATAGTTAATACTTAATAGTTCTTGTCTGTTGTTTGCATCTCAAACGGACCCTACGGCTAGCAATGCGAAGATTTAGGATGACGAGGCTCACTTGACGTTCCTTGGATATGTCGTGAAGAGGTCCTCGCAGGAAATAGATGACGTGCCTCAACCGACCCGTCTCCTTGCTTGCTTCGGTAGAGGGGCGAAGACATGCCGTAACTTTGCTGCAATAACGCAATGTTAGCGCGACAAGCCGTTGTCTCATGCTTCTGTTTGGAAGCTGAAATTGGAATGGGGGATTTTGGATGATTGCATCGTTTTCCTTCGTTGTTTTAGGCCCTATTTGATTTCGTTTCTATAAATTATTTTTATAGTAAATATTTTTTCTATGATACTTAATTTTTAAATAAAATATATTTTTAAGACGGCATTTACTAGTCGATTGTAGTACACATTATAATGATTTTATTTATATCGATCAAAGTTGTATGAAAATGTATCTCTCCATAAGTTTCTCTACACGCTGTACTATTTATAAATAAAAATCTAAAACCATCAATAAAAACCAATATGAACATCTGTTTAGACTTTTGTTTGCAACGTTGGAACTACATGGGAATTTAGGATGATTTACGTTGTTTTCTGTAAAACCCTGTGGAATTCGCATAAAATTCGTACTTCCAAATGTAAACAGTGCAGTCCACTGGTCAGCAGGTGGGATGTGAATTGGTGCCTTCCGTTCTCTTGAGCTCCCTCCTGCACCGTGGTTCTAGAATGCATTTCAACTCTTTTGACTCCCAAAGTGGCTCAAGGCCAGCAATTGAGCTGACTGCCTAACACCTGATTTTGACCGGAATCAAATCGAAGTAATCCTTCTTCACTGGAATCAAATCGAAGTAATCCTTCTCCATACTACTAATGATGACTCTATCATGGATAAGCACGAGGTTAATTATTTAAACACCTTGCTTTAGCTGCTTGCTTGTTGTTTATATTATATTCCGGCGTAATTACAAAGTGATATCTCGAGTCTTTTGTGCCTCAAAAGTTGCCCTCTGGCTCCACCAACACCAACCCATCAAGATTGCACAGCACGATGGCTTTCAATAAGCAAAGGAAGATTAATTAATCGCGAGTGCGTCCTAGTCTTGCACGTGCCAACCATTTTATTTGTTTAATTCAAGGCTATGAAATTAGCTAGCACTAGTTTATTTGATCTTGGTTTCGGATTCCGGTCTCTGTGGCTCCGTTTGTTTGCCATATCTTCAGTTTATTTGATCTTGCATTTCTTGTCATGTGACAATGTATGGCTGAAGCTAGCCATAGATTTTGAGTAAGGGACTGTTTGGTTGGTGCCTAAGCTTGCCATACCTAAACTTAGACAATGTGTGACTGCCACAGAAAGTGTGGCTAACAAAATCGAAGCCACACTTGTGGCAAAGTTTGGCAAGAAACTGAGTCTATGACGTGTAGGACAAGGTGCTAAGAAAGTGTGGCATGCCACAGTTGCGTCAGTGAACCAAATAGCTACCTAAAAACTGTGACACGCTTAACTTATGGCTAGGCAACTTCTGGTCATGAACCAAACAGGCCCTAAGTGCGCGCTCCTGGCCATAACTCATAACAGAGCCATTTGTTTCCGGTCTAATTTGCACTAAACAACGGTAGTGCACGCCCAACTGTTCCAATAAAAACTAGTGTATGAACTACTAAGCTGCCAATTTAAAAGGAATCAATGATGCTGCAACTGTTATACCAAAGAACAAATAATATTCTCCCTTGTAGAAAGAAAGTAGAAACGTTTGTGCAAGATTTGCGCCCTCAACGCCTCCCTCACAAACAAACTTTCAATTTCCACTGCACTCATTTCTAAATTCGACGCCAATACGTAACTCAGAACACAATACTAAATTTCTCACGCATCCTCTCTCTTTTTTTCTTTCAATTTCACTCCAGCAAGGCAGCAACCATCGACAAACAATTCCATGCAACCCAACACAGGAACTTCCTGATGACAATGGCGGAATTGCCTCGAACTCGTCACATTTCTTGGTGCAATGCATTGCCCCTTGTTGATGCTCTGTTCCTGAGCTTGTTCGAGCCATCATCAACTTATGCTCACGAACACGATTGCCAGTTACTTCGCCACTTAGCTCACTAGCTGCTGGACCGGACCGGCGGCGAACCACGGCTGGGCCGGGAGGGTCAGCTGGACGGGAGCCTGCGCCTGCGGGGGCGGCACCAGGGCCATGGCCATGGACGAGGCCGCGGCCTCGCCTCTCTTCCTCCTCTTCGGCGACCCAGAGGAGGAGGAGGGAGAAGAAGAGTCGGAGCTCGCCGGTTCGGGGCACGGCCTTTTGTCGCCCACGGCTGTGGCGCCGGCTGCGGCCGCGGCCGCGGCCGCGGCGGCGATCTCGGAGCCGATGCGGAGCGGGAAGTTGAGGAGCGCGCGGGAGCCACGCATGCGGTAGGCGGCGCGGTCGTACGCCACGGCGGCGTCCTCGGCGGTGTCGAACGTGCCGAGCCACACGCGGGCGCCGTTCTTGGCCGGGTCCCGGATCTCCGCCGCGAACTTGCCCCACGGCCGCTGCCTCACCCCCCTGTAGTGCTTGCCCCTCGAGGCCGCCGCGGCGGCCTCGGCCTCCTCTCTCCCCGGCGTCGTCGACGACACCTCGCCCGGCGTCTCCGGCTCGGACGACGCAAGAAAGCTGCCGAGGCAAGAACCGTCGTAGGAGTCAGGGGAGGGTAGGGGCTCGGGCTTGACGGCGGCGAACGAGCCGTCGGGGAGCCAGCCGCGGGAGAAGGCGTCCCGGAGGGCGCCGTAGACGACCATGTCGTCGGCGTCGTTGGGGCGGAACGGGAGCGACTCGCTCCACTGGTCGGCCACGAGGCTGCCGAAGCTCGTGCTCCGGCAGTACACAGGCCGCGGTGCCACGCTCGCCGCCGGCTCCTCCAGGAGTTGGTGCCGAATGCTGTCCAGCGACTGCAGCATGTTCTTTAATTGCGTATTATCCCGTGATTTGATTTAGATTTGTGGCGTGTTTGAATCGGATTAATGGAATTAGTGGAGGAGTTGGGCTCCGTCCGGTTTATATATACCAGACTAACCAGAGGGTAGGGCGTCGTCATTTGTTGTGCTTCTAGTTTCGTTGAACTTTCCGGCATTCACCACGTGATTCAATGGTTTTATTTTCTTAGTTTTGGAAGATACCCATAGCGGTAAGGATATGTGTAATGATACTGATAACTGTTATCTATAATATTATTATATATTATTTATAGAAAATACTAAAGACATCTCTATATTATCTGGGAAAATTGAATATATAGGACTAAGTTGAGGCTGCTTTAGCAAAACATGACCAAGTTATTTGCACTTGTAAATATAGGACCGAGTTGGGCACATTCTTGAAAATATGGTATTTTCTCCATTTTAATTTCATTTTCATTTTCCAGTCCTTTTTCTCTACGCGAAATGACTCTTTTGCCCTTCCTCCTTCCTCCCTTGCCTGGCCCGCTGCAGGCCGCCGGCCGCTCCCTCGCCGCGCCGCCCCGCGCCGCCGCTCCCTCGCCTCGCCCGCGCCGCCGCTCCCTCGCCTGCCCCGCGCCACGCCTCGCCTCGTGAGTTGTCGGCGAGGGAGCGGCGGCGCGGCGCGGCGCGGCGCGGGGCAGGCGAGGGAGCGGCGGCGCGGCGCGGCGCGGGGCAGGCGAGGGAGCGGCGGCGCGGCGCGGGGCGAGGGAGCGGCCGGCGGCCTGCAGCGGGCCAGGCAAGGGAGGAAGAAGGAAGGAGGAAGGGCAAAAGAGTCATTTCGCGTAGAGAAAAAGGGATGGAAAATGAAAATGAAATTAAAATGGAGAAAATACCATATTTTCAAGAATATGCCCAACTCAGTCCTATATTTACAAGTGCAAAATAACTTGATCCTGTTTTGCTAAAGCAGCCTCAACTTGGTCCTATATATTCAATTTTCCCATCATGAAGTTTCGACCGTCTATTGAATCACAGTCGATATCTTTCTCTCCTCTTTCTCTTTTATCTACCTTAGCAAAATTCCTATATAGCACCTCTTATGATAGCTTATATCACATATTGTACATACCCTAAGTAGTACAGTAGTTTTCACGGTGGCAATTACAGTAACCATGGTCTAAAAAATGTATTACAGTAACCATCAAGTCTAGCAGAGGCGGCTCTAGCATGAAAGTAAGGCCCCGTTTGGCACGGCTCCACTTCACAAGTGGAGCTATTTTTTTTTGGCTTCAGCTCCACGAACAGCTCCACCGGTGGGGCTGGAGCGGTTTTGGTAGACTGTTTGGTAAAACAGCTCCACCTGTTTTATCATGCATGGTTGAGAGATGTCAATTGTCCAATATACCCCTGTCTATTTGGCTTGTAGTAACATCAAGAGTTGTATGTTTCTACATGATTTTTCATCCGAGTAAATTTGAATTCAAAAAAAATTAAAATTTAAAATAACACAAAGTATTAGCAACCAATATTTAATGGCGGCGGCGCTCCCTTCACGGTCGAAGATGAGAAGACCGAACAGAGGAACGGGAACGGGAGAATAGACGAGCCGGTGGCAGATCGCGTAAATTCACGAAAGTACAAGGGCAGTGGCATGCGGACCTGCGGATGGAGCCGGGTGGAGCTACTTTTTTCAGCTCCATCTCGTACATATCTTTTGTCTCAGCATGTTTTAAGGGACTCCTTGGGTGGAGCTATTTTGTTTTACCCCGTTTGGCACAAAACAGCTCCAAACAGCTCCAGGAGCCGGTGGTGGAGCTATGCCAAACGAGCCCTAAATAGGTTATTCACCTCGACAACTTGGGTTGTTTCCTATTTACACAAGTTTTTTTTCTTTGTTGGGAACTCTGTGACTGATGCAATGTAAATCCACGAGTGATATCTAGGGGTAGATGTAATATAAATCCACGACTGATGTCTTGAGGTAGTGAATAACCATCATTTGTCTGCACAACGAATTTGTAATCAGAAAAATTGCATGAACCCTTTAATGTCCATTTCGCTATGTCATGTTCACATATTATAGAAACAGAAAGCAAAAGAAGTTTTATTGAAAATTAGTTACTAACACACAAGCCCCGCCCAGTATATTAGTGATTATTCTTATTAATTTTTTCAATGGCTTTTTTTTGGGACAAATCAATGGATAAGTATGACAAGGAGAATTCGCAAGAAGATGTAGCAAACTAGCAATATCCAAGACAAAATAGATTTTCTTTTCCAAAATCGGAGTGATATCTAGGGTTAATCCCTTTTGGGATGTATCATGTGAATTGAGCAATGGTGTGGACAAAGGTGTCTCAAACAATTTCCGACATAGAACAAAAGTTAATGGGCTAAATGGAGTGCAATCATACCTTTTCTGTTTATAAAACAGCCCGTATGGGGCTAAATGAGGAAGAAAAGTAAAAGAAGGGAGAAAGGAAGAAAAAAGATTTGTGCACTCAGAGAGCCATCATCAAATTGGCAAGCACAAAACGACATTGGGTGATATAATAGAGCCAAGTTCTTCATGTACTCCTGCGTTACATCGTTCCTATAACATATTCTCTGTCGTACGTTTATCAACAATCAAGTGCTTGAGTTTTTGGCCACCGTGAGGCTAAGACGTTATTGTGTGGTCGAAACACCGTGGTCGAAGCGTTGTGATCGAAAAGTACGTGGTTAGGGAGAGGGAGCCGCCTTGTGGCTAGACAGCAGCAGCTTGGTCGCACGGTGGTCGGGCGGCATGTACCTGCCGCACGATCATGGGGTTTTTTCGGTCAGGTGTCACCTTCATGTCGCTGCCACCCAGTCACCGTGAAGCAGAAATGACATTTTTTGCAATTGTCGCGCGACTACGGCTATTTTTGCAAATACAGATTCAAAACATACCAAAAGTGCTAAAAACTCCAAGTGCTTGCTGCACTTTAACTACTACATACATACACCCTCCCCATCCAATGTGTATTGTACCTTTTGATTTCGGTCCTGTTCTAAACAGTTTTTAGCTTTTAATTTTTAGAAATTGATTTTTAAATGTAGTGACTTATCAAAGTGGTTTCTATGGGGGTGATCAACTCGGCTTAAAAGCTCATGGCTTATGGCTGAAAACACTGTAGCTAGCTGAAAAAAGCACTGTAGCTAACAGAGGCTTATTTCGCATAATTAAATTTAAAAAAATTTAAAAATTTGTTAGCCCATTACGTATAATACAAACAAATACGGGAAAAAAAGAACCGGCAAAAAAAGCTCAACAAAAAGCCAAAAATTCAGAAAAAGACGAAACTTATGAATAATGACAAATAAGCCATGAGCACTGTAGCATAAGCCATGTTGATCACCCCATAAATCATTTATAGGAGTTAGTGCATGAATAGATTTGAACAGAGTGGTTTCTCAATATGAATATCTTTTACTCTCTCAATCTCTTTCACCAAACAGAGCCTTATTCGCATTGATCAGCAAATAAAACGTAAGTTCTGTTCTGATAACTCGTGCTAAATTGGAGCTCTCGCCGTGACACGTGGTGCATTTCACCGTGCATCCAGACATCGTGAGGTCTTCTCGACCTCGTCGTACCCAGCCAAGCTCCGTTCCAACCAAATTATTCTAACTTGATTTGATTCGTAACAGAAAGTTGTAGAACACAACTACGCATTCTGATGTTTTGAGAGATCGAGATGCAGGACGGAATGCTCTTAGTGATCATTTGGGCTTATTTTTGGTGGCTTATGGCTGAAAAGCACTATAGCTGACAGATACTTATTTAGCATAATTAAATTTAAAAGTATAAAAAATATAAAAAATATGTTAGCCCATTACATATAATACAAACAAATACGGGAAAAAGAACCGGCAAAAAAGCTTAGCAAAAAGCCAAAAGTTCAAAAAAAGACGAAATTTATGAATAGTGAAACATAAGCCGGAAGCTAAAAGCTAAAACCCAACCGATCACCCTCTCAAACTTCGCATGGGCATCCACCATGAAGGGAAAATGCAAGCCAGTTGGTTAAGGCCATGTTTGAAACGGTTTTTTCTGATATCTTTTAGCTATGGTTGTTAGTTTTTGATTGAAATATACACTGTACTGACTATTAGGTTTTGACTGAGATATTTAATTAAAAGGATAAAATAAAAACCATTATATAACACAGAGAAAAAAATAAAAAATATGTTTAAAAACCAATATATTTAAAATAACTTTCCACTTCTAAAATCTAAAAACCAAAAACCATTATAAGCAAGGCCTAACGAGAGACAGACAATCAGGGCATCTCGTGCACCTGCCGCAAGCAACAGGTCAACAAAAGGGTGTATATTGGGATTTGGCGGTTCATCCGGGGTCAAGGCTCGACGCTTGAAGAAAAACCGGCGTCACGTAGTCGCAAGCATGCTTTAATTTTCCCGTTGGGATGGTACTTGGGACGAGTGAAACTTCGGGGTGGCTTCTTGTTCCTCTGTCTACTCCACGTGCCAAAATCACCTCGTTACAAGGAGAATCTACTGCAGCACGTGGATTTATACGTAACTGTTGTATATGACGTCGTTTGGCTACTAAACGCCAACAATACTTAAGCTACAGTACATATAACTACTGCAGATGAGGAGTTTCCATTTCGTCAGCAGCAATTTCTGCAGTGGACATCTCTCGTGCTCGTCTATGAGAAGCTGCCTGCCTGTCTGGAACGGATTACGGCCTCGGCTGCGCCTGAACACGACCTTTTCTGCGTGCACTGAACCTGCCACCGAACCCCGCTAAGCAACGAATCGCGAAGAGATGACCAAGAGAAGGAGAGGTGGTGTCATTCTCCACCCGAGCTAGACTTTTCGCCAATGAATCCTCACGTGCTGTGCTGACCATTCGGAGGAGAAAAATCGACTGACGGGATGATTTTTTAGATCGTGTTTTTTTGACACAGTAGTAGTTAACAAAGATGTCGACATGAAAGATCGTACCTTTTTGATGTTTGACGTTTTGCATTTGGAGAAATTAATATCCAAAAGACAAAAAAATAACGCCAAACTTAGGTCATGGTCGCTGGGATGGTACCGAGCTCACGCAAGCGCAACTTGTAGTATCTCCCGCCTTCTGGGCTGCTTCTTCGCGACAGAAACCGCTGATCACTGACACAGTGACCTGACAGAGGAGGGAAAAATTGGTCCAAACGATCGCCATCGGGTTTATTCAACGCTTATTCCAGTCCTTGATACAACGGCGCGCGCTCGATGGATGGATAGCGACGAGCCGACGACGATGCCCGTCTATAAGCTAACTGGCCGTTCTTTTCAACTTCTAAAAACTGTTTTTTAGTTTTTTTATAGTAACTAACTTTTTAAATAGAGTATTTTTTTCAAGATAGGATCTACTAGTTAATTGTAGTACATACTTTACTGACTTCATTTATATAGGCAAAAGTCGCACGTGAGTTTCTGCTATTCTGTAATCTCTTGTATAAACAGTGTAAAAGTCATAAGCTATAATCAAAAGTCACAAACTGCAGCTAAAAAGAATAGGCCCGTAAACAAAAGGAGGCTTCTGTTGGTATGTGACCTCCGCAGCTGATGGGACCAAGTAAGAAAGAATGGACGGAGCAGATGCCTATCTCGGCTTAGGCACATCTAGCCCAGTTTGAAGGAGGCACAAATCCGGCTCAAAACATTGCGCCACGCATGGCCCAATTACTTACAGGCCTTCGATGTTAACGCAAAGCAACGCAGAAAACTCTAGAGTTTGGACTGAGAGCTTTTAGACAGAATGGGCCTGAAATTCCGAAACCAAGAACTCTTCACTGACCACCAAGGCCCAATTAAAAGAGAGTAGAAGCAAATGGGTAACAAGGTCTTTTCCTCCCGCTACCCGTCTCCTCACTCCAACTTCGGCGACCTCGCCGCCGCCGTCGCCGCCATGGACCGGTGGACCGGCCTCCTCCAAACCCCGCTCTCCCTAGGCGGCCCACCCTTCCGCGTCGCCGCCTCGTTCATCCTCTCCTGCCAAAAACCCTCCCCGTAAGGCCAGGCCCCCTACCCCTGCTTCCTCTGCAAGATTTTTGCTTTTTAGTCCAAAATTTAAAAGTTTTTTACATATGGACCCCTGGAGAAAAGATTTGCAAAAATGGACCCCTAGCACGGCGCCAACTCACATGGCGCCCATGGTACACGACACGGCGCCATATTCTTTGGCGCCGTAAATGGACACGTAGGATCCACGGTGGCACAACACGGCGCCAACGCACATGGCGCCGTAACATTCATGAACGGCGCTAACGTTCGTGGCGCCGTTTACTGGGACTTAACACCGAGCGCAGCCCCCGGCCCCCTCACTCCACTCCTCTGTTTGAACAGACCGAGCAAGCAGAGAGCAGCCTCCGCCGCTGCCCCTCTCTCCCCCCTCAAAATCCACCCCAATCCATCGATTTTCTTCGCTATTTTGCTTCCAAACCGAGCAAGCAAGGTGAGCTCCCTCTCCTCCTTTGATTTGTTGCAGTAGATATGGATTATTTGAGGTACATTTCGTAGGGCAAAAGTTGAAACTCTAGATGAAATTAGTTGGATTTGGCTCGGTTTTAGGTTCGATTCGCAATAGATATGCGTAATGTATTAGCAATAATGTGGATAGATCCGTTTCTAGGGTTTGATTATTGTACGTAATGACTGAGATATGTTTGTTTGTTGTGCTATAGATGGATAAGGTTGTGACTTTGCACCATGGTGGTACTGTGAAGAGAAATGACAATGGGGATGTTGATTTGGAGGGCATGGAAGAGACCACATTGCTATTTACTTCACGTCCGTCGTATGGTGAGGTCATTTATCGCTTGAAAGAGAGGTTGGGATGGACAGATGAGCATGGTGATGTCGTTATGCAAGGATTGATTGATGTTGGGTCGTCAAAGGGGCCGCGTATAAAGAGATTGGTTTCGATTGGCAACGACGGTGAATGGGATAACTATGTGGCCATTGTTTTGGACTCAGAGGTCAGAGCACCTGACTTGTTTGTGCAGAGGGTGGTGAGAGATCAATCGCCTCCTAGGGCTGCATTGGATCCCAATGACTCACCGTTGGTTGGGTCACCAGATCATGAAGAGGTCGAGGTGCAAGTTGTATCCTCGGCTCAAGTATGTGAGGTTCCATTGACTCAGGTAGAAGCTGACTCTGAGGATGTCGATGACCGCTTTGTTGGTGGATTCGACGAGGAGGCAGTGTTTGAGGAACCCATTGTTTGTGTAGCATCTAACAGGGTGGATGTACAGCTTGCAGGAGACGAGGCTGATTATGAGGATGCGAGGGCTGTGGACTCAGATGATGACAGACCAGTCACAGGTTTGACGTCTAGCGAAATTGAGATGTTGAGAAGAATGTTTCCTGGCCGTGATCCACTAGTGTCCGATTATAATGACCTGAGCAACGCACATAGGGCTGTCGCGGATGGAGGGCAAATGCAGAGGGACGTACCTAGGCCTGGGGCTAGTATCATAATTCAGAAGGGTCATGTCTTTGAGGATATGTCGACATTGAAGATGTGGTTGAAAGAGTACTCGATCGTGCACAACCGTCCATACCGGGTTAAGAACTCATACGCCAAACGTCGGTACACCATCAAATGTGAGAGCACAGGGTGTGCATGGAAAGTCTGTGCCAGGAAGGTGAAGGGTACGGAGAGGTTTAAGATTACAACTGTGGATGGACCGCACAGCTGTGGGTCTTCCGAGCCCAGCCAGAAACATCGTCAGTTGACTTCTCGGTTCATTGCAACCCGCCTGTACCCCATGATAAAGCACATGCCGACGATGCGCGTGGCAGCAGTGATAGAGGCCGTTAAACTAAAGTGGCACTACACAATCAAGTATGGGAAAGCATGGAGGGCGCAACAACGTGCTTTGAAGTTGATTTATGGTGATTGGGAGGAGGCGTATGAGCGTTTGCCGGCCATGTTGAACGCAATGAAAGCGGCCAATGCAGGAATGCGGTATGAGTACGTGCCTAAGCCCGATGTATGGGTTAATGGAAGACAGATTTTTTTTCGAGCATTCTGGTGCTTTGGTCAGTGTGTCGAGGCTTTCAAACATTGTAGGCCTGTTCTGTCAATTGATGGGACGTTCCTGTTGGGCAAGTATGAGGGAACGTTGTTGATTTCTATTGGCTGTGATGCGGACAACTCGCTTGTGCCGTTGGCTTTTGCTTTGGTGGAGAAGGAGGACAAATCTAGCTGGGCTTGGTTTCTACGGCTTGTACGGATCCATGTGGTTGGCCCGGGGAGGGAGGTATGTGTGTTGTCTGACAGGCACGCTGGGATCTTGAGCGCCGTTAAGTAAGTGATACCAGGACATTTACATGTACATCATCGTTGGTGCACAAGGCACCTTGCAGAGAACTTGTTCAAAAAAGATGGGGTGAAGGCCAACTTTGCACTTTTCGAGGAGGTATGTCGCCAGAGGGAGGTAAAGCTGTTCGATGAGAAGTTAGAGGAGTTAAAAACAAAAACTAATGCCGAGGGTCGTGATTGGATAAGGGGTTTAATGAGGGATGTGCACAAATGGTCAAGGGCTCATGACCCATTGGGAAGGAGGTATGGGTTCATGACTAGCAACATGGCAGAATGCTTCAACGGGCTGCTTAAGGGGGCACGTGGATTGCCAGTTACCGCAATTGCGTCGTTCACTTTCTACAAGTGTGTTGCATGGTTTGTCAACCGGCACCGGGAAGCCTCAGACATGTTAAAGGCACATGCACGTTAGCCACCTCGTCCTCACGGCTTCATTACCAAAGCGAATATGCAAGCCAATGAACAGGAGTACCACTGTTTTGACCATGTGACGGGCAAGTATGAGGTTGTTGAGGGTGGAGGGACAACCGAGAATGGAGAGCTCCGAGAGGCCCGAAAGCATAAGGTCGTGATTACATCCTTCACATGCACATGCGGTGTTCCCGACAAGTTCCATTTTCCATGCTCCCACATGGTGACCGCATGTAGGGCCCGGAATGTCGATGTTGAGACCAAAATCCCGAGACTATTCAGCGTGGATGCGTTGGTGAGGACATGGGCCCCACGGTTTGAGCCATATCGTGATGAAAGCGAGTGGCCACTTTACTCGGGTCCCAGGTACATAGCGGACGCGGGGTTACGTTGGCACAAGAGGGGCAGCAGGAAGCGGTCAAGGTACAAGATGGACATGGATCGGATACCTGGTCGCACCAAGAGGGATAGGACAAATCCTTTCGTTGAGGACCCACAGGAGACACACTGCGGTATGTGTGGTCTATTGGGTCACAATTCACGGACGTGTCAACGTCGTTCCACTCAGGTTAGCATCGTTAGGTCTAGAGAGCATAATTTTTAGATATTTTGTTATTTTTATCATTAACGTAATTTTGAATGCACAGGATGGCGAGGTACCGGCTGGTGGACGAGTTCTACGACAGAGAGCACCGCGGCAAGCTCACGATGATTCACATACTGCGTCCTCCAACCCATGATGATGAGAGTTGTGTGTATGTGTATGTGTATTTTATATGTGTGCATGACGATGTATGTGTGCATATATGTATGTATGTATGATTTGAGATATATATATATGTAAAATGTATGCATCTAGACTTTATTCAGTTATGCGTATGTGTTTTATATGTGAATGTATGTATTTTGTATATGTGCATGTGTGCATGTGTTTTGTATATGGAGAAACAGATAGCTCTTTGCTGTTTTTTCTGTAGGTTTTCGTAGCACGGCGCCAAACACTCTGGCGCCAAGTTATTGAAAAACGGCGCCAGTAACTTTGGCGCCGGGATGTGGCGCCAAAGTTTTGCGCGCCGTATTTCAATACCTCGGCGCCAGAGTGTTGGGCGTCGTGCTACGAACATACGGCGCTAGGGTGTTTGGCGCCGTGAGTACTGCACTTGCATTAAAACTGCAAGCTCGGCCTAGTTGTTTCGTTCCATCCGCATCCGCACAAATAATACTAATTGACATTCACCAAATGAATAAGCACAGCCCAAACCAAAATAACATACTGAGTGCATACGTCCACATACATAGTTTATAAATTTTCAGAAAATATATACGTCCGCATACATCAAACTACTGAGTGCATCGAGGCCACTTCCCCTTTCTCTGAGCATCAGGGTACTGCTCAAGAGCTGCCTTGGCACGCCGCGCTCTCTCTAGCTTCTTCTGCCTTTCTCCCTTGCGCTTTGCCGCGGCCCTCCTACGCTCCTCCTCACGGTGTTCCCTCGCAGCCTCCTCCTGTTTCTTCTCCCTTTCCCACCTCTCCTTTCGTTCTTCATCCCACTTCTTATTGGCGTCAAGATATTTTTTTGTCATCCTCAGCGATCGCAGTGTCGATCCACTGCTCAAAATCACAAAGCGGTGGAGGCTCCTGCAAATGTACGCATTCGTTAAACCAACAGAATTAATACCAATTCGATGAATCGACAATACAACATACCATCTTGCCGAGGACAACGGCGGCACGTGGCGGATCGAACGCCCAGTTGGCGCACATCCAGTACCTCTGCCTATATGTATCCGGATCATCCGACCTTTCCACTTTGCAAGGATCGCCGCAATAACACATCGGCACGGGAACACCGGATGGAGGTGGCAAACGAGTGAAGCCCATGACAACCTAAAATGCGAAATGAATAAGATTTATAATTTTTCTCGTTTCTAACCCTAGGTTAGCTAGTTACCCAAATCAAACCCTAATCCAACTAATTTCAACCCTAAAAACGGATCTATACACATTATTGCTAATACATTACGCAAATCTATTGCGAATCGAACCTAAAACCAAGCCAAATCCAACTAATTTCATCTAGGGTTTCAACTTTTGCCCTACGAAATGTACCTCAAATAATCCATATCTACTGCAACAAATCAAAGGAGGAGAGGGAGCTCACCTTGCTTTCTCGGTTTGGAAGCAAAATCGCAAGAAAATACGTTGGATTGGGATGTATTTGGGGAGGGGAGAGAGGGGCGGCGGCGGAGGCTGCTCTCTGTTCGGTCTGTTCGAACAGAGCACTGAGGGGTGGTGGGGGGCCGGAGGCTGCGCTCAGTGTTAAGTCCCAGTAAACGGCGCCACGAACGTTAGCGCCGTTCATGAATGTTACGGCACCATGTGCGTTGGCGCCGTGTTGTGCCACCGTGGATCCTACGTGTCCATTTACGGCGCCAAAGAATATGGCGCCGTGTCGTGTACCATGGGCGCCATGTGAGTTGGCGCCGTGCTAGGGGTCCATGTTTGTAAATCTTTTTTCCAGAGGTCCATATGTAAAAAACTTTTAAATTTTGAACTAAAAAGCAAAAATTTTACGCTTCCTCTACGAGCACTAGCCTCTGTCGCCTCCAACGCCTGATTAGCTGGTGCCTGCCAGGTTCCAAGCGCCAACGCGATCCTCTTCACGGGCGACCGCGTCCGCGGCACCGGCGATCGAGCGGCTGTCGGACGCCGGGCTCCTCGCTGGGAAGCTCGACGGGGAGGCCAATGCGTGGCTGATCGATGCCGCCTGCTTCGCTGGGCCGTTTGCGGTCTACCGGGAACTCGTTCCGTCCGTGGACGCCGTCGGCGACCCCAAGCGGTATGATCCCACTGGCTTCCCGGCGGCCGCTGGCGTTGCCAACATCTTGACACATTGCGTTGGCGAGGTATGGTTTCGTAAATTCATTCAAAGTTGTCATTTTTAGTTGTAAGGTACGATTGTGCTTAGCGCAAAGTTGCTTCTTTTGACTCTTTGTTGCAAACATAAAATGTAGGATCGAATACTGTAATCGGAGGGAGGGGTGAATAATTGCCACCACATTTTGGAATCTCCTGGTGGTCGGTGAATATTTTGACCGCTCGGTGCTTGACTACCCGATCGATCGCTCAGTGAGCGACTGCTTGATTGATTGCGTAGTGTTCGACCACTCTCTCAGCTTTGATTTTTGATCGGTTTGTATGTACTCAAAATCTTTAACACCAGAAGTTGAACTTCTCGAATACCTTTTCACGTCGTCGGAAGTTTCAATCCAACTGCAATCACCAGCAACTTTTCGAGCAAATCAAGACCAGATTAATTCAAAATGATGTTTATTGCTGGATTTTCGTAGATTTACAAAGTGCCCTCACAAGCACCCCTAAAAGTTCTAGCCAGAAACTAAAGCCTCTTCTCAAGTCTTTCCGCCAAAACCCTTCCTCAAAACCCTTGCGTTAACCCTTAGCCTCTTCCTGCATTTATAGGCTAACGCCCCAAACGTGTCCTCATCAAATACGGACATGAAATCCTATATCTTCCAATAATCAAGGGACCCAAAATCCTTTCAAACACGAGTTTTCTAATATCTCTAAACCAAACTCTATCCGTTCTGAAAATCAATGAACCTGAAACCCTTCCAAACACAGGTTTTCCAATATCTCTAAACCTTCCAAGTTACTGACTCATTCCATAACTTCTCCAATATCATCACGTGACAAAGCCTTTAGGATCGTACCTCCCGTACCTTCTCCACACATTATCTACCTTTGATCTCCACATGCTCCAGCGTGAGTCCGACCACCTCGTGACATCCTCGACCGCCTAGACCTCAATTTTCCCTCTTCTAGTCCCGGTCCTCCTCATCATTGATCATGATCATCTTCATGCCAACTTGCACATGCAAAGACGAACGAACATTTTTCATGGCATAAGTTCTTCCCAAATTGATCGACATCAGTCCACACACGCAAAACCACACCCTTAACTATTAATAACACGAACTAGACCATCCACGATCTTAGTTTCTATGCTCTCCAGAAACCAACCTCAGATCACTCAGAATAGCCGTCAGACCGCCAGCCCATGCTAGTCAGACCGCTAGCCCAACAGACACGAGTACTCGAGGTACTTGAAGATCACAATTATTGAAGCACTCGAAGCCTACGAGTACCGACCGTAATGCCTACGGCAACCAATCGCAAAAAAACTACGACTACCGACCAGGAAAATCTACGACTACCGATCATAACATCTTCGTCTACCGACCGGCAAAGTCTACGACTACCGATCGCAAAGTCTACGACTACTGATCTCAATGTTTACAGCTGCTGATTACTGACCAGGCATTGTAGCACCGACTACCGATTACCGAGTACCAACATGGTACTATAGCTTCCGAGTATCGACCGATTACTATTTTACGACCATCGACAGAGCACTGTAGCTACGACAACTGATCGGTTACTGCAGCTCACATTATCGATCACCGATCGTGGGCGACGCCTTCGACTGCCGTCCGTGGTCGTAGTCTGCCAATCGAAAAGCCCAACACAAGGCTACGACTTTCGACTGGTTCACTGTAGCTCTTCAACTGGTTCATTGTTTCATACGATCGATTCACTATAGCATACGACCGGTTCGCTGTTGCATACGACCGGTTCGCTGTTGCTTATGACCGGTTCACCAATTGAGGCCGAAGCCTACAGACTGCCGACCGTGGTTCACACCTCTGACTACTGATCGTGGTCGTTGTGGCGTGCTCGACCCACCCTGGTCGTTCTTCTGTGGTTGAAATGCAGTGGTCGTTTTGCTGTGGTCGTTTTGCCGAGGTCGAAATGCCGTAGAAGTTACAGTACTAGGTCGGTACTCAGTGATCGGTAGTCGGTGCTATAGTGCCTAGTCGGTGATCGGCTGCTGTAGATGTTGTGATCGGTGGTCGTAGATTTTGTGGTCGGCAGTCGTAGACTTTACTAGTCGGTAGTCGAAGACGTTGTGATCAGTAGTCGTAGATTTTGCGGTCGGTAGTCGTAGACTTTGCTGGTCGGTAGTCGTAAGCTTTTTGCGATCGATTGACGTAGGCTTCACGGTCGATACTCATAGGTTTTGAGTGCTTCAATACTTGTGATCTTCAAGTACTTCGAGTACTCATGTCTGCTGGACTAGAGGTTTGACTGGCATAGCCTGGCGGTCTAACCGGCTTTTCTGAGTGGTCTAAGGTTGGTTTCTGGAGAGCATAGAAACTGAGATCGTGGGTGGTCTGGTTCGTGGTTATTGATGGTTAAGTGGTTGGTGTGTATGGACTGATGTCAGTCAAGTTGGGAAGAACTTGTGTCGTGAAAAATGTTCTTTACTCTTTGCATGTGCAGGTTAGCGTGGAGACGATCATGGTCAATGATGAGGAGGACCGGGACTAGGAGGGGGAAATCTAAGGTCTGGCGGTCGAGGATGTCAGGAGGTGGTCAGGCTCACACTAGAGCACGTGGAGATCAAAGGTGGGCTGAGAACTGATTGAATATTGAAACTATTCCCTATTGCTTGAACTCTTTCTAATTGAGAATATCGATCTCATACGGGAGGTGCGGTCCTGAAGGCTTCGTCACTTGATGAGATTGGAGAAGTTAAGGAAGGAGTCCGTAACTTGGAAGGTTTAAATAATTAGAAAACCTGTATTTAGATGGGTTTCGGGTCCCTTGATTTTCGAAACGAGTTTGGTTTAGAGATATTGGAAAACCCGTGTTTGGAAGGGTTTTGGATCTCTTAATTTTTGGAAGAGATAGGATTTCGTGTCCGTGTTTGATGAGGACACGTTTGGGGTGTTAGCATATAAAAGCAGGGAGAAGCTAAGGGTGGAAGGTTTTTGGTGGAGAGATTCGAGAAGGGACTTTAGTTTCTGGTTAGGGCTTTTAGGGGTGCTTGTGAGGGTATTTTGTAAATCCACCAAAATCCAGCAATAAACATCATCTTGAATCAAACTGATTCTTGATTTGCTCGAAAAGTTGCTGGTGATTGCAGTTTGATTGAAGCTTCCGACGACGTGCAAATGTATTCGAGAAGTTCGGCTTTTGGTGTTGAAGATTTCGAGTATGTACAAACCGGTCAAATATCAAAGCTAAGCGAGCGGTCGAACGCTAAGCGATCAATTGAGCGGTCAAACATTGAGCGATCGATCGGGTAGTCGAGCATCGAGCAGTCAAAATCCTCACCAATCACCAAGTGATTCCAAAAAGTGAAGGCAATCATTCACCCCTTCTTATTGTAGTATTCAATCGTACAAGTGGTATCGGAGTCCGGTTCTAATATCTTTGGCCTAATGGACACTAGTGTGTGAAAGCCTGATGGACCGTGACTCTGAGGGATCGTCGATGGACGGCGAAGGGGACGACGAATGGTTGAGGGACACCAATTTGTAAAGGGGAAGATTGTTGGAATAGTCCCATATTGATTGAGGCAGAGTAAGGAATCTAACTTAAAAGTGGAGGAGTTTCTCACCTCATAAGCTAGGATTTGGGGATGAGAAGGCCCTTTCGGTCCAACATAAAATAATCTATACAGTAAGTGTTTCTTCACTCTTCAGAGTTTCTATCTTAGTACTATCTTTGGATGCTTATATGGACATGTCATGTAGGAGTAATTATTGGTTGAATCATGAAACATTTTTTTCTGCACTACTTCAGTGAACATTGTGGTTAGGTTATGATGTTACAGGAACTGAGGTATTCTTGGTATTTTGTCACTTTTTGGTTATTATATTAACACGGTAAATGTGAGGTGTATTTAGTTCAAGGCTTCAAGTCTCAAGCTGATCTTAGGTGGCATTTAACCGAATATTTCGTTTTCCAGTTCTCGAAAAAAAAAACTTGGACCTCTATCGGGGATAAGGAGACACTTTTTAGTTCCCTAATGGTACAAGAAATGGATGTTTTCTAAGGGTGAGTGAATTGGGTTGGTAAGGTTGCTTATTTGTTTCTTTGTAATAGGAATTGTGGTTCATGTTCTTTTTACCTGATTCACCTTTTGACTACATGAGCAGATCTTCCTCTATTTGTTGTGCTGACATACTGCTTACCATATTGGTGACATACTGCCGCAGTGCACTTCACTTAACAGAATGTTGCTTAGAGAATAAAATCCTTCTCATCACTATTGGAGAAAACCTAGATACAATGCATGCAGTATAATTAGTTCTCTTTTGCTCCAATGCGATTTCTTGGTCTTGACGATTGTTTACATACTGGGATGTTTAGTTGTTTAGAAGATCTCACCATTTCAGTCTTCATTCATGCATTTGTTATGTTAAATATTGTACATTTTATAGGGATTTTTATATCTTTCTGCTAAGTTGAAATATCCTAGTACTAGTAGTATTTTCATTCTAAAAATTTGCCGTGGTAGAGTTAATCTAAAACTCTGCCTTTTCATCTCTCCTTGTTAATCTTTTCCCATCTACATTTTTGTGGTTAGCAAATACAAAATATGATTTCGAGGGGTGCCTTGAAGGATTCAGCCGACATTCAGCATCCCACTGCATCATTGTCATCCTACTCTCCTCCTAGGACTGTCACCCTGGGGTTCAGTAAGGGTGGAGTTGTTGTCAACCAGCTTGTGACAGAACTTTCTTGTTGGGCATCGAAATCAATGAAAAATTCAGCTGCTGTTTCACAACCAAGTCCATCTCTGTCGACCAATAATCTCCTTGTCGCTGCTTCAACTAGTGATGCTTTATCAAGTATTTCCGAATTCCATTATGTGGATGTTGGCCTCAATTGTGCTGGAGCGTACATTACTGATCATGCAGTGATCAAGGAGATAGCGAATTATGTTTACACACTAGTAAGAATCTCTGTTTTGTCCTTCATGGTACTCCGAAGCAGTGGTCTGATCCAAACCGCTCATGGATCCGGAAGGAGAAAGACACAATACTGCAGTTGCTTCAAGACGAGGCTCAAAAATGTGAAGGAAGGCTGCTGCTATCTGAAAAGAAGTATTTTGATGGTAGACCACGCAGTCTGCTGATGCATTTTGAGATTCTGGAAGTCATGGACATGGGCTGATATTCAATCTGCCCAGCTCGCCTTGTAGTCTCTCCAGACCATGTGTAGAGAATAATAGAATGTGAATACCATGTGAGCGTCTTAGATGCTTTCATCCGTGCAGACTTCACGGTAGTTTCATTCCTTCGGTTGTTATTTTGTGTATGGGAAGTCTTGGCTGAACAATCAATTGCAGTTGATTTCCAGAAATCAGACGATCTACGAAATATGTCTGAGTTGCTTTATGTGCAGACCTTTTGTTTGCCGTTCGGGACATGTCTTTTTTCCGTCACGTTTTCACCTCCTTATTTGTAATTTGTTGTGCTTAGTGAAAGCTTTCCGGTAAGCATTTTTTTCCGTCACGGACTTGTCGACGGTTGAATCGTTGATCTTACAAATATTAAGAAAATTCAGATCTCATAGAAGGATGAACAGAGGAAATGAGATAATCTTTATTCCAGTAATAAGATTACAACTTGCTCTTAATAATCGATTACAGGGGAAAATGCTACATGGCCTAATGCGGAATGATCTTTGCTATTGTTGTTCTCTTCTCTCCGTTTGTTGTGTTGTTTTTGTTCTCTCACGGGTAAGTCTTAAATAGCGCGGAAGAGACGTCAATTGTTTGTCTTATTGATTCCTTTCATTTGCACATGTAAGCAATTATTGGCGGTGAGAGAAACCTAATTAATCACCGTTGATCGGTTATTATCAGTGAGAGAGAGTCTCAGAAAACAACCGCATAGCGATTGTTGTCAGAGATAGGACCAAAGATAGAACGGTTGAGAGAGTGAGTGTACGTGTTTTGCTCCTTAACTACACATGGCATTGCCACAGGGGTAATCTACATGTCGGGTCATAGAGCTTCCGAGCACTAGCTAGCCGTGTAGATAAACAATGATTCTCCGACTAAAAGGGTACTTAGAACGTGATATAGCATAAGCTATAAAATGGGTCTCTGATGGATTATTTAATCTCTTCAGGGCTCAAGTCGGTCATAATAAACTGCCGAGTGCTGACTCGTTTCGATCACGGGTCACTTGCCGGCTTACCATTCTCAAGCTGTCATGCAGTCATGCATGCTTAGTTTTTATCAGTTATTTCCACAATTCAACTGAGAACAAGTCTCTGGTATTCAGCAAATTGAACCGTACTCGGTATCTGCTAGCTCCAGTGTAGTCGTCAAATATAATAGCAAGACCAGCGTATATTTAGCTGTGACATTTTGATACAACCGAGTCCTCAGTGGAGGCCCAGCATATACTTAGTTATTGAACACTAAAATTCCTGGAATCACGTCATACCTGGAAAAGAAAAACTGGGCAAATTCCATCCAAATCCAACTTCTCAATTTCCAGCCTGCATTAGATTTCACTGCGAAGAACTACAAGGTCCTATTGCTGGTGGTACGTATTGCAATGTCCATATCCTTCGTCAAAAGGAAGAATCTCGTGGTCCACATGACGCATCAGATTGAGCAGCACGTACTAGGATAATGCCAGTAGTGGTTCTGCTAGTAAAGTAGTACTAGTATAATGCTGTACTACACATGTATGATTAAAATCGACGGTGATTCCAGCAACATTCTAACTGTTCTTGTCTCACTCTCTGGCCAACACCTGAACCAAGTCAAAACAACAGTCTCTCAAAACAAGTTGCCAAGTAAAGTTAAACACCAGCCCTACCTTTCTACCGGATCAACAAATCAGGTTGCTATCCTGGTGATCTCTCTTGTTGAATTGTGTGGGTCAAACCCATACAAAAGAATAATTCCTTTTAAATCTCAAAGACCCACTCATGCAAAGGAGGCATGCATATGAACTTTAGTACCACATTGCTAGTTCTAGGAGAGGAAGACCACTTTAAAAGGGATGGTGCACTCCTAGCCACTTGAGACATGTGTGGGAGAACAGGTCTCCGGAACCGTCACCTTCGAAGTCCTGCACCGGGAGAGGGCGAATAAGGTTTTTGGGAAGCGCTCTGCGCGACTGCTTGCTGTAGCTCTGGCTCGTCTTCCTCGTCGTTCGGTTTCGGCGAATCGTCATCGACCTCGTGTCATCCACACCGTGCCTGCAGCGTCAACATCGCCAAACCGGTCAGAACAGAATTATCGGTACGTAATAGTCATGTTCTCCGTATTAGATTTGTTCATGTATAGTTTCCTGGTTTACATGTCTAGATCTTTTATGCCTGTGATGGTTCTGTTATTTTGCGTGCATGATGTCATGATTTATTTATGGAATAAATTGAATCTACATATGCTTATATTTCCAACATCTCTCTCGTACGATCATCATATCTTATTACATGTCCAAATCTTCACATGCAGCATGTTGTTGCTGCGTTCGGTTTTAGGCTCCCTGCTGCTCGAAGCAATCCGCCGTCCCTGGCTGCGGGACAAAACTCGAGAAAACCGCACGAACGGATCAAAGCACCAGCCTTACCTTTCAACCAGATCAACAAATCAGGTTGCTATCCTGGTGATCTCTCTCCTCGCTCGCATGATCATCATGTCCTATTACGACATGTCCAAATCTTCACATGCAGTTTGAGCTAAATTAATCCTTGGGATTCTGTACCGTACCGGATTGGATTAGGTCCCATCGGCTCTCGGTTTAATCGCGAGCGTGTCAGGGCGGTCGCGACTGTATCACGGAGCTTCGAACCATGTTGTTGCTGCCTTCGGTTTTAGGGTGTGTTTGATACGGCTGCGACTTAGGGGGTTTTGGCTGAAATTTTTGAATTTTTGCTGTTTATGATAGAGATTATAGAAAGAGATATATTCGCTTGTGATTTTGGTTAATATAGATGTTAGGCTTTCAACATGTACTGCAATTAACTTGTAGATGTCGTCTTAAGAAAATACTCTGTTTGAAAGTTAGGTACTGTAGCAAAAATTAAAAGCCACTTTTAAAAGCCGTTAAGAACAGGCACTTACTTGCTGCTCGAAGCAATCCGCTGTCCCTCGCTACGGCGGGAGGAAACTCGAGTAAAACCGCACGAACGGCTCGATCCGAGTCCAAAAATACGCTTTTTGGGGCGCTCGCTTTCGTAATCGCCTCTTGAAACGGTCAGCTCAGGGTCAGAGATCGATGTGCCGTTATTATTATACGCTGCGAAGACTTTAGAGATATGGTCTGGTAATTGTGTCGTGGCAAAGGCGTCGAGGAGTCTGGGTTTGTGAGAATTTTGGACGTTTCTAGCACTGTTGATACCTCAAAATTCCAAAAATAGCCGCGCTGAAAATACAATTCCAAAAATAGCCCCCAAACGACCGCACGATTAACGGCAACGCGACACGTGTCCAATGGTGCGGCCGGGGAGCGCACCACACCTGAGTGGTGCGGTCCCCGACCGCACCACACTCCCGCCGTCACATCAGGCCAGTGGTGCGCCCTCCGGGCGCACGACACCGCGAGTGGTGCGGCTCCAGAGCGCACCACTCGGCTGTCTCCCGCCTGGCGCCATTTTCCTCCAGTCTCATCCCACCGAAAGCACTGAATTCGGCCGATTCCCTCGCCCCGTGCTGCATGCAGCCGATTCCCTCGCATTTCTTTATTTCTTACATGCGATGTGTCGAAGCTGGAGAGTCGGCCCCTACTCCGAACGCAGTGTATCTCGCGATACAAAGGGAGAGCCTGCGTTGGAAGACTTCAATCGTTTTGCATTTGTGGTAGACAGAGAAGCAGCAAGCAAGAGAGAGCGGAAGAGAGGGAGCTGATAGCGAAGGCAAGAAGAGCGGAAAACACAGGATTTGGAGTAATTTTGGAAGGGATCTGAATTTTTCGCAAGTGAGAAAGTTGTAGATCGTCTCGTGAGCTTCAAGAAGAGGTAAATATCATCTCAATGCATCTGTAATTTAATCATAGTGATTAGCCTGTAATTAGCGTAAACGTTCTGTAAATGTTCTCCATATGTCTATATTTATGTAATTATCGTGTTGTATTTTATAATTTATGTGAAGAAATTATGCGATGTTGTTGTCCACTGTAATGTTAAAAGTTGTTTGTGGTTGTAGTGTATTCGATTTATTTGAAAAAATGTTTGTAGTTGTAGCATATTGTATTTTATATTTTATGTAAAGAATTTTTGTACTGCTGTTGTGAACCGTAACCTAAAAATACGCTAACTGGATTTTAGCTAGATTTCATTGATGTCATTGTGAAGCACTCTGGTAGTCGGAAGGGCTACTTGCGTAGGTTTTATTTGTATTAATATTTAGTCATTCTTGTAGCAAAAATCACTCAAGGATAGTAGATCTTGGTATGCATGCATATTTGTGAGAGCTTGCTTCGATGAATGAGAGATTATGGAAAAAAAATACGGAAATCACACTGCTAGTCGGAAAGGCCAGTTGCGTAGGTACTGTTTTTATTGTCATGTACTCATTCTTGTAGCCAAAATCACTGAATAATATTAGATCTTGTTGAGCATGTTCGAGAGAGCGTGCTTCCATAAATGAAAGATTAGAGAAAAAAATGTAGATGTTTAATTTACATAAGAATTAAGAAGTTAAAAATGATGAGAATTGAGTGGTTGGTTGGTTAATTAAGTAGAACAATAATAATAGAAATTAGGAGAGAAATTTGGAGAAATTGTAATTTATGTATCGCATAAATTAGGAGTAAATTTGATTTATGTAGGAATTTGTTAAGGCACTCCGTAAATTAATTAAAAATTACATTTGCAAATAAAAAAGAACCATTCATATTTGTATGGGATAGTTAGAACAACGAAATTCAGATGAAAATATTACGGTTGTATCTGCTAGGCGGTAGCTACGTGCTGTGTGATGGTACAGTTGTTGCCTGTGATATATACTAAGAGGGTTCAGTTTGGGCTTATGTTAGGTACGCCATGGGTGACATCTAAGACTTGTTCGTGTTCTATGGAAGTGGTCTCGTACGGGACGGGCCGTACGGGGCAGACCTGAATAATTGTGACCGGACTGTGATCCGGGCACGCAATCTGAACACCATGAGCCTGTTGGAGCTACGGAGATGCGTGCGTTTCGGATTCAATCGGGACACCGCAAGGAACAAATTACGGATCGAGACAGTGTATGCCACAGTTGGAGGTGCTGCAGGGGATACAATGTGGCAACTTATAAAGGTGACGAGCGACGCTTCATGGGCGAACTACATGGAGGTCGTGTGCAACCCAGACGCATTGATATATGCCAGGCCAATGGTGTATGTTCAATTCGTGGAGAGGACAGAATCATCCGCCATGGGTGGCTCTGGTGGTGCTGGCGGAGATGTAGATCGTGCATTACTTTGCGGCGGTCATGAAGATACTGATGAAGGAGGAGTCCATGAGGCAATGGAAGATAGTGACCAGCAGAGGCGCGTGGAGAATTTTCAGCCGAATGAAGGTGCCAAGAGGTGGTGGGCCGCGCGTGTTGACTGTCACGAGTACCTTGAGAACCAGGTGCAGGAAAGTGAGGAGGAGGACGATGTGGAAACAGAGAGTTCAGGAGAGGAGGAAGAAGGGGAACCTACGGCGGGAGGTGTGGTAGGTGGTGTTGTAACCACGGAGGGTGTGTACGTGCTGTCCAGATTGGACGACATCGCAGCGGAATCCCTAGTTCTGCCACGGGCGGAGGAGGCAGAGTGGGGATTCAATGAAGGCAGACTCGTTGTAGGGCAGAGCTTCCGTAACAAGAGTGCTGCACAGCAAGCTATTGCCACATACGCCGTCAACATAAGCCGGACATATCGGGTGCATAGGTCCAACCCTGACACCTACATTGTGAAGTGTGTGGACGGCTCCTGCCCTGGCAAGGTCCGTGCGCAGCGGTTCAGAGGCGCTGTCACGGACTTCTGGATAACGGTGCTGAACGATCACACTTGTGAGCTTGCGGCGCCACTACCTAGGCACCGCAACATGACGTCGTCATATGTTGCACAGCTGGTAAGGCATCTTGTGGTTGCAAATGTATCCATTACTCCCAAGGTTCTCACGGCGGAGGTAGCGAACACGGTGGGGTATGCTGTGAGCTACAAGAAGGTGTGGCGGGGGAAACAGAAGGTACTGCGGAGTATGTTCGGGACATATGAGGAGGCATATGATCTGGTCCCGAGAATGTTGTGTCAGATTGCAGCAGCAAACCCAGGCACGTACATTAACAAGTACGAGCAGGTTCATGAGACGGAAGGGCCGAATTGTTTTGTGCTTGACAGAGTGTTCTGGGCCTTCCATCAGGCAATAGAAGGCTTCAAGTGGTGCCGTCCAGTGCTAACGATGGATGGCACATTCCTATCTGGCAAATACAAGGGTACAATTCTGACCACGGTTGCAGTAGACGCAAATGACCAGTTACTCCCAGTGGCATTTGCAATAGTAGAGAATGAGAGTACGGATAGCTGGCTGTGGTTCCTTGTCAATGTGAAGCAGGCCGTTGTACAAGATCGGCCCGATGTGTGTGTTATCTCGGACCGCAATGCAGGCTTGCTGTCTGCAATGCGAACGATGCAGAACGGGACACAGCCTCCGTACCAGTGGAATGACATGAAGAACCGGTGGTGCATGAGGCATCTTGCGGCAAACTTCCACAGAAGGTTCCATAGCAAGGAACTAATGAAGATGTTTAAAAAACTTTGTATGCAAAACCAGAAGACGAAGTTCGATGCCCTGTGGAGTCACCTTGATAAGGAGACCAACAAGCATGTCAGGCGTCTTGAGCAGTCTGAAGCGGGGGCCGTGGCGGGAGGCTCCACGAGACTTGGGGAGTTCACACAATGGGTGCAGTCCAATGCACCTAACCTGGAGATGTGGTCTCTACTGCATGACACCGGCGGAGCAAGGTACGGAATCATGACGACAAACATGTCCGAGGTGTACAATGGTGTTCTAAAGGGCGTGAGATCCCTACCTATCACTGCAATCGTTGAAGAGACCTGGAACCGTTCAATAGGATACTTCGTCAATAGAGCCATGATGGCGAAGCATCACATGGACGAAGGCAAAGAATTCTCTGAGGTAGCGCGGGCCTACATGGACAAGAAGATGGAGAAGGCTCGTTCGCATATTGCTCAGACCATGGATGGCTTACGGAGGAAGTTTGAGGTTCGCCTCAGACAGAAGTACATGATGGGGCAGGCTAGAGGGGATCGTAAGCAGGTGTGCACGATTGATGACAGAGCATCTTGCACCTGCAACAAGCCGCAGCTTCTACACAAGCCATGCTCCCACGTGTACGCGGCATGCGCGTTATGGAACCAGGCGCCCACGCATTACATCTCAAGGTACTATGACATGAAGCACCTTTTTGAAACCTGGAGCACGGAGTTCCATTCGTACGGGGTGGACATGCATTATAGGGAGCTCTGGCCAGGGCTGATCAAGTGGGTGCCGAACGATGCACTGAAGCACGTCGGCCGTGGGCGAAGACAGAGCCGTCGCATTCGTAACGACATGGATGATAGCCAGCGTGGGGATCGGGTTCGGCGCCCGAAGTGCAGACTATGCAAGACGGTTGGCCATTCATTTAGGCAGTGCCCAAACAGGCCGACATCAAGTAACGCTCCATAGTATGCAGCACATGGATTGTCATTGTGCACTGCTGGTATCGTGCATCCTGTAACCTATGATGAATGTATCTTACCAAATTATTTCCGTGTACAATTTGTTTGAGTCATTTCTTGCAAATTATGTTATGTTGTGACTTATCCGATATTTCGTTATGATTTGTTGCCGTTCGATGCAAATTACGTTTGTTCATGTTATGGTGGCATTTATTTTACGATGTATTATCATTACCTACAAATTATGTATGTTGCATATTCTCATGACACTGCGTACTGACTTGTTTTCAATCATCGGCAGGACATGGCGTACGAGTTGCTTGAGGCCCGTTGGGATGACCACCACCGATGCACAGCGTGGGCATCTATGCCTGAGGGCCCTCCGTGTTTTGTCCTTAGGGGCCCCCGAGAGCACTGGCCGCTAGACGAGCGGTACATCCCGCTGCTGCGAGACACCGGTCTTTTGCCCCTTGCTCGCATGCTGGATGTTCCCTATACGTTGCAGTTCGATGCGGCGTTGCTGTCTGCACTCGTGGATCGTTGGAGACCGGAGACTCACACCTTCCACTTCCGGTGGGGCGAGATGACTGTTACACTTCAGGACGTGTCCATGCTGACAGGTCTACCCATCCGTGGTGCAGCAGTAGTGCCACCCCCCAGGGCGGCGAACTGGAAGGAAGCTCTGGGTGCCCGATTCGGTATCCCGATCGCAGACAACATGTCTGGTGTGCCACACTCGTGGCTACGAGAGTTCATGACCTGCCCTGTGGACGCTCATGAGGGGGTCGTGCGGACGAACCTCATGGCATACATCTTTTTTTTTGTTCGGATGGGTCTTGTTTCCTACGACCACTGGAGTCTCCGTGCATCCGACATACATACACCTTGCGGAGTCCTTGGCGGATGCCTTGCCCGGCGAGGTGCCGCAGTACAGCTGGGGATCTGCAGTCCTTAGTGCCACGTACCGAGGCTTGTGTGATGCCTGTCAGCGTACTGAGGCCAGCGAGCCGGTCTTGGCGGCGTGCTACGTGCTCCTACAGTACTGTCTTGGGAGCACTTCACGGTTGGGAGGCCTAAGATCGAGAGGCCCGTGCACCCTTACGACCTCCTCCCGGAGTTGTACGGTCAGGCTGGTGGCGATGACCCCATAGATGGGCCGACTATGGGGACTCGTTGGACACGTGGTCAGCTGCGGTGGGCTAAGGATAGAGCGAGGCGTATGTACCCAGATTTCCATAACCATTTCGAGGGGCTTCCTGACAAAGACATAGTCTGGTTCCCATGGGATGCAGGGTTCATTCATCTCATTGCCCCCTACGGGTTGTCATCTCAGTGCCACCAAGACCACACGTACTGGTTGATGACCTGTCACCTCGTCTTCGCGCACTTCGTCGAACCGTACAACCCGCAGAGAGTGCTGAGGCAGTTTGACCTCCACCAGCACGTGCCACCCCTCCCAGTACGGGCACTACCACCGAAGGCCCACCGGTAAGCCATTGCACGGTAAATGTACCCAAGGTAGTAATGTGTTGATAATACTAATTGTACAATATGTGCACTAACTTGCAGTCAAACAAGAAGAGGGCACCATGGTGACGACTGGAGAACCACACAGCGGCCGTGGACAGACCTGTGGCGTGACTCAGCGAGCACAGAGGTTGTGGACGAGACTAGGCCACACGACATCGCCACATACGGTGCGTATCTAGAGTGGTACATTCCACGCACCCGCAGCAAGATTACTGGGCCTGCCCCACCCCGTCCTTCAGAGGTCACGCACGAAGATGCCATACAGGCCGGCCCAGACCGTCATCGAGCAGCACGTCTTGACGAGGCGGTACGTGCACCTGCAGTACGTTTGTACTCATTGTTTCTTTACGTACAGTGCGTTTTAACTCATTTGTTGTTTACGTACAGTGCGAGCATATGCGTCGTGCTGAGCACGAGGCTTTTCAGATGCTGCAGCGTGGGGAGGGCGGCAATCGGGTTCTTGCTTCGGCGCGTAGCATCTTCAGTGACCTCAGGAATGCGATCAAGGCGTTGAGCTGTAGTCAGCACAGGGATGATGTCCATGCACGACGCGTCCGCAGAGAGCAGCCTTCAGCGCCGCCGTCGGCACCACCTTCAGCACGTCCGTCGCTGTACGGTGGTCGTCCGTCGCAGTCCGGCGGTCCTCCGTCGCAGTCCGGCGGTCCTCAGTCGCTGTCCGGCGGTCGTCCGTCGCTGTCCGGAGGTCATCCCAGCTACGCTCCCTCGTCCTCACAGCGTTTTGGACCAGCGGTACGACATTTGCCATCAGTTCGTTCGTCCACTCGATTGCCATTTATTCGTAACACACGTTTTCCTTGCAGCAGTTGCGAAGGGATAACACGTTGCTACAGCCGTCGTCATCCCGGAGGGCGGCGGACGAGCCTACAGATAGCGACACTGAGTCAACCCAGCAGATTGGGACATATGCGCCAGGCGGTCAGTCCACCCGAGCAGACACGCAAGGGCGGTACGAGTGGTTCGGGCAGACGTACCGAGGTTACACGGCGCAAGAGTACATGGGTGATTTCCCAACGTCATCGTCATTCCAACAGCCGTATGCACCGGTATGTACGCATGTAGTAAACATAACACATGATATACATAATGATTATAAACTTTTTTGTATTTTCTATTGCAGGACGTAGACCCCTCCTCCGATTGGCTGAGCTCTATTATAGGCCAGCAGTCGGAACTCCCCACAGAGATGTACCCACCACCGCCTCCGACGCAGACCTCGCAGTACGACCTTCGAGATGCACCGCGCTCCCCTAGCAGGTTCACCTTCTCGGAGGATCAGATACGTCGTCCGAGGCGGCGACGACGAGATGATAAATGAATTTTTGTAATTGTGCTGTTGTAATTGTTTTGATGTTTTTCAAGTGCTTGATGGTTTGATGTTCAAAGATGGTTTCTAGTATAAAATGGTTGCTCTAAGTTCTTTGATTTACTATGGCATACAACCAACTGAGAGATGACAACACAAAACAACACATACATTGCACGTACATGAAATGTAGCAAGTAGTACAACCACCAACACACCAACGAACACAACAACTAAAATCCAACACAACCGTACTTAACACATTACTAAAAATAGCTTGACGACAACACAACATATCATACACGAGGAGAACCTCCAGCACTACAACTTGAGGATAACAATAATCACAAGAAACAAAATAGCACACAACATTAAATTTATCTTCCACTCTAGTCTGTCGAAACGATGCCGCATCTCGACAGGGTCGCAACCCCCAACGACAACTCTCTCATGGCGAACATTGGCTGTCCTATTGCCCATTTCATCCTCCCACACCCAGAATCGGCAATCACCATGAGTTTCCTGCGATTCCATGACAAGAAGTTTTTTAAACATACCACCACGATTTCAACGAACCTGAAACAATCTGACTCACCGAGTGATTTGGGCACTTGTAGTAGTGTCGCCCAGGATTCGCGGCCGTCTGTGCTGTCCTACGTCTAACCAAGGTGTTGCAATTTGGGCACATCACCGTGGGTGCCCATGACGACGTGCTGAGCTGACTCATTGCCTACTCTGGTGGAGTGAGTACGAAAGGAAACTACACTGATTGTGAAGAACTAACTCAGGAGGTGACTGATAACATGGCAAGGGAGTATGTGAGGGATGGCTCCGTTTTATAGGCTGTGTGGGGGGCAGCCTCACGCACAAAGAACACAGACAACACAAATGATACACGCACATAAAGGGGCAGTGAGCAGACAGAAAGGGGCACCTTTGCTTAGTGACATGAAAAAGAGGGCAGCTTTGCCCAGTGATATGACAAAACGGGGCAGCTTTACCCAGTGACTTGACAAAACGGGCCAGCTTTCCGCAGTGACATGACAAAAGAGGCCAGCTTTCCGCAGTGACATGACAAAACAACTCCACGAAGATAACAACCAATCCATCGCATGCTTAACAACGTTGCACATTACATCGTTACGGAAAGAGGCCACAGAACATGAAGGCGTCACTCACTTACAACACGAAACAACACATACATTGCACATACATAATTTATGGAAAGTAGTACACCCAACAATTTACGGAAAGTAGTACAGCCAACACATACATGAACTAAAATACGACATAACCATAACCCTCGTTACCTACATGCCAAACGAGCCTCGTGGCACCCACATGGAGAATTGCTGAGGGGGCCGTCTCGGACGTGGCTGGCCGTCGTGGTAGTGGCATGCACATATGCAGCTCGGGTTCGCGCAGCAACATGTGGGATCATAAGAGCTTCCTATATTCACGACCTCCTCGTTGCCCCTCTCGCGTTGCATCTGTTCGCGGAGGTCGTTGTTCTCCTCAGTGAGACTCTCCATTCGGTACTCCAAGTCCCATATTCGAGCCCATAATATATCCACATAACGATCAACATACCGTTCATGAGGAGGGTCGATCCAGCTGGAGAAGTCGCATTTTGCCATCTGCAAAATTAAGGACGGTAAACTTCGCGGGTCCATAAGCAATACAAAAAAGTAAAACTACTAAATTGTACCCCGGAGCGTGAGTATCGGAAGAAACGTCGCCCGCCATCATTCGGGGAATCCAAGATCTGGACGACCGCGTACTCATTGTGCCTGCATTTCGGCCACGCTGGTTGAGCACGCCGACTTGGCATCAATCGGTACTGTGGACCGAACATATCCCTCCTTTCTAAGGGAATGTCGTCCTTCGGTGACCCAAATCCCACTGGCCCCTCGGCTTCCGACATGGTTTGTTCAAGCACGAAAGACAGGGTACTTCTTTGTTCGACTGAACAATTGCTGGGACCCCAACCGTGCTACTTATACCAAACGAGACATCTTGCTGCATCTTTGCTCTGAGAGATGACAGCACAAGTCTGCTTTCGCATTGAAATGACAAAAGAGGCCATCTTTGCTCAGAGACATGACAACACGGGGCAGCTTTGTACAAAGAGATGACACAGGACAGCTTTTCTCAGTGAAATGACAAAATATGCCGGCTTTGCTCAGTGAGATGACAAAAAGATGCCAGCTTTGGGTAGTGAGATGACAAAAGATGCCAGCTTTGGGCAGAGACATGACATAACGGGGCAGCTTTGCTCAGTGAGATGACAAAACATGCCAGTTTTGCGCAGTGACATGACAAAACGGCGCAGCTGTACTCAGTGGGACGACAAAACATGCCAGCTTTGGGCAGTGGCAGTACTAAAGAGGGCATCTGTTCTCAGTGACATGACAACAAGAGGTCAGCTTTGCTCAGTGAGATGACAATTCAGGGCAGTTTTGCTCAGAGACATTACAAAATGGGACCTTTTTTCAGTGATACCGCAGCACTCCCATCTTTACTCACTGCTACCACCACGCGGACCAGCTTTAGACGTACGAGTAGAGACAAAACAACCCCTATAAATTCGTATGCATTCCATTTCCCAGCGAACATTGCCCATCCAAACCCCATACTACATCGCGCTTCCCTCACCCTCACCCAACCGGGATGGACAAAGGCAAGAAGAAGCAATGGGACAAGATGGTGAAGGATTGGGAGGAGACCCGTGACATAGCACGGTCAGCTGCGGCCCGCGATGCCGCACGCGATGAGAAAATAAGGGCGATACAGGCCCGGGTAGAACAAGCCCATCGTGCTACGATGAAAGGTCCCCCCCAGAGCGCCCGCGTAGCAAAAACCCCATCCCGGACGTCCCCACCGAGCGTTCGCCACAACTACCACCTGAGGGGGAGACACCTCCCCTTTGTTGGTGCGGGGACGTGTGCAAGTTCTTCAAGTCTAAGCACAGCATCAGTCTAGGTATGCGTTACTGGGGTTGCGCAAACTACTCCAGTGACTACCCCAACCGCCGTTTTGACACCGCAACCTATCGGCAGTCGGTAACAATATCTTTTCTCCTTTTCCCCTACCTTTTCTCCTTCATAGCACGCACTAACAATATCTCCCATGTATTTACAGTCTCCGGAGCCCCTGTGTGGCTACCGCAAATGGATCGATCTTGAGATCCACCCTGAGGACCAATGGACCCTTGACTTCGAGGAGTGGAATGTCACAAAGGAGAAGGAGTTGCTGGAGGAGGAGCGCCGCAAGCACGAGCACACCCTGCGTATACAGCGCGAGACGCAAGCTCATCTTGAAGCGTGCACGCGTAGGGAGCGGGAGGCTCGCGAGATGGAGCGCGAGAGAAAGAGGGAAATTGCGGCTAAGGCAAAAGAGGCCGGAGAGGAGTTCAATGCCGAGCGGGCAAGGAAGGGAAAGTGGCCCCGGTCCACACAGTAGGTCGTACGAGCAGTTGGGTGGGTTAGTCGCATATCATGCTATATGTTATGCATGTAATAAAAATCTACGCGGCATGTTACTCCCAACTGTATTATGAAGTTTAATATCTCGTATTTTCGCATTCCATGATGTAATAGACCTAGCAAGTTATTTCCCCTAAGGCATGCATGTTAGGACTAGTGGTGGAATTCTGAACATTAGAAGTACAGAGTTCCACACATGCTACATGCCACTGGTCACATCACTTACCGCTTTATGTATCGAATCGTTCCTAAAAAAATGTACCCAAATTTTTTATGCATCTACAACTTACATTGAACATAAACTTCTATTACAACTTTATCTTATTTTTACGCGGTTTATAACTACAAAATTGACAAAACATACAAACATCACGCGGATTGCAAACCCTTAAAACATACCAAACCCTAAAAGTCACTTACCACTTTATATATCGATCGTTCTACGCACAATCGTTCCTAAAAAAAATTTACCCACATTTTTTATGCATCTACAACATATAATCAACATAAACTTGTTTTACAATTTTTTCAATTTTTTTTCTGATTCACAACTACAAAATTAACAAAACTTATAATCATACATGTTCAATATCACTTTCCTTCATTTCCTCCAATTGTTCATATCACATTTGTGCTCGAAAAATTTTTCTTTAAATTGCTTCCAATAAAACAATATACCATGATCGAAATTTGTTATTGTCACTTGAACACATTTTTCACGGTCAGCAATATAGGAAAATCACAAAAACACTAATCGTTACTTCACACAAATTTCGTTCGCACTCTACCAACCAATATTTTTAATTTTCAAAATTGCACAACTAATTACACAAGCAGTAAAGTGGACTCCACTTCAAATTCATATTTTTTCACACATCATTTCATATATAGACATAAATTTTTATTTATAAAATTATCTTTACAAATGCATACAAAAATAACTTGAATTAAAATCCTACCCGTGCAAACCCTAACCGGGGGTGGGACCCACGGCGGAGTAGTGCGGTGTGGTGCCGCACCATTCGGGGAGTGGTGCGGTGCGGCACCGCACCATCTACCTGGCACGTACGGCGGGAGTGTGGTGCGGTCGGGGACCGCACCACTCAGGTGTGGTGCGCTCCCCGGCCGCACCACTGGACACGTGTCGCGTTACTGTTAATCGTGCGGTCGTTTGGGGGCTATTTTTGGAATTGTGTTTTCAGCGCGGCTATTTTTGGAATTTTGGGGTATCAACAGTGCTAGAAACGTCCAAAATTCGGTTTGTGAAGCTATGAACTCGTATGCATTTCGTGATTACCCCCTCGAGGTTAGCTTCAGAGTTTAGAGTTCAGAGCTCAGAGAAGTCCTCGAGAATTTGCGTTGCTGCATCGGTTTGAACTCTGAAGCGGACCGGGCAGCGATAGATTTATGTGTTCAAAGCAACACTGCTGTTTTCTAATGCTTTCACTGGACAGCGTGACAAGTACACGGTCCTTTCCTGCAACAGCGATAGTTTTCGCTGAGCAAGGATTGGTAGTGGCCTCAAATCAAAACATCGGGGGATTAATCTAGCTAATCTGCTCGTTACTATCCAGGAGACAATGTGACGGTGATGTGGATGCTGTGTTTTTTAGCAGGGTTACGGCAACGGTAAGCGTGTTGATCTACTATTTCTTTACCCTGCATATTCCATTCGCGTCCGTGTCCCTGCCTGCCCATTCACCTCATGAGTCATGCCTAGTAAATGTAACCACATACCAGGCTGAGCATCTTGTAAAGGGACTGTACCATCATAAACTAGTATAGCTACTAGAAGACCAAGGCTAGGCAGCAATCTTTTACTACGGTCAACAGCAGAAAAGAAAGGACTACATGAGAGCAGTAGAGCCTAGGCCCTACAGCATTGCTGCTAAGCAAACGCGTTGATCCGTGAACAGCAATCTAATATAATAGTAGTAGTACTGCTGTAAACTACTTGCGCTACTACTAATCTAGCTGCATTATGCAAGAATCGGCACGCAACGAACATACCAGTACTATAGTACTACTATAACAGATAAGGTTTAGTATATCGCAAAACCGCGTGTGGCCCGAAGACGTGGACACGGTGCAGCACGTCCAATGAGTGACGTCAAGCGAGGGGACCTGGCACTGTGCCGTGCCGTGCCGTGCCGTGCGTGTCTGCACGCTCGGCCGGCCGGCCGGGCTCGATCCAGATCGATCGACTGAGATCACGCTAACGCCCGGTAAAGCAAGCGTCCAAAAGACGGGGGGTGGTTTGCTTGTCCGCGTCCGCGACGAAATTGGAGTGGGACGGTGGCCGTAGGACGGGGTCCAAACTCCACGGCGCGAGCGAATCCGGTGGGGGCTGGGGGACGGCGCGCGGCTCGCTCGGGTGGGGTGGGGTCCGTGGGGGCGCGGCCTGCGCTAGATTGGCGTTCGGCGCCGTCGGGCAGGGCGGCGGGTCAAAACCTCAGACGCGACGGGGCTTGGAATTTGGATTCCGAAATTCGAAATTTGCCACTTCACTCTCTTTCTTTTTTGACAGACGTCATTAACACTCAATTTCCCCCATTTTCTTTTTGTTCTCTGATTTTCTGTTAGACCATGTGACTAGGTTTAGGATATTTTGGTGATGAATAATTGACAATGGTTAATTTGTTATGATGAATAATTGATGTTTTTGTTTAGCGGTGTTATGCGAGTTGTGTTGCGTGTGTGCGGACTGATGTTGGCCAAGTTGAGACAAACTTGTGCCGGAAGAATGTTCTTTGGTCTTTGCATGTGCAGGTTGAGCATGGAGGCGATCATGGTCGGTGACGAGGTGGACCGGAACTAGGATGGGGAGATCTGAGGTTCAGACAGTCAAGGAGGTCACGAGATGATCGGCTCATGCTTGGGGCGCATGGAGATCGAAGGTGGATGATACGTGGAGAAGCTACGGGAGGTGCGGTCCTGGAGGCTTCGACACGTGACGCGTTAGAAAAGTCGTGAGTGTGAAAACCCGTGTTAAGAAGGGTTTCGGGTCCCTTGAAAATTAGTGGGCCAAAAGTCTAGTTGGAGTTGGATTAGGATTCTAAGTCCTAGTTGGAGTTGGATTAGGATTCTAACTCCTAGTTGGAGTTGGATTAGGATTATAAGTCCTAGTCGGAGTTGGATTAGGATTCTAAGTCCTAGTTGGAGTTGGATTAGGATTATAAGTTCTAGTCGGAGTTGGATTAGGATTTTAAGGTCTAGTTGGAGTTGGGTTGGGTGTGCATATATATGCATACGACGGCATGGCAAAGGGGGACCGAATAGCCGTGACCGAGCGAGAAAAGAGTTTTGGCCGTGCGCTGTTTTTGAGGACGGCTGCGGTTTTGCCAGGATGTGCACTGTGCTAGATGCTTTTGATGGATGACACGATTTCTACGTTTTTCAATTAAAGTTTGTGAGTTTTTTAATTCGCATCCATTATCCTTTTTCTTGGTTTTTTGATTCCTATATATTCTCCATATATTGATCTATGTCTAAATATTTTTGTTACTTACATACATAGATTAGTTTTAATTAAAAATTGATTGGAAGTTTGAGCAAAAAACATGCACTTTTGCTGATCGATCGGAATCGTTTCGCGGCGCTACAGTAACTACTACAGTAGCGCTACAGTAACTGCTACAGTAGCACTACAGTGTTTTGCTACAGTAAAATCAGAAAAAAAATATATTTTTTTGTTATTTCTGGTTTATGCGTGTTAAAAGGTAGAAAATAAAAAAAAGTTTCCGCTGTGTGTTGCAATCATTCACCCCCCTCTGATTGCTATCAACGATCCTACAAGTGGTATCAGAGCAGGTTTTTTCTTCTAATTGATCTTAACCGGTGATTACAAAACATGTCGACGGATAGATATTCCACAAAACCTTGTGTTTTCGATGGTGTTGATTTTCAGTATTGGAAAGCGAAGATGGAGGCATATATTCAAGCTCAAGGCTTTGCAATATGGGAGATGGTCTACAAGCCTTATCAAGTGCCCGAGAACGATGATGTGACAGCGGCGAACATGGCACAAGTGGAGACAAATAGCAAGGCAAGGAATCTGATAATTCAAGGACTAGGAAGGAGTGATTTTGATCGTGTTGTGCATCTTAAATCCGCATATGAGTGTGATTATCATGAGGGTTCATTTACTATTAAAGAGGTACGTCAAGACATGTACAAAAAGGATTACATGCGTTTTGAGATGAAACCTGGTGAATCAATAGATGATCTCTTTGCTCGCTTTAATAAAATTCTTAGTAACCTACGTGCTGTTAATGTTACTTATACTGATGCTGAAAATGCACGTCAATTACTTGGAGCATTAGATATGTCGATATGGGAGATGAAAGTTACATCCATTAGAGAATCTACTGTCATGAGTACACTTACATTAGATGTACTTTATTCTAAATTGAAAACTCATGAATTAGATGTTTTTGCTAGAAAAAATAATGGTAATAAATCAATTGCTTTAGCTTCACAATCTAGCAAGTCTAATGGTGATAATTCTTCTACTAGCTATGCTTTGTCTTCACTAACCGATGAACAGCTAGAGCAACTCCCGGAAGATGTTTTGGAACTCCTCTCTACACGCTTCACAAGAGCCTTACAGAATGTGAGATCAAGAAAGAGAGGAAATTTTGGTCCTCAAAGGTGCTATGAGTGTGGTGATCTCAATCATATTCGTCCTAAATGTCCAAAGTTTCTAGCAAAATTTGCAAGGGAAGAAAATGAGAAGGAAGAAGAGATGGAGAAAGAAAAAAGGAAGAACAAAAAGAATGGCTATATAAATCGCAAGGTAGTGCATCGTGTTCTTGCGGCTCTTGAGCAAATTAATATGAGTGATGTGGACACGGACAGCGAGGATGATACTCCCAAAGGCAAGAAAGATTTAATTGGGTTGTGTCTAATGGCAAGTAGCAAAAACTCCACCGACAATGATGATCTTGACAGCGACAGCTACAATGAGGTAGAACCTTCTTATGATGATTTAGCTAAAGCTGTTGCTAAACTTGGTACTTTGCTAGAAAAGAAAGACAAAAAGATTAAGAAATATGATACCTTGATTGAATCTCTAAATTCTGAAATTGCAAGACTTAGAGTTTTAATTCATGATGATGAATCTTGTGAGTCTTGTCAAATTTTATATTCTGAGTTAGAGAATGCTAGGTCTCTTAATGCATTAAACATGGATCAACTTAGAGATGTAACTGCTAAATTTGATGAATTAAGATTAGCACATGACTCTTGTGATGAAAAATTGAAATGTGCAAATGATGAAATTGGAAAGCTCAAGTTTAGTTCTTCTTCATGTTTAGAATCAAGTATTTCAAATGTTCAATTCAAAGCTTGCTCTAAATGTGAATTGCTAGAAGCTAGACTTAGTTCATCTCAGGAAACAATTCAACAGATGATTTATCATGAGAAATCTTCTTGCTCTAACTGTCCTAAGCTAAACACTGAAATAGAAGTTTTGACTAGACAACTTAATGATTTTGCTGAAAAAGAAAGATTGGCTCAGTCTAGTGCTTCTAAAAAACTTGTGAATGAACCTGTTAAATGTACAACTTGTCACACTCTAGTTAAAGAGAATGAGTACCTGAAAGATACTTTAGAGAGATTTTCTTTTGGCAAGAAAAATTTAAATATGATTCTAGACAAGTCAAAAACAAGTGTGAAAAATCGTGGTTTAGGATTTAATTTTGTTGAGCATGCCAAGAATAATCCTCCTAGGGTTATTAAGTCTCTTGAACTTGGAAAAATTGAAGTGAAACATGAACCAAATCAAACGGTGTTTAAATCTGCTGGCTTTGTGCAAAGTTCATCAAATAATAATGTATGTGCTAGCTCATCATCTCAAACGAATTCTAGTTATGTTAAATTTCAATGCACCTATTGTGGAAGAGATGGTCATTTGCATGAATTTTGCTTTAGGCGAGCTAAGAAAGAGAAGAAGGAAAGATTGAATGCTTTAAAACAAAAACGTGCATTGTCTTTTACTCCTAGATCAAATGCGAAAGCTATGTTTTTAGAGAACTTTCATGATGGCTTTAAATCTGCTCCACATGTTAGATTGGGATCAAATTCGAATAATTCACGTTCTTTTTGGCATTTTGATCACCCACATGCACGTGATTTTGGTTCTAGCTTTGTTGTTCCTGTTCGTCGTGTGTCACAGTACTGGTTTCCTAAATCTTATTTTACTAACCCCAATACTGTGAGACCGATGTTTCCTGTCATGTAAGAACAGCTGACATGGATGGAGAACATGAGCTAAATTGGATTTCGATTTTTTTATCATCGCTTGATTGGAACACTTGATGGTTCTTTACTCCTTTGATGGTTTGCAAGAGATTTCACTTTTTGAAAGACCATGTGGAAAAGGTGATGTTGTCTTACATCTTGTTAAATTCTCAAGTTGCTAATTTGTACATGAAATCGTTTGATACTTCTCGTTTTCCTCAATTGTGAAGTGAGTTGGGAGTATTACATCTTATGGGATTATTCTGAGGGGGAGCTTGTTGTTTAAAAATTTCGGAAGCTTTGTTTATTATCCTTGTCAAATAACTCATCAAATCCAAGTCATTGAAATCAATTGAGTAGTAGAGCTCTCTTTATCATATCTATTCATATGTTGTGTAGCTTTGATCAGGACTGTTTATAATTAAATTGCTACATTTGAATTAAAAGTATGACATGGCGGAATAATTTGACTAGATTAATTATAGTTATTACTTTGCGATGTCCATCGAAAAGGATTAGCTTGATTGTGAGTCTTATTTTAACTCTTGGTTATGAGGCTCGCATGTTTCATGTTCCAATTGTTATGATCACTCAATTTGGCATGTTATTAAAAAAAGAGAGTATATAAAGAAAAATTGAAAAGATGTATGCTTCAAGCATGCCATGGTGAACAAAAAAAAGGCACAAAAGTGCGCAAAATGAAAAGAAGTATGCTTCAAGCATGCCACCATAAAAAAAAGAAAGAAGAAAAGTATGTCATTATGAAAAGAAGTATGCTACAAGCATGCCACATGCTTAAAAATTGAGTGTGGAGCAATAAGTTGTTGCATGAGGCTGCTAGCCCGTCTAGAGTTAAAATTTGTTTCACTTTTAGGTTTTGACTTTTTGTTGTGATATCTCATTGTGCTCTCTATAATTGGTTTGGTTATTGTTGAGATGTCTGTCATTGATATAAATTGCTTAATCATATTGAAAACTTGTTTTGACATTGCTATATGATATATGATTTTATATGATCTAGATAGCTCTACTCAAAAATATGACTTGGTTGTGTTTTTAAACCAATGCAACGTGGCTTGGATAATCTACAAAGCTTCTAGATTTTTATTATCATTGCTCTTTCTTAGAATTATTTCTTTTTTGAACTTTCTTGATGATTACATTGCCAAAGGGGGAGAGTTTTGGTGTGCTTTGCGAGAAATTAAAGAGAATTTGGGAGAATAAAATTACCTCTATTGTGTTGAGGGGGAGAGATTTGAGACTTATGGTTTAGAATGTTTTTGCGGCTTCAGTTCTTCACTTATATCTATTTGAAGCTAATTCATCATACAATTTTGTGGTGTTGTCAATGTATTCATCAAGGGGGAGATTGTTAGACCATGTGACTAGGTTTAGGATATTTTGGTGATGAATAATTGACAATGGTTAATTTGTTATGATGAATAATTGATGTTTTTGTTTAGCGGTGTTATGCGAGTTGTGTTGCGTGTGTGCGGACTGATGTTGGCCAAGTTGAGACGAACTTGTGCCGGAAGAATGTTCTTTGGTCTTTGCATGTGCAGGTTGAGCATGGAGGCGATCATGGTCGGTGACGAGGTGGACCGGAACTAGGATGGGGAGATCTGAGGTTCAGACGGTCAAGGAGGTCACGAGATGATCGGGCTCATGCTTGGGGCGCATGGAGATCGAAGGTGGATGATACGTGGAGAAGCTACGGGAGGTGCGGTCCTGGAGGCTTCGACACGTGACGCGTTAGAAAAGTCGTGAGTGTGAAAACCCGTGTTAAGAAGGGTTTCGGGTCCCTTGAAAATTAGTGGGCCAAAAGTCTAGTTGGAGTTGGATTAGGATTCTAAGTCCTAGTTGGAGTTGGATTAGGATTCTAAGTCCTAGTTGGAGTTGGATTAGGATTATAAGTCCTAGTCGGAGTTGGATTAGGATTCTAAGTCCTAGTTGGAGTTGGATTAGGATTATAAGTCCTAGTCGGAGTTGGATTAGGATTTTAAGGTCTAGTTGGAGTTGGGCTGGGTGTGCATATATAGGGGTGGACAAATGGCTCGAGGCTCGCGGCTCGGCTCGGCTCGTGGCATTTACGAGCCGAGCCGAGCCCGACGTTGAGCTTGGTAGATTAACGAGCCGAGCCCGAGCTGGCTCGCGAGCCGCTCGGAAGGCTCGTTTGGCACGTTTAGCTGTGACGGTCACGCAGTCACGGGCCAGCCCAACGCGAGCGCGACTCGGTCTGCTGCCGACGGCCCATCTGCGCTGCTCGGTCAAGACCCCTACGCACGCACCGACACCGCACGGTCCGCACCCCACACCCGCCCAGATCCCCGACCCCGATCCCCTTCCGACTCCGATCAGGCGACGCCGACGCATTGAACCCTAGATCCGGCGCCGCCGCGAAGGTGCGGCACCGCACCCTCACTGACCGTTGGCCCCTCCCCTCCTCATCGCCTCAATCTCCACCGCCCTAGCCCCTAGATCCGGCGCCCTCCCGATCCCCTCTCAAGTCTCAACCCTAGATCCGCTGCCACGGTGCCGCACCCTCGCCGTCCGCCGGCGCCGGCCCCTCCCCTCCTCCTCGCCACAGTCTCCACCGCCCTAGCCTCTAGATCCGGCGCCCTTCCTCCTGAAACCCTCTCAGCCCTAGATCCGCCGCCACGGTTTCGCACCTCCCCTCGCCGTCGGCCTCTTGTCGGAAGACTGGACTTTGGCGCATGGAGCAGGCCAGCATGGAGTCGAAGAACCGCGGGCGCGGAGAGAGGATGTCCTCCGGGTCCGGGTCCGGCTCCGGCTCAGCCTCGGCATCGACCCCAGTGGTGAACCGCGTCGGCGTCCCCAACCCCTGTCCACGGCCACCTTGCAGTGGCAAAGCCAAAGCAGCTCCGACCTCAGCACCGGAAGCCGCGGTAAAGTCGGAAACCCTAACTCATGTCTTGAGAATTTTATCCATGCTTCTGCTATCCCTGTCGCCATTGTTATGTGCCCTGTGAGGCTGTGACTGTGTGAGGCTATATAGATATTTGGGGGAAGGGAAGAGGATGGTGTGTACCGTGTGTTGCTATTTCTTTTCTAGGACTAGTATATGTGCTGGTTGCTAACTAAGACAGGTAGAGGAATTAAGTAAAATTCACCTCTTTTAGGCTTGGTTTTCATAGATGATATGAATAATGTGCAATTCATGAATGTAGTTGGTCTGTTGGTGCATGGGCTGATGGGCACTTGATTTGTTTCATGATATGAATAATGTGCAATTGCAGAATGTAGTGAGCAGAATGTAGTCCTACCAGAATGAGTTGCAACTGAAATTAAGATTGCTTTGGTAAAATTATGTGAGAGCGGAGTGAGTAGAATTTTTTAGATAGCGCCTTATATTTAGATGGTTTGATATAACGATAGTGCCTTATATTACTGCCTTATTTAGCATGTGTGTGTGTGCATACTGTGTGCAGTGCGAGCAGTCTGTCTCGTCGGACATGCTTGATTTGTCAAATGACAGTGATGGTTCGCATGTATCCCTGGATTCTGCAAGTGATGATGCACATGCGGTAGCAGTCGTGGTGGAAGATCATGATGCCAACAGAAGAGTGAAAAGGAAAAAGGGAATTGAACTGTCTCCCACCAAAAAGGGTAGAGGAAAGCGTTCAGATTGTTGGAAGCTATTCAAGGTTGTCAATGTCCCATCCAAGAAGGAGAAAGGGGTGACTGAGACGAAGGCCAAGTGTCGGTTTTGTTATGGACTATTCTCTTACAAGCATGGAGGAGCCACTTCACATCTGAAAAGGCATATTCCCAAGTGTGCACCCTATCTAAACAAAATGGGAAGGCAAAAGGCGCAAGGTACACACAACTATGATCCCGAGGGATCAAGTTTACCTTTTGTTAATCCTAGTGAATATGACCATGAGGAAACTCGTAGATTAATTGCAAAGATGATAATTGTCCATGAGTATCCATTTAAGATGGTAGAGCACATGTGGTTTAATGTGTTGATGAGGTATATGAATGCATCATACCAGTTTATTGGTAGAAAGACTATAAGGGCTGAATGCATAAAGGTTTACCAAACAGAAAAAGAAAACCTTAGGAAGAGTCTTAAAGCTGTGGATAACATAAGTTTAACCTGTGATTTGTGGACTTCCAATCAAAACCTTTGTTATATGAGTTTGGTGGCGCATTACATTGATTCTAATTGGGCTATGCAATGCCGTGTGCTAAATTTTGTTGAGTTGGATCCTCCACACACCGGGATTGTGATAGCTCAGGCAGTCTTTGAGTGTGTAACTGCAGAAGACAAGATTAGGACGATTACTCTTGACAATGCTGCCTCAAATGATGTTGCTGCTAGGAGTTTGATAACCAAGTTCATTGCTAGGGGATCAGAAAACTTTGTTCCTTCATATTTTCATGTTCGTTGTTGTTCTCATATAGTGAATTTGGTAGTGAATGATGGCATGGCACCATTGGAAAGCTTGATTGGCAAACTTAGGGAATCTGTCAAGTATATGAAGAGGTCTCCATCCCGTATGTACAAATTCTTAGAAATTTGTAAATCCATTGCTTTGGAAGTTGGAGAGGGCTTAAAGTTGGACGTGTCAACAAGGTGGAGTTCAACATATAGAATGTTGTCCGCTTGTATTGCCTACAAGGATGCATTAATGTGCTATGCTGATTCCGATGCTAATTACAAGTGGCAGCCTTCGAATGAAGAATGGGCATTATACAGCAAAATTCAACCAATATTGAAAGCATTAGCTGAGGTAACTACTGCATTTTCAGGTTCTCTATACCCAACAGCTAATGTTTTCTATCCTTACATAGTGAATGTTAAGATTGCATTGAGGGCTGCAAGCATTTCTACTGATGAACATGTTAAGTGTATGGGTTCAGCAATGATAGACAAGTTTGACAAGTATTGGGCTGAAAAAAATAATGTTATGGTTATTGCTACTATTCTTGATCCTAGGTTTAAGATGAGGTTTGTTAGTTGGTGTTTCACACAGATATTTGACTCCTCCAAAGCCATTACTCAGGAGACTGAAATCCGTGATGAGTTGTTTGATCTGTATGCCACATATGAGATGCAGTATCGGCACACCAAAGCTGCCAATAGCAGGGCCGAGTCCTCTTCAACCGTAGAGACTAGTAGCTCATTGGCTTCAGTTTCAAGTGAGTTTCAGACATTTCTGCGATCTACTTCTACGGAACCATCTAAATCAGAATTACTTATCTATCTGGATGAACCAAATCATCCTTTAGCAGACACAAGTTTCAAATTGCTAGATTGGTGGAGATTGAATGCTCATAGGTTCCCGGTAGTGTCCAATATGGCAAAGAAATTTTTAACTGTACCTGCTAGCACCGTATCTTCGGAATCAACCTTTAGTGCTGGCGGTAGAGTACTGGATGATTATCGTAGTGCATTGCGCCCAGCTATGGTTGAGGCACTAATATGTGCTTCTAGCTGGATACGAGGTTCGCATAATGACATGACACCTCCAATGTTTGTGGTATGTTGTTCCATACTAACTCATTTAACTATCATCTTTGTTACTATTGAGTCTAACTCGATTTTCTATCGCAGGAAGAAGATGACGAGGATGATGTCGAATCTATTCCATTTCCTGAGGGTGTGGTGGCTAGCAGCTAGGACAATAACGACTGCATTGTAAGTCTCTACCGAAACCTTCATTTGCTGCTGTATACTATATTCAATTGTGTATTAATATTTGTCTGTTTTCCTTTTGAATATACTTCTGTATACTGTCTGCTGCTGGTTCTGCAAAATGGCAAATTGGCAATAGAGTGAACTTCTGCTGCTGCTGCCTGCTGGTGAACTTTTGATTTTGTGCTCTGCTGCTTCTGCAATCTGCACTTCTGCTGTCAACTGTGCTGGTTCAGTGATTTTGGGGTCTCCTGGCAGTGAACTGTGATGTACTCTATTTATGTATTGCTGCTGTGTCTGTACTCTGCAATCTGCATGCTGTCTGTGACATCTGTGATCTGTCTGTAAATATTTTGGTGCTACTGCTATATTGTTTTGCTGCTGCCTGGAATCTGGTAATTTTGCTGTCTGTGTGCTGTAAATATTTCGGTGCTATACTGTTTTCCTGCCGTCTGGAATCTGGTATTTTTTTACTGCTATATTGTTTTGCTGGCTTGCTGCTGGAATCTGGTATTTTTACTGCTATATTGTTTTACTGCTATATTGTTTTGCTGCTGTCTGGATTCTGGAATCTGTTCTGCTGGCGCTGCTGTAATCTGGAATCTGGATGTAATCTGGAATCTGTTCTGCTGTGCTGGTGCTGCTGTAATCTGGAATCTGTTCTGCAGTGGCGCTGCTGTAATTTGGACTGACGAGCCTAACGAGCCGAGCTCGAGCTTTTTACCGAGCCGAGCCGAGCCTGTTTTTTAGCTCGTTAATCTAACGAGCCGAGCCGAGCCTCTCTTTTACCGAGCCTTAACGAGCCGAGCCGAGCCAGCTCGATATCCACCCCTATGCATATATATGCATACGGCGGCATGGCAAAGGGGGACCGAATAGCCGTGACCGAGCGAGAAAAAGAAGAGTTTTGGCCGTGCGCTGTTTTTGGAGGACGGCTGCGGTTTTGCCAGGATGTGCACTGTGCTAGATGCTTTTGATGGATGACACGATTTCTACGTTTTTCAATTAAAGTTTGTGAGTTTTTTAATTCGCATCCATTATCCTTTTTCTTGGTTTTTTGATTCCTATATATTCTCCATATATTGATCTATGTCTAAGTATTTTTGTTACTTACATACATAGATTAGTTTTAATTAAAAATTGATTGGAAGTTTGAGCAAAAAACATGCACTTTTGCTGATCGATCGGAATCGTTTCGCGGCGCTACAGTAACTACTACAGTAGCGCTACAGTAACTGCTACAGTAGCACTACAGTGTTTTGCTACAGTAAAATCAGAAAAAATATATTTTTTTGTTATTTCTGGTTTATGCGTGTTAAAAGGTAGAAAATAAAAAAAGTTTCCGCTGTGTGTTGCAATCATTCACCCCCCTCTGATTGCTATCAACGATCCTACACCATATACTCTAAAGATGAACTACCGATTTTGCTCTTTATCTATTCCTCTCATCCCTTCGTTCTTCCTGCCGGAGCGCCTCCCTCCTCCCCGGTGCCGCCCCCTCGGAGCCCCCAAGCTCCTCCCCGCCCACCCCCGAGCCCCTCCACCCCCGTCTGTGCCAGATCCAACCTCTTCGCCCGCCCCTGAGCTCCTCCCTCCCGCCCCCGTCGGCGCCAGATCCTACCTCCCCACTGCCCCCGAGCTCCTCCTTCTTCTCCGCCCCCTCGGAGCGGATCCGACCTCTCCGTTGCCCCGAACTCCTTCCTCCCCTCGCCGATTCGACCACGGCCGCTCACGACCACCGCTGCCTTTGACCACGACCACGGCCACTACGACAACGACCACGGCCATGTATGACCATGGTCACCTTGACCACAACCTCCTTCGACCGCGGCCGCCTTCGACCACGACTACAACTGCCATGACCATAGCTGTCTTCGACCACGACTACAGCCGCCTTCGATCACGGTCGACATGACTACGACTGCCTTTGACCATGACCACAGTGAGGAGAGAGGCAGCGAGGAGGGGAGTGGCGCGGCTGGGGAGGGCGATGCTGGAGAAGCTGGGGGGGCGTCGGGAAGGAGGGAGGAGCTTCGGTGGGAAAAACGAAGGGATGAGATGAATAGACATGGGGCAAAACCAGCAGTTCATCTTTGGAATATATAGAAAATCATAGAATAGAAAAGAAAATGGGAGAAAATAAGTGATAATGGCATATTTCAAAAGAGGAAGAAATTGGAGTGGCAAATTTTGAATTTTAGAAAACCGAGTGGCATTTCTTGAAGTGGCAACTTTGTGTGGCATATATCAAATTTGGCCGAGTATGTATGGGTGCACATTTTCTGGTCTACTGACTAGCCAAATTACCAGTGTGATTTCATGGTTAGATTAAAAGATATAGTTATTTCTCTCGCTAGGGGCGAAGCCAGGATTTATAAATGAGAAGGGCTAAATAACCTATACAATGTAATTACATTTTATAAGAGGGACCAAATAGTACTAACGACAATAATTTTTTTAAAATACAAAGGGCTACATTGCACATTTATCGGCCAGGGAACAATTGACTAGTGTAATCGTCGTAAGGCTTAAGACTCACAAGTCATGGGTTGGGTTCAAATAGAGAACATTATTTAGTGAAAAATCTATACAAATAACATACCCAATCTATGGTCGTGAGAATCAAATATGGTCACTATTAATTTACACCGTCATAATTTTCCCTCCAAAATACGTGTAGATAAATATTTTTTCTTGATTCTATGAATTTATATCGTTGCCATTATAACTATTAAAGCAAGGAAGTTGTTTTTAAGCTCACCATCAATTATTTGAATCTATTTTTCAAAGGGGGCATTTGTATTGGATTTTGCTGATGGTTTTTGGCTGAAAAAATAGTAATGATTAAAAGAAATAACTTTTAAAAGAAGAGGCCAGTAATGAAAAAAGTGAGAAAGAAATGCATGTGCGTGACAACAGCGAGAGGAGTGGAGTTAGTGAGACTGTAACGAGAGGAGTGAACAAACCACTTCGAGAAATCGGATATTTGTATTAGATTTTGGATTTTCTAAACAAAAGCCAGAAACAAAAAACCAGTACCAATACGGCCTAAGACCCTTAGCAGAGAAAAATACTGTTGGTGGTTGTCGATGTTCCAATATCGATCTTACATATGATTTGTTTGAATTCGAAGAAAATCTAGAATACTCGGTGTATGAACATACAGAGTAGAGGTAGAGAAATTTTTATACAGATTCGAACCTAGAAAAATAATAACCTTACGTTCTATGTGATTATTGTTCAGAGAAAGAATTATAACTAAAAATAATACAAAATATTTAGTATATCTCCTGCTTTAATGTGGTGCAAGGAAGACAGTTGCGTGGGCCAACGAAGCGTCTGGGCCACGGCCGATGGACGCTCCCGCGTGGGCGCAGCGGCACGCGTCACAAGCAGGCGAAGCGAGCGAGCGTGCGGACGCTTGGCGGCTTCAAACCTAGCCTCCAAAGGAATGCTGTACTAGAACGTACCCTCCGGATTAATCCGGCATTCCGGCCATTGATGCCCCATTTGAAACACGTTTTTTTCTCTACGGGAATATTTTGTGAGGAATCGTATATGTGGAAATTTGACTGTTTCATGTGAAATGTATGCGTTTTAAATCCACCCTAACATGCAACATACCACCCATATTCGATTGAGCTGTGTCTTTTAGCTTTTTTCACGTGCATGAAGTATGGACCAGATTTTCCCCTACTAGCTGGCCCTGATCAACTCGGTTTCGGTTTCTGGCTTCTGGTTTATTTTTCACTATTCATAAGTTTCGTCTTTTTCTGAACTTTTGGCTTTTTTGTTGAGCTTTTTTGCCGGTTCTTTTTTTCCCCGTATTTGTTTGTGTTATACGTATTGGGCTAACATATTTTTAATTTTTAATTTTTTTTAAATTTAATTATGCTAAATAAGCCTCTGTCAGTTACAGTGCTTTTTTTCAGCCAACTACAGTGTTTTCAGCCATAAGCCACGAGCTTTTCAGCCGAACCGATCACCACCATAAGTAAGCTTGTACCAAGTACACTGGTAGTAACTCTAGCTATTAGCGCCCCCCCCCCCCGAAAGTGGCCGTGGATCGCGCACCATTTCGTTAAGACGAGAAAGTAAGGCCCTGTTTGGCACGGCTCCACTTCACAAGTGGAGCTGTTTTTTTGACTTCACAAGTGGAGCCAGGTGAAGCTACTTTTTTCTGCTCCTTGGGTGGAGCTACTTTTGTCTCAGCAGGTTTTAAGGAACTCCTTGGGTGGAGCTATTTTGTTTTACCCCGTTTGGCACAAAACAGCTCCAAGGAACTAGTGGTGGAGCTGTGCCAAACGGGGCCTAAGTACACCTCGTCATACCATCCAAGTCCGTTGCAATAGTTAATTCGCCCAGTGACATGGCCCGCCCTATGCACGTTTATCCAAGATTTTTCCTCGACAGTTACTCCCTGTTATTTTATTTCATGTTTTTATTTTTTATGACAATATTGATTGTTATTTTTTATAATTGTATATTAAAATATATTAATAAAATTATAATATTATACAAATATTTGTAACGATAAATCTGATGATATAATTTTCGTATAGTTAATCTAAATAATTTTAAATTTGTTAGTGATCGAATTTTAAAAAATCAACCATACAAATTCTAAAAAATCAAACAAAAAATAGAGAAAGTATGGCTGACTTCATCCAAACTCACCACAGACGCGCACACAACAGCAAAGATCACCATCCGGCGTCTTATGTGTTTGGTTCATGGGACTATGGGGGATGGGATGGGGCGGTCCTCGTTCCAGAGCTGTTTGGTTCAGAGTCGAGTGGGATGGGGGCAGGGGCGGACCCAGGACAAAATCTGAGAGGGGGCACAACAATACACATAGTATGCTGAATTGTTCTCATTCATAATTTTAGCATGAGTGAGGGCCTTTTAGTTGGGCTGAGTGGGGGCACTAGCATTAAATCTTGAGCTATATACCTGAGTTCCTGCGAATTGAGTGGCGGCCTGGGCCCTCACTCCCCCCTCTTTGGGTCCGCCCCTGGATGGGGGATATCCCTCTAGGGAATATTCCGCGAATATACTCTCAAATTGGGGATGCTCCTGTCCCCCAGAAATGAGGGGATGGTGATGGATGAGGTGGGACGAGTGGGCCCCACGAGCTGTTGCAATCCCAGAAAAGAGGCTGACAGGTAGACCCTGCATGTCAGATTTGTCATCCCAAACCTTTTGTCCCTAAACCAAACAGAAAATAGGGACCGACCTATCCCTTGCAACCAAACACGAAACAGGGTCGATTCTATCCCTAAAAAATGGGTTGGATCCGTCCCGTCCCACCATAACTCTGAACCAAACACACGCGCTAACGGGTGGAGCCGCTCATGGCCAATCGGAAAGAAGTTAAAGAGTCAGCCCGACAAGTAGCTGGCAAGTGGCAAGGCCGACTTGCGTGTGAAGGTAGAGGCGTCGGCGAACGAGCTGTTGCCTCCCAAATTGCATGACTTGCAGAAGCCGAAAACAAAATTGAATATCTTGATTTTTGAAAATAATTTTTCTAAGATAATTTTAAAAACGGGTTCTTTAGACCATTTTAAAAAGCCACCTGCTAGCCTCCGTTATCTCCTCTGTGTCTGTGCCTTTCAAAATCCGTTTCCAAAATTTTGTTTCAATAACTATATCTCCCTTCTTTTAATTATTACTATCTATTTCAGCGTAAAGGCTCGGAAAAAAACCGTTTGGTTGAGCCGATAAAGCACGGACCGGTCGACGTGAGCTGTGCAGCTAGAGTTGGAGTAGCACCGTGACTGAGTCCACTGCACGCATGTCTGCATCAGCTGATCCGATGCGGAGCAGCGTGCTCGGCTAACCACCTTTCATTTCCTGCAGCGCGAATAGGACACATCGATACACACACCCATGTCGCATCGCCGAAGCAAGTAGCGAGCAACCCAAGTACCCAACCAACTTGCATGAACAAGTGCAATGAGATATGCTACGTATTAATAATATCAGAGAAAATTAACGTGCATGCATCGAGTATTCGAGTGCCGTGTTAAGGTACAGGACTCGCTAATCTTCAATCTGTCGCATACAAAAGTCAACTACAAGGAAAAAGGTGCGCGATATTGCAACACTACAATATTAAATAAGTTAAATAAATTTTTTCATAAAATGTTAAATAAAGGGAGCTACTACTGTACTAAGGGACCGTTTATATTAGTTTTGATTTCTAACTTTTACTTAGAGAAGCCAAAACCAATACGAATGTCTCAACTTCTATAACTCACTTCTATTTTCCACTAGCTACTTTGCACTTTCACATATTGTAACACACTTTGTATTTTATTATGTCACAATTTTGTAAGTCGTATGACAGTCCAACTATTATAGCGACTTTTATTGCACCATCTTTCTTACATAATACGGTTGTGATCAACATGGCTGAAAAGCCCGTGGCTTATGGCTGAAAACACTGTAGCTGACAGAGGCTTATTTTGCATAATTAAATTTAAAAAAAAATAAAAAATAAAAAAAATATGTTAGCTCATTACGTATAATACAAACGAATACGGGAAAAAAAGAACCGGCAAAAAAGCTCAACAAAAAGCCAAAATTTCAGAAAAAGACGAAACTTGTGAATAGTGCCAAATAAGCCTCCACCACTGTAGCATCAGCCACAATGATCGCTACATTGAGCAAAAATATAAAAATCATAAGCTAATATGAATGTCTTAGTTACAGCCAAAAGCTGTCAGTAAAAACAAATAGAAATGGGCCCTAAGATAATTGTGCAACACTGTAAGGAAAAAAATCAACAATATTCTGGATAAAGAGAAACTATATAGATTCTGGAGATTATGGGCCTATTTATATTGACTTTTGCTGCGGTTGCGAATAGTAGTGGCTAATAGAAGCGATTGATAAATAGTAGTAGTTGATGAATAGTAGATCATTATGTAAGAAAGACGATGTAACAAAAGACATTACAATATTCGGATCACCATGCGACTTAAGAAATTATGATATAATAAATACAAAGTATGTTACAATATATAAAAGCGAAAAGTAATGACTGATAGAAGCGATTTATAAAAGTTAAGATGCTCATAATCAGAAACAGAATCTAATATGAACAGACCTTGTTATAGACCACTTTGCTCCCATCCTTTACACATGGGCTTCACGCCCTCGGGATTAATGCGATGGATTTGTTTTGGTGGAGTATAGAAGCACTTATCTCTTGACGTGGCATCCATGGACTAAGGTGCTGCTTATTTTGGTTTATTTTACTGTTTGGCATTGCAGCTAGGTTATTTTGCACTCTAAATATTGATGGATTTTTAACGTAATTAAATTAAAAACATTTCAAAATAGAAAAAACATGTTAGACCATCACAAATAATATAAAGGAATATGGGAAAAAAGAAAAGACAAAGAAATCCAAATACCAAAAAATAAAAAAAATCAAATTAAAAAACTAGAAGCTAGAATTCAAAATCTGAAGCGCAAACGATCGTGGCCGAGAACTTGAAGTACATTCGGCATGTGACATCCAAAGGAAAAAAAATGAAGAAATTGTAATATTTCCTGCACAAACTCCAGTGTTCCAAAAGACGCCCAATCCACAAAACTGTTGGTACAGAAACACAAATGTCCAAGTGTAACCAGACTATGATAGTCCTGTTCCGGCCTAGGCTTTAGAATCTAGTACATGACATCTGCCGATGGAGTATGGAAGCACTCATCTTCATAAGTCATAAGACGGCACTCTTATTGACTAAGGTTAATACATGTGCATATGTGCTAGATTCCCAACATTACATTCCTACACAGATTTGTTAGTTCAGCATCAATCGCAGGTGTCCTTGCACTGTAATTAGCCGAGCCGGACTGCGAGATTGATCCCATTTCTAGTTAACACCGATCACCGGCTCACACGACCGAAAGGTATAGCCCCTACAGCTCGTCAAACCAAATCACGTGCTCCAAAATCTTCCTCTCATTCCCCTCCCCTATCCAAGTTCACACAGAGGCCTTTTACCTTTCCTTTTTTGTTGTTGAACTTTTTACCCTTTTTCAGCGACACCTAAGACCCCTCTCTCTCTCTCTCTCTCTCTCTCTCTCTCTCTCTCTCTCTCCACCACCCGGTCCACCCCCGGCCCTATAAGTAGAGGAGCCGAGCTTGGCTTTTCTCCTCGCAGCTGCCGTTGCGCGCACGTCCAAACTCTCGAGTTCTCCCTCGCCGACCTCTGCGTAACTCTGCAAAACTCTCGAGTGCAAGCCGCGGAGCAGGCCATGGACTTCAGCGGTGACATCGACGACTTCTCTCTCCAGCTCATCCGCGAGCAGCTGCTCGGCGGTGACGAGACGTGGCTCCCGGTCGTCCCCGCCGACGCCTTCGCCGCGCAGCCGGCTTTCCATCCCACGGCGTTCTTGCCGCAGCAACAGAAGCAGCCGGCTGGGACGTACGTGGACCTGACAAACGAGTACGCGGATGCCGCTGCCGCGGCGGCCGGTGAGGCGGCCTTCCGAGCGGAGCCGGTGATGATACAGTTCGGGGGCGAGCCGTCCCCGGTGTCGACCACCCGGAGGCCGTCGCTGACGATTTCGCTGCCTCCGACGTCGCACGCCTGGGCGGCGGCGGCGGCGGCGGTGGTTGCGCCGCTGCCGGCACAGGCCGCGGCCGCAGCGGACGTGAACGACTTCCGTAAGTACCGCGGCGTGCGGCAGCGACCGTGGGGCAAGTTCGCGGCGGAGATCCGCGACCCGAAGAAGCGCGGCTCCCGCGTGTGGCTCGGCACGTACGACACGGCCATCGAGGCCGCGCGCGCGTACGACCGCGCCGCCTTCTGCATGCGCGGCTCCAAGGCCATCCTCAACTTCCCCAACGAGGTCGGCTCCCGCGGCGCCGACTTCCTGGCCCCGCCGCCCCCACCACCGCCGTCGCAAACCGCGCGCGCGGCGCCGACAACCCACAACAAACGGAGGCGTCACCAGGCGACCGAGCCCGACGTCGAGGTAGTCCAGAAGATCGCAAAGTCCATCAAGGCCGAGGCGTCCACATCGCCGGCGTCTTCCCTGACTTTAACGACGACCTCCACCTCCTCATCATCCTCGTCGGAGGCCGGCGACAACGAGACGTTCCCGCTGACGCCGTCGAGCTGGGCGTGGGAGCAGTGGGAGGGGGTGTTCGGCAGCCTGTCGCCGCTCTCACCGCACCCGCAGCTGGGCTTCCCGGAGGTCACCGTGAACTAAGCGGTCATCTTAATTAAGCATGATTAATTAGGTGTAAAGCGGGTAATAATTAGTGGCTTCTAGTTCTCGACGGCCTTCGCTTTGGACTCATCTTGGGAGCTTGGCTTGGCGTTGTGTACTGTACAGAATGAAGGAGGTGATAGAATATTAGCATGCATGTGACAGGTGAACGTAAGTATGCATCGACATAGATGTTGAGATACTACATGTATTTGGATAATAATAATAATCCGAAATAATAATAATAATAATAATAATAATAATAATAATAATAATAATAATAATAATAATAATAATAATAATAATAATAATAATCGTCGCCGTCGTCGTCATCATTAGAAATGATAGTAAATGCATGGGGTGTTTGATGTAATTAATATTGTAAATTAAGTGAAGATGGAAGGGTACGTTTGTGTTCTTGTTCATGTATTTTTGGATCAGATCGATCGATGTACATCTATGTGGTTGTGTTGGCCCTTTAATGGTGCCATAAATTTGATTAGGACTTCAGATATATATAGGAGGCAAAACGCACAAGATCAATATATGCATTGTTCTTCTGTATATTCTAAGTTAGTTCTTAAATCAGTAGCTAACTCATACAGTATAAGAATGGCAAATATTATATCCATATATACACATGAGGTAGTAATGAAGCGTAAATGGGCCAGATGACAAAGGTTTTACATCATAGACCGGAGATATCAAATACAAATGAAGTCTTATAGCATGAAAGTCACATAGCAGAAGAGACCCTTAACATATACCCACATACAATCGACTAGGGTACGTGACTTAGTATTCGACGTTGTCTTCAACCTTTGATGGATAATGACAAACGTTCACCAGCAGATCATTTTTTAAGTATTGAATTCATAAAGTTGAACAACAATGAGTACAAATGTATTCAGCAAATCCTTTATATCATAATGCAAGTGTATTTGTATATATCTACATGCAAAGCTTAACCAACGGGGGGTCTTATGTTTCTTTTAGCATAAAGCTAGTTTGTCAAACATCATACTATAGTTAGTTTCTAAACCTATAACTTAGCCATTTTTAACTAAAACCAAAATGCCTACTTTTAACTAAATTCATTAGAGCAAACACTTTTCACAGCTTTCACTATGTCCATTCCATAAGCATCATTCCATATCCATATCCATATCCATTTACATACCAAGATATCATGTCTATTTCCATACCAAGATACCATGTCCATTTCTATACTGAGATACCACATCCATTTCCATACCAAGATACCATATACATTTCCCATATTTTCATCCACAATCACCATTAACCAGTAACCATTATTTAAAGAAAAACTATACAAATGTAGTATTTCTACACTTTGCTCATGACTGAGAGCATGACTACTTGAATATATTTTTAATATTCTGCAGAGATTGTATAACTTTACCCGTAAGATATAATTAACTCATAATGTCGGTTACTACACACTTCCTTAGATGCGTGACTAAGAAAATCGTAACAATGCTTTTACAGTACTTAGTTCCGATGTGTTTCCCCACTTTGGAGGTGTAATCCCTAAGTGCTGAGGGAACACCGTTGTTAGAGAGTCGCTCGCCCTTCACGTTAAAAGAAATTCATAGTGGGAAAATGACCAATGTGGGTCATTATTAAAATAATCACAATAGAATCCACCTATAAATCCGTGCAGGAGTCCACACCAAAACTAAGCAAATTAGTTGGCTAGGTCAATCCCATATTTGACTTGTTGTTACACAATTTAGGTGTAAAAAAGAGTGGTACAAGATTCAGTCCTTAATCAACTCAAACGAGACAAATCAACAAACCCAGATCTCATGCATCTCCTGCACCAATCTCATCCCAACCACTTACTCGAGTCTCCACCAATTTATAAAGCATATTCCTTTTCCAGTGGTAACCCACGTTACCATTCCCATTGCTACACAAGTCTCAAGCGTCCATTGTCAATGTTTATGTTATATTTCAATTTACTACTAATATATTTCTAAGCACAACCATTGTTCATTTAAGATTAACCAATGGTGGAGTATGATAGTAATTATCCTACGGCGACTTGGTAAGGGTAATATTAACAATCAAGGAAGAAAAATAATAAGCATCAATGGCATGGTATAACTAAGCATCAACATTTCACATACCATTTAACTAACTAATAATAATAAGCATGCAATTTGTACTTGAAAGAAAGATATTTACATTTGAAAACTAGGTTCAACATGATCAATCATAAGTACTTGCTTTGCTTAACAGTGGATAGCGTTGGTTCTTGATCGGCGTGATGGGGGTGTCCAAAACATCAAATTCTATAAACTCACAAACATCCCCGCTCAACACAAATCCAAATAAATTTTGAATAAAATTCAAATGAACTCCAAAAATTATGATTTTAGTGATGTTCAAAATATTTTGAATTTAAATGATCTATAAACAAAAATCACTAAATTTAGACTTAAAATGTGAAAGTTATGGCATTTCAAAGTTTGACCTAGGGGGAAATCGGGAAAAGCTAAAATTCTGACAGGTGGGCTCAGCCGGGATTTTGAATTTATTTTCACATTTTATTTCTATACGTGAATTCCTACTAGAAGTTGACACATGGGCCCTAGAGGTTGTGATAGGGGCCACATGGACCGAGTCCATGAACCGATAGTTAACTATGGGGTCGTATGTCACTGTCTCAAAGTTTAGATCAAAGACTAATTGGATTTTCTTAATCTTCATGGGACCTACTGTTAGTCGCACATTAACTACTAAGCAAACAACAAACATCTGCTTAATCATTAACTGCATGGGCCCACTTGTCATTGACACAAAGCTCACGACTAGAACAGAGGAGCTCTGGTAGAGGTCCTTGCCGTGCTCTCCGGTGAAGAGGAAGATGCTGAGGTGCTTGGCTGAGGGGCAAAACAGGTTGTGAAGTTCAAACACTAGCTACGGGTGGTGAAAATGGTCGGCGAGGTGCATTGGAGCGGTGGCTCATCGGCAACGAGCGGCAAAGCGACGTGGCAAAGAATAACCTTAGCATAGAGGCAAGGTAGGGAGTGATTCCTTCGCGTGCTGGGCTAAGGGGGTTAACCATATCACAATAGAGGTGGCTCAGGGCCTAAGTTCATCGGAGTTGGCTGACGGTGAGGCTCCATGATAGCGGTGACACCGGTGATTGTGAGGCCCATAAATTCAAATCTAAATACTCAAATTGAAGCTAAATTCATGATCTACGTTATAAGGTGATGTTAGGGTGGTAGTAGCACTCAGATTGGAGTGACGCACCGTGTTGCTCATGATGGCCGGCGATGGCGAGGGAAGGTCCAACGAGTCCAAAGCTTACCGTCGATCCTAGGGTTCACCGGCTAGCCTAACAGTTTTGTACTGATATAAGGAACATGCGAACATAAGGGATTACTGGGAAGCTAGGTGAGGAGCGAGAGCGGCGATGGTGGTGAGGAGGGTCTGGCAGGCGCCGAGGAAGACGAAGGTGTTCTGGTGGTTCTGGACCGAAGTAGGGAAATGGAAGCATGCATTAGATAGAGGGGATGGAGGTGAAGCTGACAGACAAGCTCAGTAGGGTCAAAACTCACCCGAGCAGTGGCTCGCTGGTGACGAGCGGTGGAACGATGTGGCCAAAGAACAACCTTGGCACAGAGGCGAGATAGGGAGCGATTCCTTCGCGTGCTGGGCTAAGGGGGTTAGCCATATCACTACAGAGGTGGCTCGGGGCCTATGGTCGTCGGGGTTAGCCGACGGTGAGGTTCCGTGGCGGCGGTGACACGGGTGATGGTGAGGCCCATAAATTCAAATCTAAATCCTCAAATTGAAGTTGAATTCATGATCTACATTACAAGGCGATTCTAGGGGTGATAATAGCGCTCGGATTGGAGCGATGCACTGTTCTGCCCACGGTGGCCGGTGGTGGCGAGGGGAGGTCTGGTGAGGCCAAAGCTCTACTGTCGATCCTAGGGTTCACTAGCTAGCCTAACAATTTTGTATTGATATAAGGAACATGGAAACATAGGGTATTAACAGGAAACTAGGCGAGGAGTGAGAGTTGCGACGATGGCGAGGGGGGCCTAGACGGCGTCGAGGAAGATGAAGGTGTTTTGGTGGTTTTTGACCAAAGCGGGGAAAATGGAAGCATGCATTAGATAGAGGGGATGGAGGCGAAGCTAACCGACAAGCTCACCAATGTTGAAACTCACCCGAGTGGTCAATGTGATGAGGCGGCGATGCGCTCTAGTTGGTGTGGGCAAATGGCGAGGTCATCCTCTCTTTCCTGTGTGGGGGGGGGGAGCCAAGAACAAATGAGCACTAGATAGAATAGTGCACAGTTAACTCAAGGAAGGCCACGATGAGGACGGAGCTCACCCCCAACGGCCAGAATTGCGGAAATGAACCGGTGGCCATAGTTGGGGAAGAAGAGATTGCTCGGCCCAATTCGCTTATATTTGGTGGGGAAATGTGGAGCAAGTTGGGGTTAGCTTAGTGCACAATCTTGCAAAGATTCAACTAGCATGCCTTTTGTAGAGAATTGGCGGAGCGTGTTAGGTGCGGTTTATCGCAACTGGAGTATGGGAAAAGGGCTCAGGTAGCGCGTCCATGATTTGACCATGGCGCGATAGCGTTGCGCTCGAGGTCTATTGGGACATGGCAGTGTTTAAAGGTGATGAGCGAATCCTCGAGCGAGAGAGGGAAAGAAAATGGATTGGGATTTAATTTTGCAAATCAAATCAAATCTGATTTGAATTAGAATTTAGATTTTGGAAATGAGTTTGCAGCACAAAGAGGATTGTAGAATATCATTGAATATCATGCAACTAAACTTTAGAATTTTGCAAATTTGTTTTTTGTGCCATAGAATTTATTTTAAATTTTAAATTCGAGGCAAAGCATTTGGAAAATTTTGAAATGCAATAAAAAGTTGTTGAAATTCATGAAATTTTAAATTTAACCCAAATTTGGACTGTTACATATGTGCGGCAATAGCGTTGTTATATGTTGTAAATGCAGTACCTTTCCTTGTTGTGCTGCTCAGTTGGGTTGAAATAAGTTGGCTTATGGCTAAAATTATACTGTAGCTGATGATGTCTTATTTGGTGTAACTAAATTTAAAAATTTAAAAAAACAAGTTAGCCCATCATGGACAATGCAAACAAATACGGGAAAAAAGAACCAGTAAAAAGCTAAAAAAGGCAAAAAAAACTAGAAAAAGACGAAATTTAGTAATAGTGAAAAATAAGACAGAAATCAGAAGCTTAAGGCTGTGCTCATTTGGACTGAATAAGTCTGGCTTATGGCTGAGTTTTTACTGTAGCTGGCTTATGTTACACTGTAGTTGATGGTGGCTTATTTAACATAATTAAATTTTAAAAAATTAAAAATAGAAAAAACATGTTAGCCCATCACGTATAATGCTAATAAATACGGGAAAAAGAAACGGCAAAAACTCAAAAAAAGCTAAAAAGACATAAAAAAATGAAATTTATAAATAGTAAAAAATAAACTAAAAGGCAGAAGTTTCAGCCAAAATAAGCGGGGCATAAGTCAAAATAAACGGGCTGTTTTAGTTTAGAACTCAAAAATCATAGTTCTATCTAGCCGATAATCTGCTGTACGTTTCACGCATTTATCTATTGGCTCCCTCTATATATTGGATCATGGATATGGATATCATGCGGTGTACTAGCTAGATACTGGCACACAACAATTAAGGTCGTTGATTTGTGAGTGTTAGCGTAGGAAGTTCTGTTCTGTATGGTCATGGCAACATTAAAGTCCTGCTCTAGTCCAAACGGTTTTCATTTCTTGTTTCTGACAACCAGAAAGTTATTTTGGATATATTGGCTTCTTAGTTTCGATTTTCTTGGTTTTTGGTTTTTTTCTAATTTTTTTGCTTTTGCTTTTTTCTTTATTCCTTTGCATTGTATTGGATGATGTAACTGTTTTTTTATTTTTTAATCAAATGACTAAAAAAACTAATAGCCGCTATAATGTACTTTATGCCGAAAGCTGACAACTACAATCCGAAGCTGCGGCTTAAAAGCCATTTGGAGCAATCCCATGTTGTCAAGTTGCTTAATTCTAGAGATGTCCGGACGAGCGTTTGTATTGGTTTTTGTTAATAGTTTTTTTATGAAAAATAAATAGTAAGGATTGAAATAAGTAACTTTTAGAAGAAAAGGATGAGTGGTGGGAAAAATGAGAGAGATACATGTATATGCTAAAATTGATTGTAGTGAGTTATGTGATATAATTATGATCTTTTATTCTATCTCCAAAACAAGATGGCAGATAAAGAAGTACAGCAGCCACTTTGAGAATAAGCTGTAGACAATCGCTAGCCAGCTAGCTTCGGCATCACACTGCCTAAACTCGAGTTCTTGGCATGCATTACGCCATTACGCACGCAAGCATAGCATGTGTTCGCTGTACCTGTACGTACTGTGCGCACGTTTCAAAAACAGGAGCCTTCCGAGTTCGAAAGCCAGCTTCTGACATTACCAGCACGCAAGTATTATTAATTACCAGTACGACGACGTACGAGTACTATGGAAATGAATTCTACGTATGCATTCACATGATCGACCCGGTGCTCTTCTCCTGCCCTGCACGTACACCGGTGGTTTTCTCCATTGTGGAATAACATGTCGTGCACGATATTTGCCTAACTCAAAACGATAACAAATTCTGATGACGCATCAAGCAAGGAAAGGAAGTATCATGGGAGACCTCATGAATATCATCCAATATTATATAATGAGTATTTAGTTTTAATATATTTTATTGTCGAAATTTGAATTTGATTTTGTGTCTATTACAATTTTGATTTTTGTTGTTAAGTGCTAAGCAGTCTGACCGGCTATCTTAGCGGTCTGACCAGGGCACGGTCAGATTAGGCATGGGTGACGGTTTGACCGGCGAGCGGTTGTACCGTCTATGGGTGGCGCTATATTTATTCTAGAGATGTGCTTGTTGTGTACGCGAGAGAAATTGTGAGTGGTCTGATTGGTCCTTGTGAGGGTGGTCAAACCATTGGCTTTGGGGCGGTCAGAACGGCAAGGGTTCCGCGGTCTAACCAGGTCATCGGTTACCGGGGTTTGACTGGAGTTGATTGGTGCGGTCAGATTGACCAATGGTTGGTAGTCCAATTGGCCAAGCAGGGTTCACGAGTATGGTTGAGCGTGTGTATGGCATAGGTACATGTGTTTAATCGTGGTGTGTTGCATGATGCATTGTTTTGACTAACATGAGTCGATTGCAATAGTGGTCAATGGCAATAGATTGGAACTAGGTGGGGGTGCTAAGGTCCTAGTGGTCGTGTAAATCCTGGTGAGGCTACGTGACTCAAGCAAGAAGCACAGAGAAAACAAGGATTGTGAAAAGATGAGTTGGTGCATGTAGTGCGCCAAGTGATGAGGCCGATCCACGTAGAGACGGTTCAGGAAAATCTGAATAAATGAAGATGTGACGACTAGTTCTTGGGTACTACGAGCTGTTTATCAAAGCATGCAAATATGTTTTGATGGAAGGTAATGATTTTTGGCTCATCAATTGTGTTAATTGATAATTTTATGTATTGTACGGTGCTACATGATGGTTTCCTTATTGTTGTTAGTTGTAGGACTTCTGAGCTAGGTCATGGTGAGGCGGAAGGGATTGGGACTAAACTAGGGGAGTTGAAATCCAAAGCGATCAAGGTGCTTCTGGAAGATGATTGAGGATAGAGGAGTGGTTATAAGCTGAGAAGACAAGTAACTGGAGCAGAAACTACCGGTTATGGATATGACGAGCAACGATAGGGTTGATCAGGGCTAAGCTTAGTGAGGAGCTGAGCCCTAGAACGATCAGGGAAGCTGGGTATGGTCATAGTGTATGGAAAGGCATGTGATGCTCCTAGTGACTTGGCCCCCACTTACAAGCGATGGCAGTTTGGTGGGATCTAAACATGTGAGAGGCTAAGCGAGAAGTCATGGGAGCCACATGGAGTTGAAGATAAAGCACGGAGCTGCTTCAAGGCAAATGAAGCGCAAAGCTTTGTGGAAGATGTTTTTTTTGGGGGGGGGGTTAAAATGGTCCTTTTACCCTAAACTGAAAGTTGAGACTTGATCAAACCATGGAGCGAGAAGGTACAAGAAAGGTGGTTTAGGTCAAAAATATGCTGAAAATGTTAAGTGGATCAAGTGTTAATTTACTATCGATTTAATAGTTGTGCGCTTTGAGAAGTGTGCTTGGGTGAGTGTAAAACCTGATATAGTGTTGGGTTAATATGTTAGTCCATTTAAGTAGATAAAACCCAACTAGAGGGTTGGTTAGGGTTTCCTGTAAGCCTCCACTATGTAAAGAGGTGAGTTGAGAGAGCTAGGGTCAACTCTTTAGGAAGCTAAGTGGCGGAGAGTCAGGGTTCTTAAAGAGAACATTTGAGAGATAAGTTGTGACTCTTTGTTTTGAGCCTTTATCATCATTAGGCTTTGTAAGTGGCTGGAAAGTAGCTGTAAACATTCATGTCAAAGTATCAAAATATATACAAAATTCATTCAAGTTTTTCTTCTATTTGCTCAAGTGTTGAAATTTTGATTTGGCTTATTTTTTGTGTTTCCTTCTCTGCTCTTGATCTTAGTTTGTGCCAAGTACGTGTAAGTGATGAAAATATTTTTTCGAGACAAGATCTTATCTATCTAGGTACTTTCCGTAGCAAGTTTTTGTAATTGTCCGGTTCGGCTCAAGAAAGGGTGATTTTAAATGTTTTTTGTGGGTTAAGAGCTTTTGGCTTGCGTTCTTACTTTGAATAAGCTTGTCATTTTGATCATCAATTACCCACAAGCAAATCTTGGTTCAAGTTCATGTGTTTTGCCCCAATCTCAGTTCAACTTTACTTTAAATGGGAAAAGATTGGAATTTGGGCAAATATCTTCTTAATCTTTGATTGAAATAAGTTCTTAACATCCTACAAAAGATGTGTGCAAAGTTTCAAGTGATTGGACCAATGAATCAAAAGTTACATGAATTTTCATGTTTGAAATTGTGCTAATTTTCAGCTCTGACCTGATCAATCGGTCCAACCACCCGTAAGGCCGGTTGAACCGCCCAAGCCCAGTCATAACATCCTTTGCACTCCGGTCTAATTGGCTGGACATATCCTGATCCATTTAGCATGGCTTTTCTTGTATGTTTCTTTGTGAGTGGTTAGATTTGTTCTTCGTAACTCTTTATAACTATTGGAGTGTGAGAACCATGGTTTTTTCTTTTGAAAAAAAAAGATTTGCAAAAGATTTTAATTATATTCCCTCTAGTCGTCGTTCGCCGTGCCACGTATTCTGTACGAAGAAAGAGTTAAGTTTTAGCAATTAAGTAACAAGTACACACTCCACACACAGCAAGAACTAATAAATTCTGCACCGAGAAAAAACAATAAACGCATGTGTATATATATACTCATGCATGCATGTCAACTACTATCAGGACTCAAGAGTACGTTAAGTGATCTCGTCAGAACAGATGAATCCGGAGAAGACATAAAAATTAGAGCTAACTGCCACATGGCTACTCGGCTTCAGTTGCTTCCCGCGATTGGAATCTGATCAGGAGCCAGCCTCAGGAAGTAACATTGTTAATTACATCGGGATCTCCGACGGATTATAGTACTGATCACAGCAAGATAACATGAAGCTGCTGGGTAATACTATATAGATATGTATAAGATTTAATTTACTGTATTTGATTCTAAGCAATGAACTTAATTTGCTTCCATAGTTTCATCAATCATCACCGCCAGAGCAAAATCACAGAACGATGGAAAGTAACAATCGAGTGCATGTATACTTTGTCTAGAAAGGTATTCTGTAACGTTCTTACTTTTGAAGGTGCTAATAATCTCTGTAACCGCTTAAGATAGTTTAGTTGTGAAGTATTATATACGAGTGTGCACCACAATAACACATGTTTACAACAAAAGAGTCAAACTTTATTACAGAAATATAGTTTAACAACCTAGTTTTGACTCAGCGGGCATGCAAGCCCAAGGTTATTTTACAATACAAAAGAAATTCCCAATCAAACTTTAGCGCGGCGAAGACCTAAAACCAATCGTCTTTAGTGTAGTAGGATTCTTCTTAAGCTTCATCAAATAGCCTGATCATCACAGTTCCATTGATCTTCTTTGTTGTTTAGTAGGTAATGAATATAACCATACCCAACAAATTATAAGGGAAAATCCTAACTTAACTACTTGCAAGGATATTCAAAAGAAGAGAATAGCTGGTTCTCTTAACTTGAGTTGATGCAATTTTATTTACAAACAGGGAAAACAAAGAACCAGAACTCCTTAAGATTAAAGGGGCTTTCTTTCAACAATTATTTACTTAGCTTACTCAGATTAAAATATAATGATATCTACTTATGCCTCGCTGTTGGAATCACCCATTAAACATAGCTTCATTTACCGGAAGCACGACGTATTCGAATACCATTTATTTCACTCTGCAGAGTTGCTCAACTTTACCAACGAGATTTCTCAAACTCTCAATGTCACACAATAGATACGTTTCAGCTAGCGTACGATTGAGTTAAGAAAATAAGGTTTTTCACTACTCAATTCTTTATATATAGGCTCTACCCGGTAGATCCACTTAGACACGGTTTAGCTGATTAGTCCTAACACTTCTGTCCGTCCTGGGTGGCCCCTATCGTTGTTAGGTATGGTTTTACTGTTCCGCATACCAACTCCCATCATCCACACTCCTGCCTCTTGCAGGGATTAAATCGATTTGAGCAGCTACTAAACCAGCGTTGATAAGTCAATACATGTGGTTAAGCGATCATTGTGTCCTTTACTCAGCATAAGATTCTTGTCCTTACTTTTCACTTGAGGCTACCAACCACATCCCCAATCATCTGTGCTCGATGGCACTATCACCCATCTGCTCAAGCCTCCACCATAGGGTAAGGTCTTGGACTCCAACCATCTCGTGGCTTTCCACGATTCCGCCTTATCCTAGAATCATTTTAACAATTCTACTGGCCAAAGGCCAAGTCACATAGTAGTACAAACTTTGGAATGAACTAGTCTACAAATATTTATACAGTAATTAAATATTACTAAGGTTGTCAAGGTGAATATGGCCTCAAATTAAATAGGACATTTTCAGTGGTAGGACATAACTAATTAACAAGTCATTCTAAATATTTATTTTAATTAAATAGTATTTCACAAATAACATTAATGCAAATACAGTAATTAAATAATTTAAATTTCATGGGATTTAATATGATCAAAAACTTGTAACTTGCTTTGCTACTCCGTAAATTCTACTATCTCGAAGACTTCGTTGCCCCGTTCTAGTCCTTGCACAGTCGCCTCGAAAAGTCCGAGAGTTAGCGCAAACACATAAAATAACATAAACCCGTGCTTGAGTCTAATCAAGCTAGGAAAATAAATTAAAATAAAAAGGAATAAATGCAATAAAAATTTAATAGAGGGATTTGGATTTATTTGGAGTTCAATTTGGTGGCAAGAAGGTCAAAAATGGATTCGCGGCGTCGAAACGATTGAAACGGGGTATTTTTGTGTTTTAGGGTTTTTAGGTGAACATTGTTGTGAATAGTATCGGGCCGGCCCGGAGTGAACAGCGCATGGCCCGCAAGAAAATAAACTGGCTCGGCCGGATGGGCCGGTCAATTCGGCCCAAGCCACATGGTTGGTTTCCTTAGAGCACAGGAATTCCATTTTGGGGTTCTGGAAGGTGGGAGCATAAGTAGTGGTGGCAGGCGGCGAGAGAAAAGGCGGTGGCTCCTATGGTGGCTCAAGGCTTTTCTGGTGATCCTTCGGCGAAGTGGGGAGCAGTTTGACCATCTACGGGACATAGGATTCAAAGTAGTGACGGTGGTTTGTGTTAGGGAATGCTCTCCTGAGCTGTCCACGGAAGAGGCTTCTCGGCCGACGGTAGCTTCCGCCGCCTGTGCTCGCAAGTAACGCTAATGGCCGAGCGAGTCCACCAGCGTGATCAGGAGACAAAGAAGGTTATGTCAGTGAATGCAATTGAGTTTTAGTTGAGTGATGAAGAAGATTTGGTCTAAGGCTCATTGGGCTCAGGGGAGGTCGTCGGCAGTACTGCGGTGAGTAAGAGCTCAATTCGGTGGTTCTGGTGTGAAGGTGGGAGTGTCGCAGAGCTATCTGTGGAGGCGAATGAGTTTTAAAGGCAGTGTAAGGCGGTAGGAGGCCTGCCGATGCGTGGGTGAGTTGGGGAAGGTGGCACTAGCTCTCTGCAAGAGTTGGCAAGGGAGTGATGGTAGTGGTATGGAGTGATGCACGCATGTCAAGCGAGAGAGGCGGTGCGCTGTGGCGGGAGAGAGCGCGAGTCAGCAGCGCGCGAAGCGAGGGGGTGGGGAGCTGAGCAACTGGCCGGTGGGGCCTGGATGTTAGCTCGGAGTAGGGTGGTGTGAACGTGAGGAGGAGGTGCGGCCGCAATTTGGAGCGGTGACAGGAGGGCGCGTGGGGGCGGCGTAACAGCAAGGCGGTGGGGAGGCGTCTTCACCGCTAGGCGCCAACAGAGGAAGGGAGGCGAAAGGGTAAAGGAGGAAAGCGGGTTTTCAAAGAAGGTTGTCAAATTGGGTAAGGAATTGGGAATTCGAGCAAAAATCTAAAAGAATTCTAAAATTTTGAAATTTTGAGGTAGTTTCCGTATTTATTGAGGAATAACACGTGCTTTGCTGCATGGCTTGGGTCACTCTAACTAGCATAAATTAACATTGATTTCAACAGTCAGTGTTGAAAAGATCAAAGTAGACAAAAACTTTTGTTTATAGCTCTGACCGATCCCGATGAGTGCATATACGTAGGTCAGAGATGGAGCCTCGGTCGATCGGGGCGGTTGATGTGTTGAGAAGTCTACCGATCGACAAGCAATAGTATGGCCTTGATCATAAACTGTTTTCCTTTTCATAAATCAAAATCGAAAAGGTTTCAGATCTCTCAGCTATTGTACTGTACTACTATTCATCCGTGTGAGAGAGACTGTTGAATTATACTCCACGTCAAAATTGCTAATTAGATAATTGCCAAATTGGCTCTGAATAATTATCATGGAGCACAACCGAAAGCTGCACAAGGCTATAAATCATGCACCCGCATTTGTTTACACAAAAAATAAATCGCTCTATGATATAGGCGTAACCAACACGTCCAAAGTAAGATACGCCCTACTTCCTAAGCAGAAGACGTGGAAGCAAAATCTGACATAAAAGCCGCAAAAACTTACCCACATTAGCAAAACACGTGTCGTCAACGGGTGAAGAAATCTGACACCGCCATCGAGGTCAAACCGGTCGCGAGTCAAGCTGTTATTGGGCGTACAATGTGCGGCGAGATCGGTCAACTCCAGGGAAGCAGCAGCAAGTCTGGCTGGCCTTGTCGCTGTATTCGTCGTCGGCAGTTAGTTAAAGGATCACATGAGAGTTTTGACATCTTCAGACACAGTGCTAGTGGCAAGGTGTAGCAAGGCAATTTCATACGGCCTTTTGACAGGTTACTTTCATCTTTGCAGCAATGGCCTTTGAGACCGAGAGTTGAAAACTTCGAATGAGTATATGGTCAGAGCCAATCATAGGTGGAGTCAAAGTAAAACTTAATGCTAAGTCGATGAATCGCAGTTCAATCCACAGAATTTTCCTTGTCACTTGTCAGTAATTAGAAAATTAGTACTGGCAGGTTTGCCGTTTACTGGGTTAGTTGCCTTACTGTGCAGCAGCACATTTTAAAATCTGCTTAAGATTCACGCCTCCATGTCTCAATGCTCTCACTAGTATGATTTGATCAAAGCAAAAGTCAGCCTTCACCGTACGTGGCATACAGAATGGGCACTGGAATGAGGTACAATAATTAATCCCATGGAATTCAATTCAATTCGGCACCATCTTTCTTCGTTTCAGTTGGACGTCCATCAGATGAGAGGAAAGCAAGCAGCAACCAAAGCTGCGAGGAAAGCGAACCCTACATACAGGCTACATCATCAAGGTCAACGTGATAATCTGCAATTAATACGGAGTGCTAATCTGCAATTGATACCCCTACATTCCAGTTTCCTTATCCCATAAGCTCCCTCTTTCTGTGTTCAAATTGAAAAAGGCAGAAATCTTGTTGGGAAATCTGCTTGCCGTTGGCAGATCGAGGCTCGGACCATGATGCATGCAGTGCCACGAATAAGCGGCCAAGAAAATGCAGAGTATACTTTGATGTTTTTGTCTCAACTTGACTCTCTGTCTCGCGCAATTAACTGCATTCTTACGAATGATTCAAGGGCTGACTTCTGATTGGAGCCGGTCATTAACTGTCATTGGACGCTGTCAAATCGATGCATCGCCATGCAAAGGAGTAAGAGTTTGACTTGTGCTCTTTACTCTCGCTCTCGCCATTGAAGGTAGGATGCGGCTACAGTAACAGTTTGACTTATGCCATTGAAATAGGATGCAGCTACAGTAAGAGTTTGACTTATGCTCTTTTACTCCTGTCACTCTCGCCATTGAAATAGGATGCTGCTACAGCATGCTATACCACATCAGATAGCGTCCTCCTGATCGAACGACATGCAACTGCTTCCCCCGTCTTCTTCCCCTTCCTTTCCCCCGGCCTCCCATCATCATCTCCCTAGCTCCCCACCGTGGGAGTGCACTCTCCTCCGTCACGCGCACAGAGCGCCATTGGGGCGCACAGGAAACCTCGTTGTCTGACCAATTCCTTGCGTCAAACTATGCTTCTTTCGTCATCCTCTGCCACGCCAGGTGCCAGTTCTCCATCTGGCCACAGATCTGGTGTGGGTAGCCGCCTAATCTCGTCGATGGCTCCATCCTCCTCGGCCGTCTCAAATCGCCATTTGATCTCATCGCCGGCTATATCCTCCTCGGTTTCGTGCGCATGGGGTGAGCACTAAACCTCGCCATTTGGCCAGCTGATCTTATCGCCCGATGACAACCTCCTTTGCACGAAACATGTTCTCCGTCTCCCCTTTGTCTACTACTCTGGCATGTCTCAGGCAAGTTTCGTATTTGTTCATCATGTCTGCTACTTGGTTGTTGCATGCAATATGTTAGACGAAATGCTTGACTTGTTGCCACTTTAAATTTTTTTCACTGAGATGCTTCAATATGATGTTTCATTCCCCCAGGATGACATGAAAATCTATTGCTAATTTTAGTCCGTCTAGTATCTGTGCAGCTAGTTTTCCCCGATGAGCGAACATGCTAACAAGACCTTGGACGAGATTACTCCTGCATAAGACGATAGACCGTAGGCCACCTTTACTGAAGCTTTTTTTTGCCACAAGTAATGGACAGAGGGATGGAAACATATGTGATGAAGAATGGATGCACAAGATGAAGATACAGATTGTATTAGTTCACAACCTGCAAAACCATATGTTGGCATGGAGTTTTTCACCAAGGAAGAAGCACAGAAATATTACAATGATTATACACGTAGTGGTGACTTCAGCACAAAGGTTTCAAGCAATACAAAGAGCCATATTACAGGAGAATACAATATGTATGGGTTCACCTACTACTTTGAACGTGACACAAAAAGGATGAAACATGAGCAAGTGCTAGCAGCATCTCTTGGAAGAGCAACAAGCTGTGCAAGTCTGACTACAAGGCAAGGATGGTGGTTGTTAAGAGGAATGAGAAGTGGGTGGTTACCATTGTTGAGTTGGAGCACAATCACCCCCTTTGAGCCCTCGATGCTTTGTTTTTTAAGGTCACACAGGCACATTATAGATGATGACTATGATCTTATAGAGTTGCTCCACACAAATAGCATTCATGCATGGAGGGTGATGTCTATCCTATTTGATCTATACAGGAACATGAGAAACATTCCCTTCACGAAGAAAGACGTGAGAACCTCCGGTCAGCTATGAAGCGCCAGGGTGAGTACACTAACATGGCAGCCACAATCAAGTACTTTTCAGGAGTTGCAAGCAGAGGATCTATCATTCTTTTACAATATGGAGTTGGACAACAATAACATAGTCTCTTTTGGGTTGATGGAGCTTCAAAGGAAGCATATAAGAAATTTGATGATTGTATTGTGTTTGACACAATGTATTGCACAAACAAGTATCATAACCCATTTGCTCCCATTATTGGTGTTAGCAACCACAGACATATTGTGTTGTTTGGTTGTGCTTTTGTCAAGGATGAAACGGTAGAGACCTTTGAATGTTTGTTTGTGACATTTTTTTTTAAACAATGGATAGCAAACCTCCTAAGAGTATCATGATAGATCAAGACAAAGCAATATAATGGTGCTCGCAATAGCAAAGGTACTATCGAACACCGTCTATAGGTGCTGCATGTGGCACATAAACAGACTGCTATCAATGCTGGAAGTTTTTGAAGATGACTCAGATCGTGCATTGATGATTCTTTGACTGTTTAAGATTTTGAAATAAGATGGGTTGAGTTGGTTGACCGATATGATCTATTAGACCACACGTATATGCATCACATATATGAAATTAGGGAGAAATGAGTGCCTTGCTACTTCACGGAAGCTTTCTTTCCATTCATGAGCACCACACAGCGAAGCGAGGGCATGAATGCACTATTCAAAGATGCAAGTGACTCAATAAGAAACTTCATCACACAATATGAGAAGCTAGTTCAGTCTTTCTTGGACAGGAATGACAATCAATGGTATGTTATTGTTCAAATGGATGCAATGTTGTGGTCAAGATATCAAATGGGGAAGTAGGCTTCCACTTTTCTATACCCGTGATATATTTGACAAGTTTTAGAAGTAGCTCATGAACACCACAATATACAATATTGTCAATGGGGAAGCTCCTGATTCTTATTATGTCCAAAATGTGTGTGGAGGAAAATTAAATAGGAGATACTTGGTTAATGCTAGTTTGGAGGATCAAGTATTCAACTGTGTGTGCAAGAAGTTTGAAAGAGACAGGCTGCTCTCTGAACACATCCTTAAGATAATGACACAATTGAATGTCAATCTAATCCCACAAAAATATATATTCAAGAGATAGACACTGAAGGGTTCAAATAGTGCTAGAAAACAACTTGTACCCATGAATGTCAATGAAGTTACAAGTAGAAGACTAAAATATGCCCGTGTTTGCAAAAGGTTAGTTTGTATGGCTAGCAAGGCATGTAAAACAGAGTATGGGTACAGGCTTGCCCTTCAAGTCATTGATGATTTATCTGATCAGCTAGCCACTATCAACTTATCTCAACAATGCCTGTTGAACCCAATAGACACAACACTAGAAAGAAGATATTTGTGGTTGAGAGTAACATGCTAGCATTTGGAGATCCTACAAAGAAAACCTCCAGAGGCCATCCGAGAAACTCAACAAGAATATGGCCTTCTGCCTTTGATAATGACAAAACTATGGAGAAAAAGAAGGCAAAGAAAATGGAGTAGCCAAGTCAAGACTCCAGCCAACTCAAGACTTCTAGTAAGGAATCTACCACCTTTTGATTGCTATTGCTGATACACCTTGCTTGTGATGATTTTCTTCATGTTGTATGCTATCAGTGAAACTTGTGTGAATCTCCTAAAAAAATATGATGTCAGTGAACCTTGTGTGAATCTCCTGAAAAATGTGTATTGATACTTAATGAATATCCGATGTTGCTAGACTAAAACATAATGAAACTTGATGAAACTGTATTAAGTTTGCATATCACAATTAAAACATGATTTCGACTAGATAAACTAGGATGAAACACCTCTTAATCACTGGGTGGCTAAGAATTCAAGGCCTCTGCTGATAAAAGATCACTAAGATCATTCCTGAAACCTGAGTAAAACCTAGTTAAACTAGGATGAAACTTGTATGAAACTTGATGAAACATGACTGAAAGTGAGAGAAACATGAAAAGTTGGTGTGGAGCTTAGTTGTACTAATATGAAATTTTATGAAACTCTTTTCAAAAATCATAAGGTCAACCGTGAAAATTTCAAAAATTTAGTTAAACTTGTTTAAAACTTGAATGATAATAAAGATACTTGTTTGAAACTTGATGAAATTGATATAAATTTACGTGAAACTTAATGAAACTTGGTCTAAAAACATGAATGAACTTAATTAGAACTTTGGTTAAATTTAATGAAACCTGAGGGAATTATGTGGAACTTAATGAAACTCAAAAAGGGATTGTGGAATTTTTTTATGAAACTTAATGAAATTGTTTTAAGTTTGCATGTCACTACTGAAACTTGTCTAAGACTAGATAAACTAGGATCAAATATGTATGAAAAGTTGATGAAAAATGACTGAATTAGGAGAAAAACTGAGGGAAACCTAGAAACTTGGTGTGGAGTATAGTTGTACTGGTATGAAACTTCATGGATTTATTTTGAAAAATAACAAGGTCAATCGTGAGGAATTTGAAAACTTAATTAAAACTTGTCTAAAACTTGAATGGTAACAATGATACTTGTCTGAAACTCGATGAAACTGATATGAATTTGTGTGAAAATTAAAGAAACTAATATAAATGAAACTAGTTGGAACTTAATTAAACTTGATGAACCCAGAGAGGGCTATATGGAACTTAATGAAACTCAAAAGGGACAGTGGAATCTTTTATGAAACTTGATGAAAACTTGTCTAAAACTTGAATGGCACTAATGATATTTGTATGAAACTCGATGAAACTGATATGAGTGTTTGCATGAAACTTGCCCTAAAAACATGAAATAAAATTTAATGAAAGTATTTATATGTTTGCATGTCACTATTGAAGCTTACCTTATACTAGATAAACTAGGATGAAACTTCATGAAACACCTCTGAATTAACATAAAACTTAAATGAAACAAAGTGAAACTAAATGAAACAAAAATACAAACTTAATGACACTAAATTTTGCATTATTACAATAAAAGAGGATAGCTAACCATGATTCATAAGCATGCTACATTTCAGATTGAATATCACAAATATCCCAGCATTTGCATATGAAACACATGCTTACACATAGGATTTTACATATATATAGCCATTTAATATTGCAACAAAAAAGGGTGCAGTGCAGTAATTGCAAAAAAATCCAAAGTAGTTTTCCATCCACAAGAACATTGCAATTTGTAAGAAATTCAATAACAGTTTTCCATCCACAAAAATACACAGGGGAAAGAAAAAAGATCATCTTGTGCGTGTTCAATTGAAGATCCAGTTAGAGTTTAGATCATTGAAACTGTGGTATATGAGTCTATAAGCAAGTTCCCTCTTGTAATCTTCCACATTGGCCAGCATCAAAAGAAATGTGGAACAAAAGCGTTAAGCTTCAAACAAGAAGTTAGAAAAAAGTTAAAATAAAATGTTCGTTAAGTACCGTGTTGTAACCAATCAGACTCGTACCGTTGTGACATTCAAGCATCCTTAATATGCGAAATCCATAGTTATAACTTATTTACAAATGCAGGATAAAAAAGTTAAACAACCATGCAAGAATAAAAGTTAGATACAATACAAAAATAAATGGACAAACGATGTAAAATAAAAGCAAAAAAGGGGGAGTTGATGTAACAGACATGGTTTGCAATGGAATCTGAGGGTACTGGACTTTGAACTCATCATATACCAATGTGGTCACCTCACAATCTTGACAAAACCTATTGTGGGTTAATACCCTGAAAAAAGTGTGATACAACTTATGACATTAATCTGAAAACCAAAACACAGAATTGTATATGATTGAAATGACTACTCACCACATTTTACCACAATGTATGGTAAAACTCTTGGGCTGCTTTGGGCTCCTAATAGAATCATAAATCTCAACAGTCTCATCAATCAGATCGACAAAAAATAAACTCCAATGGTGACCCACAAGGATTGGAATGTATATCTACATTGTTCCACAAAATAGAAAAACACAATTGTGTATATTGATACTTAATGAAACTTGATGAAATTGATATGAATTTGCATAAAACTTAATAAAACTTGGTCTAAAAACATGAATGAATCTAGTTGGAACTTTGGTGAAACTTAATGAAACCTAAGGGAACTATGTGGAACTTAATGTAACTCTAAAAGGGCTGGTCGATTTTTTTGTGAGTTGTGTATAATGAGTGCGATGATACTTATGTGTGTGCAATTGAAAATAAATAAGAAAATAAAACACATACCCATTCAAGTTGTTTGATTGGAACCTTTGAAAGTCCAGCTGCAATCTTTGCCTCATTGAATTGCATGTATGATATCATCAACTAAGCCTACACAAAACCAAGGGGAAAACAGAAAATAGTCAAATGCATGTCATGGGGGCATGTGAAGAGAAAAAAGGAGGGAAAATATGTATAAAAAATTCTGTCAGGTGCTCACAGTGGATGTTAGATCTACAATGATCTTCTTTTTGGAAAAGATCTACAATGACTTCTTTTTGGAAAAGATCTACAATGACTTCTTTTTGGAATCCCTGTCCAGCATCAATGCTTTGCAACATAGCCACATAAAGTTGGTGCACACTTCACCTTTCTTGGGCCACAAAACATTTGAAAACTCCCCTGCTGTGACATGGGCTCCTCCAATGATCACTCTCGCTTTTCTAGGTTTTGCAACTATTCCACACATAACATGCACTTTGAAAGTTTGTGCAACAGTTGGCTTGACAAAAGTATAGCTTTTTACCAACTACCATAAACCCTCAGCATTTTCCATAGTTTTTATACCTTTTTGACCTTTGCTTTTGGCAACTAAACACTTCCAAGATCAGGAACCACTCACAATTGGGGATTGGCTCAATCAGTGGAGGAATATTTTGGGCATCTTCAGGTCAAGGGTTTCGTCTGAGTCATCAATATCTGTTGGTGTCGGTAGCTGAATTGTGCTACAAGCTACACATCTTGAAGACATAAACATTTAAAATGAAAAAGTACATATATAGGGCATAAAAACATAAATTCCATGTAAGTTTCATAGAATTTTTCCATAGAGTTCATAAAGGTTTCAAAGAGTTTCATAGAGTCTCAATGTGATTCCTCATTGAAGACTCGATATCAGGTAAGCTCAATGACTTGACATGTGTAGTTGTGACATGTTTTAGGCATGGGGTGCCTGGGGGATCAATATGCTTGGTGCAGATACTAAGTTAATGTATATCAGCTGCACAAAAAAGTTGAAAAAAATAGAAAAATGTTGTGTTACGAAAACACACTAATAGATTACTTACATGCTTCAATAAAAACCAATAGAAAATCTGACTTACATCAAGAATGTGGATGTACCCACGCACTTGCACATTAACTGCTTGAGATGCTTTGTAGTCCCTAATGCCATGTAGCGAATAATCAGCAATGAAGTCGCACCAATTCATCACGTTAATATTCTTTACATCATTGATTGCACCCAAGAAAGATATGTTGATATAGTGACTTGTGTTTGGTGCTAATATAGGCAAAACATGAAAAGCATGAAAGATTTGGAAAATGCCTCAATTGTTTCACTGATCATCTCAAGTATGGCCATGTTAATAGACTTTCCCCTCTCCATTTGAGAATCTATCTTTCAATGTGCCCTCTACATTTGTTGGCACTAGTACTTGCATGGTACCACAAGGAACTGCCAGAAGCTTCATTACCAATGGTTTGATGGGTATGGACTTGCCACCAACCTCTAAAGTACCTTGATCACAATTCACTTGGTTTATCAGTCACATTGTCAAACCATTGGGTAGTTCACTACCATTGACAAGAAGCTTCTAAACCCCATTTTAGTAATATAACTCTTTTGGACGGAGGAAAGGGACTTTACTATTGAGGGGATTCGGTGTGGAGAGTATCTATATGCTACCTTTTAAACCTATATTGATAGCAAACATCAATACTTCCTGGTGAGGAGGAATAGTTTTAAAAGGCAGTTTTGAAAAATTTGTTGATTCCGTATTGTACATTTTTAATGCCCTCGGGCTGCTTACACTTCTTTCCACAACTAGCTAGTGTAGGCTTACGGACAGATCTATACTTCAGGACAGCCGATGTATGGTTGGGCACCATATGACTTGCTCGCGACTGTGTGGGAGGCCTTGAGACCTCAGCTTTCAATCGGGGCAAACAAATCTTCTTTTTGGGTGGAATAGATACAAAATCAATGTCAATCAAAGGAGAGTCCATGCCTACAAACACATTGCAAAATGATCATAGTAAGTTTGATATAGTTTCATAAAGTATCAAAGTAAACAAATTCAACAGTTTCGTGAAGTTTTAGAAAGTATCGAGGCAAATATCACAGAGTTTCAACAAAAAATTGGAGGTTCTAAAGCCACAAGTATCATAGAGTTTCAACAATAAATTAGAGGTTTCCAAAGCCGCAAGTATCATAGAGTTTCAAAAAAATTTGGAAGGTTCTAAAGTCAAGTATCACAGAGTTTCACACAAATTTGGAGGTTCTAAAGCTAAGTATCATAGAGTTTCAACAAAAACTTGGGGGTTCTAAAGCCAAGTATCATATAGTTTCAACAATTTTGGAGGTTCTACAAGACAAATATCATAGAGTTTTAACAGTATAGCATGGGTTGTATTGTTGGTGTCCCGTCTCAGACCATGAGTCGCAGTTGCTCTTCCTGCTGCACTGATGCCTCTCCGTGCAACAACGCCACCTCCTCCTCTGGCGGCGACTACATCATTGATGGCTCATGCTGCAGCCTCGAGCCGTGGTTACTCCTCAGCCTCACTGTGTCTACCTACCTCTGGTAACAAGCCGCCCCGCCACCCTGTCGCCTCCTTCGGCTGCGACCATGCAGCCACTGGCTCCTCCTCTTCCGGCTCTTGTGCACCGCCTCACCCCAGCTCTTCCTCCGCCCTGGCTCCTCCTCTTCTGGCTCTTGTGCACCGCCTCACCCCAGCTCTTCCTCCACCCGACCTCCTTGGATTATACCGCCTCACCTTAGGTCCTCCTCCACCAGTGTTGCCTCTGCTCCTCCTCTGGCTTTTGCATGCCACCTCGTCTAACCTCAGCTCCTCTTCTGCCCTAACCTCTTTGGATCCGATTGAGAGAGATTGAGAGGAGAATAAAATGGGTGAGGAGAATAAAATCGTCTGGTGCGCAACTTCACATAATGTTCACCTCGTCTGGATATGGAAAACACATAATGGTTCTTGAAATTTGAGAAATCAAATTAATAAGTCCTGCCAAATGCCAATATTGTTCCTGTGGATTTGAGAAATTCTTACACCACTAGTTATGTGCACGCGCACGATATTGTCTGGCCAGAAGCTCACAGCTACAGAAAATAGTACCACCAGTGGCACAGCCAGGATCCCGCTACGTGCTGGGCCGAAAATTAATTGGCTAAAATTAACACAAAAAACTATCCACACCTAGACATAACAAAAGTACTAACACAAATGCACAAAAGTACTAACACAAATACATAATTAATATAAAATTTGAGCTCCGTGCTTAACGATACAACGTATGAAAAACATAGCAACACAATGTAGCATAGTACAATTTGAGCCTATTATTCATCCATTCATCACGCAATATTCCCTCCTGGCAGCATTCCAAATGTGTACATCCAATTCCTCAGTTAGTTTCCGAAGTCAAGGATCAGTAACAATGTCATCTATATTAAGTACAACACAATGATTGTTTTGCTCGGTATTTAATAGCTCTAGGTACTATTGTTTTTGGAGATTGGTGTTTGTGTTCAGAGATAAGATGACAATGTCTTTGTTCTTCTCATTTTGTATTTCTATTGTAAGATTGCATCCGTAATTCAATAATTCCTACACAGAAAACACATCGCATTACCTTTTAGTGAGGACGGGAGGAGGAGAGGGTACTAGTAGGGATTAGGAAGGCAATAGCCAAGCTTACTGAGTGGACCGAGTGGTGATGCGCCGATGCCAATGACTCAAGGAGGCGGCGGTGAGCTCTCATGGTGTAGTGCTAGGCGCTCCAGTGCAGGACAACCCAAAGGGGAGATGGTGACGACCAGGGGAAGACCGAGAGAGGTGATGGCGGCATTGTGTGCAAGCGATGGAGGGAGGCTGAGAGGCGACAAGGACGATGGTAGTGCCATGTGAGAGCAACGGGGAGGGGTGATACAACATGATGCATCGATGGCTCGATGAGATGTGTTAAGGCCTTCTGCTTCTCGTTCTTGCTCTTATAGGTTATGAGCCAAGAAACTTGTCAAGAGGAGACTAGGAGAGTGGAAGGCCCAGGAGGGGAGGCTGGAACTTTTAGCCCTGAGCTGGTTGTGTGCCCCAAGCCGACCCACGGTTGGTAAGATTTGAAGCTCTAGTACTACACTAGGGGTTCCGATACCACCGCTAATTGGGTCAAGCCTCGGGCTATAGCTCTGACAGCCCAAGGCCTAGATCTACTCCTGAGTACCACAAATTAAGCTTTGCAAAGTACAAACCAAACATGGAGCAGACAGACACGGCATCAGCATCCCAACAACAACGTTGACATACAGAGCGAAGCCATGCAGGCCATCGAATCAGCGAAAGTCAGCTGCTTGGCAGCTTCAAAGTCTTCAGCTAGGTGGAATTGGAATGGGAGCAATGATCGAAACGCTACGTACTAGTCAGTAACATCAATTCGTGACGCAGATCGAAACAGGACAGGAGCTGCATGCGAGGGCGAGGCCATGTCGGTAAGCAAAGCATCCGTCGTTTTCCGTCGACGCGTAGAGGCAGCAGCACCTTGCGAGCCCATTAATGGCCACCGATTTGCGGTCAACCCCGTACACACACACACTCTCTCTCTCTCTCTCTCTCTCTCTCTCTTGTCCGGCCAGCTTCGCTTGCGCTTTCGGCTCTTGTGATCACGGAAAACCGGCCGGTAATTCACACAAAAAAGCGAAGCAGATTTTGTCCGTGCGAGGCCATTAGAAGTTTCTGATGAGCCACCGTGCAGGCACTGCACGCACGGCTGCAGAACAAAGAACGGTTGATCTATAATCACACATCACACGCCGCGCGCGCGCGTTGCGGTCGTTTTCGGCTGCTGGGACGCGAATTCCTGATGCAATCATGGCAGCGAGCGAGCAGATGGGCATGGGCGATGGACGCGACGGGGTAAAAGTAAAACGTCTGACCGCGGTTGTCAAACGGCTCCGCGCGCCGCTCGTCAAATGCAGTTGGACCTCACTGTTGGCGCGCGTGACGCATGGGCGAAAGGTACACGCGTAATAAAACGGTAAATGAGCGCTCGGCTGGAGCGGTGCACGGAGACGAGACGCAACGGATCCATGCTGCGCGAGCCGTCGGCGTCACAGGGACGACGACGATCCTATCGCGTATGCACGCCTGTCCGGACGTGTGCGCCATTGCCGGTTCACGGCTAGGTGATCGTGTCAGTACTTTGAAATTTTGGGAGCCGCTAGAGGACAGCACGGCCTGGAAAATCCGTAGTTATATCCTGGGACGAAGTTAGGAATAAAATAGAACATGGGCTAAATGAACTAAGGTAAATTAATAAATATAGTCTTATCCTCATAATTACAATCCAAATTGATAGGCAAAGCAAAACAAAAGAGAAATACAATAAAAATACCTCGATAATGAAAAGCGCATTCCATATATATATATATATATATATATATATATATATATATATGTGTGTGTGTGTGTGTGTGTGTGTGTGTGTGTGTGTGTGTGTGTGTGCGCGCGCGCGTGCGCGCGCGTGTGTGTTTCATATATAGGAAGCCTCTTTTCTATTTCTGGGTGTAATTACACTCTCTGTCGTATCTCACAACATAAAAAGTATCTCGCGTAACGGAGGGTATGTACATGTAGTATACGAGTATTTAAGACTATCTATGTGGTATGAACAATTTTTTCGATGTGGTATGTACATTTTTTCAACATACTCCTTTTTTATGTGTGTATATGAAGGTATTTACAAAATACGTTAAAAATTATGGACGCGCAATGAGGTCCAGTCCGCAGGCGACCACTTCAATCCCACACACTTTTCCTCTTCCCTGTTCTCACGGCCTTACCTTCACACTTCCTCCCTCCGGCTCCCCCCCCCCCCCCAAGGCACTTCTCCCTTCGATTCTCCCCTCCTCGGCTCCCCTCGAGCGCGGCTGGGCGCCTAGGCCACCGACAGATCTGCCCTGGCCGTCTGGCCACCTGTCCCGCGTCTCGCCGGTGTTGCCCTGGAGGTAGATCTGCTCACACGTCCCGCCAACGCCGCCCTGCAGATTTGCGCTTGCCTGGCCGCCTCCCTCCACTGGCAGCCGAGCCTCGCACGGTGCCCCCACCAGCCACACCGCTACCCTACCTTCCCCTCTCTGCTCGGCCGCACCACCGACCGTCGATGGCTTGGCTTCGGTCTGCACAGCAGCCGAAGGAATCAACTAGCACTGAGAATAAACAGCAAGAACATGTAGCATCCACAGAGAAAAGAGCCGTTTCTTACCGAGAGCTACATGTACTACTTGTGCATCCGAGACAGTAAATAAGGCGCTTGCTGCCGAAACAGAGGAAAGAACAGCAGACAAAAATCAACTCAGAACCAAGAACAAGAGAACACAAGAAAATAAACTTCAGATTTCCATTCCAAAAAAAACGAGATACAACGAACTACGTCCCCATACGCATGGATATTCGGAGGAATGATTATAAGAAATCTCAATCCATCCTCTCCCTCTTAATCCTCAAGAACACCAAGAGCCACACATGCTTCTTGGGAGGAACACACACATACACACATGGAGAGACCCAAATGAAACTCTAACTTTTACATCCACTCTCTCTAGATTTCAGCACACCCTCTACCTCTCCTTTTATAGCCTCCCACTAATGGGTTTGCACATGCTTTACCTATTAGGTCACCACCTACTTCATGCTTTATCCAAACCCGCTTCTTTTAGTGCAGCTTTGCGTTTTTACCGAAACGCCCCTCGCGCACCTTCCAAGAAGCTTCCTCCTTTCTTGCCTTGCAAGCCTCGCAGCTTCGCCGTCTTCGGCACACCTCGACCGTTCTGACCTCAGCGCCACCTGCGCCTAGTCCGGTCCACCGTGCCTCGCCACGACTCCACCTCGAGTCCACGTCGTCTTCGACACATCCCGACCGTTCTGACCTCAGCGCCACCTGCGCCTAGTCCGGTCCTCCGTGTCTCACCACGACTCCACTCGATGTCCTGCAGTCACACAGACAAGAAATACGTCAAATAGCACCGCTCGACACATGAAAGCATAAATGGCATAAACACATCATACTTACTCATGACGAAGTCCAAACCTGTCGAAATATCAGAATATGCAACCTATTCCCATACGACCAAGTTTGACCATAAGTCCGACCGAGCCCGTTGCACCACGTAACGTCAAGGTCCAAACCACCCAAACCAAACTCGACTTAGCTAAACCTATGTCAATTACTCATCATACACATGGGATGACCTCCACATGGTCTCTCACGATTGTACTTGTGTATTATAGTCTAATCTACCGGTAGTGCTTCTATGCTATCTAACAAACAGATTACACAAATTCTAAAGCAACATTGCTACTAATGGAGCTTTCGCACGGAACTCATGCAGGAACAGGAAGACGGAACCTACCAACCCGGTCTTAGGCCCTAAAAGGATTGTGGCTTATGTGCTGAACTTTGTCAACGTATTGTTTACGCAGGCCCAAGTTTGGATCGCTAAGTGGCCATCTTCCAGTTCCAGCTATGCATGGGCCTGATGTTCAACACTACGTTATATAGCCTAAATTAATGTCCTCCATGTTTCACGTGACGGAGCTTCCTAATATCCTTGATATGATTCAACAAACCATCCGTTTCCTACATCAGCTCTTTGCTTTAAGGGGCAAAAAAGAGAACATATTGTTCTAACAATTCTCACTTTCTTCACTGATTAGAAACACCAAAAGTCCAAAACCAAGTGAATTTCAATCCCCCCCCCCCCCCCACCAACTAAGTAAATATTACGTCAATTAATAAAGAGTATCTAGAGTTGTAAACAGGTTGACATAAAAGATGTGATTCAAACAGATAAGTGGGATAGCAGGTACAACGAAGAAAAACACATGAAAATAACATTTAATACAACAAAGTTCACTACACTGCAACCTATTTTTAGCGCACAATTAATGGTACAAACCTATGCAAACATAGCAGCACAACTGCTGGACAATCGCAGATAGAGGTGCAATAAGGTGTTTGTGCTGACTTTATCGAAGCGCTTTCGACTACAACTATTCACTGATGCCTTCTGAGACTCTATTTCATATTCAAACAGAGTGTTGTTTCTATCTCTGAACAGGTTATTGTTCCAATTTTCGAGTAGGTATCTGTTGACATTATCGACTAGGGTTATGTTCCTTTCTCCTCTAGGACTCTTATTCTCAAAGCTATTTATACCTCATGCAAGCCTCATAATAGATAGTAGTGTGCACAACATAAATTATCTACACATATAATACACTAGTCATATAGTGATTTTGTTGATCGTACGTCTATATTTTACCCCGTAAGGATTTTGTATGTTAATTTTTTTTTGTCTCGCACGTCTAATTATTTTTTAATTATGTTTTTCATATATCGTCGTGCTTTCGGTAACAAGTGACGTAACAGATGGAAGACGTGAGCGAACTCAGCGAGGAGATCGCTTGATAAGAGCTCGCATCGGTCACGGTCTCGTGGTGCAATCGAGACTGATACGAGCAAGCCACTGAAGAAATAAAGCTGCAGTTCATGTACACTCGGGTACACACTCGCGAGTGCCACGTTGGTGCTCTTATCCTGATCTGCCCTTGTTAAGTCCCGTCGTCCCTGCCTACTGCCCTGTCATTCACGACGCACACCACACCGGCTACTACAATTCCATCAGCCGCATGCTTTTGTCTTCGTGTGGTTTTCCGGATAAGCCTGTCCTTGTTCGCGCACACTGACACTACCAAGAAATCCTTCACTAACCAATTAGTTATTGCATACTTTCTTGGATTGCAAGTTCTTAGAACTCGAGCAGGTAGCTTGCTGTAATTGCCTGTGCCAGTTCGTGATGCTGGTAGGATACTGGGACCCTTTGCTTGCTCCGAAACGCGACGATTCCCACGCCGCTGGCGTGTAGCCTTCTTGTGATCGGTGACTTGCGAGAGAATGACGTGGATTTCACATGAGATGTTTATAGGCGTGCGTTCTGTGGTTGCGAGACACCTCCACGTTGCGGAAGTGTTTATACAAATGTTACTGTTGCAAAAATTTTCTAAATTAGTTTTCAAACGTTCGTTTTTACAAATTTAACATTCTTCACTGATCTACATAGCTCAATAGGTATCTATCGAACCAGAGAAATTCGACAAATAACCTGCCGAACAACAGTAACTCTGTAGCACCTACTGGGTCACCCATGTGCGGTACGTCTGTTGTGCATCTCAATTAGTAATTGCTAATCAAAGTGTTAATGGCATTGCTAATTAATGGTAGACGACTGTGCACACATGCCGCGCGGGGGCGGCTTGGTAGATGCCTATTGTACTCAGTAGATACATCAATAAGGTTACATTTACAAAGATAGACTTTTAAAAGATAAAATAAAAAAACTATAATGCTATTTTGTTGACAGTTCGCGTCGCGCACTACCCAGACTGCAGAGAGCTGCGCAGCAGTGTACAGTTAGCTCACCTAGTACTACCAGGCTACCAACTGTTCGAAGCTGAGATCGAGGCATGGAGAGCAGCTTGGTCGATTCAGCCGCGGCGAGTTTGTGCGCCAGGACGGCGACGAGCCGCCGTGCGGGACGGACCGGCACGAGGTTCTTGACCTGCTCTTGCTCTTCCAGAGGTACGGCCAGTTTCTTGATCTGTTCATTCATCGGCCATTGGTCTCAAGAAACCATGCATTTCTAGCACTTTGTTGTGTTCATAATTTCGCCACGTCGTTGTATTCAGATGAGCCCGTGACGAGGGCCTGGGCTTCCTACTCCTTCGTTAGTAGGATGCTGAGGGAGGTGAGGTCGGTGGCGCGCAAGAACCTATTGGGCAGCCCGCCGGACTTCGCGGGGATAAATGGGTGGAACGGCAATGGCCACCGGTGGACGACGCTGGAGAACAGCTTCGTCCTCGAGGCCCGCGAGGACGAGTACGGCGGGATGGTCGTCGACGGCGACCGGCTGTCGTCCGACAAGGCCGCGTTTGCCCACTCCCTGGCGCTGTCGCTCTCCTACTGGAAGTCGGTGGTACGTGCGGCCAAACATATATTCGAACTAGAAGCAAATGTTCTGTAATGTGAGTTAAATTGATCATGGCTGCTTGCCTGCTCTTACCATTGTTGTGTCACAGGGGAAAAAGGGAGTGTGGCTGAAGTTACCGCTGGATCGATCCGAGTATGTTCCATTAGCAGTGAAGGTATGGATTGTGACGAGTATCGTTGGATCTTGCTAAATGTTGTGAGCATATGCAGTAATTAATACTGACTAAATCAATGTCCCAACTATTCTCTCGGTCTCGCAATATAAGTCCGGTATGTATATCTAGAAAATATATTAGTTAAATAATATTTAATAGAATTGGACTATAGTTGCTCCAATTAGATATATATAGCACCACTCTTTCTATTAAATATAAATATTATTTTATTTTATTAAATATTATTTAAATAATATATTTTCTAGATATACGTGTCAGATTTATATTGTGCCACAGGAACAAATGAGCAGCCAAAAAAGCTCTGTAGTATATGCTGTTACTTGGCTCTGTGCAGGAAGGCTTCAAGTACCACCACGCAGAGGAGTCGTATGTGATGCTAACATACTGGATCCCAGATGAGCCGTGTATGCTCCCGGCAAATGCATCTCACCAGGTTGGAGTTGGGGGGTTTGTGATCAACGATCAGATGGAGGTACGGCTCTCATGTGCTACTACATTTTTTTTCATCCATGCGTGCCTTGTGAAAAGATAAGTTTGTAAATCTGATTCTGAATTTCTGATGACATATTGGCATTCTGTGGAACAATTGAGAAGGTTCTTGTGGTGCAAGAGAAGTATTCTGCTTCAACGTTACTTGGCGCTTGGAAGCTCCCAACGGGATTCATTCTTTCAGTAAGAGTTCAGAGACCTAGTATGACATCAACTACATGTGAATGTGTTGTTTCTGTTAGTGAAGAATGCTCCATTACTTTGTTGCAGTCAGAGGAGATTTTTACAGGCGCTATCAGGGAGGTCAAGGAGGAGACTGGAGTAAGAAATGGAACATTCTGATATATGTATTCTCTTATTTGGTATTGACCTTTTTTTGGATCAATCTTGACTATCACGCCTTCTTTGCATTATGCAGATTGACACTGAATTTGTGGAACTGATTGCTTATAGGTAATGGTTTGCTCATGTTTCATTGGTTTTCTGTTAACTTTAGAAAGGAAAATTTCCTAGCCTTTGCCGAAACTTACGAATTAGTCACTGCACTTGCACTGCTCAAAGTACCACTTGGTCTTCTTTGATGATTGCTGGTACGAACGATTCCAGAATCCAGATAACATCCTAGAACTACAATATGTATTTGAAATCCGTCCAGAAACATTTGATTGTTTGGAGCTGATCGATTCGATTGACCATGCATACTTCCTTCATGCATAGGTGCTGCTTGGGGGAGCACTTACTACTAGGACAATATGTAGCTTTCTGAAATTTTAACCATACAAACAACCTTAGCCTGAATTTTTGGTGTAAATTTGTGGTAGGCATGCGCACAACGTGGCGTTCCAAAAGTCTGACCTGTTGTTCATCTGCATGCTGAGACCTCTGTCAAATGATATCAAGATTGATGAAGTGGAAATTCAAGCAGCAAAGGTACTACATTAAACAATGTTCATTCAGTGAGAATATAGGCTTTCTGAGTTCATCGAGCTCTGTCATGCATGTGTCGATGTACTATGTTCTCTCGCAATAATCTTCTCTGTATGTTTCATGTGTTGCAGTGGATGCCGCTTGCAGAGTTCATCGAGCAGCCGTTCATCCAGGACGACCACATGTTCAAGAAGATCAGCGACATCTGCATGCAGCGCCTCAGGAAGCGGTACTGCGGGCTGACGGCGCACCATGTGATCTCAAAGTTCGACGGCGGGACGTCTACGCTGTACTACAACGTTGCCGAGCCTGAGGACGTTAATTGTGACGCCGACGCCGCTTGACGGATTGGCTGTTTTCTCTTCACTTCTCCCTTGATTTAAGGGAATTTTTATGGAACATTTTACTAATAGTAAAAAATAAATAAATTTAATCGTGCAGAGCATTCACGGGTTCTTCATGTTCTCCGGTGCACAAAAGTCCTCTTTGGTGATCGTCATCGCCTTGTCAAGAAACCTGCACACCACATAAGCCACAAATGCATATTAATTAGATATCACAGCTCGATGCTCAACAATTTGATGCTTGAATCGAACAGAAATACCATAATTCAAGAGAGATCTTTACCTGAGTTTGTTGCTGTGAAGGATCTTTCAATGTCATAAATCTTAGACTCGTCACCCTTCACCTCATAGAGCAACACACAGCGGGGCACCTCCGTGAGCTACTTGCGGAATACGGCGATGAACACCTACGTGATACAGGTAAGACCTTAGCCACTTCTTTACAAATTTACCTCTTTAGAGATGCTACTACTAGTAGTGGAGTGGTAACATTACTAAATTCTAACTAATATAAATTATTGGATCATAAAAATTAAACTACTCATATTCATTTTAAGATATCGTAAAAGAGCTCTTATTCACGGTATGAGCCTAACTCCCAAGATTATGCGATGCCAAGTTTCGCGCCGTCAATAATGCTGTGTTGCTATCTGTATAGTGTTATATCCATGCAAGACAGCACGACGAGCTTGCCAGCTCTCCTGTGCACATAGATTCATCGTTGCAGAGGTTCGAACCTTGATCCGCAGCTCCTCGCCAAGAAAGAGAGAACACCACTACTAGTTCAGCTTCGGTGCATTGTGCAGCTGTGGCTGTACTAGTTGAAGCTCTTAACTGTTGCGTGTTCCTCGGCGTCCTTGCTTTATCTGATCTCGCACAAATTTGGTTCCTGTCTCGTTGATGCGACTCGCTGAGACCGGACAGCATGCTACGCTCGCAAGTCGCAACGGACGCGGAGGCCGAGCAGGCGTTGAGGCAGGGAGCCGTGCCGTGGCCGTGGGGCGCGCGGCGCGTCCCACGGGGGCTGGGGACTTGCATATTAAAAATCTATTATAGACTTATATATTTAAAAATATAATTTAATTTCTATATAAATATGTTTATTTTTAAAATTTGGAAAGAATCATGATTTTACGATCTAATCATGCGATCTGATTTTGTCAGACAAAAAACGATCCTACCTTATGTTGTAGAGCGCCATCCACGCGTGCGGCTATTTCTGATGTTGTGTTTGCTGGTTGGCTTAGCGGCACCGGCACGACAGCGAATTCTTTACTGTTCTAGCCCCTTATGTCCTTTTTTTGGCAGATATGGCACTCGGAGCCCTTTTTTGCAAGATTGGCCCCTTCCCGAATGTTGATCAACAAGTAGATGACATGTGGTATTTTCGCGAACGAGGGGCATGGATCTGCGGCCGGCGAGTGCGAAAATCTGCTTGGCCTCAGCAAGCGCACCGAGGAATTTTTTTCCTTTTGACCCCTTGTGGCATTTTTTTTGGCAAATATGACACCTAGAGTGGCGTTTTTGCGGTTTCGGCCTCCTCCCGACCGCGGAACAACTGGCAGCCGACGTGTGGCGATTCCGCAGTCGGGCGGCCACAAACAAGCGGTCGGCGGACGTGGACTTTTGCCCTCCCCCTGTACGCACACGAACTGCTGGACCCTCCGAATCCTGCGGTCAGGGGGCGCGTTTCGACCGTTGGCGCACTACCGACCACTTCATAACTTTCGACTGTCCCGACCACTTTATAACTTCCGCCCGCCCCGACCACTATATAGCTTTCGACCGCTCCGACCACTCTTTAGATTTTGACCGCCCGACCACGTTATAGACTTCGACCTCCAGCCACTGTAGTTTTGACCATCGACCACATTTAGCTATCGACCACTAAGTTTTGACCACTCTAACCATCGACAAGCTATCATAGCATCAACCACCGACCAGCTACTGTAGCACCGACCAGCTACTGTACCATTGACAATTGACCACTTTATAGCTGCACTTGGCACGTGTGCTGAGGCCAAATAGATTGTTGCACTCATCGACGGCGGATCCGCCCCCACCCCCACCCCCAGTCCGTGGAAATACCACGTGTCATCCGCCTGTTGATCCGCGGTTGGGAAGAGGCCAATCTCGCAAAAAAAGGCACCGAGTACCATATCTACCCAAAAAAAGACATGGGGAGGCTAAAACAGTAAAGAATTCCGCACTGAGAGCAGCTATAAAGTGGTCGGTGGTTGGTGCTATAGTAGCTGATCGATGATCGATGCTACCATAGCTGGTCGATGGTCAATGCTATAGTATCTGGTCGGTGGTCAATGCTACAGTAGTTGGTTGATGGTTACAGAGTGGTCGATAGCTAAATGTGGTCGATGGTCGAAACTATAGAGTGGTCGAAGGTCGAAGTCTATAACGTGGTCGGGCAGTTAAAGTCTAAAGAGTGATCGGAGCGGTTGAAAGCTATATAGTGGTCAGGGCGGGCGGAAGTTATAAAGTGGTCGGGACGGTCCGAAGTTATGAAGTGGTCGGTAATACGGCAATGGTCGAAACACGCCCCTCGACCACAGGATTCGGTGGGTCTTGCAGTTCGCGCGTGCACAGGGGGAGGGCAAAAGCCTGCACCTGCCGACCGCTTGTTCGCGTCCGCCCGACCATGGAATTTCCACACATCATCCGCCGGTGGTTCCACAGTTGGGAGGGGCCAAAAGTGCAAAAACGTCACTCCGGATATCATATCTGTAAAAAAAAATGTCACAGGAGATCAAAAGGAAAAAAATCCCACGGCAGCCAGCGCAAGCCCCGTGGCGCGCGGTCCAACCGTCCGTCTTGGCATCTTCCCGTAGGATGCGCCGTGCGCGCGGTACCCTGCACGGCCGAACCCCGATCAATTGGTCAGGCGCACGTCTCTTTCCCGCTCAATCCTGCCGACGTCGTCACGGTCGCAGCCCGCGCGTCCTGCCTGGGTACGGCGTATTCCGAAGACCCGATGTCCGAGCCAGATGGGAAACGGGAAACGAGTGCGCCAGACCACGTCATGGAGTAGCTGAATCGGAACTGAGTACATATAGGGCTCTGATGGTGTAAATTTCGTAGAATCACCCTACCTTTAATAAAACTATCATAAATTCACGCTTTAATTTTAAACATCAATTTTATAAACTCATATTTATTTCTATACAACGTTATATATATATTTATTTCTATACAACGTTATATAAAACTTCACTTTTAAACAATACTATCGTATGCAATGAGTCTAATATCCTGAACCCACTCGTTAGACTAACCCCGTTTCTATTCGCTAATGCGAGGTAATTACCATGATGGATAATAGTTGACTTGTCTATATGACTGCGTGTTATGATGAGGTTGACCAAAGGGTTTGAGCTCCTCTTAGAATACATCAATTGAGTCTAAGAGGTGCGCACAAGGAGAGAGGGAGGGGAGAGAGGAATGAAGCTGAGCGTGTAGAGACGAGCAAAGTGGGATGCAGCATGCAGCAATGGCACGAAACTAAATGGGCATGGAATGTTATGATCGTTGCAAATAACAATAATGATTAAAAGTGTGGTTTTGTAAAATTTTATATAAAAGTATGGTTTTATGATATTGATGTTTGAAAATGTAGTTTTATGATAGTTTTTTCAACAAAAATATTGTTTTGCAAAATTTACTCCATGGACCAATCATCCGGGCGCGAGGGACGGACTTGAAGGAAGAAATAGTGAATCCTTCCGACATAAACACATGCCTGCATCTTGACTACTGTCTACCGGCAGTGTCAATATGGTTCATTCACCGTGTTCGGTGTTCCTGTTTGCTCACTGATTTCATCGAGCTAGTGGTTTACATGTGAGAGGACATATATCTCCGTAGCGAGTTCTGGGTAACTGAGTGCAAACACAATTAGCATATTGCTTATATTTGGAACGTGTGATTCTTAGTTTCATACATAGATTTTACAGAATAAGAACTTTTCGTCCAAAATTTTCATAATTTTTCTATGTTTGAAACAGAGCCTAAGTTGTTACTACTTCAAACTAAATCTATGACGACCGTATTTCCGAGGCCGTCGGTTTTTTTTTTGCAGAGTTTTGAATTTGAGTGTGCATCAAACATGCTCATGCTTCATACTAAAAAGCAGAACTTTATTACAGGAGATTATGGCATGCCATCCGAGTTTACAACATAAAAGGAACTTAAGCCTAAAGTTTATATTACATCACAAAAGAACTTTTAAAAGATCCACAAGTGTGCCTAAGCGTAGACGATATTTAAAAACAGTAATCATCTCTTACTAGAGGATTATCACAGTTTTCCTTAAAAGGCTCTTCATTATCTTCCTAAATTTCTTCTATTTATATTTTAGCAGGTATGAATACAATTGTACCCAATAAGTCACATAGGAATATCTAATTATCTACTTGCCAGTATTTCAATGGAGTGGAATATATTGGTTTTATAATTTTACTTGAGGATGCACATTTATTTGTGAACTGTTCTAAACAAGAAAAGTCAAACATTATCTTTTAAAGAGAAAAAGGGTTTAATCAACTTAATTACCAATTTAAAAATCATACCAATATTTCTTATGCCTTATTATTGAATTCACTCATTAATCACAACTTTATTTATTAGAAGCAAAGTGTATCCGAACACTATATTTCTTACTCTACAAAGTTGCTTAGTTTTACCCACAAGATTTCTCAAACTCACAATACCATGCAATAGGATAGCGTATGACTAAGTTGAGATAATAAGGTCATTCATTAATCTTTCCACTCTAGCTTCTACCCAGTAGGCTCAGACTCATTCAACTTTTGTCGGAAATCCACATGCTAATGTAGAAATTGTGACCCAATGTTGAGTGGACCTACCATTGTAAAGAATGGCAAGCGACATTATCAGTCCCACTTCCATTTCACCTCTGTTTCGCAGGCTATCCTAAAACCCTGGAATAGTTAACTTTTTAGTAGACATTTGATCGAATCGAGCAGCGTATTGGATCAGGTTTGACAAATCAAGCTTGTGGTTGAACGATTTCCATGTCCTTTACTTAGCATAATGGTCTAGTCCTTACTTTTCTCAAATGAGCCCATCATCTATATTCCATGTGCACCTCAGCACAGTACCACCGAACCAAACCAAAATCTCCACCCTAGGATGAGGTCATGAGCTCTAACCATCTAGTGGCTTCCTACCAATTAGCCTCAATCTTAGTACCATTTTGAAATCTAAAGGCATGAAGCCGAAATATTCTTAGTAGTTTAAATAAATTATTTGATTGTCCAATTCTACTAGTAACTAATTATACAAATTAATAACCAAGTTTATTAAGGTGAATATGGCTTACAAAATTAAAACATGGTCTTTTTGTGATAGGATTTAACTAATTATCATGTCATTCTAAATTATCAATTTATGTAAATAAAAGTGTGTAAATAACATGAATGAAAATAAAGCTATTTAAGTAATATGGGTTCAACATAATCAAAGACATGTGAGTTGCCTTCTTGTTCTTATCCTTTGACTGGGCCTATATCTTCTGAATCTTATCTTGCTTCTGCAACGGACTGTTCAATGAATCTAGGTGCTATCGTAAAGAATAAACCAATAAGTCTATGCTCAAAGGAATACGAGCTAGGATAAATAAAATAAAGTAAAAGAAGTAAAATCCGGAAAAAGGCTAAACATAGGTGGGTTTGAATGGCTAGGGTTTAAACGAAGCTTGGGTGGTTCAAAAGGAGCTAAAAATAGTTTAATAAATGGGCTCAAAACAGTCAAAATGAGTATAAATATATTTAATTGGTTTCAAATAAATAGCAACGGGTTGGGTGAATAGTACTAGGTTGACACCATTCCTAACAGGTCGGGTTGGGGGAACAGTAATGGGTTTGAGCTGGTTTCAGCGGCTGTGCAATAATGGGTCGAGCTATGAACTGTATAGGGCTAGATGTGAGTGGTGTTTGCCTGTGAATAGTAGGCTTGGCCCATTTGGCTTGTTGTACTATGACAGGCTTTGGGCTGACTCGACCAGACCAACTACAAGGTCTGCTAGGTGCGAGGCCTACTTGGCTTGAGCTCGTGCTCAAGGCTGCCAAAGTAGAGGCGAGCGGCGATGATGGCGATTGGGTGATGGTGATCGGTGGTGAGTGGTTGTGCGATAAGGACTAGTGGGACCTGGGCAACCCATTTTTTGTATGCGCACGGTCGAAGGAGAGCTGTAGATGGCTAGCAGTAGTGGTGGCTCGCCAGAGCACAGCCATGGCACGGTGGCACTATGGTGCGGTTTTGGCTAGTTCAAGAGTAGTTTGAGCATATACGGGGCACATCAGTTGAAAGATCAAGCTCCATTTAAGTTGATTTTGGTGATAATGACAAATATCATTATGAGATTTTGGAGATAATGACAAATGCATTTAAGAGACTAACTTTATTCATTAATTATGATATTACTTAGTCTCACATGGATGAAAAAGTGAAATAAAAAAGGTATGCATTTGAAATCACATTGTCACATATTAATGCATTCCTTGGATCCAAAATATAGATTGAACTCCACAAATAGTCCAAAATGAATATGTGCATATGTCTTCATTATACATACTTGTATACACACATTTAGGGGGAGCTTTTTATGTTGAGGATTCATAAGTGTTGATCCATACTTCCTTTAATATGCATATTTAAGATTTTTACTTTGAAATACATTCCTGAGTATATATATAACTTGTGTAGTTTATATATACTCGTGTGCAATCGGATTGTTATTTAACCTCTCTATTATGTGTTAATGGTTGAATGATTAATGACAACCGGATAAGTAAGTTTTGCTTTAAAAGTTTATCTTAGAGTATACATTTATTATATACAGGTTGTATACTCAAATATCAATCTTTATCTCATTGTTTGTTGAGATTGTCATGAGTTACCAAAAAGGGAAGATTGTAAAATCTAGTCCCTCCATTATGTGTTAATGGTGAAGTTTGTTATTTGATGGCAATTGTTTTGTGGACTAACATTTTCCATGAGTTGGATGAATAGGTTAGGTGCCACAAATGAGGATGAGTTAGGATGATTTTATGTGTTGAATGCCATTAACAGAAAGATGCATCATGAGTTGATGCATAACCAAGAAGAGATGATTATGTGTTGATGAAATTGAAGAAAATGATGCATCATAAGTTGATGCATATCAAGACGATGACTTAAGGTAAATACATACTAGTTAGGGATAAGGATGTGTTCCTAGTTTTTTACCTGTCTTGGTGTTTAGTTGGAAGACCCAGATTTACTTTATCTTACATGGTAGTTAAATTTCTTCATAACTTTGTTTGTATATCCTCCTTTCAGTTTTAATAATTAGTTATATCAATTTAAAAAATGTTATACGCATCTGGTAACTTGCACAGAATTAAGCTGTCTGTGGTAACTAGTAATTTACTGAGTTATTAAAAAATTTGATGCTTATTGCAAAACTATTAAGTGTTACATGAATTGAGAGCTCCTTCGCTGACTACCCTCCTTGCTCTTGGTATACTCAACTGCAGTAGAATAATTACTCATTTAAGTTACCCTTTTAAGTAACCACAGTTTTTAAGGTCCGTAAGCAAAGGAGGGATGTGCAAATTCTATGTATTCTTACACTATTTGTTACTTTTTAGTGATCTTATTAACCATCCGTTGCCCTTAATTGGTTCCTCTTAAAATATGATCCAGATGACGATTTGGATTCAATATCTTCATCTATAATTGGGGACAGCGATGAGGATGATGAGGACAAGCACCTGTTGCCAGCACCATCCACTGACCTGCATCCTGTAGATGTGCCACTAAAGCTAACCAAATATCTTCTTTGACATGTTCCATGTTTTTGCACACCTTGCCGTATTATAACTGCATCTACTGGAGTTGGGGGCGCTGAGTGCTTCTCTAGGTGGCTTGACAGGACAGCACCATTGAGCTTGCCATTGGTACTGCTGATTTCTTTTCACAGAGTTTTGCTGCCCTAGTTGATAAACTAGATATACAGATAGGAATTGACCATCTTTTACAAAAGACGAGTCTCTAGTTACTTGCTAACAGTTCGTACAGTGACTGTTGTATCGTCCTGGCATACTGTTGCCATCCCTGGTAGCAGTGGCATGATGTTGGTCTATATTTCATTTAGCGAGCTGGTATAGGCATCGTAATATGGGTCCCAATTTTGATTAGCACTCATTGTGTAAAAACGTCGGCTTGCGCGATGCTTGCCTGAGCCCGGCAATGAAAACACATATTGTAACCTGCTATCATAGAACCGTGACCATGTACATGGTTATTGACAACTATTGTATAATGGCTGAGTGATTTTGTTATGCCACTTTAGTGCCAGTGAGCCAGTGATGTCAAGAGGCTGATTGAATCATGTTTGATTACAGCCTTCAGGCTATTGAAGTGTTGAACTCATCCCTTCCATTCCTGCTGTAGATGCTTGTGCCACCAAGATGCAATATATTGCAACGCGGAGTAGCTGTTACCTATATTCATTTTGGAATTCTGAAACTAGCAAGGTTTAAACCCTTTCTTTTCCAGGTCTAAATTGGCAAACTTTTCCAAGTTTCTGTGATGTTGTCAAGATTTCCCCTCCTGCCATAGAGAAAGTGCCTATCCAATACACTTAGCGGCTATGTGATTTCATGAAAGTCTATTTTTGTACTTCACTTCAGGTTTATTAATTCTTGTTTGTAAATCAATAACGTAGCCTACACGCCTTAATAAAAAAAGATGACATTGCAAGGAGCATCATATTATAATACAGACCGACATTTCCAATGATTTTATCTTAAATTATCATATTACAAATATGCTCATATTTTGTCAAATTTTGGCCGTACCGTTCCATCCTGCCAACAATTTTCACATCTATACATATCCGTGCCCGTGCACCGCCGCATCAACATTATTAAATAAATCAATGATGAACATTTACAATGACAAGGCTGGTAGTACAGTTACACCGTACAACATAAATAACCACAAACGACTAATGAACGGGCCATGCGGCGAGTTTTTTTTTTTTTTTTTTTTTGGCCTCCTCTGTATATCTACTTGATCTATCAGACACTTTATTTTCTGAATGCCATCTATCAGACACTTATACCTGGGATTGCCTTAAAGGTGCTCACCAGGCTTGGCGACTCAGGAGTTAGCAACTGACGTGTGCTGGTACAAGTTTGTTTCCAGAGGTCAGGGTTGCTTACTACAGAATGAAATGGTCGATCATATGCTTTATAACATCGGCACCTTCGCTATGCATCACGGGATCTTTTACCTGTCCAAATTTCATTTATAGGAACGCTTCAGCCTCGGGGCTATGTTCACAAAAATAAGCAGGTTGCTAACTTGTTGACATGACAAACATGAGCTTGTAACACCATACTGCATTTTTACCGCTGGATATCAGATCATGGGACTTGAGAGCCAAAGATATACCTGAATTACACTATGTGCTGCAGATCTTACTTTGCTACTGTGGAAGCTAACATCCACCTTTTCCCATGACACACGCTTAAGTCCTCTTAAAAGCCGTTCTGTAAATTTCAGTAGAAGTTAGTCCATCAAATCATAATACAGCTTGCCAGTAGACAATTTATGGGAGCTCAAGATGGAAGAATCCTAGAAAATGATGACAGTTCAACCACAAGATTCAAAATATTGGAACACCATAACCCACATCAGTGAACAGACAGGTAATGATTGATCTGGATTAGTCAGAAAACTGTCCCTGAACATGGTCTCGTTTGTAGCCATGTCTACGGACTTTATGTTACACCTAAACATTGTGTAGTCACAACTCACAAGCATCCCAGGCAACAAGCTGTGCCATCAGGGACCCCATGCAACATGGAATGGCACGTTAAACAACTACAACATGACAATTGAGGCCATGCTCCCATGTGCTGGTTATTCCAAGGAGTTCTGCTAAACTAAGAAGCAATGGTTTATTTCGATTTTCTTAATAGAAAAAACAAAAGCTAAAAAATGAATCACCCCGAGGTCTATTTAGGATGGGATTGGATATACATGTGAACATTTCTTCTATTGAAACCAACAGGAACTAGGAAGTTCATTCCCAATATTACATAACAACATGCATAAAAAAGAGCATCCCCACAAACTCCCTTCTATTATACATAAGCAAAATGATACTTTAAATTACATAAGTAGGAAAATCTAAACCATGTTTTCGAAAGCAGGCAGGATGCCCGTCCCACATTTCAGCATCCCTGCCACTTAAGTTATAGCGAGGATACATAAAACAGGGAGAAAGCATAGGACACTAGAATGCTAGTGTCCATACTCCCATGTTATATTGGGATTTCTAGCACTGCTTATTTGCCAAAATACAACTACTTCCCATAATATATTGGCATTACATATTTTGTCTATAAAAAACGAATCAAAAATAGTGAAATACAAACACAAACGATCAATGGTTTGCTTTTTATTTTTAGAAAGGATCAATAGTTTACTCAAAACTATAATACAAACCTTCTAGCGTGCAGTTGACCACATCAGCACCATCAGCACATTGATTAAGAGTTTCTGCTTTGGATAGTTCCTCATATACAACATGTGGGTAAATCTTGCTTGTTGAATCAACCCACTGCAAGAATACAATCAAAAGCAGATTACAAATGGTAAAATAAGTGAAAAAAGATTATGCAATAGCATATAGGTTCAGAATTACAGGCCAAACCAACAAAAACTACATATAAAGGGACAAAGGGTTACCTTAGGCAGTTCGGAGTTCCGCCTGATGGATGATGTCCTCCACCCGACAATATCTTAATCAACATTCAGTTATGGAAAAACTTTTAAAAATGTTTATTATTACATGCCTATTTTAGGAGTAAAGTAAGGATACGATCATGACCAACATTGGAGTATGCAACTCTTCGCTTAAATGCTTGCAAAGCAGACCTACAGCAAAGGAATAACTAAGCATGAAAAGTACAAGAAGACCTCACAATCCAAGCACATAGAGGTAATTGGCAAAGAAAAACATACATGAATTGTAGGTCCCCCCAATCGTCCACCATGCGTTGCAACAACGGATGCTTTCCATCATCATTGTCAGTAAGAAATAGGTGCTTGCCAGTTTTTCCAAATATGAAGTGAATGATGCAGCTGGCAAAATTTTCGATCGCAGTAACTCCAAAAAGGAAAGGAACCTGCATATTGGTTTAAAGAAAGATCAAATTTCAGATCAAACAAAGTAAGTTCCCAGCCAATTAGTCAACTGAACATAAATTAACCTAAGCCTTAAGTATCTAGAAAAAAAAAAGCTTTTTCCTGCTGATAGCAGTAGCTGATCTTGGCATCAGAACAACAAAGCAAACAGTGTAATCACCTTGTACTTAGAACAACCAAAGAAGCAAAACTTAGCAAAACTACCGAGTACTGAGTAGTGCATACTTGGTTGATTTGAAAGAAATGTACAAGTGCTTGAAGCATTCATCTTAGCACAAGTACAGAAATGCTTCTACCAAACAATCAGGCCAAACTATTTCATTATCAAAATCACTCAAGCAAGTTAGTTCTTATTTGAGGGAATCAAGAACACAAATCTTCAATCTATAAGGGTATTATATGATTTATCCATTTCTTATGCAATGACATACGGTAAATTTAAGTAACTAATTACCTGCTTGTTTCCTCTGGAACCAAGATGTGGTGTTGCAACAGTTATAAAGTTCACTGCCTCAAGCCCATGTATAGTGCCTCTGTTATTGCCACTCAAACTTTGAGGAGCACTTTGCAATGTCAGTCTAGGTTGTCTATAAAGTCTTCCAATAGCATATCTTGCAACCAATCCTCCAACAGAATGCGCAACAAAAGATATCTTTTTGATCTGTGGTCTTTTGTTGATTTCTTCGATAACCTGCCTTGCTAGATTTTGTCATCGATTTGGGGAATGAAAACATAAAGCACAGAAAAAGACATACATACTCAGCAAATAAACAAGATGCGCAATGAAAAAACTAACCTCTTGTGCCAACCGTTCACCCATCACATCAATGCCATCTAAAGTTAGTTTGTGCATGTTGCGGTTACTACCTACAGAAGTAAAATATCAAATGGTTACAACCAAGAAAGATTTTCTTCTATATTATGCAAAATAATATGTTCTGTATGATTTCAATGTAATAATGCAAGTACAAAGAGAAAGGAAATAATATGTTATCTGCAATAATAGATTTTTTATGTCAATGTGTACTGTACATATGGACAGCAGCACAATCATCTGCAATAATGCTCCCTTTTGCATCACAACAGTTGCCCATGACTTGGGAAGTATTTCTACAAGGAAAAAAGATTGCAATTTTCACATGGAAGATGAGGTAAAGTTCCTTCCTTTCTTTCATTATTTTTCACTGGCTAGAAGAAGCTAATCATCTGTATCAACAGCACACAATAACAAAAATTACAAAATAAAAGGTGATGGCAACAAAAAGAAACAAATTATTTAAAAACATTAGTGGGGCTTGAACCCAGCACCTAGGTTGGCACACTAACAATCCAAATGCATTAACACTAGGCAACAAGGATTGGCATTTGCGATATGCTAAGATGGCTGTTATATTAGCCTTAGTGAACGTACAATATACTGGAAGTGTGCTAATACAATAGCTCACGAAACACCATTAAGATGAAGTGACAAACACACACGCGGAGGAAGTGAGCTTACAATGGACTATGACTTTATCTTTGAGAAACTTATCAAATTGCTCAGCTCCAAACTGCCAATCTGCTGCGCTGTACAAATACAGAGAGAAAGATCAATACAGAGGAAGAAACAATCAAAATGCTATTTCAAAAAACACCAAAGTAGCAACAGCTCGCTAACACATAGCCGAAATGTATATATGTGAATGCATCAAAAAAATTGCAAAACCGTGTTACACTCAGCTAGCTGGGCACTCTGAATTCAATGGTATGGGTCTAGTTTTGCATGCTTAGTTGGAAATGCCAAACCTGCCCAATCTGTATGAATCACCTAGTGTGTAAGAGAGAGACACCATCTTGAGAGACCACGTGATGGTGTAGAATATGTTTGTGATGAACAATTGGCACTTTGGTTGAGTTGAATTTGAATTTTGCAAAAGTTTGAAAAAATACATATATCAGATTGTGCTATTAGAGTTCAGGCGGTCAGACCGGCGGCTACTAGACGGAGAAACTGAGGTCCGAGCGGTCGTGTAAATCCGGGTAGGGCTACGTGGCTTAAGCAGGAAGTACAGAGAAGACAAAAATCGTGAAGAGGCGAGTTGGTACATGTGGTGCATCAAGTAACGAGACCAATGTACGTAGAAACGGTTTAGGGGTTTCGAATGCGTGAAGACATGACGGTTAGCCATTAGGCACACGGGCTATGTATCAAAGCATGCGGAGATGCTTTGAGGTGAAGGTGAAGACGGAGTCAAGGGAAGGTGCCCGGAAACTTCATCGAGGGTATTTCAGTAGTTGGCCAAATACTGGATTGGTGTTTTGATCAAAACCATGGCACGGGGAGGCATAACGGAGAAGTGATTTAGGTCAAGGAGAGTTGTTACTAAGTGAATCAATCACTAAAATGTTAGCGGGTTGTCTTGTAAACGCTTTGAGAAGCATGCATAAGTGTATAACACTCGTGTTAGTGGGGTTTATAGATTTCCCTGGAAGGCTTAATGGGTTTGACCATTAGTGTTGTTGCTGGTTATTTAGAGGGGATAGGAGGTGGGAGACTCAAGGATTCTAGAATTTAGTTTTTGCTCTACCACCTTGTCTCCTTCCATGGTTGTGAGAGAGAAAACTTGAGAGAGGAAAGAGTGGTTTTGGCTACAACTTGTAATCATCCATGAGCATGTAAACCCCATCCTCCACTGAAATGGATCAAAGCTTTGTCTTAATCATGTTCATATTTGCGTTCTTACTTAGTTTTGCTTGAGCTAAATTTATGATTTCATGTTTATGGGAGTTCTAGCCTAATTTCTTGCTTAAATTACCTTTTAAGGATATATGAGAATAGATCTGGAAGACCTCATACTTTAGATCCTCGTGAGCAAGAAGTAATTTGAGTTTTTAGTGTTCTTATGACCTAGATTCGATTCTCTTCAATTTGGTTAACTTGAGCACAAGAATCTTATGATTCTCGATTGATTTAGGTTCATACTGCCATAAATAAGTCTCATGTAAAATTTAAAAGTGTTTGAGTGAAATTTGAGTTTTGTCCTGAGAGACTTTCATATCTGGAAACAAAGGACTGGTCAAACCGGCCTGGGCCTGCGGTTAGACCGGCCTCGACGGTCAAACCAGCCTTGTGTTGTTGGCGGCTAATTTTGTTGCTATAGGTCTCTAGGCTTGTTTTGTATATTTAGTGCAATCTTAGTGACTCCCACTCTCACTTAAGTGAAGATTTTGAATACTACAGGGGAAAGGTTGAACAATCATTCATATCCTGTGATTGCGCATCGGTCCTATGCATCTCAATTCAGCGTGATATGACGATAACTAAATCATCAATTATTTCACTTTATTGTCAAACAACAAGTAACATAAACTTGCAGCTCGCGTGGGCTCATCTTCGATACTGTATTACTGTTTCCCAATCCTTCCGTAAACATATTCCGAAAAAAAACTAAATTCAGATAACGATCGAACCAATCAGAAATCCCCAGAATTCTCGAAACAACCGAAAAGTCCCCCACAAAAAACTGTACATATTACTAGTAGGATTTTGACGGAGCAATTAAGAACCGACTCGAATCAATTAGGCAGCCAAAATTACGAGATAAAAAAAATAGATAGATCGCACCACGAGCCCCGCAAGCTTACCTCCCGACGATCCCGTGGACCATGACGACCAGGTGGTCGGCCACACCCCCGACCGGCGCCGGCGCCGGCGCCGCCTCCTCCGCGGCCGCCTCTCGCCAGTCCCCGCCTCCCAGGTCACCCATTTACGCAGGAGCCCGCGCGCCCGCACACACGCATGCGCCGGGCGCGAAAGGGAAGGGGGAACGGAGGGGAGGAGGTGCTCGGGGAAAGGGAAGCAGCACTTTATAGGGTGGGCTCTCTTCTCTCGCGGGCGAGTCACGAAGGCGAACGAAGCCGACGAGCGGAAACGGCCGTGAGGGGAGGATTGGTGTGGTCGTCTCTGAGTCTGTTCATGTGATTGGAGGGTGACAGGTGGGGTAGGGCGATGGCCGGGACAACCTGTCAGGGATGAGCGGAGCACAGGTTTGGGCCACGCGTTTTGCGGGCTAATTCGGAGGAGCTCGCTTGCGGAAGAACCGAAGAAGATTGCAATGAAAAGCGCAGCCGCCAACTACCACCCCACCGGACGGTTCGGTAAAATCGTCTGCTTGATTGTTCCGACAACAGAAGTCACTGGGAATGGATAGTTGTTTTTTCCCCCGATGAAAAGGGACACCTTCTCCACGGAGGCTCCGTTCCAAACAATATGATTTCTCGCTTCTGATGTTTAGAAATCAGACTGTTTGAAACATATTGTTTTCTTAATTTTTTTCTTTGTATTATCTATAGAGATATAATGATGTTTTTTGTTTTTTTATTATTTTTCTTTATTTTTAATTGAATATTTTAGAAAAACCAATGATCAATATAGTATTATGTTAGCTAACAATCACGACTGCTTAAAACATGACCATAACAGGTAGACAATACAAGCTAAGATCAGAAGATCTAGCTAAAAGCGCTAACTCATGAGCAATTTGATTTTGGTTTCTCACCACCACGGCGAACTCCATACTTGGCATTCTCGTAGACAGTTGCTTTATCTCCTCGATAATATGCGCAATGAAGGAATGATCAGCAACTTTGGCCGACAGTTTCAGGAAGACTATGCGGCAGTCCATCTCGAAAATCACCGGCTTGTGTGCCCAGTCCATAGCCATAGATACCGCTTCTCGACAGGTGAGTGCTTCAACTTCTTCGGCATCTTTACAATGCCTCAATACACGCCAAGACGATAAGGTCACCTGGGCATTCTCATCTCTTGCGATAACGCCAATACTCTCTTGCGATTGTGTGAAAGGCAACACAAGGAGTTGATGTTTGACACCACGGGTCCGCCGGATTGCAATCATGTTAAGTGCACGCAAAATCACATAGGCTACGACCGCACACTAGCTGAAATATATGCGTACACAAATCATCCAATGCGACCATCGATTAATATGTTTATTGATATAGCTAAGTGCACGTGCATTACAATAGATTTTAAATAAATATAGAGAAAATCTACAATATGCCACTGAATAATTACATGATCTATAATATGCCACCTATTATGAGGTTGACATGCGGACTCAAGCTCCACATGTCAGTGAGACATCAGTGGCATATTGTAGTCCAATCATCAAGTCATATATAATCTACCCTACTCTATAATACACCAAAATTTTCTTTGCTAAATCCACCCCCTCAATCACCCCCACAGTCATGCCTAATCTAAGTCCACCCAGATTTGTGTACCAACGTAATCCAACTTCATACAAATGAATGGCCTAGATCTCTCCTCAAGTCTTCTTCTCTTACTCATTGAAGATCCTAAAGCCAAAATTATCCGGATCATGCACATCATTGAACCGTACGCTGCCCACCCCCGCCCCCCGCGCGAATCCCGCGCCTCCCCCACGTTCTCTCCTCCTGCGCTCCTGGTCCTCGTACGCTAGGGTTTGGCACGGCGCGGCATGGAGAACCTGGTCCTCACCTCCTGCTCCGCCTCTCCCCGCCTGTCAGACCCAGATTTTACAATCCGGAATCTACTGTGTTTAGCTGCACTATTCCCTGGATCAGTAGATAGTGCTCACAGTTACAGTAATGAATATCAAAATACATATCATGCGGAAGCGTAAATGTAATAGTAGACTTACTTCATGGGCCGATTAGGCCGAAATCAATAAATTGCAGCAGCGGAAGAACGAGCACACATGTGGGACCTTCAGGACATGCCCACAGGCAGCCAACTGGAGGTACGCGACCTAGCCCTTGACATCTTCATCTTCTCTGCCATCTTGTCCAATCTTGTTGCTGAGGCGCGGTGACGTGATTCTTGATTCTGAATTTTGTCGCAAAAGCGAGCGTGAGCACTCCGACCCCGTGCTCCGCGAGCCAATACACAGAATGCAAATAATAGTATGCAAGGCTTAACAAAGGAGAGGCTCGGGTTGTTTTATTTGCCATAAAACGCGTCTAGTAGCATTTCCATTATTATGTCATATTGTTGTTTTCGTGACCTAAAGACTCCTCACCGCAAATGACATCATTGACTTAATCCACCAAGATTCACGCTCTTTATTAACTGCTGTCTAAGACTTCCAACAGCGAATATCATCGTTTATATAATCCACCAATCATGCACTCATTGCTGCCTAAGACTCCAAGTAATGAGGGTCATCCTTTATTTAGATCCACCAATATCTTTTGTATTCTATCCTTCTCGTCATTGATTCAAAACCATAATCCAATAATCAATCTCGTTTTCCATTATCTATCTCTAACTAATTCACTAGTATACGCCCACCAAGAATATATTAGATCAAGTCTACGATTCGCTAGTATAATATATCCACCAAGTATATCATTGATCAGGTCTACGAATTCACTAGTATTCATCCACCAAGAAGATCATTGGTCAAGTTATACTCCAAGAATTGTTATCATACCTCCAAATCCCCGAAAATCAATTCATTCATCTAGAGATTGTTCAAATCCTAATAATCCCAATATTGTCAACATCTTCCAAGAGTTAAATATCAGTGTTGTAATCCAACCAATAACTTTGCACTTCTTAATACTCCAAAAATCGTATAAATCATCTATCTAGTCTATATACCCACTTGGGGTTCCAATTTATTTCTCCCGGAATTCCACGCTATCATTTCCTATTTATGATTGACACAAATCCAACAATACCTTTATGTGCATGCTACAAACATCCATCTCCTTTTCTCACGACCCTGTTTATTCCACCCATATTTTATTTTGTAAGAATAGAAATGCCACTACTTGAAATACAATACATAAAATTTCCTGAGACTTAGCAGCTTTGGAACAAAACATAATGTTCAAGGAATATTAACATGATTTTCCATACATATGGCATCACACCATATGCCTAATATCACCATAATTTCTCCATGCATACGGCATCGCATCGTTTGACATCTTTCAGCGTTATAGCCGCTTAACTTACCACTGGGACGACACCCAGGACAACTCAAATCAGGGCTTTCCACTGCCCTTCCACTTTTTCATTCCACCCACAAAACATTTTGAAATAGAACTATATCTGATTAAGTTCCCATGTCCGCCCTTAACCGTGGGCACGGCTATTCGAATAGTTTTGACTCTGCAGAGTTTGCACACTTTACCCACAAGAGACGGTTTACTCGTTGCCCCACATGATTCCTTAGTCGTGCGGTTGAGCCAACCATCACAATAACCGTTCAAATTACCTCGCCCCTTCCATCATCTCATCTCATGGGAAACTGTCCACTTGCGGTGGGTCCCATAAGTGTGCGGGATGTCCCCCTTCTGAACGCCCAGCAGCTAGATACTTCACCTTGCTAGCGCGCCACAGCGGGACTTCACCCTCCGCGGGTGTCCCATTCAAGCCGTCACACAGACAGCCGCTTGCACTACTTCACTCTCCCACTCATGATGATGACTTTCAGGGTCCGGTAAATTTACTAAGCCAAGTTGTATTTTACAGACTTGTGGTTGTACTTGTTTTACACAGGAGGTCATGACAAGATTCAGTCCTTAGTGGTATCTGGGCGGATTTACCACTACTCACTTTGTGCTTCCACCGCACCACATACACACACACACACACTCGAACCATCCGCCCAGATATTTAAGCAAGTTGGGGTTTTTAGAAGTATAAAATAATTATGTACAACATATACCAGTCATTCCCACCATGACTGCCCAACCAATTTTTCTCAGGATTAAAAGTGATGCTTGGGCGCTCTCGCGCCCATGAGTATCTAAGCAATACTAAGCATGTCATATAATTACGGACTTATTTTCGAAAGGTTACTATTATAATTTTTTTTGCTAGGGCGACAATGTTCGCAAATTCAAATGTTCCAAAGGATGGATAATATTAATCAAGGTACACAATGGAATATAACTAGAATCTTAAATTCAGCATGTATTTGCATATAAAATAGCAGCATGCAATTTGATAATTTGAACAAAAATAATTTGCAGAAAATGTAGGTTCAACATGATCAAAGTATTGACTCGCCTGGCGCGGTTTACCGCGGTCTTGAGCTCACAAGAAGTCGTCTCATGCAATGATCTCTAATTCCTGGTCTCCCTCGATCTTGGTCTCGTTTCATCCATAGAATCTTCAGTCTCCAACTTCTAATTACGGGACAAACGACTGAATTCAAATAAAAGCAAATAACTCAAGAGATCCAAATAAATCCGAATAAACTCAATTTAGCTTTGTTATGAGTTAATGGGTGATTCGGATGATTTGAGGCAAGGTCTGCGATAGGGTATGATGACTTGATCTTTTTATTAGCAATTTCCTTTATTATTTTTGTAGTCATCAAGTAAGTTTCACGGGTTATGTTAGGCTTATGAATTAGTGTGCAAGATTAGAGGAGTATTATTTGATGCTTGATGGCCTAGGGCCATTATATTTTAGCATCGGTATATTATTGTGGCCTTTTAATTTGAGTGCCCTCTGAAAACTACTGATACTATAAATTTTATCCTTTTATAACTCAAGCCCGCAATACATGATGATGTTTTGTTATCGTTATTAACTAAAGCTACCATTTAAGATTTCATGGTTGGCAGTATTTTAATGACCGTGTTTACATGTATATATCTACGGTGAATGCAAGAATTGTACGGTTACATTTATCAGCGGGTTGCATACATGCTATTCGCATTTCTCTAACCACTTATTTACATATACATATAGATGCTTATATATTCATTTACTTAGATAGTCTCTACATTTTATTTGTTGTTAGCTTTAGTTAGAATTTATTTACCTAGCAAGGTTGTATTCCAATGTTTGACAGTTAGTAATACCTACTACTAGAGTTCATCTAATGGCAGCATTTTAAATGCTATGCACAAATCTTAATTTTAATTATTGGCATTCTTTACTCGGTCATTTACCATAAGCTGTTTTTTTTATATCGAAGTCTTTGATTAATATTTTGCCTTTTAGTTAATTATTCCAATAGGATTAATTATTCATATAGGACAGCTGATCCACATTTCCATATTATATATTCTTGTTTTATGTTCTAATTAAATCTATTAAGTTGTCCTAGATTACTTCCCATTTTCTTAAATTTTTCCTAAACAGAAACAAATTACAACCAAAAGAAAATAGGGCAAAAGAAAATGGGGTGAACATATGTGTGCCGCTCGGGATCGAACCCGGGACTGGAGGAGGTTGACGCGCAGCCGAGCTAACCAGGGAACCAACCGTTGTTTCTTGACTTTTGGGGGGAATGTCGATTGATAAAGAGTGTAAGTGCTAAGAGCCAGTGAGGATGCCATCGGCCGAAAACAGGGGAGGCTGCCGGCGCAATCGGGCATGCGGCGGCGCCGGCGAGGGGGTGGCCAGGGGTTGGGGGTAGCCGGGAAAAATGAAATCGCCATGAGGTGAGGGAGCTGTTGGGGAGGCAGCGCGGCTGGATACGGCGGGGAGGCGTGAGGGCGACGTGCGGGGGCGGCCGGCGGCGGGGTGGAAAGGGGGCGGCGGCGACCAAGGGGAAGGGAAGTCCAATTAGCGTGAGCACAGGCAAGAGGGAGTCTCGGGGAACGTACCGGTGCGGTCGGGGAAGCCGGCGAGTGGCCGAGGCGGCCTGGCGCCGGGAGCCAGGGGCGGTGGTGGGCGGCTCATGTGGAGGGCTCGCCTCGGTGGGGAAGTGCTCCAGCCGGCGGTCGGGGAAGTCTCACGGCGGCTTGGGGATGCTCCCACCACGGGGAATCGGACCGCCGAGCCCCGAGGAGGGAATGGCGGCGGGAGCGGCGGTTTCGGCCGGAGGCGAGGAAGAACGCCGCTGTGGCGAGCTCGAGCCACCAGAGTCTAATTACTCGTGGGAGGAGGGAGAGGGATTCCGGGGGCTCGCCGTGACGCAATCAATTCGGTGATAGCATCACCGGAACGGCCGGGGCGGCGTGAGGCGGCGGTGGCCGGCGCTTGCTTGCGGGCGGAGGGGGAAGAAAGGGGGGTAAGGGAAGGGAGAGAAGTGGCGCGAAGAGCCAGGGGGATCGGGGCCTCTTATAGCGACAAGGAGAGGGGGAAGGGAGCCGCTATGGCCAGAGACCGAAGCAAGGTGTGGCATGGGCGGGTGACGGGCGCGCCCAGGGCATGGCGAAGCAGGGGATGGGCTCGGCGGACCGGTCGGCGGGGAGATAACCCCGGGGCAAGGACCGGAGGCGCGGGGCTCGGTGCGTGAAGGCACGGGGCTCGGCGCGTGCAGGGCAGAAGCTACGCAGAGGGGTGGCGATGGGAGGTAGCACTGCAAAGGCAGGGAGAAGGTAGAGCACGCGCAGGAGAAGGGAAAGAGAGGGGAGAAGAAAGAAAGGGAGGGGGCCAGCGGCAGGGAAATGGACAGGCTGGGCCCGGTCGGTAGGGAAAATGGGTGAAACGAGAGGGGAAGGAAGTGGGAGGGAATTGGCTGGGCCCGCCTAGAAGTGAAAGTAAAAATTAAGAGAGTAGAAAAGGATAAAATGAAGGCTCAAACCAAAACTTTGGAATTTAAATTTTTAATTTATATTAGGGTTTACTGATTTTAATTTATGCATGACATTTAAATTTTGACTTCTTATTTACACTTTGGTTATTTTTATTATGATTTGTATATATGTATCGGTATGCATACATACATACATACATACATACATATGTATATGTATGTATGTATATGCATGTGTATATATATAGATATTCTTTGGCCATTGCTTCTCTTTTAATTAAGTAAATTGGATTTCAAATTTTTATTTACTAGTATCAATATTATTATTATTATTATTAAGGCATTACTTCTTAGTTCATTAATTTGTATTTCTCAAAACTCGAAAAATGTCAAATAAATATTCAAGGGCAAAATCGGAATGACAGCAAAATGCAAGGAAAATTTTTAACACTCCACATTTTTGAACATCCAAATTTTTGGGATGTTACAAACCTACCCCCCTTAAATGAATCTCGACCCCGAGATTCCAGTTGAGTAGAAGAAGCAGGTGGTGTTATATTGGCTAGCAATGGGTTTTGGTGTGTTGCTTGACGTATAGTTCCTTAGCTTCACAAAGAGATGAAAACCTGCACAATAGGGGTTAGAACTTGGAGCAGTCAAAAGGAAGAGAAAAACCATGTTCTTCTGGATAGGTCGTAGACTTCCAAATACTTACTCTTGATGTTGTTGTCTTCACATTATCTAGGGACGGAGTAGTTGCATCGTCTATTGGACATATGGTGGTCATAGAATTCACACTGATAAGTGGGTAGCAGTGGTCTGTGCCCTAAGGAATAGATGGCCTTAGGGATGCAGAGGTGACGATGGGCCTATCTAGGTGGTGGTCCTCCTCTTCTACTGGGATCCCGTTCTTAGTTTTTTTTTTTAGCTTTGCCCAGCACGACGGTTTTAGCTAAAGGTACGTCTTGTAGTCCTCATCACCAGAAGATTTCTGGCCTTGCGAACCTCCTTGTACTGGTCTGATTAGCTCTAACCCAGGTGGTTGCAACTCCAAATATGCGTCGCAATAGTTCTTTGACATTTCTGTCTCAGTGCTACCCCCCTTAAAATAAATGACGATTGTCATTATTCATCCATCGTACTCTAGCTGTCTTAGTCCACAACAGATTTGGGAGTAATTCTTGGGGCAAGAGTCTTGACCTTCGCAGAAGTAGGGATCTTGCTCAGTGGGCTCTCTCCTGGCGGGTGGTCTTCTTCGCAGTGATGTTGTTTTCTTAAATATTGGGAGGTTGAAAAGTCTTTGCTTCTTCTTGATTGCCCTGGCTTTGAGCTACTTGTTATTTCGCTCCTTTGGATCCGATGGGGTTTTCAGCAAGAGGTAAGAGAGAATAGCATGAGGTAAGGATAGAATCGTGGGGATAAGGTAATCCAAACCCATTCTAATTTTAAAAAAGCACATCCAGGAAACTGGAGTGATACTGAGCCACACAATTTTTTTTTAAAAGCAGGCTTTTCCTGTGACTGCAAAATAGGGCACCCGAGGGCAAGAAGACAGTGCACAAGGACCAACGAAAACCTTGCGACAAAACAACGTCTACTCGGGAAAGCACACATAAGAGGCATAGGGCTTATCTGCATAGTTCGTTTAAAACAAAACCACCTAATCTTCATAAATATCTTCAACGCTCCTAATCTTAAATTTTTGGAGTAAGGGTACGATAAGAAGAGCAAAATCTTTCTTTTTAAATCAATAGAAAGAAGAGGGAAGTATTTGGGAGTAATTTGATTGATATCCTTACTCATTCCTGGGTTATCGTTTTGAATTCGGGGTAAGAGAGCTTAAGAAGAAAGATGGATAAGGCAGCATATAGATGAGGGGGAATCATCTAAGAGAGATAAGAGTGAGCATTACAACCTATATTTTTGGAAATAGGTATTTAAGAAATAATTCTAGTCATGAAACTAACGGCCAAGCTAACTAGGTCACGACCTGCAGTCGATATGCTCTGATACCATCCCTGTCAGACCCAGATTTTACAATCCGGAATCTACTGTGTTTAGCTGCACTATTCCCTGGATCAGTAGATAGTGCTCACAGTTACAGTAATGAATATCAAAATACATATCATGCGGAAGCGTAAATGTAATAGTAGACTTACTTCATGGGCCGATTAGGCCGAAATCAATAAATTGCAGCAGCGGAAGAACGAGCACACATGTGGGACCTTCAGGACATGCCCACAGGCAGCCAACTGGAGGTACGCGACCTAGCCCTTGACATCTTCATCTTCTCTGCCATCTTGTCCAATCTTGTTGCTGAGGCGCGGTGACGTGATTCTTGATTCTGAATTTTGTCGCAAAAGCGAGCGTGAGCACTCCGACCCCGTGCTCCGCGAGCCAATACACAGAATGCAAATAATAGTATGCAAGGCTTAACAAAGGAGAGGCTCGGGTTGTTTTATTTGCCATAAAACGCGTCTAGTAGCATTTCCATTATTATGTCATATTGTTGTTTTCGTGACCTAAAGACTCCTCACCGCAAATGACATCATTGACTTAATCCACCAAGATTCACGCTCTTTATTAACTGCTGTCTAAGACTTCCAACAGCGAATATCATCGTTTATATAATCCACCAATCATGCACTCATTGCTGCCTAAGACTCCAAGTAATGAGGGTCATCCTTTATTTAGATCCACCAATATCTTTTGTATTCTATCCTTCTCGTCATTGATTCAAAACCATAATCCAATAATCAATCTCGTTTTCCATTATCTATCTCTAACTAATTCACTAGTATACGCCCACCAAGAATATATTAGATCAAGTCTACGATTCGCTAGTATAATATATCCACCAAGTATATCATTGATCAGGTCTACGAATTCACTAGTATTCATCCACCAAGAAGATCATTGGTCAAGTTATACTCCAAGAATTGTTATCATACCTCCAAATCCCCGAAAATCAATTCATTCATCTAGAGATTGTTCAAATCCTAATAATCCCAATATTGTCAACATCTTCCAAGAGTTAAATATCAGTGTTGTAATCCAACCAATAACTTTGCACTTCTTAATACTCCAAAAATCGTATAAATCATCTATCTAGTCTATATACCCACTTGGGGTTCCAATTTATTTCTCCCGGAATTCCACGCTATCATTTCCTATTTATGATTGACACAAATCCAACAATACCTTTATGTGCATGCTACAAACATCCATCTCCTTTTCTCACGACCCTGTTTATTCCACCCATATTTTATTTTGTAAGAATAGAAATGCCACTACTTGAAATACAATACATAAAATTTCCTGAGACTTAGCAGCTTTGGAACAAAACATAATGTTCAAGGAATATTAACATGATTTTCCATACATATGGCATCACACCATATGCCTAATATCACCATAATTTCTCCATGCATACGGCATCGCATCGTTTGACATCTTTCAGCGTTATAGCCGCTTAACTTACCACTGGGACGACACCCAGGACAACTCAAATCAGGGCTTTCCACTGCCCTTCCACTTTTTCATTCCACCCACAAAACATTTTGAAATAGAACTATATCTGATTAAGTTCCCATGTCCGCCCTTAACCGTGGGCACGGCTATTCGAATAGTTTTGACTCTGCAGAGTTTGCACACTTTACCCACAAGAGACGGTTTACTCGTTGCCCCACATGATTCCTTAGTCGTGCGGTTGAGCCAACCATCACAATAACCGTTCAAATTACCTCGCCCCTTCCATCATCTCATCTCATGGGAAACTGTCCACTTGCGGTGGGTCCCATAAGTGTGCGGGATGTCCCCCTTCTGAACGCCCAGCAGCTAGATACTTCACCTTGCTAGCGCGCCACAGCGGGACTTCACCCTCCGCGGGTGTCCCATTCAAGCCGTCACACAGACAGCCGCTTGCACTACTTCACTCTCCCACTCATGATGATGACTTTCAGGGTCCGGTAAATTTACTAAGCCAAGTTGTATTTTACAGACTTGTGGTTGTACTTGTTTTACACAGGAGGTCATGACAAGATTCAGTCCTTAGTGGTATCTGGGCGGATTTACCACTACTCACTTTGTGCTTCCACCGCACCACATACACACACACACACTCGAACCATCCGCCCAGATATTTAAGCAAGTTGGGGTTTTTAGAAGTATAAAATAATTATGTACAACATATACCAGTCATTCCCACCATGACTGCCCAACCAATTTTTCTCAGGATTAAAAGTGATGCTTGGGCGCTCTCGCGCCCATGAGTATCTAAGCAATACTAAGCATGTCATATAATTACGGACTTATTTTCGAAAGGTTACTATTATAATTTTTTTTGCTAGGGAGACAATGTTCGCAAATTCAAATGTTCCAAAGGATGGATAATATTAATCAAGGTACACAATGGAATATAACTAGAATCTTAAATTCAGCATGTATTTGCATATAAAATAGCAGCATGCAATTTGATAATTTGAACAAAAATAATTTGCAGAAAATGTAGGTTCAACATGATCAAAGTATTGACTCGCCTGGCGCGGTTTACCGCGGTCTTGAGCTCACAAGAAGTCGTCTCATGCAATGATCTCTAATTCCTGGTCTCCCTCGATCTTGGTCTCGTTTCATCCATAGAATCTTCAGTCTCCAACTTCTAATTACGGGACAAACGACTGAATTCAAATAAAAGCAAATAACTCAAGAGATCCAAATAAATCCGAATAAACTCAATTTAGCTTTGTTATGAGTTAATGGGTGATTCGGATGATTTGAGGCAAGGTCTGCGATAGGGTATGATGACTTGATCTTTTTATTAGCAATTTCCTTTATTATTTTTGTAGTCATCAAGTAAGTTTCACGGGTTATGTTAGGCTTATGAATTAGTGTGCAAGATTAGAGGAGTATTATTTGATGCTTGATGGCCTAGGGCCATTATATTTTAGCATCGGTATATTATTGTGGCCTTTTAATTTGAGTGCCCTCTGAAAACTACTGATACTATAAATTTTATCCTTTTATAACTCAAGCCCGCAATACATGATGATGTTTTGTTATCGTTATTAACTAAAGCTACCATTTAAGATTTCATGGTTGGCAGTATTTTAATGATCGTGTTTACATGTATATATCTACGGTGAATGCAAGAATTGTACGGTTACATTTATCAGCGGGTTGCATACATGCTATTCGCATTTCTCTAACCACTTATTTACATATACATATAGATGCTTATATATTCATTTACTTAGATAGTCTCTACATTTTATTTGTTGTTAGCTTTAGTTAGAATTTATTTACCTAGCAAGGTTGTATTCCAATGTTTGACAGTTAGTAATACCTACTACTAGAGTTCATCTAATGGCAGCATTTTAAATGCTATGCACAAATCTTAATTTTAATTATTGGCATTCTTTACTCGGTCATTTACCATAAGCTGTTTTTTTTTATATCGACGTCTTTGATTAATATTTTGCCTTTTAGTTAATTATTCCAATAGGATTAATTATTCATATAGGACAGCTGATCCACATTTCCATATTATATATTCTTGTTTTATGTTCTAATTAAATCTATTAAGTTGTCCTAGATTACTTCCCATTTTCTTAAATTTTTCCTAAACAGAAACAAATTACAACCAAAAGAAAATAGGGCAAAAGAAAATGGGGTGAACATATGTGTGCCGCTCGGGATCGAACCCGGGACTGGAGGAGGTTGACGCGCAGCCGAGCTAACCAGGGAACCAACCGTTGTTTCTTGACTTTTGGGGGGAATGTCGATTGATAAAGAGTGTAAGTGCTAAGAGCCAGTGAGGATGCCATCGGCCGAAAACAGGGGAGGCTGCCGGCGCAATCGGGCATGCGGCGGCGCCGGCGAGGGGGTGGCCAGGGGTTGGGGGTAGCCGGGAAAAATGAAATCGCCATGAGGTGAGGGAGCTGTTGGGGAGGCAGCGCGGCTGGATACGGCGGGGAGGCGTGAGGGCGACGTGCGGGGGCGGCCGGCGGCGGGGTGGAAAGGGGGCGGCGGCGACCAAGGGGAAGGGAAGTCCAATTAGCGTGAGCACAGGCAAGAGGGAGTCTCGGGGAACGTACCGGTGCGGTTGGGGAAGCCGGCGAGTGGCCGAGGCGGCCTGGCGCCGGGAGCCAGGGGCGGTGGTGGGCGGCTCATGTGGAGGGCTCGCCTCGGTGGGGAAGTGCTCCAGCCGGCGGTCGGGGAAGTCTCACGGCGGCTTGGGGATGCTCCCACCACGGGGAATCGGACCGCCGAGCCCCGAGGAGGGAATGGCGGCGGGAGCGGCGGTTTCGGCCGGAGGCGAGGAAGAACGCCGCTGTGGCGAGCTCGAGCCACCAGAGTCTAATTACTCGTGGGAGGAGGGAGAGGGATTCCGGGGGCTCGCCGTGACGCAATCAATTCGGTGATAGCATCACCGGAACGGCCGGGGCGGCGTGAGGCGGCGGTGGCCGGCGCTTGCTTGCGGGCGGAGGGGGAAGAAAGGGGGTAAGGGAAGGGAGAGAAGTGGCGCGAAGAGCCAGGGGGATCGGGGCCTCTTATAGCGACAAGGAGAGGGGGAAGGGAGCCGCTATGGCCAGAGACCGAAGCAAGGTGTGGCATGGGCGGGTGACGGGCGCGCCCAGGGCATGGCGAAGCAGGGGATGGGCTCGGCGGACCGGTCGGCGGGGAGATAACCCCGGGGCAAGGACCGGAGGCGCGGGGCTCGGTGCGTGAAGGCACGGGGCTCGGCGCGTGCAGGGCAGAAGCTACGCAGAGGGGTGGCGATGGGAGGTAGCACTGCAAAGGCAGGGAGAAGGTAGAGCACGCGCAGGAGAAGGGAAAGAGAGGGGAGAAGAAAGAAAGGGAGGGGGCCAGCGGCAGGGAAATGGACAGGCTGGGCCCGGTCGGTAGGGAAAATGGGTGAAACGAGAGGGGAAGGAAGTGGGAGGGAATTGGCTGGGCCCGCCTAGAAGTGAAAGTAAAAATTAAGAGAGTAGAAAAGGATAAAATGAAGGCTCAAACCAAAACTTTGGAATTTAAATTTTTAATTTATATTAGGGTTTACTGATTTTAATTTATGCATGACATTTAAATTTTGACTTCTTATTTACACTTTGGTTATTTTTATTATGATTTGTATATATGTATCGGTATGCATACATACATACATACATACATACATATGTATATGTATGTATGTATATGCATGTGTATATATATAGATATTCTTTGGCCATTGCTTCTCTTTTAATTAAGTAAATTGGATTTCAAATTTTTATTTACTAGTATCAATATTATTATTATTATTATTAAGGCATTACTTCTTAGTTCATTAATTTGTATTTCTCAAAACTCGAAAAATGTCAAATAAATATTCAAGGGCAAAATCGGAATGACAGCAAAATGCAAGGAAAATTTTTAACACTCCACATTTTTGAACATCCAAATTTTTGGGATGTTACACCGCCTCCTCCTCTCCGCCGCCTGCCGCCGCCTCCTTCCCTCCCCACCCCGCATCGCCTTCTCCCTCTCCCGCACCGCCTCCTCTTCCGCCCCCACGCGCTGGCGCCTCCTCCTTCCCCCCCCCCCCCCACCCGCGGCCGCCGCCTCCTTCCCTCACCACCCGCCCAACTCCCTCCCGCTCAAGAACCACCTCCTCTCCCTCCTCGGCGCTCGCAAGGAGTGGCCGCCGGACCCCTCTCTCCTGGACATCAAGAACGGCGCCTCTCCTCCGCCCCCCTCCCGCGCCGCTCCTCTCCTCCGCCCCCCTCCCGCGCTGCTCCTCTCCTCCGCCCCCCACCCCCGCCGCGGCCGCCGCCGACACCCCCTTAGCCACCACGCCCACCCGCGCGCGCCCCACCTCGAGGAAGAAGGTCGGGGTGTGCCTCAAGGGCAGGGCCCGTGCCGAGGAGGCCGCCGCCGCCTATCTCGAGGCGGAGGCGACGGGGGTGGCGCCGGAGGCGGACGGGCTGGGGGAGAAGGGCTGCAGCGGCATCAACATCAACGAGACGGTCGAGCTGAGCGAGCTGGGGTTCCGCGAGGACGAACTGGGGTTCCTCCGCGAGATGCCCTGATCGATCGAGGGGAAGAAGAAAGGTTGTGCATTTTGATCATACTGTGCTTGCTAACTGCTCAAAAATCAGTAATATCAGTAATTTCTGCTCACTTAGCGATGGCGATCATGGTGATCTATATGAGATTTTGCTTGTTCATGTTACATAGAGAGATGGGGTAAAAGAAAATTAAAGCACAGTACAAGTAATCTCTGTGATTGGAAGGTCTTCGGTTTTTTTTCATCTACCAGTATAGCTAATCTCCCTTGTTTGTATGTGACTATGTCTAATTCATGTTTGCACTTTGATGTCTGATTTACAAATTTTTATTTCCAGTTATGAGTAGGATCTTATTGAGAACTCTTAAGTCGACAGTGCATGCGGATGTAAGTAACGTGCCAAAAAAATTCCTTTTCCTGGTTGCAGGTACAAATCGTGCGTTTGGTGATCTCATTGCGGCCTCTGGGATTACAGAGGATATGATCGATAGTTTGATCCTCTTGAAGGATGTCAGGGGCATTCCGGGATTGCCTCCCCTAAGCGAAATACAAGATATAAAGCTATCCAGGAATGGAGTGCAACGACAACCAGGGCTGAAGTAGAACGCCAAAAGCAAGAGGAAATCGCTAAGGCTCGTGTAAGACAAGTTGACGAAAAAGGAAGGGCTTATGGAACAGGGAAAAGAAAATACAGCATTGCCCGTGTTTGGATTCAACCTGGTGATGGCAAGTTCATTGTTAACGACAAGCAGTTTGATTCTTACTTCCCAATTCTGGACCATCGAGCTGATCTTCTTTGCCCATTTACTGTGACCAAGACTTTGGGGCTTTGGGATTTAATATGGAAGTGTTTAGCACACAGTGACATATGCATATACTGATCCTCGAGTTTTGTATACTAAAATGGGTGAGGCACTCATGTATAAACTCTGAGCTATGCATGGTCTGGTCTGATGAACGCGCAAAATTGTATGTTCACGTGCCACAGCTATACTTAACTGTCGTTTGTCTTTTTTGTGTCTCTCTTAACACGACTGTCTGACTAGCATGATTGGAATGTTGCAGGAAGTATGAAGAAATCGACCGTCCGAATGTGAACAAATTCAGTGACATTACTGATGGCACTTACACCAAGCAGCAGGTGGCCTTTTCTTCTGCTAAACTTTCCATTTCTGAGTAATTTTTCCAGGATTGTGAATGGTAGAGACACATTTGTTGTTTGTATGCACTGCAGGTGGTGAAGATGGAGGCTGACATACTGAAATTTCTTAATTTTGAGATAGGGAGTCCTACCATAAGAACTTTTCTACGGTACGTTCTCCATCTAATTTTTTTGTACTTAGAATTAACTTGCACATAACTATCCTCAGTATGTAAAATGGTTACCATGTTAAAATCACATAACTATATAGTATTACGATTACTGCCGTACTGTACTTAATTTCTAAGCCTAATGTTCGGTACATGTCCGTTGTAGGAGATTCATAACTGCCTGTCGTGGAGGCAATGTAAGCACACTTTTGAAGCATCCCATATTTGCTTCTCTAATTCTCTTAATGTTTTTTTATAATATACGTTATCCCCCTTCAAACATCAGTGTGCAAGTGCAAAAAAACTGGAGTGTATGTGTAGCTATCTTGCGGAATTGAGCTTGCTGGACTATGACTGCATAAGGTTCCTGCCATCAGTTGCTGCTGCTGCCTGCTTGTTTGTAGCTAGGTTCACAATCAGCCCAAAGACTGGTCCTTGGGTAAGAAGACATCATTTTTTGCTGAATCTACATTACGCTTTATGTTTGTCTGACGTTAGTGTGTGTTATCTCCAGAACTTGACACTGCAAGGGAACACAGGCTACAAGGTCTCTGATCTCAAGAGTTACATCTTGACCATACACGATTTGCAATTGAGCAGAAAGTGTCCGGACCTGACAGCCATCAGAAACAAGTACAAGGACCGCAAGGTCAGATTCGCTTTCCCCGCTTTTTTGGCTGTTACATGCATTTTTCCCCCTTCAAATTTGTTTGTTTGTTCGTTGTACAGTTCGGGTGTGTGTCGGCAATGGCTTCACCAGAAGAAATCCCTGCATCTTTCCTCAAAGACCTCAGTAAGTGAAAGGCTGAAGTGCTCTTGCAGCATCTTTGCAGTCGATGCAGAAAATACACTGTTAGTAGAGAACATGGCTTTAATTTAGAGTATCAATCAAGAACTCAAGCCAAATTTTGTAAATAGTTAGTCTCGCCGGTGCGGTTGCATTGACAGTGCAGCTAGCTGCATTGGTTTTTTTGGTATGATGCCTTTTTTGTACACAGGTTAGCACTACGATAGTATTATAGTCAAACCATATGCAGCTTTCAAGGCAAATCCTAATGTTTTTAACATTTCCTTACCATTTTTTGTTGAATATATTGTGCCAAACGAAAGCACTGATGACAGATGACCTTATTTCTAAAGTTGAAATAGATGCAACAAATATTGCACGTCATCAGAAAGGCAGTGTATGTGGAAAACTACACTGAACAATGCAACTATGCAGGTGGTCAGATTTGGAGGCTTCGACGTGTTTTTATGTGTGACTTTCTGGATGCAATGGAAAGTTTTGCTATGTAATTTTTTTTGCAGGTTTTAATCTGCCTCTATTGCTGAATTATGTGAAATAATAAAGATTTGATCCATGCTTTGGTGTTTTTGATCAGATCGGCTCCCCTACTCGATAAGGATTCTTCTCGAGTCTGCAATCAGAAACTGTGATGAGTTCCAAGTCACCGGGAAGGACGTTGAGAAGAGATCATAGACTGGGAGAACAGCGCACCAAAGCAAGTCGAAATCCCGTTCAAGCCAGCCCGTGTCCTCCTCCAGGTACCGATCCTGCCATCATCTCTAAATTTTTTTTTGTTTTGTCCAGTTGTTGTGGATAGAATAAGTGTGAGCTAGAAAGATACAGCTTTTGATGGAGGAATATTGGAATTGGAGTTCCACTTTCCTATCCTTTCAAGAAAAGTGGAATTCCCTATGGCTTATCGTTTGCCCATGTTATGATGTATGATTGCTACTGTCTGTTGAGTTGTTTAATGATAGATATGGACATCGGAAGGTGTAGGTGTCTGTATAAAATTACCTGCATTCCCATCTTGTATTCTTGCTCTTACGAGATAAAAGTCAACACTTTCTATTTAGTTTGTCAAGTGCTACAGTTGTCAACTTGCCTCTGTGCAGGGGCGGACCTACAGGGTATGCCGGGTGGGCCACGGCATACCCTGGGCCCAGCCAACCACACGGCACACGCCCGGCGGCTCCAGATGAAGGGCTTCCCGGCGTGGCCGGCCATGGTGAGTGGAGGAACATGCCGCTTGCTCTTCCTTCTGATCTGTGGCCTCATAGTGGCTTGGGTTGCCTGGGGAGTGGGGATTCTTGGGGTAGCTTGCTTAGGGTTTCGTTGGGGGCGGGGAAGGCCCTGCTTTTGGGGCTGCGGCGTTGCCGAAATATTTCGGCTAAATATGTAGGTTCTTGGATGGCCTCCTACCCCGATTTGGCGGTTTTAGCTGTTAATCTGTGCTAGTTTTGTGGTTTTCTTGCTGCTTATCAGCGAGATTTGGTGTTATGTAGGGTTTCGGATGTCATATGCGTAATAAAGATTGGATCTTTGAGTCAAAAGAAGCCCTTATTTTGTTACTTTCTGCTGAGCTCTCGAGATTAAGTGATAAGTTCTACTACAGTTTGACCGCTAGTTTCAATTCCTGGTTTAGCGACTGATTTCTTGTTGAGATTTGCCGTTGCTGGTGATTTAGGTCGTAAAGGGTCTGGGGATCAGTTAGGATTTGGGTGATATGTGGTTATCTTGCCTCTATTTGGATGTCACCAAGATTTAGGGCTGCAGTCTGCTCTTTGAAGTTTGTTAGTTCCAGATGTGGTATTTATTATTAGTGTTTTGCTCTTTGAAGTTTATTAGTTACAGATGTGATTTTTATTCTTAGCGATTTGCTCTTAGGACTTGTTTGTTTACAAGTACTGGTGTGAGGTTTTCTATAATTTGTCAAAGAGTTACGAGTTTCCTTTGGTACGTTTTCAATGTGGATTTTCTGATTGCCTGATAGGAATGGAAAGAGAGGTGTTTTTACGGTTAAGTGCCACTTTATCATCATCTTGTAATTTTTTTCCTCAGAGTGTTTCATGATGGTTTTCTGTATATTTATCCTTTTTGAGAGAGAAAAGACAATGATGGAATGAGGAAAATGGCATTTCTCAACACAGGGTGGCACTCTTCTCTGCTAAGTTTTGAATCAGACGCATCTGTTTAGGAATTATGTCAATGCGTATGCTTTTGTATTGTACTTACGGACTTCTCTAATTGTTAGGATGTATGTGCCCCAGTGCCCCTTATATGATAGACAAGTATTTCGTTCTGCTAGCCCACTATTGAGTTTTCTAATTTTTGCTACTGTTTTTCCCCGATATTGTCCTCTTTCTATTCACTTCAAGATCATTTTAGTTCTCATCTCGTTGGTTATTGTCTTGCGGCTTGACCTTGATTTTTTTTGTCTATTTGTTGCGTTAATAACATGACTCGGCAAATTTGGCCTCTTTACATTGGTTAAGACAGTTACATTGCTGCACAGGTATTCTCAAACCTTCTAATCATAGTGCCACACTTGCCTCCGGATACAAGTTGTATTGAGCGTGTGTACGTGCTACATGTTGCATACTTGTATACAGTTTCAAACATGATTGAGCATCTATACTTGCTATATGTTGGTCATTCTTATAACGGAGTGTGTATTGTGCATGATTTTAGACAGCAAACACTGACAAATAAAATGTTCTTCATAAGTTATATGGTAAATTTGATTTGAATGACCTGATGATCTCCATTTCAGTATTTTTGTTTTCTCTCTTTGTTTTGCTCCTTTTTTTTTGCTAAGATGCTTATGTACTTCTCTTCTATTCTTTCACCTCTGTTATGGTCAGTTAAAGCTATAACTCAGAACTGTTACGTTGACATCAATGCATATTTCCCTTCATACCTGTATTCACCAAGGAGGCATGCTGTTAACTGTGTCAGTCCTCTCTTTTGCTGATGTAGACATTTCATTGAGAAGGAGTAGGGTTCCCGATTAAGTGGTTTTCCCTCACATTTATTGTTGTTGTTGTTTTTTCTTGAAGGGGTTACTTTGACCTTATCCAACTTAATTCTTGAATTTAAGATTTATCATATTATTTAGTGACTGTATACTGAATTACGGTGCAAATTTTACAATTATTTACCGAATTGGCAAATGGCTTTATCGAATTGCATATGAAAATTTTGGTGAGGCATACCCTTTGATAAAATCCTGGGTCCGCCACTGCCTCTGTGCCTCACGTCTGCGACACGGTGGGCTGTGCGCGAGCGACGAGTCTAGGCATCCACGCCGTCCAGCCGAAGGAAAATTGAAGCTTGTTCAACTGACAGCAGAACACCCGGAATACAGGAAAAATTATAACTTTCCATCTTATCAAGAGGTAAAGCTTTTTTGTAATTCTGTTAATGCACAAATGACGATTCAACTCTTTGTGGTTTTTGCACCTTTTCCTGTTCTTAAATTGTTCGGTCAGAATAATTTTCATGATTGTTAATGCTTGGACTACAGTTGTAGATTACCTTGGATTCTTCATACAAAATATACAATATATATTTTCCCAGTCTAAATTGTAAAGCTTAAGACCAATTTATAGTCTCATCATAAAGTAGTTATGTCTTGGAATCTTCATTTTACTTGTCTGATGGTTAATTAATGTTTAAGCTTTTCCATAACCACAGATTATTTGCATTGCTTATTTGCAGGGATGGAAAGTAATGTGGATAGGAGAAGTCTCTAATTATATGAACTCAGGAGCTATGTTGGCACTTGACTGTGAGATGGTCCTTTGCCATGATGGTACGGAAGCCGTTGTCCGAGTATGTGTTGGAGCTTGCAGTCGCTTTGCCTATATTTTCAAAGAGAATCTGATGATATGGAACTATGGGTGATGAATTATTTTGTTGATTCTTTGTGCTTCTAGACTGTTTTGGGTTATTCTGTTCGAGAAGAAGGAGAACCACATAATTGCTTGAAGGATGCAGAAGCTGCAATGAATCTTGTTATCGCAAAGCTTAAGCATGGATTTAATGATCCCATTGAAGTTGCGACAAATAGTGTAAAAATCAAAAAGTCTTAAACCTCACCACTATTATTGAAGTTGCCACCTGACCTCTTTTCTTAAAAAAATTCCTAGGTACCTGAATCCGATCTGATGAAGTTGCTTGCTCATAGAATTCCAGTCTACCTGCCTTGTCAAGAATTGCTTAAAATTTTCTCTGGGAACCCCAGTATTGATGAGAAGGTTTTCTCAGAACTTTTATTATTTGTTGGATAAACGTGTACATTGTATTCATAGTTTAATGATTATTTCTTTTCCTTTTCAACAGATTGATTCGAGGATTCGAGGTGATTTTTACTCTACATGTGTTTTGTTTAAGGACATAGTTGAGGTAGAGAAAGCATTCAAAGAACTAGATGGCCAAGAGACTGAGGTACATTTGACCACTTGATTATGAGTTCAAGTTTTATTACGAATGTTCATCTTCTTTGTTCATTTGGTGACGAATTATATTCGTATATTGGAACTTCAAATTCTGAGCTCATAATATAGCTACACTGGCTATGATGAAACGTGGAATTGCATGCAATGCATGATCTGATCTTGGTATTATGCAACTGCTATTATATCTCGAAATATCCGGTAGCACTTTGGACTGGTTAATTTTGTTCCATTTGTAGTGAGAACTTTGTACCTTCAGATTACAGGTTCAAGTTGTTTGTTTTATCTAGAACAGGAAATTTTTAGACTTGCCTTTTCTTACAGAAGCTGCCTAAGAGGTTGCAGTAAAAATGGACCAAAAATTGAGTTTTAAGTTTGGTGAAGTGTATGGACTTGTTAATAACATGAATTGTTGTGGTTGATGGGTTAAGTAGAACCATTATTATGTGCCTTCTTGTTTTAGTTGCATTAGTACCACTATACCTCATCCTCGTAATGTTGTTCCTTCAGCCTACCATTTTACAAATCAAAATACCCAAGCTATTGCAGTGACTATATGTGTTCCTAATTTGATTACTTTGATTTTTGCTACTAACACGGTTGGACTAAATGATGCTTACTTCACAACACTGTGTGCTTTCTCTTGTATTGACTTTGTCTAATTGGTCAATTGGATCTGTATGATTTGCGTGCGTGGACTGAGGGTGGCTTTTGACAGCACGAGCTGAAGTGGAAATGGATGTAAATCCCTGAATTGGTATTTTGATTTGTAGTTTTTTTGGAGCTGTAGAGGATTATTGAAGTAATAATTATGCTCATTTACTGTGGAGTTAATGACCCATTTGATATTCTTCAAATATTATTTGTCCATGTGGATGCGGGTGGTAAATTTTGGGCTGCAGGATCAACCAACTTTCCACTTGACTTATTTGGCTTTGGGAGTGCATATTTCTTCAGGAATCCACCTGTTTTGGCTCTCATAGATGATCATTGTTAGGTGCTTCCTCCTATTTGACTCTTCATTTGTTATCAACATTTTTTTGCTCTGCTCATCAAATTTCATTTCTCTTCTTTGCAGGTTGTGCTTCCTGAGGTGCTACTGTTCATGCCTTCTGTACCTGTCTTGTTGGCTCACGATAGAATCATTTGTTTCTATGGCTCTACTGTATTTTAGTTTTGTTTTTATGTGAAGTGTTTGTTTTGTTGTCATGCTATCTTTTTGAGATGAAAACTGGAGATTAAACTATTTTCCTTTAAAAGTTTCATTTAGTAGTGTCCGTGACCTCACTATCTACACTTCACAATCTTATGTGTTCTCTCTCTATACATATTCATGTGTCTTGAAGGATCATCTACAAAGGATAGGATTACCTATGCATATGTGTGCGCATATGATTCATGGCATAATTTATCTTACTTAACATGAATTTTTTATGCTCTTTAAAAAATTTAAACTTTAACTATTTTTCCACGATGGATTTACAATGAAAATTTTGCGTCATGTGCACAATCAACTCGTAGATGTAGGGGAGGTTTTATGTATAAAAAATGGATGTAGGAAAACTCATATTAGGTTGTTTGAGAGTTTAGAATTTGCGTTATCAACTATTTGAGATCCGTTGCAACGCACGGGTATTTGGCTATGTAACTAACCGCAGCACTCTGTTAGTCCTTCACTCTTTTTCTCTCTCCCTCCCTCCCTCAGCCGAAAAATTCCCTAATCCCCTGTCGAATCCTAAGCTCCTCCCGAAATCCCTAGGCCCCGATCCCAAATCGCCGGGAGGATAGCTGCCGGAGCCAACGGAGAGAATGCACGGGCACCAGCAGTGAAGTGAGCGGATTGGCATTGAACGAGAACAGTGTAAAGGTGAGTTCCTAGATCTGTGATTTCGTCCGGATTTGGCATGCCTTGGTTTTTCTATTGCAATTGCTTTGGATGTTGTGAGCTTGGCCAAATGATGATGTGGTAAGTAAATAGTCCACAAACACCTATTTTCTATATTGGATCAAAGGATAAGTCGTTATGTGACATTCATTATGTGACAAAAATATTTGGTTATACAATATATGAGACGTGAATCTTAATGAATCTGATTGTTTATTTTATTTTTCACAAATTTTATCTTGTTTTGTATTTTACCGTAGCGTTAGCACGGGCACACTACTAGTCTTATAAATAGATTGACTTCGGGTTGGACCAAATGGGTTGGAACAAAAACAGACTAGGATAGGATTAGGGTAGCTTTAAATAGGGCTGGGTTAGAACAGAAAAGGGTTGTTGATTTCAACCCATGAAAAGAATGGGATCCATGAAAAACAGTAAAGAAATAACACATGGCGGATGCCCATGTGCTCTAGTGCTCCATATCACTAGCAAGTGGCCGTGCGAGGTGCATAGATGCAATCAATGAGGTGGTGCTACAACGGAGGAAGAGAGAGGTTGCACCGGTAGTATGAGTTGCGGTGGCTATCGAGGATCCGTCGGATATGCCGATGACAGCCATGGAGGAGTCATGCAGCGCATCGATGTAGTTAGGCACGAAGGCGGACGACGTTGCTATGACGTGAGCGGTTGATGGCAGCAGCCTCCACCTCGAATGCACACGCGCCGATGCCAACTGGAGTCGATGCTGTCGCCGGGCTTGTTGAGACGGCGGACGACCATAGTAGGGTTGTGGCCTGCAACGACTGTGTACACGATGTCGCCACGAGAGGAAGTTTTTGACGATTGCTTGCTCTCCTGGCAAGGGCCATGGTAACACATCTCCATTCACTACTTCCCATCTTCTCAGTGGCTCCAATCCTTTTTCTCTCTATGGCCTCTGCTTTGCTTTTTAGATTATCTTTCTGAGGGGAAGCTTTTCTGATAGACTTATATGTTCTTCATGGACTTCACGTTGGTTTGGACTGTATACACTGCAATGGGACAGCATAAAAAGGCCTCACGGCCTACAGGCTTTATTATATTACTAAATTAAGGGCTAGCCCTAAGGATTATAATGGGCTACCGGGCTGGGCGGGGCGGGATTCTAAGTAATTCGGTTGGGCTAGATTGGGGTTTGGGTTATGTGTTAGATTTGTTGGGCTAGGGTAGAATTCAGTTAGGCCTTGGCCCATTACCAGGCCTAGTGGTTGGATGACAGATAAACCACCATCATGATGGGATGAATCACTACCACCAACTTCTTCTTTAAAGTAATAGAGATTTTGTGTATGTAAGTCATCATAGAACACATGCAGTCAAATCATATCAATTTTGATCAAAGATATTATCTAAAATATGTATTTTGGATATATAAAAATGATATGAGTAAATTTGTCGTATAAATTACTTTCATAACGTTACACTTTTTTCAAAAACTTTTTTTCAAAAATACGATGATAAAATTTAGTGATCAATATAATATCTTGTTGACTTTGAAAAGTCAAAAAAAACTTTTTTTCTATAGCCGAAGTGGTTATATTCGTGCACTAGACTAAAAATAAGGATACACAAAAAAAACCACGTTTATTTGCTCTCAAGAAAGACAATGGAGCGAAATACATACATATGTCAGCCTATCATAGTGAAATTACTACGCATGGCAGTAGTTTGGAACCGTAGTTTCGTGACCGCGTAACGCAAATGACCTTTTCAAGAAGGTACCATATATAGTCGAGTTATTTCTCGGGAATTTCCCATACATAAATATGTACATTCAGAAATCATTTCTTTTGCAAGTGTTGACAGAGCTATCTTATGCGATAGAGACAGCAACCGACATAAAACAAATTCGAGGATGCTAATTTTCCAGCCATCGATCAATGGAACGTCTGGGATACCACCAGATAAAATTATCTGGGTCATGCATGTGAGTAACGCGGGGTATGACAGTATACGACTTGTAACACTGCGAGCCTGTGACAGTGTCAGAGTGTGCATTTCTGGCAAGCCGTTTGGATCTCTTTTTTTTAGCACACGAGAGAAGTTATTTTTTTCTAGCACACCAGAGAAGTTATTCTCATTTCTCACTTGTCCTCAGCGTGCCCAATATCCAGACACTCCTTTTCGCCGCCTTCAATTGCTGCCCCTTTCTCTCCATCCATCTGCCCCTTGTCTTTAGCTTATCGCAGGAGCAGAGCCAGAATAATTTAGGAGTCTCGGACTTATTAAACCATAGACAATAAGCTTGGTCCTGTGTTGTTCTCTGGGACTGGGAGGTAGTCGGCGCCGTCCCTTCCCTAGTCCCCTCGGCAGTGCCGCCCCGGCACCCTCCGAAAGACTCTTGGCTCTATCACTGGGGTGAATTGTGCCCCGGAACTCGGCATTTTTGCTACACTGGCATGGGCAGGTTACTGTGCATCTTCCGTTACACGTCAACGGTGAGTCCGGGCAATCATCTAGGCTGGTCGAGCGGTGCCTCCGCCCCTAGCCTATCAGTTTCGGTTTATGATTTCTTTTGAACAAATGAATAGGACGACTTATTCACCGTATTTTCGAAACTATTTATCGGAGTAATTTTTTCGAAACGACTTATTAATATTCAATTTGTTCAAATAAACACTCTCATTAGAACCAAAAAATCATTAGTCATAACTATAAATTACCAACCACAACTAAAAAAACTCACCCGATTACCAATAGAACAGCCGCAGCTAGCTTAGCTAGCCCAGCTGCTCCTCCATGCCCTGACCATCCTGACGGTTTAGTTTTAATCCAGAATGCGCGCCGTACGTCGTTTTGACGTGATTAAATGGATCCATGGGCGGATTAGGACGTCCATCTATCAAATCAGTAGGTTATGGCCGGCATGAACGCCATGTTGCGTAGAAGAAAGGATAAAAACGATGCCTGCATTGATTGGGTCCATCTGTCGCGTGGCTCCATCGCTCTAACATTACTCAGGTGTTGTTCTTTTAAAAAAATTACGTAAGTCTTAAAGCTAGGGTTTGGTGGATTGCTTTTCCTTCCACGTCAACCTGTGCAAGGCAGGTCCAGCCGCCTGTGGGCTTGTGGCCAGGCAATCATTGTCCAATATTAGTGGAGGAGATCAAAACTCTAACGGTTCACGCATACGGTATTGCAGCCAATTATTTTTCAAATTTAATCACCCAATGTCTATTTTTATAAATCTAACTTTCTCTTTAACCTTAGTGACCATGGTAGGCGACACCTATCGTGTACAACAGCAAACCGGCAACATGATTAGTCATTAACTTAAGTATAATTAGCTCTAATTAAGCATTATATTACACTATTAGCAGTAATTAATGCTAATTAACCTACTGAGGCACAGCCGGCCTCCTACCGAGCTAGGTACCTACCAAGTTTAAAGAGAGAGCTAGATTTGTAAAAATAGTTGTTTGGAGATTAACTTTTTTATAAAAAAAAAAGTAGCTTCAGTGCCATGTATGTGAACAGTTCTCAAAACTCCAAAACTACCAGCCTATTCTTTTTGGCTTCGGCTCATGCCTTTTGACTGCAGCATATGGTTTTTAAGCTATTCATGAAAAAAAAGTACAGGGTAATAGAAACTCACGTGCGATTTTGGCTGATATAAATGAAGTCATTATAATATATACTATAATGAACTTATAGACCCCGTATTAAAAAGACATTCCATTTAAAAGATAGTTATTATAGAAAAAAATTAAAAATCAGTTTTTAAAAACCGAAAAGATAGCTACTACTCCATTTCGTGTGCAGCTCCGTTTTGACGGCGTTCACCCACCCTGTTCATTATTCATGCGGTGGCTAATTATGGCTTCGAATTCCGCTTTTTTTTTTAGGCGAAGTCCGGCATGTTGGTGTGGCCGGTTCATAACCAATGCAACTAAACCACTGTGATTATTGGTCGGTAGCAGAGCAGCATTGAAGAATCAGACCACCAACTTTCGGATGCCACGGGAGTGGTTGCTGTAATTGTTTGTTGCTGCATCTTCAGCTGCGTTGCCAACCTGCGGTACAACAACAGTACCGTTCGTACCAGCATATCAGCATACATGTTACTCGAACTTCCATATTCGTTTCAGGTATATCTGCCCGCCTGCCTGTCAAATGAGACGGCTCTGGCTTCGAGGGAGTCCTGCTCCTGGGAGGTTGGCAACCTGAGAATTTGCATATCTCCCATGTAAACCTGCTTTCCTCTACATGTACATGTCAGGAATACACAATCGTAGCGTACTACTGCATCACTGCGTCGTTTCATGTGTTGGAAGGGGTCGTCAATGGTTAATTAGTTATGACTCGGTTCATGATCTTGAAATTTGGCGTGCAAAATTGCACAACTGAAGCACACTGGCCTGAAGCCTGTTATTGATCAGTATGGTCACCCACCGAGTACTAGTTCTTCCGGGCCAATTGAGCCTAGCAAAATAGTAGTTGGGCCTTCCATGCAATAGGAAGCAGAGGTTAACAAAAATGGAGGTCTAATAATCCTCTAGAGCCCAAGAGCGAGGAGTACAAGCCCAACCTGGGCCCACCACCCGATCCCGATAGCCAACCTCCACCATCTGGGTGTGGACGCTAACGCGAAGGCCAGACGGAGATTGATACGAAGATTAGTTTATGACTGAAATAAATTAGTTTATGACTAAAATTATACTATAACTAATTAAAATTACACTATAATTATTGTATTTGCTAGTGTGTTTGAAGTGGATGTATCACACTGGACACCGTTTATGCCGAATGGTTTCAAAGCTGTTGTAATTGGAGCTACAGTAGTCATTTTTTGCTTATGTTGGATTTGATGTAGTCGCTAATTCTGCTGAGGATGCTAAAAAACCACAGGTAATTTCAATAAACTCTACATATTTATTCCTTTGGCCTTTTTTGTCATCATAATTCATTTGCTTCTCTGGATTTGGAAATATTCTCTTTTGTTCATTTAATTTACATATTACGATCATGTGAATATCCATTTTAACTTTCCTTTCCACTCATGCAAATAAAAATGGTTCGGTGGGACTTGTCCATTGGTATCCTAGGGAGCCTTCTAGCATGTGTCATATTATATGTTGCTGTATGTTTGGTGATTACTGGAATGGTGCCATATACATTACTTGGTGAAGGTGCTCCCTTGGCTGAGGCTTTTGCCGCTAAGGGGTTGAAATTTGTTACTGTGTCGATCAGCATCTGAGCTGTTGCTGGTCTTACTGCAACACTTCTGTTGGTTTATATGTTCAGGTATCCTTCTAACTTGATTATCTATGACTGATCAGAATGGTAGTCTCTTCTCAATCAATTAATCTACTTTGTGAATATCACCTCCTTTTGAATCATAAACAGTCTTGTTTGTTTCTTGGGCTTGGAAGGGATGGCCTGCTAACTTCAATATTTGCTAAAGTACACCCAACATGACACATTCCTCTACATTCTCAGATCTGGGTTGGTTGTGTTGCAGCAGTCTTGGCTGGTCTCTTTAATGCGCGTATGCTCTCTCATATTCTTTCAGTTGGTACTCTGGTATGGAAGCTTCGGTAATATTTGCAATTGCAACACAATATCTTATCACTCAGCATTCCACTTTAAATGTTTGTTTCCCTTTTACTTTGTGGGAGCAGACAGGTTATTCAGTTGTATCAGCTTGTGTGACCACGCTTCGATGGAATGACAAAGCAACTAGTCGTCGCTCCCTTGGAAGTATGTCAATCTGGCAGGAGGGTGTTCTATGTCTTGTCTTAGTTGCTCTTTGCGGTTTTGTAGCCGGACTATGCTATTGGTTCAGCTATGCTATTGCCTTCATGATAGTAGCTTTTCTGATAGCTATCATTGCCAGTATTGCTCTCCGGTTTCGGCAGGCAAGTGCTTTTTCTATGGATGTATCCTACTTGTCAGATATGGGATCATTGCATACCTTGTATCATCTCCTTCATGGTTTCGCTATCATTTTCATCTTTGTAAGAGGCTAAGAGTGATCACATGATTCACACTGTCATGCTCTGCAGTTTGCAACCATGCATAAAGATATCATGTAAACAAACTTTACATGCGTGGACGCCAATTTTCAGTTGTTAATACAATTTTTACTTGAAAACCTTGCGTGACATGCATTTCCATTTTCCAGTTCTATGTGGATCCGCCTGGCTTTTCTTGTCCTGGAGTTCCTATTGTTCTAGTGGTCTCTGTTTTCTTCAACATGTTCTTGTTTGCTCAGGTATGCAGGATTCTACTTCTTAACTGTATTTACCACAGTTGCAGGTTTCATTATGAGAAGTTCTACTGCCTCTGTGTTAGTACCTTCATAGCCTCTTCTTACTGAGGAATCCTCATGACTAATGGTAATTAAACTCTGTTTGGCAGCTACATGAGGAAGCGTGATATAGATTTGTAATCCTCAGTCTCGTCGCCGTGGGGGTCTATGCTGGCTATGGTCAGTACAAGGCAGTTCCTGCCAGTTCAGACCACTCCGCTGTTGCTTACCACGGAGTTCCTTCTGAAGCTCCATGAGCTATTCCAAGACTACAAGTTCATCCGAAAAATCATGTATTATAGGATCAGCAGGGAAGCTGGGGCCTTAGTTTGTAACTTAAAATTTTGTTCCCAGCCCTGCATAGTGCATATACTCCATAGTTCCGCACTGGGCACAATGCATTTCTCGGCCGACGATGCCAAAAGCAAACACATTTTCGCGGTGTATTCAGAATTCAGAAAGAGAAAAGGGGAAAATATTTGTAGCAACTTGTTGCCATTTACACATTTTCGCACTGTAGAGGCTTATTTACCATAATTAAATTTAAAAAATTTAAAAATAGAAAAAACATATTAGCCCATCACGTATAATGTAAACAAATACGAGGAAAAAAAAGAACCGGTCAAAAAACTCAAAAAAAGCCAAAAGTTCAGAAAAAGACGAAATTTATGAATAGTGCAAAAATAAGCTGAAGCCATATTGATCAGGGCTAATCAAGTGTTTGATATCACTATCATTTTGTTGTGGCTTCCATTCCACCACATGAACGAACCGCCGAGCGCGACTGTGCAAGTGGCTCGGCTGACTCCTCGGTCCTCACTCCTTGGCCCTACCGCGGCAGCCGCCCAGGCCGCTAGGCGCCCACATGGGCACACGGACACACCTCAGTTCTCTCGACCACCGTTGCCGTAGCAAAATCACAAAACTTTGGACCTGTTTTTTAGCTTGAACGGTTTTGACTTTTAATTTCTCTTAACAATTACTATTTATTAGACAAATAAATTATAACTAAAAGTCACAAATAGTAGTCTAAAAAACACATGCTTTAACCGTGCCGCCCATCTCCCAGCAACGGGCCACCGGCCACCTTCATCAATACATTCGACTCCTAGCCAAAGCCGAAGAGTATGCTTATTTGAGTTTAAATGGTGGCTTTTGGTGTTTTTATTTACCGTTTGTTTTTTTACTGTAACTGCTGGTAGTATTTTCAGTGTAATTAAATTTAAAAATTTTAAAATAGAAAAAATATATTATCCTATAGAGATAATGCAAAGGAATACGAAAAAAGAAAAAGATAAAAAAAGTGAAATTAAAAAATTAGAAGTTCGTAGACAAAAGCTGAACGAGCAGGTAGGATTGGATTTTCTTCGCCAAAGCCAGGCACGGAGCAGTGATCATTGCAGCCGTACTAGTACCACTAAATTAACTCCGATACTTGGTGTGACTCGATTTAACTCTAGTACCAGCCTACCACTAGCTATATTCAACAATGACACGGCAGCAAAGCTAATGAGTAGGACAGCGCAGCGAATCATGAGAGGCCGTAGTAATCGATTAATTCCACTTGTACGTGTCCAGCAGCGCAAGAAGCCACTCCTACCACATGACGCCTCACATGCGCCACGCATCATTGACCACAACCCGTGGCCGCACCTGCACGCCGGCCGGTCCGTCCTCCACCCACCTAATCTGTGCGTGCATGGTACCCTGATAGCCCACTGATGTGCTGTCACGCACAAACACACACGCACACTAATACTACTACTATCAGCTCTCCTCCCGGCCGGCGAGCTTCTGCTCAGACCCAGAGGAGCGCGCGCGCGGTCTTTAGCCCGTGCGGGATAGACTGTGCATGTCAGGGCTTAGTCCCATCGTCCTAAGACCGAACGGTGGGGATGGATCATGCGTGTCGCAGGATTTGTCTTGTTGCCGACTTCATCAATATTAATTCTAAAGGGTGGAGACGTACTGTGCACACCGACTACGCGCGTCAAAGATTCATCTCGCTATTGACTTCGTCGACGTCAAGGCCGAAGGGTGGGGGATAGGCCACGCACGTCATGAGTCTCGTCTTGCCGCCACCTTCATCCACTACAACTCTGAAGGGTGCGGGACGGAACGTGTATGCCACGAACTTCGTCTCACTACAGACTTCATCGACTCTAAGTTTGAAGGGTAGGGGATGGGACACGCGAGCTTCGGAGTCTCACCTCATCGATGCCATGTTTGAGGGGCGCGTGATAGACCGCTGCGTGCGTTAGAGCTTTGTCTCTCCATCGCCTTCGTCGACCGTGAGTCTAAAGGGTGGGGCGATGGGTCGCACACACCAGTTTCATCTCGTCACTACTTTCGTTGGCCACGAGTCTGAAGAACGGGGGGATGGGCCATGTGTGTCCCGAGTCTCATTTCTTGCCTTCGTCGATCGCAAGCCCGAAGGGTGGGGAACGGGTCGCGTGACTCATGAGCTTCGTCTTGCCACCGACTTCGTTGCTGCCAAGGCCGAAGGGTAGGGACAGACCACGCGTGTCGTAGCTTTGTCTCGTCACTGATTTTGTCAACGCCGAGCTTGAAGGGTGCGGGATGCAGCGCGCGCGCAAGTCTTTGTCGCCAATTTTGAGATTTCATCCAACCACTTCGTGGTCATAGATGCCTTGTATGACCACCTCGTGGTCAAGACTTCATCCAACTGCCACATGGTCGTAGAAGCTTCATCTGATCGTACCGCGGTTTAGATCTCGTTCGACCACGTCGTGGCCATAGATGCTTCGTCCGACTGCTTCATGGTCGTAGATGCTTCGTCCGACCGCCTCATGGTCGAGACTGCATCTGATCGCCTTGCCGTTGAGACCACGTCTGATCGCCTCGCGATCGAGACTTCTTCTGACCACCTCGTGGTCGAATATACTTCATCTGACCGCCTCACAGTCAAGACTTCATCTGACCACCTCGTGGTCATAGACGCTTAGTCCGACCGCCTCGTGGTCGAGACTTCGTCTGACCACCTCGCAATCGTAAACGCTTCATTCAACCACCTTGTGGCCATAGATGTTTCGTCTGATCGCCTTGCAATCATGACTTCATCCGACTATCTCGCGGTCAAGACTTCATCCACCCGGTGGTCATAGATGTTTCTTCCGACCGCCTCTTCGTTGTGGACACGTACGACCACTTTGTGGTCTTGACTTCGCCCGGCTGCCTCGTGATCGTAGAAGCATTCGTCCATCGCTTTTGTCACCCTCGAGTCCGAAGGGTGGGGGACAGGCTTGTCACGAGTCTCGTCTTACTACCGCCTTCGTCCACCATAACTCCGAAGGGTGGGGGATGGGCCGCACGTGTCATGAGTCTCGTCCCATCGTCACCTTCGTCTACCATGACTCCAAAGGATGTGGGACAGGCCGTGCGTGTCACGAGCTTCATCTTGCTGCTGACTTCGTCGACCCCAAGTCCAAAGGGTGGAGGACGGGCCATGCGCATCACGAGATTCATCTCGCCGCTGACTTTTGTCGACCCTGAGTCCAAAGGGTGGGGGACAGGCCGTGCACACTTCAGAGTTTCACCTCGCCGTCGCCTTCGTCAACACCAAGTACGAGGGGTACATGATGGACCGCCGTATGCATCAGAGCTTTGTCTCGCCGGTGCCTTCATTGACTGCGAAGAGGATGACGTAAGGTAGCAGTCGGAAACTGACTATCAGCAATTGATGACATTGTGGAAGCAGGAGAAGGATTGATCAGGGGAGGAAGGGGATTATCATCTCTTTTAAATTAAGAAGAAATATATATTTTATCAATAACATCTAACAGCTGCTATAGTTTTGCTTAATTAGGACCCACTTGATTAACAGCCAGATGTTTTGCTTTTTTATGAGAATTTCTAGCCTTTTCTTTTTTTTCTTAGCGACTCTAAAACGACTGTCATCGAATTTTAGTAATAAATATATTAGCGGTAATTGAAACACAGATTAGAGTTGAGTTCTTTACCAACTAATTAACACATCATCCCAGCAAATCAATGCATCATATTGCTCCAAATGCATGTTCTAGGAGTTTCTACAAACTTCTAGGCATACCCACATGATGTGGTTGGAGGGAGATGAAGCAAGCAGTTGCAAGTGCACGAGCCTCACTACCGCCGATAAGCTAGCTACCCCTCGTCGCTGCTGCCGTGATGAGTTCGCCTTCCATGTCGCCGTCACCATGCTCGCCCTCCATGTTGGTGCTGCCACCAATGATGAGCTCGGCCTCCATATTGCCACCGCCGTCCCTGCCGCCGATGAGCTCGCCCGCCCTGTTGGCGTTGATAAGCTTGCCCCAGCTTTCTAGGGTTTGTTGAGGACTCAACAATGATAAGCTCGCTTGTCACAACTAAACTCGCGCACAAGCACTCTCCCTTCCTGACTTTTCTCGGAAAAATAATTGCCTCTCCATGTACCTTTTCTTTTCCGGTTGCAAAGGCTTAAATAAATTGGGAGTGTCTATATATCATCCAGATATTTTCTTCTTAACCATCCAAATTTGTGACTCTTGGATTAGAGATCAAGAGATCTCTTGTTTTTGAAGGGGGAGATTTTTTTAAGGGGAAGAGGGTAGAATTCAAGGGGAGGTGGAATAATTCATAGCTATTGGATCTCTAATTCAACAGTTCTAAATCTGGATGATAGTTAGAAAGAAAACATCCGGATGATATTTAATAAAACCCAAATAAATCTAGTGGGCTACCCGGTCCATCCAAGCAGGCTTTTTCCATCTCGGTATGGAAAATTTTTGGAGCCGGTATTTTATACCGGTTTTAGACAAAAACTGGGTTGGCCCTAGGCCATATTCCCTCGTACACGACGGTGCTTCGTCCTAACCCATATTCCCTCAACGCTACACGACGGTGTATATATGTACAGGCGTGCATATACATACGTGAATCAACGCAGGACCACGGCGCATGGCGCAAGTTGGAAGCAGTTGAATCTGCTCTACTTATTCTTACACTAGTTACTACTCCAATTACTAACTCGGTTCTCATTTGCTTGCCGTTTTGAATATCAACACGATTTTCAGTACACAAGTTTAATCATTAAATTTCTAGTTATATGTTAATAAAAATAATTAAAAATATAATAATATGAAAATATTTTTAATGCCGCGTTCTAAAAGTTGGTCTACAAAAAGATACAGAGGGGCTACTAGCTTGGGAGATGATATGTACTACTACTTAGGGCATCTGTAGTGTATGAAAAGAGGAGGTCTTAAGCCACCTTAAGGTCAACCTTATATATTACAGGGGTGACCTTAAGCAGACCCTAAGCAAAAAAAAGCTTAAGGCTGGTCCTCAAGCTAAAGACCTGGCCACAAGCATTAAAATATAATTTTTCTTTATATGTCAAGTGGGACCGTCTTAAAGCCCCTTGGGTTATATACACTATGGAGTTGGTCTTAAGGTTTAGATGGGATCCACCTTAAAGCCCTTTAGGTTATATACACTACAGATGCCCATAATTAGGAGACAGGAGTTTATCACTCCACTAGCAATTGTTCACAGCACGGCGTGTACCGACAAGGTCTAGGATTAGGGGCGCTTTAGAGGACGATGCGGCCACCGTTTGGAAGCTAGTTTCAGGTTTGGTGCCTCCGTTAATTTGCGTTGGGACAGGTCTCCTTCACGTGCTGCCGCTTTTGCGCCCAGGTGGATGATGGCTGATGCGTCCGGTCCCGGGCTGCGAATGGGACGCCGTGGCGACCTGGTGAGACCTGATCTGACGCAACGCCGTGGCCTTTATCGCTTGATGTTGATCAATAATTGTAGTTGCTCGACGCACGAGACTTAGCAATTGCACGAATCAAGACTTATAGGTTAATAATGCAGACGTTGTACTGCGGTTTGCATGCATCAGAGCAAGTCTTATAATACAGCCTTCAGCTGGCTGTATAGATACTTACAGTCCACTTATCAGCCTACTCATATAGTAGTTACAGCCAGTTGAAGGCTGTATGATCTACCAGTTCCTCTCACAAAGTTTCTTGGTTCTTGTGCTTCAGCTGGCTGTAAGCTTACAGCCCACCTTTCTTCTCTCTCCTCCTCTCTCTCCTCCACCTTAGCATACAGCCAGCTTACAGCCTCTTATAATACTTGCTCTCAGAAGATCAAAGTTAAAAGGATTTTCCGAGGAAATGGCGGGGTAAGGCAAACAATTCAGCATATCATACGTATTACGGATGCTACATTTTTGTGTCGGCGGTAGTAATGGTGATCGATTTAGGGGCACCAGTGTGCAATCTAGCCAGAAGTGAAGGTTGACAACAAGCCACTACTTCAGACCAAAGTTCCAAAATCTGGAACCAAGGAAATACCGCTGGACGGCCGGTAACAAAAAAACCGACCAATAACCTAAAAAATCAGTCAAATTTCAAATGTTAAGATCTAAATTTGAAACTTGTAACAGAAAAACCGGTCAGTTACCGTTCTAAAAACAGGAGAAAAATCGCTAAAACCCAGAAAACCCGCTAAAACCGATTTTAAATTTGAAATTAAAAATTCCTAACACATTCATGACAAAAAGCATAAAGTTAAGCACGAGAGGTGCATGCATCTTCCTAAAACATTCTATTAGTGTTAAATAATATAAACATCACTAAGGAAACTAATTTTTACATTCAAAAATCGGATATTTCTAATACATTCATAGCGAAAAGCATGAAATCAGCACAGGAGGTGCATGCATCTTTCTAATATATTCTTATTGGTGTTTAATAATGTAAACATCATTAGAAAAACTAACTTTTATATTTAAAATTTTAAATTTAAATTAAATAAAAAAATTGTCGATTTTTATTCTACCGATTGATACTGGTAGAACTGGTTACCAGCGATTTCGAACCCTGCTTCAGACTACCAAAAGGGCCGAATCTTCGTTGCTTATTACAAGGGGAGCAGAGTGCATTATTGTTACTGATAAAAACAAATCTCCAACTGTGCAAGAACCAAAATAGGCAAGATTCGGCCTATTCCTTTGTACAGAATCACCCTCCGTGGTTGTCAGTATGTAGAACATCTGCGCATGCACCGGGAACATCACAATCTCTACAGTAACTTCATGTCTCGTAATTAGCATTCGGAGAACGGTCCACTCACATGGAGAATTTGATGCATGGAAATACAACTTATACCTTTCACTAGCAGACTATCACTGTATTACACATCTTCGGGGGCACTCTATGAGCAATCGTACATTTTCAGTCTCAAGTAAAGCACAAGAAATTTACAATCAAATGATCTCGTCTAAAGACTCAAGCATTGCAAGACCAACCCCCCCCCCCCCCCCCCCCCAGCTTATGTTGTGAGCAGTTCCTCTGCATTTCTATGAAGACTGGACTATACATGTTCCTGGATGTGAAGCGTGCGTCCATTCTCCAAATGCCCAGCACAAATTCAGTTGTTCCTTCAGCCTTGGCTCGTGTAACGGCTGAATTCTGTCACTCTATCAACGGTGTATACTGCTACAATGCAATGCTGATTTAAGTAGCAAGTCGGTTAACCTACCCACATTCATTTATCTTGCTATCTCCTCAAGCCTTTTGAGTATATACTTTGTGTTGGGTCTCAATGATGGTGAAGGGCTACAGCAAGCTGTTGCCAACTCGAAGAACGCATTCAGGTTCTTTTCCTTCCCGGACTTCTTGCATTGCCTGACAAGATCGGAGCTGAATGCATCGGATATCTTCCTCTCAAGAACCAGATTTTTGAACGAGACAGGCAAAAGGATGTCGCGAGGGTTTGGTGTGCTTTCGTTCGCTGATTCCTGACGAGCAAGCATCTCAAGCAGAACTACTCCCAAGCTGTAGATATCACTCTCCCTAGTGGCGTCCCTCATCTTGATCAGCTCGGGCGCCTTGTACCCCTGTGCTGCAGATGTTTCAAGCATCTCCTGGGCACCAGCAGGATTCAGCAGGAGGTAGAGGCCATAGTCTGATATCTTGCACTCGTAATTAGCATCGAGCAGAATGTTGTTTGTCTTGAGGTTACCATGAACGATTGGTTTCTCCAACCCTGTATGCAGGTGATCCAGTCCCTTGACAATGGCAAGAGAAAGCTTGCAAATTATATCCCATCTCTGCGACTCCACAATTCCCTCTGTATGTGATAGCAACAGACAAGCAGCGTATCATAACAAATGACGTAAAGATGCTTAACAACTTAATTGATCATTTATATCGTTCAAAACATCAAATTATTTTGCAAGCCTTAATCCATAAGCCCGATATGTAAACCAACATGCCAAACTGATTTAATTGAAGATTGTGATTCAACAACTCCCCATGCAAATGAGAACGATGCATGAAATGCTCATGGTTCGAAAGTAAGCTGTGGCTAATACAAATGCTGGGATTTGGCTTGAAAAGACTACATATCTGTGCATTTGTCTCCAATTAAGAAAACAACGATAAGTCTAACTATATTTGAGAAGTCTTTCTCCAAAAGTCCAATTGATAAATGACTATATAGCACTACCAGTGACCATTGATTAACTGAAAAGCACATAGAACTGATTGTATCCTAATGATTATGACTGCTAAGGGTGAACTAATGACCTTAACAAACATCAGGAGTCAGGACCATGGCATGTGGAAGTTTCAAGCTAACAACCAAGCAGAAATGGTCTCCACAAAAGTTGATGAAACGTATCCTGCCGCAGTCAACAACAATAGCAAGAAATGTACCAGCGAAGATAGACTAGAAGTAACAAAGGAACCCTGTAACAAAATTGTGAGGTTCGAAGTTGGAAAAAAAAATAATTGTGAGGTCCGAGCATGACTATTTGTGTAATCCATTCCATATTGCCTCAAAGTTGAATCTGATGGTCCTAACGATCTGCTTTTGACTCGAAATCTCTTATCAACGTCACCATGCTTTTCCCGTTACAAGAAAATGTTAACAAACATCCTACAATCCTACAATAGTTCATTTTTAACATAGCCAAAATTTGCATTTCTGACAAATCAGATTAAACATGTCACTCCATTTTCAGGAGCATTATCAGCTCACTAAAGTTCACCATTTTCAATTCATTTCAGATGAATCAAAATTTTCAAAAGGTGCTGCTACTGACTAAAAATGGAGTCTGCGTTGCACCCAAATCTACATCGGTTTTGCTATTGCACAGTCAACTGAAAGTTGTTTATCTCTTAGCCACCTGAAGTTGCACTTTTAGTCACCTAAAGTTGCAATGCACTAATTTTTCCTCCTGAAATTGTGCTCTCATTCATCTAAATTCGCAGTATAAAAAGTAACTGAAGATGAAGAGAAAAAACAGTCGCCTATGCAATAGTCACTCCCGATCTACATTTGCGTGTATGCTGCAAATCTGCAATGCAAATTGATATGTTACATCATGGCCATGGCCTAACATTTGGCGTTTATACTGGTATAATGCACCTAGCGTTGTGGAATGCAGATGCAGGTATAAGATCTCTTCTGCTTTTGACCCCATAATTGAAAAGTACAACAACACACAACTAACTACGTTTCAACTCCGAAATGCAATTGCCAATTGAACATGCAAAACGAAAAACGAGAGGAACATGAAAAGACTCCACATTTTTTACTAGAAAAAACTGATCATATACCCTCCATTTAGATGGAAATTGAGGATTTACCCTCCTGGCCCACGTGTCAGTGAACCCTACGTGTCATTGAGATATGGAGGGTAAATTCTCAATTTTCCAACTAAAGGGAGGGTATATGATCCAATCTCCCTTTTTACTATGGAACACCCAAAGCAACTGCTAATACAAGTGGGCGCCCGCGGAGAGATGTACACCAACCTTGCAAGAACCGGCGGAGCGAGCCGGCGGCGTAGAAGGGGTGCACGAGCAGCCTCTCCCCCCTCGGCCCAACGTACACCGCGCGGAGCGGCACGAGGTTGGGGTGGCTCACCTCGCCGATCCGCCGTGAGGCGGCGGACGCCTCCTCGGAACCCACGGCGCACGCGGGCCGCACGAACCGGAGCAGCACCGCCAGCTCCCCGGAGCGCATCGCCGCGCGGTACAGCGTGCTGTGCGACGACTTGGCCACCACCTCCCCGGGCGCCTCGAGGATGGCGGCCACCGACAGCGCCTCGCCGCCGGGGAACTTCACGAGCGCATCCGCCCTGCCGTACCCACCGACGCCGCCCTGCGGGCCTCCCACCCGGAGCCGCTCGGCGATCGGGCCGAGGTACGGCTGCAGCGCGCCGAGCCGGTCGGTGATCGGCGCGAAGTACGGCAGCACGGTGCTGGCCGTGCGGCGGCGGAGGCAGGCCGGGAGGCGGACGGGGAGGCGGTCCAGGCGGATCCCGCGCAGGCGCGGGCGGAGGTAGCGGTAGAGCAGGTAGGCGAGGAGGATGCCAAGAATAGGGAGCAGGATGGAGTTGCTCCTGCCCTTGCGCACCGGCTCGTCTCCCGGTGACGTCGCCGGCGCCATGTACGCGACGTGCGTGCCTGCCTGCGCCGCGCGTCGGGTACTTGCGATAAATGGAACGGGAAAACCAACGGTGGTGGGGTTCGTTCAGGTTCCCGGCAAAGCTCCTTGCTTTGCCGTGCTCTGCTCAGTTGCTTTACTTCCTTTTCGCCTCCGGTGGAGGGAAGGGAACGGGAAAGGGGTCTCTCGGCTTGGTGAGCAACGGAGGGTGGCTTGAGATTCTTGTCGTCTCGAGGTTTTTTTATCACACTGGTGAGGGAGTGTGAGTGTGCCGGAGGGTGGTGGCGGCTTCCTTCCAGTCCCGCTTCCTTTGCCTTTTTGCCCTTTCTCTTTCGGAGATTAGCTCGAGGAGTAGAGTAGGTACATTTCGCTGTGCATGGCCATTCTTTTTCCGTTGAAATTTGTTAAAGCGGGAGTGGCTGGAGAAGGCAGCGCAGCGGCAGTTACGATCGCCGGGACCGTGGTGCGTTGGAAGGTATCCTGTTTCTATCGCGGCGTTGGCCTGAAGGAATAGCGGTGGTGGAAACGAGACATACAGATGGACGGCGAGGGGCTTGGCCACTTGGGACCGGCCCCCAACGTTGGTTGGCTGCTTTGGCCGGGCCTGCGTTGCGGCGGATTGCAGCGCTACGCGGGCGATGGTAGATTTGTGATCTCTGCCAGCACCGTGTTTGAGTAGTGTGCAATTACTTTGTGTTTGGATCGCAGATCGACGATTGAATGAATAGCTTCGCCCCGATAGGAACCACTCTGTCCTGTTTTTTTTCTTTTTCTTTTTGCTGGTTGATGTCCTCTCTCCAACCATCAATTCATGTATGCCGTTGAAGACGAGCCAGCCTCATTTAACCATTGTTCTGTTCTGATGTTAATCATTTGGGCTTTTTTATGGCTTATAACTGAAAAGCACTATAGCTGGCTGAAAAAACAATGTAGCTGACAGAGGCTTATTTAGCATAATTAAATTTAAAAAAATTTAAAAATATGTTAGCCCATTACGTATAATACAAACAAATACGGGAAAAAAAGAACCAGCAAAAAAACTCAACAAAAAGCCAAAAGTTCAGAAAAAGACAAAATTTATGAATAGTGAAAAATAAACCGGAAGCTAAAAGCTAAAGCCAAAACGATCACAGAATCAATTCAAGTGATAATAATGCGTAGCTTGCCTTTTGATTTTCCGAGTATCTTTCTTGATGATATTATCGTCGAACAAGTTCCAGCCATTCTTTCATGGCCACTTTCATTAAAAACAAGCGTGTGTTCATACTCCGTAAAGATGGGGGAAAGAGTAAATCCAGTTGTTTAATTTGACACAGGATCGATGTCCGTGTGCGCCTGTGAAGCGGTGAACAGATACGCACCTTTCACGCGCGCTATTGTTGTAAGGTCTTGTTCTTCTTGACGGGGAACGGGTACAAGTGATAGGCATCGTGTTTTGATGCGCCCAATGGAGAAACCTCCCATCAAAATCTTACTTTGGCAAGAAACCCATGATTTATACGTCTGCCAATAAGCAATCATGCATGTTCCAAATAAGTCGCCATCATACTCTGGTGGTGTGTGCATACAATTTCTTCCAAATATTCATTCCGTTCATGTCCGACTTGCATTATGAGGACTGTTCGTGAGACGAGTGTTTCCTCAAGGCAAGTACGGGTTTTCTTAACTACAAAGATCAAACTTTCCAGCAGAAAATAATATTGCAAAAGGCTAGTAAATGCATTGAAAGAATACTGTTCTCCATTCATTTACACCTTTCCAGCTCCTGACGGCATCAAAGCACCAAAATAGAAGAAAACGATACAGGAAACATGACGTTACAGTCTTACAGATGAACAAATCAGAAGTTTACAAGTACATCATCCTGACATCCTCCATTCTTGATGTCACGTAACGGTGGGTATACTCCAGAGATCCGAATGGGATTCTCTGACGTAGAGGAGCTAAGTCACGCTTCTCAGCCGTCCATTCTCAGATGAGAGCTTCAGATTTTTTTACTTTTGATTTTTTTACTTCTAGTTTTTAATTTTTTATTTTTATCTTGTTCTAGTTTTTTCTTTTTAAAATTTTTTATATTATCTGTATTAAAATAACCTATTTTTATAAATAAAAAATAGGTTATTTTAACAAGATAATATAAAAAATTAAAAAAGAAAAAACTAGAAAAAGATAAAAATAAAAAACTAAAAACTAGAAGTAAAAAAATCAAAACTGAAAAAAATCTGGAGCTCTCATCTGAAAATGAACGGCGTAGAAGTCACGTTGTGACTTACTCCTCTAAGTCAGAGAATACGCGCCGCCAGAGATCACGCGTGCCTATGTCATGGCTGGCTTGAACCTCTGCAGCCTGATCTGCTCCCTGAACTTGGCTATGAACTCGTCGGCCTTCCTGTCCACCTCGTACTCCCCCTCCGGCCCCGCCTTCACCGCCAACTCGAGAAGCTCTTCGTCGACAGACTTGTCATCGCCGTCGCCGTCGTTGCCATCATTGCCATGATTGCCGCAAACAATGAAGTTGCCGCGGAATGACCTTTCTGACGACACGGTCATATCATCCGACTCATCAGCATCCTCATCCCAGTCGGTGACCTCGCCGTCGTCGTCGTTAAATGACTGGTCGCGAGGCAACAAAGAATCGTAACCCGGGAAGCCCTTCGACATGGTGGACGGCGTTGCAGCAGCATTGAGTTTCCGGGCCTTGACGACGTCAAGAACAGAGGGCGGCGAAGGAGCACCACGTGCGCCGGCCCACAATCCCGCTGTGGATGCAGAGCTATCCGTCTCTTCACCAATGCCGTCGTAGCTGGCATCGCCGGTTTCGGATTCTTGTGCCGCGGTCTTCAACCTCCGCACCGGCAATGAAAGCGGCCTCTCGCTTGCGCCGTCCTCGCCGTCGCTCGCCGCGTGGTCGGCAACCACGACAAGGGGGTCATCGGGGTGGTACCGAGAGTTCCACGCCCGGGCGCCATCGCCGGCTTCGGCGTTCTTATGGGCGAAGACGGCGTAGGAGATGACGAGGCCGAGGAGGAAGAGGTGGGGCAGCTCCCACACCGCCTGGGCCAGGGAGGGCAGCAGGGAGAGGGCGGCGACGGCGACGGCGAGCAGCACGGCCACAGGCACGAGAGTGGAAGGAAATTGCTTCGTTCTCGTGGAGACATGGCCGGTTTGCGTGGGAGTTGGGGTTGCGCTTGCCATTGCCATTGCGCGCAAACGCAGAGATGTTTGCGCGTCCGGTTCTTGGGTGGTTTTGGAATCGCCGTGGTTGTGTCGTAACTTCGGATTCCTTGCTTTGCCTCGAGGAGAAGCACGCAGGCGCTGCACGCGGCTAAGACTTGGCTGCAAAGTAACAGTGGAGGCCGGCCGGGGAAGATGAGATGATGACACCGCGGTTTGAAAGGCTGCTCGCCCGCGTGACCGCTTTGGCATAATCACACCCACACGGCACGGGAACCGCCTATGCGGTGCATTTTGCCATGTGAGGACGAGTATTTTTGCGTCAAGTTCTCTAGCAGCTGCCGCGCCATCATACCAAAGACAGGCGAAAGGAGAAAGATGCGGTAGCACAAGCACGACGGCATGGGGCCGCCTCGCCGATTCGTCGGGCACAAAAACACACTTGGCCACAAAGGCACCGACACCCTCAGTCTGACCGCCACGCCGGTCGCTTTGTCTTGCTCCGCGCCGACATCCGCCTCCGGTAGCGCCTGCAAATGCCTCGGCTGCATCCTTCTCTGTCACCACATCCCACGCACACAATCTCAGCATGGTAAGTTTGTGCGTAATACGTTTAGGGCCTGTTTGGTTGCCTGCATGCGGGGTGGCTCGCACTCACGCATGCAGGGAGATGATATTTGGTTGACTGCGGAGAGGAGAGAGCCTGCACAAGTGGATACAAAAAAACAACTAGCTTCCCTCCTCAGTCTGACCACGCTCATGCAGTCTGCATCAGCTCATCCGCCAACCAAATAGGCCCTTACTGAATACTGAAATGGTGTGCGCCATGCAGAATCGCAGATTGATTGCAAGGCATAGGTTGCACGAAACAAGGTTACTACCTGCGTTCGATTCAAGTGTAGCCGAAAGCACAATCACCAAATTCACTCCATATGCAACCAACCAAACACAATATCTTGCATCCAGACATCCCACCCAACCCCTGATACAATCAAGCAGACAGAGCTCTTTCACTGTACACCCACTTACCACTCTAGAGGTAAGATGGAGTTTCAATCTCAACCATTGTTTGATTGAGGTTAGTTTTGGCTTAACGCAAATTTTGACTAGTAAGGAAACCCAACAACTAATTAAGTTGCATGCCTAGAATAGTGATGCATTAAATGGGCATATCCTCCATACCAAACTATGATAAACTTACCTATCATCGTCCAAATTCCAAACGTTCTTTACAACTAAAGATCACATCTCTGCCTAGTGGATAATCGCATATAGCACAAACTTAGTTCAAATAGTTTCAAAAGAAAATATATGTAAGACATGCGTTTGTTAAGTTCGAGATAGGTATTCTAAACTAATACGAATTTAAAATGGTACATATTTTTTAACAAAACAATTAAATTTAACACTTTATAGCAAGTTGAATTAAGTAAGGTTTTGAATTTGAATGTATTATCTTATTAAAACAAAGGAAAAAGACGTCATCACGTTCGCTCTTAAGAGGTAGAAATTATCACGTTAATCAGTGAAAAAGATCTATACCATAGATTACAATGGGTCTAGACTATAACGGTAGAGATTGATCGTATTGTTTTTGGAAGTCCACAATAGATACAACTATTTGTTGGGGAAGGGTCACCGCGCTACCTCGGGCCTACGACCACCTCAGAGCGACGACACCTGTTGGAGGACCTACCTCAAGCTAAGTCCCCAAGTCGACCCCGAGCGAAGTGCACGAGACCGTTCCCAGGAGGGTCTGGGGCCAACCCCGGACGGAGTACACAAGACCGGCCCTGGAGGTGTCCGGAGCCGACCCTGAGTAAGGTGCGCAAGACCGGCCGTGCTGGATTGACCCTAAGAGGGTCCGGGATCAACCTTGAACGGAGTACACAAGACTAGCCCCAGAGGCATCCGAAGCCAATCCCGGGCGGGGTATGTGAGGCCAACCCTGGGGTCCCGGACACGGTGGGGCCCATGCAGAGCAAATGACCGAAATGCCACCAGAAGTAGGCCAAACTCTAAGGGCAAAGTTGTAACTACACGTGCCTCCCCCTCTCCCCATATAAATAGGACCCCTTGTAATGGGAGAAGAGGGAGGCCACTCTTGTAACCCTAACACACCCATATTGAATACACTCATGGTTGAGTGCTTCTCTTAAGTCCCTTCACACCCGCGGCAATCTTCATATCCAACCGGGAATGCTTCTAAGTTTACTGTCCGGACTCATACCGATGACAGTTGGCGCCGATCGTGGGGACTCGAGCGAGAAGTCATGTGCCTACCACACAGAGGTCCTTCAGGCTCTACCCTAGGGGCCATCCTTGCCGATGTTCTTCGGACTTCACCCTAGAGCCCCCCGGGGGTGGCCGCCACCACCTCCACCTAGACTCCGCTTCGCTCCGTGCCCAGACTTCATACCGGCCGCCCTCCGTGTGTGCCCTCAGGCTCACCCTCCGAGCAACCTTGGCCTTGCCCCGAGCTCGACTTTCGCGCACCCCCCAAGACTCGTCCCGAGGTTCACCCTCCATGCAAACCTCGGCCTCGTCCCAGGCTCGTCATCCGTGCATACCCCCAGCCTCCCCTGGGGTCACACTTCTCTGAACCCCCAACCTCCGATGTTGGACAGCCGAGATGAGCCTGAGCTATGTATTGATGAGTCATTCCCCAATGGGGCACTACGAGCCTCGCTTTCGGTTTGGTGTGGATCGGGTCCAAGTATACCACGCATCACGAGACCACCACCCGAGACTAGCTCCCCGGGCAACCGTACCACGGGCCGAACATGCCTTGGGCTGTAGTCTAGACGCGCACGAGATGGTGGACTGGTGTGCACTTTGCTACGGGCTAAGTGCTCACCAGGAGGTGGACCGAGCCTTCATAGCACTATGGACTGGGCATAGGTGTGTTGATAGGGGGCTAGGTGAACCGGGTTCACCAGAGACCACCCCACCTATATGATTACCCCCTCCTGATATTTCTAGAGGGCCCTCCAATCTCCCTTTTGCACATTGTTCAGCATCCACCCCCAAACTTCTGGTGCTCTTGCCTGCCCCTAGGATCTTCAGTACCATCATCTGCCCCCAACTCCCGGTGCTCTCGCCAGACTTACATGCTCACCCCTGCCCACCGAGGGCCCCGTTCACCCGAACTGGCCGGCCAGGGGGCTCACCACCAGGGTCACAAAAATTCTCTCTCTTGATGAACCCATTGGCAATTTCTCAAAATGCAATTAGAAGGTGGTTTTAGAAATTAGAGAGGGGAATTTGCAAGTAAAAGTTCAAAATGGTCACAAGAGGAATGTGAAGGCTGAAAATAACCATATGAGTCAGGAATTGCTTGAAGCTACCAAAAATGGCATGTTTTTAACAAAAAGCTTCAAATCCATCATATGAGTCGGGAAATCTCACTCTAGGCCCATATGAAAGAATAATTACTCTATTTGACCTTGGTCATAGTGAGAAGAGATCAAAAGATCAAGAGAATCATAACAAGACATTAAAGCTCCAACTTAATAAGATTTTATATACAAAACTCCGAATCATACTCTAGATATATATTTTTTACTAATCTTTCTCCTTGTTCGACAATGGAGTAATCAAAATACATTGAAGAAGATGGAGTATGAATGAAATGAAATTGATGTATTTTATTTATTTTTAGCATAAGAAGTCATGAAAATTATTCAAAGCGAATCTACAAGTATTACACCAAGCTATATTATGTGAAGTAGCTATTCTAGATTGTGACAAACCATATATAGCAAAACTAAAGTCAAATGAGAATTAATATAAAATTAAATAGATTTTTAGCATGCCAAGTTATTCATGATCATAGTTTATCTAAAAGTATCCAAAAAATGAGCCAAGCCATGTCAATATAATAAATGGAACGAAGAAGCTACAATTGAGTCAATTTGAAATCCTGCAAGTTCAATGTTTAATCATTTTATTCGAGCACTTGAAAATATAGCATAATTAGCATTTACTGAAAATTATTTTTTGTTTTATTTTATCGAAGCAAGTTCTAGACTAGTAGCCATCCCACAACTGCTTCATAAGTTTCAATCATTTCTCATATTTTTAGTTGCTTAGTCATGTGCTAGATCTCAAGTCTTACTACGACTAGCTCAAGTAAGAAACTTAAAAGAGCGGTCTAGGTCATCCAAAACTGCCCCTAAGTTCATGTTTAGTACAATGTCAAGCCATCTCAAGAGAAAGAATGGGTAAAACCAGTTTTCGCATAAAAAGAGACCATTTTTAGATTTTATTTTATTTTAGTTCAACAACAATGAGTTACTCTTTAGTTCGTAAGATATACCCAACCCGAGCCATAGAAGTCTAGGAGAAGTAAACTCATGTTTCAACAAAGAACTAGCATAGCTCAATCTAAAGCTCAATTTAGATTCAAGACTCAATTTAGCCTATTTGACATGCCATGAATCATAAGAGAATCACTAGAGCAAAACTAGTCTCAAGAATCAATAAGACGTGATTTATTTCATGTTTCTCATATTTAATAGAGATAGCATGATAAAAGTTAAGCTACACATAGAAAGACATGATAAATCTAACAAACTAGTACAAGACATGATAAAATGTCAAGCAAGATATTATGTCACACAAGAATAATAGTCAAAACTCCACGTAATTATATTACATATGCAAGTTGTTAAAATTAAATATGTAATATGATACAATAGATGCAAAAGAGTCAAACTCCTTCCCAAAACAGGTCAAACGGACTAATAACCCGCAACTCTCCCTGCAAAGAAGCAAAATGAAAATAATCAAAAGCCTTAGTAAAAGTTTTCACAAACTGTTGCTCTGACTCTATAAAGTGAAGCACAACATTACCCTTCTCTACATGGTCACTAAGGAAATGGTATCTAATATCAATGTGCTTGGTCCTAGAGTGTTGCACTGGTTTTTAGCAATATTTATGGCACCTGTGTTTCATAGAAGAGATAAACACTATCTAAGACCAACACATAATCCCGCAAAGTAGATAAGATCCAGAGAACCCGAGAGTAACTACTAGCAGCAATTATATACTTTGGCTTAGCAGTGGACTGTGCAATAGAGAACTGTTTCCTAGATGACCAAGAGATAAGAGACTCCAAATCCATCCCAAGCCTATCATTCCACCTCTCCTCTCCAATCCTCGATCAAAATAACTAGGTACTCTTTCTATCTATTCTACTCTTTGCAAAATTAGCATAAAAAAGCTCAAATAGAGAGTGCAGAATCAGAAGAATACCAGAGTCCAAAATCAAGAGTGTCCTAAAGCACCTAAATATACGATGCACTGCTTAACAATGTGAGGCACGAGGGAAAGCCTAAAATCGAGTGCATAGACACACAACAAACTGTGTGTTTGTCCTCGACGCCACGAGGTAGAGGAGGGAGCCAATTATGCTGTAATACTCCTTTTGATCCACGGGCTCTTCATCATCATTAGGATTTAGTATGGCTGAAGTGACAATCGGAGTAGACATAGGCTAGCTGCTTTCCATGCCAAAGCGCCGAAGAAGGTCCTTTGCGTACTTGCTTTGATAAATGAGGTCTCTTCTTTCAATTGCTTGACTTGAAGATTAAGAAAGAAAGTCAGCTAGCCCATTATACTCATCTTGAATTCTCTACTCATAGAATCTAAAAATCTAAACATCAAAGCATGAGAAGAATTACCGAATATGATGTTATCCACATAAATCAAAACAAGTAAGTAGTCACTACCATATCTGAGAGTGAACAATGTTTTATCTACCATTCATATTTTGAAATTATTTTTTAAGCAAGAAACTTTTAAGCCTATCATACCAAGGTGTAGGGGCTTACTTCAATCCATACAAGACTTTGGAGTGCTTACACATATGGTTTGAGAACATGGAATTTTTAAAACCAGCAGGTTGCTTGATATATACTTCTTCTTCAATGAAACTATTTAGAAAAACACTCTTGATATTCATTTGAAAAACCTTAAAACCCTTAGACACCGCGAATGTTAGCAAAATATGAATGGCTTTTAATCTAGCTACAAGTATAAAGGTCTCTTCAAAGTTTAAGCCTTCTACTTGGAAACAAAATCTTGAGCTACGGGTGTAGCCTCATTGCGAACCATCAACCCATCATCACTTTGCTTATTTTTGAAAATCTATTTTATTCCAATTATATTTTGATTAGGAGGAGATTCAACTAAGATCTAGGCTTAATTTTTTTTCAAAGTTCTCAAACTCTTCATATATGGTATTGACCCAAGAGGATTAGATAAAGCATGGATGATATCTCGGGGGTTCAAAAGACGCAATAAAAGCAAAATGTGCATGAGAATATGGAGAGATAAACCTGTAGCGAGTAACTCGCTGATGAAGATTTCCAATCACCTACTCCTGAGGGTGTCGTCGCTGAATATGACGAGTAGGTCCTGGTGCAGACATGGCCTCTACCTCATGGGCTATGGAGGTAGGAGCAAAGCCACTCGAAGTATCGGTGAAGGTGCGATGAAGTTGCTCTACCAAAGTTGGAGTAGTGGAAGCAGACTCTCCAACCAACTCAGGAGTGACTAGAGGAGGGATACTCTCTCATGCGCGAATAACCATTATTCAAAAGACACAAGCTAAAAGGCATAAGCATGAAGTCCAAAAGGACCTGACCATTACATCTCAGCACGGACTATCACAACACAAACAACCAACCAATCAAGCCCCTCTTGCACCCCTTAGCCAGGCCAAACCAACCTAGATGAGGCATATGGGCAAGCTAGGGGAGGTGGGCAACCAACATCCTAGATGAATAGAGGCAAATACAGTGAGTGAACCATTCCATAGTACTACCGAGGCATGAGTGTAAATCTAGTATTTTTCAGTACTATTGCTGCAGCAAGTCAGACCCCTGTGCTTTGACAATTGTTCAACCGAGTTACTGCATTCTAGTTCTAACTTCTAATCGAGCAACATTGCACATGACATTGAGAGTCCGTAATGGGAGGTGAGGGTGGTATAGAGATTGCTAGGTGGACCAATGGTGTCAAATACAAGTACATGTGACGAGATTTCTAAAACCTGTAGTTTTGCGACACATCTAGCCCTTAATTCTAGAGTCATATGAAATAATTGTAAAGCATGTAATTTTTTTGTATAGTTTGTGCAACAAACCTATAGTTTTGCGAAATTTACTCAAAAAAGATTAATTCTCAACCATCGGATCGAATATACCAAAAAAAGTATATATTAAATTACAAATTTAACTTTGAAACTATATATTACAAAAATATACCTAAATACTTATAAATTAACATGTAATATCATATTAACAAGTAAAAGTTATATTTAATCTATTTTTTAGTCCTCATGGGTGGCAAGATAGGGCGGGGGGGGGGGGGGGCCTGTGAAGCTTGGCGAGGTTGAGGCGGCGACGGCCTTGGCCATCCCTAAACTCCATTGGTATGACATATTTGTTGATTGTTGGATCAACGATAACAATTGAAGAGATGACATGAAGTATTAGAGTCAAATTAGGTTTTAGAAGCAGCAGGAGGCGATCGACAACAACATGCCTATGATAATGCTGGAGATTGTGAGGGAGGCATGAGATGTCAACTTGGCATATAGGGAGGTAAGGAGTCCACGCTAGGTGGTGTTGCCAATGAGACAATGGGTGGGTTCGATTGGGCTCAGACTTTGGCTTATTACTTTCTGCTACAGTAACTAGATTTTAAACGGTACATCTTTTCAAGTCGGGGTCTACAGGTAGATTGTAATAGACATTGTACCGAGTTCTGCTATACCGGTTAAATCAAATGCAACTGTTTTCCTCTACGTACCGCCTCTTGTGAATAGATAGAATTAAAAAATTACAAGCCAAAAACCAAAGACACGGCCCAAAAGAGAATGGGAGGCACGGCGTGCTTGGGGTTGGTTGTAGCATGTTAGCAGTGAAGGTCGAGGAGGCGGGGAGGATAGGATATTATATTCCAGGGGCACAAATCTTGAGGAGGTTTCAATGGCCCAAATTTTTTCTTGTTCTTTTCGCCAAAACTTTAGTTGACTGATGCCAAGTCAACCCCAAATGGAAAACAAGTAATGGTGATTGCCATTGTGAGCTCGTGGGGACGGAGGTGGCCACACATAAAATCCTAAAGCACATCTAAAAAGAAGAAATTTGATTGAAATCACAAAAATTCAGTTCAGTACTATTATATAGAATTTCCAAAAAGAAATTGTTGAAATGAAGTCGAAATTTTTGGTGGACATACAAATATGGTGTAAATTCCGTTTTTCACCTAACTTAAAAGTTAAAAAAAATAAAAAAATGCTAGACATAGAGGAGGTTATGTTGTATTTCTGTGAAAATTTCAAGATGAAGCTCAGTCAAATTCAACATGCCGAAAAACAAAAAAAAAACTTACTGAAATAGTGTTTATACTGTTGGGGCATTATTCCAAGAGGTGTTTGTCTTTTTCGTTTCTCTTGAATGCCATTGAGTTTGATGTTGAATTTTTTAGAGACATACAACATATACTCCCTATATCTGGTATTTTTTAAAAACTTATAAGTTGGCAAAAATGGGATTTACACCGTATTCGTATTTTCACCTAATGTGCCGCCTAAAAGAAAGACCTAAAACATGGAGTACCGTGGTTGGTCCTGCAAAAACATTTTTGCCCGGTCAGGCCCAACCAGGAACCAGCCCAGCCCAGCCCAACCAAGTTCTCCCTCCAAACGCCAAACTTCCACACCAGCGTGGCAGCGTACCCTCCTGAGTCTACTGACCTCCTCCACCGGCCCCCTCGCAAAAATTCAAAAAAGCTTGCGCTTTCACTACACCGATCCGCTCCAAGGCGGCCACCCCCCCCCCCCCACCTCCCGGAGCAAATCCGAATCCGATGGCCTCGACCAAGGAAGCTTACCGCGTCGAGCTCCGATCCGCCGCCCGCCAGCTCGGCGAGCGCTGCCTCTACTCCGCCGCCAAATGGTACGACCCCCGAAAGCCCCGCAGAAAACTCAAAACCCTAACCCCTAACAGCCTCCTTTTCTCTGCAGGGCGGCCGAGCTGCTCGTCGGCATCGAGCCGGATGGAACGCCGGCCTCTTCGGCGGCGTTGGGCACCCCGTCCTCGTCTGGCGCCGCCTCCGGCGCGCGGCTGCTGCACCTGCACCGCAGCGGCGGATCCAGCTTCCGCCGCCGCCTCCGGCCTGGCGGCGGCGGCTGCTCCGAGGCCGGGACGCCGCTCGGTGGCGTGTCTTACGTGAGCACGCCCATCCCTGACGATGACGCGTTCGATGTGGGGGCCGACAAATACCTGCTCGCCAAGACTTACTTCGACTGCCGCGAGTACTGGCGCGCCGCCCACGTGCTGCGCGGCCAGGTCGGGCGCAAGGCCGTTTTCCTGCGGTGCTACGCGCTCTATATGGTGAGATCGGATACACTTGTGTTCCATATTTTTCAGTGATTTTGTTTGTTCGTTCGTGCGTGCGTATGCCAGTTTGCAGATTCGTGGTAGGGCGAGTGGTGTTTGATGAAATGTCTCACTGGAGCTGGTGCAAAAGAGGTTAGATTTGGTTAGTGCTGCGATTTGCCAATGGAGGGAATGATATTTTGTAGCATTTTTTTGGGATGATGGGTATGGATTACTGGCAGAAGTGTCCGATTAGTGCACTTTGATGTGCGAATGGAGTAATAGTAGATTTACTGGGATTTTAGTGAAGGCAAGAACTGGAATAGTTAAGAAATATTGTGATTGATAGGGATTCTCTTGGTGCTTGGTGCTCCTTTGTTCATGGTCTGATCATTTATCTTTGGTGATGAAACACTAAAGGGAAGGTGAGATGCCAGGAGGAGGTGGCTCAGTTGTTCCCGTTGTCATGATATAATAATGCAGTGCTAAATTATGGACCCTCTGGTTTTTTATTTTTGGTGAAAGTTTACAGAGAGGGTTAAATGGCTGGACATCTAAAAAATGTCGAGTCCATCAGTGTACATGTCTATTGCTTCGTTCTTTGTCTATTAGTGGTTTTCTCTCTAGGTCGATTAACTCCTAATATAGTGATTGGAAGTTGCTGTGATGTTAATGCTAGATGAGATGAATATATTACATGCAGAAGTGTGTTTGTAGTAATACAGTGGTTCTTTTGTAATGAAGGTCGGAAATTGTTGTATTCCAGTGTATAGGACAGAGAGCTAAATATAAGGTGTTTTTAATAGATAATAGCAATGCTATTGCTTGTAACGAGGAGGGCTGCGGACCAAGGTCCCACAAATGGTTGGTCTTTTCTACTTCTCTATTCAATTTTGAAATCTGTGCACAGAAATAGGTCTTGCCACTGTATACAATTGTGGCTACATTGCTTGTGATCGCTAAAAATGGAGTGTGGTATTAGTGCTCATACTCAGTCCAGAACCATGGTGATTTTTCATTTTAACATGTCTTTTTATTAGCTGCTCTTTTATTTAAGTTGCGCTGTTAATATGTATGATTAGTACCAACCTTATGCAAATGTGTACCATTTGATTGTGAGTTACTACTATTTACGGAATTTCATAAATGGGGTTAGCAAAACCCCCATGCTCTTTTTGTGGATGATTTATTAAAGTGCAAACAATTTTAGCATGCCCCCAGGTAATATTCAGTTACCTGTACTTTTGTTAGATAACAGATATTGTTTTTCTGAATATGCATGTGATTTCAAATTATAAGGGAAAATGTTTTCAGTGTGTTATGAGTGTGCCAGCATTTAGTAAGATTGATGGTTACATTTCATAATTTAACCTATTGAAGGATGACCATGTGCAATTAAATCAATATTTTTCCCTTTTCCTCTACGGTCTATCTTATCTAATAGATACTACAAACTATCTCCTACTTGCTCCATAGTTTAATTATTAATTCGACACGCCTGATGAGCACAGTTATTCCCTCTGCAATTTAGGCTGGAGAGAAGCGGAAAGAGGAAGAGATGATAGAGCTTGAAGGATCTCTGGGCAAGAGTAACGCTGTTAATCAGGAACTGGTTGCATTGGAGAGAGAGCTCTCAACACATCGGAGAACTGGTTCTATTGACTCATTTGGCTTGTACTTGTATGGCATTGTTCTACGTGATAAAGGCTGTGAAGGTCTAGCTAGAACAGTTCTGGTAGAATCTGTCAACAGCTACCCTTGGAACTGGAGCGCTTGGTTAGAGTTACAATCTCTGTGCACTAGCAGTGACATTCTGAACAAGTTAAATCTCAAGAATCACTGGATGAAAGATTTCTTCCTCGCTAGTGCACATCTGGAATTAAAGATGCATGAAGAAGCTTTGAAAAGATATGAGCGCTTGATGGGGGTCTTCTGTTGCAGTGACTACATTCAAGCTCAAATAGCAACTGTGCAGTATAGTATGAGGGATCTAGATGAAGCTGACATGATTTTTGAAGAACTCCTAAGGACTGATCCTTTTCGTGTGGATTCTATGGATATTTACTCAAATTTACTATATGCAAAAGAAAGCTTGACTGCTTTGAGTTTCCTTGCTCACAGAATATTTTTGACAGATAAATATCGCCCAGAATCTTGCTGCATAATTGCAAATTACTACAGTTTGAAGGGGCAGCACGAGAAATCAGTTTTGTACTTTCAAAGGGCACTGAAGCTTAACCGAAAGTACCTCTCAGCTTGGACTCTCATGGGACATGAGTTTGTTGAGCTAAAAAATACTCCTGCTGCAATTGATGCCTACCGGAGAGCTGTTGATATAAATCCTAGAGATTACCGTGCTTGGTATGGTCTTGGTCAGATCTATGAGATGATGGGGATGCCATTTTATGCACTTTATTATTTCCGGAAATCGTCGTACCTGCAACCTAATGATGCCCGGCTCTGGATTGCTATGGCTCAGTGCTATGAAAGTGATCCACTTCAAATGATCGAAGAAGCCATCAAGTGCTATGAGAGGGCTGCAAACAGTAATGACACTGAAGGAATAGCACTTCACCAACTAGCAAAGTTACACAGTATGCTTGGGCAATCTGAGGAGTCTGCATTTTACTACAAGAAGGATTTAGAGAGAATGGAAGTTGAGGAAAGACAGGGCCAGAATTTTGTTGAAGCCCTGCTTTTCCTTGCTAAACATTGCAAGAGGATAGGCAGGTTTGAGGAAGCAGAACACTATTGCACAAGGCTCTTGGATTACACTGGTCCAGTAAGTTCTTTATACAAATTACTTTGTAGTCTTATTGAAAAGAATGCAAAATGAAATGCAAGGTGGAAACATTAGCCCATGAGTCAATGGACAATCGTATTTGTGTTCTAATGTGCAGTTCAGACCAACTTTATCCTAATTAATTAACACTCACTTTAATTTATGACTGCAGGGTTTACGAGTGAAAAATGTAAAATCATGATTTTGTTTCACAAATAATCAATCTCTGTTTGCTGTCTTTTCCCAACGATTCTGATTCACTTCTACTTTCTTGTGTTCGATATTTGCAGGAAAAGGAGACCGCCAAAAGTATATTGCAAGGGTTAAAAAGAGCACAGTCGGGATTTCCATCAATGGATATTGATCATTTTGCACTGTAAATCTGACCTGCAGATAAGTTATTTGCTTGGGAAACTAGGACAATGGGTGTAAATGTACAAGAGAGAAGTGTTGCTTCTTTTTTTATCACCATCTTGCATGCAGCGAGGGAAGATACATTTGGTTTCAAGAGAGCAGCTATAAGACAGACTACTCATGAGCAAGGGGACTTTTATTACTCACCAGTCACCACACACCAGGCAGGGAAAAGAACTCTAGCAAGGGCTGCCCACCTAACTGCTGTTTTGCATATCTCCAGCAGAGCAGTTACTTCCAAGCTTCCTTCACAATGTAATGCTTATCGTTTGTATCCTTGCCAGACGACTCCATATCGCTGGAGATGACGACCTTGTGCGCATGATGCTCGCGACCAGTTGCTGGAGCTTGGCAACTAGGAGAACTAGGCGCCTGCATGGTGGGAAGATGAGCGTCATTGGAATGAGCCAGATCCCTCCTAATACAAGTATCAGCATTTCTGCTAGGCTTCTAAATATCTGTGGCTTTACTTCACCCGACAGCTTTGATTTGTTGCCCTTTACAAGCTTGCTTGCATATATAAGCTTCTTTGGATGACTTGTCTTGTCTGAATCTGGACGCTTGTATTATTGCTTACCATCACAGTAGTCGCTTTGTCACCTGTGCCTTTCGCAATGGTGGATTTTTGATAGCCTCACGTGATGTAACCATTGGAATATCGTATTGCAATAATGCATGGTGCAAGTTGATATTTAATTTGTTCCATAAACATGTGAAATCCCTTGCATTCTGTTATAGTAGTGGTTCCTGCCCAATAGTTCATAAGCACTTTCATTTATTCAAAAGAAAAACGCTTTGCCGGTCTAATCACTATCATCCAATCGATTGGCATGCACGTTGTTCCTTTTGCCGTTTTGCGGTGGTGGCATTATTGAGCTGCGCAGACTGCTTTTCTTTTGGAGGTTGTGTGGCGTCGTATTGTAATTATACTATAACTGATAGTGATTTATTTAGTTATTCCATCACAGATAATGCAAACAAATATGGAAAAAGAACAAATAAAAAATGTTCAAGAAAAAGACAAAAATTAGAAAAGACAAAATTTATAAATAGTAAAAAAATAAGACAGAAACTCAAGCTGAAATAAGTGTTAGTTATTTCTGGGTTAGAAGCAAAAATGTGGAGATGTTTATATGAATGTCAGTGCCAAGTGCTCGTGGAAATTACTGCTTCGAGTGGCTAATTCACACCTTATAACATTATCAGGTTCGTTTAATTGACCACTGCAAATACATCCGATTTTTTGTAGTTTGGTAGTTGGGGATTCGAATAGTTAGTCAAAACTCAGGATATAACAAATGGTAATGATGATAAGCAGCCTTTCTTTTCAGCATCGATGGCGGCATTGTCGATCGTGGTTGGCAAATAGCATCGATTTTTTTGCTTCAAGATGGCTCCGTAGTCAACTCCAAACGGTGTCATTTCTCAGTTGATTTTTTTTTGCTTTAAACGAATTAACGGTTGCAGCTGGTTTTCATTATTCTACCCCATGCTTACATGTTTTCTGTTCTCATATTTCTGTTGCTTAAGCCCACAGCTTCACCATTACTTGACGCCTGGGGTTTACGGATAAGGCAATCAATCGTCTTTAGAGGGCGATGGACTTGATGGGATTGGTTCCGATTAAAGAAACACGCTAACGCCATTGACGAAAATGCTCTAGAACCCGGGGGTTTTTTTTTTTTGCGAGGCTTTTGATTTTGGCTTTCTTTATAAGCCTAAATAAACCGGACTGCTTCTCTAAACGACCTTTCAAGTTTTAAATAGTATACGATGTTTATATCAATATCTTTATCGTCTAATACTGTCTCACAAAAATATAGCAAAAGCCATCAGCTACAAAAAAAAGCCCATAAAAACGGTTATGGCCCATAAATGGTGGATTTTTTTGACTACAATTTATGCATTAAGGCCTATAAATGGTGGGAAAAAAGAGGCCAATAAGTATGCCTTATAACTATAACTTATGATTTTTGGACCTAGCATGCTTGTGTGAACGAACCGAATGCCGATAAACCATTTCAAAAAAGCTATCTCGATAAGCCGTTTCAAAATGATGATAGAGAAACTATCATATTTATTTGTTTGAGAGGAATCATAAACTAAAAAAATTTGGCTCTAAACAATTGATGCTACTTCGCCATGCATATTTGCTGATGTCGTGTTCCTGAAATCCAGAGGGGCGTTATACATAGGTAGATTGGGACACATGTGTATGATCCCTTTTTTTAGTTTATGATTTCTTTCGAACAAACAAATATGATGATTTTTTGATGTATTTTTAAAGCGGTTTATTGGAATAATTTTTTAAAGCGGCTTATCGATATTCAACAGCTTTCGACGTACGGTTCGTTCACACAACCTCTTAAGTTAAGGTTATAAACCATCATCCGTAGTTATAAAACATCAACTACGCCCAAAAAAAAAAGTACCGTGTAGCGCCTGGTACAGGAGCCCGTCTTGCCGTAAAACAATCATGCATGACTGGTGGGTGTTTTGATACCTTTTCTTCTGGCCCTGCTCTTCTTTTGGATGGAAGGTCGGCTTCTGGTGCATCACATCAAATACAGTGGATTGCTACTCGGCAACGGCAAAGGAAAGGGATCCCTGGCCCATGTGTGTGTTGTGCCGGGAAGAGCCGTGGCTCCGGGCTCCCCCGCACGCGCGATGGCAGCGCCGCTCGCCGTCGCCACCCTCGATCTTCGTTTGGTGGTGCACGCCGGCGCGCAGCTACTTGCGACCGGCTCCTGGTTGGTTCGACACAGCAGATCCTGGTGCGGCGAGATCGTGGGGCCATGCCGTGGCAGAACAAAACGGCGGCTCACCGCAGGCACTCCCTCCGTCCGCCCGATCCCCGCCAAACGCCCCGTATCACCCCACGTGCGATGCAGAACTACCACCACGCGTCCGAGCTCGTCGGAAGCAGCGTGCATCCCTTGAGCATTGCGATCCCACACAGCACACATCACTGCGTGGCTGTGCACAGTACCGTTCCTGTCATTTCGGGCCCGAGACGTGATAAAGGTAGAGACACTTTGTTCTAACATAAATATATGATAATATATTTTATATCAATTACAAAAACTAAAATTTAATACAATAACTATTAGACTTAGTACGTCATAAAATACAAAATACTTATTGGCGATATTAGATTTAGTACATCAAAAAATACAAAATACACATTGGCGATAATCCGCTAGCACATTAATATTATGAATAAATCTAAAAGAACTACAACATACTATTAAGAACAAAACAATCTAGGAAAAGACTACATTAGCCAAAGCATGCTAAGGAAGAGCTATGAGCCCTTATCTATCACCTGCTGAATAAGCAAGTGAGTTATGAATAAAATAATCACAAAAGGCAATTTTTTCCTAATATTTCTATATGCAAAGTCATTGATAATAGTATCAACATCAATCTGATATAACATATCCTTCTCAATGCATAAAGTGGTACCTTTCATGTGACATTGATGACCTCAAATAGTTTTTCAACCTATCTCTCTCAAATCTAATGGATATCTTTATATAAAAAAGGAATTGACGTTACAAGAAAATCCAAGATTCTATTCTAGATAGTGTAGAACTGTAGATGTTGCGTTAGAGACTTGGAGTGGTTTTTAACAGATAATCAAGAAACAAAAAATCATAAAAACATATCATGTATGCAGTGGCTATACGAGGCAATTTTAAGTAGAACCATTGCAAAGTAAAGAAATTAAAGACGAATTGGTTAGGAATCGATGAAATCGGGCTCTCCTCCTCCATTAATGGCAACAACAACGGCGTTTGTGGAAGAGAAGACCGCAAGAGGAGTTGAGACGTCAAGAAGTGCATGCCGTGTGTGTGGTCAATTGGATTTGGCAGATGACTCACTCGATGTGTTCTCTCTGTGAATGTCCATGCTTGGATATTTAGAGAGCGCTCAGCGTTTGATGCACAACATGGACCAAACGGGCCATTACTTGACTTTGACAGCTAGCCCAACTAATCATTAATCAACTATATTCAGTATTCAGTACATATGTCATGTATCTATATATACTAACATATTGGGCTACGGGCCCCTAGCTTTCGTGGGCCCTAGACAGTCACCCCTACTGCCTAGGCCTAGGGTTGGCCCTGCTGTGCACTGTGTGCCTACGGGCTGCGTGACTGGAGTGGAGCTCCATTCGATCCAAAGGTGGCCTCTGTTAGTGCCAACAAGTTGATCAAGCGATAGTTGTTCCCCTCGCTCGCTCTGATTGCAATGCTCGAGAGACATAGGTCATTCAAAAAGAAGAAGAAGAAAGAGATGCAGGTGTTTGGCGGCGGACACGCCGGTGGTTATCGAGCTACAGGCGTAGTTTGGCAACAAGTGAGCTAAGATTGCGATGTACCGGTCTGGCAGGACGGACAACGGCGCTAAGGGATGGGTTTTTTTTGTCTGTGACTTATGACTTTTTAATTCTGGCTGTCTGCAAGGTATGGAAAGAGACATACTTATGTGTGATTTTGGCTAATATAGATGAATTTGGTACGGTATCTAGTATAATCAACTTATAAACTCCGCCTTCAAAAGATACACCGTTTGAAAACTATGGCCCTGTTTGTTTTGGCTTTTATCTGGCTTATAAGCAAAAATGCCAAAGCCTAAATAAAGAGGTGGTTTTTTTATCCAGCTTATGAAAAGCTTAAGCCATTTTAAGCCTAAAAGCCAAAAGCTATTGGAGAGGTGTTTTTTTGATTTTTACGGAATGGAATATCCCTTTGCCACTCAAGTTCGCTAAAATTATCCACCAAATAACATTCATATATAACTCCAAATCCTTTCATTTTTTTCCCTTTTTCCTCCTTCCCACTCCGTTTTCTTTTCCCTCATCATCTCCCCTATGACGCTCAACGCCGGCCTCCCTCTTCTCCGCTCTCACAGCCGTCGCCCTCCCTCTTTCCCACACCTGACGCCGCCGGCCTCCCTCATCCCCGCGCCCACCTACACCGACTTCCCTCGTCCCCGTGCCCACCTCTGCCGGCCTCTCTCGTCCCTCGCCCACCTCCGCCGGCCTCCCTCGTCCTTGCGCCCCACCTCCGTCGGCCTCCATATTCCCCGCGCCTGATGCCGCCGGCCTCCCTCGCCCCGCATCCACCTCCGCCGGCCTTCCTCGTCCCTGCGCCAACCTCCGTCGGCTTCCCTTGTCTCTGTGTCCACCTCTGCCGGCCTCCCTCGTTCCCGTGCCCACCTCCGCTGGCCTCCCTCGTCCCCATGCCCACCTTCGTCAACCTCCTTCTTCCCCGCTCTCACCGCCACTGGCCTCCTTCTTCCCCACGCTCACCGCCGTCGATGTTGATTGTTGTGTGTTCGTGCATTATTTATGAATTTGTTATGTGTTCATGCATAATTGAAGACTAAAGAAAAGCCAGAAAGCCTAAGTCTACACAAAACAGATCCTATACCTGACTTGCTTAAAAGATATATGCTTATAAGCTGATTAAGCCAAAGAGTTAATCTATAAATCAAAAAACCCTAAGCCAAAATAAATAAGGCCTATTAATTGTTGCATAAGGCGAAGGACCAAGCACCCCGTGGAGCACGCGGCAGAACCGGCTCGCCTGGTTCGCGGGGCCGGCCCAGAAAGAACAGCTCCATCAAGGGCCATGCGTCTTCTTCTCAAAATCACTGTACATTTCTCTGTTCAGTGCAGACACAGGCCCACACCCAAACCCGGCTGAACCGCCGATTCCGACGCTCTCCGTAGCAGCAGCATAGCACACGGTCTATTGACCACACCAAGATTCGTGCAGGAATCCCAGCGCCTCCGTCCCGAGCTACGATTTCCTCTCCTCCGCCTTCTTCCCCATCGAGTCCAAACCCTAGGCGCCGCCGATCAGGTACGGATCCACCGTCTAACCTCCAAGATTTTTTCGTGGTTAATCTCTTCCAGTCTCAGTGTTCGGTTAGATCGTGGATGTGTTATCTGCGAAGAAAAAAATATGGCTTCTTTTTGGTTGATCTGTTCGTCGGTTGGATGTTCGATCTGCTTGTTCCGGTGGATTCGAGGAGTTGCGGAGGATACCTTTGGCGAGGGTGTTAGATTCATGGTCGTCTAGCGAAAAAGATAGCGTTAGTGGTTTAACTTGATCTAACATATCTCAGAATCTTTATGGCTGGGAAAACCTTGTGTTTTTCTTTTTCTTTGAATTAAAATGAATGCCTTTGAAATTTACGGCGCTCTACTTTTCTTTTTCGAAGAATTAGTCTGGGTAAGAAAGTAAGTCTGTATATTTTTCGCGGTTTTCTTAAAAGTCGATTGGGCACTTTTTAGTTTGTGGAATAGAATATGTTTCTTTTGTCATTCGAGTTCTGAAAAGTGTTACGTTTTTCTTGTTCTTGCGAAACCGATGTTTGCCGTTGCAAGTTTTGTGCCATAGATTTTTTCGTCAAAAATATTGGGGTACTGATACCTTATTACTTGATGATCTGATTCAAGTTTTCCTTTTGTAGGAAGCACCTTTTATCAGCCATGTTTGGACGCATGCCAAGCAAGAGCAATAACACCAAGTACTACGAGGTGCTTGGTGTATCCAAGACTGCAACCCAGGATGAGCTGAAGAAAGCATACCGGAAAGCCGCCATAAAAAACCACCCCGATAAGGGTGGAGACCCTGAGAAGGTGTGGCGACAAACTGTTCTGTATTCGCCTACTTTCGCAATTGTTAGTTCAGTTTTCATTGACAATTTTTTTTATGGATTGTACAGTTTAAAGAATTGGCTCAAGCTTATGAGGTCCTTAGTGACACCGAAAAGAGAGAAATCTATGACCAATACGGGGAAGATGCACTCAAAGAAGGAATGGGAGGAGGCAGCAGCAGCGATTTCCATAGTCCTTTTGATATATTTGAGCAACTTTTTGGGGGTGGCGGCGCCTTTGGGGGTAATGGAATTATGAAGTGAACTTGTTTGTGCTTTGTTCTTTTGCCCTTCCTTTTGAGAATGAAAGACAGATGTACTTACATACGGTTTTATGGTCAAAAGGGGGTAGCTCAAGAGGACGCAGACAAAAGCGTGGTGAAGATGTGGTGCATACTATGAAGGTTTCTTTAGAAGATTTGTACAATGGTGCTACCAAAAAACTATCTTTATCACGTAATGCTCTTTGTGCAAAGTGCAAGGGGTAAGTTTTTGCTATTTCTCAATTGGTACATAGTTTTTTCCTGCTGAAAGAATCGTTATTGTGTTCAAATTTGGAATATATTTTGTAGCAGTACTTACAAGAATGACTGATAACCAACTGTACAAAATACAAGAATGACTGATAACCAACTGTACAGACTACAGAGTTATGTGGTGTTAATTTCTTTAGCTTCAAACGTAAAGTTTGTCTGCACATTTTTTAATTTCTTTTGAGTATAAAAAAGCCATGCTGGATCCTCATCATCTTCCTGTAAAACAGTTTTAATAATACTTCTGCCTCTCAAACTTGCTTTCATCTTGTTTTTATCAAATATTGATGCATTATGGACACCAGTTTTCACAAAAGTGGGTGTGCAATATTGCTGTGAGCTTAATGGCTTATTGGTACACTAGCACACATGCTATTTGTATTTTATGAAAATGCAATGCAGTACAAAGTATGGCTTTGTGTTATGTAAGGACTGAAACAGGAGACCCTTGTTTGTTTTGCTCCATAGATGTTGGGTGTTGGTGTCACACCTGCTTTTGACCGGCTGTGGTCAGTGGTTGCTGACAGAAATTGTCTTGTTGGTTCTGATTAATAGGATTAGGTTGACTTAGTGTAGGTTTTGGTCTTTCAAATCCTCTTTTGGACCTTGGAGCCTGTCAATTGCTTCCCTGTTCTATAATTTGGTCTTATGGTTTTGAAGGGTTGCTAATTAGCTAAATGCTCCGTTTCACAATTTTATTTCAACCATCTTATGTACGAAGACCAAGGAACTATAAAATCAAGGAAAGTATAATAAGTGCTCCACTTCGTCTGCATCTATTATTCCTGCTTAAAAGTAGCGGTAGGGGTGGAAAAATTGTAACTGCTTTACCCTTGATTTTATACATGGTTATATATTTTGCAATGATGTTTCCAAAATATTGGGGACTAGATAATGTAATGAAACGGAGGGAGTATATAGAAGAGCTCAATTGCGATAGAAGAGCAGAGGTAGCTCTGTCATGAATAAAACTAGACATTGCTATTTGCTACTGTAACCTAGTTCGTAAATTCGAAGGTATAGAGCGTTCATACCATTTTTAAGGATATCAATATAAGTTTAGCAGTCTGATGCTAAAACCTGTAAGCTATTATTGCAACTAACAAGGTCTAGTCAGGCATGAAACTTGTTATTTGCCCATGTCAAACAATTAATGGCCTGAATTACTTGTGATCATATTATTTATGTTTTGTTTCATCATCATTATCAATTTATCGTAATGGTCCTACTGCTGCATTGCATCTTTGCATAATAAGGGTATAAGGTTGGATTTTGCCCCTTGCAATCAATGCAGATTTCAATTTTTTAGGATGGGTCTCTGCGAATGAAACTTGCATTGACTGGTGTACTTGTAGCTGCTGCTCAGTGACAAGATCTGGTTTTCTGCATTTCTTTTCTATTTTACTTGTAGGGATCTCACTGTTTCTTGTTGTTATGCACTCAGAAAAGGATCGAAGAGTGGGGCAACAGGTACATGCTCTGGTTGTCGTGGTGCAGGAATGAGGAGAATAACAAGACAGATAGGACCTGGCATGATCCAACAGATGAACACTGTTTGCCCTGAATGCAGAGGATCAGGTATGCCACTGTTGTATCTTCCTACAAAAATATCATTCCATTGAGTTTGTCTTATGATTTGCATTTGGTCAGGTGAGATGATAAGTGACAAGGATAAATGCCCAAGCTGTAAAGGAAACAAAGTAGTCCAGGAGAAGAAGGTTTTGGAGGTTCATGTGGAGAAAGGAATGCAACATGGCCAAAAGATTGTATTTCAGGGTGAAGCTGATGAAGCTGTGAGTCTCTCTTAACCACGAGCATCGAGTGCGCACGTCTGCATTTGCGCTAGCAATCAACGCCTGCAGGTGTGCGTACTGCACGCACATAATATCTAGGAGTGTCCATCTAATGTTGCCAATCATGCTTTTGCAGCCTGATACAGTGACAGGAGACATAGTTTTTGTCTTGCAAGTTAAAGAGCACCCAAAATTTAAGAGGAAGTTTGATGACCTATATATTGAGCATACAATCTCTCTGACTGAGGCTCTGTGTGGCTGCCAATTTGTTCTGACCCATCTTGATGGTCGGCAGCTTCTAATCAAATCTAATCCTGGGGAGGTTATAAAACCTGGTATGACTTCCTCTTATGGATCAGTTTTTCTTTCCTTCCCCTATTCTTCATAGAATATTTGCTTTCCGTTCTACTATCCTATTGATTCAATTGATCTTTGTCCTGAACATATTGATATAATTCTTTGTTTGAATAGGTCAACACAAGGCCATAAATGACGAGGGAATGCCTCAGCATGGCCGCCCTTTCATGAAAGGCCGTCTGTTTGTTGAATTCAATGTCGAGTTTCCTGAGCCCGGTGTACTCACCCCTGGTCAATGCCGATCACTTGAGAAGATTCTGCCACCAAGACCGGGGAGCCAATTGTCAGACATGGAGCTGGATCAGTGTGAGGAGACCACCATGCACGATGTCAACATAGAAGAGGAGATGAGGCGCAGGCAGCATCAAAGGCGTCAGGAAGCATATGATGAAGAAGATGAGGATGCAGCTGCACCAAGGGTACAGTGTGCCCAGCAGTAAGACCAGGTCGGCCGTTCAGATTACACGATTTATTAAGCACGTCTGTGCCACGCACAGTTTGCAGTAGTTGACTTCATTCGATTGTTCATTTTTGGTGTACCCATCTTAAGTAGCTGATGCATGATGTGCTGTTATTTCTTGTTGTCTAAGATTACTGTGTTCGTTAGTCATAATGATGCGACGGCTTTCTTGGCCTTAGATTGTTACGGCCTGCTGTGCTGCACTACTTTGAATCAACTCTTGAAAATAGCTGAGGCGATATGGAGACTAGTCGGCTGATCGGCGTTTGTGTTACGTATATTTGCCTTTGCTAGTGTGATAGATCGATCACGCAGTGATTCGAGTGCCAGACGCTGACTCTCTCTGCATACCGTGGTGATATGGTCGTAGCATGTTGCGTACTTGTGCAATGTCGAACAGGCTTCGGCTTAAATTCTACTAGTATTTGCTTAGCAGCCATTCTGCCAGCCACTGGAAGTCTGTAACAATGGCTGATGTTTTCCACTGCTTTTGGTTCAATCTTGCTGCATTTTGTCCGTACCTTGTATTAGCCGTCGATTAGGACGGGCAATTGATTTGGCTTGGCGATTTGTACAGGTTTTAGTTGTCATTTGCTCGGGAGAAGCGCAACTAGTAGCTGCTCAGGAACTACGCATCTTTCTGTTTGCAGATACCGTAAGCCAGACTTCAGAATGCCAAGCCGGCAGGGCCATGAGCATGACATGGGAACATGTTACAGAAGTATCTTCCATTAAACGCCTGCAGGAAGGTTAGACAAGTGGTCAAATTGAAAGGAGTCTTTGTCTTGTAACATCTGCTTAACGGCCAGTGGTTGTGGTGTAACTTCTCTACGGATAAACGCCCTTTTCAAACTCGTTTGGCCGGCCAAGAGGGACGAAGGCCAGTCTCTACAACTGGAGTACAGGATTAGTAGTACCAGACGGTTACCATTTGATTATAAACCTAGCCAATACATGACACCCATTTGTTAGCGGTGACACCAACATGCAAATATCTAAGTACTCGCAGAATTTCTCACCTAGTTGTTAGTTCAGGAGCCGCTAACTAGAACATCAACATTTTTTTTAGGTCCACCTGGTAGTGGTAGCGTCTGGCAACACGTAAGCTATTAAGCTCCCCACTATTTATGCCCGGAAGCACTCTACTTCGAGCATCTCCCCCTCCGATATTCCGTGTAGAGCCATGGGAGCTGACGAGATCCATGCACCCACCACGTCCGCCTCCTCCGACTCCGGCTCGTGCGTCATCAATGGCACACAAGAACTGTCCGAGAACTCCGAGCCCAAGCACCTGAAGCACAAGAGGCCCACCACCTCTCCTGCACCCAGCAGCCAGCAAGCACCGGTGGACGCCGCCGGCGGCGCCCGGGGAGAGGAGAGCAGCAGCTGCACCGCCGTTGGCGAGCATGCAACGAGCCGGAAGGTGGGGACCGCCGGTAGACACCCGTCGTACCGCGGCGTGCGGCGGCGGAGCTGGGGCAAGTGGGTGTCGGAGATCCGGGAGCCGCGCAAGAAATCGCGCATCTGGCTCGGCACGTTCCCCACCGCGGAGATGGCCGCGCGCGCCCACGACGTGGCCGCGCTCGCCATCAAGGGCCGCGCCGCGCACCTCAACTTCCCGCACCTCGCCCACGCGCTGCCCCGCCCGGCATCCACCTCCCCCTCCGACATCCAGGCCGCCGCCGCCGCCGGTGCCGACCAATGCGAGTCTTCCTCCTCTGTCGCCGAGACGACGGAAACGTCGTCGGCTGCCATTTCGGGGATGGCTGGCAGCGGCGAGCAGGAGAACGCGCTGTTCGACTTGCCCGACCTTCTGCTGGACCTGAGGGACGGGCTCTGGTGCTCACCTATCTGGACGGCGGCGGCGGCGGCTGACGAGTACGACGGTGGCGACGCGACCGCTTTGCACGAGCCGCTCCTGTGGGTCGAGCAGTGCTGGATGGACGCTACCGCGCCGGTGCAGCCGGACTAGCCTGTTGAAAATAATCTTGTTACGTTTGTTACCTGGATATATAATCTTGTTACGTTTGTTACTTAGATATATATGAGCCCGTGTACGAGTTCATGTGGTTATACGAGACGAGTTCATCTCTATATCTTAGATGTCTCTGTATCTTAGTCAATATACTGAATATATAAATAGAGGAAGATAGGCTTGTAAAGTAGTAAGTCGAGGTAGGCTTGTAAATGTCTCCGTAGCCTAGTTGTCAATGTGCTTTTATGCCCCGGAATATCGACTTGTGCTCTTGTCTTATTTTCATGTTATCACCACCATACTCAAAGGCAAGAGGAGCTGCGCATTGAAAGTACTCGTTTACTTCGAGTACTGAGTACTCGAGAAGCATTCGAAATTTATGAGTGGAGGAGTTTGTGGTTGAAGTTGAATGTGCTCGTAATAAGCTTGAAGGCGTGGTTGTTACAAGGACGTGCTAATCGTAATAAGGCGACGAGTACGAGCAGATCAGGAAGACACTGTTGTAAATCGAAGTGGTCGTAACTCGGTTACAAGTACGTGCACAACAAAGAAGGAGTGGTCGAAACCACAGACAATATGGTCGTAACCACAGACAACGTGGTCATAAACGATTTTGAGTGGTCGTAAACATCAACTGGGTCAATAATTGGTATCAGAGCCTAAGGGAACAAAGCAATGGCCAGCAACCCTGTTAATCCAAAGAAGTTAGGAGCGCTCGTCAAGGTCACAGGCAACGAGATCGATTCATCAAAGACAGACACAGTTGTCAAGCCGACAGCAAGAAGCGTCTCGATCCCGATCCAATACCCGATGTTGAGTGAAACGAATTACTACGTATGGGCTGTCAAGATGAAGATAATCTTGCGTTCACTTGGGGTATGATCAGCGATTGAAGGTGGAAATAAAGATGGTGAAAAGGATCAAGGCGTAATGGTGGCCATCTCGCAAGCGGTGCCAGACGATGTGATGATGTCAATTGCCGAGAAGGAGACGACGAAAGAGGCCTGGAACGCACTCAGGGAGATGCGAGTAGACGAGGGTCGCGTCAAGAAGGCACGTGCTCAATTGCTGAAACGACAACTGAGCAAGTTGCAGATGGGAGACTCGGAGGCGATCACCAAGTACTCCATGAAACTCACTACATTGGTGGGTGAGATCCGTTTGCTCGGTGCAAAGGTGGAAGAAAGCGATGTTGTCGAAAAGCTATTCAGTTCTTTTCCTGATAGATTCCTTCAGATTATCGGAACAATCGAGCAGTTCAGTGATGTCGAAATGATGTCGGTCTCGGAGGTGATCGGTCGTCTCAAAACCTTCGAGGAAGGACTCAAAGATTGCCGGCACTCAAAGGATGAAGGAGAGAAGCTGCTCTTTACCCAAACCAAGTGGGAAGCGAGGAACTCGAAGACAAAGAAGAGGGCTCTAGCAGCGTTGAGAAAGGAGGACATCATAGGAATGGTTAGGGACGTGACCATGGACAAGGTGGTGGTGAACTACCTCATGACAAGTCACATATCAAATGCTTTAAATGTGATGAATATAGATACTACGTGTTAGAGTGCCGTAGCCATATAAAATATTTAAATGATGATCATAACTATAGACAATGTAGTCATAAATGACTTTCAGCGATTATAAACATCACCTAGGCCAATAGCCATCAGTCACCCGCCAGTGGTTGGCCGCAACAGACGACCGGTCACCATGGGCATGCATTTCTTTACCACTTTATGCTTTGCTTCGTGAGCAGAGAAACAAACACATTCCAGACGCAGGGCACGGGCGCGCGTGCTTGTGGTGGCCGATCGATGTAATCTCTGGATGGCAAGTCGTTTTAGGGCGAGGTGAAACAGTGGATTGGCTGCAAGAACTAGCTAGACATTTAATTGGTTACTTCATGATATATTATTTAGTGGGCTTGATTTGGCGAAGATTTTGGGAGTGACGACTTAATAGTATCACAGTAGTGTGTATTGTAAGTTTTCAGGAATGTGCAAATACTTTCGGTGTCGAAATCTCAAACGGTTAATCATGTATCTGTTGTTTTGTGTATGGTTAAGAAAAACTGAGATCCTTTAATTGCTTTTATTCGTTTCCTTTGTAATGCCACACTCATCATCATCAATTCATCATCCTATGTTACGAAAGGAAATGAGAAAGTCCCAAACGGGACACGCAATATTCTTTCCTGTCCATTTGTTCTTAAGTGAAGATGTACACTACTGAGTACAGTACGGACTACGGAGTAACACCCTGCTCGTTTCGGCTTCAACTTCTAATTTCTGGCTTATTTTTTATTATTAATAAATTTCGTTTTTTCTGAACTTTTAGCCTTTTTTTAGCTTTTTTGCCGGTTCTTTTTTCTGTATTTGTTTGCGTTGTCCATGATGAGCTACCATATTTTTTCTATTTTTAAAATTTTTAAATTTAATTACGCCAAATAAGCCACTTTCAGATACAGTAAAATTTCAGCTGCTACAGTGCATTTTCAGCCATAAGTCACAGCTTTTCAGCCCAACCGAGCGGAGTAGATTAAGCGAAGAATGTGGCCAGATTTAGATTCGGTGAAGAATGTAAGCGGGCCGGCTACAGAAAACTAGTGCTCTACTAGCTACTTACCCCGACGTTAGTGAGAGCAAGTCCAATAATAGAGCTAAGTGTTTGGCTATAAGTCAAATTATAAGAGCCAAATTATACAATAATTTGTCTTCTATTTGTCTACAAAAGGTTTTATTATTATTATGTGGTACCATGTCTCACATTCTCTTTCCTATTCCTCCTCATATACATTTATTATTTTGGCCCACCACTGCATAGACTCCCGTGCCCAGCTTGTTGCTTGCATGAGAGCCAAGCTCTCATCTCTCTCCTCTCTTCTCTCCTCCACATCAGCAAAAATGCTGACTAGCTTGGCTATAAAACCATTATTGTATTTGCTCTGACTGCTCCACACTCTTACCTAGTTTTTCAGTAACCAATCATCTCAGTCAAAATTTAATGATCTGATGAGTAACCAGGCCCAGACGAAAGGCTGCCCTACCTGTAGTAGTGCAGTCCCGTTTGCAAACAGATTTTTTATTTACACTCAGTTGACTCCACAGCTTTTTTTCTTCTTCAAAATATCCGATATAAGTGAGAATTAGTGGAAAAGCCTATACAACACAAAATTTGTAGGAATTAACACCCCACAGAAATAAATAATCACATATCTGACCCACATATTCAATGCGTGTTTCTCTTTCATTTGCCGGGGCGTACCCCGGCCGGTTAATTAAGGTGATTTGGCCCATGAATTGCCAAATCTTATTTAATCTGCTTTTAGGCCTCCAGGCGGTATGTAAAAAGCATGCACGAGCGACAGGATGTAAAGTGTACCGTACATTTAAGGGTGTCGGCTGACAGTAAGCGGCCATGTCACTTTTGTTTCGGAGCCTACATGGCCACAGAGAGAGATAGAGGGTGATGCCTTGATTAATAAATCAAGGTTATATACACACACATATATAAAAATTTCTTTCTTCTATATCTAAACAACCAGTTTATAAAATTAATACCTGCGAAATAAAAAAGCAAGTGACCTGAAAAGATACGCGTGATACACGGCACGTAACAACCATGGGAGGTCGACCACGACCTGCCGTGATTGACACAACGTGGTCGATGGTGATATGCAGTTATCTAACACTCCTTTGCAGCCGGAACGGTGGAAGGACGAATGTTCAGACTGGATCGAAACTCAGTGAAGACGGACGTGGGCAGACCTTTAGTGAAGATATCCGCATATTGCGATGACATTGGGACATGAAGAACTCACACGCCACCGAGAGCAATACGCTTTTGAATGAAATGCAAGTCGATCTCTAAATGTTTAGTGCGCTGATGCTAAACTGGGTTGGTGGAGAGGTAGACCATGCTGACATTGCTGCAGTAGATTAGGGTGGCACAGCGAAGTGGACAGTGGAGCTCCTCGAGCAATTGATGCAACTAGCAGGCTTCAGCGACGCCGTTTGCGGCGGCGCGGTACTCAGCCTCCACACTTGAGCTGGAGACGATGTGCTATCGCTTTGACAACCAAGAGACGAGGTTGTCACTGAGGAAAATGCCGTAGCCCAAGGTGGACTTGCAAGTGTCGGGACAGCCCACCCAATCAGCATCAGAGTACACAGCCAGTTCGGCAGGTGAAGTGCGGTGAAGGAACAGACCATGCTCAAGAGTCTCTCAAAGGTACCATAGGATGCGTTTCACCAAAACAAAATGTACCTCACATGGATCTTGCATGTAAAGACACACCTGCTACACAACATAGGCAATATTTGGGCAAATGAAAATCAAGTACTGCAAAGCGCCGACAAGACTGTAGTAGTGAGTCGGATCATCAACTAGAGCGCAGTCGCCAGAGAGTTGGAGTGTGTGTCAACAGGTGTGTTTAGGGCTTGCAGGCAGACATCCCAGCGCGCTCTAGGATGATTAAAATATATTGGCGCTAGGAAAGAAATAGAGCACCTTCCCGACGGTGGACTGACATCCCAAAAAATTATGAAGTTGACCGAGATCCTTCATGGAAAATTCTTGCTGAAGAGCTGAGATCGTCTGGCGAAGAAGACCATCAGAGGAGGCAGTCAAGACTATGTCATCCACATAGAGCAGTAAGTACACCATATCAGCACCCTGGTGGAACACAAAGAGTGATGTGTCTGATTTGGCCTCCACAAAGCCAAAGGATAGGAGATGTGAGGCAAAGCGATTCTACCATGCACGAGGAGCTTGCTTCAAGCCGTAGAGAGATTTATTGAGCCGATAAACATGGTTGGGTCAAGCAAGGTCAACAAATCCAGAGGGCTGCACACAGTAGATTGCCTTAGATAGAGTGCCATGCTGAAAGGTGTTCTTGATGTCAAGTTGATGAATTGGCCAGTCTCGAGGTAGTGCCAATGTCAGCATAGTGCAGATTGTAGCAGGCTTAACCACGGGACTGAAGGTCTCATTAAAATCAATGTTAGGGCGCTGTGTGAAACCACGAAGAACCCAATGAGCCTTGTACCAATCAAGAGAACCATCCGAGAGAAATTTGTGCTGAAAAGTCCATTTTCCTATCACCACATTAACTCCAGGTGAACGTGTAATGAGGTCCCAGGTGTTGTTGGCTTGAAGAGCATTGTATTCCTCAGTCATAGCATCGCACCAATTAGGATTAGCCAAGGCGTCCCGGTGTGTTTTGGGCACAGGGAGAGCGCTGTTGCCTGTAGATTGAGCCGTTGAACTGGAAGACGAAATCCTGACTTTCCACTCGTGACCATTGGATGATCATTAGTTGTTGGTGTAATAGGAACGTTTGTTGATGGGCGGGAGACGGCGTCAGCTCCGCTGGCATCAAACTGAGTTGTAGAGCCATCAGGGCTAGCGGAGTCACCCACAGCGACAGCTGAGAGCACGGATACTGTGGTCGTAGTCGAAGTACTCGGTGTGTTCGAGTACAGTGTTTGTAAATGTACTCGTGTGTCATGTGCTGTACAGTGGTCATAACCAATTGTACTCGTGTGTCGAGCACTGTACAGTGGTCGTAACCAATTATACTCATATGTTGAGTATTGTACAATGGTCGTAGCTAGTGTGGTCCTAGCCAATTATACTCGTATGTTGAGTACTGTACAGTGGTCGTAGCTAGAGTAGTCGTAGCCAATTGTACTCGTGTGTCGAGTATTGTACAGTGGTCGTAGCCAAATTGTACTTGTATATCGAGTATTGTACAGTGGTTGTAGCTAGTGGTCGAAGAGCAAGTCGTAGTCGATGCCATGGTCGAAGGCATCGTCGACAAGCCGTGGTCGATGCCATGGTCAAAGTCGTAGTCGACAAGCCGTGGTCGATGCCATGGTCGAAGGCGTAGTCGACAAGCCATGGTCGATACCATGGTCGAAGGCGTAGTCGACAAGCCGTAGTCGATGCCATGATCAAAGGCATCGACAACAAGCCGTGGTCGATGCCATTGTTAAGAGAGTGGTCGGAGCCACCGTGACATAGTCAATGGTCATAGCTACCATGGTCGATGGTCGGTAGTCAGAGCTGTCGTGGTCGATGGTCGGTAGTCGTAGTTGCTATGGTCGATGGTCAGTAGTCGTAGCTGTTGTGGTCGATGGTCAGTAGTCGTAGTTGCCGTGGTCGATGGTCGGTAGTCCTAGCTGCCGTAGTCGATGGTCGGTAGTCGTGGCTACCATGGTTGATGGTCGGTATTCGAAGCTGCCGTGGTCGATGGCCGGTAGTCGTAGCTACTACAGTCGATAGTCGTGTGCACTGGTTGTGGTCGAAGCCTGATTGAAGCCATGGTTGAAAGCCTGGTTGATACTGTGGTCGAAGCCACGGTCAAAGCTATAGTAAGATGGTCGGTGCTCGAAGACCTGTGTGATCAGTGAAGTGGTCGAAGGGAAGCCGTGATTGAGCAGCTGTGGTCGTAGGGCTGGTAGTCCCAGAAGCCGTGGTCATTACGACCACGTTGTGTGGTTGTCGTAACGACTAGGTCGTAGTCGCTGGCGCCGTGGTCGAAGCTCCAGTGCAGTGGTCGAAGATAAACCGAGGATGAAGTTAGTGATCATGGTCGTACATCGATCACTGTAGCAGTTGGTAGCAGGCATCAACATGGGTGGCCGTGGATGACACATGTCGTTCTCGGTTGGCTAACTACCCGGTATGGACAGGTGGCTAATCACTGTAGCGGTCGGCATGAGCTAGTCTATGAAGTGCTCAGCAGGAGGTTGGGTGGAGTGGTATGGGCAGGCGACTGAGAGCTATCAGCAGGTGGCTGAGTAGAGCGGCATGGGCAGTTAGTGGCGTAAGAATTGTAGCAGTAGAGAGTGTGTGTGGTGGTGTAACCGTATGTGCGTGAGGCCTATTTAAAGGCATGTAAATCTGTAGAGTTATGAGTGAGAGTTTGAGAAAACAGAGTGAATAGAAGAGGAAGAAGGCATGTGTTGCCAGAAAGAAAAAAGTTCTCCTCTGTGTATTTAGCTCGTTCTTTCTCCACTCCCCCTGCACTTCTCACCTTGGGCCTGGGCCAACACTTGGTATCAGAGCTTGGTGATTCCTGTGAGTCAGAGAATCAGAGCTCGCTGATTCCCATTAGTCGGAGAATCAGAGCCTTGTTGCTCTCCGTGCATCGGAGAAGAAGAAGCGCAGGTGCTCTCCGTGTGTCGGAGAAGAAGCTGAAGCAACATCTCCGTGTGTCGAAGAAGAAGCCGAAGTTGTTCTCCGTAAGTCGAAGAAGAAGCATCCTTGGCGATTTCCATTAGTCGGATATGATGCCGAGGCGAAAGGCTTCCGCAGATGATCATGCATTGGTCGAATGCGAGGGGCCGAGGTGAGTGGTGGCTACCACAACTCACCGTGTGTTGTAGGGGTGGACATATGGCTCGAGGCTCGCGGCTCGGCTCGGCTCGGTACAGGCTCGGCTCGGCTCGGCTCGGCTCGCGGAATTTACGAGCCGAGCCGAGCCATGGATTGAGCTCGGCTTCTTAACGAGCCGAGCCCGAGCCGGCTCACGAGCCGCTCGTTTGGCTCGTTTTGGCTCGGTCTGGAGCCCGGAGCCGCTCGTCTAGGTCTGGCTCGGGCCGGCCCATCCGTGCGTGCAGCCCACCACCTGACGCCTCATGCCCTCATCTATTCCGATTTTCGAACGCACACACCGACGCAGATCCCATCCCCTTCGGGCTTCGGCGACACCGATGCGCTCCCGATCCGCTCCCTCTCAAACCTAGACCGGCGCCGCAGCAGCACCGCACCCTCGCCGTCCGCCGGCGCCGGCGCCGGCCCCTCCCCTCCTCCTCGCTTCAGCCTCCACCGCCCTAGATCCGGTGCCCTCCTGTCCCGATCCCCTCGCTCTCAACCCTAGATCCGGCGCCGCCGCGGCACCGCACCCTCCCTCACCATCCGCCGGCGCCGGCCCCTCCCCCTCCCCCTCCCCTCATCCTCGCTTCAGCCTCCACCGCCCTAGATCCGGCGCCCTCCCGTCCCGATCCCCTCCCTCTCAACCCTAGATCCGCGCCGCCGCGGCACCGCACCCTCCCTCGCCATCCGCCGGCGCCGGCCCCTCCCCTCCTCCTCACGTCAGCCTCCACCGCCCTAGATCCGGCGCCCTCCCAATCCCCTCTCAACCCTAGATCCGCCGCCACGGTGCCGCACCTCCCGTCGCCGTGGGCCTCTCGTCGGCGTCTGGCGCATGGAGCGGCATGCGCAGGCCAGCATGGAGTCGAAGAACCGCGGGCGCGGAGAGAGGAGGTCCTCCGGGTCCGGGTCCGGCTCTGCCTCCGCCTCGGCATCGACCCCTGTGGTGAACCGCGTCCCCAACCCCTGTCCACGGCCGCCACCTTGCAGTGGCAAAGCAGCTCCGACCCCGGCACCGGCAGCCTCGGTAAAGTAGCTGTAGCTCCTCAACCCATGTTCTTCATGCTGTAAAGATGTTTGGGGAAGGGAAGAGGATGGTGTGTTGCTAGTATATGTGGTGGTTTTCATATTGATATGAGTAATGTGCAATTCATGAATGTAGTTGGTGCATGGGCACTTGATTTGTTTCAGTACATTCAATACATTTGTGAGCCGCTGGAGGGAGGTCTGTTGAGTTGTGAATTTGTGATGATGTGATCCATATTTTTGTACTGGCATATGTAGTATTCAGTTGTAAGCTTTTTGGTAAAAAGAAATGGCATATGTACTGGGCACTTGATTTGTTTCAGTACATTCAATACATTTGTGAACTCTGTCATATTAACAACAGTGAATGCTCTGCTTCAATTCTGGGCATGTGTACTGTGAACCTGGTTTGATATAATGATATGTGATATAACTGTGAACCTGGTTTGATGCCTTATATTTAGATGATATAACTGTGAACCTGGTTTGATGCCTTATATTTAGATGATATAATGACATGTGATTTGTGAACTCTGCCGTATTAACAACAGTGCCTTATATTTAGATGCCTTATATGTGTGTTCTGTTCTGCAAAATGGCTTCTGTTCTGCACTTCTGCTGTGATTCTGTGAACTGTCTGCTGCTGCTGTTGGTTAAATTATTTTGTGTTCTGCAGCAGCGAACTGTGTGCTGCTGGGCGCTGGCTCAGTCATTTTGTATTCTGCAGCTGATGCTATACTGTGTTGTCTGCTGCTGTAAGCCTGTAATTTCGCTGTATTGCTGACTGTCTGCTATATGTAATTTGTGCACTGTCTGCCTGACTGCCTGTCTGCTGCTATATTGATGCTGTCTGCTGCTGTAATTTTGCTGTATTGCTGCTGTAATTTTGCTCTGTCTGTCTGCTGCTGTACATATTTCCCTGCCATATTGTATTGCTAATTTCATTTCGCTGTCTGTGCTACTGTGCTGTCTGTCTGCTGGCTGCTGCTGTAATTGGGCCTAACGAGCCTAACGAGCTTAACGAGCCGAGCCCGAGCTTTTTTTCGAGCCGAGCCGAGCCTGTTTTTTAGCTCGTTAGTGTAACGAGCCGAGCCAAGCCGAGCCGCCCTTTTACCGAGCCTTAACGAGCCAGCTCGATATCCACCCCTAGTGTGTTGGTCGGATGGCAACGTGCGTTCAAGTCGGTGTGGAGGTGCACGCAGCGACGTGCGTCGAGCGGAGGTGCACAAGGCGACGGCGATGAGCCGGCTGCAGCACCAAGCGCTCAAGAACACGACGATGGAGCTCTGCGTGGGCATGACGAGACCAGTTGTGTATCGACGTCAGACGCGACGTGCGTAGTGGCGACGCCAGCAGCAAAGGGCAGCGAATGGCGCTAGTGCGGACAAACCATGAGGAGAATGATAGTGGTCGTAGCCATCGCCAGAAGAAGGCGCGTGAGTCGCGCGAAGAAGAATCATGGTGGCGGCCGTGTCAGAAGAGCGCACAATTAACTACGATATGCCCGCGGTTTCGTATCTCAAAATACGCCATTAGTCAGAGAATCCTGCAGCGTTTGTTCATCTACTGTTTCTTTTTTTTTTAGTATCAAAACTGCGGTCTGCGGCCTTACAGTTACAGACCACGCATATAAATAAACTACATTGCAGAGATTAACGGAAAATTATTCTGGACAAGGAGGAGAATGGCATCTTGCATTCTTGCTTACTTTCCTTTACTTGCGCTGCTTATTTCAACCTTCCATCTTGTTCTCATTGAACCAACTTTGTTGTTTTTTCATAGGCTTGAACTGCTTTTTTTTTACCCCCATCAGGCATGGAAGTTCTGCAGAGTGGTAGGTATATTTGGCAGTGCTTCCATTGCATTATTGCAACCCTACCTGTTGCAAGCAAGATCCAAATCTTTAGGATCTCTGGATGGAAGATTTGGCGCATTTTTGATCCTTGGACGAGCCCAATTTAGTGGGTTGTAGTTGAATAGAGAAGTTCTTGTTACTTCATTCGTTGCAACCGATTTGCTTGCAGAAGTAATACACGCGCGCTAGCTGTTAATCAGTTAATGTTGTCAGTGTATATATGTCTCTCTTGCATTAGTTACAACTTACAACCGATGGGTCGGAACTCTGAACTCTGAAGAAGCGCTGGGATTGGATTTGTGCAGAAAACTGATTTCCTGATCAGTGCTACCTTTTGTCTGGAGATCTGAATAATTATTCCTTGTCTCAATTATGCTGCTAGCTATTTGCTTGTCTGATACTCTGATGACAACGGTGAGGCATGTAGCATTGGATTGTCTCTTATATGAAATTACAACGAAGTTCCTTACTAATTGGTTGGTGGAGGTAGTCGATAAACTCTTGAGCTCTGATCAGTAGACCTTCTCATATCAAAGACCATGAAAATTTATGGGTATTGTGAGATCCAACTGTGGTAAGCGATCTGTACTGTACGTACGGCTAAGTAAGGTAAGCTTTGGGAGCAAGAACGAGGCCCAAGCGTTAGTCAGGCCGGCCGGTCCGGTCTTTGAGCGTTATGGATGTCACTAAGGTTGTAAAATAGCACATCCCTCGCGCCTTTGTTGGCCGAGTGTGCGTGCGCATCAGCCGGTGTGGCATGCATGGGCTAGAATTGGGCAGTTTATGTTGATGAGAATGTCAATTTCGTTTGCAAGTTGGGCGAATGGTTTATGGAAGAGTAGTGACAAGTTCAGTGCCACATGATTAACTAGAGCTAGCTGATCAGTGAATTACTGGAGCTCATGCATGTTCTTGGTATCGGTTAGGATGGCTACAAGCCTAAGAGAGACACATCAGTTGCTTTCAAGCTACCTAATTAATTGTGCTGGACCTTGTTGGTTGTTTCTCAGCTCTGCTCTGTGAAGGTAGCCGGTACGGTTCACCATGCCATGCAAACCTGTCAGATTTGGATCTCACAGCTGCAGTAAGTCCACGCTTGCATGTTGGACCCGATGGTCCCATCAACGTTTTCAGCACCATGTTTTGACCGTGAACCTTACCTCTTCTTCTGAGTTTAGTCTATGATCATCTCTTCATTTACAATCAATCACCATACCCGCAATATGTAGGTTTACCAATGGCTTATACATCAACAAATCTCTTTATGTCAATTCTTCCCGACCGTGCCTCACTTGCACTGGCCGCATAATTTGATGAACTGTTACTCAAACTTCCCTTTAACATTCATTTTCTTCCTTGTATATTAGCTCATCCCTGAGCCTAGTCCCTACCCACGCCGTTGACCATAGTTATCTCCAAAGTTCTTATCGAAGACTAAGAAACTATTTTTAGATATAAGTTCTTCACAACTTAATTCATGTTAGTCCAAACATGCTTCACACACAATGAATGCAATAATTAGGACTCTAAAACTCAACCCATGACTATTTCTCACAAATATCCAAAAACATCTCGAATACCTTTAGACAAAATTGATCTGACCGTCATTGAGTGGCTGGTTAAATCGCGCCGGTCAATCCGGTCAAACCCTAGTAACAGGGGAGCCAGTCTAACCACTTGGCTGACTTGGTTGGACTGCCATCCATTAGCCGATCGGACCGCTCACATTGTCTCTCACGCATACAACCGAGCACCTCTCTGGGAAAAACCAGCTACCAACTAAAAATCGGTCGTACTACACCGATGGTCCAACCGCCCCCAAAATTCGGTTACACCGAACTTGTGGTCAGACCACCCTAGTTTGATAGCAAATCTAAAAACTTACAAACTTTCACAATTTTAACTCGACACAATTAACAATTATTTAACATAAATAAACTATAGATATTCTCGGTAGCTGCAGCTGCAGCTTAGGTTTCGGTTCCCCTACTGCAACGCCGTCATCCGATGAGTCAGGCGGTGGCAGGAAGCGGCCGCACCGGGAGCTGAAGCACGCGACATATCGTGACGTAGACATGCAAAGCTGGGGTAAAGTGGGTGTCGAAGATCCAAGAGCCCTGCAAGAAGTTGCGCATCTGACTTGGCACCTGTGGCTCCCTCGAGATGGCCAGATGCGCATGACGTCGCTGCGCTCGCCATCAAGGGCCGCGCCGCGCACGGCACACCTCAACTTCTCAGAGATCTCCCACAAGTTGTCCCCCCTCCACAGCCGCGTCGAGGACGTGCATGTTGCGGCCATGGACTGTGCACCAGCCGCCGCCGCCGCCCAGGACACCGATAATGCCAAGGAGCCAGCGTTGGCAATGGCGCATGTGATGCCGGGTAGTGACAATATAGATCTCGTGCTCTTTGACTTGCCGGACGTTCTACTCGAGTTCCAATGGCGGAGCCTGAATTTTGACGATGAGGTGCAAACCTAAGTGACATTGATCCATTCTAATACAAATGTTCAAATGATACAGTACAGAAATTCAAATGAAACAAATTATATGTTTATGCTACAACTGACCTCACAAAATATTTTTCAAAAAATACAACTTGATACTACATTTTTTTATTGCTTTACAAATCTACATTTACAAATAGAAATTGTGACCAAGTAGATTGAACAAGATCAAGATAAAAAAGGATTTGGCATTTTCAAAATCAAAATTAAAGCTTACACGGATAGGTGGCCAAGGCTCGGTGCACGCCTCCCTAGCCGTGCTCTGCCTCTTGCTGCCCTCCTGCTACTATCCACGGGCCAGACGTTTAGTGCAAAGCGTACGATGTGATGCAGCGAAGGCCATGGGGATTGGATTTGGGGATCGATTCTAAGCCAGGCTGCTAGGGAGGTGTCGACCTTGTGGCTTGGTGAGCTTTGGGCAGCTGGGCAATTAGACTTGTTAGGGCATCTGTAGTGTATATAGCTTGCTGGCTCTTAAGGTGGGCCCCGCATCATTCTTAAGACCGACGCTGCAACGTTTGAGGCCACCGTCGGCTGTAAAGAAGGGTCCACTCGGCTGTAAAAAAGGGGATATGGCAGTTGGTAGTTGGGGAGAGAGAACAATAGATGTAAAAAAAATGTATTTTAATGCTTGTGACCAGGTCTTTAGCTTGAGGATCAGCCTCAAGCTTTTTTTTTTTGCTTATGGCCTACTTAAGGTCACACCTGTAATGTATAAGGTCGACTTTGAGGTGGCTTATGACCCTCTATTTTTATACACTACAGATGCCCTTAGCTATTGCTTTACTGGGTTCATGAGTTGTAGGTCACTGTGATAAATTGAGGGAGGGGCGTGCAGACCTTATCTGTTAGATGTATATGATATGTATTTTGGCAAAAAAAAATTAGGGTACAGCATACCCCACGCACTATCGCCGTGGACGTACGATCTGTCCTGGTACGACGTCGCGTCCGATGGCTTCCGATTCGAGCCGGCGCCGTTTTTACACTGACGATCGATCGAGCGCCGAGCAGTAAGGGGTAACACGCGGCATGCATGTCAGATTCAAGTGGAGTTTTTATGATCTGCATGCTCGTGTTACTGAATTCCATATGTTCAATTCCTTCGTGATGCTAACACACGGCGTGCAACTACAACACGCAATAACTAAGCTAACTAATAAGCTATATATAGTATGTGGATTCTTACATCTCGTTAAAACTCAAACAATGTTCACATTACGTTACGTCATCATGGTAGAACTATTCATACAAATAGCACTATAATTAAATAATTTTTTTAAATTTAATCTTTAGTCACAACAGATGACACATGTTACCTGTTGTGTTGTGCCAAGCCACCACAAATCGACGGATGGCTGCCCATCATGATTAGCACTAATTAGTATAAGAATACTAATTAACACTAGTTAATTACTAATTAGCATAATTAACACTAACTAATCACTAGTTAGCACTGAGTAGCCTAATCAATCACTATTTAGCACTAATTAATCACTAATTAGCACAACTAACATAAATTAATTAACATTTGTCATCATTGGTGCTAATCGTATTTAATCAATACTAGTCACATTTAATTAGTGCTAATCATAAACTAATTACCTAATGATTTTGGGGTTTGATAATTAGTTTCATGATTAGCAATAATTAAATACAATTAACGCTAATGGCGGCCGATGTTAATTAATTAGTGTTAATTGTGCTAGTTAGTGTTACTTATGCTAAAATAGAAGTTGTATTATTCCTTAACATTTATTACTGATTAATTACCGAGTTCGGAGAGCGGGATATATTTGTAAAAACAGGTGTCCGAATACCAAATTTATATATAAAAAAGTGGCTATAGTGTTATTTGTGTGAACAGTTCGTCATGCTAAGGGGGTGTTTGGGACTGCTCCACTCCACGTTTTTCAGCTCCGCTCTATGTTTATTAGCCAAACAGGTTCAGCTCCACGCACTCTGTTCGAGGAAAAAAATGTGGAGTTGTGAGAGCACCTAAAGGGGTGCTCCACAAACTCTAGATTTTTTGTGGAGCTGCTCCACGGTAGAATTCGTGGAGCAGAGTTTGTGGAGCAGTCCCAAACACCCCCTAAGTATTGTTACTTTTCAAGTGCTGATCAAAGATTTAAGGCTTGCTCTGGTATTACTTGTCCATATTTTGCGTTTATTTCCGATCGGAAAATTTGCCAACTTAACGGATGAAGCTCTAATCACTCTTGGAGCAGTACTGGTTTTCTGTTCTGATACTTCCAGTGACACTGCAATAATGGGACGACATCTCTGATGCCAATCCTTTTTTCAAGGTATTCCTATATGCTAATCTACAATAGACTGCAGGTTAAGGTCCTATTTAGAACGCGTGAATTTTCCCGATTCCTATGTAAATTGAATTGTTTCCGTATTTTTTTTTGCGTGGCCTGTTTGGAATGCAAGATTTCATAAAAAGTGGTACATTTTCTTCAGAAATATGGAAAATCTCCCGTGATCAAAGTGGTTGTGCTGAAACTTGTAGTGCTACAAAGGTAACGAACGAACGCAAGCGTGCGGATTAGGGCGGGGGCACGATTGTGATGCTAGGAGAGCAAGGGTGTAGGTGGTGCCATGGCTACCAAGCAGGGATTGGATCAGGCATGGGTCACCGAGTGATCAAGGGCGTAGTGTGGAGTATGGACTACGATGCATGTGGGGTTAGGAACTTAGGGTTCATCATGCCTTGAGGAAATGAGGACCAAGCTAGCAGCTGCAGGGTGACGGCAGGGGTGGTTCATGAATCATGAGAGAATACAAACCGCAATCCCATCTTCACATGCATGTGACAACGCTAACTCACAGTCGCAATATGAGCTATCTGATCATTTTTCGGACGGTTTAGATTAAGGTGGACAACCCATTGGGTTCCACCTTAGTTAACACCGAGTCAATCATGTTGTCTTCATCTAACTATCTAAGTCATACAAACCTGGCAATAATGCCTTGATTAACTAATTCAGAGACTGCCTTTGGTATTTCTGTTTCCTAAGTAGACCCTAAAAAAATTTCTACGCAATGGGAAAATAGATAAAGTAGACCCTTTTTTTGGAAAGTTTGGTTTGGTAAAATCGGATTGATAAGTAAAGACTTGCAGCGCTCTGCTAGTAGAAGAGATACTATCGGATTCAGAAAAACTAGGGAACACTATAGCATTTCGCTCTAAAACATCGGGATAGCGAACTCCTGTTTGATGGCGTCGCTGCCGTTCCAACTGAAATAGATTCCATGATTCGATCCTCATTCTCCCGACGCAATCCACTCCTATCGCTCTCTCCGATTAGGGCTCCACAGCGTAGCGACCAGCATGCGAGTGTGGTGACGAGGATCGGACGAGCTGTGGCGACTAGCGTGCGGGTGTTGCGACGAGGGCCGACGTGTGGGCCGCCGAGTATGGACACCGTAAGCGAGCTCCTCCTCCATGGAGCCCTTCCTTCCCTGCGATCGATGTGCGAGCATGGCGACAAGGTCCACCATGAGAGCCTCTATGATTGAGCAAACAACAACGAGTATTAGCACCTCTTCTTAGGCGACCAACCTCCCCGGTGTGTCTCCTTCTCGAAGCTCCTCCTCCTCAAATCCTCTACTTTTGGTCACCGAAATCCCCTATCGTCGTCTCTCCAAGTTACTCCACCTGGCACCCTATTTGCAGAAGGTTCAGTTGCAGTCCACATCACCCTATTGGCACCCTATTTGAGGCTCTGTCTGATATTCAGAAGGATTATGCTAAGAATATTGGTTTTGGAGACTCCTGTCAATGGTAGCGTGGGGATATCCAAGTGTGAGTTATTGTTTGTTATTTGGTGGAGAATTGTAAAAGTTTAGAAATATTCTTCTACCTTTGCTTGAAATATGATGAAACTTTCTAAAATGTGATAAAACTTTCTAAAACTTTTGCTTGAAACTCTCTGAAACCTACCGAAACTTTAGGAAAATTTTCTGAAACTTACTTTGAAATGAGATGAAACTTTCTTGAATCTGCTAAAGTTTGGGTGAAATATGAACTCGAAACTCGGCCGAAGCATGAAATGTGGATGGAACTTGCTATACCATTGAATCATTTCCCTGAAATTAACTGATTTCCAATCACTTGATTTCCATCTGGTATACGAGTTATTTTTTTATCTTGCTTCGAATCTTGAAGCTAAGTCAACACATGCTTGATTATTATTTGAAACATAAAACACTTATGAAATCATGAAACTAGAAAACATTGCATTTTTTTTAGATTTGAAACTTGACACAAGCGTGAAATATTCTTAAGTATATTGAAATCTTGAAATAAGTTGAAAACACCGAAACCTGAAACTTCAAACAAATATGAAACGTTTTGAAACATGCTTAATACTTGAATCCTAAAATCTAAAAGAATATTGAAAACTTGAAATAAGTTGAAAACACTAAAACCTAAAACTTAAAACAAATATGAAACTTTTTGAAACATGCGTAATACTTGAATTCTAAAATCTAAAACTTATCCAAGCATTGGAACCTAGAACCTGTAACATGCATGGAACTTGGATCCTAAAATCTAAAACTTATCCAAACGTTCTTGAAACTTGCTAAAAACACTAAAACCTGAAACTTATTGAAGCATGAACTCTGAAACCTGAAACTTTTGAGCATGACTTTAAATGGGATACATTTGAGGTCATGTCACTCAAAAAATTCAAATATTTCATTTTTATGCCAAATATGATCTCACTGCTATGCAATTAACTCAACCAAAAAACTCAAAGCATGTACGTGGAGGAGGTCCTGAGGGTGTGAAGGAAGAAGGTGTATCACCAGCGAGGTTTTAGGCTAGCGCCAAAAGAGGAAGTAGTCGGAGCCAACGACGAGCGTGCGGAGGTGCACAAGAAGGAGGCCAATGGCGAGGTTTCACCAGGACATAATGTAACCAATGACGAGCGTGCAGAGGCGCACGAGGAGGAGACCAGCGGCGAGGTTTCACAGGGCAGAATGTAACCAACAACAAGCGCGAGGAACAAGCGCGAGGAGGCTGGTGGCGAGGTTTCACCCAGGCAGAATGTAGCCAGCAGCAAGATATCACCACGTTCCATGTGGGTGGAGGAGGATGGAGCCACCGATGAGCACGCGGATTGGTGGAGAGGAGACCGGAGATGAGGATTGGTGGGGACGAAGGAGTAGACAAAATGCAGGGAAGAGAAGAGGTCACAGAAACCACACGATTATAGATGATCTAACAGCTGCGATCTATACCGTTCCTTGCGAGGGCAACGGTATAGCGTGACGTAGTTGCTACCTTGGGGTTGGTGAAATGCAATGTGTAGTGAAAGCTTCGGTGTGAAGGAGTCGATTCAATCGTAATGTGTTTTGAACTGTGGATACTCCGGAAAGAATGAAGTGCCAAGTGTTCATTTGCAATGATCAACACAATAATCATATCGTTGCTAATGTGAAAGGCGAATTTCAACGATGGAGGGTGGCATGAGATGTTGCACAGATAAGCTCTTGGATAGTTTAGCTTTCTAGTGGTCATTCTTAGGCTGTTTGTAAGCAATTCTCATGCGTATAGGAGGGAAAACAGTACCCTGGTTTTGGTTTCATTTATAAAATCCAGAAATAGAAAAGAGAAACATATATAAGAAAAAATAGAAGAAATTGCACTTTGCATCAGATAAATTATCATTTGTTTCACTTTGTACCAGAGTTTACACATACTTTCACTTTGCACCAAGGTGGAGCAAATGTTGTTTTACTTTGTACCAGGGTGGAAGTCGAAGCTGTGGCCATGGTCAAAGCTATTGTCAACGTCGAAGTAATTGTCGAGAGGCCGTGCTCGAAGTCGATGCCGTAGTTAAAGTCGAAGCCTTGGTCGAAGTTGAAGTTAGGGCGGGGCCATAGTCGAAGTCGGGACCCTAGTACAAAGTGAAATAATATTTGCTCCACTTTGATGCAAAATGAAAATATGTGTAAAATCTGATACCAAATAAAATAACTGACAATTTATCTGATGCAAAATGCATTTACGCAAAAAAAATATAATGAAGTAAGATACTACTCCAGTCTACTACACGTATACATTCCGCACGGGTCCCACAAGAATGTAGAGCCGTATCCCAGTGATGTAATCGTGCCATGCCTAGCATGAAAGCATACACAAGCTAGCAGTAGCCCACAACCGTTCTATCGCCTAGCTTGCTTGTCTTCACTTCCAGCTCACTTTTTAGGCCAATAGCTCCTGGCCAAATATGATGACGATGTAACAGCATTCCCTGAAACGATATTAATTATAACGCCAAGAATCATCAGATTATATGTGCGGAGGGGACAACTACCCATGGGGATTGAGACTAGCTGGTAGTAGCATACATTGTTTATGGAGGTTTGGTCGTGGTGGCAGAAGGCGTAGTTCGGTGGCGAGTCATGTGGAGTGCCAGCCTCGGCAAATGGCGACCGTGCATAGGCCAAACGACGACCACAGCGGTTGTGCGCGCGTGCCGTGTGGATTCCAGAGGGTTTGCCTGATTTCACCGGTGGATTTCAACAATACGCACTGGTTTGCAAACCAAACGTTTTGAAAATACGGACGAGTTTTCAATGGTAACGCTACTCGATCTGTAGATCGAGGCGCCACCGAATGTTGACATTTGTGTGTTGAACTCGGCACGTACGATTAGGTGGTGCTTATTTGGGCTTTTTTTAGGTGATCTATGGTTGAAAAGCACTGTAGCTGGCTGAAAAAACACTTAGTTGACAGAGACTTATTTAGCATAATTAAATTTAAAAAATATAAAAAAATATGTTAGCCCATTACGTATAATACAAACAAATATGAAAAAAGAACCGGCAAAAAAGCTCAACAAAAAAACCAAAAGTTCAAAAAAAGACGAAAATTATGAATAGTGAAAAATAAGTCGGAAGCCAGAAGCTGAAGCCAAAACGAGCGAAGAGATATCTATTGCGAAATCCACTAGATGGATCTACGAAGCTATTATATGAACTGAGAAATACTGCAAACCAATAGGTTAATAATTGATTTGAGTTGGTTCGATAGCAGCATGGCATTCGTGCGCCCAATTAAATACTCCACTCGGCAAGGGGGCAGCCGCACGTTGCACAACAGTCGGGGGGGGCTCATGTGGAGGCTCTAATTTACAAAGCTTTTCTACGCATGTGCATGAGTTGATCAGACTTATGGCATTATCTTATGGTCTTAACACTTGTTTAATCATCGAAGTTGATCAGACTTATGGCATTATCTTATGGTCTTAACACTTGTTTAGTCATCGTGCATGAGCCTGTTTGATATGGCTGCAGCTTATGACTATTAACTAAAATTTTTGAATTTTAGCTGTTTATGATAGAGATTACGGAGAGAGTGATATTCACTTGCGATTTTGGTTGATATAGATGTTGAGCTTTTAACGTATACTACAATTAACTTATAGATCCCGTTTTTAGAAAATACTCTATTTAAAAATTAGATACTGTAGTAAAAACTAAAAACCGTTTTTAGAAACAGTTAAAGAACAGACTCATATTCGCATCTGCCTTGTCTAATATGCCGTTCTGTACCGGCTTGCATAGTAGACTAGCATATGCATATGCTGTAGCATGGACTCCTCTTTGTACTCGAGCGCGAGTACTTAAGTTTTTCCCCCTTTGGCTTTAATCATGCATTCATGAGAACAATGAGCTGTATTTTAGTGCCTGAGAGGCGTCAGCCAGCTATTTAAGTATAACTAGCTAACTGATGATAAAGCAAATCCAAATCTTAATTATACAACAAAAGGGAGTAAAACAGGTGACCAAAGATATAATAACTGGATATCAAATTAAAGTTGTAGATCCCTGGTCATGAGTCGCATGCAAGAATCGGCATTAGAATACTCTAGCTAGTGGTCTGATCATAGTGCAGAGTATTGGAAAACAGGGACGATCTGCAGAGTACAGTAGGGAATAGTGCCCGAACGAACTAAACGTGGGTATTTGTTAATTTGATACTTGACGACAGTATCTCTGCGCATTCTGTAAAGAAAGATTGTTTCGCTTCCAAATTAAACCCGTTACCTATTTAATCACATAATGCTCACCCAGTTGCCAGGTTGTGGAGAGAAGAACACGCCAAAACAATACGACGGATTAAGCTATGACTGACCACACAGTTCTACATTTTAATCCCACCCCACCCATCCGATCGCTTCCTCTTTTGGATGACCCAAATTATTAGGTGATCGATCCATAAGCCCCTATTCTTCCCTAGTACCTAACAATTCCTCTCCTCAAGAAATGCTAGCCACTCAACTAATCATGTTGTCCAAAGCAAGCCCTTCGAGCTAAGCTATTGTATACCGGGGCTCGACTGTAGGATTCCTTCAAGAAAGAAGAAGCATAGATTGACTCGTAAACCCGCACTCACAGAGCGGATCAAATTTTCATAAATTTTCATGTTTGGTAGTGCCATTGAGGTCTTGTTTGATAGGGGGATTTGTTATCTAATCCTCCCAGGATTTCCTAAGCAAATCATCCTCATCTAAACAACCCCTGGCTGTCATAAAACAGATATATATGGAGAGAGTTTTGTAAGTCTTCTCTTCGTTAAGCCTCCTCTTCGGGCTCCTTAGCAGAACAGCAATGATGATGCTATGATTGGCATGTGTTCTTGAGTTGTTAGTACTACCTTGTCATAAGCGAGACAATCATGCTTGGAGGCATTGCAACGTCCGGAGATAAAAGATGTATGATTGTTGTTAGGGGTGGTGGTTACGACAGCAGCATCTTCTGTAAGAAGAATCGGTACCGATCTTGGAAAGATTCAGGCTACATTAGGTGGCCATCGATTGGTCCAACCCCAATATATCTATGCTGTTGGTTTGGCTCTTCTGCCAACAGAGTTGCCATTGAAATATCGGCATGGTAGGAGATATTTTGTTGTCCGGCCGTTCCAGCAAAGAGGACTATCAGTAGCTAGTCTCAAAGTCCGTCATATATTTGGTGAATGAAGTAGTGCTTCTGTCAAATGATTCACTGATCACGAACGATCAAAATCTCATGAAACACGAGGCAGGTAGGGTAGGGCAAAACAAAGCCTGGTCAGAAGCTACAAAGCGAAGGACTGTGCTCGGTGTGAAGAAGTGAAGCGAAGGCACAAACTGTAGGGGGTATCATGGTGTTCGTGGAAACTACACGCGCGACGGGTGGGATTTGGTCTGCTCGATCGTAGAATAACATGACCATCTCGCACGGTGCAGCGGCGCACACCGTTCGTCTGAATACGGCAGACATGGCTGCCTCGTCGATGGGCATCCTCCAGCCAGAATACTTTGGACGTGACTATTTGAGGTGCGATCTGTGCCAAGAAAATGAGAAACCACGGAGTAATGGGGTATCTTTTCTCTACGTGCTGCCTTCAACGGAGTACACTTCATAGTTCATATGGGGGCAAAATTGGACATGCGTGGGGAAACGAAATAATCCTCCCGGGAGGACGTCCTCCCCCAGCATCTGCCTCCGTGTGCGTTGAGATTTGTGCTAGACTGAAAACGGATTGAATACAGATGAATAATAACTCTATTATATTTGTTTTTATATTTTTCTTTAGATGCAAATATGAATATAGATAGGGATGAAAATGGATCGGATTATTTTCGATCGACCCAGACTGTTTTCAAATACGGATGCTATTGGCTCAGATATTTATCAGATCAAAAATGAATATGTTTTTTTTGTCGAATACAAATATGAATTCAGTAGTCACTATCTGTCAAATACGAATACATATTCAAATTATCTAGATATGTAGAGGATGGATATCCACAGCATATATCATTTATTTCAGCCCAGCTCATTTACATGATACTTTAGTAGCTAATTCTATATTAACATATGCATCAATACATAGAGTTGAAAAATGAATCTTAGTTTATATGAAGATTTCATTAATGTTCTTATGAATGCTTAGATCAAATAAACTATTAATATTTTTCTGTTCATTTTGTACATACAGCTTAAAGGTTTTTGTGTTTTGATAAATTAATATTCATAGTCGTATTCACTCCGTATTGATATTCGACGTTATTCATATTCATATCTAGAGTATCTATATTCATATCTGTATTCAGTAAGAAATATAAATACAGATATAGCAGAACCAATATCTATTCGTATTCGATCCGTTTTTATCTCTAAATATGGATAACCGGATACGAATAATATCCGTGTTTCCGTATCTATCCTTCCACCTCCATCCGCCTCTCGATCCCCTTGTCATCTCCTTGTCATCGATCTCACCTTCTTCAATCTCCATCCGACTCGCATGGTCTGATTTGTCTGGTATCGCGCGGGAACTCTTGCAAGTCTAATCGGCCCTAACGGTAAATCTCTCCAAGTTGTTGTTTGCCCTGGTCCCCAGACCCTCCCATTCTACTTGTGTCTGATTGTTGCTGTTCTTGGTGTGTTGATGTTTTCCCCCCTTTATTATGCATTTGTTCGCAGATGCCGGTCAATTTGGACGGTGATATGTCATGGGAAACGCGGAAGCGGAGGTCCGCGAGCGGCAAGGCGGCGGTCTTACGTGAAGGATGGAGCTCCACCGATCCCTCCAACCCCCTCCATTCCAGATCTGCGAGAGAGCGCCTCCGTTCCGAACTGAAGCGTGCTTCTTCTAGGGGAGTACATCTGCAGCATCTCTCCTCCCCTTAGGTGGATTTCAGTCGCCGGATACCGGAGTGAGGGGATGACAGATGAGAGAGACGATGCACCCGAATTTTTTTGTATTTTAGCCTTTTTTTTTGAAAAATATTCATATTTACACCTATGATAATTTTAATTCCGTTTTTGGACTCAGAGCTCGGCGCCGTGACACACGGCGCCGAGGTAACACGTCTCGGCACCGTGGACCACGGCATCGAGGCGCCAGGCCCGCTCCAGCGGTGCGGCCTGCGTGGCGCCGACGTGGCAAACACTTCGGCGCCGTGGGTCGGGGCGCCGAGCTCGGAGCCGTGGGTCGTGGCGCCAAGCTGTGAAAATTCAGAGCAGCCGCCGTGACCAGTGGTGCTCCTGCTCGGCGCCTTCAAAATAATCCGTAGCTTTTGCAAACATTCAGAAAATTGATGAACTGTGTGAAACACAATTTTTGTTTCCTGGTACATTTTTTGATGATGTTGTGTTCAATCTGAAAATTTCGGGTGCTAGTAACGTAATAATGTTTGTAACATTTTTCCTAAGCAGGGAACTCCGATGGTCAAACACTAATTGTTAGAGAAGGGGATAATAGTGTTGCTTATTAATGGAATTCAAAAGAGCTAAAATGGGGCAAGGTAAGAATCTATGTGCCTTTTACTTATGGGGACTTTTGCATTATATTGCCCATAAGTAATTATGTCGCTACCTCAAATCACATGGTATAATCTGCGAAGTTGAGGATATAGTTTAATGTCTTGTTGTTCTTTTGCAGACATTTATGTGCTTGAAAATGTGAATTTTCCATGTAATGATTTACAATTTTGAACTGAGTAGACATGATTTCCCTGTTCTTTTCTATATGCAAACTAATCCATTATGCAGACATTCTTTGGAGCAAGCATGGGTGGGCAACATTATGCACTCTATTAAATTGTAGTTTTGTGAAGCACCGATACGCAATACCGTCATACCGGTAGTCTCAAGTGCAGTGGATACAGCTAGGCAAACACAATACAGTGCATAATAATAGGATTACATAGACCGTAGATAGCGTGGGTCTATTCTACTGGGTGTAGCGTGGTTGTTTCCCCTTTTATTGGGCCCTGAGGATGGCTTTGCTGCATCATTCTTTCTGTCACTCTTGGTCTTGAGAGCAGCGTCACGAGCTTGAAGCTCTTCCTCCTGACGCTTAATGGCTGCTTCACACAGACTTAACTGCTCCCGCCTCCTTTGCAGCTCATCCTCCTTGCCCTTCAGACGATTTTGGTCCACCCTCACGCGGGCGCTCTTGCTCAAGCCGCATCTGTCGTTCCACCTCGCGAGCCTGAGTCATCTTGACAAAGTATTGTCCTTTGTTTTCCACCTCCACTGCCCGGTTATTTGGCCATGCCGGCGACACCCGATCCACCCATTTGATGAACGTGTAAGCCTATGTGTGGCGTGGTAGATGTCATGGATCAAGTTGAAAAACGATAACGAGAAACAAATGATTTAGTTGTCGTCGTTACCACGAAGTCGTCATCCAGGTCTGGACACTTGAAGAACCTACGGCCGTATTTGGCTCGTTGTACTCGATCCGTCCAGACTCCCAACATCGTCCTAAAGCCGCAATGGCACTTCGGGCGCTCATGCCACTCCGGCACTCCAAATGGGTCGGACCTCCATGAAGACATTGTTGTGTAGTAGTATTGTGATGGCTTGAGGAGAAGATGTGGTATGAAAGACATAGGAGGGCTTTATGTAGGCAGGTTATCTGGTGCAGTGGGCATAGTCCATGGAGAGGAGGTCATACGAATCTTTTCGCTTTTTTAGGATTCCAGTTTAGCAATAAATGTTCGTATGTAGGCTTTTCAGAGCCTGTAGTCTCGTAATAAATTCATAGTTCGTAGCCTTTTCAGTCGTTTGTAGGAAACAGCTCGTAGGCTTTTTCAGGATTCCAGTTTAGCAATAAATGTTCCTATGTAGGCTTTTCAGAGTCTGTAGTCTCGTAATAAATTCATAGTTCGTAGCCTTTTCAGTCGTTTACAGGAAACATAAATTCATTGCAGCAATTATAGAACCACAAAGTACAGACTACGGATTCGAACACAAATATCACACGAATATAACATATACACATGTATACAACAAGTAGCTCATTACAAACACATCTCTGTCCAACCACATACCAAGTGCCTCCTAGCTCATTACAACATATATACAACGACTTTTAAGCCCAACCACAAGCCTACACATAAGTATCACTGCCTCCTAGCTTTACCCTTACCCAGGGCGTCGGTGCCTGGAGTGTAACGGCTAGGCTCGCGGCAGCGTCTGCGTGGTACAGGCTGTGAAGGCTGAGTTGAAGGAGCGTCTACGAGCTGAGACGGGCCTATCTCATCGTAAGTCTGCTGCTCCACCTCGTCCTCACCGCCCTCGTCAGGGAAAGTGTCGCTCCTCGTGGGGGACGAGCTCTGCCCCGTGTACGACCCTAGCCGCGTCGGGTCTGCAAGTCGTGTCGCAGGCACGTCTACGTCCCTCGCCGCACCTGTGCTGCAACCACAACGACCAGCCACACGACGTAGCCGACCTGCTAGCCTCTGTCATCCAATATTTTGTTAACCAACAAGATACGAAGATATTAGGTACTAATTTTGTGAGTGGCTGTGTCGAAGCTTACCTCTAGGAAGCTACGCGTCCTGACGTCGCCGACGGTCGTGGAGAAACGCTCTATGTCCTGTACGGACTGCCTCAGAGTGTTGCCCTGCAAACAAGCAAAAGAATGGATAATTTGTTTTATGTAATGGTATTTATGTCTATTGGAAAATAAGCAATGAGATTGAACATTACCACACGGTCCATTACTGGTGCTATCTCCACCTGCGTCCCAAGTCGAGTAGACTGGTCGTAGGGCGTGTCCTCGTCGTCGGAGGACTCAATGTCCGCATAGTCAGCTTCAGTCCAGTGTCCTTTAAGTTTGGACCGCGTCGCACGCTGGTACCAAACTTGGTACCGCCGGAAGTGCTCGTTGCTGTGCGGCTCGTCATTGTGGTCCACGTGGTCCTGAAAGTGTCCCCACTCCTCAACATACACGTGGTGGTGCTGCTCGAAGTCTGTGACCTTCTTCTGTCGCTGACGATCAAATCTGCATGTCACGTAAACCAATAGTTAAAATTAGTATAAACTCTGTGCAATTGGAATCCAAGGTTAGAATTGAAATTGCATGCCACGTACTTGTGCAAAGCCACAGACGTGGAGAACGGCGCTACTGGCCACAGCTGCCTTATACCAAACTGGCGTGCAACTCTATGTGGCAGGTGATACTCAACAGCATAGAAATAGATAAGGGGGCACCTCATCCTGTAGAGGGCCTCGTCTATGCTGCACAGTGCGCTGAACTGAACGGCCTCCACCTCTTGCTCGGCGTACGGCTCCCACTTAACCTGCATAGCAACAATTTAACGTTAAAAGTCATATACTAACAAATGAAAATCGCGATACTAAATGGAATTAACTTACATTGGAGGCCGTGAGCGCATCTAGCTCGTTCATGTACTCTAGGTAGGCCCTCTTCGTCCTGGCGTAGGGAACTGAGACCTGGTCCCAAAGATATGCAAGTGTCGGACGTCGACGAAGAGGAACCTCTGCGAACCACAGACGAGGAGGCGAAACCGTGGGACGACCAACTGGTAGACGACACCACATCCACAGCTGGAGGAGGTAGAGGCAACCACCTACTGTCGAGTTCGGCGAACTCCGACGGCACGCCTCGCAGAGGTGGCGGTAAAGGAATGCCAACACCCCGGAAGCCCAGCTGTACTTCCCCGCCGTGTCCCAGTCAGTGAGGTAGTGGATGTACATCCACGAAGCGCTGTCCCCCGTTCCGTCGGGGAAGAGAACGTAGCCAAACAAGTGCAGGATCCATGCCCTGCAATTATATGTAAAATAATATTAAATCAAACTATGTCAATTTTAGAAAAAAGCTCGATTAGACGACGAGTTGACCCGTACCTGCAGTAGTAGGCAACTGTCTGCTCGTCCGCGTCTGCAGGACACTCTGCGAAAGTCTGCCGTAGCCATGTGATCGGAACTCCAGAAGAGCGATGGCCTGCCTCAGGAGGAAGCTCCCTCCCCAGGAAGGCCTCTACTCGGGCTCTCCAACCAGCAGGCACGCACGGTCCGATCACTAGACGACCGTGAATGGCGACACCAAGTATCTTCTGAGTGTCCTGGAGCGTAATAGTCATCTCCCCGAAAGGGAGGTGGAAGCTGTGAGTCTCCGGCCTCCACCTACATGATACAGAAAAGACGACTACACGTCAGATAATTTGAGGCGCACATAGCCGATAAACAATGAACATGCAAGTGGAGCAATGGTTTAGGAGAATACCTGTCAATCAGTGCAGTGATGGCCGGGGGGTTGAGGGTGGGCAACCCACGGCGAACCTGGTAAGAGATGGCGTCTAGGCCAGCCCTCTCCAGGAAGGGAGTGTACCTCTCGTCGTACCGCATGTCCAGGAACCCGTCATGGGTTCGAGAACGAAGGATGGGCAGCTCCTGTATAGAATACACTAATTTTGTTAGTTAATGCATCAACATAAACTGAAATTACACAGGAAGTGATGAATGCAGTACCCCCCCTCGGCGGTGAGCCGTCCTCGGTGGTTCTCCTCGTAGTGTGGGTCTAGCAGGTGGAATTGCGCCATCCTACAAAAAAAATTTAATTTCTCAGTTCAACATATAAGTAAACAAAAAAATTTGAACATGCATAAAATATGGAAAGAATAAGAAATTAAACAAGAAACATAGCAATTTGCATATGGAAAAACAACTAGACGAACTATGAAACATAACGAACAACAAGCACTCGCACCTGACTAAGTGGCCAATGGCATGTGCGTGAATTGTGGCCAAGTCTACCACATCTGCTACATTGGTTCTGCTCGGGGTCAGTAAGAAAGGGGGTTGCTCTCTCTCGCCTCGTTCTTCCTGTAAGCTGATCCATAACCATCTTGTGTCTCGTTCTCTTTCTGGTTCCACGTTTGTTCCAACGGCTACCCGGATCCGCAATGTATTTGGGCCCGGTGTATGGTGGCCACTCTCCCTCATCCCGGTAAGGCTCGAAACGGGGAGACCACGTAAGCACAAGGTTGTCAACACTGAACGACCGATGTATCTTGCTCTCGTAGTCAAAGTTGCGATGCCTCGCTGCTGCCACATAATGAGAACACGGAAAATGGTACTGCCTCGGTTTACCACATGTGCATGAGAAATCAATAAGGACAACCTTATGCCTCCTCGTCGGCCGGAGCTCTCCATCGGTCGTTGTACCACCCCTTTCTACAACCTCGTAAGTGCCCGTGGCGTTGTCAAAACAATGTACCTCATGTGCCTCAGCCCTCGCCTTTGCCCTTTCAAGGTGGCGCTTCGGTTTTGGCGCCCATCTCTCTTGTTTACTCTGTAGCGCCATTGCATGTGCGTGTCTTTCGTTGAACCAGGCAACAAGCTTGTAAAAGGTGAAGGATACGATAGCATTGACGGGCATACCACGTATACCCCTAAGCAAACTATTGAAGGATTCGGCCATGTTGCTTGTTTGAAACTCGTACCTCCAGCCACCATCGTCATGAGCCCTTGTCCATTTGCCGACATCTCTCATCGATCCCGTCAACCACTGTCTACCTTCTGCGTTTGTTGCAGTATTAAGCTGCTCCAACTTCTCCTGGAAGAACTTGACCTCAAACATTCGAGCGACCTCCTCGAACAGATGAAAGTTATCCTTCGTACCATCCTTACGGAGTAGATTCTCTGCAAGATGCCGAGTGCACCAACGGTGGTGCAAATCTGGATACCCCGGTATCTGCTCCTGTACGGCAGCAAGTATGCCCTGGTGTCTATCAGATATGACACCAACCTCCCTACCAGGGCCGACCACGTGCCTCCGAACGAGCCGCAAGAACCATCCCCAGCTGTCTTTGTTCTCCCTCTCAACCAAACCAAACGCCAAAGGAACCAACGCGTTGTCTGCGTCACAGGAAATGGCTATCAGAAGTGTGCCCTGGTACTTGCCAAGAAGAAACGTACCGTCAATGGAGAAGACGGGACGACAATGCCGAAAGGCCTCGATGGACTGAGCAAAGCACCAGAAAGCACGGAAGAATATCTGCATCCCATCTTGAGTCCATTCGTTCGGTTTCGGGACGTACTCATAATGCATGCCTGGATTAACCGCTTTGATTGCATTGAAGAGTGCTGGCAACTGCAAGTACCCATCTTTCCAGTCCCCATATATCATCTTCCAGATGCGTTGCTTTGCCCTCCATGCTTTTCCATACCTTATCTCGTATCCAAATTTCTCCTTAACAATCCCAGCAAGTGTCTTCACCTTCATATTGGGTTCTCCCTTTACTATGTGACACAGTGACTTGGCAATAATGGTAGAGGTCAACTGCCGATGCTTCTGTTTGAGCTCTGCTTCGGCACAAGTGTGTGGGCCAACGATTCTTGTGATCTTGAACTTTCCCGTGTCCTTCTGTTTCCTAGCACAAATCCTCCATTCACATGTTTCCTTCTCGCACACAACTGTGTACCTCCGCTCCACATAAGAATGCCTCACCTTGAATGACCTTTTACGGATCACTGAATACTCCTGCAGCCACCTTTTCAATGCAGACAAGTCCTCAAACACCATGCCCTTCTCAATTGTCATGCTTGACCCGGCCTCAGGAGCATCTAGCAACTTGTCATCCCTTCCTTCGGCATATGCCTCATGAGAATGCCTAAGATCGCTGAATTCATGAACTGATGGATCCCGGCCAGGGCAATAACGCCTGATCAGCTCAATATCACTTTCGGTCAGCTCTCCAAAAGGGCGGTCATCATCAGAATCAACGGCCCTTTGTAAGATCGAGAAGGCCGACTAGAGGGGGGTGAATAGGCGGTTTAAAAATTCTCTACAAATTAATACTAATCAATTCAAGAGCTTTCCTATTTGCCTAAACCAAGTATATAATGCGGAAGCGAAATTCAATTTGGTTTAGCTCAAATAGCGCCTAAGTCAAGCAAGAACGCCTAAGTACACTAATAATTCTAATCTATGTCAAAGTTTACAATTCTAGATATACAAGCAATCAATTTAATTCTATGAATGTAAATTGCTTGAATATAAATAGAGCACAAGAAAACAAACCACAAATAACACAATCACTTTTTACCGTGGTGTTCGGAGACTTGCCGGTCTCCCCTAGTCCACGTTGAGGTTAGCCCGAACGAATCGGACCGGCTCCACGAATTAAGCCGAAACACCTCCAATTCACTAGTGGTAGCTCTTTCCCGCTCCGGGTAGGTGAGCTCCGACCTTCACAACTTCGCCGGGTCTTCTCACAAGCTTCTTGAGAAGATCACCGCGCACGACGCCTCCAACGCCGTCTAGGAGTCGGCAAACTCCAAGAGTAACAAGCCAAGTCCCTCACTTGACTCTCACCACGTGCAATGAATGCACGAGCTCAATTCGGACACAAAGTCCTCTAGATGCAACACATGCACTCTAGAACACCTCTCCTCTCTCACAAAGTGCAACACTTGCACAATTGAGTGGAGAGCCTCACTCTAGCTCAAGAACTCAGGAATAGGTCAAGCAACAACATCTCCAACCGGCCACAAGGGGGTATTTATACCCCACACAAGAAAACTAGCCGTTGGAGTCAAATCCCTGAAAAACACAGGAAAAACGGAACTACCGCAGTACAAATCGCGGTACTTCCGCTTTCCTCGCCAACGGTCAGAAAACTAGCTGTTTCTCAGCAAAACCGGAACTACCGGAGTACAAATCGCGGAACTACCGTTTTTCCCGAGGCTAAGTCATTCAAAAAATCACTCTCTGGAAAAAACATTCCGCTCGGAATCCGGAACTTCCGGAATCGCGGAACTACCGGAAAAATCGGAACTACCGCAGTACAAATCGCGGAACTTCCGCAAAATCCGGAACTACCGCAGTACAAATCGCGGTACTTCCGTTTTCCGGTTTTTCAGCACAGACGACACTCGGAAAAACGGTCATAACTTTTGACTCCGATGTCGGAATTGAGTGATCTTGGACTCTATGGAAAGCTTATTCAGAGGGCTACACAACCCACCTATTTGCATGATCTCAAACACATTAGATCAATGCAGAAATCACAAGACATCCAAAGAGTCACTATCACGGTCTAATATCAAAGGAAATAGCGACAAATAATTTTAGACCGTGCCAAGGGATAATGCATGACCTCCAACTTTTGCAAAACACATTTGCAAACTTAGATCATGCTACAAGGATTAGGTACATGGACTTCTCACATTTGCAAAACACATTCGCAAACCTAAGTCACATGCCACAAGGATTATATATAAGCTTCAACCATTTGCAAAACACATTTGCAAATATAAGCCTCATATCACAAAGAATGAAAACATGAACTTCAAGCACTTGCAAAACACATTCGCAATGCATAGTCTCATGTTGCAAAGATTTCAACACATGAGCTAGACGTGGTGAGGTTTGAGCTATCAACACATGATGAGACTCAAACTACTAGACATGACCCCTCTTAATAGTACGGCAACCTATACTAGCAATCCGGTCTTCCAACCAAACACCAAGACCGGTAAAAGACTAGAAACACATCCTTAGCCCTAGCTAGTCATACCTTTGCCTTGGGTCATCGTCTCGATATGCATCAACTCATGATGCTTTCTTTTCATCAACACCATCAACTCATGATGGTCTTCACTTGATCAACACATGATCAATCTTTGACATGCTTCAACACATGAAGCATCTTCTTCTCGATGGCCTTTAACACATGAAGCCTTCGTCTTGATAGCCTTCAACACATGAAGCTACATCTTCTTCATCAACTTTGACTTGATGACCTTCAACTCATGAAGCCATCCCAAGTCATCTTCATTTGTGGAACCTAACCTATTCATCCAACTCATGAAAACCGTTAGTCCACAAATCAATTATCATCGATTACCAAACTTCACCATTTTGGTAATTCATGACAATCTCAACAAATAATGAGATATTAAATTGATTTGCGAGTATACAATATGTACACAACAAATGTATACTCCAAGATAAGCTTTAAACAAAGCTTACTTATCCGGTTGTCATTAGTCATCCAACCATTAACACATAATGGAGAAGTTAGATGATAACCCGATTGCACATGAGTATATATATACTGCACAAGCTATATATATATACTCAAGAATGTATTTCAAAGTAAAGATCCTAAATATGCATATTAAAAGAAGCATGGATCAATACTTATGAAACTCCAAAATATATAGAGAGCTCCCCCTAAATGTGTGCATACAAGTGTATATAGTGAAGACATATGCACATATTCATTTTACACTAATTGAGGAGTTCAATCTATATTTTGGATCTAAGGAATGCATTTGTAAATGAGAAAGCGATTTCGAATGCATACCTCTTTGATTTCACCTTTTCATCCAAATGAGACTAACCAAAGATAAACTCAAATAAATATATTAGTCTCATAAATTCATTTATCATTTTCACCAAAACATTATAAAGTATATGTCATTAATATCATAATGTCATAATTGCATTTGTCATTAACACCAAAACCAACTTAAATGGAGCTTGATCTTTCACCCTTGCGATCTCGTAAGGCTCCAGATCATCCACAATTTGAACATCCACAATTTGAACATCCACACTGTTGGAGTCCCTGCAGACTTCTTCAACGTTGCCAGATGGAGCAACGGGAGGAACAACCACATTATCAGGAATGTTTCCTGCATCATAAGCACGACAACGATGGGATTGAGACAAAATAAAGGAATGACGGGAAAAGGCTAAAGTGTTGCGCGACACTTACTGGGATGATTCTGGGTCAATCCCATCTCCTGAGGGGCCGCCACGACATCATCAGTCCGACATTCAACTCGAACTGGTTGAGAAATCTGAACCTCGTTCGGGGCAGATAGAGCATCGGGCACCTCAGGCACTTCTTCCACATCCACCGCAAGGTCCGGTAACGGAGGGTCAAAGGCAGCCTGATCACCTAGTTCTGGTGAATAACCGTGAGGGGTGGGATCAATGGACACCTTCCGCACAACAAGGTCCAAACATTGAAACTCATTCCTCATAACCAATTTGACATATTTGTCCCACTGATCCTCACAACCAATTAAGATCAACCGCCTTAGAATTGTGTATTTCGAACCGAAGTGAAGTAACCCCTCAACTGTGATACTCTCCTCGTTTGCATGACAATGTAGCTCCTCCCGGGCCCTAGCAACCAACTCACTAAACGACGGCCGTTCACCGAATATCAGAGGCACCCTTTGCATTTCAACAAATCGAACATTTCCATAATCATCACTTGTCACACTGCCTCCATGATATAGGGTGACTAGGTTGTCCATCTAGTTCATACAGAAAACCAAACTAATAAGAACCTTTAATTGAAATCGGATACTACATAGTAACTAATAAGTACCTAGTCACTAACTAAATGCTACCTTTATTCGAAATTGATGTTAATTAACTAACTAAATTGCATAGTCAATTGCATACCCAAAGATAAACATTCCTTTTGTTCGTGATTTGCTTGACTCGTTGTGGCAAACATTTCTATAGCACTAACTAAATTGCATAGCCAATTGCATAGTCAATTACATCACGGCAACACAACACATTTCTATAGCACTAGTCCTCTGGTCGCAAAAAAATCAACTTGACTTATAGCGAGCCATATCGCCGACTCCAATACGCCACACAATCCTTCCATTCTACGGCACCATTGCCCAAGCGACAGTGATAAATAAGGGATAAACAGCCTACTCGACATTCATAGCACCACACATTAGACATTCATAGCACCACATATCAGCCCACTCGACATCACATCCACAAAAACTAGCTACAAAATATCATCGACATCACATCTGAGCGCCAAGAACGAACATTTTGGAGGAGAAGTCATCACCTTGAGGCACTTGTAGCGGTCGCTCTGGGGCCTCTCGACAGCAGCGGCGGGGAGGACGGCCGGGTGGGAAGCACGTCGGACGGGCGACCGGCCGAGGACGCGCGTGCGGGGAGGGGAGGCGCGCGGGCGGCCGCGGCGGGGAGGACCTCGGACGGGCGGCCGCGGCGTGGAGGACGTCGGACGGGCGGTCGAGGCGGTCGAGGAGGGGTGGCGGGCAGCCGCGGCGGGGAGGACGCGCGTGCGGGGAGGGGAGGCGCGCGAGCAGCCGCGGCGGGGACGACGGGCGGCCGAGGCGGTCGACGAGGGGAGGTCGGCGGCCGCGGCGGGGAGGACGCGAGTGCGGGGAGGGGACGGGAGGCGGCGGCACCACTGGGCGACGGCGGGGACAGAGGGAGGAGTTGCGAATGAACGAGGCCCGCGTGCTCGGTGCCGTTTCAGAAGCCGCATGCTCGGCGCCAAGATCCACGGCTCCGAGCTCGGCGCCACGACCCACGGCTCCGAGCTCGGCGCCACGATCCACGGCGCCGAGATGCTTGCCACGTCGGCGCCACGCAGGCCGCACCGCTGGCGCGGGCCTGGCGCCTCGACGCCGTGGTCCACGGCGCCGAGACGTGTTACCTCGGCGTCATGGGTCACGGCGCCGAGCTCTGGGTCCAAAAACGGAATTAAAACTACCAAGGGTCTAAATGTGAATATTTTTCAAAAAAGGGCTAAAATACAAAAAATTCGGACGATGCACAGTGTGCACCGTGTATACGATTCCGGGAAATACGAAGCGTATATCGGCACCTGATGGGGAATACCTGCACGGATCCAGAGGAAATGAGGGACGTGGATACTGGGGGAGAACCTCCGGGGAGGAGAAAATCCTCTTCCGACATGCGTGTTCATATAGGGCAAATTTCTAACCACGTAGTAACGGGTCATCTTTAGACGTTGCTTTAACTGTTTTATGGTTTAAAATTTTGACAGTAATTTTTATTTATTACTAAAATTACACTATAGTGGCTATTAGATTTTTACTAAAAATTAGAAAAATAGAAAAAAGAAAAAAACCGTTATATTACCATTGACAGTGTAAAGAAATATGAGAAAAAGGTAAAAAAAATAAAAACCAAAAACACTAAAATAAGTCGAAATTAAAAATCAATATGTTCCAAGTGACTTCCGATTTAAATAAGCTAAAGATCAAAATAAGGCAGAAGCTAAATCATTTGAACCGAGCGGGTTGAAACACTGTTGTGAATTGCTTTGTTAATTAATGGAGTTTGTTACCATAGTGGCTGGAGTCGGTTATTACTTTCTGACGAGTCACAGGATGGTAACTCGTCTCACACTCCTGCAAACCGAATAAGATATATAGATAAAATATTTAGCAGAAGTACGTACTTGTATGTCCACACCAGTGAATAACTCCATGCATTGGCTTAAAAAGAAAAAAAGTTCCAATAAATTAATAACTGCATCACCATGCACTAGATATTCTTTGGACTTATATATATCCGACTCATCTGCATGATGGACATGTAGCACCCAGTGCCATCCGCAGAATGTCACCATGAGAAAGTTCGCACTATTAACTCTCCAACATCCACCTAACAAAGGGAAAACAATGCAAAAAAAAAAGTCAATAGTTTCAGTTCATAGTGCATAAAAAAAATGCCAAACTTGACATCAACAATACATGTAACATATACATGCTGAGTACTACTAGTTCCTAGCGTCTTCTGCTAAATTTTTTCCCGGCTACGTACACTTTAGGCATTGACCAGACCATATGTAGACCCTGTTGAATTAATTGGGCTTGGTCCATTTTAATTTAGCAATTAATCAAATGAAATTCCTAGGCCCACATGAAAAAATTGTTTAGTCCCATATGGAGAGTTGAATGGGAGTTACACCACTTTAAAAGGTGGAACGTGGTAACCCCCTTGTGGAATTGGAGAGAGCCAATACACGCGCGCGCGCTCGCTCGCTCGCTCGCCTCGCCAAGCCGTGCCGTACGAAAGAACAGTTTTCTCTCCCTCTGTTTTTGTTGCTGCTCTCTGCAATCTCCGTTCCAGAACCTTGCGCGCACAAGTTTCTGGGCGAGTAGGCCTCCGGAACTTCGTCCGTTTGTGTACCTGCACGGGTAGGCGGGCGATCAAGTTTTTGGGGAGCGCATCGGCGCGACTACTCAATCTGCGACGTCTACTTCCTGGTGGTGAACCGTTTGCGCGACTGCACTGCGAACATCTTCCTGCATCAAGCTTCGTCCTGCATCACGCCTTGATCGACTACATCGAATAGGCCATCATGTCGACTGATGGTAACGGCGCCTCCGGTGTCTCCGGCACTGGCCCCGCCCGAGGGTATAAATCTAAAACTTTTCTGGTGTATTTGTTTCTATGCGCTATGAATATGTTAATAGATGTTTCTGTTAGCTTGTTCGTTAGCGAATATGAATACATCGTTGATAGATCACTCATGCATGTTTTTGTCATGTTTTATATGCTGAATTTCTGGATTAAAATATGCCGAAAATTGACTAGATTTCCAACAGACCCATTTGAAGCATGACAATTTTCTTAGATTTACGTACGAATTATGACGTTTTATGTGAAATTCTTGTATTCTAAACAAATTGTTATTCTCTACAACACAACGTGCTACACAAACAGATTAACAGAACAACAAGCTTTTTCACAATTAGGTGCCACTGCTAAATACCCCTATTGACAACGCAACGATACGTTGTGACAAGAAAGGTGTGCACACAGACACGGACTGTTTGTACTACACTATGTACTGATAGACTGCGGTGATCCTTGACAAAGATTAACGTGGTTTAATCGCATAAAAACAACGCTCAGGTCCCAAAACCTGTGATATTATCCCCCCGTCTCCCATGGTCACTCACTGATCGCCTCGCCTCCCCAGCGAGGCACCAACTTGGCAACTCACCATTCTCCCCCCGTACTGTTCCACGCTTTGTTTTCCTCTTTCCACGTCGCCCCTAACCCCTCATCTGCACATCATAAAACTCCCCACTCCTTTCCCTCCCCTCCCATCCCATCCCACCTCACCACACCACACCACTCAACCTCCTCCCAGTCACGCTCCTCACTCCCAACCAACTCCACCACGACGGTAGCGACGGCGGCGGCAGCCATGGGCACCATGGACGACTGCTCGTCCGGCTCCGAGCCCACCACCTCCTCCTCGGCGGAGGTGCCGGCCTCGCCGCCGTCCCCGACCGCGACGTCCACCGCGTCGTCCTCCGACGCCGCCAAGAAGAAGCGCCCGCGCAAGGACGGGCACCACCCGACGTACCGCGGGGTGCGCATGCGGAGCTGGGGCAAGTGGGTGTCGGAGATCCGGGAGCCCCGCAAGAAGTCGCGCATCTGGCTCGGCACCTTCGCCACCGCCGAGATGGCGGCGCGCGCCCACGACGTCGCCGCGCTCGCCATCAAGGGCCGCGCCGCGCACCTCAACTTCCCGGACCTCGCCCACGAGCTCCCCCGCCCCGCCACCGCGGCACCGAAGGATGTCCAGGCCGCCGCGGCGCTAGCAGCCGCCGCCGACTTCCCGCCCTCCGCCAATGCCGGCGTCAAGAACCCAGACCCCTCCGACGCCAGCGCCGGCTCCTCCTCGCCTCCGGCAGACACCGCCGACGAGGCGCTGTTCGACCTCCCCGACCTCCTCCTCGACCTCAGATACGGCCCTCCGTCGTGCCAGCTCTCGTGCGCTTCGTCTTGGGACGACGACGTGGCCTTCACGGGCGCCGGTGTGTTCCGCCTCGAGGAGCCGCTTCTGTGGGAGTACTAAAGCCAAGCGCTGACTCACTCGCGACTGTCAAACCGCGCAGCGCGCTTCGAGCCACCGCTACATGTATCAGTGTGGCTCGTAATTTCCATATTGGACCAGAGATCATGTAGAAACCAATGGTGAACCAAAAGTGGAACCGAAATCAGCGCTGCGTTTGCTTTGTCAAATTTAGGAAGCAGGCCATGTATAAAATTAGCCTGGTGTCTTTTATCGCCTTTGCTTTGCTTGGATTGTGCGGCAAGAATATGTGTGCAATTAACAGCGCATCTCCTTTTTCCGGGCGCTTTCTTTTCTTTAGCACTGGTGCTAAAGGTGATCTACCGGGATTTGGACTAATGCGACACGAAATGCTTTAAAGATGCAACTTGTAAATTACGGTAAGATTCGACCAATTCGTCCTTTGTACCACTCCACTTCTGCACAAAGCGCCCGCAGTAATCATGTCCATTGTTGATACCCTTCGTCGCCTCGTATACAATTGGAGCTAGTTACAGGCTGAAAATTTAAGCACCCTTTAACGAATACATTCTAGTTTCGTGGGGAGCCGATTGGCGTTGACGCGGACGGCCATGCATGGCGCCACCGGCGCGCGAGGACAGCGGAGTGGCTGCGCGCGCATAGTACTTTTCTTGTGTCCGTGCTTTGGCCGGGGACGTACGCCGTACCGCGAGGATGGGCCGAGATCCCGAGCCAGCGCCTCTCCGTCTCCTTGTGTGTTTACCTAGCAGATGCTGTGACTCCTACGTGGAGACAGTACATGCATGCGCAGGGGTGAAAGGGAGAGGGAGGGAGAGAGGCTCGTGGCTGCGTCAGAGCGCTGCCACGGAGGCGACGGCCAGATGGTGTACGAGCAGTACTACCAGCTAGTCGCTGTTGTTTTCCGTGCAAGAGACCTGTCTTTGCTATTGGGAGTACGTCTGTCCGGGGAAAGGCTCGAGGCTGTCTTGGTCATCCGTGTTATCGGGGTGGGAGAGATCCTTGTTTTAGCGGTTAACCTCCTCTGCGTCTCCTGTGTTCTCTGCTCCCCTCAAGATCGTGTGTGTACTTTACTTCATCCTCGCTGTGAAATGTCTCCTGCTAACAAGTCGGCAGTAAAACGTGCGGTCACTCTTCATTTGTAAAATTGTAATGGATTATACTACGTACTTGTCGTATTCGTTTAGCTATGTTAACCTTGATGACACTAACTTAAGTGCTTAGTCATGCTTTGGGCTCTCCGTGTTAGTGAACTAAACGCATTAATAATAGAGTAGGTTTAGTTTGGCTTGACTCTAGCTCCAGGCTCCAAAAGAAGTAGAACATAAGGCGTTATTTGGAACGTTCAATTTTTTCCCTTTTCTATGTGAAAATTAAAATATTTTTTTATAAAATTCCTGCATTTCAAATTGCTTTAAAATGTTGGGATAGCAAGATTACGTTTTCTATGTACAAGGAAGGACACGTATCATCACTGACGTCATGTATGTATGTGAGTCCGACTACATACGTCAGAGTTTTCGAGGAGGTTTAGAGAAGACTTGAGGCTCTGCTCCAAATGGTTTTTAAGCCTTTGGCTTTTGGTTTTGGCACATGTTAGCTTCTTAATTTCAGTTTTCTAGCTTTTTGATCTATTTTTAGTTTTTTCCTTATTTTTTTGTATTGTCCCAAGAGATATAACGGTGTTTTTCATATTTCTCTCCTTTTTTAATATTTTCTTTTTTTTACTTAGAAAAACTAATAGTTGCTACAGTATATTTGTAGCAAAAAGCTAGAAACCAGACTTTAAAGTTGTTTGGAGCAGCACCTCAGAATTGTTGGTCATCTGTGTTAGCGGGATAGGAGCGCAAGCTAACATTCATAACCTCTAGGTGCTGCTCGGTTGGGCTAAAATAAGCTGGTTATGGCTGAAATTGCACTGTAACTGACTGAAATTACACTGTAGCTGATGGTGGCTTATTTGACATAACTAATTTTTTTAAAAAAAATAAAAAAAACATGTTAGCTCGTTATGGACAATGCAAATGAATACGGGAAAAAGGACCGGCAAAAAAGCTAAAAAACCAAAAAAAATAGAAAAAACCAAAATTTAGGAATAGTAAAAAATAAGCCAAAAGATAGAAATTTAAGCCGAATTGAGCGGAGATCTCTTGCCGGATGACAGGAGTACACATGCGTTGTCGATGTTCAAAGGTTAATTAATTGGCTCGCTGTTATAACTAACAAATTAATTAAAGTAGCTGTCTCTGATCCCCATTACCAGGGTAGCCGATTTATTAGGGTATCTCCAGTGGTTATAGCTAGCAACTAATTATAAGACTTACACATCATCTATATAGTACACACTAAAGCTAGCATTCTAAAGAACTATCTATAAGGATATCTATTTGATGCTTACATGCACACACAGAATTTATAGAGACTGCCTCGTTTGGCGTTATAGACTAGTGCTTAAGGAAGAGCTGGCTCGATTTTTTTAATTTGCATACTCTCTTTCCTCCACATAGAATATATGCTGATGTATATATGCATATAGCTAGCTGACTCAGACCATTGGAGATGCCCTTAGGGAAGGAAAAAGCGTCCCTTTCAAGGTAATCAATTCGGGACTCTTTGCATTTGTTGCCTGTGTAAGAACCACCTGTAGACCGACGAGACAACTTTGGACCTGTGGTGGTGACTGGAGTACAATTTTGCCATGAAGTAACTCATTTTTCCATCGTCCCATGCATGCACGTACACTATCACTTTTGCTGTTTATGCATCAAAACGCACTGCTCGGTATTAACTAGGGCTGAAAATGAGTTGAACTTAAATGAGCTTGATCTTTTAGACTCGAGCTCAGTAGAAACTCGAGCTGAAAGCGTGCCGAGTTCGAATTGGGGTCCGAGCCTAGACTTGGACTCGAGCTCGGCTCGGCCTAAACTCAAGTAGGTTCGAGTTCAGTTCGTTGAAGCTCGATAACAATTATAATAATTTATTATACACTATTTTTTAATAATAAAAAATTTTGAGTTCGAGGTTAGCTCTAGTAACTCGATAACAGTCAAAATAATTTAAGTATACACTAATTTTCAACAATAAGAAAAACTCGAGCTCGAGTTCGGCTTAAGTAAGCTCGGTAAGCGTTAATATGTATCACTATTTAAGTTCGAATCGAGACTCGCGAACTATTTGAGCTCGGCTCGATGAAGTTCGCGAGTTCGAGATCAAGCTCAAGTTTGGCTCGTTTAAAGTTCGAGCCGAGTTCGAATCAAACCTAGAACGAGCCGAACTCAAGTAACTTGCGAGTTTCGAGTTTTTTTACAGCCTTAGTATTAACTATGCCTATCTTTTGAGTAAAAACTTGGACGTCGACACGGAAACGTGCTTGTCCAGTGAAATATTATTCTTCCCGTCATATAAGAATGTTATTTTGAGATACGTGTAGTTAAACTTTATAAATTTGATTAATGGTATCTTTTATATATATATATATATATATATATATATATATATATATATATATATATATATATATATATATATATATATATATATATATATATATATATATATATATATATATATATATATATGACGAGTGTTTCATGCACCTTGGTGCCCCGTTGATTTGCTTTGAGATTTGCAACGTTTGATGTGGGTATCTTCATATACCCATTAAAAAGTATATTTGAGATGTCAAACTCCGAAAAAAATTAAATTCAACTTCAGTTTAATTAGTTTGAACTATTTTTATGGTATATACTCACTGTAGTCGCATTGAACTCAAAAGTAGTTCAAACTAGTTTGAACTGAGTTCAAAACGTACTTACCATAAATATATCAAGGGTATAAAACATTTTCATACCCAAACTCAAAAAAAAATCAATCATACACGTGTATCGGACGGTTCTTGATGTGGGTGCCTAATGTAATTTTCCTCTCTCTCTCTCTCTCTCTCTCTCTCTCTATATATATATATATATATATATATATATATATATATATATATATATATATATATATATATATATATATATATATATATATATATATTGAACGTATGAAAATGATATGCATAGATTTATCTCAGAATTTTTTCATAAAAGTATAATTTTATTATATTTATAAATATATTACAATAGAAATTAGTGCGTAAAATTATGTTTGGGTGCTGTGTTGGTGTCTAAAATGATATTCTTATATGACTAGAGAGAATAAATTGCTTTGCTTGTGGTGTTTACGGGGATGCTCATTTGGACTTAAATTTCTAACTTTTAGTTTATTTCTCACTGTTTGAGACTTATTTTACACTGTAGCTACAGATAATTTTTTTTGGCGTGATTAAATTTTAAAAGTAGAAAAAAATAGGTTATCCTATACAAAGAAATATAGGAGAGAAAAAGACAAAAAAGCTTCAAAAATCAGAAAAAGACGGAATTAAAGTTAGAAGTCAAAAAACCAAAACCTGAATCCCAAGCCAGTGAAAGCTTCAGCATGGCGGGATGCTTTCCTGTTTTGACCAGCCAGCGCTTCAACCACGTACTCTGTTTTTATCATATATTAAGTTATTTCCGGTGGCTAACCTCTCCATAGTTTCCTGTATCAAGTAGGCTTTTTTGACAGGATAATCAAGTAGGCTTACGTTAGGGCCATTTGTTTTGGAGGGAGCCTCTGTCATCTTTAATTCTTTATGATTAATACATATACATATATACATATGTATGCACACACAAATATACACACACAAACATATATACATATGTATGTATATACACAAACATATATATAGAGAGAGAGGGGGGGCTGGTACCGTCAGGAAGAAAAGGAGAGTGGCACCTTAGGTGCATAGATTATTGAGAAGAACCTAGAACAAATCTTTTCTGTTTATATCACAGCTGATTCTTGTCTGTGGCCATTCTTCAAAAAAAAAAATCTTGTCTTGGCTCAAGCACTCTAAGAAAATTTACCAAGAAGGAAACTTGAAAAAAAATGCTACTAGAAACACAAACCAGTTTTCTATTGCCAAGAAACATGACGCTTGTTCTACGTAGCTCCAACTACCGTGTGGGCGTCGAACAATCGTACGGCCCATGAGCTACAAGGCTATACACACATGCAAGTCTACACAGACCCCATTTCAGAGGTCGTACGCTGGGGCCATGGTGTCTCTTTACTGCTAGTACCACTAGTGTTTAGTATTAGCTAGCAGCCTCCGTGCCTCTATGATAAAGCCGAGAGGAGAGTTGCGTGGAGTCCTACAAGTCACTTCCATTTCTTTCGCGAGATTTTCAAACAGCCTAATGGGCTAGACAGACGACCAACAGTACTACTGCTAGGAGACTATGCAAAGTTCGCGAGCGAGCATAGGGCTGCTTGGACATACACCAAGAAATGGCCAAAAGTGCTCATCATATGATGTGCCATTTATGATGAGTCGGAGTGGGTGAATTTGAATACGGCTGCACGTACATCTGCACAGCGCCGGCCGGCTAGTGCGATCCGGCGGTACGGTAATGCACGTTTGCGTGTGATTATGCGCGGCAGCGCGGTCGAAATGGTCCTGCCGATCGAGGCACGCACGCACGCACGTGTCAACGTGTGAAGTGATAACCCCGAACCCCGAGGCGAAAAGGCGATCGATTCCGTGGGCATGCAGACCAGGTGTGAGGCCGGCCAGCATGTGCAAGGCTGCAACGCAGCGCGGTGCCCGGCCCGCGCGCGCACGAGCGATCGAGCTCAGGAAACGCGGCCGCCGCGCGACGGGCGATCAACCCCGTCTGCGCAGCGCGCAGCGTCGTGACCCACGTGAATGGATCCATCTTGCGGTCAGTGGCGGCGCTCTGGAGAGCCGCGGAGGGGAGGCACCGGCCGCGTCATCTCTAAGTCTATTTTTAACGGCTTTTAAAAATGATTTTTGATTTTTACTATAATATCTAATATTTAAACAGATTATTTTTTTTAAGACGGGTCTACAAGTTAATTATAGTACACGTTGAAAGCCTAATATCCGTATCAAACAAAGTCACAAGCGAGTATATCTCTTTCCGTAATCTCTATCACAAACAGCAAAAATTCAAAAATTTTAGTTAAAAATCATAAGCTACAGCCGTATCAAACAGTCCAGAGTTTTGTTGCCTCCTCCGGCCAGGCGAATCAGGTGTGAATTACCCATACAGCATACACGGGATTGTTTTATGGTTCTGATTTGGTACGTTTCCGCTGTCTCCCGTTTCATGTAGGGGAGTTTTGTGAGAGCAAGAAGATTAGAACTCCGTACATTACCACCACTGGTATGCCACTAGAGAAAACCTTAGAATAGCCTGTATATTGCCTTGCAGTGCATGCGTTGTTGCCACGTCCACGTCGCGCTCGCAATCACCTGAGTAACTCCACCGTCTCCCACGTAGGCGGTGATTGTACGAGCGATCGCCACTTGATTCTCATCTGCCAACCACCCCAAAATAAATAATACTCACGCATGCATGGGTCGTCGTCTCGTCGTACGGCGGCAAGACTCAAGAGCAACCAGCCACGCACGAGGTCAGAAACCGTCGACTTTTTTGGGCGCGAAGGGCCTCAGCGACGTGCTCAAGCGGTAGCCATGCAGATGCAGCGCAACTGTGCAAGGGATTGGAGATGCAAGGGGTGTCTCTTTCTTCAGGTTTGATCTTTTCCGAGGCCGCTGATTTGCACAGTTCCCATAGCCATGCGCTTGCGTTCTTTCATGCCGTTCTAGATACCGTGACGCGAGCATTTCACGACTCAGATGACAGTGAAGCGTTTGCGAGGACCTAGCTAGCTCGCTTGCCGTTCGCTACATCACACAAACCAGCAAGGAGTCGGATTCGTGCTAAGTTGTACCCAAACAGAAACAGTCAGATTAATAGGTAATCATGGATGATATGATCAGCAGGACAAGTGTACGCTGGCCGGCCGGTACGCAATACGTTCAATTCGCTAGTGGTCTCCGATGCATCGCATATGCGTCCACGGCGATCGCCGTCGAGACACTCGAACGTGTCCAGCACACACCATCATGCGCGTCCAATACGAGGGGACACGACCAGTACCATTGGTTGCTGTCGACAGTACTACTCGATAGCTGCTCGACGAAATGTTAGGTTCTGCACAACACCCCAATCGAGTGGTCTGCGGGGAGTGCAAATATAACATGAAAACAATTCAGCTAGACAGCTACAGTATCTTAACCCCAAACCCAGAAAAATCAGGCAGACTTTGGCTCTGTTGTTTTTGTGTAACCAATGGTTTTTGTCTGTATTTTTCGAGACAGTAGCGGACGACGGAGACGTCATCATGGACAGTGAATATGATTTTAGGCTCGAAAAGCTGTTCGAAGAATCCACTTCAAGATTACATTTGTTTTAACTTTCAGATAAACCAAAAACCTAAAAATCCAAAAAAAACATGGCCTTTAGATGGTGGATTTTACTACTTCAGGTGCACATACGTACAACCTTTTACGTTCAGTCTTAGCTGAACATTTCCTATCCAAATGCTCGAGTGGAGTTCAAATTTAATTTACTAAAGTGTACAGTCAGTATATATACTATGTATTCGTAGTCGTAGAGGAGTAAAATCCTAAAAGGTCAATAAGAAAAGAATACAGAATGCCGTGCAAACAACCCCCCCCCCCCCCCCCCTACATAGAGGGACAAGCCTAACCAAGCGGGTGCACGCGAGCAAAATTCCTCCGCCCTTTTCCTTTCCACCATAAATCTAATCGACATGACTGGCTAGCATGCACGCTCTGGAGGAGGATAAGCTTCTGTACGTTTGCGTAGCGGCACTGGACTGACGTACAGCAAGAAAAGAACGCCCTACCCACCACCATTAAAGTCCAGTTTTGATGGGAGCAACTACATATACGCAGAGACAAGGTGAATAAAGGATCATGCATAATGACGTGGATCAAAGGCATTCAAAGATCATTAGATTCCTTATGGTTGTGTGGGTGATGGTTGGGGCTCAACGAGGGCCCAAGATAAATAAATAAATAACAGGCGAAAGATCATAGACAGGAAGAGACGGCTGAAACTTCCGGGGGGCAAAAAAGAAGGGACGTGATCGATCGTTCGGCACGTACTTGAGCGGTAGCAAATCCACATACTGCTACTTCGACACCGCCTCCACTCCTTTTAACTACTTGTTGCACTTACTGGTGGTAATAAGAACAGGGCAAGAAAATCTATCTAATATATATATGCATGGGTCCATATCTCTCTCATCATGGACAATCGATAGGCAGTTTTTGTTTTACGTGTAGATATCATCCTAATCAGCAAAAGCAGAAAAGGAAATATACACACAAAATCTATATAGACCCTACGGGGTACAGTCTAAAGAAATGGTCCTGAATTCCTGAAGATGGGCTATAGCTAAAAGCAAGCTAGCCATAGCAGGAACAGGAACCCTGGGAAAAAGCCAAAAAATAAAAAAGAAGGGGGCCGAAAGAAAGAACAATGCAGTTGCATCCGCATGGAAGCAAGGTAATTGTAGTACGAGGTTCCACGATTCGGCTCCCAATCACGAGAGCAAATTAAGATCAATTCCTGCTTGCTACTACCTTATACTACATTGCTAATGAATAAATGATGTCCCATTCTTTTTAGCTTTTAGCTACATAAATCCCAATCCAAAAAAACACCCATCTACATTATATAAGTGGAAATGCCTCACATACCAACAAACTCGATCATACCGATCGAACGTACACAAAACATGTCGCGATTGCGGTAGTTGGGCGCTGAGGCCGGCCGCGGCTCGCTGTCGCTTTCGTAAATTTTACATGGCTTTCGTACATCACGCCAGAGCGCCCCTGGGCGAAATCTGGACACATGTGGACTTCTAAACACCTAAAAATTCCGTTTTTGGCCTTTAAACCAAAAAAATTCCGTTTCTGGACCCCTTCCGACCGCGCGTTTCGCGAGATGGCGCCACGTGTCCCGGCCGGCCGCGCGACCGCCCGCTCCACCGCGCGACCGCGCGACCGCCGCCCGCCCGCGCGACCGCGCCTCCCGACCGCGCGTCCGCCCGCCGCCCGCGCGACCGCGCCGCCCGACCGCGCGTCCGCCCGCCCGCCCGCGCGACCGCGCCGCCCGCCCGCGCGACCGCGCCGCCCGACCGCGCGTCCGCCCGCCCGCGCGACCGCGCTGCCGACCACGCGTCCGGGACACGTGGCACCAGCTCGCGAACGCGCGGTCGGGAGGGGTCCAGAAACGGTTTTTTTTTTAATTTAGGGGCCAAAAGTGGAATTTCGAGTGTTTAGGGGTCCAAATGTGTCCAGATTTCCCCCTGGGCAATCTGCGTCACCCGGTGGCCCGTGGAATTCTTTCGCCGTTGCGTGTTCCCTCGGGCGCGAGCGTACTACAAATTAGCTCCAAATCACAGTCAAAACGAAGGGAATCCTTATCCTCCGCGCGCGCCTCTTGTACCACTACGGAGGGATGTATGTATGCATACATACATACATAAATTGCTATATATGTACTGGGCATCTCCATCAGGACAATCCCAGAGCGCATATATATGGCAAAATATCTGTCCCTCACTACCACAGCATGAAATGCTCATGAAAGTGGTACTAGCCGTTTTATTGAACACTCATTGGTGTGGTACGTGCCAAAACTTTTTACAGCTCCCTGTACCTGGGGCTGACTCGCATTCACACCGTGTCTGGCTCATTGTCGTGGTACGTGCCACTAAATGAGCTGGAGTGAGTTGTGCTCTAGACTTCTAGATTTTAGTTTCTAGCTTTTTAATTTTATTTTTTTAAATTTTTGAATTTTTCTCTTATTTTTTTATATCATCTATAATGATACTATATATTTTTTAATATTTTAAAAATTAATTACGCTAAAAAATTATCAATAACTACAATGTAAAAAAATTGCTACAGTACTAAAAAAGCTAGAAACTTAGAGCTTTAAAAGCCCAAATGAGCACCCGAAATAGTCGGAGAAATACACGTTTATTCGCAATGTGAGCCAAATCCGAGCGTGAGGTACGGCTACAAGAAGATATTACGACATCCCTTAGAGATGAGATACAAAGATAAATCAAATATCAGATGGAAAGATACGACATCCCTTCAAATCAATAGGAATCTCTCGCTGCTCCTGTGCTAGGTAACCCCCAACCATCAGAGTAACTGCGCGTCCAACCCTACCTCAGAAAGCGACCATGGATTTCCTATCAATGACATTCTGATAATAATTATTATCTCTTGAATGCTCGATCCACTGATAGGCTTGTTAGAGTGGCTAATTTTATATCGTTATGTAGGTGACAACGCAGTGCAACTTCCAAGTGAGATACGCCTCCATTGCCCTGTTCGCTGCTTGGGGCTAGGTGTATTCATCTAGGCCTGGTTCCTTGGTGCACGGTGTAACTCTAACGTCAGGTTTCGCAAAAGTGAATGTGGACGGTGTTCATGCCAATTTCGAGGTCGTCCCGCTGCAGATGCCCTCAAACAACGAGGTCATGACTCTAGGGCAAGTCATTGGACATTCATCTAGTGGCCCAAGAGGGACATTTGCTTGGATGCTCCTGCACCAGTGCCAAGCCCACTCAAGATATTTGCACCAATGCCGAATCCACAGGAGCTATTTGCACCGGTGCCAATTTCACAGGGGCGATCCATATTAAAGCTACCTACACCGGTGCCAATGCCGCAGGGGCTATCCAAACCGGAGCTACCTGCATAGACGCAGCAAAGGTGTGGTGCATCTTCATCTTGTGCTCGGTCGACCTACAGCCAAGGCGGCAAAGGCAAACTAAAGAAAACTGATGATGAGATTCCCTACTTGCCCTTTGCCCAGAAATTCGTGCTAGATAGACCGTTGGTCGTCACAAAAGAGCGCCTCCTAACCCTAGGACTAGCTTGCCAGAGTTTGCATGCATGGTACATAAAATATGTTAACAAGTCGGAGGAACAACGACGCTTGGGTCTCACCATCAAATTCAAGCCGGATCATCTTCAGCACGATATTAATGACTTTCGAGGACTGATTCTTTCTCTTCACACTTGGACGCCCTCGACGTCTCACTCATTCGATGCTGGATACTGTAAGTGTGTACAATCGTGGTCTACGTTCATGTAATACCGATAAATGTCATACACAACTCATCGATTTTGTTTGTTTATGTATATATACTAGTGAGTGAAGCCAGATTAACATAATCATCGGTTGATTTTCTCGACCTATACTTGGTCTCCTTGGATATCATCGAGGAGGATGCATCCTTCGTTAAGAATTACATGATGAAGGCATTGGAGGCTCACCGCGACAAGAAATTCATACTTATGCCCTACAACCATGGGTAAGTGCTGCACTAGTTGCTATATATGTTGATTTGTACTTTATAAGCAACACGAATTTAGGTTTAATGACCATGATATACTTGTGTAGGTTCCACGGGATTCTAATTATAATTATACCAAATAGAACAGGGTAATATACCTTTATTCCTGAAGCGATCGATGGCCTACGATACGATCTAGATTTCCCGGTATTCGCTAGTACACATTAATCATATATAACACTTCATAGTAATGCCTCTCGAACCAATAAATTCTCTTTTTGCAATGCCACCAGCAACCGCCGGGCAACACCTGTTGATTCTATGTTTGCCACAACATGCAACTACTCTTCGATTCCACGAACAACAATATTGATCCTCAGGTTTGTCAATCTTGCGATAATTATTTCATAATTATCAATTTATATATGTATACACGACATTAATTTTTCTACCGACAAGTTGTGTCCATCGCTACAACTCTGTTGGAATAGGCCAACCTCAAATAGATTCAAGGACAGTGTGCGCATTTCTTGTTGTCTAAAGTCATAAAAGAAAATAGGGGGTTCCATAATGTGGAATGAATTTTACTGAGATAAGATTGAGCTTAATTGTTCTTGTGTGTACTTGTTCATGAATGAATAATTTATTTCATTTCAGTTGATTGATTTGTGAAATGGATGTTCTTGTTTCTGAAATGAATGAATGTGAATTGGATGTATATATATTGTGTTGATCTGCTTGTTTCAGAGAGCATGACTAATATTTTCTGAGGCTAGCTAACTAACAAAAATAGATTTATAAATAGAAAATAATATCACAAATGGTTATTAACTCGTAAACATCTATAATAGTCTGCATCGCAGGCGGTTCAAAAGCCGTCCATGATAACCTCATATCATTACTGATCTATAAAATCAGACGACTCACAAAATTATCTATGATAATATTTTTGAACTGTCTGTGATAATTTTTCACGGAGCAATGCCGACACATAATTGAGGCCGATCGAACGAGGCGCATTTATCAAGACGGCAAATAGTGCGATGAGAGTGGCTACGCACTGGTTCTCTCCCACAAGCGAAGTTCCGTGCACCCGTTTAGCTTAGCAAAGCCCGGTGTTCCCACACAATATTCTTGACAGGGAGCTATCCATCCATCTTCGTCAGCTACATGTAAGGGGGAGAGGGGCAAGTGAAACGAGTTTGTCACGATTTGCAGTGTACCTACCGTGACGCGAGGTCCGTGAATGCTCAGTCGATCGATCGAACATCGATGCGCTAATAACCAAGGACACGGCTGCATGCATAATTGCGATCGATCAAGGCGCCTTTTGGCCACTGTTTGCCTAAACTACGCGTGCAGTGCAGGGTGGTGGACTGCACACTGTGCACTGTGCAGCGGATTGCGATGGGTACGCGATACGCATAGTAGTATTGGGACTGTCATCTCAACGGAGGGTTTATTTATTCTTTTTCGGCTTTTACTTTAGTTTTTGATTTTTTATAGTAAATAGATTTTAAGCGGAGTGTCTTTTGAAGATAGAGTTTACTAAGTTAATTGTAGTACATACTATACCGACTTTATTTATATCGGCAAAAACCACATGTGAGTTTCACACGAACAGCCTAAAAATTACAAACCGCAGTAAAAAAGAACTGGCCCAGATTGTCGCGATTGGTAGGAGCAACGGGCGGTGCTAGCCCGACCGGCCGGGGGACGCGGCTGCAGACGAGCCGGCGACTGTTCCGGGGAGGAGTTAGGGAGCAGTGCCGTTTATGTTGAGCTTCTTACGGTGCGTTAAATCTGCGGGGAACGGCCTTTAAATGCCACGGCGTACGGTGGCGCGTGGTAGCTGTCCGGAGCAGAAATGGAGTACTCTGGAGTGTGCCCATGGGTCAATACTGCAACAGCGTCGCCTTGCGCCGGGAGGAGCAGGACCACACGTCGGGTCAACTGCTCTGCGTGCTTCAAGAACTATGCGACCGACGTCGCAACAAACGCTTAATCCCGCTGTGAATTGTGAAGTAACTTCGTGGTTAGATTGTGGGTCGTACGCTTAGTTCCGCTTAAGCTCTACTTCCGCCGTTAATTTTGCTCCTAACTATTTCCCTGTGAGGAGTCAAGTGATGTATTGGTTAAGGCTACGCCACGAGTTGGAACTTGGAGAACTAAAAATGAGATGGCATGCAGCAAAAGCACGAGCACGAGTAGATTGGTCGGGCAGCGACGCAGTGAAAACCTCTAGTTGCAATGCATTATACATACATCAGTGTCAAAACATGAATGATACTACTACAGTTCAAAGTGCATAGCCTTTCATGACACGACCCTTCTCTAGCCGTCGAATCCAACTACGCCACGCGCACACGAAACAACAGACGAAGTTTACAATAAAGGCTCATCTCAATGAGATGCAGAGCATATCGATCCTTCAATCCGGTAATCAATGTGGGCATCATGACAAAAAAAAGAGGGAGAAAGGTTGATGCTCCGGCAATCCCTACCAACCTGTCTCCACAAAGGCACAAATAAAGCCATCAATGTCCTCTTGCCAGGAAATGGAGCTTGTAAAAATGTTCAGAAGTTACAACACAGGGACCAGCCAAAACACCACACCCCCACTAACCACAAAGCTTTAGTGACGCTGCTTGCAATCATAGCATGCAGATTTAAGCCTGTGCCGACAATCCTAAACACATGGCAAGCATATCAACCGACGTAAGTTGCCCGAGCAAGCCAGTAAGCTCATATACTGACACGAACAGACTGCATTTGACTGTGATTTCACTATCAGCAAAAACATGAAAAAAATGTACAAAATACAAGCTGAAACACCAGTCAAGACCTACATACTTATTGTCAGCTACACCAATAGGAGCTACAAACTATATATTATACAAGGTATGGTATATTTTGGATCTGTCAAATAATATAATGGATAAGCAAAAACTAAACTAGTTGTTTCTGCAGGAAAATGCCACACTTTACAAAGGAGCAGGAAGCCACACTGGCATCACATATGCCACCGGCAGTGTGCCGCAGATCCACATAGCCGAACAAATTAGGCCCTGCTACGGGTCCTCTTGCAGAAGTTGGGTAAGTTACATTTACGACTGGATCATGTCAGTAGCAAACTAAACAAGCAGCATGAAGTCACTTGTCCTAGATGCCCCATGACACCAGCTGCCAATGCAGCATCATATATAGATAGGCTTCACATCATTAGCCCCAAAGCTTAATCCACAAGGACACCTCCGTTGGCGGTTTCTGAGTGACTTCTGTATACACTCATTACAGAAAAGATGGTAACACTTGGCAATCACACCCTAAACGACATGGAAAGGATATGTTGTTAGATTCAACTAGTCAGTACCAACTGGACTACTGACAAACAAAATTAACATATAACTTAGTTATATTTAATTGACAAGTTTGTCTACTTGAAGTGCGATGATCAAAACTTAGGAACTTAGAAGACGAACCAATCACTTCCTTTCTTCTTTTCCCTTTCTACTTTTTTTTAGTGCAACTCATTTTTTATGTGCGTAAGCGTGAGGAGGGGACTGGTAAAGGGAGGGACGTGCTAGCCTAGGGCTCTTATGTTTCTTTCTTTTTCATGTGACCTTTTAATGATGGGTCCACAAGCCAATAACAGAGATTTCCTTGGCCAATGCATATATGTCTCTCGATGCCGCACGTCCATGTTACGGCATCTGTGTATAGATTAAGGCCACATTAATCAGCTTTCCTAGTTTAGGAAGACTTCTATCAAATTGATCATATTCACGAGATTAACGGCAGATATTTTCATTTATAAATAGGGTCCACCTTATTAAGGGCTAAATGTTTTTCTCTCTTGTGAGAATTTCTAGCATATTTATCTTTTTTCTTAGCGACTGTAAAAGGCCTGTCATCGACTTTTATTATATAATAGATATGGTGACCAAGGTTATAGGAAATGAACACAACATTATTCACCTCTTTCTGTCCGTCACCACAGACACCACATTTCAATATTCCCCTATACTCCTTGACCTCCTGGTGAAGCTTTTCCAACACTGCCGATCCCTCTGTCTTCGCTCTAAGAGAACTAGCATTCCTTGACATCAGTTCCAAGTCATCCTCAATTCTCCTCTTAGTAAACCTGGAAAAACATCATTAAACTTGTAAGGCAATAAAATATGAAGGACACATGGGTGTAGACAAGGACATCTCTGTGAAGCATTACCTTTCCTTCGCTAATTCTATAAGCAGCTCAACAACTTCCAATCGACTCCTCCCAACCTTGGCTTGTATTTGATCCATTAACTGCCTCAATTGCTGAGCCTCTCCCTGTACATCCACCAGCTTTCTTTGAGCATTGCCCAAGGAGACAGAATGACACCATCCATCCTCGGCAAGTCTCCTTACCTGCTGTCAGGGGTGTGGGCCTTGGGCCCAAGGTCCAGTCAGGTTATTATTAGGAATTAGAGATTGGTTTCTATTTAAGTTAGAGATTGGTTTCCTTGTATTAGATATATAGTTAGAGATATGATATTAGTTACTATATCTGTTAGAGTTATAATTGGGATTAGATTCTATCTGTTAGGGGGAGCCATCTATATAAAGGGGGGCTACCGTATGCTATTGTAAGCAATCAGAGAATTATCATAGTCCTCCTCGTCTAAATCTCTAGTCTCTCTCCCTCTCGTTCTACGCCAACACCATCTGGCCATCTTCTTGGTGATGTTTACCCCGGTTCATGACAACTTGGTATCAGAGCAGTCGATCCCTTCCCACGACTTCTGCTACTATGGTTCCTGCAGAGCGCATGGATGAACAAGTGCGCTACAATCGGATGGTAACCTTGCTGGACAATATGAGCAAGCAGATAGATGAATTCTTGGAGAATTTCAAGAATCAGAGGAAGTTATGGTCATCATTAACTGTTTATTCAGGTATATGCTTAAATATCTGAACTGGAATTTGCCTAATACTTGTATCATCTGCGACAAACCTGCTATAGTAATCACATGCTTAGTTATATGCTTTCTGAGCAGCCGGTTCCTTTGATACTCACAACCTACTATTGTAACGTGAAGATATATTGAGGTTCCATGAGCTAACGAAACAGCTATAAAGGGCATTGTCAATTTGTCACCACACATTCCTCAAATACCTTGAGTAGATGAATTTACTTACATACACATCTAGATCTAACCTTCTAGTTGCACATTTAAGTTATTCTTGGCTGCATGCAGGCAATTGGAACTGGACTCAAGCACACGTTTTAAGTGAAACCCTCACATGTCATCAAGAACAGAAGTGGGAGGTTACACAAATGATGAAGCCAAGGATACATCAATAAGAACAAACAATAGCAAAAACAGTCCATAGAATTACCTTTGTATTATGATCATCCCTCTCAATAATTTGTTGTAGCAATTGTTGATTTTGTGTTTGTATATCTTCATATGCTTGCCCAATACTCTGGAATATTGAAAATACGTATTTCAGACTTGTGGCTAGTACACTGACTTCCATATTGTATTAAGATATTAGATGATACAGACCTCAATCTCTGACAGGTAAGCTTCACCTTCTTCATGCTTTGATTTCAATAATTCAGATAAACAACCAATATCCCTGTAGCACACAGAAAATTCACCAGTTAGCACCTCTTTCACCAATAAAATAGAAAATGCATCTGACTTCTGCCTACTTCTACAAATATAAGGATTAAGGACATAACACAACACAGTGTAGGGTTGAACTTTTCTCTATAGGCACGTTTCTATATATCCAGCAGAGAAAACGTATTGGACAAGTATAGATAGAAAGTACCTTCTGTAACTCTCCATCTTGTGCCTTAATTCAGCAATCTCAGCTCCAGCACTTGCTAGTCTCTGCTGAGACATTGCTTCAGCTTCATTGGCTGCCTTAACACGCTGTTCTAGTCTACTCTCATCAAGAGAAGATTTGAGGCTCTGGACACGAGCCCATTCATAATATTCTCTATCTTTGCATTCCAGCACATCTCTTTCACAAAAGAATAAGCTCTGTACATCAGAAGGGCAGAAGCTTGTTTTAATTAGATAAATGAATTTGCTAGTTGACAGTGGTTAAATGCTCAAATAGATTACTTTGTGATCTAAATACTAAATAGGAAAATAATCAGAGTGATGGTTATTATTGATGCTGACTAACTTTCTAGGCCATATGCCAATGAACAGAGAAAATATGTGATGATAAACTAATGCAGAGAAGTGATACTATCCAATTTTTTTCTCAAGGAAAGAAAGCAAATTAGAACTAACATTGTTGTGCTTCTCTAGACCATCATGAATCGTATAAATAGTTCCATGAAGGTTTCTGCTGTAATAGAACTACCTGGAATCAGTAGATTCACGTTTATGCATTTCCGCAAATAGCTTGAACTCGCTATTAGTTTGCCTTAGATCACAAACCTATACATCATGTGAATTACAATAGCTTAACAACTCATGAAGAGAACATGAATAGAAATCATGAAGAGAACATTAATAGGAATCCAAGAAACTAGTTAAAACAAGCCATTTTCTGACGAGTGATGATGACAATGGAATAAAATTCATTTCTAGTTAAATCAGCAAACTCAAAAATATTGGTACCCTAGATTGTAGATCCTTTATTTCAGATCCAGCACGGGCAGATCTACATAATGATTCATTGATCGCATGCTCCTGTAAAGCACCAAAAAAAAAACAACTTAACACCTTCATTGAATCCGTAGCACAACACTTATTAATTTCTTCAACCAGCATGTATCAAGAAATTTACCTTTCTTGTCAGGATATCAGAAAGGGAGTGAACTTCGGCTCGCAAAGAATGCAATTCTGAAGCGTCACCCTTGTACTTAGACTGTTCACTTTCCATCGCACCCATTTCTCTTGGTAGTGATAACACCTGCGCTTTAAATTCTGATATGATTTGGTTCCGACCTGAAAATTGAAAGGTTTTTGGAAGAGCCCAGGGAATCGCGGAGACTCCGGAGGGAGTAGTGGTGGCGAACAGGCGGCCGGGGCTTGAACCCCGTGCGGCGGCGTGAAGGAGCCGTGAGGGCAGAGAGAGAGAGAAGTCGCAGGTGAAGCCTGGCAACGGAAGTTGCTCTGCTTACTTTATTCAATCCCCAGGTGAGGCTATTTATCCTCCCTAACAAATCAATCTAGATTGCTAATCAATCTGAATCCTAACAATTCAATCTGGATTGCTAATCAATCTGAATCCTATTGCTTATGGATAGAAAGGTATTAAACCTAATGAAGGAAGGAAATAACTCAATGGAGGAAAGTCTTATGGGCCCAAAGCCTTGTGATTGCTGGTTGATGCTCCTCCCTGCGTGCGTGTCCGGCGCCCATACGTGATCCCGGTCATAACATCTCTCCCTGCCTCCGAAAACAGCTCGTCCTCGAGCTGAACATCGGGGTAGATTTCCTGGAAGTGCGGCAGCTGTTCCCAGGTGGCGTCATTGCTGGACATCCCGCGCCACTGCACCAAGACATGCCAGACGCCACGGCGAAGCTGGGCGCGGAGGACACGTTCCGGGGCGGGTAACAGCCGGCCGTCGTGCGTAGGCGGTATCGGAGGCATCACCGACGGAGGGTCACCGTGGAACGGCTTTAGCAGCCCCACATGGAAGACATCATGGAGTCGGGAGCCTTCTGGAAGCTGGAGACGGTAGGCCACCTGTCCGATCTGCTCCAGGACCTGGAATGGTCCTGCGTAGCGTGGACCGAGCTTCCCCTTGGGCCGGGGTTCCAATGTCTGTGCCGGTCGGTGGAGGAGACGCAACCACACCCAATCGCCCACCGCAAACTCCAAATCGCGGTGGTGGTCATCGTAGTAGCGCTTGGCGTATTGCTGTGCCTGGAGGAGACGATCGCGGACCATAGCGAGAAAGTCATCACGGTTGCGCATGAGAGCGTCCACTGCATCCGTCCTGGCAGCACCCCCCGTGTACGGCACAAGTGGCGGAGGAGGCCGGCCGTAGACCACCTGGAAAGGAGTGGTGCGCAGCGCGGTGTGGAACGAAGTGTTGTAGCAATACTCCGCCCATGGCAGCCAGTCGACCCAAGCGCGAGGCCGATCACCCGTGATGCAGCGTAGGTACATGGCGATGACCTTGTTGACAACCTCGGACTGGCCGTCCGTCTGGGGGTGAAAAGCCGTGCTCATGCGGAGTTTGACACCGGCCATCTTGAAGAGGTCTCGCCACATGTGGCCGGTGAAGACCGGGTCGCGATCGCTGACGATGGAGGCGGGGAACCCGTGGAGGCGGACGATCTCCTCGAAGAAGGCCCGGGCGACGGATGCGGCGGAGTATGGGTGGCCTAGCGCGATGAAGTGTGCGTACTTGGAGAAGCGGTCGACGACGGTGAGGATCACTGACTTCCCATGTACCTTCGGCAAGCCTTCGATGAAGTCCATCGAAATGTCGGCCCACACCTGGGACGGCACGTCGAGGGGCTGTAATAGGCCCGCCGGCTGCAGAGTCTCCGTCTTGTTGCGCTGGCAGGTGAGACAGGCGCGCACAAAGTCCCGCACAAGCGCCCTGTCGCCAGGAATGTAGAAGTCCTGGCGCAGGCGTTGGAGTGTCTTCTGGATGCCCTCGTGACCCGCCGCATGGGCCAGGGAGAGCACCTGATTACGCAAGTCTTGCTGCGCCGGCACGAATATGCGCGAGCCATGGATCAGGAGGCCGTCGACTGTGCGCCAGGGCGTCTCACTTGTGTCGTTCTGGAGCTGCTGGCGGAGGCGGCCCGCCTCCTCGTCGGTGGCCGTTGCGGCGCGGATCTCGTCAAAGAGGTGGAACGAAGGTCCCGAGAGAGCATGGATCGCGGCGGAGTCCGAGTCGCGGCGCGAAAGTGCGTCCGCCACTGTGTTGAGGCGCCCGGAACGATATTCCACGGTGAAGTCAAAGCCGAACAGTTTGCTGATCCACTGGTGCTGCGGAATCCTCGAAAGTCGCTGGTCCAACAGAAACTTGAGGCTGAAGTGGTCGGTGCGGATGAGGAAGCGGCGTCCCCACAGGTACGGACGCCAGTGTCGGACGGCCTGCACAAGGCCGATAAGCTCCCGCTCATAGGCCGCCAGCTTGAGATAGCGGGCAGCGAACGGCCTGCTGAAGAAAGCCAGGGCCCCGGCGCCCTGGTGGAGGACGGCGCCGAAGCCAACGCCTGAGGCGTCGCAGTCCACGATAAACAGCTGGTCGAAAGCGGGCATTTGCAGGACCGGTCCCGTTGTCAGAGCCTGCTTTAGCGCCTGGAATGCTGCCGCTGCATCGTCCGTCCAGGCGAAAGTGTCTTTGCGCAGGAGCTTCGTCAATGGCGCCGCGATCGTGCCGAAATCGCGGATGAACTTCCGGTAGTAGCCAGCGAGGCCCAAGAACCCCCGCAATCCCCGGGCCGAGCGGGGCACTGGCCAGGAGGCGACGGCGGTCACCTTGTCGCTGTCCATGGCGACGCCGTTGACGGAGATGACGTGGCCGAGGTAGGCGACCGAAGCTGCCCCAAAAGAGCACTTAGAGCGCTTGAGGTGTAAGGCGTGGGCGCGGAGAGCGTCGAAGACGAGGCGGACATGCTGCAAATGTTCGGACCACGACGAGCTGTAGATGAGTATGTCGTCGAAGAACACAAGCACGAACCTGCGGAGGAATGGACGGAGGACGTCGTTCATGAGGGCCTGGAACGTTGCTGGCGCGTTGGACAGGCCGAAGGGCATGACGAGGAACTCGAAGTGGCCGTGGTGGGTGCGGAAGGCCGTCTTCTCGATGTCTGCCGGATGCATGCGCACCTGGTGGTAACCGGAGCGGAGGTCCAGCTTAGTGAAAAACTGGGCGCCATGGAGCTCGTCGAGGAGCTCATCCACTACCGGTATCGGAAACTTGTCCTTGGAAGTCTTGTCATTGAGTGCACGGTAGTCAATGCAGAACCGCCATGAGTCGTCCGCCTTCTTGACCAAGAGTACCGGCGCAGAAAACGGTGAGGTGCTTGGTCGGATGATGCCCTGCTCCATCATGGCGGCGCACTGGCGTTCCAGCTCATCCTTCTGCAGCTGTGGGTAGCGGTATGGGCGAACGGCTACTGGCGCAGTACCTGGCAAGAGGTGGATGCGGTGATCATAGGGTCGGGCTGGTGGAAGACCCTGTGGTTCCGCAAAGATCGAGCTGTACTGGAGCAGGAGCCGGTCCAAGAGGGGCTGTTGAGGTGCCCCGGTGATGGCGCGGAGGGCCGGTTGTATGGCGTCCTTGCGGGAGGAGCCCAGGCCTTTCCAGAAGACCCGCCTGGTTCCTCGCCAGAAAGCCATGCAGAGGTCCTCGAAGTCCCAAAGGATGGGTCCCAAGGTGCGGAGGAAATCGACACCGAGAACGAGGTCGAACCCGCCCAGGTCGATGCCATAGCAATTGATGGAGAAATCCTCGGGCCCGATGCTCATGGTGACGTTGCGGGCCATGCCCTTGCAGGGGACCCGGTCGCCATTGGCGACTGCTACGCGCATATTGGCGCTGTCCGCCGTTGTCAACTGGAGTCGGTGCAGGGCCCCGGTATTGATGAAGTTATGGGTAGAGCCAGAGTCGAGGAGCGCCAAAAGCCGGAAGCCCTGGATGTGGACATGGAGGTGCATGGTATCATCCGTGCGAATGCCGGCGATCGCGTGAAGGGAGACTACCGGCAAGTCGGACGCGGCTGTGTCCTCTGCCTCACCGCTGGAGGCCTCGGCGGTGTCGTCGTCCAGGTAGTCTGTCACCTCAATGAAGAACAGCCGCTGGCACTTGTGGCCGTGGACGTACTGCTCGTCGCAATTGTAGCAAAGCCCCAGCTGGCGACGGTCGGCCAACTCAGCCGGTGAGAGGCGGCGGAACGGCCGGGAGGGGGCCGGCACTTCTGCTGCCGTAGGTGGTGCTGGCGGCAGCAGGATTGGCGCCTGTGCCGGCGTGACCGTGGGTGGAGCGGCCGCCTGCTGTGGCGTGGGTAGGGCCAGCGGTGGCCGCTGCAGAAAGCGGGACGGCCGCTGCGGCAGTGGCGCTGGTGGAGTCGCCTCGGCGCGACGCTCATACGCCCGCGCGAGATGCATGGCTGTCTGTAGATCACGCGGTTCCCGAAGCTCGACGTCAATCTTGATGTGTTCTGGTAGACCGCCGGTGAACAACTCCACCTTCTGGGTTGGCGTCAAATGCTGCGCCGTGTGACAGAGAAGGGCGTTGAAGCGCTCTTGGTAGTCCTGGACTGTTGAGAGGAACGGCAGCCGTGCGAGTTCCGCCAGGCGATTGGCGCGGATTGGCGGCCCGAAGCGGAGGTGGCACAGCTCCTTGAAACGCTCCCAGGAGGGCACGCCTTCGTCTTGCTCCAAGGCGTAGTACCACGTCTGAGCGGCGCCCGTGAGATGGTACGAGGCGAGCCATACGCGATCTGAAGCCATGGTGCGTTGGCCCCGGAAGAATTGCTCGCACCTGTTGAGCCAATTGAGAGGGTCCTCCGCGCCGTCGTAGGTCGGGAAGTCGAGCTTGTGGAAGCGCGGGGCGCCCAGGCCGGTGCCAGCACCGCCGGAGCCTACCTCCGGTCCCGACGGAAAGACCGGTCGTGTGGGAAGTGGTGACGGCGAACGAGGAAATTGGATTTGGTGGAGGGGAATCGGCAGCGAGGCGGCGGCGGAAGGGTTGGTGGCGGCAGCAAGAGAGGAGACGGCGGTGGTAGCTGCTGCCGGCCGGGACTCCAGGGCCTCCATGCGCGCGAAGAGGGTCGCCATCTGCTGGCTGAGGTCGTGCAGCGCCTTGGCGACGGAATCGGCCGGAGGTGGTGGCGGCGGCGGTTCCTTCGGCTGCTTGCCGCCCTCCTCGCCTGGCAGCTCTGATACCAAATTGGAAGAGCCCAGGGAATCGCGGAGACTCCGGAGGGAGTAGTGGTGGCGAACAGGCGGCCGGGGCTTGAACCCCGTGCGGCGGCGTGAAGGAGCCGTGAGGGCAGAGAGAGAGAGAGAAGTCGCAGGTGAAGCCTGGCAACGGAAGTTGCTCTGCTTACTTTATTCAATCCCCAGGTGAGGCTATTTATCCTCCCTAACAAATCAATCTAGATTGCTAATCAATCTGAATCCTAACAATTCAATCTGGATTGCTAATCAATCTGAATCCTATTGCTTATGGATAGAAAGGTATTAAACCTAATGAAGGAAGGAAATAACTCAATGGAGGAAAGTCTTATGGGCCCAAAGCCTTGTGATTGCTGGTTGATGCTCCTCCCTGCGTGCGTGTCCGGCGCCCATACGTGATCCCGGTCATAACAGTTTTACTTGTTTATATTTTAAAATGGCCAGAAGGAAACAATCCAATACTCTTAACAAAATCAAATAGTAATCATCACACCAGGTTCTCTCGAAGATTCTTTGAGTTTCAGAACTAGCATATTCTTTTCATCAGCTACTTTCCACAGATTCTGCTCTATCTGCTATGCCTGACTCACAATGCGCGGAAACCCTATGAGGAATTTCAGCCAAATCAACTTTTACATTAATTTCCCTTTCTTGCCCAATCAATTTATCCTTATCAACCTGAAAAACAGCAAGTAAAAGCTCAGCCAAACATAAAATACATTGCTAAGGCTCCTTTGACACATGATGTGTACATATCTATTGACCAGTAACAACCTGTAATTTCTCTAATAGTGTCTGGCAGTGGTCCAACTCTGCTTGTGACTTTTGGACTTGATCATTGAGGACTTGAAAAGCTTTTGAAGAAGAAATGCTCTTGAAATCCGTTGAAGTGTTCTGTTCATAATTGCAAAGGTAAGGCATCCAAGATTTTGGTAACTATAGAATAATGGTTAGTTGTCATAGAGGTGGGTCTTGGGCCTAACTGGTTCATTATTAGGAATTAAAGATCGGTTTCTATTTGAGTTAAAGATTAGTTTCCCTTGTTACAGATATAATTAGATATATGATATGAGTTTCTATATTATTAGAGATAGGATTGGAATTAGACTCTATTTGTTAGGGGGAGCCCATCTATATAAAGGGGGCTACCGCATGCTATTGTAATCAATCAGAGAAATATCAAAGTCTTCCTCATCTAGTCTCTCTCTCTTTCTACGCTGACGCCATCCGGCCATCTTCTTGGTGGTGTTTATCCTTCATGAACTAAGGTTCATGACAACTGCCTTGGGTCTAGCTGGTTCATTATTAGGAATTAGAAATCGGTTTCTATTTGAGTTAGAGATTAGTTTCCCTTGTTACAGATATAATTAGAGATATGATATGAGTTTCTATAATATTAGAGATAGGATTGGAATTAGACTCTATCTGTTAGGGGGAGCCCATCTATATAAAGAGGGCTACCGCATGCTATTGTAATCAATCAGAGAAATATCAAAGTCTTCCTCATCTAGTCTCTATCTCCTTCTACGCCGACGCCATCCGGCCCACCCCCGCCCGAGCTGCCGCCGCTCGGCATCCGAGCTCGCACCCGAGAGCCGCCGCTGTGGGCCGCCCGGAGCCGCCGCCGCCGGATCTGCCGGAGTCGTCCTGCTTTAACTTCCGCCGGCCGCCGCCGTCGATGCCGACCTGGGGACCTCCGCCTCCGCTGGTTGTGTGTGTTGGGTCGGTTCGGGTGTGGAGTTTTTGTAACGGTTGATCGACCGGATTAAAAAAACAACAAAAAGAGAGAAAAGCAAAAAAAAATAAATAATCAAAAAAAATTATTTTGCAGGCATCGTTTAGACTTGTTTCGCTTGGATCTGGCCGGCCGTCTCCATTCGCTGCAGGACCCTGCCACCGTTCGTCTTCTACACCGGCGTCGGAGGTCTTCCATTGGCGCCATGACCGCCGCCTAGCAACTCGAGGACGAGCTGCATGTCCGGGAGGGGTGTAATGTCATAGAGGTGGGCCTTGGGCCTTGGGCCTAGCTGGTTCATTATTAGGAATTAGATATTGGTTTCTATTTGAGTTAGAGATTAGTTTCCCTTGTTACAGATATAATTAGAGATATGATATGAGTTTCTATATTATTAGAGATAGGATTGGAATCAGACTCTATCTGTTAGGGGGAGCCCATCTATATAAAGTGGGTTACCGCATGCTATTGTAATCAATCAGAGAAATATCAAAATCTTCCTCATCTAGTCTCTCTCTCTCTCTCTTTCTACGCCGACGCCATCCGGCCATCTTCTTGGTGGTGTTTATCCCTCATTTGTACTTCACTTGGTATGGCAACTTTTGAATATATTTGATTAAACAAGAAGGGCACAAACCTGAAAAGTAGCTAACTTGTTCAAAATTTCAATTCTCTCTTCATGAAGTCTCTTTATTTCCGCCAAACGTTTTGAAATCAAATCCTGGTCGAAACAACAGAACAAGCATCAACATCAAGTTCACAGAAAACACAGGCAATACTGTGGAAGTTAAGAAACCAATAAAAAAAATTTGACGTGCCACTGCAAAGTTCCCAAATCCCGGATATGCCATCCCTTGTCTCACTAACATGTGGCATATCCCGGATCAAAAAAATTTGCAGTGGCAAATAAGGAACTGCCCCTTTAAAATTTACCTGTAAACTCCTTGTGACTGGCCTCTAGATCCTGTAATTCCTTTTGTTTATCTCTGACATTATCCCCAGGATGGGCAGGCATACTCTTGTTTCCTAAAGTTGGAAAGAGTATCGGAGTTCCATGTGTAATGTCTCCTTTTGCTTTGAGGACTGCCAATTTGTAGTTGATTTCTTCCAACTCAGCAACAGTACTTGTCAACTCCTCTTGAAAAGTTAATAAACATCTCAGTCAATTTCATCCTTAATATTAGTTGCACATAGCCACATATACAGTAAGCGAACATTGTCTGAATAACTCTTCAGGTCTATTTAGGGCCAGTTTGCAGTTAGGTTGCTCCGATACGCAATACGGGTATGGAGATACGATATTTCACAAAAAAAAAAAAGGATGTGTCAATACAGCAGTACATATATATTCAAAAATAAAACTAGTACTGTCCAGAGACAGAAGAAAAAGGAAAGGAAAAAAAGAAAAGGAATGGAAGAGAAGAGAAGAGAAGAAAACCTTCCTACCTGACCCAGTATAGCCCATTCCGGCTCAGTCCAGCATCCAGTGTGCTGCCTGTGAGGGCTCTCCTGCCACCGCCTTTCTCATCTTTTCTCTCGATCTCTCTCCCAGTCATGTCTATTGTCCCAGTCCAGCACTGACCTCTCTCCCTTCCTCTTGATCTCTCTCTCCCCTCTCATCTCCATTCTTCATCCACTCTCAGTTTCCCTGTCGCTGGCTTGCCGCCTTCTCCTCTATCCGCTTGCACCACGGCAGCGCCCATCACAGTCGATCTGACCAGAGGGAGGGAGGACACGGCGGTGGGAGCAGCAGAAGAGGGAGGGAAGATGCGGTGGTGGCGACAGATGGAGGAGACAGCGGCAGTGAGAAGAGATTTGGGGGAGACAAGGTGGCTAGGTTTTGATGGATTTGGGGGAGAGTGCGTGTGGTAACGTGCATGCAATGTGATTTAAGTGGTGTGGTGCCGTATCAGGAGTATCAGTAAATATCATAGGCATATCAGGATTTTTTTTCTTTTAAAAAAGTGAAATATCCTGATACTCCTTATACGTATCGGGGCCGTATCCGTATCGGACATGTATTGTGATACGGTTACGGCAAGTCCACATGTCAGGTTTGTTGTTGATGTGCTTCTAATCTAAAGCTAATACAGAAAAACAGTAGCCAGTTGTAAAAAATCTATTACTACCTCGTTTGGCAAATTAGGTTATAGTTTTAACAAATTTGTTATCCAATTGTTGGTCATTTCACTCCATATATTTCTTCCCTTATCAATTTTTTCTTAGCTAACTACTCCAATACCTTCTCATCTTCTGTTACTTCAATCACAACTATATCTCCATTTGCAACGTGGTTTAGAAAAAAAAACAGTTAGCCAAACACCAAAACATTCAGAAGCAGCTCCACCAAACGATATTATCATAATCCATTGCAATGCCAAACGAAACCTAAGTGTTGTGAGAGCAAGTATTTACCAGTCATTATATCCTATTGTAGACACAATATGTTCCAAAGTAAACTTTACTTGCAAAATCATGGCAGAGTAACAGCATTTTGCATATTTCTCTCTAACAAAAACACACATAATCCTTGGACAGCCCAAAAACAGAAATCTAGGAGTAGTGTTTAAGCAAGATACCTTTAAGGCGTTTCTGTTCAGCTTTGCTTTGAGCATTTGAATATCTCTGATTATGGTAGTTCTCTGTCAACTGCCTGTGCTTCAAGTGGAGATCACTCAGTGCTTGTATTGCATCATTACGAACCAGTGATAGCTCAGTAGCAGTAATTCACAGTTGCCTGCTACACTCTGCAGTAAAGAAGCAAAATAAGTTAAATGTTACCAGAGGTACGAAAATTGGCAGTCCTCTAGCTGTAAGTAATTTTCATAAATTAATAACAAGGAAATGTGAACTCTGAACATACCATTTTCGGGTAATACAGAAAAGAGAGCCAAAGAGAACTTCTTATTTGCATGCCATGAATCATTTAATGACAACAAGACATTCTGCAGCACATCAGCAGTTAACGACTGTACTGGGGGTACATGGTTTTCCAAATGGCAACCTGAACTTTCTGTAGCACCTGTCTCAACGAGTCTGCTAAGGAAGTCCTTGTCTTGTGAGATGCATGCACCATCTGAATAGGAAGTTAGAAACTAAGGCTTGTAAGTTTTCAAACATAAACTAAGATCAGAACTTATCACGAGCATCCAGCATAAATCAAATACAATGAACTGCTAGCCTCAAGGCTCGCAAAAACTTCTTATAAAATCATTTTATCAAGACAAATGAGTAAAACACATACACTACTTCCATGGCAAATTTATATACATGTGAAAAAAACGAATAGAATTATTAGCTGACCATAAAAAATAATTCAGGCAAGGTAGGTACAAATTGATACCCGTAGACAAAATGCTATGACCTGTACTGCAGGCAGAATTTTGAGATCCACTTTTGCAAACAGAAGTAATCTCCAAATATCTCACAAGCTGTTCAAATAAAACATTTATTGTAACGCCCCCGTTTCCAGGGGCGCGTACGGACACGGCATTCCGCAACTATTCACGCATGAACAGTTATGGAGTGTCGCGCAAGAGTATACCATTGCATGCTTACAACAAAAGTCCAGCATATATTTCACATAAGGATTACTATCCAGGTTTTCACAGCGGGGCGTGCAAACCCAAAGTATATTTACATTACAAAAGACTTCCAGAATCCGCTTCGAGCGCGGCGGAGACCTACAGCCAAGGGTCCTCGTCGAAGAAAAGATCCTCCAGGACTTCTTCAACGGGGAGACCTTCTCCTTCGTCTTGATCCTCTAAAGAAATGATTAAGCAAGCCATGAGCCAATCAACCGGCTCAGCAAATCCCAAAGGGATCCTAACTTACTATATGCACGAAATTTCAAGGAAGGGAATATATTTGGTTTATTAACTTTGAGTGGATGCAGTTTTATTTGCAAACATTTTAATAACACGGACCCAAAACTTACTTCTTAAGATCTCAGGGGTTTTTCACGAAGAGTTCATTAACCAACTAACCAAGTTAAAACATGTACAAAACTACTCAAGCTTTGCTGCTGGAATCACTCAAGTGACACAGCTCCAATAACCGGGAGCACGGCGTATTCGAATACCATTTATTTGACTCTGCAGAGTTTGCTCAGCTTTACCCACACGATCCCTTAACTCCCGCTAAAGAGTTAAGAAAGCCAGGTCGTTTCACTGCTCAGCTCTTTATATAGGCTCTACCCGGTAGAATTCACTCGGGTCTGGCTCGCACACACACACACACACAAGAGAAAACGGTGCCGCTTCGAGTGAACTCTACCGTTGTTAGGCACCCAATCACGGCTTGCCTAACCTCACTGCTAAACCTCCTCCACCGCCACACCTGTAGAGTTTCAATCGAGTCGAGCAGCTACTAGACAAGTGTTGACAAGTCAACTCCTGTGGTTGAGCGATCACTGTGACATTTGCTCAGCGTAAGGGTTTTAGTCCTTATATTTTCACATGGCCCGCAACCTCACCAGGCCCGCGACCCAAACTAAGGTAAGCGGTGGGCGTAGACCGCCTCGCGATTTCCCACACACCCTTACCCTACTCCAAACCTAGGGTAAAAGATGGGCGAAGACCGTCTCGCGGTTTTCCCAACCCTTACCCTACCTTGTGCACGCCGGCACTCTCTCCGCTCTAAGATACGGTGTCCCATACCACCCTACCTTAGAGTGGGGTTTTCCGAATTATATTGGCCCACAGCCACAACCTTATTAGTGTAACATTTTGCATGATAGTAATAACCTACAGTTATCTAGATTAACAGATAATTATGTCTAGGGTTACAAAGGCATGGCTACAAGTACGACAGGGCATTTATCGGTGGTAGGTTTATCTACATAACATGTCATTCTAAACATTTTATTTTATTTTCGAATTAACATTTCAGAACTAGCTCAATGCAAATAACATATTAACATAATTAAACATTATGGGATACAACATGATCAAAGGATTTGGGACTTGCCGTCAATCCGGATGATCTCTGCTAGCTCGAACGAAGAAACGCCTGGGTCCTGAGCCTGCTCTTGAACCTCCGGAATCTCCGACACTAGCGCAAACACATAAAATAAATTAAATCCAGCTTGAGACTAATCAAGCGAGGGAAAATAAACTAACTAAAAAGAAATAAAATGCATAAACACTCCAAATGGATTTTTAGGAATTTATTTGGGGAGAATCTGTGGAAATGGAGTTCACCAGAGGGTCTGGAATAATATTTGGAGCAAAGTGGTGAAATTTGGGAATTTTTGGGATTTTCTAGGATTTATTTGGATTTTCTGGGATTTTAGAAATTAACAAATCACTGGAAATTAGTGTGAACAGTGTCGGGCCGGCCTTATGGCTACAGTGGCTCGGCCCAACGGACGGCCCGCGTGGCCAACGGCCAGCGTGGCCCAGCGCGCGCGCGCTCTCGCGCGGGAGAGAAGCGGGCCGAGGGGAGGCGGCCCAGCCAGCGCGCGCCCGCGCAGTCCGGATGACCGACGCGTGGGCGGAGCGAGCGGCAGGGATGCGGAGCGGACTGGAGGCTCGGATGGAGTGGACGAAGATCGGACGGTTGCGATGAAACGGGGCGAAGCGAATCGGTACGGGAGATCCGACGGCTGACGTTAGATATTACAAACGAGATGAACGGAGGAGGGGAGGCCACGTCGCGGGGAGGCGTCGTCTTCCTCCTCCAGCTGCTACAGTGCCACCGAGACAGAGCTACGGTGGCGGCGGTGGTTCGGGCGCACGGAGGGTCGCCGGCGGCGATCAGGGGCACCGGCGGGTGTGGCTCGACACGGGGGTTCCATTTCAGGGTTTTGGAGGGGGAGAGAATCAACGGGGAGAGAGAGAGAGAGGGGAGTAGTTCGGGGATTTTGTGGTGGAGAGGATCATCGGCGGCGAGACAACTCAATCGGCCGCGATCACACCATCTGGGGAGCTAGGAGCTCACATTGGCGGCGGTGGTTGCGGCGGGGAAGATCTGGAGTGAGCTGGCCACGGGAAGGGTGGTTCGGCCGGCGGGGTGCTTCGGCGCGGAGCTTCCTCGAGCGATCACCTGCCAGAGGGAGTTTACCAACATGGTCAGCACACCGAGGAGAAGCTCTGGGCGAATGTAATTGAAGGATGGGGGCGGAGAGAAGAAGATCCGCTTGCGGAGCTTGCCGGCGCAGGGGACGACGGTGGCGGAGTCTCGGGTGACGAGGCTCCAATCGGGCGCTCTGGGAGGTGGCTGGGGGTGTCGGGAGGGGATTGAAGGCGGTGGAGGAGCTTGGAAAGCAAAGGGAGAAGAGGGAGCCGGGGCGGGGTCTTTATAGCCGAGCGGGGGAGGAAAAAGCGTCGGGGAGAAGGCATGGCTCGGTCTCCGGGGTCGACAGGGGGACAAGGGGCAGTGATGGCTTCTCCTCCGCACAGTGGAAGGGGGCGGGGTGACGCACGGCTCGGCGCAGCGGACTGGCGACGCGACGGGACAGGCGAGCTGCGCACGGGCGAGGGCGTGTCCGCGCACGGGGAGAGGGAAGGGGCGGCGACTGCCAGGTAGGGCCGGAGCTGAGGTGGAGTGACGCGGCACGAGGGCGTCCACTCCTCCGGATCCGGGGGATTGTCGGGACGGCGCGAGGTGGTCCACGGGGCGGCGTGTAGACAAGCGCGGCCGCTGGCGCCGGGGCGGGGCGGCGAGGCGCAGCGCGCGCGCGTGCGCGGGGCGAAGGCGGGGCTGGCGCGGCGCCTGCGGGAGAGGGGCAAGGAGGCGCTGCGGGAGGGGAGAGGCGGCAGGGAGAGCGGCGCCAACGGGAGCGCGAGCGCGGGGCGCGCGAGAGTAGAGAAGGCGGAGAGGGAGGCGGGGCGCCAACTGAGGGAGAAGACGGAATGGCCGAAAAGGGAAAGCGCATTCCGGGAAAACTTTCCCGAAAAGGAAAGTTTTCAAAATTCACTCAAAAAGCAGCAAAAAGCACAGAAATTTTAAATTTTGAATTTTTGCAGGGCTTTTCATTTATGGGGAAAAGTTAGAAGACCTGTGGTTTTTTGCAGTAAAAAGAGCAGCGTTGGGCCGTTGGGTATAGCTTACATGCTCCCAAGACTTGTTAACCAGATCTAGGGTCTCGTTTTGAGCCTTCTGGCTCTGTTTTAGGTCATCAAATTTACCCTCAAGGGCACGGTACTCAAACTTATGGACTTCTAGTTGTTCCGAAAGCTTTTGATTCCTGTATTTAAGTACAGCAAAATCAAGCTGCCAACAAAAAGAATATAGTGTTACAGTTATAAGTTAACACTGAATTAAAAAAAAGAAGTAATGGCAATTTCAGTATGGTAGAAAAGGCACAAAAAGAAACATTCAAGATGAGAGCCGTAAAGTCACATGGGTTTCTTTGTTTAAAAAAGGAAAAAGTAATCCAACACATGAACATAGCTTGGGAATACTGCTAGAACAACGAGCAGTTAATGCAAGAACAGGAAACATTACTCCTTTGCAATTTGCATGCAGGGAAGAGCAATATGGCAAAGAATCATTAATGACCAATGCATCCATTTCATACATCTATTTACGGTAGTCTGAACATCATCTGGCACAACACATACCAAATAGATTTCTAGTTAAAATGCAAGCAGCAATTTCTATCCAATGAGACTGTAGAAACTGTAGAATGGCTATTTTTCCTTTAAAAATGGAAGTGTGTATCCCATTAGCTTACATGAACCATCAATACTCTTTGGTCAACTTATTAGCAGCACAGTTGTGAGTTGTGGCGTGGCAGGCCACACTTCACATTTTTGCCCTAGCACAACGAAAAAACGGAGCGACCAAGTTATCTTGAGGAATCCATACTAGATTTGTTTCCCTAGCAGGCACAAACACAGCCTACTATGCAAATAATTTTTCCTATCAAACACACAGCATCTCATGAACAAATTCAGCAAGACCTTTTAGGCCTAACCAAATCGGCAACAGGAAAAGCCATGCGTGGAACTTTGCAGTGAGGTGAAATGGCAGTTTAAGCTCCTATCGATTCATACATTATCCAAGCAAGGTCAAAACAAAATCCGAGTAACAAGCCTTCACACACCAGCCTACTTGTACAACCACGAGTAATTCAGCAAGGGAAAGAACTACTAAGCGACTTCAAATGAGCCGCATACCTTCTTGTCGTCGGAGCACGGCGGAAGCGCCGGGCGCTTGGCGGGTGCCACTGCGTTAGCGCCCCGCGCAAAGGAGCTGGAGAGCCGCCGCTTCCGGTCGGACTCACCGGTGTTCCCCATAAGACTACCACTAACCACCCCTCCGGCCACCCCCAATCCCCCGCATGGGGAGGAGACCAACCTCCAAAACGCCCAGGCTAATCCCTCCGCCCAGGCGAACGCAAAGCACCAAACCAGCCCAACGCCACAACCCAAACCCTAGCTCCCAAACCCTACCACACGGATCGATCAGAAGCAGCAGAATTGCGAGGAAAACGGTGGGAATTTGGGCCCGGAGGCGAAGGGTATTGCACCTGAGAGGGAGGGAATAACAGAGCGCGAGAGCGAACTGGGGTGGGGAACGGCGGAAATTTAACTTTTTGCCACTCTTAAAGATGGCACATATCCAAATGCCATCCTTATCGTTGCACTCAACAATTTGTCACTCTTAAGATATGCTTGACTAATTTTTTGCCACTTTTGAGCCCACCAGCGCCAAGTCCACTGCCATGTCAGCGCCGCGCCATGTCAGCAGCCGCGCGCGTGCCCGCGCGCGCGGGTGCCGCCGCCGGCCTCCCCGCGCCCGCGCCTGCACCGCCCGGCCTCCCCGCGCCCGCGCCTGCGCCGCCCGGCCTCCCCTCGCCCGCGCCTGCGTCGCCTGGCCTCCCCGCGCCACCGCCCGCGCCTGCGTCGCCCGGCCTCCCCGCGCCCGCGCCTGCGCCGCCCGCGCCTCCCCGCTCGCCGCCGCCTCCCCGCAAGATTTCGCTGAGCGCGGGCGCAGGAAGGCTGGGCGGCGCGGGCGCAGGGAGGCCAGGCGGCGGCGCGAGGAGGTCGGGCGACGCAGGCGCGGGCACGGGGAGGCCAGGCGACGCAGGTGCGGGCGCGGGGAGGCCGGGCGACGCAGGCGCGGGCGCGGGCGGTGGCGCGGGGAGGCCGGGCGACGCAGGCGCCGGCGCGGGGAGGCCGAGCGGCAGCGCGGGCGGCGCGGCGCAGGCGCGGGCGCGGGGAGGCCGGGCGCGGGGAGGCCGGCGGCGGCGCGGGCGCGCGCGGGTGCTGACATGGCGCGGGCGCTGACATGGCAGTGGACTTGGCGCTGGTGGGCTCAAAAGTGGCAAAAAATTAGTCAAGCATATCTTAAGAGTGGCAAATTGTTGAGTGCAACGATAAGGATGACATTTGAATAGGTGCCATCCTTAAGAGTGGCAAAAAGTTAAATTTCCCGGGGAACGGAGACACGGTTGGACAACCGGATATATCACCCAAATAGTACCGTAGCCAATTTTTTTGAAACAGTTGCCTTTGGATAGATCTCTAAAAATAGGCTCCAACTTCACGAATTGCTCGAGCTAGAGCTAATTTGAATTCGGCTCAAACTCAAAACGAGCCAAACTCAAATTTGATCTCGAGCTCGCAGGTTTCAACAACCGAGCTCGAATAGCTCGATATCACTCGATTCGAACTTAAATATTGATACATGTTAATTTTTATCGAGTTTACTCGAGTCTATATTGAGTTTTTCTTATTATTGAAAATTAGTGCATGTTGAATTGTTGTGACAATTATCGAGATTACTCGAGCTGAGCTCGAGTTTTTCTTATTATTAAAAATTAGTGTATGTTAAATTATTTTAACTATTATCGAGTGTACTTAAATCGAGTTCGAGCTTACTTAAACTTAGGCCAAGCCGAGCTTGAGTCTAGGTCCAAACTCGAACCCCAACTCAGGCTCACTTGAGCTCGGCTCGAGCTTCTACTGAGCTCAAACTTGGAAGGTCAGGCTCGCTTAAGCTCGGCTCGTTTACGACCCTACCTCAAGACACCTATTTTGCCAATTTAGTCCCCTCCTTAAGCTTGATAGGTACTTGTCCCTAGGTTGGCAGGATGCCAGCCAGCCACATATTTTAATTAGTGTTTTTGCTTAACTAGTGCTAATCGAATTTAATTAGTGCCAATCACCTATTGCTTTTGTGGCAGACGATACGTGTCGCTTACTGATGCTGTCAAGCTTGAAGAGGGGGCTAGATTTACAAAAATGAGCATCCGATGGTCAAATTTATAAAAAAAAAGATGGCTACAATGCCATTTGTGTAAATAGTTCAGATATATATCGAGAGGAGCAATTCACTCCAACACGTCTCCATGGAGGGCAAGGGCTCTGTCGCGGGCTCAATCAGCCTTGCGACTCATGCAGGCAACATAGGAACATAGGGGTGTTCATATTGGCTTCTACTGATAGCTTTTAGCTGCGACCGATAGTTTTTAGCTGAAAATGAATAGCAATGACTAAAGAAGTGGCTTTTATAGAGAGAGAGAGAGCGGTGTAAAAAGTGGGGGAGAGATACATGCATGAAATGGGAGTGAAAGGAATATGGTACGTGATACGTCCTTGACCTATGATCTTATCCTCGAAGCGATACGGAAGAGAGAGGAGTGGAAAAGCGGCTTCAAGAAGTCAGGTGGACATACCGTTTCAAGAGGTCAGGTGTTCATGTTGGCTTCTAACTTCTCCAAACAGAAGCCAATACAAATACCTTATAGTACTCCACGCTAGGTTGACCATTGACTGAATCTACGTTTATAGGGTTAGATATCTTTAAGAATGAAAAGAAAAGAAAGTGCAATCGTTGACCTCGATGTGCAGAAGTAAGTTCTTAGGGGTGTTCATATTAGCTTCTTCTATTGGTTTCTGTTTGGAGAAGCCAGAAACTAATATGAACATCTAGTTTTTCCAAGTGGCTTCTCCACTTATGTCGCTCCTGTCTCGCTCTAGGATAAGGTAGTGGTCATGGGAGTATCACACACCCTACTGTAACATCCTGAAAAATGTGAATATTAAATTGTGGAGTTTTTGGATTATTTTATTTGCTTTCCATTTGAATTTGGAGTTGGTGGTAATTTTCTGAATAATTTAATAAAAGTTCCAAAAAGTTAAAAAGGACCAAGGGGAAACCAGCATGTTTAAATATTGGAAAATTTAAAATTAAAGTAAGAATCTGAAAAGATGATCCATAAAATACCAAAGGAGAAATGTAAATAAGCATGAAATTTCATCCCTAAAAATTATGGCAAGCAAATTAAAGGAGGCTAGCATTTACACATATATGCAAACACATACGAATAACAATGTATATATATACACATGTATACTAGGTGAAAGAGTAAATAAATAAACATGTATGTACATACACAAAAATCAGAGAGAATTGAAAATATGTATACATGTATATACCCCTAGGATATATGTGTAAATGTATATATATACATATTCAAATGTAAAAGCAAAATAAAATAAAAAGAAAATAACACAGCCGGGCCGGCCGTCACCCCGGCCCAGCCGTTCCCTCCACGTGCAGCCAGCGCGCACGCGCGGTCCAGCGCTCCGCGGCCCAGCCCATCGCCACCCGCGCCCCACGTCTCACTGCGCCGTGGGCCCGCGCCCCCGCTTGCGCCTCTTTCCCCCGCTGCCGCGTGGCCGCACGCCCTCTCTCCCGCGCTGTCTCGGCCGCGCCTGCGCAGTGGCCCCGCCTCCACCGCGCCTTCTCTCGCTGCCGCGCGAGCCCCACGCGTCAGATCTCTCTTCCTCTGGCTGGTGGACCTCCCGCGCCGCGCTCTCTTCTCCCTCTCTTCTTCCTCGGCTCCTCTCCTCCGCGCGCACGCGTCGCAGCTCCCCATCGCGCTTGCTTCTCTGCCGCAGCAAATCCTTCTCTATCTCTCTCTCTCTCTCTCTCACGCCCTAGGGCAAGTTCAACGAACATCCCGTTCTCTCTCCCCCACAAAATCTCGGAGGAGATTGAGTCCATCCCCCCGCCAGCGGGAACAGGGCGGAGCCAAATGCCGCTCTCGCCGCGCGCCTCTCCCCGGCTATAAAAGCCCCGTCCGGGAGTCTCAACCGCGCCGCAATGCTTCCTTCATCCCTCCCCTGCAGGTAATTGAGATGTAGTGCCCCAATCGCCGCCGGCCCCCTCCTTCTTCCCGAACTCCGGCGCCGCCCTCCCCGCCGATTCCCGCCATAGTAACCCGATTGCATTCGCCCACACCATCCTCGGAGCGTCGCCAACACATTCCAGGCCTTCCCCACGCCTCCCGTGGTCTCTACCTCGCCGGCCTCGGTAGCCGTCCCCGAGCCTCCGCCGTTGTACGCCACCAGCCCTATCCGGTGACCGTCACCCCCGGCCGTCTACACCAACATCTTCACCGACACCCGGAGATTGTATTCTACACAACCCCAGGCCCTCTTCGACCACCGCTCGCCGCCGTCGCCGCCGCCTTCTTCTTCCTCTGCCCGGCCCCCTCCGCGAGCTACTTCAAAAGGATTGACTATCCTTATAGGGTAGGCAACGCCTCCCCGCTCACTTGGTTACCACCGCTCGTCTCTTTCTCCCTCCTGCTCCCGCGGCGCGCGTTCGAGCCTCCGGCTCCGCGCGAAGCGGTTGAGCATTTCTTTTACTTTTCTTCGCTGACAGCTCGGCCCCGCCCGTCAGCCGCTGTCGGCCGGTGGGCCAGCTGACTTCTGGGCCCCGCCTGTCGGCGCCACTCGCTGGCAGATGGGTCCAGGGCCCTGGGTCCCACCTGTCAGTGGCTCAGCACAACCGTGGCCACTGACAGGGAGGGTCCCACTTGTTAGTGAATAATGCCTGCCGGCATGTGGGTCCCACATGTCATACACATATTATGGAATATAATAAAAAGATTAAAAGATTAAAATAACCGATGGGTCCGACTGTCAGAAATTTATTAATTTTAGGATTTAGCTGAACTGAAATATTCAAATAGGCATAACTTATTCATTTTAACTCCAAATTGAGTGAGATAAATTTCTAAATTCATCTAAATTCAAAATCTATCCAATGGAACTGAAATCATAATTTTAAAGCTCATTTGAATTTCTGGTGATACTTTGTTGATTTGATGATTTCTTTTTATCCAAATTCTCGCGCACGATTAAAATAGCTTACGAGGCTCAAGAGGAAGAGTTCGAGGCAGCAGCCCTAGAAGCTCCAGATAATCAAGCATCAGACCCCTGTGACCAAGGCGAGTCAATACTTTGATCATGTTGAACCTACATTTCATGTAAATTACTTTGTTTTAAATTAACAAATTGCATGCTGTTATTTTTATGAAAATACATGCTAAATTTGATATTCTAGTTATATGGCATTGTTTACCTTGAATAATATTACCCCCTTCTTTTGAATACTTGAATGTGTGAACCTTGTAGCCCTAGCAAAAATATAATAGTAACATTTCGAAAATAAGTCCCTAATGATATGCTATGCTTAGTACTGCATAGATACTCAGGGGCGCTAAAATGCCCCAAACATCATTGTCATTTTGAGCATGAGAAGTTGGGTTGGGTAGTCATAGTGGGAATGACTGGCATATTTTAATATGATTATTTTATGCTCCCAAAATTCCCAACTTGCTTAAATATCTGGGCGGATTGGTTTGAGGGTGTGAGTGTGGTGCAGTGGATGCACAGTGTGGTGCAGTGGATGCACAAAGTGGGTTAGTGGTAGACCGTCCAGATACCATTAAGGACTGAATCTTGTCATGACCTCCCGGGTAAAACAGTACAACCACAAGTTTGTAAAGTACGACTTGGCTAAGTAAATTTATCGAAATCCCGGGCTCATCTCACTGGTAGGGGGAGTGAAGGGGCTACGCTATGGCAAGGGGGCTTGAAGGGACACCAGTGGGGGGTGAAGTTTCCCAGCTGTCCTACGTTGCGGGAAGGTAGAAGCCCGAGCTACGTAGAGGCTGTGGGAAACATCCCGCGCATAGATGGGACCCACCGCAAGTGGGCAGTTTCCCATAAGGTGAGATGACAAAAAGGACTAGATACTTTGAAAAGTCATTGTGATGGTCTGCTCAACCACATGACTAAGGAATCGTGTGGGGCAACGAGTTGATTGTCTCTTGTGGTGAAAGTGTACAAACTCTGCAGAGTCAAAACTATTCGAATAGCCGTGCCCATGGTTAACGGCGGACATGGGAACTTAACTGGATATAGTTCTATTTTAAAACATTGAAAACTGGGTATGAAAAGACTTGTAGGGCGAAGGACTGCCCTAGTTTGGAATTGACCTGGGTGTCATCCCAGTGGTAATGTAAGCGGCTATAACGCTGAAGAATTGCTATATGGTGCAGATGCCATGTAACGGTGGATGGAATCTGAATCACTAGTAATATTGCATTCTTTCATATATGGAACTTTAGTTCAAAATGCTAGGTCTTAGGAATTTTTAAGTAATTGTATTCAAAAGCACTCTACGCAAAAATAAAATGAGCCCCAACCTTTCCTTTGATTAGCCATACATGTTATATATTGCATTCTGTGTGTTGTCTCGCGGAGCACGGGGTCGGAGTGCTCACGCTCGCTTTTGCGACAAAAATTCAGCATCAGGAATCAGATCACCTCGCCTCAGCAACAAGATTGGGCAAGCTGGCAGTAAAGATGAAGATGTCAAGGGCTAGGTCGTGAACCTCCAGTTGGCTGCCTGTGGGCATGTCCTGAAGGTCCTATCTGTGTGCTTCGTTCTTCCGCTGCTGCAATTTATTGATTTCGGCATAATCAGCCCATGAGTAAGTCTACTATTTTATTTATGCTTCCGCATGATATGTAATTTGATGTCCATTACTGTAACTGTGTGCACTATCTACTGATCCAGGGAATAGTGCAGCTAGACATAGTAGATTCCGGATTGAAAAATTCGGGTCTGACACCTACTCCTCGCGCTCACGTCTTCTACACGAATCTCTCCTCACGTTTCCCACTGCTCGCCCCCTCCTTCTAAAAAAATCACTTCTTTCAACCACTATTAATCATTTTCACTCAAAAGTCATCAGTTGCAGCCAATAAACACCCTCTTAGTCGTGGCACGCAATGGTTTTGCTTTAGATTTCACTTGTTCATTAGTAAATCTAGTGGTTCTGTGTATATCAGTAAAAATATTTGTTGTGTGTATCTCCCTAATACGCTTACGAGAGTTTGCCGGTTAGAGCAATATTTAAGAGTGTATAAAATGATTATAATATCTTTTGGCATGTTATAATAATATACACACCATGATAGTTGGCGACGTCGCAGTGAATTATACATTGGAAAAACTACATATTGTAAATAAAATAATAAATTTTTTGAACAAAGTAGCGGTTACTTTGGTAAGTTATGGTGACTCAGATGGCTTAAAATTTTTAGAGATAAAGTTTACGATAAATGTAGCTCTATACGCGACAAAGGAATAACTTATATGCATTGCACATATTTACTTTTGCCTTTTTCTCTTGGTTATAGCATCGTGGTTAAGTTCGCTACTCGATTTTAGACATCACTTGCCCCCAAAGTACATATGGACAAAAAAAACTCTTAATAAAAAGTCATTTCCCAGCCTCGTGGTCTGCTCTCTCCATGCAAAAGAATATTTTTAATACACATAGCATTTGTTTAACATGTAGATACCAAGTGCAAACCAATGAGAAACTGATATTGTTATACTCAGATACCCTCTTTTTATGCGCAGCAGCCCATGGATCGGATTAGAGTTTGTGAAAAATGGTATAAGTATGCACGGTATCAAAAACGAAGAAAATGAATCTTGCAGAGAGAGCCAAAACAACGACATTGAAGCAACCACACCGAGAGAGAAAAGATTTGACGAAACTGACTGCAAATTTCTTAAGCACATTCTCAAAAGAGTACACGAGATTACCGCTCTCTCACAATCCTCTCGAATCTTTTAAGATCCTCGGATCCTTACCTTATACAAAAATCTAGTACTAAAAAATAATCTAGCCTCTAATATTCGTGTGCACCTCTATCTTTGGATGATCACACCTCATGGCTCTATATAGTCCCTCCTAACCCTTCTCTAAAGTAAGTATGAATCCTACTCCAAAATAAAGTAGGAATATCAATTTTATTATGATTCATCTAGGACTCATTATGGCACACATTTCTAAATCCTAAAAGACTAGGACATGTATCACCATACTCAATAATCCTCGCCTTGACTCTTATACGCTAAACTCATTGTGCTCATCCACGAACTCGCTCTAAGTCGGCTCTGTATTTTTCTGTTTTTCCTTCCAAATTTACAAGTACGGCCATCACTAGGGCTCAAGCATATCACCGCAATGTGTATATTAGTGTCTAGCTAGGCTTCCCAAACTCTACACTTGAGATCTTTTTTGTTATTTAGTTTGCTCAATCACACTTTTTGTTCCTACAATCTTCCATGCCATAAGTTTATACCACCTCCGAGTTCCATTTGCTCACCCGCACCACCTGTTTGGTCCCACCACGTCTTCCTTCTTTCAACAACTCCCACCTTCGCCTTTACGCCTGCTAGATTTTGAAACAGTCATTACAGTTCTGCACATAACTGTAGATGAAATATGAGTACCTACCATTGACAACATGATTTATTTGTCCTGACCAGGATTTTTATCAAACCTCCTATTGTATACCCATCCTTTTAGGTGTACCTATCAATCGGTATCCTCTATTTCTACATATATTTTTCATTATCACTTGACATTTGCAAGTAACTCGTATGACATCACCTTCGAAGTGAAACCACACATTCTTCAAGTTCAAGCAACCTCACACATATTAGATTCTTCTTTAAGCTGGGAACATATCGAACTCTCGTTAATGTGTGTGTTTGATAAGTTTTTGTATAAATATGTAAAGTAAAAGCAAATATAGAGGTGTATGTTTGGGAATAAAACTTCGATACGTGCAGTGCTATCCAAGATTCAAATTCTTCAAATCTGAGTCATGAAACGACACGCGACCTGGCCCTCAATCTGGTCGATGCATTGCACCTCGTATGGCTGCATGCCACTGCCCATTCACGAAACATATGCGCCAAGATCATTCCTTGATTCGTGGTTCTTTGATCACGCTGTGTCGACCATACTGTTACGACCACGATGTGTCGATCACATTCTACAACCATGTTGTGTTGACCACGGCTCGTCGACCACGTTAATCTTTCTGCAACTCCGGTTGTACCGCTCACACAGAGCCAGTACTTCCGTTCTTCGATCACTCGCCAATCTTTGACCACGTTGTTCGACCACGGCTGTTCAACCACGTAGCTCGACCACAGCTGTTTGACCACGTTTGTCATGACTACGGATGTTCGACCACGGTCATTTCGACCATGTTGTTATTGTCACGTTGTGTCAGTGAAGGATTAAGCGCCATTTAAGTTGGTTTTGATAATAACGATAAATACTATTATGAGGTTTTGATGATAATGACAAATGCATTTGTGAGACTAAGCTTGTTTATTCATTATGATATTACTTATCTCATATGAAAAAGGTGAAATCATTGAGGTATATATTCGATATCTTTCTTATAATATTGTTGCATTCTTCACATCCAAATATATGATTAAATAATAAATATATATTTGAGACTAATATGTTTGTTTAAGTATATTATTGCTTAGTCTCATTTGGATGAAAAGGTGAAATCAAATATGTATGCATTCGAAAGCACATTCTTATATATTAGTGCATTCCTTGGATCCAAAATATAGATTAAACTCCACAAATAGTCCAAAATGAACATATGCATATATCTTCATACTTGTATGCATACATTTAGGGGAGTTCGCTCTATGTTTTGAGATTTCATAAGTATTGATCAATGTTTCCTTTAATACACATATTTAGGATCTTTACTTTAAAACCCATCCTTTGAGTATATATATCTTGTGTAGTCCATAATACTCATTTGCAATCGGGTTATCATCTAACTTCTCTATTATGTGTTAATGGTTGGATGATTAATGACAACCAGATAAGTAAGTTTTGCTTTGAAAGCTTATCTTATAGTATACAACTGTTGTGTATATATTGTATACTCAAAATACTATTTCTATCTCATTATTTGTTGAGACTGTCATGAATTACCAAAAAGGGAAGATTATTAAATCTAGTCCCTCTATTATGTGTTAATGGTGAAGTTTGGTAATTGATTGTAATTGGTTTGTGGACTAATATTTTCTATGAGTTAGATGAATATGTTAGGTTCCACAAATGAGGATATCTTGGGATGATTTCATGTATTGAATATTATCAAGTCTAGATGGAAGATAGCTTCATATGTTGAAGGACATCAAGAAGAAGATGCATCATGAGTTGATGCATGTCCAGGAAGAGATGATCATGCATTGATCATCAAGTCAAGTGAAGACCCATCATGTGTTGATGGAGTTCGAGAAGTGAATGCATCATGTGTTGATGCATGTTAAGACGATGACGTAGACTTGAAGTGATGATGTGCGTCATCAAGCTTCAAGAGGATGTTTAAGGTAAATGTATGACTAGTTAGGGCTAAGCATGTGTTTCTAGTCTTTTACCAGTCTTGGTGTTTGGTTGAAAGACCAGGTTGCTAGTATAGGTTGTCGTACTATTAAGAGGGCTCATGTCTAGTAGCTTGAGTCTCATCATGTATTGATATATCAATCTCACTTACTCTAGCTCTCTTTAGCATGATACTTATATTTGTGAATGTGTTTTATAAATAGTAGAAGCTTATATGTGAAATTCTTGTAACATGGGACTATATATTGCGAATATGTTTTGCAAGTATTTGAAGTCCATGTTTCCTATTCCGTGTGGTGTGAGGCTTATATTTGAAAATGTGTTTTACAAATAGTCAAATGCCAAGGTCAAATGGTAGACACAGGTATGGCCGATGCAAGGCTACGCTAACAACGACCCTATAGACCGACGATGTTATGGATCATGCCAATGCCCACATCTACATCAATCATTCATCACATGCATGGAGAACGTGTAGTAAAGATTGAAGATGATAACTAGTGCACAACTTAATTAGAGGTATTCTTAGGGTTCACCCCGCGAATGTAATTAACCGGGAGCTTTTCGAGGCCCCGGGAACTAGAAAATCACATCACCTATGTCAGATTTGCTATGCAAAGCAGGCTATGGAGTGCATATATATAAAGGGGACTTGTAATTTTGTTATTCTCAAATGAATGAATAAAATGCATGTTTTTCTATCTTTTCTTGTGTTTATTTATTTTTATGTACTTTAGTACACTCGCATGCCCGCACCTTATACCCCATGGCAAGAAATTCGAGAGCGATTTCTCATGTCAAATAGTGTGATGTGTTCCATCGTACATCTCTAATGTAACCATTCTTAACTCGGTAATTGCAGACTACTTGCGATTCGCTAAATGAATAGTTCCATGTGCCATCGTGCCGGGCATAGGGATGCTTCGTCAATACCTTCCTCGTCAAATATATATGGAAGCAATAACCTGAATCTAATATTCATTCATGATAAGTACCTGATTGACTGATGATTAATACATCTGAATCATTCTTTGCTACTACCACTAAGCATGCACCATTTATTTGCTTCAAACTCAGACAATCTTTTATTATGTAACCTTCTTTGTTGCATAGATAGCATATACGTGTGCTCTTACTCTTGCCCTTTTTCCTATGACTTTTGCTTCTACCTGCAACACCTAATATAACCAATGCTTGAACACCTGAGGATGAAAATTCTGATGGCTTTTGAAGGGCTCCATCTTCGATAGATATGCAACTATCTCATTGAAGTTGAGAGTGGTTTTCCCGACGAGAATATTCACCACCAATTGCTTCCATTGTGGTAGTAGAGATGATGCCAATATAATGACCTTGTCGTTCTCCTTAATTTTGGCATTCATACTAGTCAATCATGTGATAAGTTTATTGAAGACATTGAGATAGTCAACGAACTGTGTACTTCCTCTATGCGTAACATGTACAGTTGTTGCTTTAGTACCACCAATTTGTCAATGTTTTTGCCATATACAATTCTTCTAAATCCTCTTATAATTTCTTCGGTGAATTCTCCTTGCTTACTGGTACTTTACCTCATCGAAGAAACTGTAAGGTCGAGGAGGCTAACTAGAGAGAGGTGAATAGACGCTTTTACAATTTCTTTGACTAAAACCGAGTTTTGGATGCGGAAACATAAATCAAACCAGGTTTGCTCAAGTAAGGCCTAAATCATCTAGTTTCACTAAGTGCACCAACAACAGAAGTCAATGTCTATGTTTGTAACCCTAAGGTGACAAGTAATCAATATAATTCTAGAAATATAAATTCCAAAATGTAAATGGGCACAAGGAAAACCACAATTGACATGGACTCTTTTTACTATGGTGTTCAGAGACTTGCCGGTCTCTCTTAGTCCACGTTGAGGCAAGCATAAATGAATTGGACTAGCTCCATGAATTAAGCCAAACACCTCAAATCCACTAGTGATAACTCTTTCCTCCTTCGGTTAGGCGAGCTCCAACTTTCATCACTGGACCACGATGCCTCTACACCGTCTATGAGTCAGCAACCTCCAAGATAAATAAGCCATGCCCCTTACTTGACTCTCACCAAGTGCAAAATATGCACAAGTGGATAATCAATCCTCCTCTAGAAACAACACATGCAATTAGAGCTCCTCTCCTTACTTACAAAGTGCAACATATGCACTATTGAGATGAGAAGTTCACACTAGCTCAAGAGAATGAAATATGATGCATCAATCTTTCTCCCAACTGGCCGTGGCAGTATTTATAGTCTCCACACACAATACTAGCTGTTGGAACAAGATACTAGAAAATCCAGTTTGGACTGGTCTGACTACCAACACATAGTCGTTCAGACCGCCCCTTTCTATGACGACTAAAAAACAAGGTGTTATAGACCAAGTTGGTCAGAATCAGACCGCTTAAACACCACTGGTCAGACCACTCAACTAAAATCTCAGAGATGCACCCAAACACATGCTCTTTGAAAAAAAAGGTATCATCCACATAGCCTAGTCGGATTGCTCCATTGGTCAGATCACCAACACAAGGCCGGTCAGTTTGCTGGGAGAGGGTCGGTTAGACCACCGACCAACTTGCAGTCAAACCACTCAAGTGGAGAAAGCACCTCTCCATATTTTCATGCACTCAACAATTCACAAAACACATTCATATATCTTAGTGCCATTCACAAGAAAAGCTAGGACATGATCTCCAGCAAGTTGCAAAACATATTCACCAACTTTTGGAATCATGTCACAAGGATCAGGGACCTGGACTCAAGTCATTTGTAAAACACATTTGTAAACCTAAGTCACATGTTACAAGGATTATGCATGAGCTATAACTATTTGCAGACCTTAGCATCATGCTACAAGGAGTAGATACATGGGCTTCAACCATTTGTAAACGTCACCATCCAATTGCCATTAATTATCTAAAAATTTCCATTAATACATAATAGTTCCATTAACAGATAATGGAAGGACTAAATTATTCAAAGACATAGATGAATTATACTGACAACCTTTCGCTCCATCACTTTTTAGCCTTCATCAAACATCTTTTTCGGTTTGTCCCCTTCAAGAGCATCGATTAGCTTCTACTGGATATGGACACCCTTCACCATGCATTGCCACACACTGAAATTTCCTCCGCCATCAAATTTCTCTCCTTGATTCCGTATCATCGACATCAATCTCAATTTTGTTCCACCTGAAGCTTTACCAACATTCTCACAAATTAGATTAATCTGGCCTTAGCCCTAATACCTCTTTTCACAGTCTAATACCCCTTCTTATGTGCAACAACCCCTAGATCAAATCAGAGTTTATGAGATATGGTACGAGTGTACACGGTATTAAGAACGAAAAAGACGAATCTCGTAGAGATAACTAAAATAATGGCATTAAAGCAACCACGATAAGAGAAAAAGATTTGGCGAAATCGATCGTAAATTCGTTAAGCACAACTTTAAAAGAGTACAAGGGATTATCACTCTTTCACAACCCTCTTGAATCTTTTAGAATCCTCGGATCTTTGCCCTATACAAGAATCTAGTGCTAAAGAATAATTTAGCCTCTAATTCTCTCATGCATATCTACCTTTGGATAAATTTTTTTTGCTTTGTTGCTTGGGTTCTCCTTGACCACCCCTCGTGACTTTATATAAGGTGAGTTCAAATCCACTTATGGCTTATGTACAGTGCTACAGTAGCTCGCTTTTAAACGGTGCGTTTTTTAGATAGGGTCTACTAGTCGATTATAATACACACTGTACGGACTTCAGCTGTACCGATCAAAATCGTATGTGACTGTCTCCCTCTTCGTAATCTCTCTTACGAACAGCTAGAATTCAAAAACCATAAACCAAAAATCATAAGCCACATTCCAAAAGAACCACCCATAGTCTCTACTAGCCCTTTTCCGAAGTGAGTAGGAATCATATTTCGAAGGAATGTATGAATTCTAATCCTATTAAAATTCATCTAGAACTTTTTATAGTATATTTTTTCAAATCCTAAAAGACTTAGATATGAGTCACCATACTCAACAGATATCATGATAACTATTTTCGGTTTTGGCACCAAACCAATAAAAAAAGTAAAAAAAAATGGTGATGTAATATTTGTAATGTTATAGCGCCCTTTGACATTTCAATCCCAAACTCAAAAATATGCTAGAAGAAAAAAAGGAGAAAAGTTTGCTATTGATAGTTTTTTTGTCTGTCTTTTTCCTTCTTCTCTTGATGTATCATTTGTCATAATTGTCTATTTTCTTTATTATCAACGTACATTTAGTTTTTTTACATAGAATTCTATACATAAGTAGAGTAAATTGAGATGCACGTGTAAAAAATTCAAAAGAAAATCTAAAGTTGATTTGGTTTCCAAACCAATAGGGTTTTCATAATGCGCCTACTAGTTGATTTGCAGTCGATATCTTGCCCCCCCCCCCCCCCCCCCCTCAAAGGGGATTTGGAAGAACTACGTCAAATTTGAGCTTGCTAATTCGAAAAGTGGTCAGACTACACGAAAAAAAATGATATTTCTGCGAGTCCATGGCCAAAGGAAGAAACACGTGCTCGTGTCAACCGCAGCCGTTCGCACACCACACCAGCTCCGGAGTGGGTAACCTACCCCGCCGCCGCCGCATCTACAAGTACCCTCCCTTCCTCTGCGCCGCGCCCGCACGCCCAACGCCGAGCACCAAACCCTCCCGCAGTCCTGTACTCCTGTCCCGCCTACACCCACCACAGGCAAAGCAGATCGTCGAACACCCGACGCCGCGGCGGCGCGGGGCATTTCGTCGAACACCAAGGCCCCGAACCGCAGGCCGCAATGCTGCTCACCAAGCCCCAGCCATCCCTCCTCCCCTCCACACGCCTCCCAAATCCTAGCCCAAACGCTGGCCGCATCACGCCCTTCGCCTCGTCCACCTCCCGTCTCTGCCGCCGCAGCCTCCGCGTCTCCGCCGCCTCCGTGGCGCCTGCGCAGCCCGCGTCGGCGTCTCCGCCCGCGGCGGCGGCGCTGAGCCGCGTGGACGTGCTCTCGGAGGCGCTCCCGTTCATCCAACGGTTCAAGGGCAAGACGGTGGTGGTGAAGTACGGCGGCGCGGCGATGAAGTCCCCGGAGCTGCAGTCGTCGGTGATCCGCGACCTGGTCCTCCTCTCCTGCGTCGGCCTGCGCCCCGTGCTTGTGCACGGCGGCGGCCCGGAGATTAACTCGTGGCTGGAGCGCGTCGGCGTCGAGCCGCAGTTCCGCAACGGCCTCCGCGTCACCGACGCGCTCACCATGGAGATCGTGGAGATGGTCCTCGTCGGCAAGGTCAACAAGCAGCTCGTCTCCCTTATCAGCCTCGCCGGCGCCACCGCCGTCGGCCTCTGCGGCAAGGACGCGCGCCTCCTCGCCGCGCGCCCCTCGCCCGACGCCGCCGCCCTCGGCTTCGTCGGCGAGGTAACGCGCGTCGACCCCGCCGTACTCCACCCCATCATCGCCTCCGGCCACATCCCGGTCATCGCCACCGTGGCCGCCGACGAGACCGGGCAGGCCTACAACATCAACGCCGACACCGCGGCCGGCGAGATCGCGGCCGCGCTGGGCGCGGAGAAGCTGCTGCTGCTCACGGACGTGTCGGGCATACTCGCGGACCGCGATGACCCCGGGAGCCTGGTGAAGGAGATCGACATCGCCGGGGTGCGGCAGATGGTGGCCGAGGGGAAGGTGGGCGGGGGGATGATACCCAAAGTGGAGTGCTGCGTGCGCGCGCTGGCGCAGGGCGTGCGCACCGCGAGCATCATCGACGGCCGCGTCCCGCACTCGCTGCTGCTGGAGATCCTCACCGACGAGGGCACCGGCACTATGATCACCGGCTGAAATTTTTATCTTAGCTTGGATTCTTGGCTTCGATAAGGATGGTTTGTTCGTTGTTTTTGTGATTTTTCTTGTGACATTAGTTGGAAACATGGGATGGTTTGCACCCTTTTTGTGATTGTGATAAATGGGATTTTGAATCTCAATAAGGAACGGTCTGTGAAAGATTCATGAGTTAGATGTAATAATTTTGGCGCAAATTTATTCAGACGAAGAGCTGTGTGAATTCAAAAGTAAGCAGTTTGGTGCTGCTGCGGACCCAAAACAAACAATCCCTTACAACAGTTCGTCAGGAGCAAATGATACAGCCATGTACAATTTCGTGTGAACGTAAACTATGAAGCCTGAGATGTCCTCCTACAAAACATTTTTCACACGGCTTGCAGAATCTCGCATCACCACACTTCGAAATCCCACTGCTCATAACTGTATCCAAAAGCACCAGGAAATGAATAAGATAAGCAAACTGCAGGCAAGCTGAAATATCGATTTACTACGACATATCATAATGGCATTCCCACACCGGCAATGTAAATTCTGGGCCTGTCAAACTAAGGCTGGCATCAATCTTGACTGAAGTAAGCTGACCTCTGCACCATAACTAAGAGACCATGAAACACGGAAATGTAAAGTCGACGGGTTGTGGTGCTCACTTGATACGAGCAATGGCCACCACGATGAAGACGAACACCGAGAGCAAGAAGGACAGCCTCACTGCATCGGTGTACGGATCGGGCTTCTCTTCATCGCTGTGAGGGTGGAAGAGCATGTTGACAATCTTCATTACGTTATCGATGATTTCCATTATTTTTGCCTGGGTGTTGCCCAGGATCCACTTAAGCACTTCAGCAGGACCACCACGGTTGTTGCCCTTTCTATCTGTTTCTTTGGCTGAAAGATGAGGTAAATTACAGTAAGACAATGCATACATTCCCAGAAAGCAAATAATAATCCAACAGAACTACTAAGCATTTTTTGCAAGTTTTGCACGGCTAAGATCAAAAGGGTCATCACAATGCTTCTGCCTGATTACTCTTTTCGAGAGAGAAAAAAATGATGCTGCCTGATTAACAAAGATAACAGTGTTACTTATGCCAAACAAATCTAAGCGAACATACCATCCTCGAAAGATCTCCTGAATTCTTGCACTGCCTCATTATTCATAATAGCATCCCATACAGCCTTGTCACTTGACAAGGACATAACCATTTTCTGCATCGAGGACAAGGTTAACACAGCAAGGTAGAGAGAAAACTGTTCCGAAACTTAACAGTACATCATAAGTTGAAAGGATAATGTAAAATAACATGTTGCAACTGATAATGTTGCAATCTAACAAAAATATTTTAAGCACATGAAAATACGTTAGGCCTCATTCACCTGAACATTAGGATCTTTTTGCAATATACGGAAGGCATCCAAAACATTCCTATGCTCCCTTGTCAGAAGAGCAGTTGAGTTGAGAACATATGCAGCAGGTTCAATCCAGTCATCTGATCCTGATGAATTGCCAGATGAAGAATGTTCTGAGATGGACAACAATGCTATTTGTTTCTCAGTTTCATCTGAATCCTCACCGAAAGGATTCTCAAACACCCTGAATGCAAATGGTAAATCGATTAGTTGGAGCAAAAGAACAGAAACTACATATAAATGATCCCCTTTTAGTATGAAAGAGTTACTACATAAAGGTCTACAGCACCTCCATCTAAAAAAAAGCTCTTTCTACGCTATAGAAATGAGGATGCAAAGATTGACTCAATGTGATGATTTTTGTGAGAAAACAAAAAACACAAGAAAAAAATCCACAAAAGATCGCAAAATTCAACCTTTTTCAAAGCTACAACTACCATTTGTTAGCACAAGAAAGCTAGATTTTTGAATCATTTAGGTAGGCAGGAAGAAGCCAAAGCGTACAAGGTAGGAATTCTGCCGATAGGATTGGAAAATGTTGAGAGAAAACATTGAATCATTACTAGTATTTGCTAGACCATGTATGGTCGTGATTAAAAGTGATGATGAATAATTGACATTTGGATTGCTTTGGAATTTGTGTTTGCGAAAGTTTTGATCGATCGCAGTCAAATATTTTGGCTCTGAGTGGTTTTGAGTTGCGAAGAAGAAGCTGATAGAACCAGTCCGATTAGCGAAGACATTCAGACCATCCGATCTTCATCTAAGTCATTTTGACGGTCCGATCAACGTCGGAACGTTCGGACCAGTCCGAACATAAGCTCGCGCAATCGGAGTAGTCCGAAGAGTTACTTATTTCCGACTGTTGGTTTACAATCGGGTGGATCCACTGGTTGCGATTGTTCGGACCAGTCCGAAAGACGAAGCACTACTGTAGTAGACTTCAACCACAGTCATTTACGACCACGTTCACTCAGTCGTCTACGACCACATTCGACTACGACCACGTTCGGCTTCGACCAAAGAACGTCGACTACGGCAGAATGACCATACCTGGTCGAAGATGGCAAGTTATAGTAACTGGTCTATAGTTGTAGACTTTACTGGTCGGTACTCGATAGTCGTAAACTTTACTGGTCAGTACTCAATACTCGATAGTCATAAACTTTACAGGCCGGTACTCGATACTCGATAGTCATAGATTTTACTGGTCGTACTCGGTAGTCGGAGATTTTTTAGGTCGATAGTCGAAGGCTTTCGGTCGATGGTCGTAGACTTTGTAGTCTTGCTGTCATAATCGTAAACTTCGCAGTCTTGTCGTCGTAGTCGTAGACTTTGCGGACTGCTATCATCGTCTTCGGGTTTAGTTGAAGATTTTGCGGTCGATGGTCGTAGACTTTGCGGTCCGCTGTTGTTGTCTTCAGGTTTAGTCTAAGGCTTTGCGATTGGTTGCCGTTGGCTTCACAATCGGTACTCGTAGACTTTTTAGTCAATATGAGTGCTTTATCCTTATGATCTTCAAGTACTTCGAGTACTCGTGTTAGGCCAGTGGTATGGCTAGCTGGTGCATGGCTATCGGTGATTGGTGGACGAGGTCGGTACTCAGTGAACGGTAGTCATGGATAGTGCTTGGTACTCAGTTGTCGGAAGGACTTCATACTTGATAGTCGTGGTTTTTGCGGTCGTAAGTGTTGCGATCGTTTGTTGGAGACTTGTGGTATGTGATCAGTAGTCATAGCGATCGGTACTCGGTATTCGATGCATATGTGGTCAACAGCAATGCTTGTTTTTCCTGAGTGTTTTGAGGGGAGCAATGGTAATTCCCGAATACTTGTGGTTAGTACTTGTTGAGCTGGTAGTCGTATTGAATGACCTAAGGCTGATTTACAGAAAGCAATGGAATTGGTGGTCGTAGACGACCTGGTTGATGGGGAGATTTGATGTCCAGACGGTTGAAGATGTCATACAAGATGGTCGGACTAACGCTGGAGTACATGGAGATCAAAGATGGTGATGTGTGGAGAAGTTACAAGTGGTGCGGTCCAGAAGGCTTCTACATGGAGGTTGATGATGCGAGATGGAGTTATGGGAGGTGCGTTCCTGGAGGCTTCATCATGTAGTGGGGTTGGAAACGTTATGGAAGGAGTCCGTAACGGGAAGGTTTGGAGATATGATAAAACCTGTGTTTAGAAGGGTTTCGGGTCCCTTGATTTGAGAAAGAGATAGAATTGCGTGTCCAGGGATACGGATATGGTTTGAGATGTTCGTGTTTGAGTTGAACACGATTTAGAACTCTAACATATAAAAGTAGGGAGAGGCCAAGTGTTTTGGCTGTGGCTTTTGCGAGGCTTTTTGTGCAAGGGTTTTGGGGTGCCGTGAGGGCACTTTGTAGCCACATGCATAATGCAGAAATAATAGATCAGATCTATTTCAAGAATAGTTAGACGGCATCGGCGACATGTTTTCTAATCATCGTTTCCTTGTGTCTCCGGTGGCATGCTAACAGATCACAGTCTTGCGTGCCACAAGCTTGATGTCTTTGGGCGTCAAGTCAATCCAACCGATCAAAACTCGGTGTTGTCTTTGGCTTGTTCTCATTCGAGTGGTCAAAGTGATCGAGCGGATGAAGCGTTTGAGTGGCTGAAACTTCTGATCAGAGGGCGACTTCGACCACGTGCAAAGGCGGTTGTAGCAAGCGGTCGAAGCGAGCAGTCGGACGATCGAAGCGTTCGTCGAGCATGTGCAAACGAACTAGCGTCTTGCGGTCATAATCTATATTCGGTAATTTAGATTGTTTTTCATCTAGTTTGAGATTTGTTTCAGGTGTCAAAAAGCGGAGACCCCTCCTATTGCGTCATACGATCCTCCAGTATTCCAGCTTTAATTCAGTGTATAGCTTCAGCTAACCCTGATTGAAAGTTGATGCGCGCAATAGGTGGATCCAAACATTCTATAACATTCGATATAGAGATTACCATTCCCCATCTAATCCAAACACACAGAAGCTAACTTTCTCACATCAAACTTAATACCCAGACGTTTCCAATCTAATCCAACCCATACGAGCAAGGTTAACTCACAGCATCACCAAGAGCACATCAAACGCACAGATAAATCCAGTCTAAGCGAGCGAGCAAAGGATTCTTACTCCTGGATGCTGGAGAAGGCGGCGCGGACCTCGTCTCCGGTGGGCGGAGACCAGAACACCACCCTGTACTCGTCCTCCGTCGCCTCGCCGGCGCCGGGGGCCGCCTCCTCGCCCCCGGCGACGACCTCCTCCCAGTCCTCCTCCCCGTCCCAGCGCAGCGTGCGGGAGTCCCAGTACGCTGCGGCGGCGATGGCGGAGGGCGCCGGCGGCGAGGTGGCGCGCAGGAGCCGACCCCTAGCGCGGGTGCGCGGGCGGCCGCCGGAGGAGGCCGCGACGGGGGACGCGGCGGAGGTGGAGGCGCCGCCGCTGCCGAGGGCCGACGAGGAGCGGACGGTGTGGCTGGCCACGCGGAGGAGGTGCCGGCCGGGCAGGTTCGTCATCGCGGCGGCGGCCCGGAGCAAAGCTTATCGTCGAGGCCTCCTCACCTGCGCTATCCAATCTCCTCCCTCTGTTTCTGACTGCTTCGCCGTGTGATGTGATGAAGGCTTGACTACGAAGTTGGTTGCGAATTCTGTTGTGCTTTCACATCTGGGGGAGGGTGGAGTATTGCTAGGGGTCACCCAATCTTGTAGCGCCTCGTTTGGTTTCTTGTGGTACCGAGCATGCCCATTGGTTGCTTTGTTTTCCTACTCACCTGTGATATACTAGGAATCCCGATATACCACTTTTGAGGAAAATTGTCTGAGGTGTTTATGGTTTTAGTCCCAGATTTTTTTATTCTCTTCACACAATAATAACAATTGTTGTACTACTTTTAAGGAACGAGTGTAATTCTGTTTTGAATTGAAATATTTGTTGAGTGCTGTTGCAAATTCATGAATTTGTATATAAAAAAACTAGGACTTATCTCTCGCATATGTAATGATGTTACAGAATTATAGGCGCGTATATACGAGAAATAAGATTTATTTCTCACACATGCATGGTAGAGGGTTTATGTTGTTTCTTTTGGGTTTAAATATATTTATACTTTAAATCAAGCTATTTCACTGCAAAAAGAAAAACTGATTATACTGAGACGTTACACTTAAGACAGTAAAAGTGATACTCCATATGCGGATGTGGAGGATATTAGTCCAATATAAGTGGAGTTTTCTCTCTCTCTCTCTCTCTCTCTCTCTCTCTCTCTCAAAAACCCTCTTTTTTAAAAGATAGTTAATTGGTAATGGTTTTTATTTGTGAGTATTAAAAGGTAAATTCAAACAATATTTGTAGCTCTATTGTGCGGTATGCTTTATGATTTTTAGGGGATACAGTTTACAATAACAACAACAAAAAAATATTAGCACATGCTTCTCATTGAAAAATACCAAGCAGAAGATAAATAGCGTAGGGGACAGGGGCCAATGTAACTTCAGACGTGGACCAGCTATTTACCATCCTCTCTTTCGTCGAGTATTGCTTTCTCGTTGTGGGGTGCAATTTATCCACGTTGCCGCTTAGGTGACCCAACTAGCTTTTGGTTTAATTGTGATTTTTGTCTAAAACTATATTATGATATTAGTTTTTTAAGAAAAAAAAAATAAAAAACCGTTATATTGATATGGACAATACTAAGAAATAAGAAAGAAAAAGAAAAGCCAAAAAATAAAAAACCAAAATAAACTAAAATTAAAAACTAATGTATTCTAAATAGGGAAAATTAGTTCTGTAGCACTGAAAGATCACCTCTTTCGGAAAATACCACTAAAAAACGGGGTTCCGAAAATTACCACCGAAAGTTGCATTTTTCTTCGGGATTTAGCATTTTGGACAAAAATACCCCTCTCCCTCACCTTCTCTCCTCCTGCGCCGCCCCGTGCGCCTCCCTCTCGCCGCCGGCCTCCCCGCCTCTCCCTCTTCTCCCCGCTCCCCTTCCTCTCCCTCCTGCTCGCCCTCCGCCTCCCCCGCCTCTCCCCCCGCCGGCTCCCCCTCCCCCGCCGCTCCTCCCTCCGCTCCCTCCCCGCCGCCCCCTCCCTCGCCGCCTCCCCCTCCGCTCCCTCCCCGGCTCCCCCTCCGCTCCCTCGCCGCCTCCCCCTCCGCTCCCTCCCCGGCTCCCCCTCTCCCTGCATGCGGCCACCGCCGCCGGCATCGGCATCTCCGGCCTCCACACGCCCACATGCACGCCACCCCGGCCGCCGGTCCTCCCCGTAGCCACCTCGGCCGCCATGAGCACCGCCTCGGCCCGCAGCCGCCTTGCCTCGGGCCGGCCGCGCGCCACCGGCGCCCGCTTGGCCTCCGTGCCTCCGCGCCCGCACGCGCGTATGCGCCGCCGCCCGAGAGGAGAGGGAGCGGCGGGGGAGGGGGAGCCGGGGAGGGAGCGGAGGGGGAGGCGGCGAGGGAGGGGGCGGCGGGGAGGGAGCGGAGGGAGGAGCGGCGGGGGAGGGGGAGCCGGCGGGGGGAGAGGCGAGGGAGGCGGAGGGTGAGCAGGAGGGAGAGGAAGGGGAGCGGGGAGAAGAGGGAGAGGCGGGGAGGCCGGCGGCGAGAGGGAGGCGCACGGGGCGGCGCAGGAGGAGAGAAGGTGAGGGAGAGGGGTATTTTTGTCCAAAATGCTAAATCCCGAAGAAAAATGCAACTTTCGGTGGTAATTTTTGGAACCCCGTTTTTTTAGTGGTACTTTCTGAAAGAGGTGATCTTTCAGTGCTACAGAACTAATTTTCCCTTCTAAATAGCATCCAAAAAAATATCAGAAACCGAAGCCGTTCATAACGGTTATTCCAAGAGCAACCGAATTGCCTGGTATGTACGGAATTTGTCTGACATAGGGCCCTAAAAACTTTCGGCCCCCACGTGCCATTGCTTTCAGTAATCCAATCAGCAACGCGGTCAGCCCTTACAATCTTCATCCTTCTGACAACACGCACCAAACCGCTTGGCTTCACGTTTGAATGATCCACGCCGAGAGCTCTTGCCCGTGGCAGGCATGCGAACGGAACCACGAGGTCCACGAGTGTGACTGCTGTCTTCACGCCATCACGCACCGCGCGTCGAAATCGTAACGCGACCCGACATGGAATGGAGCGTGCGTCGAAGCCGTAACGCCGCGGTGCACGAAGCGTATCCAGGAGACAGCTAGCGACAGGCTGGCGGTAACAGGAACGAACGAACGGATGGCCGGGTAACCCAGAAACAGGACGGCAAAGCAGCGGGCGACACGCGCGGCGGCGCGGGGGAGAAGAGAACGGCCGGCGAGCACGACGTAGCTTACGTACGTACAGCATCCAATCTTCGATCGCATGCAGAATAAACCAAGGCACCGCGCGCGCGTACAGTCCGGAACGAATGAGCAAGCTAGGCGCAATGATGGAACGACGTGACGGCTGTGCTATCTAAATACGCTAACTATGAAAGTAAGTATTTTCCCGTTCGTTTTTCCTTGACGTCTTTTTCGATCTTTAAGATATAATTTTGATTGTTATTTTTATAAGTTTGCATTGAGTTATACCAATAAAATTATAATATTATAAAAATATCTTTAATAATAAATCTAATGATATAATTTTCGTATATCTAATCCAAATAATTTTACATCTATTAGCGATCAGACTTTAAAAATTTAATGCACTGATTCTAGTAAATCAAATGTAAAAAAAAAAGAACAGAGAGGATACTATTTATCAAAGCCGAACAGGACCATAACTCAGTTTAAACATAATTCTCGAGCGCAACTGTTTTATTACTCCAATTCGGATGAGCGCACGCTTCTCATCAACCAAGCTATGGTAGAATGAGCGGGAGTAATTACACCCAAGAGTAGTTAGTATTTTTCATATACACACACTTATATTCTGGTATAAAGACCTGCTAAATACTTTTTATATTCGTAGTTGCTTGATATGTAGATTTAGATAACGAAAGCAACGAACTCAGTGTATGGATACTTTTGTGTCTCCCACTACGTTATTGGAAAGGACGGACATGACTAGGTTTAGCTCAGTGATTGTTTGTGACAAGTCATAGAGACTCATTTTTGTTTATTTACTTTCTACTACTTTACGTAAACAAACTTATGTGGTCAGTCATCTGTTCTATAAAACTTGGTCGCAAGATCTATTTTATGATTATCTATATAATATTAAGTACTTTTATTTATATGTATATATGAATATGATAGTTATCATTGCTATATTATATAAGCTAGCTACTGATTTAAAGATTAACTTAAAATACACAGAAATTTTGAATAGCTACATGCGGCGACGCCGCCTCACGCCCTCGGAGGCATCGGAGCGGGCGGGTGAGGAGAGGACCTGGCGAGACGCGGGAGGCTGCGGTGGGCTCGCCAACGTAGGGTAGTGGGAGCGGGAGGAGGCGGTCGACGCGGCGCTTGTTGGTGTTACCGCAGGAGATGCGGTCGGGGACGGCGGCATGCCGGCATCTTATTGGCTTCTTGCTCTGCTCCTTCCGTCTTCTTGCCCTCTGTTAGTTGCAGAGCGCGCGCGAGTATATTGCGTTCAGAGAGGAAGGAGAGAAAGGGTGAAGGGAAAGAGGACGTGGAATTGTGGATGGGCTTACATATTTGGCTAAGTGGACTGGGCCTTCTGACAAGTGGGTCAGGGTATTTGTAATATTCTTCACGGACAGCTGGGGACCGGTTTGCAACACACGCGTCGCTGTAACGGCGTGTTACCCAACTTGTATTCCCCTCTCCAGTTCGTGTCACAGAAAAATCAGCACCTCAGCAAATGCAAGGGCAAAAACCAACCAGCAAGCGCGAAAAATCAGCACCTCAGCAAATGCAAGGGCAAAAACCAACCAGCAAGCGCGAACAATAAATTAAGCATAATGAACATTCAAGGACAATGGTTCTCTTGACAATCATAAACCCATCACTTGCTGATGATTAATAAATTCAAGCACATTGTAGTTCTAGAGTAGCCAATGGATTTCTACATGGCAGAGTGTGCCGGCAACAAAACCCATTCAACAGTGAAGTAATGTGCTGTAAACATAAATTTTCTGTTGGTTCTCTCTGATTCATTAGGAACTAACAAATTATGCCATAACTTATGAAAGAATACTTTGTGGCATACATAAATATTTGTTAGGCTCCCCAGGGGAAGTACCAGCGTGTTACAACTCAGGCACAAACATGAAGAAATTGTGACTGTCTTTGGTCTAAAATCGAAGAATTTGTGGCAGGAGCATGCAAAATTCTGGACTAGTCGTCCAAATAAGCAGCAACACCTGTTGAATAGTTGAGCATCTTCCTTTTGACCCGTTGATGGCCAGATAAAATCTGCTGCAAGAAAAGTTCAATCCTTACAGGCAGAGAACAGATGAAGTGCATCGCAGGGAATGGAGCACCAAGATGATCAGACTTCATACCCTTTTGAAAAATACCCTGCCCTTCCTTCCCATTCCAGTGCCTACGAGGTTCGCAGCAAGGAGTGATTTGTTGTCGGGCCTCCACTTCAGCTCTTTGAGATTGGAGAAAAGCTCTGAGAGGGCAGGGCTGATTTCTTCATCCTTGATTTTATTGCATGCGACAACTTCTAGGCTCTGCAGGTCATTCCATGAGGTGATCACCGATTCGAAACCTCGAGTTGTTATTAGTGAGCAGCCTTCTAAGGAGAGGAATTTTACTCTCCTGAAAAAGAATGAGAACAAGATGAACATTAGTCAAGATCTTGTAGTATATCCAATAAATAATGGGTGAGTTTCCACGAATGTAGATTGTGGGCCAAAATATAGTATCAATTACTACTGTATCTAGGCAGGTCATATGCTAAAGCATTTCCAGAAGAGGAATAGATTGAAATATGTGGCCTCCGCTTCCAGCGAAAGTACATATTTGCTAAAGCATTTCCAGAGCAGGAAAAAAGATTGAAATATCCAGATGAAAAACTAAGATGGTTTTGTACTTCACCCTACTACGTCCAGTAAAGGGACAACATGGTATTAGCCTGTAGGTAGTTTGACGTTGAAGGTTTCTATCCTAGGAATTCCAGCTACATGGGTGCTAGCCGTTCAATTCACCGCACTAATTCACTAGCTTGGTACTGTATTCAGAATAAAAGATGGTACTTCAATAATCTGGAGTGCAGCAATGAATGACATAAAAAATGATGGGGCGGGAGGTAATTCAAGCTTTCTTCTGCAATTATTTTAAAAAAAGAAGAAGAGGAAGCGTACGCTGAGCTCATTGTACCACTTGCCATGCAAAACTAGCATTGGCAAGTACTAACATGAGTTCTTCACAAGGCTTTAGACTGAAACCAGAAAAAGAAAATGGCAAGATAGTTTTAATCCATCTGAGCCTAGACAATGCAGATCATGTAACTTTATCTGAGATAGAACATGTTGCTAAGTTGGGACATCCCTTCTAGTAGATCAGCCACTGAACTATGAACAAATGAACAAGTAGTGCTTCTCAACAATTTAGGACATTATGAACAAAAGTTGATTCCATAAAGTCCACTAACAAACACGCAAAAAAAGTACTAGCCAGCAAACAAGCTGGAATGGTAGTAGACTAGCACTGTTCAATTTAAGATGTTTCTGAGCAATGCACACAAAATTGACTCAACAAGCTGCCGCAATACATCCCGTTCTGAGAGAGAAACAATAGTGTATCAGTGCATCACTTTTTTGGAACAAAGAAGCAATTTTTCAAATGCCTTCACGGACTAATGAAATTCATACAAGAAATAGAGGTCAAGTAGCAGAAGAATGCTCAGGCCTGAGCCAGAGGGGGATAAAATGTAGAGGAAAGGATGGGTCCCTGATACACCTGCACATTCAGGAACCATCTAGACATTGCCCACACTTATGCACATACAAAATCATAAATAACCACTTAATGTGGGGCAGATTACGTATCAAAGCCTACATAACTACATTAATAGATGAGATACTGCAATGTTGTCATTTCTCGGCCCTCTTAGAATATTATTATAAATTGGAAAATTGACAATCAGTCTTTAGAACATTGTTTGGCAGGCGGTCAAATAAGCAAAAGCATATACATATTCAGTATAGAACATGTGCAAGATTAGTCTATTGCTTCCTTCCTCCAAAAAGTCAATTCTATAACATTGGTTGATATAACATTGGCACATGATTTGTGGTAGGAGAATGGAAGTAACCTATATCTTCATCAAATCCATTTATTCAGACATCTAAGCAATGTTCAAGAAGGCGCTAGGCGGGCGGCGAGGGGGGGCCTAGTGCCTATGGGGCCTAGGCGGCCGAATTAAAAATGAGGACAGCAGGCAGAAATAAGTGATCATGTATATATATTTGATATTTAGATGAAAAAATTGTTACCTTGAGCAACAATGATATCTCCCCATGCATTTATATTGCTTTAAATTTAGAGTGTCACATGTCCTAGATTTTAATAGCTAATCAAGAAAATCAAACATAAAAAAATTTGGCCCATTCAGCCAGCCCAACAGACCCAAAACTCCCAACCCTACTCCTCTTCCTCAAACGTCGTTGCTACTGCCTCTTCTCTCGCTACTCCCTCTTCCTCAAACACCGCCGCTACCCCCTCTTCCCCCCCCCCCCCCCAATTTTCTTTGCCGCCGCAAATGGCTATGTTACAGTGCTTGTAACATCAATAAACATAAAGAAAACTTCTAGCGGAGGTTATCATAGTGTGGTTGTTAGGACACTCAAATAATCAGAATTGCACTCTCAAATCTCTTTATTATCCAATCACAAGAGAAGCAATGGTGACTTCAACCATGAATATGGTCCATGCATTGCAAGCACTCCATCCCCTGACATTTAACAAATGTCAAAGCATCCAAATGTCAGGTACCTAAGACTCCTTTGTTGGCAGCATGTCATTATCACAGAACAAACATAAAGCAGGAATAATTAAACAGTCAAATGTACAAGTTGTCCCCATTTTGCAATCATGGTAGCATATCAAGAAACTAGCACTAGTACACTTAAGGAGTGAGATTGGTGGTTACAATACCTGCATAGGCCAGCCAAGGCAAACATGTCGTCTTCAAGGCCCCAGCAATTCTGGATCAGCAACTCACGGGCACCTTCACAGACCAAAAAGAGAGCATGGAGTGTGCGGCGGTCACGTAGTTGGCACCTCTGCAGTTGCAGGCTCTCGAGCGTGAGGCAGGCACCAAGATGTTCTGCAGGCCCAGGATCATCGTCGATCCTGCTGCATCCCTGAAGCCGCAGGGTCTTCAGGTTGCCACAGAAAGCGAGCGCAGCAAGCCACCCGCCGTCCATCCTGTGGTCCGTGATGGTGAGTTCCTCGAGCATCGCGCAGCACCGCCCCACGGCAGCGATGCCGTCGTAGCTGCCCTCGCAACCCACAAGCTCCAGCTTCACCAATCGCTTGCAGCCGTGGGCGAGGATGGTGAGGCCGATGTCGGTGACCCCGCCGTCTTTACTGGTGCCGTAGAGCGGGGAGGACGCGGCAACGATGCGGAGGATCTGGAGGTGCGCAAAGGCGGAGACCGGTCGGAGGGCGAGGTCGGTGCACCTGTGGAGCTCAAGCTCTTGTAACATCGCGCAGCCGCCGGCGATATCCATCAGCCCACCGGACTCGGACGCGGCTGTGGCCGAGAGGCGGCGGAGGTTGGAGAAACTGGCGGCCACAGCCGCGAGGCCCCGGTCGAGCACGTCGTCTGCGAGGAACTGGCACGCGCCGAGCGGCGGGTCCGCGCTGGGTTCTAGGGTTAGCGACATCTCGCCACATGTGAGGAGAGGGGAGGCCGGGGACGGCGCGGCCGGGGCGGCGATGGAGGCCGGGAAGAGGTCGAGGTCCGCCAGGTCGGGGAAGCGGTAGGGCAGGCGGTGCGTCACAAAAGCCCAGTCCCGCACGGCGAGGCAGCGGCGCAGGCGCCCAGAGAGCCGCATCCACCTCTTGCAGACCAGCGACGCGGCGCCCGTGAGGTGGGGCTCCGGGAGGCAGGCGAGGACGCGGAGGAGGAGCTCGTCCGTGAGCGCTAGGGTTTGGTCGGGGGCGCGGTCCGGCTGCGCCATCGCAGCGGGGCGCGCGTGCGGCGGCGGCTTCCCAGACAGCAGCCACAAGCCGGGCCAGCCGTTGAGCCGGTTTTGTTGTTGGAGGCCGCGGCCGCCGAAGCAGTGGCCGTCGGGCTCAGGCATTCAGCAATCGATTCCCGCGAACGGCGCGGCGCCGCGCAGCCCACATGGCCCGGCCGCCGCGCGACGGAGCCTTGCAGCGCGGGAGCGGCGCTACGCTGCGCCGATTTTGGTGCGGTGTGGCGTGGAGATCAGAGATTTTGAAATGTTTGGGGGTCGGGGGTTTTGTCTGGGATTTGGAAATTGGAGTTGCCGCTTGAGGAGCGGGGCGGGGCGCGGCGCGGGATAAGGAGAGAAGACGACTGTGGAGTACGGCGCTGGTGGAGGCGAGCCTGGCCTGGTGAGCAGCGGCGTGTGGTGCTGGGGAAACGTTTTGAAATCCTTCCCTTGTCTTCGGGGGGATTTGTAGATTTGCCCCACTTAAAAATGTGCACTTTGTAGATTTGCCCCAGTTGTCTCGATGACATGTGGGTCCTGGACCCACATGTCATTGAGACATCAGTGGAGCAAATCTACAAAGCCACTCAACTGTGGGGCAAATCTACAATTTTTCCCTTGTCTCCGTGTGCAAGGTTGTCTCTTGTGTGCGTTCGTTTGTTTCGTTGCTTTGGGGGCGCTGTACAGTGGAGAATTCCTCGAGAGATGCTTCGTGTTTTGGCAGAAAAGAATGGATTGCTGCTTTGTTTGTTCCGTTCTCTCGAGCTAGTCGAATTTGGTCGTTGTGTGAAGGAAAAGAGAGAAATGAATTTGGTGGGAGTATTTGCTCTTAGTTGCTTTCTATTGGAACAGGTCAGTGTGATATATATATGCTCCACTCTAAACGGCTTTAGTTTTTTTTTGATTTATTTAAATTAGAAACCATTAAGAACACGTCGGTTTTTAATTTTAGTTTATTTTGATTAGTTTTGGTTTTTTTTCTTTTCTTTTTCTTCATATTCTTTTAGATTATGATGATATAATATTTTTTTAATTAAATAACTTAGAAAAAACCAACATATATTATAATACAATTTTGTCCAAAAGTCAATCGTCAAAACAATAAAATAGAAGTTTAAATTTTTTAGAGTGGATCCTTAAGTCTGCTCGTACTGGTACTTGTCATAGTACAGTAGGTCGTGATGGTGTATTCACTTCTGACGCATTAGGTGTGTTGCTTTTCCTTAAGTCTTCAAGCGTTTGCGTAAAGCGAATTAACTGCGTTGAAAGCGAAGTTCGTCTCTGCCTTGTGCAGTTCTTACATACAGTCGTAGGCTCGGAGGAGCGTTTTCTGCTGTGATTTCGGCCACGCAAGCAAAACTGAAAGGAAGAACAGAAAGGCCCAGACCGGCTGAACAAAAGTTAGGCTGGGCTGTGCTAACTCTACTGCTTTGATAAACAACAATTCTGATTTAGGACCCATTTGCCTACAAACACAAACTGTGTTCCTAGTTAACAGGATTGCATGATCGATCAATTTTTCATAAAAAGGGCCTACATTCATACAAGTCTCCGGAGGGCTCCAAATCAGGCCCATGTATAGATCGCAACTCATTTTGTTGAACCATGCTTTTCCATGCTGTAAGCCTGTACTCGCGGAGGAGTGATACAACCGGCTAATTCAGTACTACGGAATTACATTTGGGCACCATTCTAGGAGTTTTTAGCGGATTTAGTGTTATTTATCATAGTATTTACAAAATTAGCTATATATACAGTGTTTTTTTTGTAGAAATAGCGTTTTTACCGTTCGATGGACGAGCAGCAACGCGGGGGAAATGACACGTGGCACCTACCGTCCCATGAGCAGACAGCAGGTGCCTGCCACCCGCCCATCAGACGGCAGGCGCTGCCGCTCGCTCACGGGACTGCAGGTGATTAAACTGGCTAATTAGCCGGCTCAATTACTTGCCTAAATTTGTAGTTTATAATTTTTTAAATTTATAAATATAGCAAATGAGTTTAAAAAATTATGACATTTTTTACGAAGCTTTCCAAGGTATTGTGGTATATTGTGTAATTTTTTCGCAATTTATTAAGGCCATTTGCTACCTCTAAAAATTCATAAAATGGCACATGGCCTACCGTCTGGCCACTGTGCGGCACCAGGCCTGCTGCACAGTGGCCGGGCGGCAGGCCATTAGCCCCTAGCCATTAGCTCTTAATCACTAGTTTAATTATGCACTGCTTAAATAATTTTTACAGGTAACAAAGTGGTGCAAAAAATTACACAACATAGCAAACTATATAAAGAAGCTTCACAAAAAATTTTGTAATTTTTCACAACTATTTACTATCTCTAAAATTTCTTAGAGCAATACATAACTATTTAATTGCCTAGTTAATTATGCATCGTTCCAAGAATTTTTAGAGGTAGCAAATACCTCAAAAAATTGTAAAACAAATTACACAATATACCATGATGAATTGGAAAGCTTCATAAAAATGTTGTAATTTTTTGAACTCATTTGCTATATTTACAAGTTCAAAAAATTGTAACGTAAAATTACGAATTTAAGCAGGTAATTAAGCTGGATAATTAACTAGTTTAGTCACCTACTATTTTGTGGACCGACGGCAGGTGCCACGTGTCAACTATTGGGCGCTGCTGTCCGATGACCGAACGGTTGAAGCACTAAATGAGAGGGTCATGGGTTGATCCAAACCTCCCTTGGATGAGAATGAGTCCAACCCATCAGGATTTGTGGGTTGGCTCGTTTGGAGATTGCATAGAAGCATAAGAGGTCACAGGTCAGCCCACGTGGAAGGAAGCCACAGATGGCACTTCCTCTCCCCCAGTCCACACTCAATTGTCCCCTTCTCTTGCAAGGTTGTTGTTCGCTCACCGTCGTTGCCTTGGTGTGGATGCAAGCAGCCATGGATTACGCCTTGCAATCGCCGCCGACCAGTGAGGTCGAGGCCTGCCGCCGCTAGAGCAACAACGTCAGTAACCAAGAAAGTCCATCCCCTCTCGTGCATATGTATATGTGTTGATCATCATATATGTGTATTTATCTTATAAGAGTTGAGTAATTCAACTTCAACAATCCAGTCCTCCAAATATCATCAAGTGCTCATCAAATACCGTGCTAGTATTTTGCGTGTGATGGCAATGCTCAAAGTAATATTATCCATGGCAATTCGTATGATACATGGCTTGATCAGAAGCTTAATTAGTTCTTGTTGAAAGCTTTACCAATAGTCAATCACAGGGTGCTATTCCTTCAAAAGGAAACGAAAAGATTCACGGGCTGGCACCTGTGAGCACGACAACACCCCATAGCGGGCCGGGCGGCACGAGTGACGACAGCCACAGCACAGCCGCCGCCTCTACCATATGCGCTCTCTGCTGCCGCCACCGCTGGCCGAATTCCATTGTCTCCGGCACCCTCTGCCTTGTTTCTCCGTAGATCGGAGCGTGAGCTGGCGACGTCAAGCGTAACGCTGCAGCTGGTGGCGCCAACGCAGACAAGCGCATCGACTTGTCGTCGAGAGGCTTCGTAGCGATGGACGACGGAGAAGGGTCGACCCATCGGACCTACAGCCTGCAGGTCAACAAGGTCTTGGCCTCTATTGAACCTGATTCTGTGTGGGTTAGACCTATTCTAATTGGAGCCAAAATTTAAGGGGCAGGCTAGTGGTCCAATGGAGCGACCCGCTCCCTTTGCATCTCTATTTCTACGCACATTTAAGGAAGTGTACATGAGAAAGTCGGCACAATGTGCCTGTATGCTAGACGTACGATTGTGCATCTAGTCTATTATGTTTTCTGTTTTTGATCTAATTTAGTATCCACCAATTTTAGGATACATTTATCTGTGCGTGTTCGTGGGAAAGAGTACGCACACGCTTTGTGAAACTTTGGGTATTTCTTGTAAATTCCTAGCATGTGTAGAAACATGCTAGCAGAGCAGGAGGGGAGTTTGTTCGGGTCTGAAGGCAAGGTGGAGGCGGCTGGTTTGATTCGGGAGGTGGTGGTTTCTCCTTCAAGGGCTAGCCCGCGCTTGGCGGGTGTGACTGACGAGCACATCTTGAGGCGGGTGGAAAGGTGGGCGGTGGTGCGCAACTTGGAGCAAATGGAAGGTAACGTTCCAGTTAATTCTTTTTGCTCTTTTCCTATCTCTACTGCTGTTACGAGGGTTAGTGAGCTGGGGGTGATGGCTAGTAATGGTAGAGAAGGTTTGTTTTCAGCGGTTAATCGTTTGTTTTGTACGGAAAGTTCTAGAGTTTCGGGTAAAATAGAGAAGTGCAGTGATGGCTCGTGGAGTAATGCTAGTGATTTGGATAGTTTAGAGGACCTAGAGCTGGAGGCAGTAAAGCACCTATGTGGGGAATTGGGGGATGAAATTTTAGAGGATGATAGCTATCACCTAAGATGTGAGGCTAGGGCCGTCGTTAAAAAGCACAAGTCCAACGCTAAGTCGTTCGGGAAAAGGACTTGGGAAAAAAGAAGAGTTAGAGTTTCGAATTGTAGTTCTTTATGAAAGGAATTTTCTGGAATAGCAGAGGTCTTAAGGACTTGGCTAAATTAAGATTTTTATTTGAAATCTCCAGAGAGCAAAGCTTAGACTTTATCGCTCTTATGGAAACCAGGAAGAAAGAGTTCTCGCCAAAGAAGCTTAATAAACTTTGTGGGGAAAGGGATTTTCTCTGGCATTGGACCGTGCCGCATGGGAGATCTGGGGGTATTCTGTTGGGAGTGAATGTGAATGTTTTTTATATTGGCAGTATAGCGGAAGGGGATTTCTTTGTGAAATTCCATCTCGGAAATAAAAAAGATGGCTTTCAATGGATTTTGGTGGCTGTCTATGGGGCTGTGCAACCAGAATTCAAGGATAGCTTTCTTACCGAGCTGGTCCAAGCTTGTAATAAGGAAACGTTGCCAATAATGATAGGTGTGGATTTCAACATCATCCGTAATCTGAGTGAGAAAAATAATGACAAGTTTGATGGAAAATGGCCTTTTCTTTTAAACGCGATCATAGATAGCTTAAATCTAAGGGAAATTGTAATGTCGAAGATACTTTACTTGGGCTAATTCTCGGAGAGTTCCAACTTATGAAAAGCTAGACAGAATCTTAGCGAGCACGTAATGGGAGCAAAAGTTCCCTCTCTCCGCGGTAAAGGCTCTGGGTAGAGATCTTTCGGATCATACTCCGCTCTTACTTAGTACGGGCGAAGGGACTCAGGGTAAGGGTCGACAGTTGTTCAAGTTTGAACTTGGTTGGCTCTTACGTGAGGGTTTCTTTGACTTAGTGTCTAAGGTTTGGAAAGCGAAAAAAGGGTTTTTCGTCTCTTCAACAGTGGCAGAATAAAATCAGAAGGTTGAGACAGTTCTTAAGGGGTTGGGCAATGAACGAGAATGGGGCTTGTAAGAAGGAAAAACATGAGCTGGTTAGGATCGCGGATAAGCTTGATAAAAAAAAAGCGGAAACACAACTTCTGTCTCAGCATGAAGTGGACCTGAAGCAAGGGGTGAAACAAAGATTAGCACATTTGCTTCAGGAGGAGGAGATTAAATGGTTCCAAAGGGCTAAGACCACAGAGCTCCTACAGGGAGACGACAACACAAAATATTTCCATATGGTTGCAAATGGTAAAAGAAGAAAAACTAGAATATTGCGGCTAGACCAAGAAGAAGGGGTGATTGAGGGAGATGAGAAGCTGGAGAATTATATTACAAAATATTATAAAAATCTCTTTGGATCGTCACGGAGAAGTAGCCTGATCCTTGATGAAACTTACAAGGATGATATCCCGCAGGTTTCCGAAACAGAGAATAGGGTCCTTACGGAGGCTTTCTCTGAAAAGAAAGTTAGAGAGGCCATTTTTCAAATGAAACACAACAAAGCCCCGGGTCCTGATGGATTTCCGGTCGAGTTCTACCAGATATTTTGGAGTCTAATAAAAGATGACCTTATGGCCATGTTTAAGGATTTCCACAATAATAGACTTCCTCTGTTTAGTCTAAATTTTGGGATAATAACTCTTCTTCCAAAACAAAAAGAGGTTAAGCAAATTCAGCAGTATAGACCTATTTGTATGCTTAATGTCAGTTTCAAGATCTTTACAAAAGTGTTGGCCAATAGGATCATGGGGGTTGCGAGCAAGGTGATTAGACCTTCCCAGACGGCCTTTATTCTGTGAAAGAATATTTTGGAAGGCGCAGTTGTTTTACATGAAACGTTACATGAGTTAAACAAAAAAAATGGGTGGGGTTATTCTCAAACTAGATTTTGAGAAGGCCTATGATCAAGTGAGTTGGTCCTTTTTGCAACAGGTTCTGAGGTTAAAAGGTTTTTCGGCAACTTGGTGCAATTGGATCGAAACTATAGTAAAGGGAGGTAGCGTAGGGGTCAAGGTAAATGAGAACATGGGCCATTTTTTTCAGACGAGTAAAGGTTTGAGACAAGGGGATCCTCTTTCTCCTGTTCTTTTCAATCTTGTGGCGGATGTGTTGGCAATCCTTTTAGAAAGGGCCAAAGCAGTGGGCAGATCAGGGGCTTAGTGCCTCATTTGGTAGATGACAGTTTGTCAATTATTCAGTACGCGGATGATACTATTCTTTTTATGGAAGATGATTTCGAAGAGGCGAAGAGCCTAAAGTTAGTTCTAAGTACTTTCGAGGAGTTGTCAGGTCTAAGAATAAACTTCCATAAAAGTGAAGTAGTTTGCTTTGGGAGCGCTAAGGTTAAAAGTAACGATTATGTTGAGCTTTTTGGGTGCAAGGAGGGATCTCTACCTTTTTGGTACCTAGGTCTTCCTATGCATTTCCGAAAAGTTTTGAACGAGGATTGGAGGGACGTAGAGGAAAGGTTTCAGAAGAAGCTTAGTAGTTGGAAAAGCAAATTGTTGTCAGTGGGTGGCAGACTCGTTTTAATCAATTCGGTTTTGTCGAGTCTCCCGATGTTTATGATGTCCTTTTTCAAGATTCCTAAAGGAGTCCTTAAGAAACTGGATTATTATCGATCTAGATTTTTCTGGCAAAATGATGGGCATAAAAAGAAATACAGATTGGCTAGATGGGGTATCCTCAGTCAGCCAAAATGTGTGGGGGGTTTGGGCATTTTAAATCTGGAATTGCAGAATTGATGTTTGTTAAGTAAGTGGCTGGTTAAGTTATTGAATGAGGACGGCCTTTGGCAGAGCATGCTTAAGAGAAAATATTTGAAAGGCAAGACTTTATCACAAATGGTTAAGCAACTAGGAGATTCTCATTTTTGGAGTGGTCTGTTGGAGGTCAAAGATCTTTTTCTAGCAAGGAGTAGTTTCAAGGTTAATAATGGTCAACAAGCGAGATTTTGGGAGGACATTTGGATGGGAAAGGAAGCGCTAATGAGGAGATCCCCCAATTTGTATAGAATAGTGAGAAAGAAGAATGTGACGGTTGCTCAAGTGCTTAGTACAACACCACTAAATGTTTCTTTTAGAAGAGCATTGGTTGGTGATAAACGGACGACGTGGTTTAAGTTGGTGCATTTGATAGTGCAAGTATCTTTGAATGAGCAAGAAGATGTTCTAGTTTGGAACTTGCATAAGAGTGGTTCTTTTTCGGTCCGTCCCTTGTACAGAGAGCTCATGATTAGAGATAGCAGGCCAGGAAATTTTTTTTTCTGGAAAGCAAAGATACCGCTCAAAATCAAAGTGTTTCTCTGGTTTTTAAAAAAGGAGTTATTTTAACAAAAGATAATCTTGTAAAAAAACAGTGGCAAGGAAGTATCAAATGTTGTTTTTGCCCCTCTAATGAAAGCATTCAGCATCTCTTTTTCGATTGCCATGTGGCTCGGGCTTTTTGGAATGTGATAGTCATTAGTTTTGGAGTTCAACCACCTACCAACGTTGGAATGTTGTTTGATTCTTAGCTTACAAGTTTTGCTTTGAAGCTTAGAAATCAGATTCTTGTGGGAATAGCGACTTTTTGCTGGGCACTGTGGTTGAATAGAAATGACGCCGTTTTCAAAAGGACCACTACTCACTCTTTTGTGTAGGTTATTTTCGGGGGGCTTACTGGATCAGAAGCTGGTCGCAACTGTCTAAAGAGGAAACGAGAAGTGCACTCATAAATGGATGCAAAAGACTTGAGTGGGTGGTGATGGAGTTTTTTACCAAGTTTGGGTGGAGTTCTGGTTTTAAATTAAAGGATTAAGTCCTTTTGACGGTGCTTAAGAGGTTTTGTATCACCGTTATGGTGGAGTGTGGTCTGAATTGTTCGGTGCTTGAGAGGTTTTGTATCACCGTTATGGTGGAGTGTGGACTGAATTTTTGTTTTGTTTTTTTTTAATCGGTTGTAGTCATTCAAATGGAATGATCAAGGCCGGAATATTGATATTCTGTTTTCTAAAAAAAATGTGTAGAAACATATACATATGGGTGCATAAGTAATATGGATGTGATGTGTTGAATTGTGTGTTTCTACCTTATACTCAGATGCTCGATCCTACCGTTATTTGTGACCGTTCAGGGGCTAAACCAGAAGGAAAATACATAAAGTGAGTGGAGTATCGTTTAAGCCTAGTGCAGAACACAAAAACTTCGCGACACTATAGTGGTATGTGGCGCCGCGGCAACTGCCAGCCCCCATACCGATCTCAACGTGCGGCGCCCCTTCCGCCGCGCCACGCCAAAGCACCGGCCGATCATGAGCAGATAGTAGTAGTTCGCGACGCCGCCGCTGCAAAAGCACTATCCGTTTGTCGGCACGGCCAGCCGCGCGCGTGCCCTCGCTAGATCTTTACGTCCAACTTCGCTACGTATGGATCGCTGTATCCGTGGGTCATCGGAGACGATGCGATCGATGTTTCGGTGATCGATAAGCTTTGGCGCCTACCGTACGCTACGTAACGCGATGACAGAAAACGAGCTCTTTATCTTTACTGCCACACCAGAGCCAAGGGCCAGCGACCAATTGATTCCTGTGCGAGGGAGATGGGCCTCGACGGCGCACGGCCGCACGCCGCTTATCCTATGCCCGGGCTGCTGCGGCAAAGGCTGTTTTTTCGTGGAGCTCGGTGTTTCCCCGCTGTTGTCTGCTAATCTCGGCCAGGCAGCCAAGCCCAACCTGTTCATCGAGTCAGGTGGGAACAATCACACAGATAGCTCGGATGTGGGCTGATGCGGCCGGTGATCTTTCTCAGCTTCTGGTCCAGTTTTGAGCAGATGGCGAGCTTTCCTTGCAGACTGGTGTCACCAAACGCTTCGCGCACATGGCCGTGTGAGTGGAGAGGTCACAAACCGAATAGTTGTGCTGTTCTACTCGTACTGCAGACTGCAGAGGATGTGGGGTTGTGGACCTTGTATTACTCACCAAGTAGAAAGAACGTTGTGTCAACAAACTGAAAACCGGTAAATTATTTTTAATAGACTATCTTAGGGTCTGATTTTTTAGCTTATAGTTGTATTTTATGACTTTTGGCTGAATTTTGAATTTTGGGCTGTTCGCGACAGAGATTATGGAGAAAGAGATACTCAATTGTGATTTTAGCTGGTATAAATGTTGGGATTTTAACGTGTACTACAATTAACTTGTAGAACTTGTCTCGAGAAAATACTCCGTTTGAAGGTTAGGTAATGTAGCAAAAGCTAAAAGCCACTTTTAAAAGCCGCAAAAAATAGGCCCTTAATAAGCCGCTTTAAAATGACGGTAAAGAAATCACCCCGTTTATTTATTTGAGAAACGTCATAAACTATAATCCCAAAAAAAACAAGGCCAACATATTCCGTGCTCCTACCCTATTTCGTATTATGTATGCTCCCACTCTTAGAACAGCAGTTCAAATAGTCTGGAAAAATATTAAAATCTTTATAATATTGATACAAAACCAATCTATTATGCCATATAATTTTAAATCAAATTCATTATATAAATTAAGAAACAAAAAAGACAAATTCTATTGAAAATGCAATTCAACATAAAAAGGGAAAGGATATGACTATTATTCACTATTTTTTTATTTCTTGTGGCACATCGCGTTTCCAATTGAATTTTTGCAGAATTCTTGATTATATCGTATTCTATCTACACCTTTTTTTTTTGGGAACTTTGGTGACTATTTTCTAAGTGAGAGAATGGTTAGCACGAAATACGTGGGGAGCACGTGATATGTTCTCAGTGTGTTCCTGCGAAAAAAGGGTCTTACACCAGAATTCCCATTCTCGAAAATGGAGAGAATAAGATGGAAGTTTCCCTTTTTAGTAAAAAGGGCCAATCAGAAGTTTTCTGTTTCTGAGAAAAGAAGCTAGGGAGTGGACAACACATCTTAAAATGAGCCTCTAGGGATTAAGTCCGTTGTGGTGGTGGTGGTTTAGGGATGCGCTACTGGGATTTGGGGCTTTGTGGCTTGGGCATAGTGGAACATAAGTGTTAGGAAACCTGGACTCTATCCAGAGTCCTGATCTAATTGGGCACCCCACCGTAGACTATAAATAGGGATCTAGACCCCTCTCATTATGTACCCCGATGCAATCTAAAGCAATAAAGAAAGATCAGGAGTTCTCTCTACCTCTCTGTGTTCAATCTATTATTCTGTGATTCTGTGATTGATTCGTTCTTGTTCTAAGCAGAGGAATCGCTCGGACTGGTCTCCAGCGTCGGTTCCTCAACACGTTATCAGCACGACTTCGCTCCGGTGAACGAGGTAATCATCGAAGCACAGATTGATTTTCTAGATCGCTTTTGAATCTGTATTTTCTTTTCGCGTTCTAGATTGAAATTCTACGGTGCAAATCCGCCCTAATCTACCGCGAGCAGACTTGAAGTCGCCGGCACAATGCCGATCGGTAGATTATGAAACGGGGTAGATGTTGATTGCACTGTAGAACGATGCAAATCCGTCCTAATCTACCGCGAGCAGATCTGAAATCGCCGGCACAATGTCGATCGGTAGATTCAGAAAAAGGGCAGATGTTGATTGCATCGTAGAAACAGGAAATTTATGCATTATTTTCTGTTCAATATCTGCACGAGAAATTTGCATTGTCTGTTTTCAGTTTCGCATCTGAAATACATCACACAGAAAAAAAGGAAAAGGCACTGCCACCGGCCATCGGCCGGCAACCGCGCCCGCACCCGCACGCGCTGGCGCCGCCGACCCCACCGCGCTCGTGCCCGCATGCATCGGCGCCGCCGCCGGCCTCCCCGTGCCGCACCCGTGCCCGCATGCACCGGTGTCGCCGACCGTCGGCCCGCTTGCACTAGAGGACAAGGCAGGCACCTCCCTGCTGGCCGCCCGGCTAGGCCGCCTCCGCGCGCCCCCGCATGGGCTCACTTGGCGCCGCCGGCAGCCCAGGACCTGCGCCCGAACGCGTTCTGCCTACTCGCCTCCCGCCGCCGCATCGGCTCCCAGCCACGGCCAGCAGCCACCGGCCCTGCCGCCTTGGCCTCCTCCCGCGCCGCCGCACGGCGCCAGGCCGCCCCCGCGCCGCCGCATGGCGCTCGGCCTCCTCCGAGCCGCCGCATGGCGCCCGTCCACTCCCGTGCCGCCCAAGCGCCCGCATGCGCCCCGCCTTGCGCCGCCCCGCCGCCGGCCGCTTCGCCCCGAACGGCGTACCCCGCCGCCGGCCGCCTTTTCCCCCACACGGCGCCGCTGGCCTCCACCGCCGGCCTGGCCCCCCTCAGCCGCGCCGGCTCAGCTCCGGCTCCCGCGACCCACCATGCCGCCTACGACCCACGCGCGTGCGGGCACGCTTTGCAGCCGCCGCCGCCAAGCAAGGGGTAAACCCTAGCGGGGGGTTTAACCCCAGCCGCATGGGCCGATTGGGCCGGGGGAAGGGGGGCGAGGCCGATTGGGCCGGGGGAAGGGGCAAGGCAGAATGGGCCGGGGGGGAAGCTCGTGGGCCGGGTGGGGGGGGAAGAAAAAAAAGGGGGGCCTGGCCGGGGGGGGGGCACTGGTTGTTTTGCGGAAAAGGCCCTAAAAACCATTGAAATTACCGAGAGATCCTAAAACTTGCGTATGAATACCGAATTTTGCAATAGAGGCCTCGGTAATTCCAAAAATTAACAGTAGGTCCTCAAATTTACGAGTGGGTCCAGAATTTTGCAGTAAACCCCTCGGTAAATCAGAAAATTGCGCGAATTTTTCTCTGAACTGAAATTTTGCGTAAAACCCCCTGGAGTTGCAGAATTTTGCTGAAATTTCATATTTTAGCATAAAAGGGCCTCGGGAATCCGAATTTTGCATCAATTTTTGCATTTGAAGCTTATTTATTTATGCCATTATTACTTTCTGTATTTTCTGTATTTATTTACTGTTTTGGTTGATTGTAATTGTTTAAATTACTTTTAATCACTGAAATTAGCAGTAAAATTATAGAAAATGCACAAAAAATTATGAAACATTGCGAGAACCTTTTGTACTATTTATTTACATGCAGTGAATTATTCCGTGCATGTCTACCAGCAGTAGACTTATACACATTTAGATGACTAGCATAACGAACTGGAAGTTCGAGGAGCTGGCCCAGCATGGCCAAAACTATCTGACGTAGGCATCCGATGTCGAGATTGTGCTTGGAGCCAGGAAGCTCCGCGCTGCTATTGGGATTGGCGGACTGAATGACGCTCAACCCAAACCTGAGGAGAACGATCAGGCACTTCATTTTCGCAGGCACCACCTCTGCCTCACTCTCAAGAATGAGTATATGACGGAGAAGAGCGCGCTGGCACTCTGGACCGCACTCCAGAAGCGGTTTGAGAGGCTAAAGTACACCATTCTTCCTCAAACAGAGCGAGAGTGGATCAGACTGAGGTTTTGCCGACTTTAAGACGGTCGGGGAATACAATTCTGCCTTGCACAGGATTTGTATCCCAATACAGAAAATTGAGAAAAACCTTCCACCCAAATGAAGTACAATCCGCACGCAATTATCGTTAAGACGGCTATGAGGAATATGCCGAATTGATAGATATGATGCAGGTTGCGGAGGCTCAGGACGAAGTTCTCCGCAAGAACTAAGTCACTCAGCCATCTGGGAGCTCCACTGGCCGTGAAGCCAACGTTGGGAGCAACAAGGTGCGAAAGCCCTTGATAGAGAAAAGAGGCAGGAAGGGTAAGACCGCAGCCCAGAAAGGCGAATCAGATGCTCCACGAGAGAATAAGGCTAACAAGCCAAAACGGGATGGCAAAGGGCACATGAAGCCCACTCTGCATCGGTTGAGGGGGAGCATTCTGAACAGCTACCTGCGTTGATGGTGTTTGAGACCATTACGACAGCAGTAATCCCTCTCGACCTAGAATTAGTTAACGCCATGATTTCTCTTGAAGAGAATGTCAACCCCGAGAAAATAGCAGAAGAAGTCTAGTGCACTGAATACATTTCGACTTTAATTGTCATTTATTTTGTGTGGAAGAATATGTTAGAATTTGCATGGATGGTACTTAAGAATTGTTATTTTCTCATGATGGTTGGATGATATTTGATGAATTCATTCATTTATTCAGTTTATGATGGCATGATAAGTTCTGATATTGGTGTATCTTATTTATGTGTTGATTGCCTTCTCATGCATATTAATAAAATACCCTATATTAGAGCACGTGTAGCACCCTATGAAGGAAGTGTGCTTAGCTAGCAGCGGCACAACACATACCATCTTAAGAGAGATTATGTATTTTCAGTCGATTTGTAAGAGCACTGGCAGCCTTACGACAATCGCCAGAAGCGATGGATGTATAATTGGTTCAGGAAGAGCCATAATGGGCACAACTTTGGTTATTGAACAAGCCTTATTGTACCCAGAATCGACTAGAACTCTCCTAAGTTTTAAGAATATCCGCGCAAATGGTTTCCACGTTGAGACTGAAGAAGAGTACGGTAAGAAATACCTGCTCATTATGAAGCGCGAAGAGAATGGCAAAAGAATATTAGAAAAAACTTCCTTCACTGGGCTATATTATACCAACATTAAAGCGCCTGCAGCGTACACTGTTCTGAAAATAGTGTTTAGAAGCTCTTAACTCTTCTGTCTCTGGCATGACAGATTAGGCCACCCAAGTCTTAGGATGATGAGAAACATAATAACTCGCATGGGCATAATATTAATGTGAAGAATTTCCCGAATCATGAAGTTTTTGTGTGCCCTGCATGTGCCACCGAGAAACTAATTACTAGACCCTCCACTCTGTAAGTGAAGGATGAAGTCCCTGCATTCCTGGAACGTATCCAGGGAGACATTTGCGGTCCCATTCAGCCCATCTTAGGGTTATTTAAGAATTTCATGGTGCTCATTGACGCTTCCTCGAAGTTGTCATATGTGGGTTTTGTTGTCCACAAGGAACCTCGCCTTTGAAAAATTGATCTCGCAGATCATTCGCATCAGAAATGTGTTTCCAGATCATCATATCAAGTCCATCCGAATGGACAAACGCCGGAGAATTTACTTCAAAGGCATTTGATGATTAATGCATGGCGATGAGAATTGCAGTTGAGCATTTGGTACCGCATGTCCATACCCAGAACGATTTGGCAGAGGCTTTAATCAAAAGAATTAAATTTATTGCCCAACCCCTCTTGCATAAAAGTAATTTGCCAGCTACATGTTGGGGACACGCAGTCCTTCATGCAGCGAATCTCATCAACCTTAGACCTTCAGCCTACAACATCCATTCACCTATGCAACTAGCGTAAGGGTCAGCACCGAAAATTTCCCAACATTAGGGGGAGGAAATCAACCCTTTGGTGAAGAATGTCGGGAAATTACGTGGCAAGCCACGGTAACCCATGCAGATGACCCGCACACTAGTGAAGCGAATAGAGAAGTCCAGAAGACAAGAGAAGTCTAGAAGACAATAGATTTGCAAGCATTAGCAAATCAACTGCCTGATCACTTTAGTGATTTGAAGAGCGTGACTAAGTCGCATGTGCCTGCACACACTGCACCGGAGAGGGTTGAAATACCAAAGAAAGCAGAAGGTATCCCTAATCTCGTCCAGAGGCCTCAGAAAAATAAAAAAAAGAGGACGAGAACTCCGGTTCCTCAAATCCTTAGTAACCGGGGACGCCTGGTGAAAAAGGATAAGAGAGATTTATCACAGCCGATCATTGAAGTCCCCCAGAATGAGAAGGGGAGCCAGTTGAGACATGGCACAAGTATGACACCTTCAGAAAAGGGCATACCGGATTTGAATATCCCCATCGGCATGGATGTGTGCGCACACATCGGAGCCGAAAAACTAAAGGGACTTGCCACCGCAATTGAAAGAAGCGATGCGCAAGGTGAAGCTCCAGAAGAAGCAACTCATGAAGAAATAGCTATAAATTATGTACACACGGGAGAGTCCCTGAATAGGACAACAGCTAATATCGATATCTACTTCGCAAAGAAAATTGCCACCATCATTGATCTTGATCCCGAGCCTGCATCGCTCGCTGAATGTAAGAAAAGATCAGATTGGGAAGATTGGAAGAAGGCAATAGCAACTGAATTGCTATCTCTGAATAAAAGAGAGGTGTTTGGGCCCGTATGCCGCACACCTCCCCACATACACCCCGTTGGGCACAAGTGGGTATTTGTTCGAAAGAGAAATGAAAGAAATGAAGTAGTGAGATACAAAGCAAGACTGGTAGCCCAAGGTTTCACTCAACGTCCTGGAGTTGATTATGAAGAAACCTACTCCCCAGTCATGAGTGGAATTACCTTTAGATACTTGATCTCAATGGCAGTGAACTTGAACTTGGAAATGAAATTGATGGATGTTGTGACTGCATACCTTTACGGTAACTTGGATTCGGAGATTTACATGAAAGTCCCTGAAGGAATTCCTCTCCCGAACCAAGACAGAGCAAATAGAAATCTGTATAGTGTGAAACTCAGAAAGTCACTGTATGGACTGAAACAATCTGGAAGAATGTGGTATAATCGCTTGAGCGACTTTCTCTGCAAGAAAGGCTACACGAACAATGAAGACTGTCCTTGTGTATTTATACGGCGATCCCAGAATGGATTCTGTATAATCTCTGTGTATGTAGATGATCTGAATATCATCGGGACAGCCGAAGACATAAAAGAAGCAAGCTCCTACTTGGAGTCAGAATTTGAAATGAAAGATTTGGGCAAGACCAAGTTTTGCTTAGGCCTGCAGCTTGAGCATGTCCCTGAAGGAGTCTTGGTATATCAGTCGACCTACACCCAGAAGGTGCTTGAAAGGTTTGGCTTTGAGAAGACATTTCCCTCGAAAGTACCGATGATCAGTAGGTCTTTACAGCAAGAAAAAGATCCTTTCCGACCAAGGGAAGAGGGGGAGGAAGTCCTGGGACCGGAATTCCCATACTTGAGTGCAGTGGGAGCACTCATGTATTTAGCAAACTGCACTAGACCGGACATTGCATTTGCCGTGAACCTCTTAGCAAGGTATAGTGCAGAGCCCACCAAAAGGCATTGGCAGGGCATAAAGGACATTTTCCGATACCTCCAAGGTAGCAAAGACCTCGGATTGTTTTACAGAAAGAATCAAGATCTGAACTTGATTGGCTATGCAGATGCTGGGTACCTGTCAGACCCGCATACCGCTAAGTCACAAATAGGCTATGTATTCCTGTGTGGTGGAACCGCAATTTCATGGAAATCGTCTAAGCAAAGCCTGGTAGCTACTTCGACGAACCACTCAGAAATTATAGCACTGTATGAAGCCGCACGAGAGTGCGCTTGGCTCCGCCGAATGGTTCACCACATCCAGCAGTCATGTGGGATGAACATTGTGCAAACCCCCACAATTATCTATGAAGATAATGCCGCTTGCGTTGCACAAGTGCAAACGGGCTATGTGAAGAGTCATCTCACAAAGCATATCAACCCCAAGTTCTTCTATGCACATGAATTGCAAACGATGGACGAGATTAAAGTACTGCATACTAAGTCATGTGAAAATCTCGCAGATTTATTCACTAAGTCACTCCCCGCATCTAGCTTTGAAAGGTGCGTGCGTGGAATTGGAATGATGAGACTTAGAGAAGTGCAGAATTCAGGGGGAGAATTCTCACAAGCCCGCTAATAAATCTTGATCATGAAGATTAAGTACCCAAAAATAAAGTCTTGCAGACTAAATGAATTTGGGTGAATTGTACTCTTTTTCCCTTGATGACGAGTTTTCCATGAAGTTTCTCGACCAAGGTTTTTAACGAGGCAATTCGTGCATCGCAGCATCACATGTATCATGTACTCTTTCTCCAAATTTTTCCCACTGGGTTTTTATGGAGTTTTGACGAGGCATGAGCATGTTGGGTGAGTGCCCAAGGGGGAGTGTTAGGAAACCTGGACTCTATCCAGAGTCCTGATCTAATTGGGCACCCCACCGTAGACTATAAATAGGGACCTAGACCCCCCTCATTATGTACCCCGATGCAATCTAAAGCAATAAAGAAAGACCAGGAGTTCTCTCTACCTCTCTGTGTTCAATCTATTATTCTGTGATTGATTCGTTCTTGTTCTAAGCAGAGGAATCGCTCGGACTGGTCTCCAGCGTCGGTTCCTCAACAATAAGCATGTGCCTGTGGGGTTTGGCCGTTTGGGCGTGGCAAGCATACAAGGTATATGGAAAGATGTACCAAGTTGATGGGTGGGATTTTTTGTCTTATGACTTAGCTTTCTATAGTAAGTAACTTTTAAACGGAGTATTTTTAAAAATAGAGTCTACAAGTTAATTGTAGTAGACACTATCATAACTTCATCTATATCGGCCAAAAGTGCACGCGAGTATTTCTCTAGTGAACAGCTAAAATTCAAATTTTAACCCAAAAGTCAAAAGTCATAGCCAAAAAGAATCCACTCAGATATATCTAGCATGAAGTAATAAAATTTTGTTAAGGTGTATAGACCCTTAATTTCTTCCTATGGTTGATTTTTTCTGGATCAGAATATAAAACCTTGTCAGGATGGGATATTTCTTTCACAAAATCCTTAAGCAATTGAGGCCCCATTTGGATCAAAGGATTTTTGAAGTTTTGCATTCCTTTGGAAAGTTTTGGCTTAAGGCTGTTTGGAACGGGCAAGCCAAAATCTGAAGGAAAGGAAAAGATATTTGTACTTTTGGAGGAAAACAAAAATGAGCTTAGATCCAAGAGAAAAACTTGCTATGATTGCTCCAGAGAGAGAATGAGTGGACCAGAGCAACAGATAGATGCGATTGTACGTGTGGGTCCATTGTCAGTGAGTTACAAATAAAATGTGTGGGTCCATTGTGTCCTTTCTATTCCTGTGTTCCAAACACCTATTTTTAGAAATTTTCTATGTTTTTCAACTCTTTGTTTTGCATATGCATTTCTTTCCCATTTCTCTATTTTCAACAATTCCTATTTTTTCTATTCCCGTGTTCCAAACAGGCCCAGAGAGGTCACACGGTCATATCCTGGAAAAACGTAAATAAGCCCACTTTATGTATAGTTAGCATGACTCGAACCGTAGACTTTAGCGACACGACACTAACATAGCTACACTGCATATGTAACATGAGCAACTTTTTTTTTACTTTTAAATCCAACACTTAACATTGCTACAAATGTTTTTTTACTTCTGATGGATCACTTCTATCGACAATCAAGTCGTCGATCTTACGAATTATGAGAAAAAGGCTAAGTCTCTCAGAAGGATTTAGGAGAAGAATAGGGATGATCTTTATTGGTATGAATTGGTTACAAGATATTCTCAATGAGAGATTATAAAATGGATGTTACTAGCCCTAGTATCTATAATCACCTATCTGGTCGAGAGATCTTGATTGATTTTTTAGGATTTGTCTATGGTTTTGTTCTTGTTCCTCTTCTGGTTTTGTTCGATTGTTCATGTATTCTCTTGTCAAATAATAAATAGCGTTGAACGGGTGTTAGTTATTCATATTGTAATACCCCAAATATGCATAAGGGAAAACGAAAGCGATTAAGCAGTGTAGTTTTGCCGTCAGACCCTCCGACTTTTAGCGTGTCGATTTAATATCGCGCAGAGGTTCCCTGACTGCCCCGGGGTAGTCGGCACCGTCTAGAGAGTCGTGTAGCGCTCTCAGAGGTTCCCGGACTGCCCAGGGACAGTCGGCACCGCTCGCGTTTTAGGGTTTTCTTCATCCGGCAAATTATTACCTTACCCTTTTCCTGACGCCGTAAAAGAGCACCAAATAGTCTAAGGCTGTCTTTGGACCAAAAAGCCCTTAGGGCTATAGCCAGCCAAGGCAAAAAGGGAGGGGTAGAAGCGACATTTCGCAGTAAGTAGGATAGCCAGGCCTCATAATTAGACAAGACAGCACACAGCCGCTGCACCCACTCCCTCTTCTGCCACAGCCTCAAGAACCAAGACAAGCAACATCATTTCACTCCCCAGCCAAGAGAAAGAGAGGGGAGGCAAGAAGGAGAAGGGCAAGGTGGAGAAGAGGATCCAGGAGCTCAGAAGACCGAGGCGTGCGGGATTTGTCGCCAACAACGGAGGACATCGACGGCCGCCGAGCACATGCCAAGCCAACTCGTGAGCACAACCACCTTCCCTCCACAGCCCCATAGCGCACATGAGCACACAATAGTAGAAGTAGAGCATAGAGTTAGGGAAGGGGAGGCAAACCGCCCTGGTAGCAGTGGGGAGCGGCCGGCCGGCTGCAAGCCGTGGCCGGCGACCTCTTCACGTAGGGAGCGGCGGATCTGGCCCGGGTTGGTCGGGTCCGAGGCGAAGAGCCGAAGAGCAAGGGGGGGTAGGCAGCGGACGGCAGAGCCAGCCGGATCTGGCCATGGTCGGCTAGCCTAGGAAGAGCCACCAGCGGCGCGCCCTACCTCCTTGTGCCGGAGCCCCTCCTCGCTGCCATCCACCGAGAGAGAGAAAGGGGTGGGGGCGTGGAGAAGGAGGAGTGGCCGGCGGAAGCAAGGGGCCAATGGGGGGCCTAGCACGGCCGTGCGCACCGTGCCGCCTGGGGGGATTCCTCGACGCAGTCGGCAAGAGAGGGGGCGCGCGGGGCCGACCGGTGGTGGCTCGGGGCCGGCGAGCCGAGCTCGGCCACGCGCCGACGCCGCGCCGCCCGGAGCCGCCGGCCGAGTGGCCGAGAGGGGTGGGGGTGTCGCCGAATGAGAGGGAGAGAGAGGAGGCCGGTTCGGCCGAATGGGCATAGGGGAGAGAGAGAGAGAGCCAGGGGAGGAAGGGAAAAAGGAGGAGGGGGCCGGCCGGGTAGGTGAGAAAAAGGAAAAAAAAAAAGAGAGAAAGAAATGGGGAGAGGAAAGAAAAGAAAAGAGGAGAAAAAGAAAAAAAGGGGGTTTTTATTCCTGCTTGTCGAATCCTTAAACCCGGGCATTTTACGTCAGAATCGGGTTATGCGGGTAGAATCGTCGTTGCCCATTTAATCTCTGGTTCCGTTATGATGCGTTAAATCGGATTAATCGCTTGTACAGGTGGAGGTCCTGAGTTGACGTCGTCCTCACGTCGCTTCGCTCCGCTTGATTAACAGGCAAGTGCATGGTAGCACGGTAGATCACAGAGATTATGATTATGTGATGCTTACTAGGTGTGATAATGTTTATATGTGGAATTTCAATGGTTTCATGAAATGATGCTTATGTATGGATGATGACGATAATGATAATGGCATTTGCATATGCATTATGTGTACTCAAGAGTGAGGGCGGTGAGAAAGTCTCTAGCTGAGTAAAGCTAGTGGACTAATCCGGAGTGCTCTTGAGTAAGACCTACTTCAGTAGGCCTCCACGGGAGTGGAGGGGTTCCCGTGCCGAGATGGGCGGGCCCAAATGATGGGTGAACATCGACGGGTGTTCACTCGGCGATACCGGTATTCGCATTATGATGAGCAAATGTGCATATAGAGCAGGGATGCATTACATTGCATTGATGATGTGGCAATGTGCAACATGAGAGTGTATGTGAAGTATGTACGATTGATGTGGAACCTTGAGAATGATGATATGAGCATGGCTATGCATGCAGAGTATGTTGGTTGGATTAAAATGTTTCATGATTGTGTTAGTATTTATCGTTCTATTATGTACTTGCTGAGTCTTTAGACTCACCTTTGCTCTGTTGTTTTATTTTTTTTAGGTGATCGTTGAGGACGCCATGCCTGGGATGGGAGTAGCACATGAAAGCCTTCACAACCTAACCGCACTCCCTGTACCACCTTTTGTTAATTTATGCTAGTCTTTTTTAGCCTACTAGAGTTTGGGCTAAGGGAAGAACTATGTTGTATCTATTTGCTGCTACCTAATTATTTAAGTGTGGATGCTTTGGTATTTGAGGGTAAGAGACTGTTAAGGGTGGTAGCATTCTGGCCCAGAGGTTGGGTGGGGTGTTACAGTTGGTATCAGAGCGGGCGTTAGGTCCGTGGTAGAGAAGTTTGATACCTTAGGTTATTAATTCAATTAAAATTTGACTTAGGCCAACAATTAAATTAAAATTGACACACTGGTGCACCATAGGATTGGGAATGGGTCTTGCATTGCATTTACTCCTCCGTTAGCATTGATGTTGATGTGTGTTGTTGAAATAGACGTTTGTGGGCTTGTTGTGAATTTGGCTATCTGTCCTGAACAGATATGCCGAGAGCGAGAGGACGCGGGCGTGGCCGTGGAGGTCGCGGCCGTGGTCGTGGCCGTGCCCAATCGGAGCCACCGCTTGAGGTTCAGCAGGAGGCACCTGAGGCAGAAGTTGCTTCCGCCGAACAGTCTGTAGCCAGAGATCCGGCAAGGTCTTCAGCCTTGCTGCAGGAGTTCTTAGAGGAGGTCCGTGCGCTTCGCCGTCAAGCGCCGGCAGCCACTGCTGCGACCGTTCCCGCTGTTGCCCCTGTCGCTGTTCCGGTCGTACCAGAGGCAAGAATGGGCCTTCGTGAGTGGTTGGCCTTACGGTTAGATACCTTTGATGGTTCGGGCACACCAGTCCAGGCTGCGGATTGGTTGCGCTACATGGAGAGGCAATTCGAAGCCCTTGAGATGAGCTCTCAGTTGAAAGCTCGCTACGTGGCTTTTCAATTGAAGGGTCAGGCGGATATCTGGTGGGAAGGAGTTCTTTCCGCCAGGACCCCTGCCCAAGGTCCCGCTACCTGGGAAGTCTTCACCGAGCAATTCAAGGCGAAGTATTACCCAGATTCCTTTGTGGAGAGTATGGAGGTCGCCCTGTCAACCTTCGTACAGGGAAAGATGTCTGTGGCCGAGTATGAGGCGGCATTCAATAATTTGATCCGCTTCGTGCCTTCGGTCGCGAAAAATGACCTTGAGAAGGCCAAAAGGTTCCGCCGAGGGCTCAACTCTGAGTTCCGGCATGTCATGGGAGCTACTGCGCCACGTGACTTTCGATCTGTGGTAGAGCAGGCCAGGGGGATGGAGATGGAGATGCAGCTCACTAAAGGGCTGCAACCCTCTGGTGGTTCGAGCGCTTCTGGTGGTGACCAGAAGAGAAGCTTCACTGAAGGGGGTGGGTCATCTCAGCGGCCTACTCCTAAGAAGTCCAAGTGGGGCCAGCGTCCCCCGCAATCATCCAAATCCAAGTCTCCCAGGTCGTCTTCTTCAGTGCCTCGTTCTTCATCAGCGACCCCAACCTATCGTCCTGTCCCAGGACAGGGCATGATTTGTTTCAAGTGTGGAGGTGGACACCGTGCTGCTGAGTGCTCCTGGACGGGGGAGTGTCGGCATTGCGGCCGATCAGGCCACATGGAGCGGGTTTGTCGTCAGAACCCCTCCAGCATTCTTAAGTGGGAGCCCGTATCTTCTTCGTCGTCAAATTTTTCACCTCGGGGGTCAGTCCAGATGATGGCGGCTGCCCCTGCTTTGCAGCCTCCACTCTCCTGGGCTCCACCCGCCGGGTATTACTGGCATCCTGCACCGACTCCTCCCTTTCAGCGTGCTACACCACCTCCAGTCCCGTTGCCGCCTCAGCAGAGCGTCGGGGCTCTCGCTGCCCCGACACCACCCGGAGTCTACTCACTGCCTGCTATTGAGTCTGCGAGTCGACCTGACGTGGTGACAGGTACCCTGCTAGTGGACTCATGTGAAGCTCTTGTTCTTTTCGACTCTGGTGCTACCTATTCTTTTGTGTCTCGGGAGTTTGTTGGGAAAGCCAAGTTGAGTGTCCAACAAATTTCCCAATCGGTTGTGATTAGTACCCCGAGAGGTATCATTGCTAGCTCAACAGTATGCCCTGGCTGTGTGGTTGCAATAGACGGTGAGGAATTTGTTGCCAACCTCATGGTTATTCACTTAGAGCCATTTGATGTTATCCTTGGCATGGATTGGTTGCATCGCTACCAAGCCGTGATTTCCTGCTTCTGGAGGACAGTTACCTTGCAAGCACCTTCAGGGAAGGAGATAATCTTTCAAGGGAATGCACCCACGTGTTCCCTCCTGGTGTTAGCCAGCCTGTTCCCTGGCCGACGCACAATAAAGTCTGGATTACTTCTAGCCCTTACGGAGAAGCCAAGTACGCCGTTGCACATTGAGGATATTCCTGTGGTGCGTGAGTATCCCGATGTGTTTCCTGAAGAGCTCCCGGGTATGCCACCCAAGCGAGATGTGGAGTTCAGAATTGATCTTGTTCCTGGCACAAGACCTATCTCTATGTCTCCCTATCGTTTGGCACGACCCTTGCAAGAAGAGTTGAAAAAGCAGTTGGATGAATTGCTGTCCAAAGGCTTAATTCGTCGCAGTGTGTCACCTTGGGGAGCCCCTGTCCTGTTCACTGAGAAGAAGGATGGGAGTTGGCGCATGTGTATAGATTACCGTGCTCTCAATCAGGTGACCATCAAGAATAAATACCCATTGCCTCGCATCGAGGACCTGTTTGATCAATTGAAAGGGGCTAAGGTGTTCTCCAAAATTGATCTGCAGTCTGGGTATAATCAAATCCGAGTGCGTGAGCAAGACATTGAGAAGACAGCTTTCTCCACAAGATATGGGCACTATGAGTTTACAGTTATGTCCTTTGGACTAACTAATGCCCCTGCTGTTTTCATGGAAACGATGAACAGTATGCTACACAAGTACCTGGATGATTTTGTAGTGGTGTTCATCGATGATATCCTGATTTATTCCAAGACGGAGGAAGAACATGAGCAGCATCTGAGGCTTGTGCTTGAGACTCTGAGGAAGAATCAATTCTTTGCCAAATTGAAGAAGTGCGAGTTCTGGATTTCTGAAGTGAGCTTCCTGGGTCATGTAATTAACCAGGAAGGCATATCAGTAGATCCAAGCAAAATTTCCACCGTCGTGGATTGGAAGAGGCCATCTAATGTTAAAGAAGTGAGAAGTTTTCTCGGCCTAGCTGGTTATTACCGGCGCTTCGTGAAGGACTTCTCCATTGTTGCCAAGCCAATGTCTCAGCTCACACGGAAGAATGTAAAATTCCAGTGGACCGACGAATGTGAGCGCAACTTTAATACTCTGAAAGAGAAGTTAGTAACTGCTCCTGTTCTCACACTTCCTGAGCCAGGGAAGCGTTTCACAGTCTACTCTGATGCATCTCGAGTGGGTTTAGGTTGTGTGCTCATGCAAGATACCAAAGTGATCGCGTATGCCTCGCGACAGTTGAAGAAACATGAGCAGAACTACCCTACTCACGATTTAGAGCTTGCCGCAGTGGTTTTTGCTCTAAAAATTTGGAGGCATTACTTGTACGGGGAGTCTTGTGATATCTTCACCGACCACAAAAGTCTCAAATACATTTTCACTCAGAAGGAGCTGAATTTGAGGCAGCGGAGGTGGTTGGAGCTTATCAAAGACTATGATCTCACTCTTCAGTACCATCCGGGCAAGGCAAATGTGGTTGCTGATGCTCTTAGTCGCAAGATGACACCCGCCCCTCTAGGTTGTCTCGTTGCTGACTTTGAACAGATGGGAATTTCCTATTGCTTCGCTGGTACAGCACAGGCTGAGATGCAATTGTTGCTGGAATCAGCGATTCCGGAACGAGTAAAGGAGGCGCAACAGCATGATCGGTTGCTTCAGCAAGTGAGGAAGCGCCTTAATGAAGGGAAAACGGGGGATTTTAGCCTTGATGACTCGGGTGCTTTGCGATTTAAAAGTCGCCTTTGCGTGCCGCAGAAGGCTCAAGTCAAGGATGATATATTGAGAGAAGCTCACCGTACCCCCTACACGGTGCATCCTGGTGAGACCAAGATGTATCGTGATCTTAAGAAGAGTTTCTGGTGGAAGAGGATGAAAGTGGATATCGCCAAGTATGTGGCATCTTGCGGGATTTGCCAGCAAGTAAAGGCTGAGCATAGGCGTCCCGCTGGGCTAATGCAGCCTTTGGAGGTTCCTCAGTGGCCATGGGATGATATTACAATGGATTTCGTAGTCGGCTTACCTCGTACCCCGCGAGGTAAGGACGCGATTTGGGTAGTGGTGGACCGATTCAGCAAGTCTGCGCACTTCATCCCCATTCGCACGACGAACTCGGCAAGTGAGTTGGCGCCCATTTATGTGCGAGAAATTGTGAGGTTGCATGGTGTTCCCAAGTCGATAGTTTCGGACAGAGACGCCAAGTTTGTCTCCAAGTTTTGGGAGAGCTTGCAGGGCGCTCTGGGCACGAAACTCCAGTTTAGTACTGCTTTCCACCCACAAACGGATGGACAGTCCGAACGCACCATCCAGACACTAGAGGACATGTTGAGGTCCTGTGTTTTGTCCTGGAAGGGTAGCTGGGAGGATCATTTGGCACTTGCAGAGTTTGCGTATAACAACAGCTACCACTCCAGTGTTCGAGCAGCGCCATTCGAGGTTCTGTATGGGCGAAGGTGTAGATCGCCACTTTGTTGGGATGCCGTGGGCGAGAAATCCGTCCTAGGCCCGGATTGGGTCCAGGAAACAGTGGAACGAGTGGCGGAAATTAGACAAAATCTACTGGCTGCCCAGAGTAGGCAGAAGAGCTACGCTGATGTCAGGAGGCGAGAACTAGAGTTCGAAGTGGGGGATCATGTCCTCCTGAGAGTATCTCCCACTAAAGGCATAGTGCGATTTGGTACCAAAGGGAAGCTTAGCCCAAGGTACATTGGGCCATTTCCAATTCTGGAACGGATTGGAAAGTTGGCATACCGTTTGGATCTCCCTGACTCTATGCGAGGAGTGCATAATGTGTTCCATGTTTCGATGTTGAGAAAGTTCTTGCGAGATCCAGAGCATGAGGTTGTGTTAGAACCGGTGTCTTTAAAGCAAGACCTCACCTTCGAGTCCCGTCCAGTTCGGATTCTGGAGGAATCACAGAAGGTGTTGAGGAATAAGGTGATAAAGTATGTCAAAGTGCTTTGGACGCATCAGTCCGAGCGAGAAGCGACATGGGAATTGGAGTCTCGCATGCGCGAGCAGTACCCCGAGTTGTTCTCCACGGGTATGAGTTAATGTTATGTTATGTGTAGTTAGATTTATTTTGTTCTTTCGTGCGGAATGTTGAATGCTAGAATTCGAGGGCGAATTCTGTTAAGGGGGGTAGAATGTAATACCCCAAATATGCATAAGGGAAAACGAAAGCGATTAAGCAGTGTAGTTTTGCCGTCAGACCCTCCGACTTTTAGCGTGTCGATTTAATATCGCGCAGAGGTTCCCTGACTGCCCCGGGGTAGTCGGCACCGTCTAGAGAGTCGTGTAGCGCTCTCAGAGGTTCCCGGACTGCCCAGGGACAGTCGGCACCGCTCGCGTTTTAGGGTTTTCTTCATCCGGCAAATTATTACCTTACCCTTTTCCTGACGCCGTAAAAGAGCACCAAATAGTCTAAGGCTGTCTTTGGACCAAAAAGCCCTTAGGGCTATAGCCAGCCAAGGCAAAAAGGGAGGGGTAGAAGCGACATTTCGCAGTAAGTAGGATAGCCAGGCCTCATAATTAGACAAGACAGCACACAGCCGCTGCACCCACTCCCTCTTCTGCCACAGCCTCAAGAACCAAGACAAGCAACATCATTTCACTCCCCAGCCAAGAGAAAGAGAGGGGAGGCAAGAAGGAGAAGGGCAAGGTGGAGAAGAGGATCCAGGAGCTCAGAAGACCGAGGCGTGCGGGATTTGTCGCCAACAACGGAGGACATCGACGGCCGCCGAGCACATGCCAAGCCAACTCGTGAGCACAACCACCTTCCCTCCACAGCCCCATAGCGCACATGAGCACACAATAGTAGAAGTAGAGCATAGAGTTAGGGAAGGGGAGGCAAACCGCCCTGGTAGCAGTGGGGAGCGGCCGGCCGGCTGCAAGCCGTGGCCGGCGACCTCTTCACGTAGGGAGCGGCGGATCTGGCCCGGGTTGGTCGGGTCCGAGGCGAAGAGCCGAAGAGCAAGGGGGGGTAGGCAGCGGACGGCAGAGCCAGCCGGATCTGGCCATGGTCGGCTAGCCTAGGAAGAGCCACCAGCGGCGCGCCCTACCTCCTTGTGCCGGAGCCCCTCCTCGCTGCCATCCACCGAGAGAGAGAAAGGGGTGGGGGCGTGGAGAAGGAGGAGTGGCCGGCGGAAGCAAGGGGCCAATGGGGGGCCTAGCACGGCCGTGCGCACCGTGCCGCCTGGGGGGATTCCTCGACGCAGTCGGCAAGAGAGGGGGCGCGCGGGGCCGACCGGTGGTGGCTCGGGGCCGGCGAGCCGAGCTCGGCCACGCGCCGACGCCGCGCCGCCCGGAGCCGCCGGCCGAGTGGCCGAGAGGGGTGGGGGTGTCGCCGAATGAGAGGGAGAGAGAGGAGGCCGGTTCGGCCGAATGGGCATAGGGGAGAGAGAGAGAGAGCCAGGGGAGGAAGGGAAAAAGGAGGAGGGGGCCGGCCGGGTAGGTGAGAAAAAGGAAAAAAAAAAGAGAGAAAGAAATGGGGAGAGGAAAGAAAAGAAAAGAGGAGAAAAAGAAAAAAAGGGGGTTTTTATTCCTGCTTGTCGAATCCTTAAACCCGGGCATTTTACGTCAGAATCGGGTTATGCGGGTAGAATCGTCGTTGCCCATTTAATCTCTGGTTCCGTTATGATGCGTTAAATCGGATTAATCGCTTGTACAGGTGGAGGTCCTGAGTTGACGTCGTCCTCACGTCGCTTCGCTCCGCTTGATTAACAGGCAAGTGCATGGTAGCACGGTAGATCACAGAGATTATGATTATGTGATGCTTACTAGGTGTGATAATGTTTATATGTGGAATTTCAATGGTTTCATGAAATGATGCTTATGTATGGATGATGACGATAATGATAATGGCATTTGCATATGCATTATGTGTACTCAAGAGTGAGGGCGGTGAGAAAGTCTCTAGCTGAGTAAAGCTAGTGGACTAATCCGGAGTGCTCTTGAGTAAGACCTACTTCAGTAGGCCTCCACGGGAGTGGAGGGGTTCCCGTGCCGAGATGGGCGGGCCCAAATGATGGGTGAACATCGACGGGTGTTCACTCGGCGATACCGGTATTCGCATTATGATGAGCAAATGTGCATATAGAGCAGGGATGCATTACATTGCATTGATGATGTGGCAATGTGCAACATGAGAGTGTATGTGAAGTATGTACGATTGATGTGGAACCTTGAGAATGATGATATGAGCATGGCTATGCATGCAGAGTATGTTGGTTGGATTAAAATGTTTCATGATTGTGTTAGTATTTATCGTTCTATTATGTACTTGCTGAGTCTTTAGACTCACCTTTGCTCTGTTGTTTTATTTTTTTTAGGTGATCGTTGAGGACGCCATGCCTGGGATGGGAGTAGCACATGAAAGCCTTCACAACCTAACCGCACTCCCTGTACCACCTTTTGTTAATTTATGCTAGTCTCCTTTAGCCTACTAGAGTTTGGGCTAAGGGAAGAACTATGTTGTATCTATTTGCTGCTACCTAATTATTTAAGTGTGGATGCTTTGGTATTTGAGGGTAAGAGACTGTTAAGGGTGGTAGCATTCTGGCCCAGAGGTTGGGCGGGGTGTTACACATATGAGCAAGCACCTTATCGATTCATCCTGTCTGGTCGAGCGAACGGTTGTTGTTAGCGAGAGAAACCTGACAATAACTGGTATTCGGTTATTGCCAATGGGAGAGAATTTATGAAGACAACGCAAAGTGGTTGTCGTTAGAGACATAAGGCCAAATTGTTGTGCGGTTAGGAAATAGATAAAGCACGTGCTTTATTTGTCACACAAGAGAAATTGCCTAGAGGCAGGCCTTTAGTTCGTGAGATCTCTGAGTGGCCGCTGGTCGGGTAAAATATACATTGGGCCTCTAATCACGAGTACTCTGTCAATTATCTTTGGAAGCTTATGACCACATGGGTCTTAAGGCGTTAATTGAGTATTAAAGCCGTATTTAATGGATTATTTAATCCTGGTCAGCTAGCCCCCGAACTTGAGGTGAATTTATAACTTGAATTTTTTTAAATAAAATTTAAGTCGAAGAATATTCTTTAACAAGAGTAAATAGGAAGTTTTTATTCACTTAAGGTTGAGAAAGCTAACTGGGAAAACTAAAATGTTTTTTGCCCATTGGGCACAAATCTTGTAACCACTGTTTTGGCAGTTGGGAAAAAACCCCTATGAAAATCAGTGTGATATCTGTTGGCTTTACACTTTCTAGAGAAAACCTTTTGCATTCTTCGATTTCCATTGCCTCTCCACCCTAGTGTCCTCTGACTTTGGCTTTGAATCCCTTCAATCTACACTTAGATCTTTAGCGATCTCAATCTAAAATATCTGAATTGATTATCGAGTGGCTGACATCCGATCTAGGATCGAAGAGACTGAAGGCCTTGGAAGATGCGGGATTGATCCCTAATAAAGTTCTGATCCCCTAGAGGTCAGTCATGGGGAAGAACTTTTCGAGTGACGATGACGATGAGATTCCCATCTTCTGGGCATATGTAGAGTGTGGATTCAGGTTGCCGACACACCCCTTCTTATTGGAGGTGCTTGAATTTTACGAGATTGAGCTAGTGAACCTTGCTCCCAACTCGATCGCTAACCTCAGCTTCTTCGTCTACCTATGTGAGGTGTATCTAGGGATTTCGACAAACTTGGAACCCTTCAGATACTACTACAGGATAACTAGGAGAGCGAGAAAGGTGGCGGGGTCATCCAGGAATTGCTCCTTGTTACTTATGTGAGGTGTGCCACATGGTTTGCTGGAGGATCTCCAATACCTGACCTACAATTTGAGCATATCCTAGGGTTTCTGCTAGAGCAGGGTCCAGGTTGTTAAAAATATTATGCATACATTGCAGATTTTGAATAGTTACTGAAGGCATTGGAGCATCCCTATTGGCGGAAGGGATACGATAACTCTAGTTTTGCCCTGAGTTCTCTACTCACTCCATGCGGCTCAGCAAGTGCGGAGGGGTAACAATAGGTTGATTAGGTGGTCAGTGTCCACTATTTTTTTGTTATTTTCAACCCCTCCAGGTGATGCAGGAGTGTTCGTACCATCCTGACCAACAGATCGTGAGAGGATATGTCGTGAAGAGTTATGCACGGCATCTATAGTGGCATCACCGATTGCATTAACCTTATGCTTCCAGTAGTAATCTCTTGATGAACTCCCATCGAAATTAATTCCCCAGGTAGTGTTGCCATGGGCCTAGGCATTCCAACAAGGTTGGAACGCTTGATTCCCCAGGTAGTGTTGATGACTAGGGCGGCATGTCTTCTTCCATCTGGTCAACTTCGCTAGTCTCAAAGATTGACGAGCCTAGGATGGGGGATGATGAAGAGGAGGCATCATGTTCCATGCCGTGGATGCATGCATTCATGTCGAGGTCGACGTAGTCTACCAGGTCAAAGCAATTCTCCTTATCTTAGGTTCCTACCATGATCGCATGGGCAATGTTGATAGAAACAGGGAAATGTGATGTTGCCAATGAGGACCTTCAGGGACTCAGTGCCTTAATCCCCATGGACGGCACCAGTTGTTAATGATCTTGATCATTGATCTGACAAATTGTGAGAAAAAGACTAAGTCTCTCAGAAGAATTTAGGAGGAGAATGTGGATAATCTTTATTGCTATGAATTGGTTATAAGATGCTTTCAATGAGAGATTATGAAAGGATGCTACTAGCCCTAGTCTCTGTAACCTATCTAGCTTAGAGATCTTGATTCATTCTCAAGGATTTGTCTCTGCTGTTATTCTTGCTTCTCTTCCAGTTTCATCATGTTGTTCATATCTTTTCTCATCAAACCTTAAATAGCGCTGAAGGTGTGTCGATTTTCCATGTGAGCAGGCGCTTTGTCAATTCGTCCCATACGGTCAAGAGAACAGTTGCTATCAGTAAGAGAAATCTGATAATAGTTGATCTTTGGTTATTGTCAGTGGAAGAGAATTTATAGAGAGAACAGCAAGGCGGTTGTCATCAGAGATATAAGGTTGAATCATCATGCGGTTAGGAGGAAGATAAATCACATGCTTTATTCACTACACAGGCTTTATTTGTCGCACAGGAGGAATTGCCTAAAGGTGGGCCTTCATACTAGTTCGTGAGATCTCTGAGTAGCCACTGGTCAGGTAAAATATATAGTGGGCCTCCGACTAGGGGTACTTGGTTAATTGTCTTTGAAAGCTTACGACCACATAGGTCTTAAGGCCTTAATTGAGTATTAAAGTTGTATGTACTGGATTATTTAATCCTTGTCAACTTCTCTATAATTTTTATTTTATTTTTATTTGGTAGGAATTTACAACGTGCCAAGTACATTGCTATTTCCATAGAACTTGAAAGCGGAAAGGCATCTAGCTATTGGGTCGAAACCTATGTTTTTGCTTTCACCAGAAGCAGATGCCATATTGGAGCAGTTAAATCTACATACCTCGTGTCTGGAATTGATTCCTACATACCCCAACTCCTTTCATACTTTCTGTTGGGAAACCTGGGCCCTGCAGGACTGGCCCATAGTGGGCACCTCTCCTCATAGTCTACAAACAGGGGGTCCCAATGATTAGATCTTATACTTATGGAGGAGAAAGCAATAAAGAAAAGGAGTTGCCCTATCTGTCTCTCTATGTGTGTTCATTCTTGTATTTTCTTGTATTATCTGTGTTTGATCCATCTCTCTCGCATAGGAGGAATCGTTTGAACTGGACTCACCAGCGATGGAAGATGTTAGAAAGATTTGGCTTTGAAAAGGCATACCCTTCGAAAGTACCAATGGTCGGGCGATCTTTACAGTAAGACAAGGATCTGTACCGACCTAGAGAAGAGAGTGAGGAAGTCATGGGAACGAAATTCTCGTACTTAAGTGCAGTAGGAGCACTTATGTATTTAGCAAACTACACTAAATCAGACATCGCATTTGCTGTAAACCTATTAGCAAGGTATAGTGCAAAACCTACCAAGAAGCATTGGTAGGGAATAAATGACATCTTCCGATACCTTCAACGAAACAAAGACCTTGGACTATTCTATAGAAAGAATCAAGACCTGAATATGACTGGCTATGCAGATGCTAGGTATTTGTTAGACCCGCATACAGCTAGGTCACAAACATGCTATGTATTTCTATGTGGTGGAACTGCAATTTTATGGAAATTATCTAAGCAAAGTCTTGTATCGACTTCGACAAACCACTCAGAAATCATAGTATTGTATGAAGCCGCACGAGAATGTGCTTGACTTCGACGAATGGTTCATCACATCCAGCAGTCAGGTGGATTGAATCTCATACAAGCTCGCACAATTATCTATGAAGATAATGCAGCTTGTGTTGCACAAGTGTAAACGAGTTACGTAAAAAATCATCTAACAAAGGTTTATACATGAAATTGGAATGATGAGACTTAGAGAAGTGCAGTACTCAAGGGGGATTCTTCTTAAGATCACTATTAAAACTTGATCATGACTATCAAATACCCAAAGAATAAATCCTGCAGATTAAATGAAATTGGCTGGACTGTACTCTTTTTTCCCTTGACGAGTTTTTCGGAAGTTTTCCGGTCAAGATTTTAACGAGACAATGCGTGCAACATAACATGTATCATGTACTCTTTCTAGATTTTTCCCGCTGGATTTTTATGAAGTTTTGATGAGGCGTGAACATGTCGGATGAATGTCCAAGTGGGAGTGTTGGGAAACCTATGCCTGAACCTGTAGGCCTAGCTTATGGTGGACACCTCTCCGCCTAGTCTATAAATAGGGGATCCTAATGATTAATCTTGTACTTGTGGGAGAGAAAGTAATAAATAAAAGGAGTTCTCCTGTCTCTTTCTGTGTTCAATTTTTGTATTTTTTTTTTTTTTGCATTTGATCCATTTCTCTCATATATAAGAAATCGCTCGGACTGAATTCGTCAGTGACGGTTCCTCAGACACTTTCCGCTTCAATTCCTATCTCCATGATTAACTCTGAACAATCAGTGCACCAACCGCGAATCGGAATTCGGAAGCTAGAATATCAACTTGCAAGGTCAATACGCAATAATTTCCCAAAGGAATTCCACGAAACAAAACCGTCGGCAGAGCTCCACGCTTATACATGTACTCCTACGTGCTACGCTCACCGATCTGCAGTTCGTTTCTCGTTCGTTATAATTGGGGAAACAGGCATCGTGCGTGGGCGCCAGCAACCACCAGCAGGAAGTCAGCAGGACGTGAGGTTCTTTGTCTCGCGGCGAAGAACGCTCCGGCATGGCGACGCCGCGAGGAAAGGGGAAAAAAATTAAGCACGCCTGCCGGGGAGTACGGCGGCAAGGCGTGAAACCACGAGGAGAGAACTTTCGGCCCGGATTTCGGCTGGCGCGCGACGACGAGCGGGCGAGTTTGGTCAGCAGTCTGGTGCTGTCGGTGGGAGCTTACATGTGCTCCATGTCCCGGCGCCGGTGCCAAGATCGAGGGTAGCCCTGATTCCTCGATTCGCGGCTTAGAAAAAGCGACGAGCACGCCGCAGGATGCATCGTCCACACTAGTCACTTCTTACCACACGTTCCACCAAGTAGTGGTAATCCATCGGAACCAGTAACTCCCCTCCACAATAACCAACCGAGGCACTTGCAGTCTAAGCCGTGAGAGCGCTGGTAACTTCGCCCTGATTGGGCCGTGTGACGAGACTTGTTAGGGCATATACAATGTTACACGGTAGCTGTTCATAAGATTATGCTAAATAGTATTTTAGATTATAGTATTTAATAGATAGTTATATATATATATATATATATATATATATATATATATATATATATATATATATATATATATGTGTGTGTGTGTGTGTGTTGTTGGATTAATTGGGCTTGCTTGGTCCATTTTAATCTAGCAATTAATCAAATGAAATTCATAGGCCCACTATTAATGCTAGGTGTAAAAACTGTTTAGTCCCATATGGAGAATTGAATAGGAGTTACACCACTTTAAAAGGTGGAACGTGGTAACCCCCTTGTGGAATTGGAGAGAGCCAATACACACGCGCGCTTGCTCGCCTCGCCACGCAAAACGCACTCCTGGCAGTAACGGTGCAGTTACTAGTGTATTATGGCTGCGGTTACTTTCGAGTAATGGCTGCAGTTACTCTGATGTTCTGTGTTGTTGCTGTTCTCTGTCATCTCCGGTCCAGATCCTTGCGCGCACAAGTTTCTGGGCGAGTAGGCCTCCGGAACTTCGTCCGTTTGTGTACCTGCACGAGTAGGCGGGCGATCAAGTTTTTGGGGAGCGCATCAGTGCGACTACTCAATCTGCGACGTCTACTTCCTGCTGGTGAACCGTTCGCGGGACTGCACTGCGAACATCTACCTGCATCACGCCTCGATCGACTACATCGAATAGGCCATCATGTCGACTGATGGTAACGGCGCCTCCGGTGTCTCCGGCACTGGCCCCGCCCGAGGGTATAAATTGAAAACTTTTCTGGTGTATTTGTTTCTGTGCGCTATGAATATATTAATAGATGTTTCTGTTAGCTTGTTCGTTAGCGAATATGAATACATCGTTGATAAATCACTCATGCATATTTATGTCATGTTTTATATGCTGAATTTCTGGATTAAAATATACCGAAAATTGACTAGATTTCCAACATGTGTTTTACTGTCTATATTATTATATAGATAATTTATTAATTATATGAGACTATTATAGATAATTATATAGATAATCTATTATACAAATTATCTTTAGTCTTATATATATGATATAAAAATATATTATAGATAACCATCGTCCATTCCATTATATACATATCCTTGGCTGTAGACTTATGGTGATGTTTGGTTCGATGCATAGACGGGATGAGAACACGCACACGCACCGTATGCACACTTACGCGAATGCGTCTTCTAGGAGACGCTTATAATCGTGGATGCCATGATTTGTACAAGACAGCTTAAAACTACAACCAATTAATCAAGTAATGTGTTTCCTAAATGGCAATCACTAATCGTTATGCTGCTGCATTACGCTAACAATAAAGGGATCCATGTACCCCACATACACGTGTCTTGGATCAAACACCAACAGACAGCCCCTCATCCCCACGAGGCGAAGATTTGGGCCATCGGGCCTACACGTGGGCCCCATCTTAACGACCAACTACCGGCCGATTCGGTCTTCACCATGCGGCCGCTGCTTTTGTGCTTTGTTCCCCTTTTCTAACCGAAGGACCCCTCAGTTCAAAAAAAAAAAAAACCGAAGGACCCCTGTAGTGTACTAAGATAAACAAAAGGGTTTGTTTCGACCCCAGGCAAGCATAATTCTAACCTTGCGTGCCAAGAAACACTGTGCGGTATTAGAAAAGACTAGTCAATTTGCTAGGTGAATTAAGGACCGGTTTAGAACATAGTAATTCCACAAGTTTTCTATGTATGAGTTTTGCTGAACATTGCTTAAATCCTCTAAAACTCCTTCAGAAATCGCACGTTCCAAATGGGACCAACCCACGGCCGTAAGGAAAATCATGATTCGTTAGGCAACTTTTTTTTTTTTTGCTATAATCTCTTCAAGGGTGCAGAGGAAATCGTCATATCAGTCATTGTGTTTCCATTTCGAAGTTCCGATTACCTAAACATGAGAGCAATTAAACTAAATGAGCTACTACTATACTATCACCTAGTATCCATTTAACAAGAGCTGTTTAAATTCAGATTTACCTTTTCATACAGCTACAAAGCACCTAGATCGAGTATCAGCGTTTGCTTGATACTCTTGTCACATTTCGGCCATCGAATCATCGAATCTGATCCAATGACAGATACAGATCGTATGCACGTATATATACATGCATGTGGCTGTGGGGTAGCCTCAACTACTAAGAATTCGAATGGTATGGATAATTAGAGCATTCGATTATTATAGCATAGCGGTTCCTTAAAAGAAAGTATATATAGTATATATTGAGAGAGTTGCTTATCACTTCATCCGCAAATTGAAAGTAGAAATTTGACTGGATACGTAGGGTTCAGAACAATTGGTCTGTGACCATCCCTGTCATAACTACCTTAGGTAATACCATCAATATGTAGTTATTACCTGATAAAACAGAATAAATTTATATTTTATCGAATAATAAGCCATATCAGAGCGTTGCAAAGGAACAATAGCTAGAGACAGTATAATATTATTACAATACCACTGCCATACGGAATTTGTGTCTTTAATAGGGCCTAACAAATTTTGCCTAAATATTACAATACTTGAAGATAGAAGTGGTACCAGCTAATAATTAGACAAGAATGGGAGATGGAAGTGGTACCGACTAATAATTAGACAAGAACGGAAGCTAATAGATAATGACACGATAAAATACTCAAGATCATGTAAACAGCTACTGGTTGCCATCTACTTATCCCAACCTCCATAGAAGACATCCATCTCGTATGCGTCATACTCCAGGCCAGTTTCATTTCCATTCAGCATAGTTGTCCTCCATGTAGGCCTCAATATAACAGGTAAATCATTGCATCGATTCACCTCTAGCAAGAAGGATTAATAGTAAGGATGAGTACAAAAGTACTTAGCAAGCATTAATAGCAAATATATAATTCCACAAACAACATCCATCAGTTCTAATATCATATCTCCTTTCATCGTCATAATTAAAATAAGTTTTTAAGTTGCTAGATTCTTAGATTTTTAGTTTGTAAAGCTAATAATCACTCATACTCAAAGAAAAGACTCTATGTAGGCTCCTTAGCCTCCAGTCCAAGAGACAAAGTTGAATTCAAGGTTTATTTAGCGCTGCACAGGCTTGTATCGATTTACCCATAGCAGCCCCAACTTTGATCGCAATAGGTTCATTTGCATTCCTTATTTTGGATACTCAAGTCAGAGCTCATACTGTTTTCTCTACTTTGGTATGTTATAACTCTATCCGGTTAGCACGAACCTAACCACTGTATCATGGAGGCTTCTCCATCACTTGACACGTGCTAGGGAGTCATGTCCATTATCCAGTAGCCACTGCCGTCCATACAACCACTATGGGATCTTTTCACTCTTGGCCTTACCCAGTCCCTAGTATATTATACACCCAAGTGGAATATATAATAACTTGGAAGAGTAATGTATTCTGTCTGTTGTGAACAAAACCATGACCGATATGGTAAATACGTCTCGTTGCACGAGTGAGAGTTGTTTAGTCCCTTTACTATAATCACATGTAAAGGATCCCACCTCTACCACTATATTTCCTTTCCTGCACACCCTCCACCCACCTATTATTTATCTGTAGGACAGTGGCTCCTTCAATTTCCTACCCTTCGATATTCATCATCGTTAACATCAAGTACATATTCATCATCATTAACATAAAGCATATGATTTCTTTAAAAATTCATTTTATACAGAGAATGATATTAATCTAGCATAAAAATATTTTTTATGCGAAATTACTCTAATGAAAATGATCAAAGGTATGCTTGGTTGGGATCTGGTAGTGGTTCCCATGTTCAGACGTAGTCGGGTGGAGTCCTTTCTTTTGGCTCGGATAGCCACCTGCATTTAACACGTGACCACGTCTTAATTTATGGAAACAAAAAATGCCACAATGATGTGTCCCTACGATGCACCCCTTGGTCAGATCCACGGATCGTGATATTTATCTTCAAATTTTCTTTTATCTTGTACTCGTCGTTCATTGTTATTTATTGATGTTAGAGTGTGTGGGCTTATCTAAGGGGTGTATTTAGTATTTTGTTGTTTATTGGTAAATTACTGCTCATGCGTGAATGAGTAGATACACGTATGTATGTATATATACATACATTTATACGTACATATACCTATTTGCTATTACATAGGTGTGCATCCATTTTATATATCCCTATAAATATATATAGGTGTATGGTTGTTAGCCATGTACTTCGGTCTACCCATTTCCCCGTGGCCCAATACCAGCTCGACCCATTTAGCCCTCTACCAATTTCCTCTCTCTCTCTCTCTCTCTCTCTCTCTATCTGCTCCCACTCACATCGATGCTGCCTCCTCTTCTTACCTCGTGCTCTCTCCTACTCTACCTGGTTCCGCCTTCCTGGCTCGCCTCTGGCTCCTCTCCTGGTGCCATCAGCTGGGTTAGTTGCTCACTCTCCCCTTCAGCTCCTTCTTCCTCTTCAGCCTCTCCTACTTCCAGCCTTGCCCGGTCATCGCCCACTCAGCCTTGCCTGGTCGCTGCTCGCTCGGGTTGCTTGGCTCATTGACTGCTCAGCCTAGCCTCTGCCCAGCCTCGCTTGGGCCGCCTCCACTCGGCCTTGCCTCCTCCCGTTTGGCCTTGATCGCCTGGCTCTGTGCTGCCTAGATCCACCATCAGTGATGGCGGCTCGACGCCGCTTTGGCCCATATGACTCCAGGTGCTATCCCCCGCTTTTTCCTTTTGATTTGTTATGGTGATTTGATTTCTTGTGATTTGATTCCAATATGTGTCTTTCTAAGAGGAATTTGGAGTGATGATGATGGTGGTGCGGTGTTTTGACCATGGCACACTGTGATGGGGCTTATGGTCTCCTCGTGCACCGAAGAGCATGGTGGAGTGCCACCAGGTGAGCACGGTGGAGAGTCGCTATGAGCAAATGATGTCGCATCTCATGCATGTTGTGTCTCTAGTTGGCTCGGGTAAGCTTCTACTCCCTCCCTTAGACCCAGTTCTAGTCCATGGAAGCCTACACGTGGTCCTAATATGGAGATGTGGATTGTGATTATGGAAATGGATGCATGTGGTGACACTTTGCTCGATCTGGTTGGGGTTTGGGTCTTCAGTGATGGTGATTTCCCCCACATGTTCCTCTGGTTTTGGCTTGCCTCCTCATCCTCGATTCTTCCTGGTTCTAACCTTCTCTTCTTCGCTGGTCTTGGCATGGTGGAGCTCGTGTCCCTTTTCCCATGGCCTCTGGTTCTGTGGGTTGGATTTGGGGCAATGATATGGGGATGAGGGATGGAGATGGCTTGCTCGGTCTCCTCTCTGTGTTGGCCGTGGACTGGAATATGCTCTGTGTGTGTGTGTGTCTCGCTGGTCCTTATCTCTTTTACTCATGCGTCGTATGGGATGGGCTATGAACTCACAGCTGTCGGTGGATTGTTGTGTACTCTGGTAAATTGTTTTTACGGGGATTGGCTGGTGGTGAAAATGTGCTTAAAATTGATACAGATATGTATTCACCCCCGAATGATGATACCCCCTTTAGCGAGGGGTGCCGACCAGCCCCAAACAGTCTTGGTTTCTCGATGAGTGAACTCTATGGTATGATATGGACTAACGGGTTCTGACAGTAATTATTTCTTCTTTCTTTTCTTGTTTTTCTCTTTTCGATATGCATATGTTTTTCTTACATAAAAGTGGATTGGAACTACGGCTTCGCAAATATTAATGTAAATATAATTGTGATATATTTATTTGTATTCTAGAGAGGATTGTTGTGGTTGAGATCGAAAGATGTAAGTTGATGTAATCAAACTGTAATTAATCAACTAGTGTAATATGGACTGTCATATTGTTGTTTGATTTGAAGAAAGAATTTTGATTACAGCTTGGCTAATATGATGATTTGTTTGATAAATTGTATTTATTCGATATCCGGTTATTAGAGTTAATTAAAAAAATGCGTGCTGTCACGTGGTCTCTCTACATATCTTGTCTTCTTAACTGCACTACTATTGCGTTAGACATGCATACATGTACAGTTCATCTCTAAACACCGCAAAAGTTGCGTTCAGTTATAAAGCACGATATGATTATGCTCTTTGCATTACCCTTTGCCACGATAAAGGGGATGCGTCGCGTCGGTCGATCACATGGTACAGGATCAAATTATTCAGCTAGCCCCGATTATGCAACGGCAGCAGTGCTAGGTTGCAAAGACAGCAAGCTACAAACATTCTCCTGGCTGGCACAAGAATGAAAGATCGATGCATCGCTCAGTCGCTCGCGCATGACAGGTAAGGTGTGGTGGTAAGGCCTGTATGATCAGCAGCAGCGAGTGCTGAAGACGAGAGAATGATAAGCCAGCCATTTGAGAAAGGAATGGATCAAAGGTGGCCACCAATTCTTAATTCCTTTGTGTTATCCTAACCGCCGATGACAACTACCTCGTGAGATTTCATTTCTCTATCGTAATCGTGGGCGTTGGAGACCGTGATCACCTCCGTTATCCAAGGGTTGGCCCCCTTCAGTTTTGTGTTAATTAGCAAGTAGTAGCAACAATCATGAGAGCATCCTCCCCAAATTCGTCCCTCAAATCGCGTGTGACCTACTGCTAGTGCGTTTCTTTATTTTGGTTTTAAAAGAAGTAAAGCTTGACCTCTCCGGCCGTAATTAAGCATACGATCGATTCAGCTGAAGCTGTTAGCTTAGTTAGCAGCGCATTCATCATTGGTAAAGCTTTTTGCACAAATTGGCATTACCCTGGCTCTTTTGTGCATGGTTTAAGTGAAGTCATATGCATTGGCATAGCTTAAGGCTATATTTAAAGTCATATCACGTAAGTATAAACTTGTTTTCTCCAATGTATTGAACTGATTCTTACTAATAATTAAGACCCACGTTACATTAAAAACCACAAAATAATAATATCATCTCTCAACCGTACTCTCTCTTGTGTGGTTGTTTAATATTCATATGAATTGTTTAATGCTTTGAATTGACTCCTAAGTAGACTCTAGTTCCATGTATTTTTTGTTGGAATCGACTCCTCTAATATATTGAATCGATTCAGTGTCTTCTCTTTTCTCATTTGAATCGGCTAAAATACAATATTGGAGATGGTTTTTGTGCATGGTTTAAGTGAACGTCGCATGCATTGGCATAGCTTAACGTCGCATGCAGATGCAACAGAATACGATCGACCAAAAAGATGACGTGTCTTTATGCCTAAAATTACCTAAACTGTCTTTGAGCAAGGTTTTTATTCTGCGCTATGAACTAGAACTAGAAGACCGACCACTATTCCAACTACTAGGTACCTAGTTAGTGACAGCATCTGGTTGTTCTGTACTGGCTAGTGGGCATGTACAATGGAGAGACAGGAGTCCGCCTATAAGATGTTGAAATATGATATAGAGACAGTGAAAAGACGGTTCATACAATAGAGTATTTATTTTAGTGTCTTTAAGTAATTTAATATTTTGCATGTGGTTAAGATGAACTTGGAGTCTCCAACTCATACAACGTCTTCTTTGTCTGTCTTTAAGCCTCGACTTCAGCGTAGAGACGAGCTGCTCACCGTCTCTTCGTGAAGAGACGCGGAGGCCGTCTCTTGATCATGTAAGGGGTATTTTGCAAAAAGTATTGAGATGGAGACGACTTGAAGAGACCCATTGTAATTAGCTGAACAACGTGCGCTTATAACAGGTACATACTTCCAGATTAAATTTCTCAACATGTGTTTTCCAATTGTACTTCACAATCCATTTTTTACATGATTTTAGCTCGTATTATTTTGTACGTACTTCAAATTAATAATACACAGTTCGTTTATCTTTTTCTTCAACACCAACCTGTCACGTTCTCCTCAATAATTCCCCTGGAAGAATCCCCAAATTTCTTGCTACGTACGTCTGCATCCCCCCAAAGTTGCCTATAAATACCCGTCCCGTGGCCGCTCCTGCAACTCACCAATTGGAACACTTGAGCTTTAGCTCATAGCCTCTTCCGAGCTACTAGTACTAGAAGCAGCAGCAGCAATGGCGAAATCTTACACCTTAGCACTACTTGGCGCACTGGTCGTGCTCTCACTTCTTGTGAGCCCCATTGCTTGCTCCCGCAAGCTCACCAAGCCCAAGCCGGTCAGCCACAAGCCTTCAGTCAAACCCCACAACAACTACACCAGTGCTAGCCCCTCGTCGTCGGCCGCCTACGGCTCCGGCGGCTGGTTGGTGGGCGGCGCGACGTATTACGGCACCCCCAACGGCGACGGCAGCGACGGTCAGTTCCAGCTTAATTACTTCACTGTCGGCCGTGTATATAGACGGCGTGGGTGTGATGTGGTGATGCATTGAAATTGATGACGGAATGGGTAAAACGTGCAGGCGGCGCGTGCGGCTACCAGACCGCCGTCGGGCAGAAGCCATTCTCGTCGATGATCGCCGCCGGGAGCTCGTCGCTGTTCAAGGGAGGCAAGGGCTGCGGCGCGTGCTACGAGGTCAGCATATATAACACACAGGCACACAGTTCGTGAGGCCACACACGGCCTATACTACTGGATTCGTGTAGCTCCATTAATGGTGCAAAGTGGTCGGCTGATCCTCACTAAATGCGTTCATGTGGTGCATTTGTACGCAGGTTAAATGCACAAGCAGCCAGGCCTGCTCCGACCAGCCGGCGACCGTCGTCATCACCGACGAGAGCCCCAGCCTCGGCGACGCGGCCCACTTCGACATGAGCGGCACCTCCATGGGCGCCATGGCGAAGCCCGGCATGGCCGACCAGGTCCGCGCCGCCGGTAGACTCAAGATCCTGTACAAGAGGTACGATCTAGCTACCGCAGTACAGAGTCACGCAGAATTGCACAAATTAATGGAAGCTGTGCTAATCTTGGTGTCTCCGTTAATTGTAACCGTAGGGTGCCATGCAAGTACAGTGGAGTGAACATCGCCTTCAGGGTGGACCAAGGCGCGAACCCGTTCTACTTGGAGGTGCTGATCGAGTTCGAGGACGACGACGGCGACCTCAGCGCCGTCGACCTCATGGAGGCCGGCTGCGGCACCTGGACGCCGATGGCGCAGAACTGGGGCGCATTGTGGCGCTTCAACTCCTACACAGGCAAGGCGCTAAAGGCGCCCTTCTCGCTCCGGCTCACCTCCGACTCCGGCAGGGTCCTCGTCGCCAACAACGTCATCCCGTCCGGCTGGAAGGCAGGAGCGACGTACCGCTCCCTGGTGAACTACCCCTAAATTACAGCTTTTTATCTGGTTTTCACTGCACAGTGCTTGCATTGGCTGGTAATCAACTAGTACATGGCGAAAAAGTGCAGTGCAGGGCGTGGTAATTAAGAACCGTGGGTTGATTATATCGCGGGAAATGTGCGTCCGGGTGTTGCGAGAGGCGGTGTCAGAAGAGGAGGTTAAAAATCGTGTTCTTCCCTCCACGGTCTCTGCATTCCCCTAGTGATGTGTGTCTTCGATTTCTCTGTAATTTTTTTCTTCCTCTGTTGTGCTGTTGAGGAGAAGCTTGAGCTGCAACTAATATTGCATGCCGATGTACCAAATTGTGTGTGTTTTTTTACCACGCAATCCTTCAGAGAAATGAAGTGCTTCTGTCAGATAATTTCTTGGCTGAAATCTGCAATGTCAAGTTCAATGCTCACTTTGCCGAGCAGACTTCACTCTCTGAAGTATGGATAACCTGCAAATCGCAACTGAATCCATGGATGTATGCACTATGTCTACACTTGGACTCGAGCCAGGACATGTACAGCAATCCTTTGGACTATCTGACTTACTTGGAGCAATGCTGTTGTCCTTGTAGTGTGTTTCATTAGGTTGCTGGTTTTCGGTAGCCAATTTTGTAATCGACGCTAAACCTGTAGGTTATCGGGTTCGTTGGTGGAAGGCCTCTTCTTTTGGGTCGTTGCTTCGGATATCTGTAGCTTAAACGCTTGCTTTGGTTGGCTCTCTCTTAACGATTGTTTTTTTTTAAAGAGCTAGGGGTGATCGGTTGGGCTTCAGCTTTTAGCTTCCGGCTTATTTTTCACTATTCATAAATTTTGTTTTTTCTGAACTTTTTGCTTTTTGTTGAGCTTTTTTGCCGGTTATTTTTTCCCGTATTTGTTTGTATTATATGTAATGGGCTAACATATTTTATATATATTTTTTAATTTTTTTTAAATTTAATTATGTTAAATAAACCTCTGTCAGTTACAGTGTTTTTTAGCCAGCTACAATGCTTTTCAGCCATAAGCCACCAAAAATAAGCTCAAATGATCACCACCTAATGAAATGACATGCGAGTCTTACGTGTTCTCGAAAAAAATGCTATCTCTCAAGAAGATGTCAACAATTGTCAAGGAAATTCCTCAAAGGTGCATCGTGGTGCAAATTACCTACACTCTGTTTTCTAAACGAAACGCACAAAATACCTAAACACCATTATTCTCCTGGACAGTGGGAAGCACTAATAGCTGTGCTAGGAATTTTGCTCTACTGTTATGCTGGCTTCCTGCCGACGATATCACACATGCAGTTCTGGAAAAAAAAAGTAGACAAAGGAGCAGAGGCTTGAAAGTTACAAAAACTGATTGTACTCAATTATTAATACAAGAACTATTTTCCAAAGGCATTATTAATGAAGGGGCTTCGGTTGCACTACTAATCTACAAGTCTATGTGCAGGAGCTTCGGTTGTACTCCTGCTCGGCTTGATGAACTGGGTAGTGATTAAATTCGACCAGTTTGGCATGTGTGTCTGACTAATTACGACTATCAGCATGCGGTGAGGATATGTCCATTGATTTCGATTAAGAAAGTAAAACCCATGCCCATTTCTACACGAGTATGTAGATTTATATTTACGTTGATGTTTAATAATTTATCTGAGTTCCTATCTTTCTCGCCTGTATATGAATACAGATAGTACATGCTCTGTACCCGAGCATAAAGTTACGTGTTCTTACTTGAATTTAAGGAAGAATATGAAGGGAAAAAAAATCAGTACTGTTCCCAGTTAATGAAACTTAACAATCAAGCATGAAGTTGTCTGTTTTTTCTTCCCTTTTCCTAGTTAAAAAGAAGACGACATCACTTCACTACAAAAACCGAGTAGTTTCTCTCTTTCTTCTTCCTGATACAACTTTTTCTGCAAATATATAAGCCACACATGAGTAATTTCACCGCACATATGCTTTTTCACCCCAATTTTTTTTAGCCAAACGTCAAGTGACTATGATAGTCACCTAGTTAAGATCACACCAATTAAACTAAGCAAAATAAAACTAGAGACAAAAGCTAATAAAATCAACAGCCTACTATACAAGACCAGTTAGACCGCCATTGAGGGGCTGGTCTGACCACCAGTCTACGATCGATCTAACCGGTCCTCTATTCTCAAACCTGAAGATATATTATGTCAAAAGCTCAAAAGCTTACACAATTCTCATCTAAATACTTGCAAGTTTTGCATGAGATTTGTTCTAGTCAATAGAAACCTAGACCAATCAAAAATCACAAGGTTGGTTCAAGTTTACCAAATTGAAAAGAATCGAATCTAGTTCATAAGAACACCAAAAACCCTAAAACTTAAATTACTTTTTGCTCATGAGAACTTAAGGCATGAGATCTTCCAGATCTATTCTCACATGTCCTAGCAATGTAATTTAAGCAAGAAATCAGGTTAGAACTCCCACAAACCCAAAATTACAAATCTAGCTCAGGAAAAAACAAAACGAACATGATTGAGACAAACCTTTAATCTGTTTCAGTGGAGGATGATGTTTATATATTCATGGATAACTATAATATGCAGACAAAGCACAACTCTTTCCCCTCAACTTCTCCCTCACACAACCATGGAATGAGGCGAGGAGATAGAACAAAAATCTAAAACTTAGATCCCTTAGATCTACCATCTCCTCTTCTCCCCTCTTAATAGCCAGCAACAATTTTAATGGGTTCAACTTATTAACCCTACCAGGGAACCCACCAACTCTATTAACATGAGTTTTACAAACCCACGTGTGTTTATCAAAGCATTTACAGAACTCGTCCCGCTAACTCTTTAGCAATTGATTTACTTGTCAATTTTAGCTCTTTTTTTTACTTAAACCACTTCTCCTTTGTGCCTCCTCCACATTGTAGTTTTGATCAAAGCATCAAATTGGTATTTAGCCAACTACCAAAATACCCTCGACAAATCTTCCGGGCACATTCCCTTAACTCCGTCTCCACCTTCACCTCAAAGCATCTTCACGTATTTTAACACGTAACCCATAGTGCCAATGACTAGCCATCACATCTTCACACATTTGGTTTTCCCAAACCATCTCTAGTCTCTATGTGCATTGGCCTCGTTACTTGGCGCAAATGTATCAACTCGTCTCTCTATGATCCTTTTTTCTATGTGCTTCTCACTTGAGTCACGAAGCCTTATCCGGGCTTACACGACTACTCGGACCTTGGTTCTCCACCTAGTCTCAATCTATTGCTATCGACCGCTAATGTTCTTCAAACCACCTGCATATCTAAAGACTAAGTAACTGTTTTGAGCATAAGTTTCATGCACTTGATTCATATTAGTCAAAACTATGTATCATGTAACATAACATAACCAACTAATGGCACCTACGCTATGAACATACTCAATCGCCACTGATCCTAACTTGACCGAAACAATTTGCCAATAGTCAGCTTGATCGCCATTACCAAATTGATCTAACCGCTGAGGCCGGTTTGACCACCGATGCCATGTCGGTCTAACGCCTTGGTTAGACTATAAACCATTGGCTGATCTGACCATTTAACCACATCAGAAAACACTCTTTTTAGAATTTTGTTTAAGCTCTATTCAGTTTTAGCTCCAGTTTTTAATTCCAGTGGTACCAAGTGCAGACTACATAAGTGTTTGGTATTTAATTTCTCAACGTTCCATGGTCAGTCTGACTGCTCGTTCCATAGCGGTTAGACCGATTGAACCATGACAACATAAACTAAATTGAATTTTTTAAAAACTCTAGTAAAATCTAAATTCAACTCAATTAAAATATCAATTATTTATCATAAATATATACTAGATATTGTACATGGTCTCTCAACTATTTATGCTTTGTTAAAAAACAAGGCTTTTTAATCTTTTCACCGTGGTACTAGAGCTGCTAAACGAGCGGTGACATGAAAGAGACATATCTTCCTTTCTCAGGCATAATATGCTGCTGCAGGTGCAGGCCTTCTGAGTGATCTCGAAGGACGCTACTTAGTCACTGTCTGGATGGCGATCCTCCATGTGCCACATACACGACTACGAGCTAATGAAGTAATCATTATAGAATGACAGTACAAGGAACTGAGCCCGGGCCCTGATCAGCGCGCATGTTCTGCAGCGTTCAGTTGGTCTGTACATGTGACGGAGCAGCAGCGGGCACCAACCGAGCAGCCGGCGTGGGCACGGCCGTCCATTCTCGCGGGCTCGGCCCTGCACCCCCTGCATGTGGAGAGATTCTGCAGATGCAAAGCTGAAAGCAACGCCGCACATGGTGGTCATGCGCCTTGGCTTGTTAATTATTCGCGTGTGCCGTGTGGTCAAATCATTAACATGTTAATTGGCAGCATCTATTCTATACCAGTCTACATTATCTTTTGCTGATAGCTTGTGATTTTATCTTATAAATAGTAACAGGTTGTAGAGAGCCGTACGGAGAGAAATTCATGTGTGATTTTGGATGGTAAATAAAGTCACTACAGTATTTACTACAATCAACTAGTAGATTCCACTTAAATAACACTTTATTTAAAAGTTAAATACTATAGAAAATCTATTTACTATTAAAAAACATTTTTTAAAAGTCAATATAAACATATCCTAATCTGCCCAACCTATCTACTTCCTGAGTTTTCAGTTTTCACACAGCTAAACAATTGACTTGTGCGTTTCATTTTTTCCTTGGCAGAGTACTAGAGTATAGTATTACCGGCGTCGTGACCCCAGAGAACAAAAACTTGTTCTTAACGCGAGCAGCATGTCGGAGTGATTTGCGCCTCCTAATCTGCAAAACCTGACAAACATGGTAGTGTAGTAGATGGTACTAGTGAATCCCAAAATTTCCGAAGGTTCACATGCTGGAGTGATTTCTTGGCACTATCCTGGTCACACTTGTGGACTTGCCTTGTGACTCGTGTCGGCGTGTTTGTACGTACACGTCGCGCGCGGCCGCACGGCCTGATTAATTTACCCATGCCACTGCATGGGTATGCAGTATCCGCAGGCCGTCTCCGACGGTTGCCACTGCGTGGTAGTAGGAGTGGTGAGTCGGCTTCGAGATGGCCCGTCCATAACTGTAGTAACAGTCGGGGCTACCCAACTTTTAATAGGTCCCTGCCATTGCGGCGCCCCATGTGATGCGAGTAAACAAGCGGACAAGCCGAGAGATTTGGTTCTTTTGATCCTTTTGAATTGTATATTATGATTTTTTAAATAATTTATTAGTTTAATAAATAGTAATTATTAAAAGAGGACAAAACTAAAGACAATAAAGAATGGAACGGATGTAACACCTGCATTTGGTTGCAACCGAAGGGGACGCTCCCTTCACACGTCAGTACAGACGCCATGGACAAAGTGAAGGTGAAGGTGTGTGATAGTTCTGCTGGCAGAGCAGTACTGATGTGTCCAAACGAAGGAGGGGCTGAAGTTCTTTTTTTTAGGAAGTTACTGCAATGATTCATGTAAGCTATTGCAATGTTGCATTAGTGCCACTCGATGCTGGCCTTCTGCTATTAGAAACAAGAAACTGGCCTTCTCTTTTTTATGAAGTCATAAGTTCCGCAGGACCAAGAAACCCCATCCGGTGATTTCGAAAGAAAAATAACTCCATTTGGTAGTTATTTTCGTGTCTTTGTTCTGCTGCCAGTTTTGGCTCCGTAGAGTTTAGTTGCTGATGTCATGAGCACCACAGCAGGGAAGAGTAGAGGGGGTCCAAGGCTGGCTGGGAAAAAAAATCTATGCGGCGGTGCCGCACTACGCAGCTCGTGCGACACCGCCTGTGCTGCCGCCGCGTGTCCGATCTCCTCAGCCGATTCCAACGAGCCGCAGCAGCCGATCCCAGCGAGGCGGTGGCGGATGAGGCGACGACGACGGGACCTTGCGGAAACGGAGCGACAGCAGCTGGCGGCGGCAGCGGACGAGGAGACGACGATGGGATCTCGCCGAGCCTAAGCGACAGCGGCGGCGCGTCGCCGAGCCGGCACACCAGGACGAGCTCCACCACCGCCTCTGCCCCATAGCTCCGGCACTCCTCTCTGCCCCCAAAATCCTGTTGCCTCTCTCCTTGTGCCCCAAGATCAACAAAGACAAGACCATGAAGGGGAGAAGATACCAGGTTTGTTGAAACGATATTGAAGGTTGATTCCTGCCTTCTCTTTTGCAATGAATCTTGTTGGGATTGGATGTGGAATTAGTGTTCTTAATAATCTAGCACAAATAGAAATTGCAGAAGGCTGTGCTTATTCATTGAAAACTAGTGTTCAGTGAATTGCAGATTTATTCAGCACTGTCATATTTGTTCAGTGAAAAGTAGTGCATATATATCAGTTTTCCCTACTGTAATTTTTCTGAAACAATGATGCATCTGTTTTTCCTACCGTTGTGTGACTAAAGATCATTGCAAATTGTAGTGGTAATTTGATGAATATTACTGTGAATGGTGACTTACATCTGCTATCTGTCCAGTCCAGAAAAATAGAAAGGAAAGCTAGCAGTGGTGATGAAGGAGCTGGAAGAGTCTGATGGCCTGGCCACTCCAGAGAACAACCTATTGAAGTGTTGTGAACTTGGTGCTGTAAACAACTGTGTTTTCAGTTGTCTATGAAAACATTGTAATTTCTACATGTCATGCTCGATACAGTGCTCGATACAGGAGCCACCATCTGAGAATAAATCTCCAAAACAATGGAAATGGTAAATTACAGTCTCATGTCAATAAACAATTATGAAAGCACTACTACTCCTTAAAAATGTAATTTTCGAGCAGCTGAGGCATCTTGATCAAGTCCAAGTAAAAGACTTGTATATTCTCCATGGGATCGGCTGTTGCGGCTCATTGGAATCGGCTGAGGAAATCGGACACACGGCGGCAGCACAGGCGGTGTCGCACAAGCTGCGTAGTGCGGCACCGCCGCATAGAATTTTTTCCCCAAGGCTGGGCCGGACTAATATCTGGGTGGTAAGCATAACTGTCGATTCTATTCTAGATGTCATTTCAGTTGATCTCTTGGTATAAAATATGTTGGTATCGATCTATTTCGGTGTACCATTTTAGATTTTAAAATTTTAACATAATAATATATGTTTATTCATAAGTGTATATATAATTATATATATAATTTTATTTAGAAAAATAAGGGTCATTTAAAGCCTTAGGTGCTCTGCTCACTGTATTTGAATCTTTGGGTGTGCCTCTCTGTGTGTAATTTTTGGCTTTCTCTTTATTGCTCTCTTCCCTTGCCCTTCTTTTTCTTTGTCCCTGGCAGCTCCCGAGACAGCCATTCCCATCATAATCCCTCCACGAGGAGCTGTACATGCAGTGGCGGACGCAGGATTTTTAGAATGGGTGTTCAGATTTCGAAGCTAAGTTACTCGAATACATCGATACCGTAGCGCACCGTCTCCCCCCAAACACCGATACAACGATACATGTATGTAAATATAATAAAAATACATAAATTACAGAAATTAATGATTTCTTATGAGAAAATGGGCGACATAAGACGAGCATAATTATATGAATTAAACAACAAATTATAGAGATAAATGAGAGTTGTATATCTTGTTGATCTTGCCTTTTTTTTGCTATTTTCCTATCAGTAAGAACTGTCCATCTAAGAGGAAATTGTATGTTCCTTTCATGGAGCAAAACAGACCAAAAAAGAAAATAAGTAGAGTAGGATGGAGCACACCTAGATCTGAAGAGAGGACGATGACAATAAGTTGGAGGTGCTACTCACTTCCCAATGACACGCTCCCTCCCGGCTACCACGCTGCTCCCTACCTTCTTATTCGTTGTGCCACTGCCCGCTTGCCCGTGACACCTCTCTGCTCGTCCGCGCTGCCACACGCTCACCTTGTCCACGCGCCGCCTCACGCATGATTGTCGTCACATCATGGCACCACGTCCGCGTCCGCAAGTCGTCACTCGCCTCTAGCCTGCACCTCCGCCCACTCGTCACTCAAAGGCTGAAGCCGCCTCCCACACAGACAGCCACAAGATGAGAAATAGAACAAATATTAGAATTTTGTTTATATCTTTACCTCTTTGGATGTGAGGAGGGCTGAGGTGGAAAGAAAAATGGGTCTAATATATTACATGGGCCGCGCGAGATACGAGGAGTGCGGGCAGAATTTATTTGCAGATATAAAATATAGTTTTAACACAACTAATAATATATATATATCTAATATATCTATTATATACCTGGTATTTTATAAAAAAAATTTTGGTGTTCAGCTGAACACCCATGCCCCATGTTGGATCCGCCGGTGTGTACATGTAGTCGTAGTTAATGCATGGTGCATGGCCGGCCACTCGAGGCGGGACGGACGTGGACCCACGAACTTAGGGCATCTCCAATGGTTCTAGCTAGCAACTAACTAGAAGACTTCCACATCATTTATATAGTACACACTAAAAGCTAGCATTCTAAAGAACTATCTATAAGGATAGCTATTTGATGCTTACATGCACACACAAAAAAGGATTATCATTTATAGAGGATGCCTCGTTTTGCGTTATAGACTAGTGCTTAAGGAAGAGCTGGCTCGGTTTTTTTTGCATACTCTCTTTCCTTCACATAGGATATATGCTGATGTGTACATACATATAGCTAGCTGACTCAGACCATTAGAGATGCCCTAAGTCCCCTCTGCCGATCACACGTCCAGACCGAGCCCCAAAAACTTTTCCCGCGAGGCCACCCCAAGTTCCCCTCCTATGTCCTAGTTCACTTCAATATACCCGGTACCCGAAGGATGAACACCAATTCCGCCTGGAATGGACTGTAATAGCTGGTATTAAGATCGGTACGGAATTGAGTGTGTTGTGTATCATTTTAGGTGCTGATATGGTATATTCCGGTCATCCCGGCTGGTATCGAAATGAAATTAATAACTTTGGAGGTAAGTGTTGAGGAACCGTCGCTGGCAAGTCCAGTCTAAGCGATTCCTCCTAAGCAAGAGAGATGGATCAATCGCAGAACAATACAAAAATAGTAGATTGAACACAAGGGATGGGAGAACTCCTTTCTTTATTTATTGTTTTTCTCTTCCAAAGATACTAGTTACAATGATTGGGACTCTCTATTTATAGACTAAGTGATGAGATGTCCACCATGAGTCTAGCTTACAGGCATAGGCCCATGTTTCCCAATACTCACCTTGGGCACACATCCGACATGTTCATACCTTATCAAAACTCTATAAAAATCCAGTGAAAAAATTTGGAGAAGGAGTACATGACACATGTTATGTTGTGTTGCACAAATTGCCTTGTTAAAAACCTTGACCAAGAAATTTCAGAAAAACTCGTCAAGAGAAAAATGGTATAATTTAGTCAATTTCATTTAATCTACAGAATGTATTCTTTCGGGTACTCGATTTTCGTGATCAAGTTTTAATATTGAGTTTGAGAAGAGTCTCCTCCTGAGTTCTGCACTTCTCTAAGTCTCATCATTCCAATTTCACGTATACACGTTTCAAAACTAGATGCTGGAAGTGACTTAGTGAATAAATCAGCTTAAATGATTTCTATGAAATTGCAGTTCCACCACACAAAAATACAAGACTTTGCTTAAATGATTTTAATGAAATTGCAATTCCACCACACATGAATACATAGCCTATTTGTGATCTGGCAGTATGCGGGTCTGACAAGTACCCAACATCTACATAGCCAGTCATATTTAGGTCTTGTTTATTTATGTAGAATAGTCCAAGATCTTTGCTTCCTTGGAGGTATCAAAAAATATCATTTTTCCCTGTCAATGTCTTTTGGTAGGTTCTGCACTATACCTTAATAATAGATTTATGATAAATACAATGTCCAGTCTAGTGCAGTTTTGTAGCATCCTAATTTTCATAACCTTTTTGAAGCTTTTAAAATAAAACTCACCATATGGATTTTTTGGAATTAATTAAAGCTTGAATAGAATTTTTATTAATTAAAAGGATTTAATATGATTAAATTAAACTTTAATATTTGCTGAAAGTATTTTATTTGGGTTCCTTGAGTCTCCAGGAATTTTCTAGGATTTTATGTGCTTTTTTGGATTTATTTGCTATTTTCTTAAGCTCATTGGATTTTAATTGAATTTCTGAAATCTTCCAAAGGCCTTAGGCTGAAACCCTAGCCAGCCCATCTCCTTTTTGGCCCAGTCTACACCCCTTCCCGCCTTGCCACATGTCGCCAATCGGCCGCCTGCCTCCCGCATTCGAGCCGTCTGCGCCATTTGCCACCTACCGCTCGATCTATCACTGTGCCACATGTCACCCATCCAATGGTGCTAGCACTGTTCTTCGTCCCTGATTCGAACTCCACCACCGCCATCCGCGTTGTCTTCACCTCGATGTGCGTGCCCGTCCCAGACTCTCCGCCGTCTCTGAGTCAGAGTCCACAACGTCTATGCAAATAAAGGCTGCGCCCCCTCGGTTCTTTTGTTCTGCCGCCGTCGTCTGAGTGGGACACCTCGACATCCGTGCCTTGCCGTTGAGCTCGAGCAGCCGGAGTCACCGTCTTCATCTTCGACCATCGTCGTCGACCTCTCACCGGAAAGCCATCATCACCCTGCCGCCGTTCGTCAAGCCACCCTCGCCGTTGGTGAGTCCGCTGACGAGGCCCTTCGTCCAGCCGCCGTCTAGCCGTCGGCCAACTCTGCTACCTTACCTTGGTTCGTGCACCACGCGCCACTCCACCCTTCTGAAGTGCCACCTTGAGACGTGCGCCAGCAATGCCAACATGCCATGCCATGTCAGCCCTAGTGCATACTTGTCTTGCCATGTTAGCTAGCCCGTCACGTGCATTGTTTTGTGAGCCGTGTTCACCGTAGACTAGCCTTTTCCGTGCATCGAGTCCACTGCATAATAACCTTTTTCAATTTTCAGCCTTTTCTTTAGATTAGATTTTTAAGAGCCCGTTCTCCTCCATCCTAGCTCCGATTGATCCGATTATTCTTCCTAAATTTATGTATAATTGAGCACTACCTTGTAGCTCTAGTTTATAGTTCTTGGAGTTTATTTGAATTTTATTTGATTTTATTTGTGTCTCTTTCGCTTTCACTCTTGTTGGATAACATTTTCGAAGGAGCAGAAGGAAGAACAAAAGATCAAAAAATTGGTAACTGAGCAAGGCCATGGCAAGTTGTGTCCTTTGGTCATGTTGAACCTAGTTTTCAAATATATTTATTTATTATTTTATTTTAAATTACGATGTATTACTATTTTAATACAAACCTTTGTATCTGGTAGATAATGTCTAACTTGATTAATTCCTCCTTGATAATTTGAATGTCATAATTTCATTATCACCATAGGATGGGTAATTATCTAGTAATATAATACTAGTTGTCACATAGGTGGTACGTTTAATATGTTTAGCCGTGCTTGTAGTACGTTAGGCTCATCATAACATATGATTAATTAATTAATTTTGACTTAATGAGATATTGAATCATGGTGGTCAGCCATAATTATAACATTTGAGTACCATGACATGGGTAATGTCATTGGTGTTGGGTATAGAAAATGGTTTTCACTTGGGCGAATGATCGTGCAGTAAAGTGGGTGCAGTTCACACATTAGAATATGGGTGTTTCGTCTAGGTAATGTCTAAGGATTTAACTTTGTACGTCATTGATCTAAGCCTTATCGTACAACCACATATCCAGTATGGGATGGACCTGGTTGATTAATTTATGATGTTTCAATTCCGATTCCGTCATTGAGATGAATGTGGTTTGGTCGTAACCCTGGATCCACATTGGCGCATGAGGGGGCAATTATCAACTAGGGGATTTACCTACTCGATGGCGAAACTTTAGCGAGGCGGAACTGGGTTGAGATTGAGCTTTGTAAAGGCTTTGTTGTGAACTTCTTGGTCGGCACGCCTAAGGAAGCATGTTATACTAGTTACACTACAAGAAGGACATATCATGTGGATAAAGTTGTGCAACCTCTGTAGAGTGTAAAACTATTCAAATAATCATGTCCACTGGTTATGGATAATGCTCAGTAATTTCACATAAGAAGTGGGGTTTTCATAAAAATCTGGTTGGATTAAATTGGGAAGTGAATGATTGATTCACTGGTGATTCATTATGTGAATGATAGTTTACGGGTGGTTCATTGGAGTGAACAATTAGTTCACTTGTGGTTACTCTCAATTCCTTTGATTATTTACTTATTAATCATTTTCAAAATTTGCTTTCAATCTATTTATTTTATTTACTCTAAATTATTACTTTCTGCAAAATAACTATTCAGTCATTCTTTGGTAAGTCTTGCATACTATATTGCATCTTTGTTACAAACGACTTACTGAGTACTCTATGTACTCACAGCTATATTCATATTTGCTCAGTAGCGAAAGAGAGCCATATCAACCAAAGGTGTTTGAAGGATATTTTTTTCGACAATTTCGTGGATTAGGACTTTGCTCCCCAGTCGATTATCTGTGGGCATATCAAATAGCTACTACGCTTACTTTTGTTTTTTGCTACTAGTTTCTTAAGCCCTTTAGGCTATTATCTGTAAGCATGGCCATAAGGTCGCACTCTGATAATTATTAATATTTGACTCTTTTCCTTTATTAATCGAGCATATGGATGATGTTTCATCTATATTTACACTATGTGCACTAGCGTGATCCTAGACTGATGCAGTATACATAGAGAGTTTGGATTAGCATATTCGAGTCTTGACAAGTTTGCTAAATATATAAGTTCTCCTATTGCACTTAAGTATGAGAATTCTGATCCCAGAACTTCCTCCCCCTCTTCTCTAAGTCTGTACAGATCCTTGTCTTGCTGCAAAGACCTCCCAACCATTAGTACTTTCGATGTTTATGTATTTTCAAAGATAAACCTTTCTAATACCTTCTGAGTGTAGGCTAACTAATGTACTAATATCTTTTCTGGGACATGCTCCAGCTGCAAGCCTAAGCAATATTTAGTTTTACCCAAATCTTTCATTTCGAACTTTGATTGTAGGTAAGAGCTCGCTTCCTTCATATCTTCCATGGTTACGATGATATTCAGAACATCTATATACATTAAGATTATATAAAATCCATTTGGGGACTGTCGTATAAATACATTGGGACAATCCTCATTGTTTGTGTAGCATTTCTTGTATAGAAGGTTGCTTAAACGATTATACGACATCCTGCCTGATTGCTTAAGTCTGTATAGTGATTTTCTGAGTTTCACACTGTACAAATTTCTATTTGCTCTGTCTTGGTTTGAAACAGGGATATCTTCAAGTACTTTCATATAAATATCCAAATCCAAATTTTCATCAAGGTATACCATTAGCACATCCATCAATTTCATTTCTAAATTCAGGGTTACTGCCATTGAAATTAAATATCTAAAGGTAATGCTACCGATGATTGGGGAATAGATTTCTTTATAATCAACTTCTAGACATTAAGTGAAGTCTTGTGCAATAAGGCTTACTTCATATCTTACAATTTCATTTTTCTCATTTCTCTTTCGAACAAATTCCCACTTATACCCTACAGGGTGTACGTGGGGAGGTGTGCGGCTTACATGCCCAAACACCTCTATTTTATTCAAAGAAAATAATTCAGTTTCTATTACCTTTTCTAATCCTCCTATCTGAGCTTTTCTTACATTCCATGAAAGTTGCAGGTTTTGGATCAAGATAAATGATTGTGGTAATTTTCTTTGCAAAATAAATATCAACATTGGCTGTTGTTCTATTTATGGATTCTCTCATGTGCACATAGTTTATAACTATTTCATCATGAGTTGATTCTTCTAGTGTTTCTATTTTCTCACCGCTTGCTCCGATTGTAGGGGCAAGTAGGACTACGTGTCTCCAACATATAGTTGGTAAATTATAATTCTGTAAAAGTGGTCGGATAATAAATTTATTTCTCTTAATTAATGCCTCTGCTAATCCATTCTAGGTTGGACATGTGGGGCAAAATGCTCAACTCCTCAACTATCCTGAAATCAACAAATCTCAATCAGATCTATTCCTGCTCCGCCTAAGAAAGAATAGTGTACTTTAGCTTCTCGGACCGCTTCTTCAATGCAGTCCACAAGGCTAGCACACTCTTTTCTGCCATGTACTCGTTCTTGAGCATGAGGCAGAGGTAGTGCCTGGGGAAGTGAAGTGCCTGATTATTTTCCTCAAAGGTAGGTTTGGCATCCTACGGCACCAATCCCAATGGCAGCGTAGAGCGTTTTGGTTCCAAGTACGATCTCGACATCAGAAAGCCAAATTAAGTAGTTTTGGTCATGCTGGGCCAGCTCCTCAAACTCTCGGTTCGATAGGCAATTCAATCTACGAGTGCTTCGATGATTAGCTTCGATCCATCAGAGTGATTCATGCTAATAATGTGTTGAGGAACCGTCGCTGGTAAGTCTAGTCCGAGTGATTCCTTCTAAGCAAGAGAGATGGATCAATCACATAACAATGTAAAAATAATAGATTGAACACAACGGATGGGAGAACTCATTTATTTCTTTATTACTTTTCTCCTCTAAAGATACTAGTTACAGTGATTGAGACCTCCTATTTATAAACTAAATGATAAAATATCTACTATAAGTCTAATTTATAGGTCTAGGTTTCCCCAATAGTAAAATAGGCGTTCTGAGCCTTCTTTGGGCCCAAAACTGCACCTCGAACCTACAAATCACGCGGCACCTGGTCCTTAGATCGCAAGTCGCAACCTCCAAAGATCGGACTATGCTGGCAGCCGCGCTACAGGCCTTTGGAGGTTGGCTGCAATGGCCTGCTTGGCCTGGTGGCTTGGGCGGGTCCGCGGCTCCAGTTCGTGGGCTTCCGCCCGACTTAGGCACTTGAGCCGGGACGGGATCATGGCTGCGGCACGGGCGGCCGGCAGCGTGTCAAGATGGGCCGAAGGGTGCGGAAAGCCTACGCGCCGGCGCATAGCCTCCTGCCGCCCACCCCGGTCTACGGCCGAACAACGCGCCGCTCGAGCTGAGTTCACAAAAAAACGCGCCGCTCGAGCTGAGAGCGCGTACGCAACGCTCGATGTGAAGATGGCCCGTGGATTGATCATCCGATGGCGTGTGTGCTGTGCATGGGCCCACATACCTTTTTCTTGACTTAGGCCGGATCTTGAATATTTTATATTTTTGGTAAAATTATTTTGAATTTTACCAAATTATTAAAAAGTGTATCAAAATTTTTACAAGAGAATTTGAAGAAGAGTTTGTTGGTTTGAGTGTGGCTAAATGTGGAGGTATGCTGCTTATTTATATAAAAGAATTAAGATTTTTTGAATTTTTGTTGTATTTTTAAACTCCCAAATAGTTACAAAACGGCTATAAATTTCAAAAATTCGACCATTAATTATGCTAAACGGATCAAACATGCCTTGTCCACCGCGTCGTGCCTAGGTTAACCTTTCCTAACGGTTATATCTTCGTGCCTAATGGATCACGCCTACCAGGCTACGCATGCCAATGGGCCAACCATGCCGTGTGGGTCATGCTGTGCTAGACCGTGCCCATGCCAGGTTGTGCCCAATCTAATACTATGTGTGATGTGCCGGTACATTGGGCCTGGGTGATGGCCTAGGCACGGCCCAACTCCTTGTGTCGTGCCGACCCGGTACGATCTGCCGCGCGGCCATGTCGTACCTTAGGTTGTGCCTACAGTACCAAGCTGTGGACTGTCCTGACAGGCACAACCCGTTTGGCCACCTCTACGTCACTACGTGAAACTTTGCCCTTTTCGACTTAGAACTTCATGTGTGAAACATCGTCGATGAACTACTGGAACATTTTCGATGACCTGGTGGAACATTGAAGCAAAATATGTGAAACATTGGATCATTTCCCTTTAGAACTTAACGTGTGGAACATTATCGATGAACCATTAGAACATTAAATCTCAATACATGGAATATTTTTATTTTACCTACTAGAATATTCAACATCTACCCTGATTCATTTCCACTACCAATTTAAAAGATGTGTGCTGGAACATCTGAACATTGGGAAGTAATGCGTGGATCATTTTGTTTTATATAATGGAACACATCTAATAATATTATGTAGTAAGTCTAAATATATACAACTGAGGGCTAGTTTTGAAGATCTTGTCGTAAGAAACACCCGATGGTTTAAATGGATTGTGAATTGAACACTCCGTCTAAGAGGGCATTTGAAATGGCTGAAACTTCTGGTTTTTGGCTGGAGTTTTTGACTTTTGAAATAGTAGTGGTTGAAAGTAAGAGGTGCCGAAAGTGGGAGGATTTTGATTTGGTTGGAGTTTTTAGCTTTTGGTTGAGATGATTTGGCAAATATCTAAATTACCCATAAAGAACATTATGGCTTATTTGATGCCTTAATCACAGTAACAAATCTTAACAACAATCATTACATCACATGATTACACAACTAATCAATTTAGTTATTATACTAGTAATTAGTCTGTATTAGAAAAAAGAAATGATAAAATAAAATAGATCTACATGGGTTATAGTACGCAGGTTACAGTACAATGTTTTTCATGGGAAAATAAATAGGAATTTTTAAACTTGTATTCAAAATATTGTAAAACCACTTTTGATAATAAGTGTTTGATTTGACTTTCGATTTGTAGAGGGCAGAAGCTGAAGGCCAAGCTGTTTCGAACGGGCGTCTCAAAGATAGGACTATTCCAAGTTTTGGATTGTAGAAAAAAATAAGCAACTTAGTACTCAGACTTCGTGCGATTATGTGGACTGCTACCGCTCTGCTTGCGCTGTGCCACCGAGGCTATTGTGGAATTATCGTGTGCTTGTACTGCTTTTGCCAAGCAGGCTGAACAGGCCGGCGCGTGTAGGTCCGTGAGCACTATGGGCCGAAAGGAGTGGGCGGCGCGTGCCTTTTCTTTTCCTTTCTTTTTGATGCGCGGGTGGCATATAGATGCCCTGAAGGGTGGCCTGCGAGGGTAAATTTTTTGCTTTTTAGCCCATAATTTGAAAGTTTTTTACATATGGATCCCTGGAGAAAAGATTTGCAAAAATGGACCCTTTACTCGGCGCCAAAGCATATGGCGCCCAGGGTACATGGCATGACGCCATATGCTTTGGCGCCGTGAAATGACACGTCGGAGTCAGGGTGGCATAGCACGACGCCAAGGCCCACGGCGCCGTGATATGCACGTACGGCGCTAAAGGCCGTGGCGCCGTGCGTCGGGACTTAAGCCCGAGCGCGTCCCCCGGCCCCCAGCTCCCCCTCACTGCTCCACTGTTCTAACAGTAAACTGCCGCCCCCCCCCTCTATTCCCCCTCCAAATCCTCTCAGATCCACCGATTAATCTTGCGATTTTGCTTTCAAATCGGGCAAGCAAGGTAAACTCTCTCCCCTCCCTTGATTTTTTGCAATAGATATGGATTATTTGAGGTACATTTCGTAGGGCAAGATTTGAATCTCTAGATGAAATTATTTCAATTATGAGCGATTTTAGGTTACATTTGCAATGGATATGCGTAATGTAAGAGAAGTACTGTGTATTTGGATAGGTTTTAGGGTTTGATTATTATTTATACATGGTTGTGTTCGGTTTTAGGTTTTTAGGGTTTCATATACCAAATAGGATGTACATCGCTTCGTGGATGTACATCCACTGCCTCCAGGACTGGGGCGACGCTGGACAGCTCAGCTGGGGCTTGGCGGTCCTCGCGTTCCTCTACCGCCAGCTTTGCGAGGCCTGCAGACGCAAGGCGCCCACGTCGACGCTCGGTGGCTGCGTCTTCCTTCTGCAGGTGTGGTAATGCATTTATTTTTCCTACAGTTCTTTGTTTTTGTGCATGGCTAATCGTGTGTCTGCCCGTATGTTCGCTTGCTAGGTGTGGATGTGAACACGCATTCCAGTGGGGCGCTCTTGAGTGTTCTAGGCGCAGCCTTGGCATCCACTGGGTGTGGATGACCTCGGCCCCACTATTGCATACCTGTGGGATACAGTGTCAGTCCCGTTCGCGACTACTCAGCGGGCGTACGTGGATTTCAGCAACGAGTTTGACACTTTGTCTCCCACGATGGTAAGAAATTGGTACTGCATTTATTTATTCTACAGTTCTTGGTTTTTGTACATGGCTAATCGTGTGTTCGCTTACTAGGTGTCCTGGGAGCCTTACTCCGAGCCACAGGTTCTAGCGCTACCGCTCAGCACCATGTGCCGCAGGGACTCCCATATTTGGAGGATGAGGTGTCCGCTGATCTGCTTCTATGCCGTGGAGATTCACCTCCCCCACAGCGTTGCGCGGCAGTTCGGCCTCGTGCAGTTCTTCCCCCCAGAGGGGATGTCGACTTCTGTTGAGTTGCACAAGTAAGTAACAATTTAAAATTTTTTGGTTCGTACTAACAACTATTGTTGACATCTGCTATATGTACAGGTTCGACAGGGTCCGCCAACGAAAGGTGACGGACTTCGCTCATCACCACCGACAGCACGTGCAGTGGTGGAGGAAGATGGAGGACAACTGCGAGCCAGACAGTACCCCCCACAGTAACGCCAGCTTCCGGGATTACTTGTCCTGGTACCACACTGCCACGCGCTACAGGCTGAGGCAGCAGTGGACCGATGTCGATTATGCGAACCTCGCTTCATCCGAGGACGAGGACACCGCGTACGACAGGCGTGCGAGGGAGGGCACAGTGGTCGAGGCCGCTCCGATTCTCGATCGAGTGGTACGGAATGCATGATATTTGCACTTACTTTGGTTCAATACGTTTATCTCGCACTTACTTGTGTTTCCTTATTTCTTTAGGGGACTTCTCTCCAAACCTCGGTGCGGGACATCGACGAGGCTCTCAGCCACCCAGTTGGCGACCTGAACAGTGAGAGCCGCCTGAGGGACCTCCTGCAGGTACGAAGATAGTTTGTTAAGTTAGATCCATTCAGTATGTATACAATTGTGACATATCATTACTTGCAGAGACTTCGACGTCGCCTCAGTCGGGCGGCAGGTCGGTGTGGTTGCCGCGCACGCTCAGACGTGATCGTACCACCGTCCTCCCAGCGCTTGGGTGCCTCAGCCGCTGCAGCGTCGTCATCACACGTCGGCAGGTGCCAGTCCACGAGGAGCTCGTCACGCACTCCGACTTTTAGTCAGAGCGATGACGACGACGACGACGAGGCTGAGCAGGGTGACGACGTCGAGGAGGAGCACGAGGACGAGGAGGCATCTACCCACGACGAGATTAGGATGTCACAGATGCCTGACGCACCGTCTACTCAGGCTTCGCAGCGGCCTCGTTGTTCGGCTTGTCCCCCGAGCACGTATACTCCAGGGAGTGATGCTCTAGCCAAGGGCAAGGGGAAGGCCAAGAGGCAGTGATGTTTTGAGACTTTTTTATAGACATGTGATATTTTCAGACTTATGTGATATTTTGAGACTTTTGTATAGTTATGTCGTATTTTGAGACTTATTGATAGTTATACGATGTTGTTATTTAGGTTTTCAGATGTTTCATGTGTGAATGTATGTGTATGTCTGTATGTGCATATGTTTTACAGAAAAGTTTGCTATTTTGCTGTTTTTTTGTCAGGTGTAGCTATCACGGCGCCATACCCTTTGGCGTCGAGATGTGTATATACGGCGCCAGACTGTTTGGCGCCAAAAGAGGCGCCAAATACCCTGGCACCGTATACACATCTCGACGCCAAAGGGTATGGCGCCGTTATAGCTATGTATGGCGCCCGCATGTTTGGCGCCGAGATAGGTGGACTTAAGGCACGGCGACCCGTTTGGCTAAGTCAGAACATGACGTCACGGTTTTTAGCGTCGTATGTGCATATCACGGCGCCGTGGGCCTTGGCGTCGTGCTATGCCACCCTGGCTCTGACGTGTCAATTCACGGCGCCAAAGCATATGGCGCCGTGACATGTACCCTGGGCGCCATATGCTTTGGCGCCGAGTGAAGGGTCCATTTTTGCAAATCTTTTCTCCAGGGATTCATATGTAAAAAAACTTTCAAATTTTGGGCTAAAAAGCAAAAAATTTACCCTGCGAGGTGAAAACACACTGGGCTGAGGATCTTCGTAGCGCCGGGGCTGACAATGTTGGTGGGACAGACCCGACACCGTGTATGGGACGGCTGGCCTGCCATGAGACAAAGCCGAAATAAAAATGTGAGATGTGTGTTGAACAGTGCTTCAATACTTTCCTATCTAATAAGAGTAACACTAATATCAAAATAAACGAAGATATAAATAACATCTATCAACTATTCATCATATTTTAAAAATTGTGCAAATCACTATTTGGTTTGAAGCCCGTGTTTGACAAATTAGTGAGCATGGGCAAGAATGTTTGTTACTACAGTTGCAGCATGACTCTGTCAGATGAGCTTTAGTTGAATTTCTTGCCAATTCTTACCTGAATCTAGAGTAACCAAGTTTAGTCACACCGAATTCTCGCCCTCGACTAATAAATGATGCTCCTACGTAGCCTAAATGAAGGGGCGAAGTGTGATACAATTTGGTTCCTTACTAAAATTTCAGCAAGAACCTATTCATGTTAGCCCAGTTAATTTTCTTGCCAAATATTACTAGTCTGGAGTGACCATTTCTATAACCCATTTTGGTAACATCGAATTTCTAGTTGAAATTGATAAGATGAAATTCACCACAAACCAAATAGCACCTCAATCCAACTGATGGCTATCAGGCTACAATGCACTCCAGAAAAACGGACATGACTTGCTTCCAAAGGAACTAGGACTGTTATGTTGCATCGAAAGGACATAACTTGCGGAGGGAAGAGGGGGAGAAAAATATGTAATCAGTACTCTATTTTGATTATAATGGGAAGGTAGTACTAGTAGTAGCAGCACAGACACGGATGCAACTGTCATTTCTTCGTGCCTAATGGATCACGCCTACCAGGCTACACATGCCAATGGGCCAACCATGCCGTGTGGGTCATGCTGTGCTAGACCGTGCCCATGCCAGGTTGTGCCCGATCTAATACTATGTGTGCTGTGCCGGTACACTGGGCCTGGGTGATGGCCTAGGCACGGCCCAACTCTTTGTGTCGTGCTGACCCGGTACGATCTGTCGAGCGGCCATGTCGTACCTTAGGTTGTGCATACAGTACCAAGCTGTGGACTGTCCTGACAGGCACAACCCTTTGGCCACCTCTACGTCACTACGTGAAACTTTGCCCTTTTCGACTTAGAACTTAATGTGTGAAACATCGTCGATGAACTACTGGAACATTTTCGATGACCTGGTGGAACATTGAAGCAAAATATGTGAAACATTGGATCATTTCCCTTTAGAACTTAACGTGTGGAACATTATCGATGAACCATTAGAACATTAAATCTCAATACATGGAATATTTTTATTTTACCTACTAGAATATTCAACATCTACCCTGATTCATTTCCACTACCAATTTAAAAGATGTGTGCTGGAACATTTGAACATTGGGAAGTAATGCGTGGATCATTTTGTTTTATATAATGGAACACATCTAATAATATTATGTAGTAAGTCTAAATATATACAACTGAGGGCTAGTTTTGAAGATCTTGTCGTAAGAAACACCCGATGGTTTAAATGGATTGTGAATTGAACACTCCGTCTAAGAGGGCATTTGAAATGGCTGAAACTTCTGGTTTTTGGCTGGAGTTTTTGACTTTTGAAATAGTAGTGGTTGAAAGTAAGAGGTGCCGAAAGTGGGAGGATTTTGATTTGGTTGGAGTTTTTAGCTTTTGGTTGAGATGATTTGGCAAATATCTAAATTACCCATAAAGCACATTATGGCTTATTTGATGCCTTAATCACAGTAACAAATCTTAACAACAATCATTACATCACATGATTACACAACTAATCAATTTAGTTATTATACTAGTAATTAGTCTGTATTAGAAAAAAGAAATGATAAAATAAAATAGATCTACATGGGTTATAGTACGCAGGTTACAGTACAATGTTTTTCATGGGAAAATAAATAGGAATTTTTAAACTTGTATTCAAAATATTGTAAAACCACTTTTGACAATAAGTGTTTGATTTGACTTTCGATTTGTAGAGGGCAGAAGCTGAAGGCCAAGCTGTTTCGAACGGCGCCTCAAAGATAGGACTATTCGAAGTTTTGGATTGCAGAAAAAAGTAACTCAGTACTTGGACTTCGTGCGATGATGTGGACTGCTACCGCTCTGCTTGCGCTGTGCTACCGAGGCTATTGTGGAATTATCGTGTGCTTGTACTGCTTTTGCTGAGTAGGTTGAACAGGCCCTGCGCGTGTAGGTCCATGAGCACTATGGGCCGCAAGGAGTGGCGGCGCGTGCCTTTTCTTTTTGCCGCGCGGGTGGCATATAGATTCGCCCTGAAGGGTGGCCTGCGAGGTGAGAACACACGGGCTGAGGATCTTGGTAGCGCTGGGGTTAAGAATGTTGGTGGGACAGAACCGACACCGTGTATGGGACGGCTGGCCTACCGTGGGACAAAGCTGAAATGAAAATGTGAGATGTGTGTTGAGCAGTGCTTCAATGCTTTTCTCTCTAATAAAAGTAACACTAATCTTAAAACAAACGAAGAGGTAAATAATATCTATCAACTATTCATCATATTTTAAAAATTGTGCAAATCACTATTTGGTTTGAAGCCCGTGTTTGACAAATTAGTGAGCATGGGCAAGAATGTTTGTTACTACAGTTGCAGCAAGACTCTGTTCAGATGATCTTTAGTTGAATTTCTTGCCAATTCTTACCTGAATCTAGAGTAACCAAGTTTAGTCTAGCCGAATTTCTGGCCCTCGACTAATGGGCGCGATCAAATTGGCTGATGAACAGTGCCAGAGGCTTATTTGGCACTATTCACAAGTTTCGTCTTTTTCTGAAATTTTGGCTTTTTGTTGAGCTTTTTTGCCGGTTCTTTTTTTTTCCCGTATTCGTTTGTATTATACGTAATGGGCTAACATATTTTTTTTATTTTTAAATTTTTTTAAATTTAATTATACAAAATAAGCCTCTGTCAGCTACAGTGCTTTTTTCAGCCAGCTACAGTGTTTTCAGCCATAAGCCACGGGCTTTTCAGCCAAAACGATCACCACCAATAAATGATGCACCTACGTAGCCTAAATGAAGGGGCTAAGTGTGCTACAATTTGGTTCCTTACTAAAATTTCAGCAAGAACCTATTCATGTTAGCCCAGTTAATTTTCTTGCCAAATATTACTAGTCTGGAGTGACCATTTCTATAACCAATTTTGGTAACATCGAATTTCTAGTTGAAATTGATAAGATGAAATTCACCGCAAACCAACTAGCACCTCAATCCAACTGATGGCTATCAGGCTACAATGCAATCCAGAAAAACGGACATGACTTGCTTCCAAAGGAACTAGGACTGTTATGTTGCATCGAAAGGACCCTGTTCTTTTCAGCTTCTAAAAGCTGCTTTTCGGTTTTTCTACAGTAACTAATTTTTAAACGGAATATTTTTTTAAGATAGGGTCTACAAGTTAATTGTAGTACATACTTTACTGACTTCAGTTATATCGGCAAAAACCGCACGTGAGTTTCTGTTACTCTGTAATATCTCGTACAAACAGCCCGAAAGCCACAAGCCGCAGCTAAAAGCCATAAGTCGCAGCCAAAAACAACAGGCTGGGAGGGAAGAGGGGGGGGGGGGGAGAAAATATGTAATCAGTACTCTATTTTGATTATAATGGGAAGGTAGTACTAGTTGTAGCAGCACTGACACGGATGCAATTGTCATTTGTCACTGCCGAAGTAACTCATTTCTGAACTAGGAAGAAATCTTCCCTAATACAAGACGCTAGCTTAATTACGCTCCACAAACTTCACCCAGGGATAACTCAGTCGACGCCAATGTAGCTCGAAATGAGTGTGGTTTGCAGAGGTTGACTGCTAGCAATGGAAAAGATTTCACTAAAAACACCATAACTGTCCGAGAACCTACTCGAGTATCATCATAAATTCGATTACGAACTCGCAACCATCAGAAAAAGATGTATCTGTCCCCAACCACTAGTCACATCAAGAAATACTTGTGGCTCGTCGAAGTGGCAGTCGATAGCTTCCTCCAACCGGCAAGAATACCAGTGCGGGGCATGCCTGCACCAATTGGCAATTTGCAAAGTATGCAGTCCACTTTTGTGATCGCCATCATGCCAACTCTACCATCAAGTCTTGATTCCCCCAACCACACTGTCGGCCCGAATCATCGAATCTTTGGATGCATAGATCACCATTACATTAATTAATAAAGGCAACAAGGTCAAACGGACGCTATCTGAACCCTCACATCTCCCATTTCTTCAGTGCGTTCTGAATATTTCATGCTGCCACTAATATACTTGTTTCCCTCCTCTTCCTTCGTCGTGACATTTCAACCACTGTTCATCATAAGTTCATAACGTTTGTGCTCCACAAATTGGCTCCTCACATAAATATCAATACTTAAGGACTTTGTGTGGGAGTATATAGTCAAGAACCTAGCCGTTTCATACGTACCGATCTTATTATCACCATGGATACAGATTCTTGCCCGATGCCTCCAACCGAGCAAAGATCGAACCTTTACACCTCGCCGTGCAACCATCCCCCTTGGACAGGCACATCTCTCGGAACGACGAGCGGAGAGTTGCCACCGGCCGCCGCGAGCCCGACGCGCCGCCGAGCGTCGACGCGAGCGCGCGAGCCTTCGACTGCGACACGGTGCTCGACCTGAGCACGGGGGCGTTCCGGGGCCGGTTCTCGCGGTACACGCACGTGTCGCCGCAGGTCCACGTCGTGGTGTACGTCTACCTCGACCGGCTGAGCCGCGGCAGCGGCACCACCGGTGTACACGTTGCGGCGACCAATGTTAATTCAGCGTCTGCTCACCACGGCCGACCTGGTGGCCTCCAAGTTCGTCGAAGACGTGTAAGTAAAGCCTTTCCTTCGTGGGTAAAGCTAGCTAGCCCTGGGACTTCGAAGGGAGGAATCAATCATGCATGGATGCATTGCATGAACAGGAACAGGGCATTGGGGTGCAGTGACCCTAATAAAATTCAGCAAATCTTATAGAAAATTATTGTTTATTACAATTCATCGGTGAAGAGAACACCATCGTGCAATAGAAGTGATCTCAATGCTCCTGTCGTCTGGCTTCGCCCCTGACAAGAACTACAACAACTCGTACTTCGCAGCGGTTGGGGGGATGAGCATGGCGGAGCTGACTCCTGGAGATAGACTTCCTCTTCCTGATACAGTACAAGCTGAATGTGAGCAAGAGTGTATTTAGAGTGAATGACTGTGTGAGAAGATACAAGATAATATTATGATGAACTGTAATTTAAATTTTGCAAAGTTCGCATTTTATCAATTTTTTTGTTAGGCTGACTGGTCACAGTGCTGGCTTGTTGCCGGTCAGACCGTCAGTGTGTTGCCGATTAGACCACACTAGACGGTATGACTGTGGTGGTTAGACCGCAAGCCGTTAGTATCATGATTTTGTTGCCGATTGCAATTTTCGAGAGCGGAGTGTTTGCGTTGAGTGTGACCGCTCGGCCTTTAGTTGACGGTCAGACCAGCCTCAGAAAATTAATTTTATGATTTTGGGAAATTAGTGTTTGGATGATTTGAATTTTATTTGGTCAGTGTATTAATATTGTACGATACATGTCTTAGGTAACGTGGGTCAAGTTACGAAAAACTTGTGTCCGAAAATGATTTATTTGATTTTAGATGTGCATGAATCTTTAGAGTCATAGTCAATGGTGAGAATCGAGACTATACTCATAGAGGAGCCGAGACCCAAAATGATCAAGGATGCCGAGTCAGATAGTTGAGCTCAAGCATGACACGAGAAAGGCGAAAAATGTTGAAGAAATGGTTTGAGCGACGAGTTGCACAAAGTGGCTTGGTCCAAGTGAGGCATGGTCTGGCGGAATCAAAACAGAAGAGACTTGTCGATGCGTGACAGACTATTGGTGCACTTACTCGCAGTGAGCATGATGATTATTTGCAATAAAAGATGAAGGCCAAGTCTAGGCAAGGGTATTTTGGTAATCTGTTAAATACCGGAATCTATGTTGGATCAAAATCATGGCGCTTGAGCAGTGCTTGAAAAAGTAGTTTAGGTCAAGAAGATGTTGGCTCATATGCTTTAAAAAGCGTTCATGAGTTGAGTGTGTGAGTAAAATCCGTGTTATGTGAGGTTAATGTGTTCCCCCAAATATACTAATAGATAGTATCTGTTAGGATTAAATGTAGACTGATTGTCTCATCTATTTAGCTACTCGGACCACTCCTTGGCCCAGTCGTACCACTTGTTGATCAAACCGTTGTCTTGCCATCGGTCAGACCGCACCAGTTAGACCACCAGGGCAACACCGGTTATAACGCCGTATTGCCGCCGTTCAGACCACACCTCAGTGGCTGGTCATACTGATCTTGTACTGAAGAATTTCTCTTTTTGGTTCTTGAGGTTATTGTATTGTTCTTAGTTTTCAACTCTGATCTTCGTCGCTTTATAGCTACCAAAGTGAAAAATATGAAAATACTAATTTAAAATTTTGTAAGACACTATTTACCATTCTTCTATTGTCATTCGGTCCTCCTTAGGAGGTACTGCCGGTGTCTGGAGCGAGCCGATCGTGAGCCACGTAGGGGGACACAGTAGAGAGGTGTTTCAAGGCGGCAGCCTCCATCTGCTCGGGAGAAGTCAGCTCCAGGGAGGCACAGCAACGGCAAAAGCAGCAGCAGCTACACAGTAATAAGCTTGCTCGAGTTCGTTAACACTGTACCGCACCAAAACATCAACCTTTCAACTGTACTCATCTGAAAGACTAGCTGTCAGGCCATAGTCGCGCAACTGTTTATGTTTTATAAATGCAAGTGCAGATCATTTGTCACCGAAAAAACACGTCGGCTACTTAAGACGTCGGCTACACTTAAGTAGTGCAGTCAAGACGTCAGTGGATCGATCCTCGATTCCTATCAATAATAGAAGGTTGAGATGATATATGATGCCTGCTTGTCCTGGTTGTCCTGGCCCTCATCTGTTGAGATTTCCGGAGGTTTCACTTTAAAATTTGTTCTTCCAATTGGAACAGCAACAGGCAAGAACTAATAATACAACAGCACTTCCCAGTTTATGTTGGAGATAATAGACGATAAATGCATTTTGACAGTAGGAAATTGCCTTTCAATCGCTGGCACATCGATGCTCAACAGATGGAAGCACAATACAATACACTTCGATTTCAATTGAAAAGGCCGACAGTTGGTCAGTAAACGATCATAGCATCTTTTGGCAAATATCACTTGAAAAATGCACTAAGAAATCAGAATCCTTAAAGGTTAGTGTACATTACTGAAGCTCATGATCAATTGCTCATGGATCTACATGTATAAAGCATGGACAAAAGTGAATCACAGTTCATCATAAATGGGAGGGGCAGTAGGAGGATTCGCTGGGGCAGGTCCATGCTGCACTTTTGCTATAATGTCTTCAGGTGATATTGAACCTGATCTGATGGCATCAGCCAGCTTCCTTTGCAGTGTCAACAGGCCAATACGTCTTGAAACAACATAAAGAACCGCCAAGGAGAAAATGAGAAAGCCAACAGTCAGGATGATCCTGGTAAACAGATCTAGTTAGCAATTGGCACAACCCAGACAAAACTGTTACTACACAAGCATAAACTTGTCTTTCAGAAAAGAAATCAAATGCATAACACAATGGCAGTTGGTAACTTGGTATAACACTTAAAACAATTTGTTTCTAGATGTTTCCTGATGACATAAGAACTGCTGAGAATACAAGTAACACAGTAGTCTTACTTGAATATGCATCTTGGCCAAACCAACTGCTGAGAAAGCTTTTGGACTTGCAGCTGTTTGATGGGCTATTTGGTCCATTTGCAATAGCATCTAACTGGATGATACTAATGAAGTGGTTTAATAAGATATGTGCTTTTCTCCTGTACTAGGCAAGGCAACAACATCAACCGATGAAAGATCATCTGCAACAAGGTGCCAACTGCAAAGCTCATCCAGGGGGTGGCAATGGCAAAGAAGGTTGCTGGACCTGATTCTTCTAAGATGGACTGTTTGTTATGATGTCACTGGTTTTTGACAAAACTTATAATTTGCTCAAGCTGTTTGTTTTGTTTGAATTATGTTACTTTCAAGTCAAATTTAGTCATCCAGGAGGTGGCAAAGCTCTTTGGAAGATGCTCTTTTTGCAATTTTCATCACGTACACTGACAAAAGGAGAAGTATTTGTTGGATGAGCTGTAATAAATTGTGTATTTTCTGTTTTCCTAAAAATGTAAACAGGGATAGTTCTGCCCTTGTTCAAATATGAGAAATGCAACAGATTGCATGATCCTGATAAATGAAACTTGAGTGTTGGAAATTAATATAGATAAACTATTGAGTGAAATGCCCTTTTATGTTCAACTATAGTTGCCTTTACTATGGGTGGAGCCGTGGAGATGACTAAATTTGCAGATACTATCTGCATCTAAATGCACATAGCTGTTGGCAGTTGGCAGTTGGCACACATATTATATGAAAGTTGTCTTTCAGTTCTTTTGTTCGGCTGAAAAACCAGAACGCAGTCTAGACAGCCAAATCATACATTGACTGGCCATTTTTGAGCTCTACAAAGTTACACAAGATTGATGGTACCTACCTATCAAGAACATCTTGTCTTCGCATCGTGGAGAGCAAACCACGGGTACGCATCAGCAAAGAGCGATGTCCTTGATATTCACCTTCAGCCTTCCGGAGAACACTTGTTGATTCATCTGCATAATTTTTTAACTTAGCACCAAAATGCATCACAGTAGCAGAAAGGAATAACAGTCCTGATTCACATGTGCACCAAGAAGCACAGAACCGTGCTTTGCTTTCTTAATAATAGCATCCAATAATTAAACAACTGCGCATAATGTGAGGAAAGCTCAACCATAAATGTACAGAGCTAACTACAGCCATCCCAAACATCTACAAGCAGCCTATATTTTCTCAATTGTGACACATCAGTCCATCACATGAATAATTTAAAGAAGATGAAGCAATCTTGTTCAAGAGATGCTAGCAAAACATGAAGTTAATCTTTCCAGAAAAGGATAAAAATCAGTCCACAAGTGAGCCTCTTGTTTACAGGCTTAATTAGAAGCACAAGAAACATACCAAAAGTTGCCAAGGTATTTGCACTTCTTTCCACTTCCTATAAATATGCATAATAATTAGCTTCAAATTTAAGGGAAATAAGTCATTAGCATACAACATATCAATTAAACACGCAGGTGTGCTAACCTGAACCATCAACTGGCGAGACCGACGGAGGCTCTCGGTGATACTTTCAGCAGCAGATGTCATCCCAGCCTTTGTCCTACATCATTTAGTAGGTGACAATAAATATACAAGGGTGGTTCTTTCATTGGTGCGATGTAAATTGATATTGATGGGACGAGACCCCTGTCCAAATAGTATAAAAATTTGCAGTCACACAGCAATTCCTAATTAGATGACCACATTTCTTAGTTTAAAGTTTGAACTATAGCAATAACTAAAATTCAAAAGTGAAGTGATAGACTTTGTATGCCTCTTCCATGCGCTACACTTAAATGAACTCCCATGAAAATGAACAGATCATCAAACACACTCTGCAACTAACTTCTTAAACACTCCCAATGTATACTTAAAAAGAAAAAAAAAACTCACAGGAATTAACTTACTGGAGATTACGCCTGCGGATTGTAGATTCTTCTCCACCCCCCAGAAGAAGCTCCCTCTAGAGAAAGTGCAAGTAGAAAGAGATAGCACCTTAGAGTGCCTTTGGTTGAGCTTTTGGGAGCTGTTTTTGCTTATAAAAAGTCAAAAGCTAACCAAAGGGGTGGAAACCAGAAGTAGCTTTTTCAGAAGCAGCTACTTTTGGGTAGTACAGTTTTGAAAGCACCTTGGACCCTGCTTTTGGCTTTCTGCTTTTTGAAATGGTGAAAATAGAGAGTTGTTTCACAGTTGTTTCAAGGAAAATAGAGATAGGAGGTAAGTTTTATACTTGTTTGAACCAAGGAGGTAAGTTTTATACTTGTTTGAACCAAACAGCTTACAGCTTTTCCACAGCCCACAACCTACAGCAATTTTTCCACAGCCCACAGCTCACAGCAACTTTTTCAGAAGCCACAGCTCAACCAAACACACCCTTAAATTATTGAGAAGTATGCATTGTTCAGGCAATAAACAATAATATAGCATACTCTGAAGCAAAATCACACACCTCTTCTTGAGCAGCTTTTCTAATGTTCGCTTTTGCTTGTAAGTTGGCACTCCTCAGGCTCACACGCAGCCTGCAAACACAAAATCAATTGGCATAAAAACTAAACAAGCAAGGCAAATAAAAAGGGGGAAAACTAAGAATAGCTTACTTCTGGTACTGTTCCTTCCATGACCCTAAGGTTGTCTGGCCAGACTGCACTTCTTCAAAAGTGGGTAGCTGCTCTACTAGAAGATCGAGCCTACACTGCAGGGAGTTGAGCAATTGTAGTGCATCCTGTGCAGAACCATTCAACCTAGGAAGAGAACTTGCTTCCTCTGTCCCTTTTCCCATCTTCCCACAGGATTCAATTGCAGCGATGCACTCCTCAAGCTGTGTAACTGCTTGGCTCCACTCCTTCTTCAGGTTCTCAACTGCTTGTGTGACCTCGTCCATCCTAATATCTGAATGAATCAGATCAGCAGGCTTACCATGGTGCTACTCATGAAGCAATAACTGACTAAGAGCCTGAGACAAGACTTGTAGTAAAAACAGCTGGATGCTAAGTGCAAACCTAGAAAAACCAAAGCGGCTACTCTAGTCGTGCCTGCACCCATTGAACAAAAATAGTAGCATAGAGAATAAAGAGTTTCAGTAACATCTAAATATAAATAGAATATCATTCAATACTCCTCTGGATCTTATATTCATTTCACTTGGACAAGCTGACCAACAAGCAAAAAATCCACTAAAAGTACATACTCCTCCCCCACAGATTCAGAAATTTAACCAAAATTCAGATCAACAGTACATGCACTGAGCCTGTGCATCAACATAAAAATCATGAACTGCACTTGAGGAGGACACCATAAAAATCATGAAAATGTGGTTATAATCCTTTTCTAATGTACTTCAAATAACCTTGGAGGCTTGGAGGTAGTCGTAGACTTGCAGTTCTCGGACGGGCGTTGAGGACGGCGTTAACAAGGAGGCCGGACGCCTGGGCGAAAAGAGGGCGTTGAGGATGGTGCAGAGGAGGAGGCCAGGTGGGAGGAGGGGCGGCGGCAGGGAGGAGGAGTGGCCGGGTGGAGGGCGAGCAGGCCGCCGGGTGGGGGGCCGAGGGATAGCAGGCGGTAGGGTGGGGCCTGGGGTGCGAGGGGCAGCAGATGCCCGGGTGGGGGGCGGGGGGCGGCAGGCGGCCGAGTGGGGACTGGGGGCGAGGGATGCAGTCGGCAGGAGGATGAGGCCGAAGGCGACTGGGATTCTGGATCTGGAGCTTCCCGTGTAATGTTTGTGGCGACTTGGTAGGGGTGGAAAAATAGCTCGAGACTTGCGAGCCAGCTCGAGCTCGTTACGAGCCGAGCCGGCTCGGCTCGAGCTCGTAAATTTTTGAGCCGAGCCGAGCCTCCTTCGCAGCTCGCAAAAAAAACGAGCCGAGCTCGAGCCGCTCGCGAGCTTTTTCGGCTCGCTGTTCGCCCAGGCCCCAGGCGGCCAGGCCCACCTGGCCCAGGCATTCCCTACTTTATCACTGCCGCCCCCTTCCACTCGACAGGCGACACCGCGACAGCACATCCTCTTCCCCACTTTGCTTGCTTGGTTCCTCCGCACATCAGCACCGCCCTCCCCTTCCTCCTCGCATCCTCCCCCGCCGTCTCTACTCCGGCAGCTCTCCCCTTCCTCCTCGCATGCTCCGCCGCTGTCTCTACTCCGGTGGCCCTCCCCTTCCTCTGCTCGGCGCCGTGCCGGCCCTCCGCTCCGCCAGATCTGGGAGCTCCACCCCGGCCGTCCGCTCCGCCTTCCGCTCGACGCCACATCGGCCCTCTGCTCTCCCTCCGCTCCGGCCGGCCTCCGCTTTTCCAGATCTGGGCGCTCCGCTCCGGCCGTCCGCTCTGCCCTCCGCTCGACGCCACACCGGCCCTCCGCTCTCCCTCCGCTTGGTGCTGCGCCGGCCTTCCGCTCCGCCCTCTGCTCGGTGCTGCGCCGGCCTTCGCCCTTCCGCTCCGCCAGATCTGGGAGCTCCGCCCTGGCCGTCCGCTCCGCACTCCACTCGGCGCCGTGCCGGCCCTCCAGCCCTTCGGCCGCTCCGCCCTTCATCGATTGATGTGTGGAGTTTTCTGCTGCACTGTCTCGTTAGGAGATCGCGCTTGTAAATTTGATGTTAGGAGTTTTTCTGCTGCATAATCTATGACTGTTATCAATTTGTATTCCTGGTCTGTCTGTGTGAATGTGCCCCACTGCCTGCTCTGTGATTTTGTGAATGTGCCTCTGTTAACTTCGAGCCAAAATGGCTCGTTCGGTTAACTTCGAGCCATTTTGGCTCGTTCGGGCTCGCAAGCCGGCTCAAGCCTCATCTCGAGCCGAGCCAAGCCCCTCCCGTAGCTCGTTTCGGAAACGAGCCGAGCCGAGCCCCTCCCGTAGCTCGGCTCGAGTCGTAGACTTGCAGTTCTCGAGCGGGCGTTGAGGACGGCGTTAACAAGGAGGCCGGACGCCTGGGCGAAAAGAGGGCGTTGAGGATGGTGCAGAGGAGGAGGCCAGGTGGGAGGAGGGGCGGCGGCAGGGAGGAGGAGTGACCGGGTGGAGGGCGAGCAGGCCACCGGGTGGGGGGCCGAGGGATAGCAGGCGGTAGGGTGGGGCCTGGGGTGCAAGGGGCAGCAGACGCCCGGGTGGGGGGCGAGGGGCGGCAGGCGGCCGAGTGGGGACTGGGGGCGAGGGATGCAGTCGGCAGGAGGATGAGGCCGAAGGCGACTGGGATTCTGGATCTGGAGCTTCCCGTGTAATGTTTGTGGCGACTGGGGCTTGGTGGCTGTGAATCATTTGGGGTCCTGGGGAGACTAGGGTTTCAGATGATAGTGTTGAGCACTAGAATTTAACTGTTGGGGTTGGGCGACCAATTAGGTCATCGTAAAACGGGTGAAGCGGATATGGTTGGAACTCATTCGTGCCCGTGTCCATTTACCCGATGGGTAAAAAGTTCTTCCTATTTTTATGCCTATAGATAAAGAATATATTCTATACTCAGTTTCATTAAGATATTTACCCATAAGTACACAGATAAATAGATATAATTGCCATCCCTAGAAGGACGGTGCCTCAATAGACCACAAGCACTCCCTCAAGCTACAAGAGACATGCTTTGCACACAAATGTGCAGTACCATTACTACGTCTTGTAAAGAAACAACATTGAAAGGAAATAAAAGACCTGCTAAGCTCCCTGATCTCCTCCAGAATTGGTGAGATATCTGCCCTACGGCTCTTCGGTGTCTTCAAAAAATCAGCAAGCACTTCGCTCTCTGTCTCGACGATCAGATGTTGAACTTCCAAACGTTCCGCTAGTTTTAAACCATCCCGGCAGGCGTAAGCTTCCATCATCAAGGCATTCAACGCAAAAGGGTACCACACGGCTGCCGCACCACAGAACTGTCCAAGTTCGTTACGAACTATTGAACCCGATGCTCCCTGGTGTTCAGAAGCATAGAAAGCACCATCAACATTGCATTTGAAGCAGCCAGGGGACCCGTAATACCTTGAGCCCATGTCAAATGGTGACGCTAAGGAAGTTTAATACCGGTAAGCTCCTTCATGAAACACCAGAACTGCCTTGCAAATTAAAGGCACACGCCACCAAAGCATGCACGATCGCTTCCTCATCAGCTCGACAAACTTCACAGTGGGCCATCTGGTCAGTGTGCCTTCGATGCGGTGCCTATCGAGCGGGAAGATAGCCGAGCCGTGCAACACCCTCCACCAAAAAAAAACCTAACTTTCGGTGGGACTTGTAATATCCACACCTTTCACAAAACTCCTTGCCAAGAACCACCGACGAACCTGCGTTCCTCTGTGAGGAGGAGATTATACGCCGATTTGACCGAGTGCATACCATGCCGTTCGTGCGCCCATGCCCAAAAGTCTCAAGAGGGATTCTTTGTATGGCATCAGCATCAGGGGGAAGAAAACATCCCGAATTAAGGCATCATTCCAAACGCCCTCATCTACTATAATTTCTGAAACCTTCTCAACTTGGGTTTCATCTGCCGGTGTTGTAGGACGTAGCTTGAAGTGATCTGTATCCAACCATTTTTGGAAATGCTAGTTGACTGCCCATCACCAATACGTTGTTTGACAAGTGAACGAAAACGACTATGCATGAGGATGAAAGGTTCTTCGTGCGGGGGTCACACAAATGCAACGCAAGCTGCACCCAAAAAAAAGGATTCCGTTGCCGGGACTCGAACCCGGGTCTCTCGGGTGAGAGCCGAGTATCCTGACCAGCTAGACTACAACGGAAGATACATTCAGAGGAGTTATGATATTAATAGATGCCTAAGCTTTCAGTGTTTCTGACGAGGCCTAATTACTTTTTGACATACATTTCTCACCTGAAGCGGCTGGAAATCCACGATCGTCCATTTTTCTAGGGAGTAAGCAGTCGACTCTGCCTAAGTTTTCACGGCAGCCTGTTTTCACACAAGAACATAGATGGTTGGAGAAGATTACGGGGAAGGGAGACGCTTGCACGCAGGCGTCTGTGCATCGGGTGCACTCTCACTAGGACACGGGTCCAAAGCACAAGGCAACCACGCACCACGCCACTCATAGCTTGGCCCAATCCATGCATGCGGATGCATATTCCTCGCACAGTTGCTAAGGCCAAGGAAGCCATTCCTCACTCCCTCCCCTCAACACTTCCCCTCGTGAAGGCACCAGGTTTTAAAGCAGATCATGCACTAATCTGTTGAAGACTACTGCTTCAGTAGTCCAGCACTCTTCAGTCTCCAGCCTTTGCTACTGAATTCTAAAAGAGTTAGCTTGTGGGTGGTTTAACTTCGAGCCTTTGACCATGATCATGCGTGCATGTACATTTCGTGCATGCTAGTATATCTCGGTGTGCCGCTAATAATGAGTATGGAATGACCAACACCCAATTGCTGCGGAAGTTTATGACAAGGGACCCAGCACCACTAGCAATTCTGACTTCAGAAATACTACTAGTACTGCTCCCAATGGGCCATCATTGTCACTCGGAGCATTCAACAGTAGGCACATAGATGGAGATGGCCGATGTCAAGTGTACAGATCAGCTGATTTAAGCTCCATTATTTGGTATCGTGGTGCATGGAAGTAAATATTTTTTGGTCATACATAACGGCATCACCTTTATTAATCTAGCAAAATGTCTTCCATAACAACCTCACCACATCACGGCTAAATAATAGGCTTGATTGCCTGTATAAAAAGCTAACAGTAAAACGAGAAACCATCATGTGCTAATTTTGCTCTTGGGTAATCAAGCTTGGTTTGAATGAATTCGATAAGGTGTGGTGTGTCCACAAGTACGACGTGCGCTCGCCAGCAGTTCGTTCGGATCCCTTCCATTTAAACAGCAATTATCACCTACCTCCTGCGTAGCCGAGCACTATTTGTTAGCCTCAGAAAGCGATAGGAGAGCCCAACACTATCTGAAAAGCCTCAAAATTTCAAACCAAATTTTTACTTATTTTTGCTGGATTTTTGAGTGTTTTTCGGGAACTTTCCCTTTTTGGAAAGTCCCCCGATTCCCGCTTTCCTTTTTCGGCCAGGCGCCGCTTCTTCTCGCTGGCGCCCCGCCGTTCCCCGCCTTCTCCCGCCCCGGGCGCCTCCCCCGCTTTTCCCTTTCTCCTCTTCTCCGCTGGCGCCTCCGCTTCTCCCCGCCTCCCTCCTTTCCCAGCGCCTCCCCGCTCCCTCCTCTCCGCTCGCGCCTCGCCCCTTCCCCGCCTTCCTTTTCGCACACGCGCCGCACGCGCCCGCGACCGAGTCGCGTCTCCGCCCGCGGGTTCATTCCCCCTTCACCGCGCTGACGCCACCGGCTCAACGTCAGCGCCGCCGCGCGTCGCCGCTCCCCCGCTCAGCCCCACCTGCAGCCTCTCCCTTCCCTCTTCCCTCGCTGCCCGGTTCTTCCCCCTTGACCGCCCATGCCCCTTCCCCCCCCCCCCCACGGGTTCATCCCCCTCCGCCTGGGTATAAAGCCCCTCCCCGGCTCCTCACTTCCCCCTTGCTCCTCCAGCTCCTCCATCACCCTCCCTAGCTCCCCACCGCTCCCCAGCTCCTCCCCGAGCAACCCATTTGAAGTCCCTCTGCCCGAAGCTCCGTCGCCGCTTTCCTCTGCGCCGGCGACCCCGTAACCCAATTCTTCCCCGTCCTCCCTCCATTTCTCAATTATTCCCGCTTGGAGCTTCCCCACTACTCACTGATCATGTTGATGCACTTGCTTGGCCAGGAGGATCGCCGAGGAGCCGCGGCGTCGAAGTTCCCCTCCGGCCGCCGCACCCCTCCCGTGGCCAGACCTCGCCGCAGCCCCTCAGCCTCCACCTCCGCCTCCAACGTGAGCCCCTGCCCGTGTGGCCGCCGCCATTTGGGCTACCTCGCCGCCGGCGACCTCCCCCGCCACCGCAAACCCGAATCACCCCCTTCTCCCTCCTGCATCTCCATTGACCCCCTCGCCTCCCTGAGCTTCCAAATGGATTCCCCGTGTTGAGACGCACCCGGTGGTACCCTCCCCTGCCGCCGGAGCCCCCGCCGTCGCCGGAGAGCGGAGGCTCCCCTATCTCCTCCCCTCTGTGGCGCGCGCCCGTCTGGAGGAAGACGACGACGACGTGGCCGTTCCCCCTCCGTCCGTCCTCCCCGTTGCCATCTAATCGCAGCCGTCCGCCTCCCCGTACCGCTTCGCCCGTCATCCCCTTTCCTCCGCCGTCCGATCCTTCCGCTCCGCATCTCGTCCGCTCGCCCCGTCCGCATCTGGGCCGCACCGCTGGGACGCGTGTTGCCCATCCACCCTGCGGACGCTGCGTAACTGGGCCGCGGCCTCCCGGCCCGCCCCGTTCGCGCGCACGCACGCGCCTGTGGGCTGCGCTGGCCGTCGGCCACGCGGGCTGAATTTCCGGCCGGGCTGCACTGTTGCACCGGGCCGGTCTGTTACTGTTCAATCCGAATTTCCAGATGATTTTCTAATTTCTAAAATCCCAGAAAATCCAAATAAATCCTAGAAAATCACAGAAAATCCCAAAAGTTCCCAAATTTCACCACTTTGTTCCAAATATTATCCTGGACCCATCTTTGGCCTCCATTTCCACAAATTCATCCCAGATAAATTCCTAAAATTCCCCATTTGCGGATTTATGCATTTTACTCCTTTTTAATAGTTTATTTTTCCCTCGCTTGATTAAGCTCAAGCCGGGCTTATTTATTTTATGTGTTTGCGCTAGTTTCGAAGATCCCGTAAATTCAAGAGCAGTCCTAGGATCCAGGCGTTTCTACGTTCGAGCTAGCCAAGATCGTCCAAGTCAACGGCAAGTCACAAGTCCTTGATCATGTTGTATCCCATGCTATTATGTTATTATGCTATTTGCATTAAGCTAATTTTGAAATTTTAATTCGAAAATAAAATAAAATGTTTAGAATGACATATTATGTAGTTAAACCTACCACCGATAAATGCCATGTTAAACTTGTAGCCATGCATTTGTAACCCTAGAAATAATTATCTGTTAATCTAGATAACTGTAGGTTATTATTATCATGCAAAGTCTTTACACTGATAAGGTCGTGGTTGCAGGCCAATAAAATTTAGAAAACCCGACTCTAAGGTAGGGTGGTATGGGACACCGTATCTTAGAGCGGAGAGTGCCGGCGTGCACAGGGTAGGGTAAGGGTGTTGTGGGGCGCCGCGAGACGGCTTTCGCCCACCGCTTACCCTAGGATTGAGGGTAGGGTAAGGGTGTTGTGGGGCGCCGCGAGACGGCTTTCGCCCACCGCTTACCCTAGGAATGAGGGTAGGGTAAGGGTGTTGTGGGGCGCCGCGAGACGGCTTTCGTCCACCGCTTACCCTAAGATTGAGGTTAGGGTAAGGGTGTTGTGGGGCGCCGCGAGACGGCTTTCGCCCACCGCTTACCCTAGGTTAGGTCGCGGGCCTGGCGATGTTGCGGACCATGTGAAAATATAAGGACTGAAACCCTTACGCTGAGCAAATGTCACAGTGATCGCTCAACCACAGGAGTTGACTTGTCAACACTTGTCTAGTAGCTGCTCAACTCGATTGAAACTCTACAGGAGGTTTAGCAGTGTGGTTAGGCAAGCCGTGTTGTGGGTGCCTAACAACGGTAGAGTTCACTCGAAGCGGCACCGTTTTCTCTTGTGTGTGTGTGTGTGTGAGCCAGACCCGAGTGAATTCTACCGGGTAGAGCCTATATAAAGAGTTGAGCAGTGAAACGACCTGGCTTTCTTAACTCTGTCGCGGGAGTTAAGGGATCGTGTGGGTAAAGCCGAGCAAACTCTGCAGAGTCAAATAAATGGTATTCGAATATGCCGTGCTCCCGGTTATTGGAGCTGTGTCACTTGGGTGATTCCAGCAGCGAAGCTTAAGTAGTTTTGTACATGCTTTAACTTGTTTAGTTGGTTAATTAACTTTTGTTGAAAACCCCCTGAGATCTTAAGGAGTAGTTTTGGGTCCATTTTATTAAAATGTTTGCAAATAAAACTGCATCCACCAAATGTAATAAACCAAGTATACTCCATTCCTTTGTTGATCCGTGCAAGTAGTAAGTTAGGGTTTCCCTTGTGATTTGCTGAGTACGGGGTCGGAGTTCTCAGGCTTGCAAAATGCCACAGATGCCAGAAGAGAAGAAGGCAATTCAAGATTTCGTGTTGGAAAGGTCTCCCCGTCGAGGACGTCCCGAAGGATCTCTTCTTCGACGAGGACCCGTGGCTTTAGGTCTTCGCCGCGCTCAAGCGGATCTTGGAGTCTTTTGTAATGTAATTACACTTTGGGCTTACACGCCCCGCTGTCAAAACTGGATGTTATTCCATATGTGAAATATATGCTGGGTTTTTGTTGTAAGCATGCAATGGTATACTCTTGCGCGACACTCCATAACTGTTCATGCGTAAATAGTTGCGGAATGCCGTGTCCGTACGCGCCCCTGGAAACGGGGGCGTTACACTATCTGCATCGCTCGACTTACTTCAACAGCTACCAAGCAGTAGCACTGAACTGCATTTCTTTTTAAAGGGCAGCTGAAAAATTCTGAAACGAGCTGCGAGAAAGATCAGAAAAGAACAAATTAAAGGAGGCACGGGAAGACCAGAAAAAAAGGAAGAGCAAAGAAAAGGAAGAAGCAAACCGAGCTACTTTATTTTTTTTTTCTTTTCTTTTGTGAATCCAACAGGAAACGCAACGCAACCTTTCGATCTCCTCATCGCTCGCCTCGTCTTCGTTCGCATCGCAACAAAAACGCCAAGCCAAGCCGCCCCCTGACTATTAGCAAAGCAAGGCAAAACGAAACAAAACACACTAGCCTGCCGACTTAACTCATTCCCGGCCGCGGCCAGGCTATCCATCCTTGCATGAGCCGGCCAGCACGCAGCACTGGCGGTCTATCCCTGCAGCGGCTTTGCAATGCAGGCATGCAGCAACCCCGAGCGCACGGCTCACCAATACAGCAGTGGTTCGTAGTTAGTGTGTGCTAAGTGGGGTAATCATGTGAATTTGTCCGCTCGGCTCCAGCCATATGTGACCCACGACCAGAAAGTGTCTCTAAACTAAACGAGCCCCGAAAGAAAGCTTCGGAGCGCACCAAAGGCGTTGTCCACGTACAAAGTGATGACAGAGACGCCATTGATAATGTAAATTCATGCTTGGTGGCTTGCTGCCAAGCTTCGGCGAACTTCTTTACAGACTCGGAGGTAAATTGACTCATTAAGAGACGGCGATTTAGTTTGCATGCGTTAGCGGAGGTGAAAGGAAGGTGCGTGGTCAATGTAATTTCAGAGTGATTTAAGTTTCCGCGCTCCATAGGACTAATAGCAGTACTAGATTCGTACTAGTTGTTCATCTAATACGCCAGGAAGTCGCAAATAGGGTGGTGGCCACACACGGCACTGTTTGGACGAGGAGTAATTCCTCGATAGGTCTTGGGATTTAGTTCAAATTTGAACAAGATCCTACAACCTTTCCAATGAAATACCTCTAATCCAAACACCCACTTAACTTGCTATTTTCTTTTGCCGTTGCCGGTGTTCTCTTGTGATTAGCATCAACCTTTCTCCCTCTAAGTTGTTGCGTCCATCTCAGTCCGGGGTGGCTTTGTTTTCTTCTTCCTCTTAATTAAATGGAAGCGCTTCTGTCCTTGTTTTTTTATTAGATACTAGTAGTAAAGGTGTGAACCTAGTATGTTTTTTTTTGTAAAAAAAAACTAATAGTGAAGGTGTGAAACTAGTAGTAACGTAATGGCTCGAAACAATTGGCGTTTTCGACAAACCATATGCCACTTGATTTCCCACGCTATAGTAATAATCCTAGGAGACCTTATCAGATTACTTAGACCCATTCTTCCCACCGTGCACTCCATTTTCGGTCCTCTCATTCTCCAGCATTATTGGTCAATTGTTGTCTCTTCCTTCGAACCATCTCGCTTCCCATTTCTTTTTCAACGGTAATTGTAGAATAGTAAACCAAACGCGCATTGTCACCCTCAATCCGAGGAGGAAATGTAAAGCTTGACATAGGGGGAAAAATAAATGAAAACTTTGGGTTTTCAAATGAAGGTTCAGAGCTCACAAATATAGGAGTTTGGCCACGCTAACTTTAGGTTCTCCTAGTTTGGACACCGATTCAATGCCTGCTTGATCCAAGGTGCGTCGGAGAGGCATGCATGCGCATTAGACAAGTCTTGATTGTCTATAGGCTGCGATCATTGTGGCTTCGCTACAGTGCTGGAGGCTTATTTGGCACTATTCATAAGTTTCGTCTTTTTCTGAATTTTTGGCTTTTTGTTGAGCTTTTTTGCCGGTTCTTTTTTCCCCGTATTTGTTTGTATTATACGTAATGGGCTAACATATTTTTTATTTTTAAATTTTTTTAAATTTAATTATGCTAAATAAGCCTCTGTTAGCTACAGTACTTTTTTCAGCCAGCTACAGTGTTTTCAGCCATAAGCCACGAGCTTTTCAGCCGAACCATGCACGATTTACCACTCGGTTTACAATTAATCTGAGATCAGCAGTGCACACAAATGTATAGCAACGAATTAAACCTCACATACCACATTGTTCGGTAGAACATCACATATAAATAGCCAGAAAATTTTTAAACTAATGTCATACGTAGATTAAGGGCTCGTTCATATTAGTTTTTGCTAATAACGTTTAGTTTTAGTTTATGAATAGTAACAGCTTGTAGAGAGCTGTACAAATAGAGAAACTCGCATACCATTTTGGCCGATATAAATGAAGTTACTACAGTATATACTATAATCGACTAATAGACTCTGTCTTGAAAAGACACTTCATTTGAAAACTAGATACTATAAAAAATTATTTACCACAGAAAAACACTTTTTAAAAATCAATATGAATAAGACCAAAGTTTTGCTCATACGCATGCTCAAGGGCATGCATGTGTACAAATTCTAGTTCCTAGCTCGAGTGTCTTGGTGCATTGGCCAAAATAAATAGGAAGAGCGTAGCATTAGGTTGCTATAGTGTGTCTATATATATATATATATATATATATATATATATATATATATATATATATATATATATATATATATATATATATATATATATATATATATATATATATATATATATATATATATATATATATATATATATATATATATGAAAAATACTTTTTACTCCCGGGTGTAATTACACTCACCTTTAATACACCACCTAAACAAACTTGAAATACTCCTTTATCACTTTAGATATACTCGTATACTAATTATAAGATATTCTAATGTGAACCACACAAAAAAATTGCAAGGGAGTCTATAGTTTTTAGCATATTTTGTAAATACCTTTATATACGTACATAAAAAGGAGTATGTTGAAAAAAAATATACATACCACCTTTGAAAAATTGTTCATACCACCTATATGATCTTAAATACTCATATACTACATGTACATACCTCTCGTTACGCGAGATACTCCCTACGCTGTGAGATACGACATAAGGTGTAATTACACCCGGGAGTATATATCCAACATAATTAAACAGAAAGCTGTAAAATATCAAGCAACACATCTGTGATTTGGAGGTACTCAGTTTGACGATGGCTTATGATTTTTCACTGTAGTTTATAGTGATTTATTTGACGTAATTAAATTTAAAAAGATTAAAAATAAAAAATATATTAGTTCATCATGGACAATATGAAGAAATATGAGAAAAAACAAAAAACAAAATTTAAAAATAGTAAATTAAAAAGTTAAAAATCATACGTTATCGCTGAAATGCAAAAATCCAAGGAGTACAAAACTTCCCACGTAGCTTTAGCACCCAGCAATTGAATGTGTCAAGTGTCAACGACGGAAAGGAGAAAAAAAAAACCCAAATCTAGAGAAAAAAAAGGAAAGGAAAAAAAATGAAAAATAAACAGGAGAGAGAAGCTTGGCTGTTCCGCTATATTCTCTAACTCCCCCGTAGCTTTCGTTTGCTCTCGTCCTCTCTCTACTCGCCATTTTAGCTCAAGCCAAGCTCTCCAAGCTCTCGCCATGGCAAAGAACACATGCAAGCTCTGCTCCCGCCGCTTCGCTAGCCCCCGCGCCCTGGCCGGGCACATGCGCTCCCACTCCGTGGCAGCCGCTGCCGCGAAGCAGCAGATCTCCTCGGCGTCCTCCGCGTCCACCTCCTTCACGGCCGCCGCCGTAGAGGACGTCGCCTTCAAGAAGCCCCTCTCCATCTACACGCTCCGGGAGAACCCCAAGCGCAGCCTGCGTGTCTCCGAGGCCGCCTTCTGGGACCGCGAGAGCGAGGCCGAGTCCACGCCGCCGCGCGCCAAGCGCGCGCATGCAGCCAAGGGCGAGGCCGAGACGGTGAGCTCAGTTTCTGACGCGGCCACGCCGGAGGAGGACGTGGCGTTGTCCCTCATGATGCTCTCCCGCGACTCCTGGCCGTCGGCTGCGGGCGGCGAGGGCGAGTACTCGGACGACGGTTGCGACGACGGATACGCGCTCCCCGCTCCTGCCCCGCCTCCGGTGGAGAAGCGGACACGGTTCCAGTGCGGCGCGTGCAAGAAGGTGTTCCGCTCCTACCAGGCGCTCGGCGGCCATCGCGCCAGCCACGTGCGCGGCGGCAGGGGCGGCTGCTGCGCGCTTCCCCTCGTTCCTCCTCAGCCGCAGCCACAGCAACAGCCGCCATTGCTCGAACACGACGGAGACGAAGACATGGACGGGAAGATTCAGCCGCACGAGTGCCCCTACTGCTACCGCGTGTTCGCCTCCGGGCAGGCTCTGTGCGGCCACAAGAGGTCCCACGTCTGCTCCGCCGCCGCCGCAGCAGCACAGGAACAGGCGGCCTCCGCTCCTCCGGCCCCGATCAAAATCCTCGGCATGATCGATCTGAACATCGCTCTGCCCGTCGAGGAGGTGGAGCTCTCTGACGTGTCAGATCCCCACTTCTCCAATCCAGGTACTTGAAGCAAGCAGGCTGCCGCCATTGAAGCTAATTCCAATGGCGGAGGTGATCTGAGGTGAGCATTAGGGAGATAAATCCAGGAAACTAAAAGTAAAAAAAGAAGGAGAAAACAGAGAAGGGAAAAAAGAAACATCTTTTGCAGTTACTTATTGTAGTTAATTTGCTCCTACCTTTTTTATTTCATTGATTTGTGTCTAGAATGTTTAATTAATTCGTTGCTGTTCCTTTCTTTTACTTGTTAATTTCAAGCTATGGAATAGATGTAGACTTGGGCAAGTAACAGAGCGAGCTCTGGTTCTTGATCGGTTCATCTGAATCTAGCATCACACAACGAGAAAAACGGGAAAAAAGGAATAAGTTTTAGCTGAAGTGTTTCTTTCTGTTGCATCCTCGTCTGTGCAGAGTCCAGACTTAAACGGAATCTCCGAGGCATACACATTAGCCAGTACTGGTAGTACTACTTAAAAAAAAAGCACAAAAGAATGGCAATGGGGTAGCAACTAGGGGGTAAGACTAGCTAGCTTTCGTATAGCGTCCAAAGTCGATCACAATAACAATGTCTAGTACTTCTACTTTGTTCTGTTGCTTCTTTTCTTTCCTTTGCTTCTGCTGCCGCTACCGCCCAGTGCCTGCCTGCACACAAACACCACCAGCATGCGGCGTTCCCCCCTCTCTCTGCACGTGGGCCCCAAGCTCCAGAACAGGCCTATAGGATGCAGACGGCATGGCCCTTGCATTCATATAGTACGGCGAAGGCTAGACACAAATACGGAGTAGCAGTATAATTTTTTACCACTAAAATCACCGTAGAATAATACTAGCACTAGTACACCGATAATAATAACAGCCAGCCATTCCCATTCTTTATGGAGAGAAAATGCACTGCGTTTTCGCCCCCCACATTTGGAGGCAGTGGTTAGAATCTCGCCCCACCGGCGGCGTCCACGTGGCGCTCCTTTATGGGGCTTTCTCTCCGTTGACTGTTGCTGCGCACAGTGGTGTGTTTGGGGTGGGGGGGGGGGGATTTGGCTGGCCGTTCAATTAGCTCCGGTCGGTAATCCGGGGCGTTGTGTCCACATCGGGGATTAACGCGTAGCTTTTAATGTGCGCGTAGCGATTTGGCGCCTCCGTGCCTTACCGTATCTGGGAGAGGAGCCGGGTGGGTGCGCAGTCCGAGGCGGATCTCGCCGGCAAATGGCTAGTACACACGGGGGACGGGCTGGTGTGGATGGCACGTGGGGCCCACCTCGCGCCAGTTGGATACGTTGAGTCGTACCACGTACGGGATGCTCTGTAGGCCCGCATGTCGGCATGGCTTATGTTTCTCTAAATAAATAAATAAAATATTTTTATTTTTTAAAAAATAGTTTATCAATATTCAATTTATTTATAAAAATATGTATATTATAATTAAAAGTTATCATCCATAACTAAAAATTATTAGTCACTATCAAAAATAACCCGGGTGGGGGCGGGGTGATGCCGTAGCCCCGTCATGGCCATTGGATCATGATTGGATGGGCGACGATTTGAAGGTGACTCGGGTCTTGTGACTTTCCGACCACGTCCGTGTCAGGCTCAGGGCATTACCCTCTGGACGCTTGTCGCGTGGGCTAGCCGTACTCGCCTTGCTGCCGCAGTGCTAAATGATTCCATAGTCCACTCTACTGGAGTACAATAGTAGATTGCAGGAGAGCATTTGATCACATGAAGTTGATTTCAGTGGTTTTCTTTTTTTTTTTGGCAATTTCGATGTTTGCTCAGCGAATGGTGTTAATTATATCAGTAGTAGTGTGATGCGATCCATGCTATGATGGTGCATTTGGGTATTAATTGAGATGTGCTCAATTCTCTCTGTTCGCATGAAGGGATTACTTAAGCAAATTAATGTTTCTTTTTTGCTCATGTCTGCCCGGAGTTCCTTGTGAGTGGAAGATGCATATATGCTTACACCGTGGTGCACGCTATAGTCGCTGTCCTATTCCTGCTTCCTAGTGGAAACTGGAGATTCTTCGTCTGGACTAGTATAGTGACATTGAAAGGGAGCACTTCGACTAGAGCTAGGTAGCAACCAACTTAGTACCAACCTTCGCTCCTTTTTTTTAGTCCAACAAATAGTGTAGGTGTTCAGCAAGTTCCATGCATGCATGATTCGGTTTTTGTTCAGTGAAGTTGCTCACACAGGTCGCATGGATCGGGGGCCGATCGATCCAGTGCTGGTTTGCTGGTAGAAGTAGCATAACCAGCAATCGCATGCCATCCATCTCAATTCTGGAAAGGAAAAGCATGCATCAATTCGCCTAGCCGGCTAGCTTGCATTATGATCTTCATACACAGTGACTAATCTGCCCTCCAAGGAAGGAAAGAAGCGAAAGGGAATGCACAATGATTTTGAGAGCACCAGCATGGTTGGTCGATAAATGACAGCAACGGAGTATCTCATGATCAAATGTGATGTGCCCATTAATACGGTTCCTCCGTGCAACGGAGCAGAGAGTATTAGTAGTTGTTGCTCGCTCGATCAGATGGCTGGTGGCCTCGGTCACAAACAAGCAAGCCGTGAAGGGGCGCATTGTACCTAGTCACGCTTTACGCTCTCTCGCCATTGGAGCGGCACGCGCACCACAGGTCCACCACACTCCACAGGCGCTGCTACTGCTTCAGCTCCCTCTCCCCTTTCCCGTCTTTATCCCCTACCTAATTTTACTGCTATATATGAGACATATTAAATGAAAGCCTCCTTTTAGTACAAGAAAGAAAAATATGCAAACTCACGATCTGAGATGCGTTCCAAGGGGAGATTAGATGAATATTCATAATTTGATATGCAACTGGAGCCATAGAAGAACAATGTGTTGCTGGATTGTTGATGAGTAGGCTAGTATGGAGCTCTCTTCGGTCATAAATACATATTGTTTTAAGATATATATATATATATATATATATATATATATATATATATATATATATATATATATATATATATATATATATATATATAAAACCAAACTTTTAAAATTTTAGCTATCAATATCTTTTTAAATATTCAGATTGAATACATAAAAACAATGAGTGTAGATTTATCTTAAAAAATATTTTTATAATATTATACTTTTATCAGTTATAACTATATTATAATAAAAATTAATAGTAAAAGTTATGTTTTTGGGATCATATTAGGTACTACTCCCTATTAGACAGTGTTTATCTTTGAACAAGGAGAAAGGTTCAGGGAAAAGACCCCAAAAGGCAGATCAAACCGTACGCTCATAGCATGCTTCTTGGGTATGCATGCATGCATGCCTGTTCTTCCGTCCGTCTCACGAATCACGATCGATTACAGCAGGAGATGTACTCCCGCATTTAAGCCATTCTGCGAAGAGAGAAGAGAGTGATAATATACAAATACTAGCCTCATAGGCGCGGCGCCACGCCGCGCCAGTCACCGTGTGTACCGAAGTGAAAAAGGCGATAATTCGTGAGGAGTTTTTTTTAAAAAAAATTAAAAAAAATCGAAGGCACATGTGTATTTTCAAAAAAGTCAAATGTCTTTTTCATAAAAAACCGAGGGCCTGTACATAATAAACGAGGTCCCGTACGTAATTTAGAGAGGGCACATGTGTATTTTCAAAAAAGCCGAAGGATATTTTAGAGAGGGCCTGTATTTTTAGAGAGGCCACGCCGCGCCAGACACCGTGTGTACCGAAGTAAAAGAGGCGATAATTCGTGATGAGTTTTATAAAAAAAATCGAGGGCAAATGTATATTTTCAAAAAAGTTAAAGGTGCTTTCCGTAAAAAATCGAGGACCTGTACGTAAATAAATGGGCCTGTACGTAAATAAACGAGGGTCTGTACGTAAATAAACGAGGACATGTCCGTAATTTAGGAAAACGCGGGGCGCAATCCTGCAAAGTGGAGGGGTAAAAAAATTGACAGGGACCTGTTCACGAGGAAAAAGAACATTTACGTAATTTTCAAAAAGCAGAGGGAAACCGGCTCCCCGACCGTACGCGGATTCCCCCGCCACGCGCCGGCCGAGGGAGCGATGGGGCGTAACGTGGGGGCTCTCCGGCGCGGAACCCCCGGTAATATGGCTCGGATGATTACAGGCAAAAAAGATCGGCCATTGATGAGGACATGCTCATGACGGAGATGGAAGATTCGTGTTCTGAAAAAAGCGCATCTCGCGGAGTACGTCGTGGGGCTAGGAAAGAAACAAACTTGGCTTGTAAGACATCATACTCATACACTACACACGTCGAATCTGGTAGGACCAAAGTACCAAACCAGCAAGCATTGCTACACAGCTCGGATGGTGGCATGTAGCTAGGCTGTAGCATTTTCTTACGAGAAAATTGAGAATATGCCTCCAACTAAATGGAAATCTAGGATATACCCTTCTTTAAAGTGTTTTGTTGAGAAAATACCATTTTTATACTATTTAGTACCTCTTAAGTATACTAATCCGTATTATACTGTATTTTGATATTAGGATGACCATTTTGCCCCCTTGGGAAACACCACACGGCCGCAACATGTAACATGTATAATATAGGCCAAATAGCGGGGGGGGGGGGACACGTATAAATCTGATCCGTTTACTACTTCTTTTTCTTCAGAGAAAACTGCAAATCTTTCCGTCTATGTTGGCTGAAGTAGACTTTTTCAAGACGCCATGTTTCCTGTGACAAGCAATACATGTATGTACTCCCACTTGCGTTTTGCTACCACTATGTTTTCCATTCATCTTTTGGATTAACTCAGCACAATTCCCATCAAAGGAATGACTGCACCATGTAGATATTAGCCACTTTGCTATGTACGATGTATTAGTATACTTAAGAGGTACTAAATAGTATAAAAAGGTCAAAATAGTCATCCTAATGTCAAAATACAGTACAATACGGATTAGTATACTTAAGAGGTACTAAATAGTATAAAAAGGACATTTTCTCAACAAAACACTCTAAAGGAGGGTATATTATCAATTAGGATCTAAAGGAGGGTATATCCTAGATTTCCATCTAGTTGGAGGGTATATTCTCAATTTTCTCTTTTCTTACTGCCTCTTTAGTGAAACGAGTCATAAATTATTCATTTACATGTGTAGTATTTTGGGTTTGTTCTTTTCGACTGCGGCTTATGGCTTTTGACTGAAATATTTGAATTTTGGCTGTTTACAGTATAAATTACGGAGAGACAGATACTCACTTGCGATTTTGGCTGGTACAGATGTTGGGCTTTTAACGTATAGATCGTTTAACTTGTAGACCATGTCTTGAGAAAATATACCGTTTAAAAGTTAGATTCTGTAGCAAAAATCAAAAACCGTCAACTTTTGACTTAAAGAACAGGCCTTTATCTTCCAATTACGGGAAATTTAACTTTTTGCCACTCTTAACATTGCCACCTACTCAAATGTCATCCTCTACATTGCAATTAATATTTTGCCACTCTCCGTCCTACGTGGCGCCTAGTCACCGCCATGTCACGCCCGCGCCGCCGCCCGGCCTCCGCCGGCCTCCCCGCGCCGCCCCCCGGCCTCCCCGCGCCCCGCGCTGCCGCCCGGCCTCCCTGCGCCCGCGCCCGCGCCTGCTCCGGTGGCGCTCCCGCCGGTCCAACCGCGTCACGAGCATGAGGGGGTCATGAGGGACTCACCGGAAGCATCGGTAGGGCCGGAGACAGACCGAGGCTTGCCAGCGACGAGAGCCGGCGGCGGCGCGAGTGGGGGAACGGTGCCGGCGAGCTGCGGTGAGGGAGGAGCTTCGGCGACCGTCGGGGAAGCTCCAGGGCCGCGTGGTGGTGCTCCACGCACGAGGAATTGAGGCGCCTTGCGAACGGCGATGAAAATGGCGGCTTTGGCCGGCGGCGAGGAAGAAATGGCCGCGCGGCGAGCCGGGGCCGCCGGGGTCCGATTGCTCAAGGGAGGAGGGAGGAGGCCTCCGGGGGCGTGCCGTGACGCGGTTGGACCGGCGGGAGCGCCACCGGAGCAGGCGCGGGCGCGGGGAGGCCGGGCGGCGGCGCGGGCGCGGGCGCGGGCGGCGGCGCGGGGCGCGGGGAGGCCGGGGGGCGGCGCGGGGAGGCGCGGGGAGGCCGGGGGCGGCGCGGGGAGGCGCGGGAAGGCCGGGCGGCGGCGCGGGGAGGCCGGCGGAGGCCGGGCGGCGGCGCGGGGAGGCCGGGCGGCGGCGCGGGCGCGGGCGACGCGGGCGCGGGCGTGACATGGCGGTGACTAGGCGCCACGTAGGACGGAGAGTGGCAAAATATTAATTGCAATGTAGAGGATGACATTTGAGTAGGTGACAATGTTAAGAGTGGCAAAAAGTTAAATTTCCCTCCAATTACCACTCACATTGCGTGCACATCTACTGCAGAGGATATTTAAATGTCCATTTGTCAGTGTCTTGTACTATTTGTTCTGTAGCTTCCAAATGGTGAGAAGCAGCAAGTAACTAGCATATTTGCACATTCGGTCCAAATAGAAAGCTAGAGCCAACCGGAATGGAGACAGATTAGTACTACTGCAGGAATACAGCAAGCACAGCAAAGGCAGGAAGCATCTTTGATCAGAGTTAGGAAGAGGTGGCGAAGAAAAATGGAATTATTCTGTTAAACCAGGTAGTTCTTGCTTGTCCATTAGCTAGTGTTGTGGTGTGGCGCCTCTCTTCTGCATCAAGCTAGCCTGCACTGACGGATTGGAACCCCTGGTGACCACTGCCCAGCTTTTATCAGCTATGTACTTGCGGTATAGTGGTGTTGTGGCTGTTCTTCATCGCATCATTGTGTGTATTGCCTAGTAGGCGACAAACTAACGCAAGTGCCTACGTGAGGCTCCAGTAGAGTTAAGCTTAAGCTTTTAATTTCTAACTTTTTAATTTTATTTTTTCAGATTTTTTTAGTTTTTAGTTTTTTTATTTCTTTGCATTGTCCAAGATAACGTAATCTTTTTTCATTGTTTTAAATTTAGTTACATTGAAAAAACTAATAACAACTACAGTACAAAAATAAACCTAAAACAATACCAAACAGTGAAATAAGCTTTAAACTTAATCCCAATAGAGCACTACCATATGCCATGTTATTTTTGGATTTTGGCTTCTACTTTTGCCTTTTGGTTTCTTCGAAAGTCAAAAATCTAAACGTCAAAATAGGACAATCTCTTAAAGCGGATTCTCTAAACGGCTTCTCGATCTCAAAATCGTATACGCCATCCATATCGATACCTCTACCGTCCACTACTATGTTAAATGCACAGATAAAAGCTATCAACCACAGCCCAAAAGAACACCGCCAATACCTTTGGTTGCATGCATGGTTTGCATCCCCTAGCTTGCTCTCTCTTTTCGAATTTTTAAATAATCTATTTTTATTCCGATTTATGGGAATCTACCTAAGTTTTTTATTTTACAAAAATAGTCATATGTCGCTCCATGATTAGGCGACATGGACTAGTCACACAACCGTTGGACAGGCGACCCATGGCCAAGTCGTACAACCGTTAGGCGACTGGCCCCTCTTGCCCAATGGTTGGGCGACAAGCCCCTATTCGCTCAACTAGTTTGAATGACTAGATGAAGTCGTCCAACAGTTGAACGATTTAAAATAATAATAATATTTTATTAATCCAATAGAAATAATTGTGTTGGGTAAATGACAATTCTTGTAGGTAATAAATGTAGTAAATCTTGTGTGTAGGTTGTTACTTTTTTACAAAAGGGCAGAGAATGTCAGTTAGTCTGTTCATGATTTTCGTAGATTCTTAAAGGTATGAAATCTGTTAGACTTGCCCTAGCTTAACAGGCCAACCATGCTGGCATGGCCCGTTAAGGCCTAACCGTAACCGTGTCGACAAGGCACGGTTGTGGGCTGTGCCTGGGCTCAGACATCGGCCTATGTGCCGGCACGACATGGCCCATTTATTTGGGCTATACCTAGACTGGAACTGTGCCGTGCTGGCGCGACACAGACCAGTGGATAGAACTGCTTTTAGCTTATAGTTTTGAATTTGTTTATTCATAAGGGACAGTACGTAGAGAAAATAGTTGTATATAATTTTGGTCGGTATAACTAAACTTGGTATAATTTTTACTACAATCTACATATAGACCCCACCTCAAAAAACACATCATTTAAAAGCTAGTTACTATAGTAGAAAGTGATAAACCAAAGACAAAGCCAAACAGAAACCAGCCTATACCACTAGAATCTGGATGCTGCTTGTGCAAAAGTAGGGTCCATATCCCTTTGTTTTTCTGAAGCCAAACCTGTAGCAATGAACTATGGCCCTTCTTTTGAGATGCGGCTTATTAATTTAATAAATAGTGATCACTGAAAGAAGTCGAAACTAAAAGCCGGCTGAAAAACTGAAAAGAACGGGTAGCAATCTCTGATATTGGGTGGATTTTTTTGGCTGATGGCTTTTAACCCTAACACGACCGTTTATGTAAATGAACTGAATGCCAACAAGCCATTTCAAAAAAAAGCTATCCCAATAAGCCATTTCTAAAAGACAACGAAGAAACTGTTCTGTTTGTTTATTCGGAGGAAGCCATAAACTGAAAAGAATGATGCAATTATTGTAGAATATTAGCATGTGTAGCGTAGCAATGGCAAGGGTTTGTTCTGAAGTGTTGGTTGGACCGGCTCTGTCTCCAGCCCGGCCCACCTCCCGCCGTGGCAAAGACTAAAGCAACCGGCCGGCGGAGCAGAAAGGCCTCGATCTCGTGGCACGTTGTAATGTACTAGCAGTGTAACAGTGAGGCCACGTCACGCTAACTACCATGTGGACCAAAATAAAAGAGCAAAAAATTCATAAGAGAAGCTTCTCTGGAAAAAGCAAGGACCTGCATGTATTTTTGAAGAAAGTGAAGGGCTTTTTCGCATAAAACCAAGTACCCATTTGTAATTTTGGGAAACCATGGGATGTTATCTAGCAACAGAAAGGGCCTCTATGAAAAAACCGAGGACCCATACATAATTACGGAGAAGTGGAGGGGTTTTCGCAAAACATTGAGGTGGCAGGGGCCTTTCTACAAGATCCGAGGTCCTTTACATGAGTTCACAAAATTAGAGAGCCTTTTTTCAAAAAAAATCCGACGTGGTGGTTCTCCTGGGGGCGCTCCCTGGGTGTAATATAGGGATTATATTATTATTATGTACGTTCTAAACACATCGATCTGTGCTGATAAACACGAAACTCCCAACAGCTCAACCCTGGGACGGTGGGATTAAGTATGTGCTGATCTTTGGTTGGTTTACGTGGGCTAGCTTCACACGTGTATCTCCATCGCCCGGCCTGCCTGCCTGCTCGGGCGCGCGCGGCTATAAGTACGGTGCGCACGATCGCTTAAGTATTCCAAGAGAAGCAGAAGTTGGAGTTCACGTACAATCCAGAGTCCACATCTTCACAGATGGCGGCAAACATCATTGCCGCGCGCAGCCATCGTCGTCGTCGTCGCGGTGCTGCTTGCCTCCGCGCACGAGCGCGAGACCAGGCGCCTGCTACTGCCCACCCGTCTCTCATCTGTTTTGCTTTTTGTGCGCCTTTAGGACCTGTTTGGTTCATGACCAGAAGTTGCCTAGCCACAAGTTAGGCGTGCCACAGTTTTTAGGTAGCTGTTTGGTTCACTGACGCAACTGTGGCATGCCACACTTTCTTAGCACCCGGCCCCACACGTCATAGACTCAGTTTCTTGCCAAACTTTGCCACAAGTGTGGCTTCGATTTTGTTAGCCACACTTTCTGTGGCAGCCACACATTGCCTAAGTTTAGGCATGGCAAGCTTAGGCACCAACCAAACAGGCCCAGTCCTTTCGGATGCTGTAGTAAAGTCGACGATGCCACTTACCGGCGTCACCTCCCGGCTGGAGTACCGAGCTGCAGGGGCGGTGGCGTCGTTTGGCGGGACGGCCGTCCACGGCGCGCCTACACTTGCCCCAGGTTCTTTTTTGCTTTAGTTTATCACTTTCTGCTATAGTAATTAGCTTTTAAATGGTGTATCTTTTTAAGATAGAGTATAGGTAGATTGTAGCAGATACGGTACTGAGTTCAGCTATACAGACCAAAATTATATGTGACTATTTCCCTCTATGTACTGTTTCTCACGAACAATCAGAATTTAAAAATCATAAGTCAAAACCAAAGGCACAGTTCAAAAAAACTCACCCAACCAGACGTACTAGATAATAAACATGCAGATGCTTTAGGGTTACCGGTCTTCACAGGACTCGCAGGGACTAGCTGAATTCCTGTGTAGTTTGCATGGCTAAATATGACAATACTTGTATATGCTATAAAACTCTCATGATTAAAAATAGAGTTATATTTCTTATACCGCTGTAGCAGTTCTAATATATATCTAATTAATCAACTGTTATAATCTGGCCCATAAAAAACTAACAGTGCAAATCTATCACTTTTTACTCTGATTAATGTGTAGATTTTTAGCCATTAAAAGCAAACGTGGTGGCTTCTAGCATAATTGGTTGTACAATTGCGTAGCTAGATGCTAAATTTCATACATTTATGTTTGAAAATAGAGTTTATTTGCTATAAAACTAATACTGATTAGGAACTAGAAATCTGACAAGCTGCGCGCGAGGCACATGGGCCTAAAACCTTAAAGTAGTAATACAAAGCCCATTAGCTTTATTCCCTCGACGCAATTGAATGGCGCGTGTACGGCCTAGGGGACTGGATCTGTGGATGACATAAACCTTCATCTTCTAAGCCAGGCGTTCGTATAGCCGTGCACTGCACCGGGTGTGACTTCTACATGGTTGAGTGGGTTTCTAGATCGTACTAGTTAAGTGTCCATACGTTGTTATAAAAAAAATCATCGTATTGTTGGGAGGGGTTCTTAAGAATAAGAATAAGCACAACAATGTCATTAAGTTGCACTACTATGTCATTTTCACTCATTTGTGTTTCATCTTAAAGCATGCTTCTATTGAGAAAGTACAGATGGTCACAAGTTAATAATTTTAGAGTTTAAGAATTTTTTACCACTGTGAAATCAGATGGGTTCAAAGCATGCACCATATCGTTCAGTAATTCTGTCACATTTCAGATATTATTTAAATCCCCTAAACTGTAATAGTAAAAAGAGGAGAAATGGTAAAATCACGAAATGAGTTATTGGGTGATAACTCAGCAAGTGGAATGAGTCCAATAAACAAAAAGGACATAGCCTTAGTGTCTCGCCATCAAGGGCATTCTCTCGTTCAGACTTCCCGCAGCATATCTGGGTGAACCATAGGTTTGAGAATTATGTGTTGTAGGAGTAGTAAATATTGGTGGGGCATCTTGTGAATGCTACACCTGTCCTCTATAAAAAAATTTTCACAATTCGCACAGAAGGTTACATCTAAAATCACATGATCTGCATATGTTGGACAGAGGACATGCTTTTGGAATCATATCCAGTTGGAACATGACACAGAAGCTATTTCTACACATGGAGCTGCTGTCATATTAAAACAGGTGCTAGCAACAGAAAATCAAAATTTGCAACTAATTAATATCCATGATACATTTGGAAGAACTGATGGGGTATGGGGTAAAATAGGCCCTATTGAAATGGATTTTTTTTAAAAAAATAGTAAATCAGTATGTGTGTGTGTGTGTGTAGTAAATCAGAGGAAATAAGGAACAATATCATGTAGAAATAAAACAGAATAATTGACCATGTATTAAAATTAAAGCTTAACCATCTACACAAAAGGTATTTTAAAAATAGCATGTTAACCTGAATGAACACAAGTTTCCATATCTCTAGACATGTAGGGTCTGTTCACTAATGAAGCAGCATCACGGTTGCCAACACGATCAAAATGGTCAACCAATGCATGCGGTGGTTACAGCACAATGCAAGACTAGTCGTTATATAGTAAAAGGCCAATTGATTCAAGCAAGGGTGGAAAAGCATGTTTGAGTGTAAAAAGTGTAGAGGCTGCATGATTAGTTATTTAATTACTCCTTACATTCTATATTTAGATGATAGAAGATTAGTGACTACAATGTTTACAGAACAGAACCCAAATTATATATACAATACAATGAAGTTATTCTAGACAAATTTGCTTAGATGCCAATGTCACTACGCTCAAATTTTCAAAACATTTGCGATAGCTACTGCTCTGCATTGAGCATACATAATAACTTACCTTGTTTCCCTTTTTCTGATGCTGATTCTATGTTTACGGTACAAACACAAAATCAATTTTATTATACGTATTCCTCCCTATAGATTTGAAATATACTTATAAAGTAACCTTTTCTCTACAGAATAAGTTGGTTTGCAGTATAACGCAATCTCTTTTGCCTACATTCCTAATGTATGCATCAAGCAAATTCCATCCTAGCGCTAATATCAATAGAAGAATCTAGAGTATGGAATTTACATCTATTTTGCATATCAACTAATGACCAAGGAAACCTTCCTAACACGATTTAAAGCATTCCTCAATACAAACTATATATTATCTTTATCTCATGGAGATAAGATAGGTTCAATCAAGAGCAATAGCAAAAATAGAGTAGTACAGTTGATAGAGGAAGAGCAAAACCAGGAAATCATGTTTAGTTATATCTGGTAATTTAATATCATATTGAATACTGATGCACAAAATTGATACACACAAAATCCAAGCCAACCATACCAATTCATGGCACTATAACCTTTTATTGAGCAGAATGCAACTAACCAAGGAATAGGTAGAAGATCCACCACTGGTTTCCATTTATCTATGCCTAGATATATATCCCCAGAGGATCTGTGTTGTCAACCAACCAACAAAGGCAATACAAACCTATATCTAAACATATGAAAATAATGTGTCAATAAGGAGCAATAGTACCTTATACATGCATGGTATAGAATAGATGATGCCTCTGTAGTCTCAAGTTTTCTATTTTACTTCAGCTAAATGGATCACATGTTCTAGAGCATTAGAAAAATGATCTTTTACTCTCATTAGCATCTTTTTTGCTCCCTTGATCCTGGATATTTGCTTCTTTTCTATCCAAATTGCAACACTTAGTAACTATAGTTTATGATCACCAATTAATGAATAACTGATAAAAAAGAATGCACAAAAAATATAAATTATTGAGTGGGCCATGAAAAGCAACCTTAGTCTCTCCCAATGCACTAACTGATAGTTAACATATCGTTTGCTGGCTTACCATCCATCATAACTCAAAAGGAAGTCTTCAATGCATAGCCATATGTGAAAACAAAGAAAACCAAAGTTAAGATATAAATTTATTTTGAGTAAATATTGGGTTGAACATATGAGCCAATCATAATTATCTTATTTTGAGCACATGCATATGAATATGCAGATCGTACCAGTAACATAAACGATTACATTGATTTAGAAATGGAAAATCTCCTGCAAAAATGTAGACTTGACTCTTGAAGCTATGGAAGCATCTCATTGGTAAGGAACATTTTTTCATCAGTTGCAATGGTTCACCAACGGTAGTTTATGTTGGCTGGAAATCATATCTAGCAAGCAATAAACAACACTCAAGACTATTCATTTTCCCAAGATAGTGAAGGCAAAGCATTCAAATAAAATGTTGAACGTTAAAATAGAAAAAACTAAGAAAATAATTAATTGAGATAAAGAGGTGTAATTGATATTTTCCCACCTGACAACGTGATGTTGGGGCACACATGTTCCTTCGACAAAAATTCCTAAGGGTAATCAGTCTACTCCGGAAGCATTGAGCCTGTAAATCAAAAAAGAAAAGATCTAATAAATACATCTATGAATAAACAGAAATTAGTTACATACCTTTACTTCAAGATATGCCTAGTGATATTGCATGTATTTACCTCCAGGTCCACCAAATGCTTCTTGCCATGAGTCCAAAAGTAACAATACCTTACCCCTTACTTGCATATCATTTTGAAAGCAAATTCCAAACAAGAAAATGCTTAGAATCTTAGCATAGACATGTTTAGTATTTAGCATGTACTCAAATTTAGGAAAGGATAAGGGCATGTAAAAGTAAGGAGGGGGAGTAAAAAAAGCCTTCTTCTGGATGGTTTTAATCATTTCTTGTAGAACATGCTGTTCAGAAACTTCAAACTGAACATATTCACCGTTGTTCTTCATCATTGTCTCTAACAGCTACACCAGTTTTGTAACTAATATGAATAAGATAAATAACATCTTTGAATATTATTATGTACGACAGTATTTCTCAAGCAAAGATCTTTGTAAGAAAAGTAATAACATTGAAATTGATGCAACCAAAAAAATATTTTTTACAATGTCAGATCATGGCATAATGGAAGTACATACCATCAAAGCATAGAACTGAACCTTCGGGTTCTTGTTTTGCAATCGCTTCTTCATTGCCTTTACCACATCCTTTGTTTGCCTTATTTATATGTTCAAAAGGTAGCATGTTAAGAAAATAACATGGACCAGAAAAAATATTTTTTAAAACTATGATAGCATAACTGGAATAAGAATATCCACCTATCACATAAGTGAAAGTAAAAGGAATGTAATCAAACATTTCCATCTAGATTCTTCCAGGAACAAAAAGGCTAAACTTCATGCTAGGTACAAGTCCAAAACCCATGCATCGACCAATCACCATATAGTTTCAAACAAATGTGAGATCTCAAGCTGATTATCTGTCTACCTCAATTCTCAACAGTCAACATCCTAGGACCTCTAGGACATCTTTAACATGAATAACCATGTAAAGTTAGACAGAGTAAGCATCATGGATTTTGGTAATTTCTTTACCATAACCACAAATTCCTCCAGATTTTATTTTCATGATCAGTACAATTGACTGTAACATGTTCACTGTAACCTCTAAATATTCCTACCCTAACTCTGACCCCTATGAATTTTCTCACTTTGTTTGCTTTCTTCAGAGCAGAGTGACAGCCATCCACCGTATGCAAGTGCAGTTCACGACCAATAGGGCTTTTAGCAATAGCTTGGGAGAGGGCAAAAGCCGAGCTCATGCTATAGGTTTAAAGTTAAACTACATCCGGTTCATTGCAAAAAAAGCATTCGATCCTACACCAAGGCTGGCCTATAGACCATCCTGATTCTGGTCCAAATATGCATTCTGTAATGGCATCCTCTTATCCTAATGCCAAAATCGACCAAAATTTTGGCCAAAACAAAAGGCAATTGAGCCAGCCAACAACCCAACACCCACTAAAGCCTAAGCAAAGACAAAAAATTTCCAAACACTACACCTAATTCCGTGCGCAGGAACCGAAACAAAGCATGGGCAAATAGGGATAAGGTGTGGGGAAGGGAGGGGGTCAGTGCAATCACCAGACAACGGCATTAAGGATGCACAGGTTTTGAGGTTGATGGCCAAGTCGGGCCCATGAGGAGGTGGCTCGTCGCCTTCTCCACCCGCGACGCTGCCTGTTGCACCGGCGCGGTGGCCAATACCACCACAGCCCCCATCGGGTACATCGGGTGAGAGGGTAGCTAGGGTTTCGACTCTCCCGACGAGGCGAGCAATAATTATGCCGCTGGTATACCGAGCGAATAGAAGATTTTTAAATTTTTCTTGTTTGTTTAATTAATTCTCTACAATTTTAATAGCAAGAATATAAAGCAATTAAGTCTACACAATTCTAGTCAACTAAGTAACAAAACTAGCTCTAAATCAAGCAAATGATCACAATAATATAAACAAGTAAGAGCTAGAGTAAAGCAAGAGAGATGTACACAATCGATGTTTTTACTGTGGTGTTCGGAAACTTGCCGGTTTCCCCTAATCCACGTTGAGGTTAGCCCAAACGAATTGGATCGGCTCTACAAATTAAGCCAAAACACCTCGATCACTAGAGGTAGCTCTTCCCCGCTCCGGGTAGGTGAGCTCCGACCTTCACAAGAATACAGGATCTTCTCACAAGATCACCGATAAATCTTCCGTCCAATCGTCTAGGTGCCAGCAAGCACCAAGACTAATAAATCAGGGCTTCACTTGATCACAAATGAGTGCCAATGGATCAACTAATGAATGCAATGCACTATTTGCTCAACCACCTCAAATTAAATGCACAAAGTGAGAACAAGGGGTGGAGTGAATGCTCTATGCTCAAAAAATGTTCAATGATTCTCTTCCTACTGTCCTTGAGCAGTGGTACGAGTATTTATACCCTCCACCAACCAAAACTAGCCGTTTGGAATAAATTCCTGAAAAATTCAGGACGAGCGAAACTATCGCCGTTATACAGCCGGGAGTACCGCTCCCATTTCTGGCGCGGCAGAACGGCTATGTCAGAGCTCTGCAGTGACCGTTGGAATGTCGGCGCGGTACTACCGCCGTTGAAAACTCCGGTACTACCGCTCGCCGATAGTTCCGCAAAGTCGGCGCGGTACTACCACTTGAGCCGAACTTCCAAAAGTCTCAAACTTGGCACTCTCTGGAAAAAAAGGCTCCGCTCTGCCTCCGGTGCTTCCAGGCTCCGGAAGTACCGCTCTGGACAGCGGAACTACCGCACCCTGCGGTAGTTCCAGCGTTGAAATCGCCGGTACTTCCGCTCCACGAAATCTCAGATTGCTCCGGAGGGTGCTCTCTGGAAAAAAGGCTGCGCTCGGGTTCCGGAGCTTCCGGTCGCCGGTAGTTCTAATTTTACCAGCAAAACTACCGCTCTACGGTAGTTCCGACGTTGAAAACTGCGGTACTACCGCTCTTCCAGACAGAGCACAGTTTCAGTTTTAAATCTGATTTTTAATGAATGCATGCTTCTAATTTGATTCAAATGGCACATAATTTTTGCTATCCAGCTACTTGTCATGATCCCTCTTTATGGTACGATTATCTACCCTATAATTCGATCTTCCACCTTTTTTTCCTTAAGACCGGTAAAAATAAAAAGGGATTCTATTCTAAGTATATCTTTGCCTTGAGCCATTTTTGATCTTCACATTTGTCCTTTGGCTTGTATCTTGTCACCAACATATGGACTTAACCTTTGCATACTCATTAAACACGTTAGATTCATTAATTACCAAAATCATTTTTAGAGGCCTAGATGCTTTCAGCTGGTGCTATTATAACTAAAGGGGTTTGTAAAAATCTAGTTGCCTATTTCACTCTCTTGATGAGGACGGGAAGGGAAGCTGAAGAAGGCGTGGATATGGATTATGAACTGGAGGTGAGGGATGACGCTAGCCGCTCAGTTCTGTCCCCAAGGTGAATGCACCGAGACAATGCTAAAGTGATGAGGGGAAGGAGGTGTACGCGGAGATGGAGAGGGCAACAGGAGGAAGGGATTGAGGTGGGGCTAAGGAGAAGGGATCGGGAAAGAGGGGAGGAGGTGAGGGCAGTGCGCGGCTGGAGGCGTTTTGATGGGGGTGGAGGCGCAGGGTGGGAGGAGATGAGAAGGAAGCGAGGCAAGAGAAGGAGCGATGGAGGAGTGGGAGAGGAGGAGGAGGCAGTGCGGGGTGGGGAGGCGGCAATGGCGGCGCGGGGTGGGAAGGAGGAGGTGACCGACGGGCGGAGTAGAGGAGTGGGGGAGGATGCGGTTGGGGGACTCGTTGGAGGTGTGGGTGCCGAGGACGAGCCAGTGGGATCGGGTGGAGGAGTCCAGGGGGAGGACTAGGGTTGGAGCGGCTACGACGGTGTCACCCAGGGGAAGGAAGGGGGGACATGGTAGGGGAGCGGAGTGGAGGGGTATACGGTTTTTGCCATAGGGGTTGTTAGCTGGGGCCACTTGTTAGCACCAAATTTATGTGAGAGGATGGTTGCATGGCAGATGAATCATAGGTGGGATGAACCACCACCAACTCTTTCTTTTAAGTAGCAGATAAACCTTCATCTTCTAGCTGGATGTACCTATGCAATTTGTAGTCATGCACTGCACCGTGTGTTACTTCTACGTGGTTGAGTGGGTGACACGGATATACATATGTCTTGTGCTTTTTCAATTAAATAAATTATTTAATTAAAAGAACTATTGAGCTGCATTCAATATTATCAGTTGAACTCGTTTATAGTTGAATTTGGTTTTGATTTATATAAGAACTGGTTACTGTCTAATGCTAGTATTTTAATTGTTCTTAGGTTTATGCATGGGGAGATTTTGGGAGCCATACTAAACCTGCATGGAATCTCATGGATGCCATCGTATAAACCAAAGAAGCTAGTAAATTAATGCGCTACACATGTAGCCAAATGGGAAAAGTATGAGTAATGGATAAAGAAAGAGAGGAGGCGTTTATGTGGGAATAGGCCAGGAAGACGGGAAAGGATGCATGCTGTTGAGAAGGCATAGTCATGCATGCATGCATCAGGGGCGGATATACAGTATTGGGCCAGGTTCAATTGACATCGACATTTTTTTAGTTTAGCCCATATACCCCTCCTATTATTTTAGCAAATGAACTCATTGGAATTTTGTTGTGAACCTAGCCTAGACGACAGACAGCCATATGTATGCAACAGTCCATTCGATCAGCAGGCAGTAACCCACTTTGCCCAACACTCAAACAGCCCATTCGGTCGATAGGGTGTAGCCCACTTCACTACTTCAGCCAGCACACCTGCACATGGGGGAGCCAACAGCCAAGGAAAGGAGACCAGGTCACAGACTCATAGTGAAAATGCAACCCCCTCCTGTCTTCCTCTTGATTCATCCCCTCATGTCTTCCTCTTGATTCATCCCCTCATGATTTCTTTTGATCGCATGGAGTCACCAAGCCAGCAAGACTGCAAGGTGCATCCCTTCCCGTCTTCCTCTTGATCCTTGAATTCTTCTTAGGGTTGGTACTTTGATTGATGTCTTAGGATTTTGCTGGTTTGCTTGATCTTTTAGGAATTCAGAGTTTGGTTGATGTCTTAAATTTTTTATGATCGATTGGAGGTGGGTGGTTACTGGTTAGGTGTAGGAGGCACAATGAAATTCTTCTAAATTCTAAATTTGTAATCTTCTTTCCAGTTCCAGCACAATGTTAGGCAATGAGTTAAAGAAATCAATGAAATTGATAATTTCTCTTGCATATTTGGTATCTACATAACTACTTTAGTGTTTAATATTTTTCCTTAATTTGATATGTAGTAAAAGTATAATGGAACTGTTTTTTAAAAAGAAAAATACCACTACCTAGTGACACTGAGGGTCGTGAAGGAGGCACTTCAAGAAGAAGAGATGAAGGTGCATCAAACATTAATCATACTACTCATCCTTCTTTGTGAGTGTCGCCAAAAGGGGTAAATTTGGATGAGCTTCCTTATGATTCAGCTGATAGGAAGAGAACATCAAAATACATAGGCCAAAAGCTACAAGATGAGATAAGGCGAAATTATTTGAGTAGAGGTCTTCACAGATCACAACCTGGTTTCCATTATCCACAGAAAAGTATATCAAGCTATTTACATTGGTTTAATCTTGAATGGTTCACTAAATATAACTGGTTAGAGCATAGTGAGAAGGTGGATAAGTTTTTTTGTTTATATTGCTACTTGTTTAGAGATTGGGTTGACGGCCAAGGTGGGAATGGTGCATTGTAATAGAGGGTTTTTTCTGCCTACAACAAGTCAAGTAGACTTCGAGATCATGTGGTCCAATGTAGTAGTTTTCATAACATGGTAGAGAAAAGATGTAACAATTTGCTTAAACAAGCACAATTAGTTACGGTTGCTCTAAACAAGCAGAGTAAAATCACTAAAGAGGAGCACAATATTCGATTGAATACTACCATAAATGCTGATCGATACTGGTTGCATCAAGGTTTAGCTTTTTGTGGCCACGATGAATCAAGAGAGTCTAAAAATAGGGGGAATTTTCTATAGTTGGTAAATCTTTTGGCAGAGCAAAACAAAAAAATAAAGAAGGTTGTGCTAAGAAATGCTCCTAGAAATAATAAAATGGTGTCTCTAACCATTCAAAAGGATGTTGTTAATTGTTTTGCTGAGGCAATAAAGGTTTCCTTTATTATTTTTGTTTTAGATATGATGTCCACTCTTAAAGTACTTCAAAAAAAATGATGTTTATTGTTTTTTGCAGATTATAGTGAAATCTATTAGAAGAAATTGGTGGTGATGTTTTCTATTTGTTGGCTGATAATTCTATTGATGGTTCCGACAAGGAACAAATGGCTGTGGTTTGTGGTGCCTCGACAAGTCTGGAGTAATCAAAGAAAGAATTGTTGTAGTTCATGTGAAAGAGACATCAGCTTCATGTCTAAAATCTAACATTGATTATCTATTTGCTAAGTATGGATGTAGCTTAAAACAAGTTAAGGTCAGGGTTACGATGGAGCAAGCAACATGAAAAGTGAGTTCAATGGGTTGAGAGCTTTGATTATGAGAGTGAATAGCTTAGCATTTTATATCCATTGCTTTGCTCACCAACTTCAATTAGTCATTGTGGCAGTAGCTAAAAAGAATGATGATATTAGCGACTTCTTTAATATGATATCTCTTTTACTTAATGTGGCTGGAGCTTCTTGCAGACGTAAAGATATTATTCGAGATAGTCAATAAGAGAGAGTAAGGAAAGCCATATGCAATGGACATCTTAGTAGTGGAACAGGTTTGAATCAGGAGCATTCTCTTCAAAGAGCTGGTGACACTTGTTGGACACTCGTTGGAGTTCTCACTATGAAACCCTTTAGAGCATAACAATTTGTTCTTGTTTGTTATTGAAGTGCTCCAATATGTTGAAAAGGATGGCCCAAATGATGGGAAGAAACATCAAGCCTGTGGTATTCTGGATTATCTCAAGGATTTTGACTTTGTGTTTCATTTGCACTTGATGTTGCTTAACTTAGGACATGCAAATGCTCTATCATTATCTTTAGAAAGGAAATTTTAGCAAATTAGAGATGATGGTGGGAATCTCTATTGGAGATGACATACTCTTTTTTGTGAAGAGAGTGGTATTCCTAAGTTGGATATGAAAGAAGAGTATGTAGATAGACATAAACCGAGGCAAAAAACCAACTGCACTAACTAGCAACACTACAAATATGATTGTTTGAATCCAATTATTGACTTGCAGCTTATAGAGTTTAATGACCACTTCAATGAGGTAAACTCTAATTTGCTTACCCTAATGGCTGCTTTCAGTCCCAATGATTCTTTTCATGCTTTCAAATTTGAGAATTTAATAAGGTTTGCTGAGTACTATCCGGATGATTTCGATTCAATGCAATTGAAGGATCTTGGTCATAAGCTTCCCATTTATATTGGTAATGTGAGAGCAGATGAAAGATTTGACAAATTGAGCACTATTTCTAAACTTGCTAAGCTGATGGTGGATATAAGCAAACATCTTGCTTTTCCCTTGGTCTATAAGTTCCTCAAGCTAGTACTAGTTCTGCCTGTAGCAACTGCATCGATGGAGAGGTGTTTTTCGGCAATGAAAATTATGAAGACAGTACTATGTAATCGTATTGGTGATCAATTTATGAATGATTGTATCATTTGCTTCGTGGAGCAAGGCTTTCTAGCTACAATACCAAATGATGTTGTCATAGATCGATTTTTGATGATGAAATAACGTAAAGAGCAACTATAAGATGTAACCACTTTTGTAAAGAGATTTTATTTTGTTATGATATATTGTTATTAATGTACTGTCTCTTTATACATGTTAGTTTAATACAAGCTATTAGTGCCACGAGTTTATATCGACCCCGATGATCTTTTATCTTGGATCTGACCCTGTCATGCATGTCGGCTGAGCAAGCAAAGGCAAAGAATCTGCTAATTAATTCGGATTGCTAACTAATCAAGCGAGGACAACTAATTGATCTGAATATGCTAGCAAAGCACGTGGAGAAACCGAGACCAAGACATAACATGATTAGTCATGTTATTTTCTTTCTTTGAGTCTATTTGTGAGTCGTAACGTGGTTGGAACCGAGCCACCAGCGAATCGGTTCCAAATAGTGTGAGCCACATGGCCTTTAAATACTTTGGTACGTGAGACTTTTATAAAGACCACATTTGATAATAGATTAAAACAACATATTGTTTTGTTTATTTCATGATGGCTGAACCATCTTGAGGGGAAATTGGAAGTTCTTCACTAATTGAGATCGTTCAACCTTTCCGCTGAGAATTGGAAGTACGATAGGGTTTTGCTTGATGGTTATAAAGTCTGGCACGTGTGTTCTCGTGAATTAAAGAATGTTTGTTCTCGCATTGATAATGGATGATTACTACAATTTGAGAGGTTACACGTGAATATCTTGATCCTATGTCGAGAAGATCGGACGACCCTAGATCAGTGAGTTTCTAGGTTAATGAGATCTTCGTCCGTCTGTGTTTGCTTTCATTGCTTGCATCTTCTTTTTCGTTGCCTATGCACTGTGCATAACCTGTAATTGGTCGCTCCTCGCCGTGCGATTTTTGCCCGTTATGTCCTGCATTGATTTTTCAGGGATGGCGCAGCCAAACCGCCCACGAAGCCGTGCTTTTCAGGCTTGTGAGTTGCGAAAAATTCTATGGTGTAACCGTTACACAACTTTGTTTGTGTACCCAGCAAATGAGAATGCGAAATGTGGCATAAAGTACTGTAGTAGCACTGTAGTCCATACAATTTTTTTAAAAAATTGGTGCTACAGTACTGGACTGTATAGAAACAATTTTAAAAATATTTTTTTGTGCGGACTACAGTGCTGCTACAGTACTTTATGCCACGTGTCGCTTTCTCGTTTACGGGTTACACAAACTCTGCTGTGTCACAGTTACACAATAAAATTTTTCGGGAGTTGCTGGCTGTACTTGCTGGTGTATTGTGCCGATTGCGAATAGTGCAATCGCAAACCCGGCTGCTGCTGAGTTTGTACTCTAGCTAACTAACAACCACCAGATGGCGACAGTTTGCCGATGGCAAAGCACACATGATAATGCCTTTCCAGACCCCCAAGATATATCAAACGTTTGCTGTAGACTTTATGAACAATAATAATGCGTTTCCAGACCCCCACACACCACGAGAGAAAACGTCTATGCATGTACATTTATCCATTTGAGATTCGAGTCGACTACTGCATCTTCCCCACAAGAATACACAACAAATTAGGTACAGTAGGCCTGCTATTCTTGACAAAGCAAATTTATTCGCGCAATTATGCGGCTATATACTATGATATATACAGTTATCTTAGTATACATATCTGTCATCTATGATTGAAATACAATTATATTTGGTATACAACTTTAATACATACATACATACATACATACATACATACATACATACATACATACATACATACTAGTCTACACTGTTATAATCTGATCTTACCAAAATAAGTGGTGGAGATGTTTATCTTTTTTCTCTCGATTAATGTAATAATTTATATGATTTTTTAGTATACATATCTGTCGTCTATGATTGAAATACAATTATATTTGGTATACAACTTATATATATATATATATATATATATATATATATATATATATATATATATATATATATATATATATAGTTTACACCGTTATAATCTGGTCTTACCAAAATAAGTGGTGGAGTTGTTTATATTTTTTCGATTAATGTAATAATTTATATGATTTTTTTAAAACTATTATGAGATTTTATCTTTAAAATAAGAGAGGTGCCTTAAATATTACCATTGTTTTTATTTATATAGACCGTAATAGCACTATTAGCCATCGTGGGACGAGAAGAACTGCAGCAGCTTGGACGACAACTCCGGGAACACGCGAGTCGGGCGGTAGTCCTTGTTGAGGCAGACGATGCTGGCCGTCGCTTCCAAAACGAGCTGCCATGGCGAGATCGATCGGCATGCACGCGTGGGATCGATTGACATAAGCGAACGACGCATATATGCCGAGCAAGATCGTATCGTGTACATATATACCTTACGATCCGGCAGCGTCTCGATGATGTGCTCGGCGAATATCCGTACACCCTTGATCTGCACAACCCTCACCTTGACAACAAACTTGGCACCGCGCTGGAGATGCAACACAAAAAAGCGTGATAAACTAACCTTGAGAGAGCTTGCCTTTCAGTCCTAAAATATTCCTAGAAAGACCTTGATATCTTGTTTTCTAATTAACGTTATGCATATATACCATTAGAGGAGCGAAGTACTTGAGTCTCAACTCCGAGAGCGCCATCGCGTTGCCGGTGCATGCTATCGAGCCCGTGCTGATGCCAAGGCTTGCAACCAACTCCTCTCGAGCTGCAGGTGTAGTTGAAAATCAAGGTATGCAAAATGGAAAAGAACTTGAGCTCGTAACATATACTACAATCAATTCAATTCGCCAATTTCTCAATCCGTTTGTTCTATAATGGATATAGCACATGCGGGTACAGCCAACCTTTATCGATGTAAATAGCATAGATGGTATTGTTGACAACTCCGTACTGGTCAAGCTCGCAGTCGCGGACGCTCATCTCCAATTCGAAGAACTTGTCCACCCTAAATTGCATGAAAGACCAAAAACATAAGAGAAATTGGAGCTACTAGGCTTCGTTCCACAAGATACAAAATGCCTGATTTGGAAGAACCTTAGTTTTGCATCCTGGTTGATGTTCTTGTGGGAGATGAGCTGAATGGAACAGGAGTTTGGGGCAGCGACGAGAGCCCTCACATGGCGGCGATGTGAGTGGCCGGGGAGCACGGCGAGGTGGCCAGAGCGAGACCAAGCTCTACTAGCTCCAGCACGGACCAGGGGATCAGGTGGTGGGTGTTTGGTGCTTGGAGCGAGAATAATACCAGCTAGCTTCATGGCGAATGAGGATGCACAGTCCATCAGCTCCGATATATGCCCGTCTTATATAGAGTACGCGTGTATATTCCATTCGCGCCATGTGAAACAAGTGTTGCCCCGTCAAATGAAGTAATGACAAGGATCGATCGTACTTGGCAAAAGGTAACCTTTGGTTTTACTGGAATATTGTTACGTTTCGGTCACATTTTTTGGCCCTTGTATCTTTATTCAACGTCTACATTTGTCTTGTGTTGTTTTTGTTACTAAGGACTGGTTATAGGCTAAACAATAAATAAGAAAACCAGTAATATGAGTATGAAAAATGGACAGACTTTGGCCTTTCCCATGGCCAAAATACGTATTTATATGGCTATAATGCATGATTACAACAATACCATGCGCAGTTGTGTACTTTGTTAGGGGCATACACGTCTTTGTCCATGTCACACTGGACCTTTTAGCCCAACAGGTCGAATGGGCTTAGGTAGAGTCCATCCCTACCACAGGAGCCTCTCATGGTAAAAAGCTTCCCGTAGGCTGAAACTATGTCACCGAGCCTTTTGGCCCCTCCGTCCCCTCGGTCTGTGGTGTAGTTGGCCCCTGGGTTGGATGAAGTTTGACCATAGTCGTTTGACGTCCTATGTAGTGGGGCACGCGCCCGCGCGTGATTGGCGCGTCACGCGCTACCGTTTCCTGCTAGTTGCGTTCCCGAGGCGTGGCTGAAAAGGACGCCAGGCTTTAAAGCCGTCGTGCTCATCGAGTTGCTGCCTCATGCGCTCCATCCTCCTATTCCTCTCGCCGCGGTGCCTATTCACTGTTGCTCCACTGCGTGTTGTTGCTCTATACGCCGATAGGTGCCGTCGGCCACTTTTTCTTACACCTCCCTTCTGCGCCGGCGCCATTCTCTCTGCCATCCCGTGGACAGACTCATCGCAAGCGCCTCCTCCGCCGCCATCGACCGATCTGGCTAAATGGGTCATTGTGATGAGCGTTCTCGTTGGTCTGCTGCCAGTGCTTCATCGAACCGCGGCAGCACTTCCAGTCGCCGGGGCCCGTCGACGACCGAGGCAGAATATGAGCTGGTTGGGTGCGAGCCGTCAACAGCCAACAAGCGATGGAGCACGACAAGGAAGTTGAACGATGTGTGCACGAATCTACTGGAGCAGAGCCTGGTGACCGAAGAGGCAATATGGTCGCTTGTTCGCAAGGGGAAGATCTTAGACTGTGATGTGGTTCGGCTGCCCTCTGCTGATGAGATAGAGCCCCATCCGACGGAGTCGAAGATGGTCGTGTTCACCGCCTACTTGGAGGCTGGGCTCTAATTTCCCACGGCGATGTTCGTCGGTGAGGTCCTGAGGTTGTATGGGCTGGAGCTGCCACAGCTGACTCCCAATGCCATCGTCTGGCTGTCAGTGTACTGCTGGGCTTCATGGATGGAGACGGTTTGGCTGAGCTCGGCTCTTTTCGCCTTTCTACATGACGTGCATTGCCAGCTGAAGAAGGTTGATGTAGTGGAATACTCCAACGTCAGGAGTGTGAGCTTCGTGCTGCGGTCCACGTGCACGAAGCTATTTTTGGCAAACACAACCCGAACGAAGTGGGAGTTGAAATGGATACGGCGGTAGTTCTACCACCGTGTGGAGGGCGGCAGCAATTTGAGGTGGTTGGGGCACCCGTTGGACTTCAACATGTCGCCATCGGTGGCTCTCGATCACGATGACAAGCATCGCGCGCAGAGGCTGATGGGTGTGGCTCTTAGGTTCAACATGCAGGATCTTGCAGAGGAGTACTGCATGTACGGTGTGTCTCCGCTGGAACGTCCGTGGCATGTGCAGTCCAGTCCCGCCCGTGATGATGGCCTACACCCTACCGTTGTGTCATTGTCGAGGCCAGCCGAGCCGTGTAAGCACTTCGCCGTAAGCGTCGTACTTACCTTGGTTATACAGAAGGTTATCATGACTGTGCTTTGGTTTCATGGCAGGACTCACCCTTGAGGATGCGGAGCACATGGTGACCGTTTTTTGGGGCCGTATATGGGCAAGGAGCATAGACTTCGGGAGGCGGTGATGGCGAACATCGGACAAGTGAACTGGGTGTGCAAAGCCCTTAGTGCCCCTATGCTAGAGCAGGCTGTGCCTAGCAGCGAGCGGCCTCCCCTACTCGCCGAAAGGGAGCGCCAAGGTCGAGGCCTAGTATGCGAACTTAGACCTGGAGGCCGAGGCAAAGCATGACGCTGGTGGCGCCTGCTACATCAACATCACAGGGCCTGCAAACGATGCAGGTGAGAGGGCCCGCAAACGACATCAGCGATGGCCATCAATGAAGAGGAAAAAGATGTTATGGCGATGAAAGAGAAGGCGGTCAGTGGCTGAGCAAAGACATCATGGTGGGTGGAGTCGAAGAGTGAGGCAGTGGCCAGAGTGGAGGAAGAGAAGCCGACAACGTGGTGATCGACGATGGAGGCAGTTGGAATTGACGTTTGAGGCAGCGGCGGTGGTCGTCATTCGTCAAGGTCGCTCAGGGAAACATATAGACGAGGAAGTCGCTAGTGCTAGTCGAGGGGAGCTCGTCAGTGCGTCATGGCCGTGGATCTGGTATCGGCGGCGGTAGTGGCGAATATCAGTGGGGTTCCTCGGCGGTGGTTGTCGTGGGAGGAGGTTACGACAAAGCAAGGAAGACCTTGATGTCGGTGTCGAACGTGATGCAACAGAAGAGCTCAATCCCTAATTCCATCAAAATTAGAGGTGTCGGGCTCTAAATTGGGAAAGCCTAACTTCAATTCCAACTCTAATTCTATTGGACATCCAAACAGCGGACCCAATCCCAATTCCTCAATTGTGGGCGCAATTCAAGGATTCAAACGGGGGCTTAGCTATCTCAACTTCACCAACACCACACACACATATCCACCCACACACACAAATCTTTCTCCGCTTCCCTCTCCCACCTGTAGGATGAGTAGCAAGGGTTCAAAAGTGCACAAAAATGTACCATAGTCACTCCTATATTATTTTTTAAAAAAAGAAGAGGACCAGGGGAAGAGATGTTCCTTAATTTCCTTTCTAAGTTTCGTTTCGGCTTCATTTTCTGGCTTCTAGCTTATTTTTTACTATTCATAAATTTCATCTTTTTCTAAACTTTTGGCTTTTTTGAGCTTTTTTGCCGGTTCTTTTTTCCCCGTATTTGTTTGCGTTGTCTGTAATGAGCTAGCATATTTTTTTCTATTTTTAAGTTTTTAAAATTTAATTACACCAAATAAGTCACCTTCAGCTACACTGAAATTTCAGCCGCTACAATGCAATTTCAGCCATAAGCCATAGCTTTTCAGCCCAATCGAGCGAGGCTAGAAAACTCGGACCGCCTGGATGTAACATTTGTTCCCTAGGCAGGCTTCCCGGGAGATTTCCTCCTCCGGTATTATTTTTTGTAAAACAGAAGTGACAGATTATTGCTCATCACAGAACCCATTAATCTCATTATCAGCCAGAAAAGGGAACCATATCCTCTGCCGTAAGGCAGAAAATGAACTATGGCTACAGTGATCTGTGGATGGTAAGACAATGGATGTAGCTGCAGTAGCAGAAAACAGTATAGCAGCTGTAGTCACTTTGGTTGCCTGCATGTGCTGTTTGGTTGCCTGCATGTGCTCATGCAGCTGTATGAGCGTGGCCAGGCTGAAGAGGGAAGCTTCTCAATCACGTTTCTCCTCAGTCTGGCTCCAGTTGATTTTTTGCATCCACTCGTGCAGGCTCTCTCCTCCATGCAGGCAACCAAACACCATCTTCCTGCATGCGCTGGTGCGAGCCACCCTCATGCAGGCAACCAAACAGACCCTAAACTGTTTTCACTGTTTCGGAATTACTGCAGTGGTACGTAGCTTACTGCTTCGGAATTACTGTAGCAGTATGCCTGGTGGCGTTAAATCAACGGCAGAGGGGAGCCAAAGTGATGTGACCACGCCACAAACACATACGACAATAGCGCCCAATATCAAGATTGAACTAAAGGTGAATTCGTTTCTTCAGCCTTCATATGTTACTAAGAATAGACCGCTACCTAATGCAAGTGATTTAATTGTGCTTAGGAACTTGGGAAAGGATGAAGGAAAGGGATATGGAGTCCTGGACATGCATGGAAGGAATAATGGAGGTCACCACGTCACTTTGGGACCAAGTCAAGCACGAATTCGAGTTGGACACGTTTTGGAATCAGACTCGGACTGCTGCGATGGTACCAAGTTCAAACGGGCATAACTTCCTCATACGGACTCCGTTTGGGACGTTCTTGTACTTCATGGAAAGCTTATGAAGTCTATTTTCCAACGGATCCAACCCCATCTTCAAATTCTATCCGAGCCGGCCGCAATCGTCAAAAGAGTCCACATTAGTCACGTACTGGAATCGGATTCGGACTGCTGCAATGGTGCAAGTTTAAACGGACATAACTTCCTCATACGGAATTCGTTTGGGACGTTCTTGTACTTCATGGAAAGCTTATCAAGTCTACTTTCCAATGGATCCAACCTCATCTTCAAATTCCATCCGAGCCGGCCGGAATCATCAAAACAATTCACGTAGGTTTCTGAGTCCGAGTCAAAAGGGTGCTGCGCCACCTCCACTTGGGCCCATGGGCCTTGTAACCCTAGGGTGTACCCTTTGGGACGCCTCCCCTGGTTGTTTTCACTATATAGGAGCCGCCGCCTCCGTTTCTAGGACTTAGGTTTTGTTTAGATCAGTTTAGCCCCTTGTGCAAACTCCACGTTCTCTTGTGTCGGCTAGACCAACAGATTCGTGTTACAGAACCTCAACTATCCTTGTGCGACTTTTATATCTAGCAAATTCAGGTTGCTCACTATCCTTGTTCTTGCTTGTTCTTCGATTGCATGCAGGAATAGACCTTCGTGGTCAGGTCAACCGCGTTCTTGGCACGGTTGATAACGACTTGGGTGTGGTTCAGCGATCGCTAAGGCGCAAGTGACGTCTCGTACGGTTGTAGTCGGATCGCAAGAGTCATCTCCACCAAAATCGATAGTTATCATCCTATCGGAAGATCGGGACCCTATCGCCTCATCACAAAGGCAGGGGCACTGTGAGCCTCTGTTGTTCCTAATCCAACGGCAGAGGATGCAACTCCCGAGAAAAAAATAGGAACAACAATGCTGGAATCTCAAGAGAAAGTGATATTTTTTTCAGTTTATGATTTATGGTTTTTTCTCCGAACAACGATTTTTTCTATCGTCTTTTTAAAACGGCTTATTAGAACAGTATTTCCAAACAGGTTATCAACATTCGATTTATTCACATAAACACTTGTACTAATAATAAAAACCATCAGTCATAGTCGTGAGTTATTAGCGCAACAGTAAAAAAAATTCACATAAATCTCAAAAGGATGCCAAGAGAAAAATAGGGGCTAGGCGTAGGAACAGTCTTGAATACTTGGGTTAGTACTGCTGGATAAGTGTTTTTACAGTAATTAGTACTGCTGGATGTGAAAAGGAGGCTGATTCTCGATATCGACCCTCTACGAAGGAGATTGATTACACGATGAGATGACAGAGACGATACGGGGAGAACTGATGGGAACAGTGCGCGCACAAATCATCGCTATATTAGAGATAGGGGAGTTTCCAGTCTCTTTCTATGCCACGTTATCTTTTTACAAAAAGGTCTTGAGATTTACAAAATAGCGTAAGGGTCCTCAGTTTTTAAAAAAATCCCTATCACATCATCATTTTCATGAAAAAGCTCTCTATTTTTCAGAAATTACATATGGACCCTTAAATTACATACGGATCTTTGATTTTTAGCAGAAAAGACGTTAGGTTTTTTAGAATTACGTACAAATACTTGCTTTTTGTAGAAAATGTTCCTCACAAATTATCAACTATTTTACTTTAATCTGCACGATAGCTACATGGTGTAATGCCGCGCTGCTACTGCTAGTTAACTAATTCGAGGCCATCTGTTTCGATCATCACACGACACAGCCCCCAGTCCACTGCCAAATTGACAGGACCGAATGCCTCAAGTCATCTGAGCGTTTTGGAGTTTGGCGGTAGGTCGTAACCATGTAGCTGCCGGCTTTGCCGGTCGCTGTCACTGCACCTCTGGCCCTGCTCTTGGTCGATTCGCTGAAAACTCCAACGTTTTATCTGTGTAGACTGTAGAGAGTAGACACTCCCAGTCAAAATCCGTTATGGCTGAGTTGTTTTCGTTATAGTAACCAACTTTTAAATAACACAATTAAGATATAATTTATAAATTAATTGTAATAGATACTGTACTGACTAAAATCGCATAATAATCATAATTCAAAAGATATAAACCATAAGACACATTCTAAAAGATCCGTCCGCTCATCAACATCAACGTAATTTCACAGTTACAAATCATTCGATGGAACCGAGCATATAGCAACATAATTCACAGTTAAACCTATCATCATGTATGAAACCAATACTAAACAAGGCCACGAGGAGGCCATGTGAAAAATGTAAAACAATGTGAAGGCCACGAGGAGGCCATGTGAAAAATGTAAAACAATGTGACATGTCGCATACATCCTTTCGCTCTTCGTTACAACATGCATATTTCAGAGCTCGTGACAGGTTACCGAGGGCTAGTAGCTCTCAATTAGTAATTAGCTGATTAAGAGCATATATAAAAGAGTATAATATCCAGTAGCATGTGAAATTTCTTAAAAGCATGCGTGCAAAATTGCACATTTCACAGAAGGCAAACGGATATTTTCTTCGTTGTTATACAACATCAATTGGAATGAATATAACTTCCATTCAAGAATCAAAAAACATGGAATTCACTATATATCCGTAAAGCTTTACAAATGATTAAAACTAACGTAACTTTAAAAAAAGGGAAAGGGTACATGTAAAGTAGAGCATACACAGAAGGAATGCTTTGCTCATCACATTACACAGCAATTTGGCGCTGATCCAAGCATCTCGGGAGACCTGTAATACATAGTGGAAATTCTAATTAGTCAATGTAAATCAGATGGATACTGCATACATCATACATCTTATGGTAGTATGAACAATGAGATACATTAGATAAGTATAATGTACTAACAAAAAAAATGCAAAATGGATAATCTAGGAACACAGTACAAATCTGCGATAATGGAATTCGACTTTGCAATGGCTACTTAATCTACAAGAAGTGCTACGGAATTAGTCCATGGCCAATTACTATCAACGAAGGTCCTAATAGCACTTTAGTGCAACTAAAGGGTAGCAAAATAATATTTGGAAAAAATGAAACAGCCAAGATTCATACTAGCACTGCGATGCCAGCATAATTCATGCTAATTTTACAATCTATTATCTTGCAATTCGAATTTGAAAGGAAAACATTTTGTTTTCTAACAGATAAAATACAAATAACATAATGCCTCCACCTCCGAGTGATATCATATTTTTGCTACTCCCACCATTTAAAAAAAACCATCATAATCTTTAATAATAAAGTTTGACCATTAATTCATATTACAATATATTAGTAACAACAATAAAAGTATAATCTAGTGATCCAGTGGTCCGGTTTTTACGTGACGAAACCAAAATATCAGTAAAACAATTGTCAGTCAACATTTGTGTTATCAAGAAAGGCGTGCTAGACCACATATTTTGAGACAATGAATAGCCCATGAGCCTATAGAGTATAATCTTCGGTTCGAACAGACATGCAAATAGAAGAACAGTAATGACAGTATGGTATAAAATGGAAATGTTGCAAAACTCACAGTTGTCCCAATTTGCTCAGATCCAGATCTGGAACAATATCTTGAACAAGATCACTGGGGGGCTGACCACATTCTTGCATGTTTTGCATGATCTCAAAAATCTTAGACATGTTGTCAGGCTCATTTTCATACACCTCATTAAGCTTCATCATGAGTTCAAGCTGGTGATTGTAACGCTCATATTCTTCTTTGCTTATATTGTCTTTGTTATCCTCCAGCCATTTTGGGTATTTTTCTACAATATCCTTCATGGGTTCATGAAGAATCTCCTTGGACAAAAGTTGCTGCATCATTGTTTCAACAATGGAGTCCATATCCTGGGAAAGACAAACAACATAAAGCAATTGGCTCATAATTTTATAAACACAACATGACTTAATTGCATTCTAACATCAGGCATTAATTTAGTAGCTTCTTTTCACAAAATGTCAAAAGAAGTGAAATATCCCATGGTTCAGTCATATCAAATAGCACTTCTCTTAGTAGAATAACCACAAACACATATGATTTTCTCTCTATTGAACTAACAATGTGCAAAAATAACATACTAGTAAGGTTGGTTTCATAATTTACTAGGGAGTTTGTACTAGTAGTGCTTTTACATCCGATGACTGGCAAGGAACTACAGTTGGTAAGTTACAAGGCATATATACTCCTCTAACATGAGTTGTCTTAAAAACTTCAGTGATAGTCACACATGACGAAAATTGACAATTTCATTGGACAATTGAAGACATAGCAAATAGGATTGGGGCTAACTTACAAAACCATCTGATTTGTTAAATTTAGGAGTATGCACTCCAAAGTCCAAATGAATTCATTCACCCATATGAGTTCAATTGTTTGGCTCCCTATTTATCAGTTAACAGATCACTACTATTCAAAATAAAATCCCTTCCCTTTCCTCGGGAAACTTCATTAGCTTTCTGAAGCAAAGAATCTTAAACTAACGAAACTCTCTACACCAGTACAACATCCTAATTTTCCATCCCTTCAAAGTGCATCCATTGGATTTCAGCATGGAATTTTTTTACCAGCATAATTTGAGCATTATATACTCGCACATTATCTAAATTATCTCATACCGTTTCTGATTTCCACTGAACTGACATACTAAAGTAATTATACCTGCGCCCCAGCGAACTCCTCGAACTGCTTCACGAACTCCTCCATCATTGCCTCGTCGTCCAGACCGCCGATACCCCCGGTGGCCGTCTCGAGCCCCCGCACCGCCTCCCGCGTCTCGCGCGTCAGCTTCTCGAGCGCCTCCGACGCGTACGCTCCCCTCGGCGGCGCCGGAGCGGGCTGCTTCGCCGCGCGCCGCCTCGGCGCCCTTGGGTCGGGCAGCTCCATCCCCAGCCCCTTCACCGGCCTCGCATCCCCCGACGCCGACGCCGAGGCCTCGCCGCTGCTGCAGAGGGAGACTGTCAGAGATTCGGCCGAAAATCTAGCGATTTTTTTTACTTGGGGGGGGGGGGGGCTTGAGGTTGGACCTTTTAGGTGCGGCGGTGAGATCAAGGCCGGTGAAGTCATCGAGGGCGCTGTCGAGGAGCGAGTCGAGGTCGTCACCGGCGGCAGGCCCGGAGTTGGAGGAGGCCATGGGGTTGCGCCTCGGAAGCCGCGGCGGCGGCGAGGGGGTTCGGGATTTGGGGTTGGCCTTCGCAGCGGCAGGCGTGTGGGATTGGGATGCGATCGGGCCTTCGCTGGGGCTTGGGGGCAAGAAGGCGCCCGGGGGGGGGGGGGGGGGGGGGGCTGCAGAGGCAATGGCCAAGAGCACCCTTTTCTGCTTAGCAAGGCTACGGTCCACAGCCGTCCGATTCGTGATCTACAGAGCTGATTACTCCAGAAACCCTTGTAACACACAAGTCCTCTTAGAATTAGGATACCAGTCATCTTATCTCGACAAAAGCAGTAATAATAATAATAATCTAAAATACAATAGCCTGTACAATATAGAGCCTTATTTGGAACGCAATAGTTTCACATGAACCTATAATTTCGTATAGGAATTGGGGAAAAATTCTCGCATTCCAAACGCTACAACTCTTGGAGTTTGCTATAAAATCTTGGGCAACGCATGAATTATCAATGTATTAGATGCAACTCTTTTTTTTTTTGCGAAACTTTAAGCACAGGGTCTATTTTTACCAGTAAATTGTTATTTGCTTCGAAAACAATGATATGATTGTTGTGGACAATCACACGAACTTACTGCCCTCGTACAGTCAACGATTACTTGGCTTGGGACAATAGCAAAGTTAGCATTTGCAATTGTGGATAACTGGCTTTCGAAAAAACACTTGTGGATAGCAATTCTCACTGTGATTTGCTAATTAACGGACGTCGGCTGGATCCTGATCAGATTGCCTAGGCTAAGTTCGTGTTCTCTCACAAAACCGCTTAGCAATAAATCGATACTTTTTACTCTGAAAGAGTAGCAATACAAATAGGGGGGCATCAGCAAGAAAAACAAATATTCCAATTTTATTTATCAGTATAAAAAGTAGCAAAAGGGCCATCTTGCTTACAAATACAATGGCAACAGATCAAACAATCACTGATCATTTCTCAGTGGCAAAGAACATGAGCAATACAAGAACATTAATCATAGGAATGAACCACATTTTCGACCTAGCTACGGCGTCCAACACGGCAAAATTGTTGCCTCAGAAACTACAGTTATTTCGCCTTAAGTACTACTAGTAAAGGTTGCTGGGACTCTCATATTTTGCTTTCATATTGAGTGCTTCTTCCATCTAACCAAGGAATTGAGGAACTTCATAACCTACATGAGAAGCAAACGATTAGGAATCGACAGGTTGAATGAAATGAACTTGGCAGAAGGGAGAAGAAAAATTCATGAGAGCTTTACTTCAGATGGGTCTCTCAGTGAGTAGAATGCTTCAGTTTCCTTCGGCACCTGCGAAACTAGTATTCCGTATCCACAGTTTCGCTCTCGAAGTACCTGATCAAACCAAAGAGAAAAATTATGAGTTTACGCTGTTTTTAAAATGTGACTGAGATGTACAAGTTCCTTCAGAAAATATGCAAACCTTGAACGCGTCTTCGTCAGTTCGATCGTCTCCGATGTAGATAGGGATCACATTTTCAGAGTCATGTAATCCGAGTGACTGAAGTAGAAATTCAACAGCCTTTCCTTTGTCCCAGTCTATCACTGGACGAACCTCTAAAACCTGCAGAAATATTGGCAAAAGATTTTAGCATAGGATTGATCTGAAATCTATCAGGAAATGGTAAGTTTTGGTGGCCAGCCAAATAGAACAGTCTTAGCGTCTTTACCATTCGCCCATTGGTTACTTTGAGATGAGGAAAAGACTCCAACACTTTGTTTACGAGTCGTGCAACCAATGTCCAGTCCTGCAAACAAGCAGGCAAAATTGTCGGATGAATTTGCAAGTACTTGGAAGCAGAAAAGAGGCAAGAACAGTGAATTTTTTAGGTACAAATTTCTACCTTCTCGTCTACGTTGCGGTAATGTACAGACACACAAAACTTGTTGTTCTCAACTCTTGCACCTTCGATTCCACTTGTGACTTCCAAGAGGGACTTGGAAACCTGTTGTAAAAATGTAGGTTAATACTACAGAAAAACCTTTTGCCCACCCATCAAGATCAATTACTACTGAACTTTTCACATGAATCAAACAGAGAAGATGGAATCATTCTCAATGTTTCTATTATCCAATTGATTAAACTAAAACAGTTTGTTAACTTCATAGGTAAATAGGAAATGCACCTCATCAATCATAGGCAGAAACTCGCGTGCAGGTTGGAAGAGATTGGATTCTTTGCACTGTAAGTACAGTTAATGAACCGTGAGTATTGCGCATAGAACATATTGTAAGAATGCAAAAAAAAAGGAAAAAGTGTAATTTATCATTTGTGAAATCATTAAACAATGAGCAAGAAATCCTCACCTTTTCAGCATTGTGTTCATAATTTGCTGAAGATGCCATTATGTCCATCCCATGACTTCCAGCATAGTAGAGTTCCTTCAGTTTTACAAATTCAAACACCTGCATAAAAATGAGAAAGTAAAATATATGTCAGATCAGACATATACTTGCATATCACTAGGATTCTTATACTAGTACAGTAATACATGCAAAGAGATTTTCAATACCTTGTTGCGGGACCTTCCGCTGACAATTGCAGTGGGGAAGTACCTTGCAACATTTCTCACAGCAGCTCTCATCTGGGGAAAGGTTTTTGGACCAAGTAAGAGCAGTTACTCGTTACCAAGATATGTTATTTATTAATCAGATCATTCTGAATTACCACAGGGGACATGACTGCTTTGTCGGGGTCGTCCATGATTGGTGACAGCGTACCGTCATAGTCCAAAAACACAGCAATCTTCTTTCCTTGTGCACTGGCTACGATGTGCTTGAAGGAAGTCAAAGCTGAAGGGCATTTTGCCTACAACATGAGACACGCATCTGTAAGTCTTGTTCGAAAGAGGCTTACTTACTACCATTGAAAACGGAACCATGTAACCTACCATCCATGCACTGTAAGCAGGATCTTCGTCAGGCGAAGTGTCCTGGCCGAAGGTTATATTGTGCTTCTTACGCGGTGAGGAGGATTTCATTGCATCCAGCAGTCCATTGACAAGGACTTCCTCAATTTTACGTCTACTGACGCTTACGTTCATGCCAGGACTGGAGTAACCACCGGGTATGACTGAAAATTGCATCAGATTTGAAGGGAGGCCTCCTAACAACGGCTGGCTTATTGCCACCGGATCGGTGATGACAGGTGAACTACTGCTCAAATCCATTGGGTCGAATCAAGAAAAGAATTGTGGTCGAGTAAGGTCAAGTGTTCTTTCTTTGAGCTGAATTTAGCCTACTGTCTTGTCAATGAAAAACCACTTCTTCAGAGTTTTCTTGTCACTGCAGGTGTGGAGGCAGTTCATCAACAGCAAAATACTTGAGAACTGATCAAACAAAGCAGGATAATATTAGACAAAGTGCATTTCTTCCATAAGAAAAGAGAAGGTAATTTAGGATGCTTTGTACCTTCTCATGTTCAGAACGAGAACACATCTATATCAGAAAAGTGGATTGCTTCATAGGAAAAGCCATACAAAACCAGCTCCGTTACACTTCAAAATTCAGAAAGTTTCTCTGCACGAATCAAGAACAAGCTGATCTATTCAGCTACCCAAAAAAGTCCAAGTAGTAGACTAGCTACTTGCATGGCATCAACAAACACACATGGATCAAGTGTCAGACCATGTTAAATCTGTGTCCTTATCATTCGTGAGCAAAGGAAGAAAACAACATTCAGAAAAACAAAGGAAAGGAAAAGGTCCAAGTAAAATTGTCATAGCTAGTTTTGGCCTTTGCCGTGGATAACAGTAAAATGCCGAGTAAATTGCACTTTGCACCAGGTAACTTATTACTTATTTCATTTTGCACCAGGATTAATCTATACTTTCATTTTACACCTGGGTGGACCAAATAAAATTTTAATTTGCATTAGACCAACCTTGTTTAGCTAAAACCAGCTCTACATAATGATAAATCGGTAGGAACAGTTTTGATTGCTATGTTCCTTTAATTTGATTGCCTTGTTAGGACTGGAATTGACTGGCTAGTGCAAAGTAAAATTTTATTTGGCTCACCCTAGTGCAAACCAAAAGTATGAGTTAACCTGGTGCAAAGTGAAATAAGTGACAAGTTATCTGGTGCAAAGTGCAATTTACTCTAAAATGTCAGTCTAAAATGAGGGAGTAAAATATCTGCCAAAAGAAATTCGGATCATTAACACAGTTAAGCACAATGTCTTAATATCTACAATGATATGCTAGCCTAATAACTGAGGCCATGTGTGCTCGGGCCCATGTGTTAATGTCTTAGTGTTTCTGAGCTTAAGAAATTGTAGGTGAACCTAACACCTATATGTTCAGTATGCAACTAATTTGCCATGGGTACCAACCTTGAAAAGAGAAATCATATCGCTATAAGCCGTGATGGAAGCATATGAACGTCAGCTTATATGTTCTAATAAGCTATGATGAAAACATAAGAACGTCAGGTTACATGTTCTCCTTGTGAAAAGGTCAGGTTAAAATTAGACCTGAGGAAACATTTTTGTAATTGAATTTTGTTTGCAAGGAAAAAAATCTTATATAAGTGGAAAATTGACAAGGTCAAGGAATTAAGAATATTGCGCCCTCACATGGCAATAAATATGCAGGACATTTACAACTCTGACTAGGGGAAAGGGGGGGGGGGGGGGAATTCAAGAAACAGATGCTAAGATAAGTGGATCCAATAGCAGTCCTAGTCATCTAGCAAATTCTAACCATGACAGTTCTCAGGCAATTTTCAGAAATGAGTGCATTTTGTGGCATTTCACACTTTTTTGCGGTCCTACATGAGCATCATCCAATCAATTCGTCTCCCCATACATAGGGAAATATCTCATCTTTTGCAGAGAGAGGCACTAAAGTTCAGTTTTGACACTTTTTGTGCCTATATTTTGCAGATGCATAAACATGAAAGAAATCCCAATAAGTTCAAAGAACAAAGATTGGACCAATTGAACATTGCATGCAAAAGTAGCCAAGAAAACTAAAAGAACGAGTAGAAGAAGATACACACCTTAATGAAAGACTTGAATTCAGCGCGAGGTGAGTCGGACAATACACGGGGAGAGGAGGAGAATAGAGGAGGAGAATGGCGTCGATTCCAAGGGTATATATAGAGACGGAGGAAAAGGGTGGGAAGATATCTTGAAGAATTCAACGGCGCCTACTTGTTTTGTTACGGGATTTTTGTTAGGCACCTTCGCTATAGTTCACACGATTTTGCATACACTTGATGTAGAACTCTTCTCTTGCGTCTAAATTCCTTTAGACAAGGGCTTATGGCATCGATTGAAGAAAAGAGTGAGAATAGGATAGTAGAGGTTGCGGAGTACATTTACCTATAAAAAAAATGAAATGCTACTTAGGATAAATTTATGGTCATTGTGTTGCATTTTTTAAAAGCTATTAGGATAAATTTAGGATGCCCTCTTATATTATAATCTGCATAATAATAGCACCAGGCTATAAGTCATACACTTTTCTTGCCCCCAAAATATGTCACACTATTTTTGTGTCTATATGAATCTGCTTAAGTACTAAACTTTAACATGCATATGACCACATCTTTTGTGTGTGGCCAAAATTCATATTATGCATATGCGTAAGTTCAATATTTGTTGGGTGATATAAATATATAAGGTAATTAATAAAATAGCTAAAATCAACATTATAGAGGAAAATTTGAAGGAAAATGTTACTATTGACAATAAATAAAAATACATGTAAGTCAAACTACCCACAAACTTTGTGAAACTTATTGGTATTGTAGGAAAAACCCCCATAAAACACCTTGTGGCACAATCGGCGCCCTGGGGATGATTCGTATGTGCGCCCAGCATTTTCCCCGAACTGGTCGCCAGCGACCGCAGTCCGCAACACCTCCACCCACCCTCCCCCACCACTGACAGCGGGACCGCCTAATCCACGTCACGGTCGCCGCAGCCGCGTCCTTCTCAGCGTGGAGCTGGAGTCGCGTCAGCGTCGACGCGTGGCCCCCTACCCCGCGCGGTAGTGGTGGCGTCTCAGCCACCTCGTGGTCCATCCGCCTGCCGGCTCAAGCCTCAAGGAAACAACCTCCTCGCCGCCGACCCGAGGCCGTCCACGGTTACTGACCCAGGTCGGCCATACCTCTCTCCCTTTCGCGCGATGCTACGCCGCGACGGGGACGTACTCGCGTCCGCGCCGTTCGCGCGTCGCCGATAGCGTCCGCGCACGTCGTGTCGTCAGATTGGGTGCGAGTCAAGTGCGTTCGCTTTAGTACTTTACTGCCGGCTTCGTTGAGCGTTCGAGGGCGAGTGCCCCGTCGCCGTCGCCGTCGTAATTGCCGGGAAAAGCGCTCGTCGACACACCAGGGTCGGCATGAAAAAAAATACAGGCTTTTCGCTGTAGCTGCGCACGTGCTCGGCTCAAAGCTGGCCTGCGACTTGTAACAACTTGAAGTTACGGATGCTGCTGTCAGTTAAACTACGGTGAATTTGGTGCGAAAGGAACGACCTTGTCTTTCTTGTAAGCTGTATAACTTGTGTGCGTGCATGCCATGCTTGTTTGGCTCTTCGGAGAAGAGAAGAGCCCGCCGCAAGAGCTTTCATTTCTTTTTTTGGGCGAATGAAACTGAGGCAGAACGTTGTTCACGGACATTACAGCGATTTGCCATGTCTGGTGACCGCAACCAAAAGAAGATAACATAAACAAATGCTGATGGCAATCTTGTGCGAGCCCCGCTCCAAAAAAACAACAACTTCTGACTGTTTGCTTTCCGAAGCCGACTTTTAAATGGAGTGACTTCTTAAAATGATTTTTATAAACTGTTTATAATAGTCGTGGTAGAAGCCGTTTTAAATGAACTGATTTCTCAACACGAGCATCTCCTACTGCTTCAATCTCTCTCCCAATCAGCCAGAACAGCCTAACCAAATACCCAATGGGCATTATGCTTCCTGATATAAAAATGTATCACCTAGAAGCTAAAAAAGAACACACAGTTCAGTTCGCCGTATCTTCATGGTGAACTGAAGCCAAATTAAGTAAAGGGAAACAAATGTTCTAGAAATCCTACAAGAATCGATTAGCACGTAGTTTCTCAGAGGGACCATGCAAAAGATTTCATAGTATTCTGACTGAAACAGACCTCCATTTCTTTGTCAAGAAACTTCTGCTTCATAATTGTATATACAATAGATTACAACACAATGATCGGTGGCTAGCCTACTTCATGCTGATGTTAACACAAGTCCATAAACGTGCAACTTCTTTCACCCATCACCCTTTCTTTTTCAGTGTCCAACTAAAACGATATGGTATTGCGTCAATTTGAAGAGGTGTTAATACTGAAACGTCAGTGCTGGCGACCTGGTGCCTTGGGGAAATTGGAATCCAAGTCGGATCCACGAGTGCGCAGTTGCCCCTGGATGTTGCTAACGTTTTCGAGTCGCCTGCGGCCACCTAACGCGCAGCTAGACACTGCCAAAGAGAAAAGTGAAAGAAGAACATGAGCATAAAAAGGTTGCATGTGGAAACAATGGGCGCAGACATTGTATCTGTACCTGATTTTACCTAATTAGGAAGAGAATACCATACACTTCTTGGTTTGGTCACCTCGCGGCCTCGGCAGTTGCTAGCCCATCTCGTGTTTCCCAAATATTCCTACAATATCAATAGACATAAGTGGTCACTGGTCAGTAAGTAGTCAACAGGATCCTGAATCCAGATTCACACTGCATTCTAGATGTACTGACGGTCTAGTTACTTGTGTACCATCGATGAACTAGACAAGCCACCGAGCAAGTTGCAAGAAAATTTTTCAAAACCAATAGGAGAACAATGTTTAGTAGTACTCATATGTACTTCTGAAAACTTGAAAGAGTGAAAGAATACCTGTAATGGCAAAGCACATAGTTTAGGAGCACATGTGCGCATCCCTTAGCTCAATTAGGAATTTGGGTAGCTATGGAGCTTGGATGATTAAACAAGTGCAAGCCAGCAAAGATTGTTGGTCTTATCGTCTTAGTTTTCCTTATCACTGTGATTAACAAACCCCACATGTCGTGTAATAAAACAAAGTTGTGACGCAGAGTTCAGGTGTTTCCTCTTGTCACTATGCAAACAAGCTAGCATGAGACGCAGCAACAGCTTCGCACTATACCAGCATGAGAGGTGAAGGCTTTACTAGGGAAGGTTATGATTCCAAACTCCAAAGGCTAGGCTGTACGACAAAATGGTCCAACTTGTCAGATAAGAAAAGAACTCAAATTTGCAGTTCTATAATGCGAGCATAAACTTCCAAGATCTTTAAAAGTTTGCAGTAATTAATGTTAGAACTTGGCTTTTTTTTTCATGATTTAGGGAAAACCTGCGGAAATGTCAGGGCAGTAGCCAATAGGGCAGAAAGATACTGTGAACACTGTGCATCTATGTTAGGCCAAAAGAGGTAAAAGATGGAAGACTATACAAAAAAAACTTGATAAAATGAGTACTGTAGAAGTTTCAAGTTTACAAGATTTACATGCTGATTAATAAAACACGACGTTAAAGAAATAAACTCATGTGGTTGACTGATGAATGAAAAGGAACACCTAAGAAATAAACTCATGTGATTGACTGATGAATGAAGAGGAACACCTAGGACTGTCGTCCTATACATTTATATGTAACTAAACAAGGGAAAACCATTTTTCCTTTAGGCTAAAGAAAGGAAAACAATGTGGACCCATCAATGCAACTTCATTGCTTTTTATTGAGGCTTAAGCAGAAGAAAATAATTTGAACTCATCAAAATGACTTCTGCGAGATCTGTTATAGTCATCTACAAATGCAACTGCCAGACTGGAAACAACAAGAACCCTAGAGGGCATCATTCCTCAAAAGGGCCACCCAACAGTGGATCTACGATGCGAACATTTGGATCTTCGGATGCATTTTTGGAGACCACCACCTAACCAAACAGTGCTATTCTCACATGGAACCTTTGTAAAGATACTGTCCATCTGGACATGAGCTTATGATGCTAACCAACACATATTTCGTTATTTACTTTGTATAAGACTGTAGGTCGTGGGTTGAACTTTCGATGTATTGGACCACCAGAAGACACACTGTTTTGAGGTTCTTTACATAGCTAGGAACTCTTGCTGCTTTGGACCACATAGGTACTGACTAGTGTGTGTGAACCCAGTTCTACACGCTGCACCTGGTCCAGTTTCTTAAGAAACTGTTATCCAGGCTAATGCAGATGAATTTGCACCCAACAGCAAGAATACAAACTTAAGACGTTAAAAAAAGAAGAAAAGTAAAATAGTGGTCAGGAAGCATGGAAGGGTCTATGTGTATGCATTAAGGCTATATTCGTATTGGCTTCTGCTTAAAAGCCAAAAGCTAATACAAACATCCGGCTTATCGAAGCTGCTTCTCCACTCCTCTTGCTACTGCCTTGCTTTGGGAATAAGGCAAAGGGTCGCGGGTGCATCATTCACCCCGCTGTTCTTGCTCTTGTTACGTGCACATATCTCTTTCTCACTTTTTGCATCACTCGTCTACTCCTTCTAAAAGTTACTTCTTTCGACCACTACTATTTATTTTCAATTAAAAGTCATAAACTACAGCAAAAAACCATCAGCAAAATTCAATATGAATGCCCCAAGATACATCTTGTAACTACCACCATCTGATGATTTTACAAACATAAGTCTATCTGTGTTAGAGAATTCAAAGCCTTTTCAGTTGATACTAAAGACACATTTTCCAAGGAAGACGTTGTTCGTGGGACTATTCACCTCACAGAGCTAAGTTAGGGTTGAGTACAATTTGTGCCCAATCAGACTTGTTGTGGTGATCATTTGGGCTTTTTTTGGTGGCTTATGGCTGAAAAGCACTGTAGCTGGCTGAAAAAACACTGTAGCTGACAGAGACTTATTTAGCATAATTAAATTTAAAAAATTAAAAAATATGTTAGCCCATTACGTATAATACAAACAAATACGAGAAAAAAGAACCGGCAAAAAACTCAACAAAAAGCCAAAAGTTCAGAAAAAACGAAATTTATGAATAGTGAAAAATAAGCCAAAAGCTAAAAGCTGAAGCCAAAATGATCACCACCATGATGGTTCCAATTTGTACAGTTAATTGTGTTAAGAACTGAAGCACTATACACACTTACAATTTTACTTTGTTTATGTGTAATAGTGTGGTGACCCATGTACCGTTGGATAATAACACTACTCAATAGACATTACTTAATAAAAACAATGTTTTATCAAATAATAAGTCCATCAGAGTGTTGCAGCAGAACAATAGTTAGAGACTATACAATAATATTACAATAACATTATTACGCAGGGCTAAACAGTTGCCTGATTATACAAACACTGCTAGAAATATAAGTACTTATAACTAATAATTTTACAAGTACTGCAACTAATATATAAAAACATGTTATTATACCCCTGGGTCCCACATATGGTCTACTACTAGCCTACTAATCATCCCACGTCTCATATAAGACATCCACTTTGTACGCATCATACTTAGGGTCAACTCCATCCCACTCGGTACAGCTGCCCTCTAGGTAGGCATCGTCTATACTAGGAAGATCTCCGGACTAACTAGTCTGTAAACAAGAGTGAGTACAAAAAGTACTCAGCAAGCATTAATAGCAAATATGCAATTTTATGAACATTAATCAATATCTCAATGGATCCTATCTCATCACGAAAAAAGTGTTTTTATGTTGGATAAGATTTCAGATTTTAATTTAGAAATTTATTGATCACTCGCATGACAAGGTAGAACCATTATTTGATTCCTGTAGCCTCCAATTCAAGAGACATGTGTGAATTCACGGTTTATATAGCACTGCACAGCCTTGTACCATTTTACCCATGGATGCTCTGATTTTGATTGTGAATGGTTATTTGAATTTCCTTAGATGCGATGCCCAAATTAGAATACAGAACGTTTCCCTTTATTTCAGTATGTTATACCTCCACCCGACTAGGATATTTTCTAGCGGTTGATCGGGCCAGATGCACCTTCACCGGACACTCCACTGCACTAAATATATACACTGGGCTTATCCTTTATGGCTCTGAGTCCAATTAAGACCTTGCCCATGAAAATCCCTAGATAATATTGTATGCCCATGTGGAATGTATAATAACTTGATAGAGTAACTTGTTCTGCCTGTCTTAAACAGGATATGGCCAATAAGACAGATATGATCCATTACATGAGTGAAAGTTTGTAATTTTTTATATCATATCCATACATAGAGGGTCCTAACCGTCCACACAACACATTCCCAAAGGCACTCTCTGCCCCATCAGATACTTAAATTGCAAGTCAATTGTTTCGTCAATCGAGCTCGCTAAATCATCATTCATCACACTCACATCATTTATCCAAATTAAGTAGAAATTCAATTGACACAATTAATGATATTATTTTAATAGAGAAATAATTTGTTTTACGTGAAGATACTTTGATCAAAATGATCAAAGGCATGCTTGCCTCGAATCTGGTAGTAGTAGTTCCCAGTTTCAGACGCATTCAAGTGAAATCCTTTCTCCTGACTTGGTTCATTTCTTGCATTTAGTACGTATACTACGATTTAATTTACGGAAGCATAAAATCCTCTATGTCAATGTGACTCGATAGTAAACCTTCTGTAGATTTAAAGTCGATTGTTGTGTTTATATTTAAATTTTAGTTTTGTGCACTTGTTGTTTGTTACCATTTTTGTTGATGTGAGAATATGTTAGTTTGTCAATGTGGTGTAGCCAATAATTAGTTGTTGCTGGTCAGATGTTGCCTGTGTGTGTGTAAGAAGCATTTTTCATACTCCTAAGAGTATATATTCTCACCTTCTAATATAACATTTAAACGATCGTATTATACTTTTTTTATCACTTTCGGTATACTTAAATTCTAATTCTAAGCTACTCCAATACGACATGGTTAAAAATTTTCATTGGAACCCTTTATCTTTTCTATATGCTATTTTTCATATGTAAAAAGAATATATACATAAATTATACTACAAAAAGTACACTTTGATGAAATTTTTCACAAAACCCACTTTGGAGTATCTTATAATCATTATTAGAGTATACTAAAAATAGATAAAAAGATATAACTTGTTCGTTTAACCGGTATATGAGAAGCAAGGGTACGTACTCCTAGGAGTATGAAATCATCTCTCTCTTATATATGTATGTATGTACGTACGTGTGTCACGCACGCACGTGCGCACGTGTGTCCGTGCATACGTACGTACGTACGTACGTACAGTTGTATGTATGTATGTATGAGAAGTGGGAGTATGTACTTCTAAGTGTATGAAACCATTTTTCTATGTATGTATTGCCGGAAACTCATTATGTGCGGTGGCTTCTCCTGGGCTCCTCCCAGTCCCAACTCCTTCTCTTCAGTGTTGGCTTCTCCTGGCCTAGTCACGGCAACTCACTTCTTCATCTTCTTATTCTCTTGCTTCGATTGATTGGATTTGGAGGAAAATTTGGGTGGATCTTGGTTATAGCAGTGTGGTTCTTACATTGGTGCATTGTGGTTCTGTTGGCTATTGCTCTCTCTCTCTCTCTCTCTCTGTCTCTCACTGGTCCTTATCTCCTTTGCTTGTGCACCGTGTGAGTTGGGCAATGGAAACCTATAGCTATTGATGGTGTGCTGTGTACTCTAGTAAATTATTTTTTACTGGGATTGACTGGTGTTGAAAAGTGTTCTATGTTTTTGCTCGGAATTGAATCAGGTTTGTTGTTACGTCAGATGATGAAACCAAACGACTGCGAGAAGTGCCAACTGCCCCGGACGGTCTGGTATCTCGATGAGCTAATTGTCCAATATTATTTTTCCAAGAAGGGTTCTGATGGCAATATTCATTTTACCCATTTGCTTTATGTTGCTCTTTTCTATGTGCAGTTGTCATACCTCTCTGTAGATACTTGATTTTGGCTATTATGAATCATGCTAAAGCTACCAGTCTCGATAACATTGTTACTTGCACTTGTATTTAATTGTATTCCATCATATGTATCAATATGGACATGCACTTCCGTTGTAGGTACTCAAACTGTATAGACTTGTAATTTGTGAGTTGGATTGTATTATTCATTGGAATGTATTTACTTAGTCAATATTATTTATGTTTCGATATGGTTAGTGTTACATTTAAGGAAATTAATGGTCTTGTAATTTTATTCATTTATTTGTTTAAGTAATCTCATTTAAATCTTAATTCATCGATTAAAGTTAATTAAGAATACAGAGTGTTTCAAATATTCAATGGTCACTAGCCCAGCAGAAAACATATCGCAAGAACAGAACTGATAATAACTATTGATGACATCAAATAGGTTTTTTAATCTGTTCTTACCTTCATGGTGATCTACAATTAAACCTAGCATAATGTTTGCTTGAACTAGTGTTTCAATATCTTAATGATTTAGGCAAACCTGACCGTTGAGAACACAGGATAGCCCAACTATTATTCACACAGTTAAATTGACAAGTTGTTATGGCCCAGGATACGGCGAGATGTGCACTGTAGCACATGAACAGTACCGTACATACTATAGCACATGAACAATACCGTACATACTGTAGCACATGAATAGTACAACGTGCACTGTAGCGGTCGAATTAGGAATGATTAGATGCATATCTTCATATTAGGAACAGTTAGATGTATATGTTTGTATTAGGAATAATTAGATGTATATCTTCATATTAGGAATAGATAGATGCATATCTTTATATTTAGATAATATGGATATGATATCATCTTTAGTTGATTACTTGATTGGTTGCATTAGATTGTATTAGTTTTTATATTGTTAGGGACTAACCTCATCTATATAAAGAGAGGAGCCGCACGATTCATAATCAAACAATGAATAAACAAAGGTTCTCCAAATATGCTTCAGAGCCTCTCTACCTTATCAGGGAAGAGCCCTGCTGGCGATTAGATGAGGGCGAGTGTCCTATCCTCGGTCTTCGAACCCATACTCAACCACCGACCATAATATTTGGTATCAAAGCCAACTGTTGCTCTGCCATCCATGGCAAACAGCAAGAGTTTCAATCCTATGAAGACCCGAGCTTTACGAATTACGGTTGCACTACCTAGGGTTTTCGACCTTCAACGGCAAGAAAGATCTGCAACCTTGGTTGAATCGCTTTGAGCAATTCTTCTAGGAGCAGTGGACGATGGAAGAAGAGGAGTGGTTGGCATCGCACCACCTGACGGGGAATGCCGCCTTGTGGTACCTGCAGCTGGAGTGTGCACTCAAGGTGCAGCCATGGCCAGGTTTTGTTAAACATGTCAACCCCCGTTTCGCCATCACCATTGCGCCGTCTCCACCAAGCCAACTACTGTGGCTTCTGATGCCGAGTTATCCTCTACTGAAATCTACGCCAACTTAATGGTCTGGATGAAAGAGTTTATGTCCAAGATGGAGGAGAAGGAGTAGCATGTTGCTACGGTTTCTAAGTTGACATCGCCACCAGTTGAGACCATGTCCAAGTTAAAGGAGTAGGAAGAGGCGACGCCTACCACTGCAATGGCGGCGTTGCCATCACTGTCCCCATCGTCGTCATCAACATTGGTCCTGCAACCATCTTCACCAACGATGACTCCTTTTCAGGCTTCGCTATCCTTGACTGCACCTCTGGTGCCTTCGCCGAGGAGGAAGGTTGCCGTTGTTCAGCAGCGATCCTCTCCACGTGGCTAGTCAATGTCGTGCCTTTGTAAATGTGGGGCGTGGTGGGTGTTAGGGCCGCAACAGCGTCACGTTCTTCCCCACACCATCAGGATCAGGAAGAGCGTCATTGCTACTCCGCATAGCCTGTCCATGCCACTGGTGCCTCCTGCAACGGCAAGCCATGCCAAGGGATCACAGTCCTTACTACTGTCCATCGAAGTGTGATGAGGGCAAGTGCCCTATTCCCAGACTTCGGACCCGTACCCAACCACCGACCACAGCACAAGTACATTGGACTATGATGTAAACCTATGAGGGTTTGGATTTAAAGATGCCAAAAGATTTGTTTATCAAGAAAAAAAATAGCAAATATGTTGTAAAATTATTCAGCAAGTCATGACTCCTCAGGTCATTTCCAAAGATGTCCAAGCTGTCTTAGGCCCATTTGGAACACGGGATCAGTAATTGAACTGTTTACGGAAAATTAATGTGAAATTCCTGCCTTCCAAAAAGGCTTTTAAGTAGGATTTTAAAAAGCCATACTTGTTTTCTAAGCTTAACTGCGACATTGGGCCCTTTTCTGAATGGAACAGTATTAGGTGGAGGACATTGTGTGACTCGCCCAATCTTGTCAAGATTCTAGTAAACTTGCTCACTTGCTCCTCCCGGCCCCGCCTAAAAAAAGTTGAAAATGAAAATGTAAACTTATACTTATGAAATGAGACTTGGCTGGAATCACTTTCAACATATACAATTAAAATACAAGTCTTTAAAAAACATTGCCCAATAACTAGTGCATGATTCCATCACTGCTACTGATTCAATTACTCTTAGGAACATCATTATCACTTTTATTTGAATTAAACTTAGAGGCACTTCTGGGTAAAATATAGTGAGATGTCAATTGTCATCTTCCTATAATATTCATCTAGCTAGCATGTCAAAATTTACTTTTGATGTGGTCTAACCTAATATAACCAGGTAAAAAATGCATAGAAACTAGCAAATACTTTTAGACAATTGACAATTAGGAGCCATGTGGTAACACTTATTCCCAATAAATGTACTTTTGCTAAAGAAAAATTAAACCAAGTACTGAACAACATGTACTGCAATAAGCCAATAAGATTGTAAGATGCTAACCGGTGTGTATCGGATCTCAATTTTAGACATCAAAGATGTTAGTTATCAGGGCGAAGTACATCTCATGCAAAACTTGCACAAGAAAGCAACAAAAGTCTGTTACTTTTATGCAAACTTTAGTTCATTGGTCAATTACTAGCAATTTAGCATAAACCTTCTCTTATCACCAAATAAACAAAAAAATATACATGCAATATACACAGCGACACTGATACCTATGCACACAATGCGAACAAACAATCAATACCAGCATTGTTTTTAGAGGAAGAGCAATGGGAAATAAAAAAAATTGCTAACTATCCTAATATGAAAGAACTAAAACTAACTAGTATCTTCAAAGTTCATAACATTTCACAAATCCAACTGACTTAATGATAACATTTCCTCAATACAGTTCAATTCATCCATACTTTCAGAAAACAATTAAAAGAAGAGTTAAGTCTCGTACAGCAATGCCTCTAAGCAATACAGAGAGCAACTTCACTCATACACCATTGCACAAACTTGCACAGCGTTTTCCTTGCATATCTTGCTATCTACTCCAAGCCAGGCTTACAAATTTCATCCGAAATTTCACAAAATTGCTGAAATTTCGTCCCTTCCGGTACCCAGCGAAACAGGTTTTATTTGGCTAAAGTTCAGCCGAATTTGGCCCTATTTGAAATTTGTTTAAATTTTATTCAAATTTTGGTTAAATTTCATCAAAAAATTTGATTTTTTTTCGTCTGAATTTTCGAACGAAATGTTCCTTTCGCCGGCAGTCGAAAATTTTTTGCATCCAAAAGATTTAACACTGCTCCAAGCTCCAACAATTTCCGTCAGAAAGAAGAACAATCACATCCAAACATACAAAAAGAACATTCTTTTTCTTGACAAGAATGACTTCGTTGTACATATCAACATTATCTTCAAAAAACTTTACATGGACCTTCATTACCATTTATTCCTCCAACAAACCAAGATTTGCACAACAGAAATAACTCAAGAAAAAGAAAAAGAACAGCAAGAACCTGCGAGGCAAGAAGAGGGACTAACTACCGGGTGAGGCGCGGCACTGGTCGAAGCAGCGGAGCACCTCGGAGTCGTGCATGGAGAGTACGAAGCGCGAGAGCGCTTCGAGGAAGAGCGCCGCCTGGTACCCCCCGGCGGCGGCGACGAGTTCGGAAAGGATGCCTCGACGGAGCCGGTTGGCCTCAAGGGCCACGCCCTTGACATCCTCCAAGAAGGCCTCCACGTCGGCCGCGCCGGCAACCTCGGCGGAGATGAAGGCCTCCTGGGCGCGGCGGAGGCGGTCGGAGACGGCGGGGACGGCGGCGCGGATTCGGCGGTCGACACGGTCGGCGGCGGCGAGGAGCCTCGGCGAGGGCGATAGCGATCGGAGGAGGGTGGTGAGGAGGGAGGGGTGGAGGTCGCCGAGCCAGAGGAAGGGGAGCTCGAGGGGCGAGCGCCAGTCTCCGGCGCAGATGGCCTGGGCGGGGTCCTGGCGGGCGGCGGCGTCGAGGGCGGACCAGGCCGCCTGGAAGTGGGCCTCGACGGCGGCGGCGGACGAGGAGAGTGGGTCGTCCCAGGAGCCGGCGGAGGTGGAGAGCGCGCGGCGGAGCAGCGGGAGGAGAGGCGAGCGAAGGGTCGCGAGCCAGGCGGCGAAGAAGTCCCGCATCGGCCGCCTGGCGCCCGGAGCCCCTCGGCCGGGAGGAGGAGGCCTCGGCATGCTTGCGGTTGCGGTGGCGCGACGGGGGACGGCGGAGGCGGCTGGTTGGTTGGTCGCGTCCGGCGGGGTTTGGGCTTTTCGGAGAGGTCGCCGCTTGGAGGGAAGGGAAACGGAGAGCGGAGGTGGGCTGTGCCTGCGAGCGATCTGCGTCGTTGAAGAAAAGTTTGGGCCGGTCCAGTTTCTTTGCGGTTCTTGCGTCTTTCTCGTCGGACGGAAAGGAATTTATTATATCTACCGAAAACTTTACTAGGCAACAGCAACGCAACGACGGCACAAAGTACACGTTTTTCGTGAATGAAGGGCGCACTTGAATTAAGTTTTCACCTGAAGTGAAGCAATTTATACTCTCTTTTTTGCGAGGGAAAGCAATTTATACTTGCTCCACTGATCCAGGTTTTTTTTTTTGGATTAGCGAGTCAAATATAAGGGGACCACGATCTCGTTTATTCAGGTTTGTTGTGGTAGATTAATGGGTCTGTTTTTTTTAAGCTGAAACTTATAGTTTTTTGCTGCGACTTGTGACTTTTAAGCTGTTTGTGTGTAAGATTTCAGAGTATCAGAAACTCACGTACGGACTTTACCAATATAAATGAAGTCGTTACAGTATGTACTATAATTAACTAGTATACCCTATCTTGAAAAGATAAAAATAGGTATTATAGAAAAAATCGAAAAGCAGCTTTTAAAAACTAAAAAGGGCATGCCAAATAACGTCTGCTTAACATTTTGAAGAGCTGGACCTGATTTTTGGTGCGACAACACCCGATCAGTTCGCCAGCACATACGATTGCTAACCATTCTGCAATTCGTAGTCGCATTCAAACCGTTTATAATAAGTAGTCAACATAATACCCGAAAAATCCCAAAATTCGCCATCTCAAAATAATCCGCAATGCTTCTGGACAGAAAAACAGAAAGATAGCGAGAACACATAAACATCCAATATCCCAACCGACATAAACGTCTAACAGGCCGGCCCACGTAAGTCCGGCGCCTCAACAGAATGGCGACCGAGCCGGCACGGGCTGCTTCCGACTCCGCTTCCGGAACGACCCGCCGCAACTCGGCCCCGCCTCCGGCGACACCCTCCGCTTCCCGTTCTGCGACTCCGGCACGTCTGCCTCCCCCACGCCGGCCGCAGCCTTCCGGTTCACGCGCAACGCGCACCTCAGCCCCTGCTCGCTCTCCCCGAGATGCTTCACCTGCGTCGCCATTGATCACAATTTCCTCCAAATCAGAACGTGCAGGTACGTACGTACGTGACACTATGCGCATGCCTAGAGAGTATTGAATCTTATCAGTCTATCGCATGATGTTTACCTTGCAGAAGAGGGAGCAGTAGTTGTGGCCGGACGGGAGCGGCCGCGCGCACGCGGCGCAGGGGTTCTCCGCGCTGGCCGCCCGCTTCCTCGCCGTGCGCTCGTTCAGGAACACCACCTCGTGGTCACTCACCGTGTGCGACTGCATGCGCGAGGCGAGACCATGCATGCACAATGTACGATCGATGAAATCGAGGCCAAGAAATGGAACGACGCACTTGAATTGGTAACGATCGGTGTACGTATGTACGGACGTACCTGGATGCCAGTGCAATCGAACAGCTTCAGGTCGTCCACGCGGACGACGAAGCACGACGCGTACTTCCAAATCTTTTTCCCCCCGTCGAGCCAAAGCAAATAAGATTCGATCAGAACACGGTGAGGATATATACATATATCTAAGTCGCTACCGCGGAAAAATGGGGGCCGTGCGTACCTGGAGGACGTGATGGGCGGGGTCGTGGGGGAGGCAGTGGCGGCAAAGCGCGGCGGCGCAGTCGACGCAGAAGTGGTTCTTGTCGTTCTTGCGCTCCGCCGGGTGCGCGGCGCACGCGTCGAAGAACTCCTCGGACAGCAGGCCGCGCAGCCACTGCGGGGCGCCGCGCACGGCCGACGACTGCATGGCCGCCCGCCGGCACCGATCTAGCTGTGTGTTTGCGCACCGCCGGTGCGGCGCGTACGTCCGTTCCACGTACGGGCGGGGGCGAATGGACGGGATACCGGCCGCGCGGGCTGGACCTGGATGGATGGGGGAGCGGGGGGGCTTTGCGTTGAGCCTTCCTTCTTAGGCTCGATTCAAAGAGCGAAAAGCGCGGGGGTTCGGCACTATCCGTGGGGCGCCGATCGATCCTCTGTGCTGTGCTGTTGTGCTCTACTGTTTTAGCGATCGGGAACAGGGGAGCCTGGCCCCGGCCGGCTTGCTGGGAGGCAATATCGATCAATCACAACGCGCTTAGGTGAAGACGATCAAATCATGCTCGTGTCACAACGGGTTCTTGGACTCTTCGTTTCTAATCTATCGTTTAAGAGGATATTATCTGTAGTTGGGTCCTTGGATGTGCCATGTACGCTCGAATTCACCGATTCACGTAGCCATGCTTCATCCTTTTTGTTGATCGTCTGCACTTCTTTTTTTTGACTCGGTTTTCTCGCTCCGCGGCGCCGCCCTGCAGACCGTCGCTGTGCCAGCAGTTTTCTATTAACATGTAGTACTGGGCCGAGCTGGAGCAGCATTAGTACTGGTCCAAATGGGAGGAATTGGGACGGGAAGCAACTCTTGTGGAAACCTGCACTACTGTATAGCAAGGGCGTGCATACTTCACAAAAGAAAACAAAAGAGTAAAGTCCATTACCGGTCCTTAAACTTTTTATGCTGTGTCATCCCGGTCCATAGACTTTCAAAGTGTGTCATCCCGGTCCTTAAACTTTCAAAGTGTGGCAATATCCTATGTAGTTGTAGCAGTGAACTTTTTATGTTGTGTCATCCCGGTCCATAGACTTTCAAAAGAAATTGCCACACTTTGAAAGTTTAAGGACCGGGATGACACACTTTGAAAGTCTATGGACTGGGATGACACAGCATAAAAAGTTTAAGGACCGGTAATGGACTTTACTCCAAACAAAAAAAGGCAAAGCATACATAAAATCAGCCCACGAGAGACAGCACAAACGGGCTCGGCCCACGCTCTCCCATTCATAGCCACGTAACGAGCCGTAATCTGAGCCGCACATGATGAACAGACGGTGGGAGAGAAACCAAGCGAGGATCCGCACCCGCGCTAGCATACACGCAGCCAGGGGTGACAAAAAAAAGTTTATTATTGTTGGCTCCATTTAAAATTATTTTAATTATATTTTTTATTAGTTATTCATTAAAATAAGTTGATTTTAAATAAATGTAAATTTTGCTCTAACTTGGCTCGGCTCATTAGGTTATTTTTAAAAATACTTTCCAATCATAAAATGATATTGAATTAAGCTACGTTAAACTAAAAAAACTTGATAAAATGAGAACTTGCCCGATATGATCACATGCGGGGCCGAAACACCAGCGGGGCTCTTTCGTCGGCAGCATCCCAATCCGCAGCAAGATTTTGGATAGCGCACAAATTTCGCGATCCAAATTGGAGGGTACAAATATAATTATACAGTAAATCGGAGGGTCATGTGGGAAAAATATCCATTGCACTGTTACACTACGAGACTCGATCTGAGCCGCGGAAAATGATCTGACGGCTTGCGATGACCCAAGGTCTGTAATGCGAGGCGCGGTCCTGTAGGGCCCATTTGTCGGTGGTCTCAGCCCGTGTCTTCGGCTGACGACACCCGGAGCTCTGCCGGCTGCCGCACGCCGGCGCACGGAGGCGGAACCAAGATCGGAAGGTGCTCCACTCTGGGCTCTGGCTTGGTACATACTGAGTTAGTGAGTTTTTATGTCCTCTCTTTTGCCGCCGCCTCATTTATCATGTAGGGTTTCCAATTTCCCCGCATCCTGAATACTTTCTTGGCGTGGTGCCCTTTGTTTGTTAGATTTGGTTAAATCAGGTGAACTCGATGGCATGTACCTTTTAGTTTTCATGCTTCACATAATTTAGGCAAATGATGATATGGTTGCAATTTGCTGACGCTTCACTGCAAAGGAGTAGTAGCCTGTAATGCTGTTGCAAGTGTTGTTTATAGCGTCGTTTGGTGAAATTTGGTCATTGGAATGTTTATCTAAGTGGAGGTTATCTGACCCGACTGGATGCCCTTCCGATTGAGGTGTATATTTGACTGCTTGCGGCAATCTCTGATGTGAAATTAGGGGGTTTTCCTTAACGGAGGAAAAATAGAGGAATTTTGGAGGGCTTTAATCCTACGAAAATTTTCCCTATGATGTGGAATTAATGCTTCTCATAAGAACCTGATACTAGTTGATAGTGTTACCTGCCTTTTCTATTTTATTCACTTAACAATAATTACTGGAAGATTAAAGTGTTGAATCAAATAAATTTGTATCTCATTTTTCGAAGAATTAGTCTGTTTCCCAATTACTATCTACTAATATTTGATAGGTTTGCCTAGACCACATAAGAAGAACAATCTACGCTGAGAACAATGGGCAGGAGGGCATCCAGTAATGCAGCATCTTATAATTAGGAAGGACTCCATGCTCCTTTCGATCATTGGCAACTAATGGACCATGTGAGTAGATCCAGATTAAAATTGTGAAGAACCATTGCAGTGTTTGTGAAATGGTCAATTTATTTTGCAAAGATTGCTCTCTGTCAAAATTGGTTGGGCAGAAATTGAGGTTTTGGGATTTGAGTCGTAGATTTATGTAGGTTGACCTGAGTCATTGGGTTAAGATTGCATGATACATGTCCTGGCTAATGTAGGTCAAGTTGTAAAGAACTTGTGCCTGGAAACAAATTATTTGTCTTTGGATATGCAGGATCGCTTGGAGTCAACTATAGTCAACGGCGGTGATCAGGGCTAGGCTCATGGAGGAGTTGAGGCCCAGAACGATCAAGGATGCCGGGTGAGACGGTGAACTCAAGCATGGCACAAGAAAGACGGGAATGTTGAAGGCGAGTTCAAACAGCGGGATGACGTCAGGTGCCTTGCACAGGCTAAGTGAACCATGGTTCAATGGAACTAGGACGGGAGAGACTTGGCGGCACGTGGCAAGCTAATGGTGTACCTACATGTGACAAGCATGGCGATTGCTTGCAAAGGAAGCTAATGGTGTACCGCGGCATATAGGTGATGCGTTGGAGAGCAGGTTAGGTCAAGATGGAGCTAGTTTGATCAAAGCAAATCAAGGCTACAGATTTAGTTGATGCACACTTATGCGCTTTGAAAAACGTATATAAGTGGACTTGCGTGAGTGAAACCCGTGTGTAGGGTTAACGGGTTTCCCCATTGTAATAGTGGATAGAATCCATTTTGGAGAGTAGATGGTTAGTTGCTCACCTATAAAGGAGTGGGGGATGGAGACATGTAGGGTTAATCATCCCACCTCTCTCTCATGTGCTTTTTTATTTAGGGTTAGGGTTTTGAGAGTGGAGCACATGGTGTGCTCTTTGTCCTCCAAGATGGAGTGGCTGTAAACTCAACCCTCTCAAGTGAGTAATACATCAATCTTTATGTACTTTTATGGATCCATCTTGATTTGACTCTTTGTTCTTGATTTGCTCTTGGTTTGGCCTCAAAATTTGATTTTTTGATCCAAGGGTTTTTGAGTCAATTTCTTTAGTGTTCTAACTTACTATAACATGTGGAAATACATTTGGACTCATCGTGGTCATATCCACCCACGAGCTAGTTTTATTCACTGATTTTGATTTTGACTCGGTTTTAATGTAACCTTCCAACAAACTGAAAGAAGTCTCATCTTTGGCCATGATTTTAATGATCGTTTGTTGGAATAGATTCACAATACCAAGAGATTATCTCTGCAAAGTTTCACATCATTTGAGTCTATGGATCCAAAGATCCATCGGTTTTCGTTTTTGTTTTTGGACTGAAATAGTCGGCGCTGGCGTTGTTCGCTGTCTGGAACAACGATTGGCTTTACAACCACGGTCAAATTCTAGATCACATCGCACTGCTTTCGACCACGTTCAGTCTTTCGATCGCTTCGCATCTTTCCGAGGACGTGGGATATTCAAGCACAACAGAAACAGTCGACTCTGCTCTGTGTCTGGAACATTGACCAGTTTTACAACCATGTTGATTTCAACCACGGTCAAGTTCTAGATTGCATCGCACTGTTCTCGACCACGCTGGTAGTTTGAGCACTTGTTGGCTTACGACCACCTTGATTACGACCACATTGATAATTTTGGTTACAGACTAGTTCCGACCACGTTGATTGTTTGACTACTTGTTGGCTACGATCGCGTTGGTTACAACCACATTGATCATTTTGGCTGCCGGTTGGTTCTGATCACGTTGGTTGTTCGACCACCCGTTGGCTTACAACCACGTTGGTTTCGACCACGCTGATCACTTTGCTTGCTGACTGGTTATGACCACATTGGTTGTTCGACCACTGGTTGACGTCCGACCATGTTAGTTTCGACAGCATCCATTTTCGATCTCGTTAGTTTTGGTCTCGATGGTTATCAACTACGGTGATTCTCATTCGATAGTGGATTTCCGACCTCATTGAACTTCTGACTACACTGATTTCCAACGTACTATCGGTTCTCGACTACAGTGATGTCCGTTCGATAGACGATTTTCGACCACGTTGTACTTCTGTCTGGTAGTTGAGTTTACAACCATGTTGTCAACTCTCGACTACGTTGTTGAATTGATGTCTACGTTGTCAGCTTTCGACCACGTTGTCGAACGTTGACCACATTGTCAGCTTTCGACCACCATGTTTTTCCTGCTTTGTTCGCTCTGTTTCTTCGGTTTTCGAGTGGGATTTCAACTCTAATCTTCATAGCTCTATAGCTATCGGAGAAAACGGTTAAGTGAATACTTGAGGGGAATTTGAAAGACACCATTCACCTCCGTTGATTACGGTTATCGACTACGGTGGTTCTCATTCGATAATGGATTTCCGACCTCGTTGAACTTCCAACTACACTGATTTCTAACGTATTGTCGGTTCTCGACTACAGTGATGTCCGTTCGGTAGACGATTTTCGACCATGTTGTACTTCTGTCTGGTAGTCGAGTTTACAACCATGTTGTCAGCTCTCGACCACGTTGTTGAATTGATGTCCACGTTGTCAGCTTTCGACCACGTTGTCGAACGTTGACCACATTGTCAGCTTTCGACCACCGTGTTTTTCCTGCTTTGTTCGCTCTGTTTCTTCGATTTTCGAGTGGGATTTCAACCCTAATCTTCATAGCTCTATAGCTATCGGAGAAAACGGTTAAGTGAATACTTGAAGGGAATTTGAAAAACACAAACATGCATCAATTATGTGGTAAGAATTGCTATAGTAGCTGTAGGGCAAATCACTGGTGGAGCACTGTGCACTTTTGTTATTTGAGCTAAGAAGATGAGATCGACAATCAGATAGCTAAATTTACCAGTGAAAGTATTGTAGCATTGTGCACTTGAAGAAAGAATGGCTAGAATTATTATTAATAGTAGGAATGTGATGATGGTAAACATGTATATTAGTTACTACTCACTATACTTGAAGTTAGTTTTTGTCTATATACTGGTCAAGCTTTGGTTGGCTGAAACACATACACATGCATGCTAAACTATCAGCACCATTGTTTGCATTATTAAATGGACACCAGCATTCCCGTAGCCCAGATCACTTTACTCGCTTGGTCCATGCCTGCTCATCTTGTTTGTTTGTTTCATCAGATTTTCCCAATGCCCATGTGACATGCCGCACAAACTCACAGTCACAGACTTCACTAAATGCCAGATTTTCCTCACATTTATGTTCTAGCAATGAATTGTGAAAAGATAAAAATGTTCTTGTTCGATAGCTCTGGTCTGCCCCGTTCAATTAATTTCTCTGGGCCTTATGTCTTCTCAGAGGCATACATTACATTCAGAAAGGTATTGAGAACATTCACTCATCTGCATTCTGCATCAATATTTACATAGGTGCAGACAAAGGTGGGAATTTGGATGCGAAGCAACTGCGTTTATTGTGTGATACTGTGATCATCATTCAGCAGGTCGGCCTGATAATGCAGTGTAACTGCATTCCTGCTTTGTGCAGATGGACAGCCGTTACAAGGTATGCACATGTCATACCCATTTGCTTTGTGCAGAGATTTGCCCATTTCTGATGTAGTTATTGATCTGTCTCTTGAAATGACAATATGGGAATTCAAATGGGCAAGCTGAAATTCTTTTGGCATTGTGTTACTACTTCTGCTGGTAATAACATCGTTTTTCTTCCATTGCGTAGTTGCATACTCTGGTACACTGGTTTCTGTTAAAGTATATATTTGTAATATAGAGTTAGACTACCAAGCATTCCCATAAGGCCCATATAGCCCATCTATGGGTGTGTGTATGTAACTCTTCATGATCAATAGAGAATGCAATGTGTCATTCATAATACTATAGCAGTTTCTACCATTTTGTATAGCATGATCCAACTTATTACTCTGAATTCTGATATTCTAAAGGCATTTTAAGTGAGTCAGCTCCCTTGCACAATAGTGACTTGTCCAATTCACTCGAAAATTTCTTTTGTTGTTTCTATTCACATGAAAATTTGCTCAAGTAGCCATGTCACAATTGATTATGTTTTTTTTTGTGACAAGAGCCCAATGACAGGTGAATGCTGATGCAGTTTGCATGGACAATATGATTTGGTCCGATGAAGCATGCTGCTGTGATAACTGTGATGAGGAGGGAAGTAGTCAAGTAGGAGGTATTCTTTGTGACCATTTTGTTTTATGACGTCATTATGAGATCAAATAATAGAAAACTCTCTATCTGAAGATTTTGGGCTTACCTGTACTAAAACTTGTGATGACAATTTCTTCTCTGCATTTTTTTTATGATCCAGGTACATGAACCCACGCCAGTTTTTGTCAGGCTGCTAGCTGTGGTGCCGAATGTTGCAGGGACTAATTTGATTTGAACTTTTTATGCTTTCAGAGCGAGTTAAAGAAGCCAAGCAGCTGTGCCATTAACCAGGGAGTACAAAGCAGTTGGGTCATAAAAATTTAGGACAGGATCTGCTCCTCTGTGCGTGCGCTGTGAAACAAGATGTCATCATAGTGTTCATAACCATTGGCCCATTGGGATGAGCTTATTTAGGAGAGCACAGGCTAGAGCGGCTTCTGAAACAACCAGGGAGAACATGCAAAGGTGATATTGTGGCAGTGGTACACAAAGACATTCCTGAAGGTAGTCGAATTCATCCGGTGTTTCATGTGTCCCAATTGAAGGCATTTGTTCCAGATTTCACACAGGTGTATCATCATCCACCGAAGATTGCAGACCTCACTATGAAGGGTGTGTCTCCTTAAGCTATTCTGGAACGTCGTTTGGTCAAAAAGGGAAGTTCAGCCATTCCTCAAGCGCTAATCAAGTTCAGCCATTCCTTAAGCTATTCTGGAACGTCGTTGACGTCTCAGTGAAAGTAGTGACCGACCACAGGGAGGCAAAGTCGGTGGTTGGTCCTGGTGTTTTCTTTTGTGAGTGTGGCCAGCGGCCCACATGTAAGGGTGTGTGTCAGTAGGTATGAGATACAGCCGTGCCATCGGGAGGATCAATAAAGAAATGAATCTGAATTCCCAAACTCTCCTCTCTCTCTCTCCTCCCTATTCTCGAAATTTGGGTATTTTTGGCCTGTTTGACATAGAAATACCAAATATAGCTCCTGCACCATCGTAATTCTATTTCTGCCCTCCTCTCCGAGTGCGGGACCCGGCAAGGCGACGTGTGCGCAGTCGTGCGGAGTGGGAGCGCGGCACTAAAATCGTGCGGCCCGGGAGCGCAACACAATAAGATCGTGCGGTCTCGGACCACACAATCTAGCACTGTAGCATCATGAGGTCTGGAACCGCATGATTTCAGCGAGACATGCGGTCCCAGACCGCATGATCAGACGTCGCATCCCCCAATTGAAAGCACCGACCGGTCTCTGCTTTTTCGGTGTTTTTTCATGCACCAGTGGCACACGCACTATGCTGCATGCACGTTGGTACGGTGCCCCCCACCCATGATCACTTTGCATCTCCTACGCCCGCTCAGTCCTACAATAAATTGGTTCGTACGGCATGCGTTTCACATCAAAGAGTAGCCTCGTCTGCGGTTGGAGCCAAGACAGAGAGGGAGGGAGGGACGGGAAGGAAGAAAGACATGTAAACACGGAATTTTGAATTATTTTCGTTTAGAATCAGAAGTTTTTGCAATTGCGAAAGTTGTAAATCACCTCTGAGCTTCAAGAAAAGGTAATTATCGTCCCCGTGCAACTATAATTTTATCAATGTGATTAACACTTAATTAGCCAAACAGTCTTTTATGAATGTTGTTGTATGTTAATTTTTGATAAATGTTTGTTTGTGCGAAATCTTCCATATATCAAGCATGGTATATTATAGTGTAGAGAATATGTTGTAGTTTGTTTTTTTGTAAACATATTTAGTTGTATAATTGTAGTCACTGCAGGTTGTGTAAGCGTAAAAAAATAAGTATTTATGTAAGAGTATATGTAGGTGATAACAATAGTAACCGGATTAGAAATAAGAATATCACAGTTAGTAGGATTAGAAAAAATGGACACAATATGTTGGGCGTTGAAAATAAATTTGCAAGAGTAGAATAAAATTAGAACAAAAAAATTTGTAATTTCATTTCCATATGAATTCAAAAGTAAGTTTCACAAATAATGGAACTAAAAAAATTAAAAATTAGTAATTTGATTTATATAAGAATTTGTTAGTAAAATCCCAAATAAATAAAATTTAGAATGAAAATGAAAAAAATTAGTAATTGGATTTTTTGCATTAATTCCAACAAAAATAATACAAATTAGGTGTGAAAATAAAAGAAAAATCGTAATTTAATTTTCATACGAATTCCAAAGTAAGATCCGTAAATAAGAGAATTTAAAATAAAATTAAATTAAATAAAATTAGTAATTTGATTTATATAAAAATTCGTAATCAAAATCCATAAATAAATAAAATTTAGAATTACAAATAAACAAAAATTACTCATACCATAGAAGCATCTGGACGAAGGCTACTTTTCTTTGAGGTAATACAAGCGTACATGGACAAGAAGATCGAGAAGGCTCGTTCCCATATTGCTCACACCATGGATAGCACAAGGAAGAAGTTTGAGATCCGCCTCAGGCAGAAGTACATGATGGGTCACACTAGAGGGGATCGCAAGCGGGTTTGCATGATGGCCAAGAAAGCATCATGCACATGCAACAAGCCGTAGTTTCTGCACAAGCCATGCTCGCATGTGTATGCAGCATGTGCGATATGGCGCCAGGCGTCGACGTATTACATCTCAAAGTACTACGACATGCAGCACCTGTATGAAACCTGGAGTACAGAGTTCCATTTGTACAGGGTAGACATGCACTACAGGGACCTCTAGGTAGGGCAAGTGAAGTGGTTGTCGAACGATGCACTCAAGCACGCCGGCCCTGGAAGACGACATGGCCGCCGCATCCGTAACGACATGGATGACAGCTAGTGTGGGGATCGAGTTCGACGCCCAAAGTGCAGACTCTGCAAGATGATTGGGCACTCCTTCAGGCACTGCCTAAATAGGCCGACATCAAGCAACACTCCGTAGCAATCAGCACATAGTTCTACTATACTAATTGTTGGTTTCATGTTTTTATGCGTTGCGATGCATTCTAGTCATATGTTATCGAGGTGCTTTCAATTTGTGAGGGGCTTTGTTGTGTACATTTTCTTTATGTTGTGCACATTAGGTTGCAACCTTTGTACTTTGCTAAATTCATCGTAGGATGCTATTCGTGTGTACATTTTCTTTAGGTCTTGCTACGTTGGACCATGGTACGTAAGGTGTTTTCTCGTTTGGTACGTTTCACTATCATTACATTTGTTGTACATTCTGTTGTCATTCTCGACTAACTTGTTTTCCTTCATTGGTAGGAGATGGCGTACGTGCCGCTAGACCCCTGTTGGGATGAGCAGCACCGATGCCTAGTGTGGTCATCGGGTGTCGGCCCTCCGAGCTTGATCCTTAGGAGCCCATCAGAGCACTGGCCTCTAGACCAGCGGTACATCCCACTACTGCGGGACAATGGACTATTGTTCATTGCCCGCATGTTGGATATACCACATGCATTACAGCTCGATGTGGCGTTGCTGTCCGAACTCGTTGATCGTTAGAGACCGAAGACTCACACCTTCCACTTCTGGTGGAGCGAGATGACAGTTACTCTTCAAGACGTGTCCATGCTTACAGCTCTACCACTGCGTGGTGCTGCAGTAGTGCCACCCCCCAAGCGAGCAAACTGGAAGGTCCGTCTGGGTTATCGGTTCGGTCACCCAATCCCGGACAACATATCCGGTGTGCCACATTCGTGGCTATGACGCCACATGACCTGCCCCGTGGGCGCACCTCAGGAGGCAGTGCGGACGCACTTCATCGCGTACCTGCTGTTTCTGTTCGGATGAGTCCTATTTCCTACCACCCAAAGAGACTTCATTCACCCTAGCTACATTCACCTTGCAGAGTCCTTGGCAGATGTCTAGCCTGACGAGGTGCTACAATACAACTGGGAATATGCAGTCCTTAACGCCATGTACCAAGGCATGTGTGATGCCTCGTAGCGTATGTATCGTAGGAGTACTTCGGTTTGTTGCTTCGTGCATGATGTTGTTTCTTATGCACATAACCAAACCTTGTGTGTCATGTTATTCCCAGGTTTATTAGGTTTATTATAAAGTCTATTTTAATTCGTAACATGAAATCTCGTTGTCTTTTCGCATTCAATCGTGTGTTCAATATCACTTACCTTCGTACTTACCAACTATTGCTATCTTAGTCGTCCTCACAAATTTTTTTAAGAAATTTCTTGCACTACAATAACAATATACGACGATCACAAAATGTTAGTGCGAATCAAACATATTTTGTACCATTCATAGTGTACAAAAATCACAAATGAATCAATTGTTATACCGCATCATTACTTACCTTCGTAATTACAAGTCATTGACGCCTCAATTATCCCCACAAAATTATTCCAAAAATTTCTCACACTACAACAACATGTGACGATTACAATATGTTATTGCCAGTCTAACAGATTTCATACCATTGAGAATTTATGAAAATCGCAAATAGACCAACCTACCTACATTGTTTGCCCTTTTATTTCAAATAAATAACAATCTACAAATAAGATTTACTATGTGTATTACGTACAAAAATTACACCACCAACTACACTGCGTAAGGAGTTTTCAAAATATTTGCACCTCGTTTTCTATATTACAAAATTTGTACAGACTCTACACATAAATAAATTACTGGTGAAAATTCGTAATGTTTATAATTACAAAAATGTTACACAAGCAAGTAAACAAGGCTCCACAAAAAATCATAATTTTTAAACCTCATTTACTATATCTAAAAATTATTACAAAAAACATTTCGAATATGTTTCCATAAATAATTAGAAAATTTGCATTTATCGCAGGATTACACGGATGTAACAACTGATCACGGGAGGCCATCACACCAACATACATACATAACATAGTGTGTATGCCAAAAATCCCTTTCGGACAGCATCAATTTTTTTGTGTACTGTAGCATCATGCGGTTCGGGAGTGCATGATTACCACTGTAGCATCATGCGGTCCAGGAGTGCATGATTACCACTGTAACATCATGCGGTCCGGAGCTACAGTGCTAGACATGGGCTCCCCAACCGCATTTTATGAACAGAACCAGAGTGGCGTGGTCCATAGCCGCATGACTATAGTCCTGCGCTCCTGGGCCACACTACTGCATACGCACCGCCATCACGAAGTTCCGCGCTCGGGGAGGGAGCTAGAAATGGAATTCTGATGATTCGGAAACTAAATTTGGTATTCGCGTGACAAACAGTATCAAAATTGATCAAAGCCCCCTATTCTCTACTGAATTCCTTTCCGCAATTGCACTTTCTTGTCCGACTGGAGAGTGGTATAAGGCCAGTCTCAGTGGGAGTTTCATCTGCATTTAATACGCTGCCATATAGGTATTTTTTATTATATGGCAACATTTTTAAGAAGAGAGAGAAGAAGTGAGTTTCATCTAGATGAAACTCTCTTGGCACGATTACCAACTCTATATGAGTCATGAAATTAAATGTCTATGAAACAATAGAATGAAACTATGCATTGAGGATGGATGTTTCATCCATGTTTCATTTCATTTTACATGATGTGGCAGCCTTAGAAACAACGCCATGAAACTCTCCACTGAGAATGGCCTAAGTCTCACACCGGGTGATTTGTTTCACTCCGGTCAAGACACATTACCGCCCAACTCAAGCAATCATGCTTGTCCCTTGCTTAAGGATGTGTTTGGTTGGAGTGATGAAAGTGGAATGGGATAGGATGGAATAGGATGAGATGGTTCCACAAAAAAAGGTGGAACCACATGGTCCAGCATCTAAGAAGAATATTCTCTAAATTTGCACAGACTCATCACACTTTGGACCATTCCATTCCATCCCACCCCATCCGTCAAACCAAACACATGAATAGACTTGGTCAATGGAACCATCATATTCCATCCTACCCTATCCCTCAAATCAAACACTCCCTAAAAGAGGACAGTAGACAGCCGACTAGATCACAGTTATAACTGCCAATAAATGAGGTCGCTGCTAGTTTGCTGGGATAGCACTTGACATTGAGAAACCATTCAATGTTGGAAATCATTTTCCTGTCAGTAGCCAGCTACTAATTGCTTCAGCCTTTCATGCAGGATAAAGAAGTGCACGTCTAGAAGAGGAGTTACTATAACCATGTGATGGACCGATGAACTTATGACCCCTCATGCTCATGTGTTCTATTTTTCTAGGTCAGAAATACTAGGAGAGTCCAGGTGAAGAATAGTAGTACTTGTTGTTGCTGTAGCTTGGACTTAAAAGGCCATTCATGTGCTGATCTGCTGGTGCCTGATGACATTCTCTCTTACCTTCAGGATTAAACAAATCACAAGTTCTTCCATTACAGTTGTGTTGTCTTCTCGATTTAATTAGCCTATGATTCCGTTAGTCTTCTCTGCATATTATAAGTAGAAGATAGCATCTGTTGCAAGTAAAATATTGCTAATGCACATTCCAGCATCAATATATGAATACACCAGTGGTGGAGGGGACCATAGGAGTAGGACCCATGCATGGCCCTTCATGTGTACATCTACTACTGTACAGGCATGTACATCTACTTGTACATACGAATTTACCACATACATTTAAAGAAGAGTTGATATTTCAAATGCATCCTTCATTGTATGGCCCCCAACCCAGAAACAACCTGTGGCCCCCAGGACTGTCAAGGTTGAGTATGTGAATGTTCCTTTGAGATGAACTGATTCAAACTTGAGTCATGGCACCTTGAGTTTGCCACTCATTTGGGTTGACTGCCTTTTAAGGCCTTTAGAAGTTTGAGCTTTCCAAGTAACTTGTGCAGGTGTGCTTTGTGCATGGATTCCCCTTTATTTGGGTAGATTCAATTGGACTAGAAAGTGAGTACAAACTATACCTGAAGGATGAAAGAGAATTATTTGAGGGCCAGAGATTGGAAGGATGGATTCAAACTTTTAGACTGGGTTGCCTGAAAAGTTTGTGTACGGTTTGAATCCTAGCTGCTGTTCTTACAAGTTCAGATTTAATGTTTCAAAAAAATTAAATTGGGGAATTCTTTGTTTCTCTTCCTGCAGAATTGCTATCCACAGAATGTACAATGATGCTAGTCTTGGAAATTGGAATGGCTTTGAGCTGTTTGGGAACAATATGAGTTTTGAGCTGCTATCTCACCACATTTTAATGTACAAACCAAGTTCAGTCTTAGCTGGAGTGTTCGAGGGACTTATGCCCTTCCGCTGAAAAGAACACTAGGGCGACATTTTCGGGGAAGTAAAAAGGTATTGTGCATGATCGCAAGTTCGCAAGAAACCTATGCTGGTGATGATGGTGATAGTACAGCACTAGTCCCTGGAATGTAATCAGTAGTATGAAGCAAGAGAGTACTATATTTGTGTTTTCAGTTCATGGAAAAACGAGAAGCTGGTACTTGTTACTGCCTTCGAAGGAAACTCACCAAAGGTTGAGCAACAAGCTCTTATTTATATTGGCTATGGATGATCGTTTTCAAGTAGTATTTTAAAAAAGAGAACAAATGTTGAGAAACATGAGGCAGAGATGTATGCATAAGACAGGAGTAAGAGGAGTGCGGTATGTGATATTCCTATAATCCATTGTCTTATCCCGAAAACGAGAATAGAGTGCAAGAAGTAGTAAAACCATTTTGAAACGCCATGTCGGGTCTTTTCTTTCAGCTTCTAAAAGCTGATTTTCGGTTTTTCTATAGTAATTAGATTTCAAACAGGGTATTTTTTTGAGGTAGAGTCTATAAGTTAATTATAGTATATTTATATCAGCTAAAATCGCACACAAATTTATGATACTCCATATTCTCTTAATAAATAGTCTAAAAGTCATAATATACAGATAAAAACTATAAATCAAAACTAAAAAGAATAGATCTAAGCATTAAGGACAGACGCATGCGGTGCATGTACTCTCGTTATTCAATTGCTTCGCCCCAGCACTGGGGTGTGACAATATTTGGTCAAAGATCGTATGAATACCAGTACAGAATTTCGAGGAGATATGCGCCCATATTCATCTCTGAATAATAATGAAATTTTTATAGTATGTTATATTAATAGTAGGAAGGTATTAATATAAATAAAATCTGATAATTACTTTATGAGGATATTATAAACTTAAGTTTTCCTTTGCGGGCTCGTAATTGTTTAAAACAAGGGATAGACTATTGTACAGGCGACTGAAATTTTTTTATCTTTCAGTCACCTGAAGTTGCACATGTTTTTTTTGAGGGGGCTGCAATTTTAGTTGATTGAGAGTGCAATTTCAGGTCACCTGAAGTTGCACTCTGAATCACCTAAAGTTGCAGTTGTTTTTTTTTTGGAGGGGACTGTAATTTTAGTTCATTGAGAGTGCAATTTCAGGTAACTAAAACATAAAAAAATTTCAGTCGCCTGTGCAATAGCAAAACTGTTAAAACAAACTTTGAATCTTTCCACAAACCATGCATCTCATTCTCATACAAATCCACAAACCATGCATCTCATTCTCGTGTAAACGCACGAGCACGTGCATGCATTGATGCGTAAGTGTGTCCTCCATGCATTTGAACCAATAGTGTCGTACATATAGCTAGTTACACGCTGGGGGCGATGGCGCTCGGAGGTCGCTGGGTGCCACACTGCGACTCAAACTCGCCGACACGAAGCAGCGGAGCCTGTCCGTATGGTGGCCACGTCGTCGTCGCCGCACGAGAGGAGGCAACAGTCGGTCGCGACGCAGCTGATGTGGGTAACGATGATGTAACGGATTTTGTTTTACCACTTCATATCTTGGTGCCTGTCATCATCATTCTCATCGGAGTACGGTGCGCGCGGTGTTGGTGGTGTTTGTGTTGGCCTCCAGCACATAGCAGACGAGACGGCACTCGCCCCAGTAGATGGGGGCACCATCTCATCATAATCACTTAGTTATGATTTTACCCTTTTACAATTTTATCTTTTTAAAGATTCTACTGTTAATAATATAGATAGTGGTATAACTAAATCTTAACTAATTTAAATTATTAGATCACAAAGATTGAATAGCTTATATTCATTTTAAAATACCATAAAAAGCTCTAATAATATACTGTACCTAAACAAAGTCCTGCGGATCTCCTTCCTTGTTTCTACCATTCATCCCATGTAGCTACCTGAATTTTGATCCATATTCTGCTACAAAAATACTGATAAAAACACGATTGTTCTTCGCGAAGCCACCCTTTTGCTCTCACCAAGACCTGTAAGTTGTAGTAGTAAGCTACTCCATGTAGTGGCGGTCCCAAAATTTCTAGGGCGAGTGTTCGGAGTTAAAGAAAATATTACTTAATAGAGAAAGAAAAAGCTCTCAGTAGCAAAAATTAAAATACAAATTGTTCCTATTAAAAATATCTAAAAATAATTAAGAAAAATATATTTTTACTATGCGACTCACCATGCAATCTTAGGGACAGTTATTTTATTTTATTGTTCCTTAATATCACCTTGCTAACTTCTTTGAACTCTAAAAGTTCAAAGAAATTTCCTTTATTACTAGAGTATACCAGCATTATCTTGCAAAAAAAATAAATCTACAAACTTCTTCTTCATTTTTAAAGACTATATGATCTATATTTCATAAAGACACAATCGTCCAGTGAACTATTTAGAATTTGCCACTTCGGAATTGAGAGAGGGTGTGGGAGAACGAACGCAGCTCACCTAAGGAGGAGACCTTTCCACAACATCGTCTACTCCCTACCTCCCTGCTCGCTCGTGCTGTCTCGCACTGTCACTTTGCTCCTAATGCTGCCTGCTTGCAATTGCTTTGAGTCTTCTTCATTTTTTAAACCAATAGATTTCTTTATTTTTTGAAGCTCTAAGATCTAAAATTTGGGATTTCGGATTCACTTGTGACGATTTTGGCGTCATCGGTGCGTCGTGCCCCTGGATGTCCCTGGCCCTACACGTGCTAGCGTGCTCCCTCCCCTTCGTGCTTCGGCCCTTCTTCAACCTCCTAGACCAGGGCACCGCCATGTGTGGCTATTGCGGTCTACAGGGTGCAAGCTCGCGCCGCTGGCTACTGTTGCCTCACTTGCGCTTGGCGCTTGTCGCCCACTTGCCACCCTGCTTGCCATATGCGCTGCTGACTACCCCTGCCGCCACTTGCCCACTGGCCACTTGTCGCCTACGTGCACCGTGTGTCTGGTCAAGCTTTTCGAGCTGTCGAGTGAGTTGACACACACGCACAGAGAGAACAGGGAGGTTAGTTGGTTAGGGTTAGGGATAGTCTAATGTGCCAACATGAATTGGGTTAGCTAGAGAGGGTGCAAGATGGGCTTATTGCTTGCGTGGGCTGAGGGGAAGTTAGGGAAGTGGGGTGGAATTAGGCTGATAGGGTACAAATATGACAAATTCAAACCAACTAAGAATATACATATGTATTATACCTAATATTACTTGATTTTTTGCCAAAAATTTTGGGTGTTCGTCTGAACACCTATAACCATATAGGGTCTGCCCCTGACTCCATGCTTGTAGCATCACATATTTGGAATTGTGGCAAGTTTTTTTTTTCAAATTTGGTCCCCTCCGCGATCGCCTGCCGATCTCCCTCGTCGTAGCGGTGGTAGCAACCACCCCAGCGAGCTCTAGGGTGGCAAGCATCAACGATGAATGTAGGTGTCGGCAAACCACGTAGGCTGCAAGTGGGTGCCGCGCCCTAGGCTCGACAAGAGGGTGCTGAGCACACCTAGCTCGGTAAGTGGGCGGTATGCCGATCCTACCAAGCTCGCCTATGCTGTCTTAGGTGATATCACCTACCACGACGGGAAGCTCCTCAGGTGATGCATGTTATCTGTCGCTGCTTTTTACGGTCGTGGAGGAGCTATTTTTTTATTATAAAAACGTGTGTTTAGAGGTCGTTTAAAAAAACTTACTGCAGTGACAACCGCATCCAGCGAGTCAGCCACACGTCGTCCCAAACGCGCGCGCTGATGCCATGCCATTGCCACCGGCTGGCCGGCTCCCACCACTCCTTTTGTCTTTTCTCCGGAAGAAAGACTAAAAAGCCCCCCCTCCCATCGAACAAGACAACTATAGGGAATAAACAACGCCACCACACAACACTCATCCTCGCTCACTGCACTTACCCGCACAAGAACGCAAGCCAAACATGCACAGTTACCGGCGGTGCAGTACAGCGACTGTACACGCCTTAAACTCACGCAGAAGCTGTACGCGTACAGTGCTCGTACTACAGCTGCAAGAGCGCCACGGGCAAGCAAGCATGCAACGAGAACGAGGTGTGCGTAATGGCAGAGCTTAATTAACGGGAAGGTTAATTTGATTTAGACATGAAGTAGCGGACAGTTTTCACACCTATGCAATGGGAAAATTGAATATATAGGACTGAGTTGAGAGTAGTTTTGTAAAATAGGACTAAGTTATTTATACTTGTAAATATAGGACTGAGTTCATCACCTTCTTGCAAATATAGGATTTTTCCAATTTTAATTTAATTTCCATTTTTCTGGCCTTTTTCTCCACGCGAAATGACCTTTTTGCCCTTCCCTTCTTCCTCCTGGCCACGCCGCCGCTGGCCGCGCCGCCCGCCGCCTGGCCGCGCCGCCCCTCGCCTGGCCGCGCCGCCGCCTCGCCTGGCCGCACCGCCCCTCGCCTGGCCGCGCCGCCGCCGCTCCCTCGCCTGCCCCGCGCCGCCGCCGCTCCCTCGCCCGCCCCGCGCTGCGCCGCCGCTCTCTGGGAGCAGAATTGAGGTGCTCCCAGAGAGCGGCGGCGCGACGCGGGGCGGGCGAGGGAGCGGCGGCGGCGCGGCCAGGCGAGGCGGCGGCGCGGCCAGGCGAGGGGCGGCGCGGCCAGCGACGGCGCGGCCAGGAGGAAGAAGAAGGGAAGGGCAAAAAGGTCATTTCGCGTGGAGAAAAAGGCCAGAAAAATGGAAATTAAATTAAAATTGGAAAAATCCTATATTTGCAAGAAGGTGGTGAACTCAGTCCTATATTTACAAGTACAAATAACTTAGTCCTATTTTACAAAACTACTCTCAACTCAGTCCTATATATTCAATTTTCCCCTAGGCAATTGATGATTGATTAACCCACAAGTGACAAAATTAATTAGCAGCAGGGTTAATGGACCATTTTTTACAGCTTGTAGATGATGAGGAAGCAGGGGAGCACGGCTCGGCGGTCGAACACCACCAGCTCGCCCTTGCCGGCGCGCACGGAGTCGTAGTCCTTACCCGGCAGGGGCTTGGAGTCGGAGCCTGCCCCCTCCGCCACCCTGCCGGCGATCACCCTGCATAGGAACATGGCCCGCCTGCCGGACGCGTGCCCGCGCCCGTTGGCGTGTGCGCCGCCGCTGCCGTCGAAGGTCCGGATGCGCAGGGCGTCCTCGCCTGCGGCGTCTGCGGAGCAGACGTACGGCGGCGCCGGGGAGAAGCGCATCATCTCGTTGCCGTCGGCCGCGCTGCGCGCGGCCCCGCCTGCGCGGGCGCTCACGGCGGCGCGGTAGTCCTCGAAGCGCGCCACGGCGCGCACCGGGTTGTGGACGCGAAACAGCATCTCCACCTCCCCCGCGAACGCACCGCCGGTGGTGGTGGGCGCGGCCGGCGGAAGCTGCGGCTGCGGAAGAGGAGACCACGACGAGAGGAAGATGATCTCGACCACCTGCCGCGAGGAGTGCCCCGCCGGGAGCTCGGTGAGCGCCGGGAGGGGGCCAAGCAGGCCCGGAGGAGGCGACGGCGGTACAGAGGTCGGCTTAGCCTTCGGCTTCTTGGGCTTGGCCGGACTTGGCTTCGAACTCGACTTCGGCTTGGGCTTAGATGAGGAGACGTTCTTGTGGGCGTCGCCGGAGCTGGCGCAGCTGGAGCGGGGGAGGAGGAGGTGGGGCTTTTTGGGCAGTGCTGTGATGGCGGCGGCCACGTCTTTAACCGCCGTTGACTTGCAGTAGAGGGACCGGACCCAGCTCCCCGCCGCCATTGAAGGACGGCGAAGCGGCGGAGGCTTCTCCGGCATAAGGCGCGCGACCGGTGGTGTCAAGGACGTTGTGCTTGCACGTATGGTAGTGTTGTCTTGCCCCGCCGCCATTGAAGGACGGCGAAGCGGCGGAGGCTTCTCCGGCATAAGGCGCGCGACCGGTGGTGTCAAGGACGTTGTGCTTGCAGGTAGTGTTGCTTGCAGCTCGCTGGAGAGTGGTGTAGTAAGTGGAAGATGTGTACGCTTATTATGGCAGCGTTCCTGTTGCTCGGCAATTTGTATGGTTTAAGGGGCTGTTTGGTTGCTAGTCATATTTGTCTAAGGTCCTGTTAGGCACAGCTCAGCTTCACTAGTGAAGTTGTTTTTTTTGTTTCAGCTTCACAAGCAGTTTCACCGATGAAGCTAAATCTATTTTGGAAAACTGTTTGGCAAACAGCTTCACCAACAGCTTCATGCATGGCTGAGAGAGGGCAATTGTCCAAGATGCTATTGTCTACATGATTTGTTCTAACATTTGGAGTTGTATGTTTGTATATGGTCATATGAATTAAAAAATAATATATTTGAATGAGTATGAATTAAAACATTAAAATACAAAATAATAAAAAAATTAAAATCATTAGGAAGCAATATTAGTGCCTTGTTTATGTTTCGTGAACGGGAGAGGTGAACGGGATGGACTAGTGGCAAATGCGTGTAATTTTGGTGAACCAGAGGGGCAGTGGGTTCCTAGGACTGCGGGCCTGAGGGAGAGAGCTGTGAAAAGCTACTTTTTTCAGCTTCACCTCTCCCCATTCCTTTGTGAGAGCAGAAAAAAGGAGCTTCACCCATGAAGCTGTTTGCAAAAAAGGTGTTTAGCAAAAAACAGCTCACAACAGCTCATGAAGCTGTGCCAAACGGGGCCTAAGTTGAGGTGCTCAAATTCTTTGCAACACCTTAGCAAGCCTAAGGGAATCTTGCCACACTTTTTGAGTCATTGACGCGTGGGACCTAGTTTGCTGGAAGGGAATCTTGCCACAACTGTGGCTGTAACCAAACAGCTCTTAAAGTTGATCAAACTTGTCTAATTTTAAGGTAAACTGTAGCTGGTAACCTTAGCCTTTGCTGCCGAGCTAATATAGGAGATGCTGCTGCCTGCTGGCAACTGGCCAGGTAGCGCAGCAGTCAGTACTCAGTACTGCCCAGATTGATTAGAGGAGAATTACTTTGTCGATTTACTATTTTTACCACTAGTGTGCATGCACGGAGACGTGGAGACATACGGTAGTAGCTTGGCTTGTAGAGTCGTGGTGGACAGGTAATGACCAGTGTTGAGTATTGAAACGGTTTTTGAGACCACTGTTGAAACAGTGGAAAGGTAGTGATCGGTTCGGCTGAAAAGCTCATGGTTTATAGCTGAAAACACTGTAGCTGGTTGAAAAAAGCATTGTAGCTGACAGAGGCTTATTTAGCATAATTAAATTTAAAAAAAATATAAAAAATATGTTAGCCCATTACGTATAATACAAACGAATACGGGAAAAAAAGAACCGGCAAAAAAGCTCAACAAAAAGCCAAAGGTTCAGAAAAAACGAAATTTATGAATAGTGAAAAATAAGCCAGAAGCCAGAAGTCGAAGCCGAATTGATCAGGGAAAAATAAGCCAGAAGCCAGATATCTTTTCCAGTAATGTTGCATCTTGCATGCATGCATGACCGCATGTACATGCATGGCTTGTGATGTTGTATTGTTGTGAACTCTTCGGCTGTTTTTGGCCCATAAGGAAGCAGTTTTCCTTGTATGCAGTATGCATCTTAATAAGGAGGAATGGTATGCAAAATAAGAATTTTTTTTCTCACAAGCTAGCTGCATGGACATGTAAAAACTACTCCCATCTATTTTGAACACTTTGATGGTGGGCTCTACGTACTGATATGCGCGATTGAAGTGATGTAATAATTAGTACGGGGGCAGATACGTAGAATTGTGGCTCGACTCCACTTAGGTGGTGCTTAGTCAGACTGAATTTTAGTGAGTTATGGTTGAATTTTTATTGTAGCTAGCTAAAATTGTACTGTACCTGATAGTGACTTATTTGATATAATTAAATCTAAAAAAGTTAAAAATAGAAAGAAAAAAACGGGTTAGCCTATCACATATAATGCAAACGAATACGTAAAAAAAGAACCGGCAAAAAAGCTCAAAATAAGCCAAAAAGTTCGAAAAATACGAAATTTACAAATAGTAAAAAAAATAAGTTAGAAACCAGAAGTCTAAGCCCAAATGAGTATGGCCTTACTCAAATCTCACTCGTTCCTTCTATCCTATGGCAAAGATCAAGCCACGTCCCTCTCACCCTCTTTCTTTGTTGGGTAAGCCAAATCCTTATTTGGAGGTGTTCCTATTAGCGATAGTTTTTGATTGAAAATGAATGGTAACAATTGAAAGAAATGGTTTTTAGAAACAGGAACAAGTGGTATGAAAATTAAGAAAAAAAATACATACATGAGATCAGAGCGAAATGAATAGAATACGTGATTCTCCTGTGACTCTATTATCCTTACAGTGATATGAAAGTAAAAGAAGTGAATAACTCCTTTTAAAAAAATAGATGTTTATACTAACTTTTAATCACAAGTAGAAGCCAAAGCGCACCATATCCTTGTGGGCTTGCAGAAAATGTGAGCAAGGTCGGCGAGCACGGCTGCCGTGATGGGCCCACAAGCTGAGCTCATTGAAGCTGGAGAGTTGAACAGGCCATGGCGGAGCGCTGAGTCAGATTGGTTGCGTCCACCTCTGACTGCATATTTTTTTTGTGCAATTGTGTTGTTTACTGTTGCTTGGGAAGCTTGGAGCCTTGGAAGTTGGAAACGTTCCGTTGATTGGTAGTATTGATGTGCTAGCAGAGTTGGGGAGGAAACAATCGTATCATCAGATTTAATTTGTTAGTCATTTAGGGATAATAGAAATAAAATCTGATCATTAATTTATCATTGTATTATAGATTTTTGTTTTTCAACCTTATTTTTTGGGCAAGATCCATATTTGCATCCAACACGCCAAGCGCGGCTTCTGCAGATCTTGTCACGCCTCCTAATCCGATACCCTTGGCCTTGTTGTAGGCCAGCTCATACCGGAGCGAGCTACTGGACATGTTGCTGACCCAATACAATGTCATTCGCGACGGCTCCGTGTGCTAGTCGGTGAAGTCCAGATTCTTCTCTAGCTCATCCAGCACGGCTCGACCGACGGCGTAGATGTAGAAGTGCTCGAACACGAGCTTGAAGTCGAGGGGCGTACGGCTTGATCGTCATCTTGAACATCTTCTTGCCCATCAACATGGCCATGAACAGCAACTGCTCCGACAATGGCATCACGAGCGGCCCAAGTGTCGTGATGTTCATCTAGAGCATGTCCTCAGTCACCGCCATGAGGTCCTTGGACAGTGCCACGCCTAGAGATGGCAATGGGTACCCGAAACCCGATACCGATACCCGGTGGGTTTTTACTCTATTAAGGCACGGGTCTGAATCAATTTCCAAACCCATGGGTCTCTTAATGGGCAAAAAGCCCAACCCATCGGGTCTGCCGGGTTCAGGTACGTTCCTATAGTACCCAAACCCGTAAACCCATGGGTAATATAAACCCGATCCATATGAGTTATAAACCCAAGCTCCAAGGCAAACCAGCCCAGCCCATAGCCCATTAGCCATTTAGCTCCAAGCCCCCAAATCCAATGCGGCAATGCCCCATTACCCATACGGCTAGCCCTAGCTAGCATTCGGTCACGGTCACTACTCACTCCTCCTCAGTCCCTACCCCGATTCAACAGCCGCCGCAGCGGCGGCGTATCTGGTGCTCCGCGCTCAGTCTCCACGCTTGCCCTCCCATCCCGCAGCTCCCGCTCCTGCTCCCGCCACTCTCGCCGCACGCTCGTCCTCCCGCACGCCCTCGATGTCGCCTCGCCTTCTAGTTCAGCCCGCCGCCCCCACGCCGCAGCCAACGCGCATTGCAACAGTAGGCTCTTGGGCATGGCGCTGCCCTCCGGCTCCAACGAAGATGGCCGGTGAACTTCTTCCTCCCCTCTATTAACCATTGTTGCAGCTCGCATTACTGACCCCACGGGTGACCCGTGGGTACCTGTTAACCCAGTGGGCATGGGTCTGGGCAAAAATCTGCACCCGTCACGGGCATGGGTTTTTTAGCGAGCACGTCTAACTTTCATGGGCACGGGTTTGGGATAGCAAAATCCAACAGGTTTGTGCCCGTTGCCATCTCTAGCCACGCCGATCTTGCCGTCCTTTCCTCTTCCTGCGTGACGCAACTGAAGCACTTGTCATTTACACACTTGTGAGTTCTCACAGTGTACACCAGCTTGTACTTGGACCTCCTCCTATTGGACTGCCTGTTCGATAGCAAGATGGTGGCCCCGCCCATCCGAAACAAGACTAGGAGGATAAGAATGGGTGAAGGAGAGAGCGCTGCTACAAATAGGGGATGTGCTGCTTCCTTTACAATTTTACCTTTTTAAAGATTCTACTGCTAGTAGTGTGGATAGTAGTATAACTAAATTATAACTAATTTGAACCATTGAATCGTAAATAGTGGACTGTTCATATTTATTTTAAGGTACTATAAAAGAGCTCTATTTTGGGGGACCAATTCGGCGTTTTGGAAGGAACAATCTAAAAGGTAAGTTAATTTCTCTCAAAATCCCTCCAAGTGAGATATATAATTAGTTTGTAGATATTGACGTGGTAGAATCTTTGCCATAGGATAGAAGGAATGGATGAGATTAGAGTGGAGTGAAGCCCCAACTCTAGGAGATCTGCACCCAAGTGGTACACCGTTGTTCTTTGGTTGCAAACCAAACTGGTACATAAAACATTTGCCATCTCAATAAAGTTACACATAAACGCCATTCGTACAACCACGTAATGGCACTTGTTCGAGATGCAGCATGCATAATAATTCGAAAGATGAATGCATAAATTTGGAGTTATTCTCCAAAACACAAGGCACTGTGGCATCAAATGATGAAAACCAGCATTTGGTGAGAACTGAGCGTTGGTTTAGTGGCTGAGTTTGCCGTCGAGCAACCTGTCCGCTGGGGTTCCATCTTTCAGATCGACTCAATGTGTCCCACCTCACACACGTGTACGTTCAGTGGGATGTATCCAATGAACTTCGCTCTATACCTAATATGTGTTGGGAGTGTTTATACAACATTCGACTGTTTTTAGGACAAAAACAGTCATATTTTGAGCCGTTAGATGGAGATCCAACGCCCTAGTTCATTTTTTTTGGAGGGGGTCATTTTTTTTGGAGGAGGGGTTGTATGGGTGGATCCGTTGGATGGAGATCTAACGTCCCAGATCAATCTGACTGTTTTTGTCCTAAAAAACAGTCAAATGTTGTATAGCAATACTCATATGTGTTTCATGCGTGTGTATGATGTAAGTGAGTGTGCCTCTCCGTTATAACTAAAAAACCAGCATTTGGCACACATAGGCTATCGCCAAACTCATGCTAGAGTTACTCCCCCCCCCCCCCCCCCCTCTACCACACCATCCTGACAGTCTGAGGGACGCTTTCTCGTGAGATCCCACACAAGCCCCATGCTATGCGTGCATGCACGCCGGCCGTAGGACAGCTCAAAAGCGAGGCCATGGAAGCGGCATCGCCGGCGTGTGAGACGGACGTACGTAGGTCCGATTGTGCAACTGCCGTGTATGTCATCGATCACTCACGGCACTCACGCAGCAGATGCCCGGGCCTCGCCTACCTTGCTTGCGTGTACACGCTGCTTATTATATACGAGCCTACATCAACGTTCAACAACAAAGCGGTTCGTGTCTTCCTCGCCCATGGCATCGCCGTGCAGGCTCCGGATTCCAGGAACACGGCAAAGAGTGATCAGATGCATCGCGGTCTGATCTCACGCTTACATGATTTCGTAAGCTGCTTTCGTCTCAAGCATGATGCATCCAATGGAACTTGCTTTCTTTTAGGCAGTAAACAAGGGAGCTTCTTTTACAGAGTAATTAGTAATACTCTCTCTCTCTCTGTCGGTAAATATAAGTTGTCATGGGTTTTATATGTTCAAGCTTTGACCATTTATATATATTAAAATATATAAATAGACTATATAAAAATGAATTTGTCTTGTAAAATATTTTTATAATATATTATTATTATTATTATTGCTAGCATATGATAATAAATTATGGTCAAAATCTTATAGTATTGAAGAGTTTAAAAAGTAAAAATCTACTTATATTTATGAACGGAGGAAGCATTTGTTTGGTATGCAGGTTGGCAAGTTAGGTTTGAAGGACGCCATATGATTTCGGAACGAGCGCGCGGCCAAAACACGAACAATGGATGTCGGATATGGCGGCTATAGCTATGAATTAACCTAGGCATTTTAAACCAGAGTCGTTGTTGCTATTTTTTGCTCTGTTCTCCGGACTATATATATTTGGTGTCCATGTGATCCATCATGTGATCAGGGTTGACATGTCTTTATTCAATTATCCATTTAGCCTGTAGCTAGCTAATTTTCCATCAAAAACCTAGCATGGATGGTGGGATAGTACATACTATGTTCCTTTGAAAAGGAAAGAAAATGTTTCATGATTGAAGATGTGGATTTAGACCGATTATTGTTACGAAAGGGATGGCCTCAGTGGCCCAGTTAGTTTTCTGCAGAATGCGCGCGGCATTGTAGGTTGGTTACTTCGTATTTTAACTGAAGGCAATTGAGTAAGAGCATGTACAATGCAGGATGCTTATATATGAGTGCTTAAAGAGAGAGAATATAGCCACATCATCAAGCATCTATGCAAAAGTTATTTCCTCCAATGCAAGCATCTCTTCCATAGGTGCTTAGATGCTATATTATCTATTAATAGATATAGTTATACACATAAGCACCAGTGCTTATTTAAGCATCGATACTTCAAAATAAGCACATTATCTATCCTATGTGGCAAGAAAAATCAGTTATTTATTACTAAGCATCTCTCTAAGAGTCTGCATTGGACATGCTCTAAGGCGCAAAACGTAATCTCTCTCTTCCTCCCTGCAGGATCGTGCTCCTGCACCTTTTAACCAAATGAGATCCTCTGACGTAACTTCCCGTCACTGACGCGTGGGGCCACGCGGCGAAGAGGCCCACGCGCAACACATTCGCACGAGCTAATCGAAGGTGCATGCATGGTGCATGCGCTTAATTTGGCGTTTCAATCCCGCGATCGAGAGAAAGTGCCATTTGAATCGTTATGGTGGTGAAACTAATAAAATGTGGGGACACGAGAAGAGTATTCACCAAAGCAAAGTGGTCACGCCCGAGTTAAAAAAGCTCCAAATTGAAGTAGAGTAATACTAGTCGAAGTTTAAATTTCAAAGTCCAAATTAAGTCAAACAGAAGGATTAAGAAGAGCTTAACATGCAAGCATTGGAATCTGGAAATCTGTCACAGTAAGATGCTAGGATTTGGCGATACGTTTTTTCAATACGGGGTTTGCAGAAAGATTATAGTATACACTATACCGAGTTTAGCTATATCGATTAAAATTGTATACGACTATTTCTCTTTATGTATTGTCTCTTACGAACGGTTAGAATATAAAGAATATAAACTAAAAAATAAAGTCACGGTAAAAAAACCCCACTAATTCAAGGGGAATTTGAATTGTGGGAATTCCGAGGCCCAGGCTTCGCCTGCGCCCAAGGCCACGTTCGTGAGGCGGCCTCGCCTGCCTGCCTGCCGCGCCCACTGCCCGATGAGAGGGAGGCCTCGATCCGGCCAATATCCAGCGACGATACACTGTAGCGGCATGGTCCTGGACACCTGGCTCGTCAAGTCGTCTAATGTGCTGCAGCGTTGGCCGTTTCTTGCAGATGCAGTACTATTATCCTCTGCCGTGCTGTACCGCCATTTTGCCGCCCATCCTATTTTTATTTTTACCTCGTGTAAAAATGACAAGGGAACGTGTGGTAATTGGTGAAGTCTCCCTCTCCCACCCCCTCCTCTTTCTCTCTCCAGAGTGTTGTTGGGCATGTGGTACCAATGTGGGCCTTGTATAGAACAAACAAACAGCCTTCAGGATTTTGAGATAAGAAACCAACAATGCAATGTAAAACACAAGGCCCAATAGCCGAATCGAGCACAAGGGAGAAAATCGGCTCATATTGGATCCATATTGGGTCGACTGGGCCAGATCGAAATCTCCCAGCCGAATCTTGTAACTGAGAGCATGTTTTTTTTTAGAAAAGCTAAAAGCTGCTAAAAAGAAGGGTGGGGGAACAGATTCTCGAGATTTTGATCAAACGGCAGTCGGAGCATGGCTCTGCGCTTCTGCAGTTGATAATCGATATCGATCCGGCCTTCAGCCCAATCCCGAAAGCCGAACAAAGGAAAGCGAAGGACACCTCGGCCCTCGCCTCCGCCGGTGCGTATGGCTCCCGCAAACACATCGCCGCCGGCGAGCGCCGACGCACCGCAGGCGCCGGCTAAGTCCGCTCTCTTGGGCGGCGTTGGGGATCTGGACGCGGCCGTGTCCCTCCGCCTCCACGCGCTCTTCCTCCCGGTGCCCCGCCTCCTCCTCAAGGCCCTCGAGGTCGCCGGCGACGGCCGCATCTGGCTCCCCGTCCCCATCTCCCTACTCCTGATCTCAACCACCACCTCGTCCAGGGTCTCCCCTCTCCTCGTCGGCCTCGTCGCAGGCCTCGTGCTCGACATCCTCTTCGTCGGCCTCGCCAAGCTCATCGTCCGCCGCCCGCGCCCGGCCCACAACGCCGCGGACATGTACGTCGCCGTCGCCGCCGACCACTGGTCCTTCCCCAGCGGCCACGCCTCCCGCGCCTTCCTCGTCGCCGCCTTCCTAGCAGGCGCCGGCCTCCACCGCTGGGCGCTCTTCCTCTGGGCGGCCGCGACTTCGGCGTCCAGGGTGCTTCTTGGCCGGCACTACGTTCTCGACGTCGTCGCCGGGGCTTGGCTCGGCGTGCTGGAGGCCTGGTTTAGCACCTTGTTCTTGGAATTTATGTGCGGTCGCAGCAGCTTCCTTGTATGCTAATTCTTGCTCTCGTACGATTTCATTGCTGTCGCAAAGTTGCAATTTTGCGAGCAATTCGAGTTTGGTGAACACCCACGTTGTTTTTAGCTCTTGAATCAACTTAAATGCTTCTCTACGAGCATTCTTTTGGTAGAATACTAGAATGGTTGCTGATTGGTGTGGTATTCGTTACTTCTGATTGTTGCAAATGACAACTAGTAGCGATGTTCTAACAAAGTACTCTGACTTGCTTCATTTGACAGGCTGTAACTAGATTTACATTGCTTATGCTCAGTTGCTGGGAAACGTTGGTTTCAGATTTCAGGTGTTCATACTGCATCTCATTTATAGAAAGCTCTTCTTCAGTGATTGTTCGTTGCTTATGATATATCTAATTATCTGTGCACATTGGATAGACTAGCATAGTATTGCCAAATATTCCATGGCAATTTGATTTATCGTGTTAAACTTCAAAGCGGTAAGTCCTATCAGCTGCAAGAATAACGTGTTAAACATGGAGCATTAATCTCAGGACACATCTTGTCCAGTTTGATGTATGAAATTATGCCTGTTTCTCTAGATCAATATGGAATTAACACAGAACTAGAATATTTTTCAGTGTGCTTGTGGAGAGACACTATGGGCCTGAGAGATCATACAGAAAGTAATCATTAATCAATACCAGATGCTGCTTCTGAAAGTTGCCGACGAAAGCAACCTAACCAAATCATAGGTTTTCTTTTGAGTGGGATGTCGAAGTAGGACGTTGGAATTGACTGTATCAGTGACAACAATTCTGGATGAGGAGACAAGGAGAGCTCGAGGAAATTTGGGCTGTTTTGGCCGCAGCACGATTTGGATAATGCAACAACGGTGCATCAGCTATTATCCTGGTATTGATGGATCGTGACATATCCTTGACAAAGTGGGACAGGGAACAGCAAAAACTGAAGAAGCTCATTTCTGGCGTAGAAGCTTCAGATCTGAATGATAACTTAACACTATAGTTTCGAACCAATATCCTGAATATGCTTGTCTGGCAGATCATAGGCCTGTGTAAATACATGGGTGAAGCCAGTAGCACTAGTGTAAAGTCTTCCCTGTAAAGCTCTCAAATGATGTGGGGGAAAGAATAAAAGAAAAGCTTGGTTGCGATGTCCAGAAATTAGTAATTCGGTGTGCCAAGACATGTTAGCTGTCAGTGTAGATTTGATAAGATCACCAATACTTCCTCCATTTTGATTGGGTGCGTTGAGCGCATGTCAGATCACAACCCAAGTACCTTGTCTGTGTCATTTGGGAGGACAGCAATAATATTTCTGCAGCAAATCCTAGCCCGTTCCAAGACTCACTAGTCTGCAGTTCATATCAAAAAGGTTCTGGTTTTCTGCGGTATCCTCTTTTATCAGCTCATGAGTTTTTGGATGCTCTGTTGCTCTTATTGAGAGCAAGTATAATAAGAGGCTGTTAGTAGGCTATATGCTGAGGTGGAGGAGAGAGAGAGGAGGAGAGAGAAAAGAGGTGGGCTCACAAGAACCAAGAAACTTTGTGAGAGAAAGGGGTGGGTCATACAGCCTTCAGCTGGCTGTAAACTACTATATGAATGGGCTGATAAGTGGACTGTAAGTGTCTATACAGCCAGCTGAAGGCTGTATTATTAGCCTTGCTCTGTTATGTCTTGTCCTTCAGCGGCGACCTGGTTAACTCTGAACAAAAACCGGTCAACCAAAGTTACTTGCAATTTTCCTCGCAAAAAAAGTTACTCGCAATTTGGGGGGTATATACGAGTACTCCTTTAGGTATAAGGGGTCGCATGAAACGGTCGACGCCCAGAGACAACAAAAAGAAAAGGTGAGCGTAGAAAGGACACTTTCCCAGCCGACGTGGGCGGCGTATCCAGCCAATCCCAACTGGCAAACTCCGCGGGTGCCCAAATCCTAGCCTTTCTTTGCTGATTCTTTGCTTCCAGAAGCAGGAACGCCGCGCCGACCCCGTCTTGGATCATCCAGCTTCCGCGTGTAGGCTAAGGGAAAGCATTCATTTTTGGCCTCGGTTCTCTGTTTCTTGATCGGCGCCATGAGTAACACGCTGCTTCGAATCTACCCTTCCGAGCTCAAGATGCCATGTAAGTGCTTCGGGAACCGATCCTAGTTCGTACTGTTTTCTTGATGCGTATTAGCCTGCTGGGACTGATCAGATCGTTGCTGTATGCCTGTGTCGATGCCCTGAGTAGTCGAGCTCAAGAAGCAGAATTCAGGTTGTTTGGAGCTCGTTAACAAGACCGATCAGCATGTAGCCTTCAAGGTGATGAATTTTCACACAACTTTTTCTTGAGAGCTGCAATCTGATGCACAGGAATCAGACTGAGATTTCCGATGCGCTGCTCAATCTGCAGGTGAAAACAACAAACCCGAGGAAGTACTCGGTGCGGCCTACCTCCGGTGTTGTGCTGCCCAGGGGATCGTGCGGTGTCACAGGTGCGTCTGCTAAGATGCCTTTGTACTGCTCGATTGACTGATGGTCGATCTCATGCGCCATTGTCGCTTTGGTATAGTTACGATGCAAGCGCCGAAGGAGATCCCTCCGGATTACCACTGCAAGGACAAGTTTGTTGTTCAAAGCATCGTGGTGCGATGCCCCTGACGATGCCCCTGACATGGTAAGTTCGTGCAGCACTCGAGTCCATGGAGGTTGATTTGTGTGTAATGTAAATGTTGTGGTTTGTAGTTCAGTAAAGCGCCGGGTAGGAAAGTCGAGGAGTTCAAGCTGCGGGTGGTCTACATCCCTGCCAATCCTCCCTCAACTGTGCCCGAGGAAGCAGAGGAAGAGATTGCGGGCCTGTTCTTTAGCAGCTTCTAAAAGTGGCTTTTGGCTTTTGTTATAGTACCTAATTTTTAAACGGAGTATTTTCTCAAGACGAGGTCTATAAGTTAATTATAGTACACGTTAAAAGCTCAACATATGTATCAACCAAAATCACAAGTGAGTATCTCTCTCTGTAATATCTATCACAAACAGCTAAAATTCAAAAACCATAAGCTGCAGCCATATCAAACAGGCACGAGCATCCCTTGATTCAGAGGTGGACTATGAAGTGAAAAGACCATCCATGTTCGATGCTGTAAGTAGTGACATTGATGCTTAATGCTGTAAGTGAAGATGACATGCTTGTTCCTAATGATGATTGGTGTGCTCCATTGCTTTCTGTTGGATTGTAAGGGTCTTTTCACCCTAAAAACTAGTCAATGACTCACCTATATGCACGACCATGACAAGATTATGTACACATATGTAACACACCTCCTACATGCACGACCAAATAAATGACACATGTAACACTCCTACTGTGCCATATACACAACAATCCAAAGTTGGCTTTAAAGTAGCGTTGGCTTGTCCTCTGCATCCGCTGCAACAAGAAGTGCCATCTCCTTCTTCAGTTCGCAGCATTCCTTTGCAAAATGCCCGAACTTTTGGCAGTTGTAGCAGCGCACCTTTGCCTTGTTAAAGGTGCTCTTATTTTTGCCGAAGCTATTACTCTTCTTGGATCGGGCCTCCCACTCGCCCCTTATCAATAGTAGGTGTCGATCCCCTGCGCCTACACCATGAGATACCCACCGTTCTTCGTGAGCTTTCAAACGGCTGATCAACTCTTCAATCGTCATTGCCTTGAGGTCCTCAAATTGCTTGATTGGGGAGACTACTGGTAGAAACTTAGAGGGAACTGCACGAAAAATTTTTCTTATCGCGTAGCTCTCCTCCATCTTGTCACCGAGCTCTCAAATTTTGTTGACGATTGTTATCAATCAGATGGTGAAGTCGTCAATCGACTCCGACTTCGTCATGCGATGTCTTCAACGCCTTTCACGCGGCTTTGGTCGTTTCTTTTTCAGTCAGCAAGAAGAGCGTGTCTTCGAGAACACCTTAGTAGATGGCTGCCAATGCCATTTGGTCCTTGCGCATGCCGATGTCGCGGGGCTCGATAGCGTTCCATACGCCTTGGGCTCTTATGTACACCTTCACATTCATCACCCATGTCGCGTAGTTGCTCCTCATCAGCATGGGGTAGTGAAGCGACACCGCATACCTCTCCTTCATCGGTGCGCTTGCCGATGCTGACACTGCCGCATCAACGATCTCCATATTTTTTGGCATGATCTTGGGCATAAACCAAGCTCTGATACTAAATGTTAGAAATACACCCAGGAATCGCACACTCGATTCGCCCGTGGACGTACACTACACGGGGAAGACAATGAACAGTAGAGTATTTTCCGACGCGAACTCAACTTGCGTCATTTTTCTTTTCTCTATTATTCACCACTCTTCCCAGATCGATTATAAATGTATAAATAGACACTATGATCCGGTTTTACCGGCCACGATTCTATGACTTGCGCACATTGTGCACTACCCAAAAAGACCCGATCAACTCATTGACTCTGCCGTTTCTCGGACGCCCAGCCTCGACCACGGCTTCTCGACTACGCTCCATCGACCACGGCTTTCAAGTACTCTTCCGAGTACGACCGAATCACTCGATTGCTACAGTACTTTCAACTGCTACAGTATCTTTGGCTGCTACAATACTTATGACTACAACTAACTCTTCGACCACGGTCACTACGACCACAGCCACTCCAACCATGATCACTTTGACAACGGCCACTTCGACCACGATCACTTTGACTGCAGCTTTGGCCATACCTTCGACTGCAGCTTCGACCACATTCAACACAATTAGCATGAGTCAAAATTAGTTCCAATACTTTCCAGGAATCTAGGCATGGGTATACATCTGGATCACAAGCTTATATGATATGGTGACTCTTGGTTTCATTTAAATATCATTGCTATGTTCTTTGATCTTAGATTGACAGAACATGAATGTCTCTGAGCATTATGTATAATCACTTGTTGCACATGACACCCAATGAACTCACTGAGATTTTGCACTCTTGGTGCTGTTGTTGGATGGGTAGTTTTATTTTTTTCATCAAATTATATTGTATGAAAACATGTAGTGACGAATTTTAGCTCTAGTTCAGCACTATCATATGCTTGTAAGCTACAGAATCTTGCCATATAACCTAGCAAGTGAACTAGATTTTAGGGCTCACAAACATATACTAGTTAGTCTCTTCTTTCAATTTTTTTCTCCTCTCCGGACCATTGTCAGTATGGATAATGGTATCTAAAAGTTGAAAAAATTTATGCTTATTCATTGTATATTCTCATTGCAGGCACTATGCTTAATTGCTTATCATTATTAGTCCATGAAGTTAGAAATTTCTTAATTCTTGCACTATCTTAAAATTTTTCTCAGCAACGTTATGTTTCTGGCATTATTGATGTGTTGTGAACTTGTGATTCTTTAGGGCGTCTCCATGGTCGGTAAGTCAGAAGCTGGGAAATATGTAGATGAAAACCAGAAGCTTCAGCAAGAGCTGGTATGACTTTTCTTCTGATGAGGAGATTGATCGTTTTATTAGCTTTATATTTGCACTACTTTTGCATAACTAACCCCCTTATTTGTTGTGCTACTTTTTGTGAGTTTCTAAGATGTTCATTTTAGGCGCCACTATGTTACCTCCTGATAGTTTTATCCTCAAAACATGCTTCTTAACTCTTTTAAGAAAATGATTGAAATATATCTATTTTATCATCCCAATGAAGCAGAAAACTGGGTAAATTTTGCCGTAGTATTGCACGATTATATTGTACAAATCACTAAATGCAACAAGAAACCTGGGAGGTCCGGGAGTTCTGCGAAAGATAATAATATCTTCAATATACAATATGAAAAGAAGTCATTGTTTTTTCTTTCCTAACTCTGTTTGCCATTCTAGTGTTGGTTTCTGGTATCTAATATTAGTCAAAATTGCTTCCTTTCAAGAACTGCTTAGGAAGAGACGGCCATCTCCTGGGGGTTTCGCAGCTATGTTAGTCATCGTTGTCTGTCCTTGTTGGATACTTGATGACGGCTAGCAAGGTTTAGCCACAAATAGCAGCTACATACACATCGTTTTGCAGCACGGCTATGTCTTTGTCTGGCTGAATTGTCTTTTCGTTCCTTTTTATTATAGTCTACACTACAGATAGAAAGGGTGTTCTGGGTTTGAAGTTATACGTGCGTTTGCCTGTAAATGTTTTTGGGAGTGTTTTTTAAAGGAATATGCAGAAGACTCTGCATATCTCTTCCATATTGAGTTTCAGTATTCTTTTCTTTCCCCTTTTGATACTGCAAGTCCTTGTGCTTCCAGTTTCCACCATCCTCTGCTCCAGTTTTGTTCCTGATCAGGGCTGACGAAACATCTGTACTCTCAAATTCATGTCAAATATAATCTAAGAGCAACGTAGGAGTTTTGTCACATAAGAAAAGAAGATGCACGGTAAAGGAAAATCACATAAGAAAAGAAGATGCCAATATAGAAGGTAGATTGGTGTATTGCTATACATGTCACTAACCGTGAGCTGATCCGCCGCTGCAATGAAAACTCGATGGACCGCTCCGGCCGGCACTCCCGCAAGCCAGCAACCACGACGAAACCTCTTCCAACCACTGCAAGAAACAGAGTACCGAGTGAAGAGTCGTGACCCCCTGATCGGCGGCGGTCGGCGGGGTTCGCAGCTGCTTCTGTTGGCCCATGCTATTAGGCCCATTACCGGAATAATCTCAGGGGGGTCCTAGGCCCCCAGGCCGTCCGATCCACTAGCAATTGCTTGCACGGACGAGAACACTGGCTAGCTAAGTAGGACGGCCTAGTAGCTCCTACATGCCGGCCGAGCATTACAATGTCCGTGTGTATATAGGCTTGGCCGAAAATTTTGAATTATGGGCTGTTTATGAGAGTTAGTATATGGAGAAAAATAATCGTATATGATTTTGATCGATACAGTTAACTTGGTATAGTTTTTATTATAATCTACCTATAGACTCCGCCTTGAAAAATACACCGTTTAAAAGCTAGTTACCGTAGCAAACAGAAACCAAAACCTAAGCTATGTTCTTTTGGGTTATGGATTATGGCTTAAAATTTTGAATTCTATTTGCTCGTGAGACGCAGTACGCAGAGAAAATAGTCATATGTGATTTTGGTCGGTACAGCTGAACTCAGTATACTTTTTACTACAATCTTCTTATTGACCTCATTTTGAAAAAACGTATCGTTTAAAAGCTAGTTACTATAATATAAACCATAAGTCATAAGTAGAAAAGAACTCAGCCATAAAAAAAGCCCAACCAAAAACAAACCACCCCAAATAAAATAGTCGGGTGGTGGCTTCCAAATTTCGTGCTAGTCTTTCTAGGGCAAATCACAAGAGTTGGAGCCACCATAATGTTATTCCTCGGACCTTGGTTCTTGTGCTAGTTGTCCTTTGTTTCTGTCAAAATTCTTAAGGGAGTGTTAAACAACACTCAAGTGTTTTGTTGGACTCAGAGCACTTAAATTTTTCTCCTATGTATGTACCCCTCCAAAAAAAATATAAGTACTTTGAATCACAAAAAACACTCGAATCTCCTTCTCCCATGTATGCACCCCCTCCAAAAATGTAAGTGCTCTGAATCACAAAAAAACACTCGAACCTCCTTCTCTCATATATGCACTTCTCAAAAAATATGAGTGCTCTGAACCTAAAAAACACTTGAAAATCCCCTTCTATATATACACTCCCTCCAAAAAATATGTGTGCTTCAAATCATCTAAAAATACTCAAATGCCCCGTAAGCACCACCAATTCTTTAAACCCATTTCTTTGACCTCTAATAATGGCCCTTTGTACACCACTTGCGCACGCTACACCGCGTGAAACTACGTCCAATACGCCAAGATCCCAAGCTAAAATAACGCCCAATCATCAGATGGCAACAAGCGTCAATATGCGCCCTGCCAATGCAGCATTCGTGGTCAATTGCGCAATCACCGATACCGTACACTCCTACAACTAATCAATATTCGATGAACGATCGGCACGGGTGTTTGTTCTACAAGGTAGCCAATCGAGATCGGCGTCCTAATCACGCTGACATTATCGCAGAGTTCACATGAGCACACTAACGGTGTCGACTAATTAATCCCGGGGTTCGACTATAAGTAACCCCCACTAACAGTGTGATCAAATCATCACGAGCAGGCCAATTAGCTACTTAAGAGCTCTTAAGAACCTATCTGATTAACTACTCGCTACTTGTGAGCAATGGCGTCCAAGGCGTTCGTCCTCTTCCTCGCCGTCAACCTCGTCGTGCTGGGCCTGGCCAGCGCCTGCGACACCTACTGCCCGACGCCGGTCACGCCCACGCCGACGCCGTCGTCGTTTGGCAAGTGCCCCCGCGACGCGCTCAAGCTCGGCGTGTGCGCTAACGTGCTGGGCCTGATCAAGGCCAAGGTGGGCGCGCCTCCGGCGCTGCCGTGCTGCTCCCTCCTCCAGGGGCTCGTCGACCTCCAGGGGCACCGCCATCAAGGCCAACGTCCTTGGCATCCCACTAAACCTCCCCATCGACCTCAGCCTCATCCTCAACTACTGCGGCAAGACAGCCCCCACCGGCTTCAAGTGCTAAGCGTCCACGTACCGATCGACTTGCTCGATCGATCAGCGTGTAGCTCTTGCATGCCGTGTATGAGTATGACTGTATTCTTCTGCATGCATTGTTGTCAGCGCCGGTGCTAGCTTGTGTACCGGTACTAAGTTCCAATAAAGTTTGGTTTGCAGCACGGAATTGTCTATATGACATGCGGCAGATTCTTTTTCAGCCAAGCCTATATACACACGGACATTGTAATGCTCGGCCGGCATGGAGCTACTAGGCCGTCCTACTTAGGGCCTGTTTGTTTCAGCTGTAGATTCTGAGAAGTAGCTGGTGAGTATCCAGCTAGTCAGAATCTGGAGAAGCTAGATAACCCCAGCTTCTGGCTACTAGTTCATTTTCTGGATTCTGTAGCTTCTGGCTACTTAGAATCTGGATGAAAATCTGGACTGTTTGGGGGAGCTGCAGATTCTGGGAGTAGCTGCAGCTGCCAGAAGCTGAAACAAACAGGCCCTTAGCTAGCCAGTGTTCTCGTCCGTGCAAGCACTTGCTAGTGGATCGGACAGCCTGGGGCCTAGGCCCCCCCTCCCCGAGATTATTCGGGTAATGGGCCTAATTGCATGGGCCAACAGAAGCAGCAGCGAACCGCGCCGACCGCCGATCAGGGGGGTCACGACTCTTCACTTGGTACTCTGCTTCTCAGGACGCAACGGCGGTGGAAATAACGTGTTTCTTGCAGAGGTTGGAACTTGGATAGACTCTTTAGATTTATTAATCTCTTTTTTTCTCTGTCTATTTTTACTATATATAGAATTGCCACCGAAGAGATGAGGCTTAAGCCTCACTAAGCTCCTCCAGTGGCTATACCTCTAGTATCGGTATCTCTCAATATCTTCATAATAACTTTTAAGGACTGCAAAAACTCTCCCAATTTAATAAGAAAAAAGACTAGATCCCATAGGTTTTCCCCTGTCCGGAGTGCCAACAACTACCATCGCTGCATACGACACTGCACAATTCCCACGTAGGCCTCCTCCTGCAGTACGTGCGTAAAAATCGATATTAGTCATACGTACAGTCAAAAATATCTTTCGAATAGCTAGCTAATTAAAACATCGTGTCGTATACCATATTGTTTTCTCGCGTTAGCCCCGTTTCGCAATAATGCACTCTGTCACGAGCCTCTGTTATTCTCGGAAACTGGAAATAAAAGTGTCGGACTACAGCGCTACTGGTGCGCCATCAGAGTTCACAAATTTCCGAAATTTCGGAAATTTTATTCCTTTCATCACCTAATAAAAAAATCAATTTGACCAATTTTTTGTTTTAATTTGAATTATGAAGGGTTAAAGAACCTAGAAATCCTTTAACTTGGCAAACGAAGCCTTCCAGCCCAATGGCCAGTCAGTTCACGTGTGTTGGAAAGGTCTAGGGATCAAATACAAAGGGTATTGAACCCAAGACCTACCGCTTGAGGAGAGTCTCATCCCACCAGACAAGGGCACTATATGTGTATAAGAAGCACTTTACATGTCTTTTATCCTTAGCTTTAAAGTTTGAAATTCACATTCAATTCGAACCATTTGACCAAAATGGTCATTTCGCCTCTTTTGTTTCCCTTCGAAATAAATTACAAAACAAAATAGTTTTCCATGTGCAAGATACGAGCACCTAGTTTCATCTCGCTCCCTCTGTTGCCGCGCACCACCGCTGTCTTCTTCCTCCGTGAGCGCTCCCTCTCCATCTTCTTCACCTCGGCGCTCCTCCACTGTCGCTGTTGCTTTACTTTTTCACAAGCTTTGTACACCTTCGCCCTCTCCCCTGCCCCTGCCTCCACCACCGACGGTCGGTGACGCTCACACTACCTCGCCGCGCCACCCCCTCTTCTCCGCCGCTGCGGTGCCGCCCCCACCCAACCTAAAATTCCTTACACTACCATGTTGTGCCACCCACCGCCGCTGCCCACCGCCCTCCTCCGATTTCGTGGCCAATGGCACCATTGCCGCCATACAGCCAGCGTCGCCTACCGCTGGGCCCAAGAGCAGAACTAGAACGAAAATAACCAAGGTTCACCACTTCCCTTCACATATTACATATATAATTTTTAAGTAATATTATGCTAAATAGTAATATGTCTGGCAATTTTTACTATTAATATTTTGACATAACCAATGATAGTGTATGATGATAAAGAAGTAGTTACCGAAATACTTACGAACATGAAGAAGACTGATAATAATATTAGTTAGTTTCAGCAAACTTAAGGAACTAAGGGTGACATAACAGATAAAAGCTGGTCAGCATTGGTAAAATACATCATCCGACCTCAATGGCTTATTAAAAGAGAATAAAATTATTTAAAGTTTTCAAGTAAAAAAATAGTAAAACAATCAAATGTAAGTTAATGCAATACCTTTTAATATTTACGTCCTTTCAACTTTATAAAGTGGCGAACAACAACATCATTGGTAATTTTCGTCAATCGTTATATCTCCATATAACAAATAAGTATATCATTCATTAAATCATTTTCAATTAATTGAAAAGGTCAATTAGATATTTGTATATTCAATAGTTCAAGAACAATATAATAGAAAATTCGACCAGTGGTTTACTTAACATTGTGGTCAAATACTACAATTTTACCTCCGATTTGCAATGAGTTATGCTGCTATTCCAAAAATCAAAATTGAAACTCTTAGTCTTAACTCTACAATTCGACAAAAACAGTCAACAATCATCACACTGAAACTTTAATTCACAAATTTATCTCCCTATTCTTGAAACAAATTGAAAGAACTGAGAGAAGTTTAGAGCAGAGTACATATTGATCGGGTAGACATAAACTTTCTTTGGCTAGCGTGAGGCATTAGGGACCAGGCGGCACTTCAGCAAGATGGCAGATGAGGATGACAATGGTGCCGATTTCTCTCGTTTTTTGGCGACTGGTTGCTGCTTGACAGGGTACGACTGTGTGGCGGACGTGGTGCACATCTCCTGGTCGACCATGCAAGATGAACATGCATCGAGTGTTGCCGCAAGGTGACATACTTCGGGATCGATCAAATGAACGTAGGGCTGGTTATTGAGCTTATTTTCAAATTAACATTGTTCGATATAAAATCATTTTATTTATTATTTAAGTGGTTATTTTAAATTCGAGCTAATGAGCCACTATTAAGCCGAGTCTCGTTAACCTTTTTTCACTTGAAATAGACCCATTTCAATTTTGAACCTATTAACTACTGTAATCGAAGCAATTTTGATTTGAGCCTTAACGATCTTTTTTGCCAGCCCTTAATGGTCGTCGTGGATTGTTGCGGTCTTCTCTATTGGGCTGGCTCGGCTTGCTGTAGTTGCCTCATGGGTTGAGGGAAGTGAAGGCTCATCGTGAATTGCTGCTAGCTATTAGAAATTTAGGATGCTAGTGTTCACTTCATTGGGCTTCAATGAAGGAACTGGATGCACTAAATACGGACTGGGGGATTCACACCTAGGCTAGAGATACTAATCTCTACTAAAAATTTTTTTGGATCTGGTGTCCTATGACACCGGTCCCCTTGACTTGGTTCCTCCCGTAGCCGGGCCGCCGCCTCCCCATCCCTCTACAACCGGGGGCAGGGCATCGGTGAATCCTTCTCCAACTCCGGTGAACCCTAACCCTAACACCAACACCTAACCATCGTCGCCAAAAGCTGCGGCCGCTGCCATGGCTGGAGAAGGGAGGGAGAAGAACTAGACTCGACCGCTGGAGGTGGATGTAGGACTATAAATTGGCTAAGCTTGAGCGAGCTTGGCCTCCTAAGCTTGAGCTCGGTAGGAGCTCGAGCTGAGATCTAGCGAACCTGGGTTATGATTCGAGCATGTACCTAGGCTTGAACTTGACTCGGCCCAAGCTCGACTTGAGTAACTTTGATAACAGTCAAAATAATTTAACATGCACTAATTTTCAACAAATAAGAAAAACTCGAGCTCGAGTAAGCTCGATATCAGTCAAAATAATTAAACATGCACTAATTTTCAATAATAAGAAAAACTTGAGGTCGACCTCAGCTCAAGTAAGCTCGATAAGAATAGCATGCATCAATATTCAAGATCGAATCAAACCCTAATGAGCTATTTGAATTCGACTCATTGAAGCTCGCAAATTTGATATCAAGCTTGAGCTTAGCTCGTTTAGAGTTTGAGCCGAGCTCAAATTAAACCTGGAACGAGCTAAGCTCGACTAACTCATGAGCTTTTGTTTTTTAAGTCCTAGGTGGATGGATACGTGGGAGAGATGCGGAGGTACCATCGTGCGGGAGGAGGAAGAAACATGTAAGTTGTGTGGCCACATCGTGTCGTCCATCCTTTGATCCGAACTTGGCGTGGTGGTCACGTCGTAAGGCTGTCGCGCGATAGACTTCACCAATAAAAGAACAACGTCATGTCGATCTCGGATCAAGGCACATCGTGACCGTTCGAGAAGGAATTTCTACAATGTCAACCAAGGCTCTCCAGCCAGGATGTATGTTACTAATGTTTTCGCGGAAGGTTTCTGGGTTAAAAAAAACTCACTTGCATACCTGCCAGAACATATCAAGCAGGCTTGCAGCAATTGCTCGTATACATATACTCTTTGCAAAGAGAAACTTTTGCGGGGGAAAGCGTGTAAAAAACAGGCTCTAAAAACCACAGGAACGGACGAAGCCAAACAAAAGCACATCTTCCCAAAACTTTGCATTGCATCGACACACTCGTCTAGTCCGGTCGTACTCCTCTCTCCGCCTCTCGGTCTCGATGTCCTCACACAAACTGGCGTTTGAGCTGTGCGACCTGTGACTCATGCCTAGGCAGCATTGCTTTCTGTCGCGCCCATTCGTATTCGTCCGTCTCTCTCACAAGTGACCCAGTGAGGTGACGTTGATGCCCTCTGCCAGGGCAGGGGCAGAGATCGAGCTAGGCAGCCAGGGAGGCAGACCGGCCGGCAGAGAGAGATGGTGCCTTGTCACTGCCATTCTATCTTGCCAGCTCAAGACACACCCTTCACCGACCACGGCCACCTTGCCTCCACATGGGCTCCTCTGCCTTTCGTAGCTAGCCACCAATCTGACATTTCTTTTGTGATATTCAAGGCACTGCCATACCAGGAAGGGTTTTTTTTTTATCACACGAGAGGTCTCTCATCCTCAGCCCTTTGATTAAAATTATCATCTTGATCTAATGGTGAAGAAGTAAGGTAAAGTTCCATACGACTTTTTTCCACCATTCTATCTTGCCAGCTCAAGACACCCTTCACTGTCCACGGCCACCTTGCCTCCACATGGCTCCTCTGCCTTTCGTAGATAGCAACCAATCTGCCATTTCCTTTGTGAATAGTTAAGTACTCGTATGTTACAATAGAATTCATTGAATATATAGAGAATTATGCTATAGAAGAGAGTTGCTCTGATCAGTTGGAAAGTGATGAATGGTGAGAAATTGAGTGAATAGAGCGGTTAGAGGAGAATGGATGTACAACCATCAACTCATTCTTTTATAATAGTAATGATATTCAGCAAGCAATGAAACGCAGATTTGCCTCTGAGTACCTCAAGGTTTAACCAATTTTTTTCACAACGGCCAACTTATCTTGCCAGAATCCGGGACTCAAGAGAGTTGTAAATGGAACTAAGGCTGTTCTCAAAGAATAAATAAATGGAACTAAGGCTGTTCTCAAAGAATAAATAAATGGAACTAAGGTATGTTCATATTGACTTCCGTTTCTGGTTTCTGCTTTCAGAAGCTAAATCTAATACAAACGCTCCAGTCTCTATACGCCACTTCTATCAGCCAGTACTATTCATTAGCCACTCATTTTCGCTTTAATATATTGTAATGTACTTTCTAATTTATTATATCACAACTCCGTAAGTCGTATGATAGTCATTGTAGTGTCTATCGTTGGATCATCTTTCTTACATAATACACTATTATTCATCAGCCGCTTCTACCAGCACTACTACTCATCAGCCACTATATAGGATCGAATACCGCAATCAAGGGGTAAATGATTGCCTTCGTTTTTCTGGAATCTCTCAGTGCTCGATGAAGGTTTTGACTTCTCAGTGCTTGACCGCTCTGACACTGATGTGCTCTGCTCGAAATGAGAACAAGTCAAAGACAACACCTAAAAAAACACGCCGTCAATACCGACTAACTTTTTTTTAGAATAGATCTGATCTTTTATTTCTGAATCATATTTTATGGTTACAAAGTACCCTCACGGCACCTCTCAAACCCTAGCACAAAACTCTAAAAGCTTTCTCCCCAAAAGCCCTACAAAAACCACTAGGTTAACACTTAACCTCTCCCATCTATTTATATACTAGAGCTTCAAACCGTGTCCTCATCAAATTAGACACACAATCCTAAATGCCTCCAAAAATTAAGAGACCAAAAACCCTTCCAAACACTAGTTTTCTATTATCTCTAATCCTTCCAGCTATGGACACCTTCTATAACTCCTTCCAACTCATCGCGTGTTGAAACCTCTAGGACCGTACCTCCCGTAACTTCTCCACGCATCAACCACTTTTTATCTCCACGTGCTGCAGTGTGAGCCTATCCACCTCGTGACATCCTCGACTGTCTGGACCTTAGATTTCCCCTCCTAATATCGGTCCTCTTCGTCACCGATCATGACCATCTCTACGCCCAACCTATACATGCAAAGAACAAATAACATTTTTTTCGACACAAGTTCTTCCCAATTTGATCGACATTAGTTCACACACGTAAACCACACTCTTAACCATTAATAACTACGAACCAGATCATCCACGATCTCAATATCCACGCTTTCAAAAAATCAACCTCAGACCACTCAGTATGACCGGTCTGACCGCCAGGCACATGCTGATCATATCGCTAGCGCAACAGACAAGGGTACTTGAAGTACTCAAAGATTACAAGAATTGAACCACTCAAAGCCTACAAGAACCGATCGTGAAGCCTACGGTAACCGATCACAAAGCATACGACTACCAATCACAAAGTCTAAGATAATATATCGTGAAACCTACTATTACAACAACAGATCGTGAAGTCTACAACTATCGATCATAAAGTCTATAGCTACCATCACTGACCAGGCACAGTTGCTTCCGAGTATCGATCGGTTAGTGTAGCTTTCGACTATCGACCTGGTACTGCAGCAACGACCACCGACCAGGTATTGTAGCTCAGACTATTGGCTACCAACTACCAAGTACCGACCAGGTACTGTAGCTATAACCACCGACTACCAAGTACCGACCAGGTACTGTAGTTACAACCTCTAACCGATTACTGTATCTTGGACTATCGACTACCGGCCAGGTACTATAGCTGCGACCACCGACCGATTACCTGTAACTATCGATCGGTTCACCGTAGATTAGACTGGTTCACTGTAGCTCAAACCGTCCATGGTCATTCTGCCACGGTCATTTAGACGTGGTCGTTCTGCCGTGCATGACCTGCCGTGGTTGTTCTACCATTGTCGACATGTCGTGATCGTTCTGCCGATCGGACCTACCATCCTGATGTGCAGTAATAAGAGCTTATCAACTAAAACTTTCACAAACGTAAATTTCAATACAATCCAAATGTCAATTATTCATCATCGCTAAATTCACGACTTATTCATACGATCTAACACACTACTATTCATCAACACAACCAAAAGCCACACGAGGAAAATCCAATATAAACATACCCTAAGACTATTACCACTGCCGATCAGGCCTTACCAGTTACCACATGCCGAAACGTTCTCTACTACTTCTCGCTGAAACATTTCCTGTAGATTGACATAACCACGTAGATGGCTTAATTTGCCGAGTTGTTGTCAATTTCATTTGAGAACATAGAGTTGCTAGTTAGGAAAGTGGGTTTCTTTTTGGACTATTTCATGGTACCACGGAAAGAACTTGGCATTTTTGCGCACGCGGGTGCGCACTAATTCCACATATATGACTTGAAAACAAGTGTTGCATGATGTTATACGCGCATCTACATGACAAATATAGGCTATCAATACCAAAATAAGTTGCAGTCAGCTTAGCAAAAAGCTGTGTCTTTCAGTATTTATTTAATTAGCCAGTGGTGCGTTCTGAATTATTACATGCTGTTCTTGCCATGGTTTTCAGATCGAGATCAGCTTATTTGTTGTCTTCCAGCATCTAGGTGATTAAGCTACCTAATTTTTTTGTTTCTATATGAAAAATATATAGTATGACTTGCATGATATATTCCCCGTTCCTTATGTATACTATTGCAACACCCCGCTCTTTAATACATCGTACCTAGTTTATCTTGAGTTACACTAGTATAAAATACCTGCTAGCCCAAATCATATCACTTCTGGGTTAACCCAGTGAGGACAAAAATTCAAGTCAGGTGATACGCATGCGTGCCCACCCTATGGGTGGGCTGGGCTTATAGTGAACTTTGGGACGTAAGTGTTACAACTATACAGTTCTTTTCGACGTTTGTGGCTAACAATGAGACCCCTGTTATTTTGTGGTTACTTAATAGGCAACTCTTTTCAGAATTAAAGAACAGTTGAAACAATCCATTTTCATTAGTACTGAAATTCAATAGCTTCATGAACTTGCATATACAATTGTTTAAAACAAAAATTCACATTCTAGCTATTGGCAAATAAGACATATATGTGTGAGAACCTTATTAGAAATCCCCTTAACGCGCTTTAAAATTTGTGTTTTTTTAATCTTTTAAGGAGAGTATAGAGTCACTACTCAATTTGCAATACATGCATGGATAATTTGCAAAAAGAAAGGCTTCTCTAGGTAGCCCTTTTTGTTAGGTTTAATTCTTAGGATCTCCTAGGTTAGATCTAGCGGGGTTCTTCTCTTAGGGGTTTCGGGTTCTTGAGAGATACCGAGAGGGAGAGGAGTACTAACCGTCCGAGGTAGAGGAAGAAGAGGTGGCCATCACGGGTACGCTCGGTGACGTCTGCGCACGGGCAGCGACGGTCGGGGAAGAGGTGCGGGGCTCCTTGGCGGCGGCGTGTCCCGGGCGGCGGCGGCTCCTGGCGGTGGATGGCGGTCTGGAGAAGAAGCAGAGGAGCCGGTGGTGCTTCCCGTCGCTAGAGCGCCCCCTCTTAGATCGGTCTAGGGTTTGTCGGTGGGTCTGGCGGCGGCACGGTGAACCTCGTCGTACGTGCCGCCCCGGCCCCCACCTCTGTTTTATATGGCACTGGCGACAGGGGCCCACCAGCCTATTGGGCTGGGCGCCCCCGATCAGGCGCAGTTAAGGTGAGAGGGGGGCACGCAATATTAATTGTGAATCAAGATTTGGGGAGATACTACCTGCTAATATAATTTGTCAGAGGGAGCGTTCTGACAAATGAGGCTAGGGTTTTCCAAGTTACGTTCTGGTTCTCCCCTACAAATACCCACGTTACTCTCATTGAGCTTATTCACATCCAGTTGCACTAGCACTCTCCTAGTCCTAGCCCTGTGTAAGCAGCGGCGTTGGGTTGTCAGCAGCCATGGCATCCAAGGCCTTACGGCGTTGGGGGCACGCAATATTCACATCCAAGGTGAGAGGGAGCGCGCCGCCGTCGAGCGGCTCCGTGTCGGCGCCCCTCCGAGCGCGCGCGCTCGGATCTGTCCCGCTCGTCGCCGGTGGTCGGTACATGGAGCGCCGGCGAGCCCAAGGCTCGGCCGATCTCCCGTACGCCAGCAACGACGACGGCCAGGTAAGATCTTTTCAGATCTAGGGTTAGGGTTTAGACCCGTTCCCCTTCTCTGTTCTTTTAGGGTTAGGGGTTTTCGTTCTCTTTTCCTTTTCTTTCCTTTTCCTCCGTCTAGATCTAAACCTAGGTGCTCTGATACCATTGTTAGGTTTAATTCTTAGGATCTCCTAGGTTAGATCTAGCGGGGTTCTTCTCTTAGGGGTTTCGGGTTCTTGAGAGATACCGAGAGGGAGAGGAGTACTAACCGTCCGAGGTAGAGGAAGAAGAGGTGGCCATCACGGGTACGCTCGGTGACGTCTGCGCACGGGCAGCGACGGTCGGGGAAGAGGTGCGGGGCTCCTTGGCGGCGGCGTGTCCCGGGCGGCGGCGGCTCCTGGCGGTGGATGGCGGTCTGGAGAAGAAGCAGAGGAGCCGGTGGTGCTTCCCGTCGCTAGAGCGCCCCCTCTTAGATCGGTCTAGGGTTTGTCGGTGGGTCTGGCGGCGGCACGGTGAACCTCGTCGTACGTGCCGCCCCGGCCCCCACCTCTGTTTTATATGGCGCTGGCGACAGGGGCCCTCCAGCCTATTGGGCTGGGCGCCCCCGATCAGGGCGCGGTTAAGGTGAGAGGGGGGCATTTGGCCGTTGGGCCAAATGCCCCTGAGATCATTCTAACATTCTCCCCTTTGATCTCAATCTATACTTTATCTTTAATTACTTTTGCCTTTACACATTCCATCACAGATTAGTGCATAGAACATGTCTCATCGTCACGGTCAATCGCCGATAGATTCAACAGCTACAATACACCTCTCTGTTCTGAAATAGTTACTTTAATCTTTTGGGCCATCTTTTAGTCCAGGAATCATAGACTTTCCCTTAAACCCATGCCGGCTACATGTTCTCTGAACACGTTGGGTGGTAAGCCTTTAGTAAGCGGATCCGCTAACATCTTTGCGGTATTTATGTGCTCAAGACTTATAATTTGATCCCGAACTTTATCTTTTACAACATACTACTTTATGTCAATGTGTTTGGCAACACCACTTGACTTATTGTTGTGGGCATACGTTACTGCGGGTTCATTATCGCAGTACAACTTAAGTGGTCTATTGATGTCGTCAACCACTTTTAAACCGGGTATGAACTTCTTTAGCCAGTTCACCTGCCCCGTAGCCTTATAACATGCTACAAACTCGGCATACATTGTGGACGATGTAGTGACGGTTTGCTTTGAGCTTTTCCACGATATAGCTCCTCCTGCGAGAGTGAATACATATCCGGATGTAGACTTTCTATCATCTCCCGCAAAATCAGAATCTGTATACCCCACTATATGGAGTAAATCTGATCTTCTGTATGTCATCATGAGGCCTTTTGTTCCTTGCAAATAACGCAATACTTTCTTTATCAATTTCCAATGTTCTATTCCAGGATTGCTCTGGAATCTGCCAAGTAACCCGGTAACAAATGCTAAGTTAGGGCGTGTGCACACTTGAGCATACTGTAAGCTTCCGACAGCTGAAGCATATGGAACCGCTTTCATTTGATCGATCTCATACTGGTTCCTGGGGCATTGAAAATCCCCATATCTGTCGCCCTTGACTATAGGTGCAGGTGAAGGACTACATTTATGCATACCAAATTTCTTTAAGACTTTCTCTATGTATGCCTTTTGTGACAGTCCCAATACCCCTTTGTTTCTATCCCGGTGAATTTTGATCCCTAGAACGAACGAAGCTTCACCAAGATCTTTCATATCAAAATTTGAGGACAAAAACTTCTTTGTCTCCAGTAGCAGACTGACATCACTACTAGCTAGTAGGATATCATCCACATACAGGATTAGGAAGATAAACTTCCCATCTTTAAACTTTGCATAAACACAGTTGTCCTCTACATTCTCTTTAAACCCAAATTTTCTTATTGTACTGTCAAACTTCAAGTACCACTGTCTTGAAGCTTGCTTTAACCCATAAATCGATTTCATTAGGCGGCATCCCATTCTTTCATTTCCTTCCACGACAAAACCTTTCGGTTGTGCCATGTAAACATTTTTCTCCAAATCCCCATTAAGAAATGCCGTCTTTACATCCATCTGATGTAACTCTAAATCATAATGTGCTACTAATGCCATTATGATTCTGAAGGAATCTTTACATGAGACCGGAGAAAAGGTCTCATTGTAATCAATCCCTTCTCTTTGCGTAAAGCCTTTTGCCACAAGTCGCGCTTTGTATCTTTCTATATTCCCTTGAGAGTCATGCTTTGTCTTGTAGACCCATTTACAGCCTACTGTTTTGGCTCCTTTAGGAATAATTTCCAAGTCCCAGACTTTATTAGTCTTCATGGACCTCATTTCCTCTTCCATGGCCTCAAGCCATTTTGAGGAATTTTCGCTTCTCATGGTTTCTTCAAATGAGGTGGGATCCTCCTCCATTTGAAATTCCTCTGTATGATAAATTTGATAATCATCAGAAATAGCTGATCTTCTTACTCTTTGAGACCTCCTCGGGGCCTCCTCATTTGATACATCTTCTGTTTGAGGCTGCTGTTGCTCCCCCTCATCTGTGGCAATAGGTTCTATAGGATCCTGAAAAACAGGTTCCTCATTATCATTCATTGTTGCCACAGGAGGAACAATAACATGTGCTGGCACCACAGTGTCTTGCACCGTCGGTGCAGCGACAGCAGGTAGTGTGAAGAATGGCTCTTGAATCATCGGAGTGGGCACATACACCCGCTTCTCTTCAAGGTCAATCTCACGAGCCACCATGCTCCCCCTCATCATTTCATCCTCTAAGAAGACAGCGTGTCTCGTTTCTACAAACTTTGTATATCTATCTGGACAGTAGAAACGAAACCCTTTTGACTTTTCAGGGTAGCCAATGAAATGGCAACTTACTGTTTTGGGATCAAGCTTCCCAAGGTTTGGGTTAAATACTTTAGCCTCAGCAGGACTCCCCCACACACGTAAGTGGTTTAGTGAGGGAACTCTTCCTGTCCACAACTCGTACGGTGTTTGGGCACCGACTTACTAGGCACTCTGTTGAGAATATGAATGGCGGTTTTCAACGCCTCCATCCATAAACTCAATGGCAGTGTGGAATAGCTCATCATGCTTCACACCATATCCATCAGGGTACGGTTGCGTCTTTCAGCTACTCCATTTTGCTGAGGTTCGCCCGGTGTAGAATACTGGGCCACTATGCCATTTTCCTGTAAAAACCTCGCAAAACGTCCAGGAACTTGTCCATATGGGGTATGTCGACCGTAGTACTCCCCCCCACGATCAGATCGGACTATCTTAATCTTTAAATCGTGTTGGTTTTCAATTTCAGCCTTAAATATCTTGAATTTATCCAAGGCTTCATTTCTTTCTTTGATTGGATAAATATATCCATAACGGGAGTAATCATCCGTGAATGTTATGAACGAGTCATAACCATCCACACTTTTCACAGGAAAAGGACCACAAATGTCTGTGTGAACAATTTGTAGAACTCCTGTGCTTCTTTTAGCGTCTTTTTTAATTTTCTTTACATATTTTCCTTTAATGCATTCTCTGCATTGTTCTAAGTCTGAGAACTCTAATAGAGGAAGAATTTCATTCTTAACAAGTCTTTCTATTCTCCCTCTCGAAATATGGCCTAAACGACAGTGCCATAATTTCGACGATTCATTATGAGTTCTCTTTCGTTTTCTGTTCGCAATCACAGGCGAGGATATACGCTCATTCACATCACATATGGAATTCACATTTTCACGAAGTGACAACAAATAAAGCTCATTCTGTAAGATGGCAAGACCAACACATTATTTATTAAACATTATTTCACACTTGCCATTTCCAAAATTACAATCATAACCATCTTTGTCCAAATTTGAAACACTAATCAAATTCCTCTGTAAAGAGGGAACAAAAAGGACATCTCTAAGTAAAAGATTGGAGCCATTAGCTAACTCTAATGAAAGATCGCCAACGGCTTCAACTTCAGCTTGGACTCCATTTGCAACTTTAATGCATCTTTCGTTTCTTTGCGTAGTCCTCGTCGAACGGAATCCCTGTAAAGAATTAGCAACATGAACAGTTTCTCCTGAGTCAATCCACCAAGTGGATTTCGAATATCGCACATACAGGGATTCATTTATAAAGGTAATAATGTTCTCACCTTTCTTCACCATTATCATCTTTAAATAATCAGGACAGTTCTTCTTGTAGTGTCCCGTCTTCTTGCAGTGAAGACACTGATCTTTGTCTACAACAAATTTGTTCTGTTGAGGTTGATGGACAGAGGCTTTTCCCTTGTTCTTTGAGAAGGATGTACTGTTGAAGTTCTTTTTCTTGTTATCCTTCACATAGTTGATAGATCCACCATGTGAGGATTTAATTCTTTCCTCCTCTTGCACACACATAGCTATGCATTTCTCCAAGTCCCATTTCTCGGGCTGCATATTGTAGTTGACAACAAATGTGTCAAATTCTTTGGGCAAGGAAGCAAAAACCAAATGAATAAGGAACTCATCCTTGAGAGCCAAATCCATTGGTTTAAGCTTGGATGCCAAGTTGCTCATCCTCAGTATGTGCTCTCTTATGCCACTGCCACCACCAGAGTACCTCTCTGTCACAAGCTGTTTAATCAGCTGTGTAGCATAAGTCTTTGAAGAGCCAGTAAACTGACTCTTTATTCTCTCAAGGTACTCTGTGACAGTGTCAGACTCTGCGATTGAGCCCACAATAGCAGGCTCAATCGTGTTCTTTATCACAGCCATACATTTCTTGTTGGCTGTGGTCCATTTCTTATGCTCAAGGTCATAAGACATCTGTAAGGGAGCATGATCCCTCTGTCTTTTCTGCCAAGCAGTATCATCCTCATTTTGATCCCTCACTGGTGCCATAGACTCAGTGGGACGTGCTGTAGTGAGGACCCAGTCCACCTCAGCCAAGATAAACGCTAAGTCTATCTTTTTCTTCCACTCTCCATAATTATCTCCTTTGAGAGTGGGGATCTCTCTCATACAACTCATCAAGTTGTATCCTCCTGAAAAATATTTCAAAGAAAGTGAGAACATAACAGGAAAATTATATGCCTTATTTCCAACGTTGGTCAAAAATACGACATACAATTTAAATCAATTTTATCTATACATTAAATCTACATCACCGTTGGGCAGGAATAGAAATAATGCATAAAATCATCAATTAAAAAATTATAATATTGTTATTATCAACGTTGGTCAGAAAATAACAATATCATAATTATCTGGGATTTATCTCTATTTTTCCAAAATTAAATTCTCCCGTTGGTTCGAATTTAATAATGAAAAATCAATCAACATTAACTTTTGCAGCGGAAACTTTAATTATTCAAAAATAATTCATTATTCAGAAGCATTATACTGAACACATTTAATCTCTAGAAAATTAACACGTTGGTGCAAAAATTTACAGAGATTTTGAATCAAATTTCAAACAAATTCATCAAAAAATACTTCTGAAAAACATTAAACATCAATTTTCGGTTTTTACTGTTCAAACCGGCCATTTGGCCCGGCCTGCGCAGCCGTAGCCCACGCCACGGTGGCCTGGCTCAGCCGCGCCTCACGCGCGCTCGCCCGCGGCCTCATGCACGCGACGGCCCAGCTGCGCACGCGCGCTCGCCCGCGCCTCACGCGCGGCCCGCTCGGCCGGCTCCCACGCGCGCTCGCCCGCGCCTCGGCCGCACTCGCGTGCGTCGCACCCCGCGCCCCCGGCCGCAACCTGGGCCTGGGCCGGGAAAGCCAACGCCCGCCTGGGCCGAATCCCACCCGCGTGCGCTCGGCGCGATCTCAGCCGTCGGATCGCATCCGACGGCTGCGCGGCGTTCTCGGCGGATCAAAACGGCCGCGGCGCGGCGGAAACCCTAACCCTAACCCATTCTGCTCTCTCCCCTCTCCTCTCCGCACTCGAGCGAGCGAAGCGGCGGCGGCGGCGATTTCATCCACACCGCCGGAGAGGGAGAAGACGACGGCGCCAGCGCGAGCCCTCTCGCCGGCGTGCGCGCTCCCCTGAGAGGGAGCGCGCCGCCGTCGAGCGGCTCCGTGTCGGCGCCCCTCCGAGCGCGCGCGCTCGGATCTGTCCCGCTCGTCGCCGGTGGCCGGTACATGGAGCGCCGGCGAGCCCAAGGCTCGGCCGATCTCCCGTACGCCAGCAACGACGACGGCCAGGTAAGATCTTTTCAGATCTAGGGTTAGGGTTTAGACCCGTTCCCCTTCTCTGTTCTTTTAGGGTTAGGGGTTTTCGTTCTCTTTTCCTTTTCTTTCCTTTTCCTCCGTCTAGATCTAAACCTAGGTGCTCTGATACCATTGTTAGGTTTAATTCTTAGGATCTCCTAGGTTAGATCTAGCGGGGTTCTTCTCTTAGGGGTTTCGGGTTCTTGAGAGATACCGAGAGGGAGAGGAGTACTAACCGTCCGAGGTAGAGGAAGAAGAGGTGGCCATCACGGGTACGCTCGGTGACGTCTGCGCACGGGCAGCGACGGTCGGGGAAGAGGTGCGGGGCTCCTTGGCGGCGGCGTGTCCCGGGCGGCGGCGGCTCCTGGCGGTGGATGGCGGTCTGGAGAAGAAGCAGAGGAGCCGGTGGTGCTTCCCGTCGCTAGAGCGCCCCCTCTTAGATCGGTCTAGGGTTTGTCGGTGGGTTTGGCGGCGGCACGGTGAACCTCGTCGTACGTGCCGCCCCGGCCCCCACCTCTGTTTTATATGGCACTGGCGACAGGGGCCCACCAGCCTATTGGGCTGGGCGCCCCCGATCAGGCGCAGTTAAGGTGAGAGGGGGGCACGCAATATTAATTGTGAATCAAGATTTGGGGAGATACTACCTGCTAATATAATTTGTCAGAGGGAGCGTTCTGACAAATGAGGCTAGGGTTTTCCAAGTTACGTTCTGGTTCTCCCCTACAAATACCCACGTTACTCTCATTGAGCTTATTCACATCCAGTTGCACTAGCACTCTCCTAGTCCTAGCCCTGTGTAAGCAGCGGCGTTGGGTTGTCAGCAGCCATGGCATCCAAGGCCTTCCTCCTCGTGGCCCTCAATCTGATCCTTTTCTTCACGGTGGCCAATGCTTGCGGCTGCGGCTGCGGCAAGTGCCCGACTCCAACGCCGTCGCCCCCGTCACCGTCCTACAAGTGCCCCAAGAACGCCCTCAAGCTGGCCGCGTGCGCCGACGTGCTGGGCCTCGTCAGCGCCGAGGTCGGCCAGCCGCCCGTCGAGCCGTGCTGCAGCGTCCTAGGCGGCCTCGCCGACCTAGAGGCCGCCGTCTGCCTCTGCACAGCTATCAAGGCGAACGTACTCGGCATAAACATCGACATCCCCGTTAAGCTCAGCCTCCTCGTCAACTACTGCGGCAAGAACCTCCCCAGTGGCTTCATTTGCGCTTAAGCTACGTGGTTATTACGTACGTACTTGCATGCAGCGCAGCACGCATGCATGAACATAGCGTTTATTTTGTGAGTTGCATGCATGCATTAGGTTCGTCGATATCTTTGTCTACTTACTCTGTTGGTTCTGAATGTAGAGCTTTTAGCTTCAGATCAATCGTGTCAACTGTACGTGTGTGTTTTGTATGTCCTTTTTCTCTGATCATTTGGTTTAGTGGAGAATTTCTTCTCCGAGGAACTGCATGCAATGCTCTTTATTTTACTTTGTATTTGGTGCCTATTGGGCGGTTGTAATTTGCTTGTAATTGATTCATGCATTTGTATGTACTGCTACAGCGAGAGTGTAAGATCTAGTTTACTTACGGTGTGTATTTGCGGACTACCTGTGGGAAATTCCAATTCGAAATCCTAAATTTGTTCATAAATTAAGAGACAAACCATGGCCTAAATATATCCCTTTGTAGTTTGTACTACACGATAACTGCGATTTGCATGTCACCCTCAAAATACAATATATGGTTAGAAGAAGAGTACTTATTTTCCAAACAGGTTCGAACCTAGCTAGTACGGACTAAGGAGCAAGAGGCTGGGTGCAATTGTACCCTAACTTTTTTTTGAATCGGTAAATATCAGTATGCCTACACAAATACAACACATAGCCGCCCTTATTTGCACCCGCCACCTAGCCCAACCCCAACGATAGCGCGAAAAACATCTTCAGATACCGCGGCGTGGGTCTAGATTCTGGTCTCCACCTATGCTTAGACACTGCCATGCATTGCATCTCAAGTTGGTGTTGATCCTTTATGTGGTAGCTACGAGTGTTAGATAGTATTTTCGGTAATTAGTTCCAGAATACCAAGTAAAAAAGATAGCGTCAACTTACCTATATTTGAAACTTTGGTGGGAACAAATCACACAGTAGAGGGATGCATATGGGCAACCAAATTCACAATGTGTGCCATCGATGGGACAACACATATCGTACGGAAAGTGATTTGCCATGCCAGTACGTATAAACCGGGCACGGAAATTCTGGGCTGGGGAACTCTCTAGAAGAATTCACGTGATGTCTCCAACACGACGAACTTGATGTGACCCATGCACCAGGACCACCGCACCGCACCACTCCCACCTTGATCGATCGGTCAGGTTTGGACTTCGGCTAAATTTTAGGCAAGCAACAATTTAATATACTATAAATCTAGAACTGTATTACAATATAACAAAAAAAAGTCATGAATACATCACTGATATGAAAACTTTGCTTAATGGTCAATACTATGAGAGTTCAAGTCTTCAACTCAAATCACAATAAAGAAAGTATAAGAAATCATAAAGAATGTAGCATAATAAAGATATATCGAGTACCTCAAATCCTAAATGATGGAGATTCGCTCACTATCATATGTCGCTATCCCACTATTTCCTCATCAATAGTAGAACAAGAACCAGAATCTACAAAGACAACATAAAAATAAAATATGCACATAGATAAATTCAAATAGCATGAATATTACATTTGAAATAAACTAACTCACCACTTGCACAAGAAAGTTGTTTCCTGCGTGACCTCATCCCTTCAAAACGCTCTAAAATCTTCTCATCTTTAATACTTACAAATATATCTTGCTCAATATAGCATACCATACTATGACTCATCCACTCACCGTTCATCTTGTTCACAAATTAGTCTTAATGATGTTCATAACCGAGAAGGCTCTTTCTACAGTTGGTGTTGCCACTGGCAAAATCAAGACCAATTCAATAAGATGATATATCAATAAAAAATGTATGCCTGTTAGTCTCAACCAACTTCACAACAAGATTTCCAAAATCGGTACAATTTGCGAAAAGATAGATTATCTTTGCATCAGCAATAAATGTATGAGTTGGTCCTTAAGGACTACATAGTCATATTGAGAGAAGTCAGCAGCATACATTCTAGCAAGTTCAATTAATCGTCATTGACGTTAGCAAAAGAATTTTTTAGATCAAGACAAGCAATGCACCTTAATAACCTAGTAGATCTTTCAGTAAAGCGATTATTTAGCTCAACAATAATTTGGTTATGAACCACAATAAATATTTCATGATGGAAATACTCATAGTAAGTTACCATTCGACCACCACGACCCCTTGAACGACCTCTAACCGGTATTTTATCGAACATATTCGTCACAGTGATATTATATTGGAGACAAAAGGCCTTTGTTTCTTAAAAAAAACTCATCCCAACCATGATTTCTTACTTCCTCAATTATCTTCAACTATCAACAAACCAATTTGGAAATTTCAAAACATAAAAGGCGAGGGCACCCACTCGGAGGCTAGAGGTGTAGATTCGCGAGGGCGGCGGTCGGTGGACTGCAGTGTTGCCGTATCGGGAGTGAGGAAAGAGGCCGCGAGGGCGGCGGCCGGCGGTGGGGGCGCGGTTGCGTCGCGCCTCGTGTGGATCGGGGCTTGGGCGACTGGTCCTGAGCCGCTGTGTGTTGAGGTCTTATTGGATTTAGGGTTTCCTTTTATGAATTGGGGCTGAGGTCTTGACTTGGTGGATGCCTGGATAGGCTGTGAAAAATGCATGGGCTGTGAACACTGTGCGCTTGGGCCTACTCCCACTGAGCTGCTAGGCTAATCATTTTTCAGGCCTCGGGCTAGGCTACTATACTAGATATATTTTGAAGGAAATACTAATGGTGGTAGTACTAGTAGCATTGCTGGGCCTCGGGCTATAGCCTTCCCAGCTCGAGACCTAGTTTCACCCCTGGGGCTAGGCAACAAGGACTACTAGCGCAGCCGCTCGCGTAGGTGCTCACCGAAGAGCATGTGCATCCTAGATGCTAAGTTAATGCTATCGTCGAGAAAATTTTTTAGCACCGATATTAAGGATGTGGGAGTAAGTGATAAGTCCAGATTATATAGCATCGAAGCAAATCTTGACAGCTGATGCTATGTTAAAAAGGTTAAATTTTTAGCACCTATAAGATTAAAATAAAAATAGTTAACAGTAATCTTATAGGGAGAGGGTTGACATGTTCACTTAACGTCTATTTTAAATGTAAGAGATCTGCATGCTCTTTAACACAGGCCAGGCCAGCAGTGCCCAGCCCCGGTCCATGCACGTGCGTGACAGCGTGAGACCTCGTGATTTTTACTGCGGCCCCGCGGGTCATCAGGGCCAGCCCAGCATATGCGCAGACTTCAGAGCCCGTAGCCGCGTGTAGGCCGGCCTGCCGGGTGCCTACCTCCCTGGCGGTGCCGCATGAACGCGAGAGCGCGCGCTGCGCCAGAATAATTTACCACCTGCTCCATTCGTGCCACCACCATGCACCAGTGCCCAGAGCCGCAGCCGCGCGCCGGTTCTACTTGCTGCAAGCGGCCACGGCCCACGCCCACAGGGCCGGCATGTGGTTGGATCGACACGGTGTTTCTTTGCCTTTTGAGCCGGTGACTCGGTCCCCCGCGCGACCACGCCCGTCCGCGCTCGGCTTCATGTGGCCGGCCTGCTCACTGGATATTTGGCCAACTCGTCGTCGCGTCGCGCACGCCACGGTTTTCGCGCGTCCGGCCGGCCGATCGCAGGAAGAGGATGCTGACGTGCGCTAATACTGTGAATGAGCTGCACGCACTGCTGCGCGATGCTGATCGCAGGAAGAGAATGCCAGCGATTCTGCGGTCGTGTTGCTGCGTGGGAACACTGAAGAGATCGTCCGAAGGAATGTTACGCAAGCGACGGGCAGCGGCAAACTGGCAGAGCGAGACATCGTCAATGGAGACTGGCCGTGGATAACTAAGGGCCTGTTTGGTTCATGACCAGAAGTTGCCTAGCCACAAGTTAGACGTGCCACAGTTTTTATGTAGCTGTTTGGTTCACTGACGTAACTCTGGGTGTTCTAGTGCAAGACTAGTGGTTGAATGTTATGTGCATAATGTTTAAGGCCTCACATTTGGTATCAGAGCCACCTAGGCTTGTCTAGAACCCTAGATTAATTTCCCGAACTCGGATCTAAAGTTTTTGTTAAAGATTAATGTTTAAGGGCTTGGTTCGGCCAGCATGTAGAAGGAGATGATTCAAGTTTGATTGGCAAAATTCTGATGAAAATCCTAAAATCCCCAAATCAATCTCACATGTTTCGGATCGGGGGGGTGGGAAGAACAAAAAAAAAATTCAGGGGGGGGGGGGCTTACGGCTTTGGGCGCGGCCGCTGCCGGGGTCACCGATCCATGCCGCCGCCGGCGTGCCGCCGCCGCGCCACTTCGGTGCCCCGCCGCGCCGCTTCGGGGCCGCTGCTGCTCCACCCCGGAGCCGCCTCTCCATGCGCTGCGCGGGAGCCGCTCCGCACCGTCACGCCGCCTTGCCGCCGCCACATCGCCCCTCCCGTGCGCGCCGTTCTTTTCGGGGGAGACGGCGCAATGAGGTAGGGTTTTCGGGGGGGGGGGCGGTTTTAATCTGGCGAAAATCCCTCCGGACCGTCCGATTAGAATGGACGGGCATGATGAAGGCAGGGGGGAAAGGGGGGCTGCTGGGCTATTTTGCGGCCGCAGGCCAGGCCTGCACGAGGGAATTTTCTGGGCCGCCCGTGCGGGATTTATTTCGGCCGTGCTGCGCAGTTTATGGGCTAAATGTTTTTGGCCGAATTTTGGGCTGTTAAGTTTTCATGTTGGTTCTCTTATGAATTTATTTTGGCCCAGTAGCGCATAATTTTATGTATTCCAGTGTATATCTCATGCATTTATGATATACCTCATGAATAATTGATGATTATTTAATGTCTCTCATGAAATTATTACTGTATAATGTTGCTAAGCTGCTGAAAAATATTATGCCCTTTTTCCGCTGCATAATGTTCTGCCCCTAATTGAATGGAACCAGCGGGAAATTCAATTAGAGGGTTATGTTTAATTCTACATGCTATTACTTTTGGACCCACGTTAATTGTAATTGCATGTTATTAAGTATGTTTATTATTATGTCTAATTTCTCATGCTATTACTCTTTGACCAACGTTAATTGTAATTGCATGTGATAAATTATGTTAAATTTTTCGTTTCTGCCCAACGGTGATGCGAAAAATTCTTATGAGCATGTTGTTAATCATACCAACGTAAGATTAACTTTCATGCAAATTAATTATGCGCTTTCCTAATGTAAATTTTAAAATTTTTTCAGCTGCTTCTGTTTCTGCTCAAGTTAATGCAATTGAGCCACTTAATGGTAGTAACTTTCAGAAATGGAAGTTTACGCTTATGACGACTTTCCAGCTCTTGGATCTGGACTATGCGTTCAGGTTCGATGAGCCTGTCGCTCCTACTGAAGGGGAGGATAATTTTGACGACAAAATGAAGGATTACAAAACTAATGCTGAGAAGTGGGAGCGGTCTAACCGCGTTTCACTTGCTGTGATGAAGAACTCCATCAGTGAGGCCATAAGGGGAGCAATTCTTGAAAAGGAAAGGGTAAAGGACTATTTGTCCTCTATCGAGAATCACTTTAAGAGGTCCTCTAAAGTTTATGCTACCACACTCATGCACAGGCTCATGAACACTAAGTACAATGGTACTGGAAATGTCCGTGAGCACATTATGACCATAATCAATATTGCTGCCAGACTTAAGACAATGGACAAGGCAATTTCTGATGGTTTTGTTGTCCATTACATTATGATGTCTCTTCCTAAGCAATTTAAAGCTTTCAAGGTGAACTATAACACCATTAAGGACAAGTGGACCATGAGCGAGTTGATCGCTAATGTTTCTCAAGAGGAAGAGAGGCTCAAGGCTGAAGGGGTTACTGATTTTGTGAATCAAGTCGGCTCCTCAAATAAAGCTGGTCCCTCTAGAAATAGAGGTGGCTACAAAGGAAAGGGAAAGAAGGAGCAAGCCTACTCCCCTTATCAGAAGCCACAGCACCCACAGCATACTAAGGCGCCTAAAAACGCTTCAGGTCCTGGGAGCTCAAATGGACAGAAGAAAAGTGATGAATGCTACTTTTGTCAGTCGAATGACCACTTCAAAGATGATTGTCCTGGATGGCTGAAATGGCTCGCCAAGAAAGGTACTTATGAAATTACTTTTGTTGATGAAGCATTTTATGCTGATTGTCCTATAAATTCTTGGTGGATTGATACTGGTGCCACTGTGCATGTTACGAATTCCTTGCAGGGATTCCATATGTTGAGAAGTCTCAGAGGGGAAAGAAGCCTAAGAGTGGCTAATGGGATGGAAGCCGAAATTCAAGCTATTGGATCGATTTATTTAGTTTTGAATAATGGTTTTGTAATGAAACTTAATGATGTTCTTTATGTTCCCTCGATGAGAAGAAACTTAATTTCCATTTCATTATTAGATAATGATGGATATTCTTGTAATTTTGGACACGGAATGTGTCTGATTTATTTTAATAATGATAATGTTGGTCGTGCCATCCGACACGACAAGCTTTATATGTTATCCCTGCAAGATTCTCATATATCCATGAATGTATGTGATGTGAATAAAAAGCGCAAGCGAATTGATGAGACTTCGTCGAAATTGCGGCACTGTCGTTTAGGCCACATTTCGAGGAGGAGAATTGAACGTCTCATTAAAGATGAAATTCTCCACCCTTTAGACTTTAATGATTCGGATGATCATTGCCTCGATTGTATCAAAGGCAAGTATGTAAAGCAAATAAAGAAAGGTGCTACTCGGAGCACAGGGATTTTAGAATTAATTCATACTGACATATGTGGTCCTTTCCCTGTGACATTAGTGGATGGTTATGATTTATTTATTACGTTCACTGATGATTACTCACGTTATGGCTATATCTATCCTATTAAAGAGAGATCGGAAGCACTTGATAAATTCAAGATATTTAAGGCTGAAATTAAAAATCAGTACGATCTAAAGATTAAAGTAGTGCGCTCGGATCGTGGGGGAGAGTATTATGGGCGACACGCAACTTATGGGCAGATTCCTGGTCCTTTTGCCAGGTTTCTACAAGAAAATGGTATAGTCGCCCAGTACTCAATGCCTGGTGATCCCAGCAAAATGGAGTAGCGGAAAGAAGAAACTGCACACTTATGGACATGGTTCGAAGTATGTTGAGTTACTCCACTTTGCCTGTAAAGTTATGGATGGAAGCATTAAAGACCGCTGCACATATACTCAATCGGGTTTCCAGTAAATCAGTGCCGAAGACACCTTATGAATTATGGACTGGGAGAAAACCAAGTTTGAACTACCTCCATGTGTGGGGTTGTGCAGCTGAAGCTAAAGTATTTAACCTACAAATTGGGAAATTAGATCCCAAGACTGTGAGTTGCCATTTTATTGGCTACCCTGATAGGTCTAAAGGGTATCGATTCTATTGTCCAGATCGTACCACAAAATTTGTAGAGACAAGGCACACTGTGTTGTTGGAAAATGATGGCATCAGTGGCGACTTGGAGCCTAGGAAAATTGATCTTGAGGAGAAGCGGATTTATGTTGCTTCACCACTAATCCGACAGACTGATTTTCCCATGCCCCAACTGGTTGTGCCCACAGTTGATCCTGTAGTTGCAACTCCTGTTGCGTCTCCAGTTAATTCTGTGGCTACTCCTTCTGTTGAGGGCTCTGAAAATACAAGTGCAGTACCTAATGTTGATCCTTCACAGTCCTCTGTGACAATTAATGAACAGCCTAATGAGCTTGCTAATGAACCTGTCAGGAGATCAGAACGAGTGAGGAGATCTGCTATCCCAAGTGATTATGAGGTTTACTTGAATGAAGATGATCTTGGGAAGGTGGATGATCCTAGCTCTTATAAGGAAGCTATGAAGAGTAAGGATTCATCCAAGTGGCTAGATGCCATGAAACATGAAATTAAGTCTATGGGCGATAATGGTGTATGGGACTTAGTGAAAATTCCTAATGGAGCCAAAACAGTAGGCTGCAAATGGGTCTACAAAACCAAACGTGACTCCAAAGGGAATATCGAAAGGTTTAAGGCGAGACTTGTAGCGAAAGGGTTTACACAGAGAGAAGGCATTGACTATAATGAAACCTTTTCGCCTGTCTCAACCAAAGATTCATTTAGAATCATAATGGCGCTAACAGCACATTTTGATTTAGAGTTGCACCAAATGGACGTTAAGACTGCATTCCTGAATGGAGACTTGTATGAGGACGTTTACATGACACAACCGGAAGGTTTTGTTGTGGAAGGCGAGGAACATTTGGGATGCAAGCTAAGGAAATCCATATATGGCCTAAAGCAAGCTTCTAGGCAATGGTACCATAAGTTCGATGAAGTCATAAGGAAATTTGGATTTAAGGAGAATGATGTTGATAATTGTACTTATGTTAAGTTCAGGGGGAGTAATTACACCTTCTTAATTCTTTATGTGGATGATATATTATTGGCCAGCAGCAGCGTGGAAATGCTGCGGGAAACTAAAAGTTTTCTCTCGTCCAATTTTGACATGAAGGATCTCGGTGAAGCATCTTATGTTCTTGGTATTGAAATTCACCGAGATAGGTCCAAAGGAACATTAGGTTTATCACAAAAGGCATACATTGACAGAGTACTAAAGAGATACAATATGCATAAATGCTCTGCCTCGCCTGCTCCTGTTGTTAAGGGCGATAAGTTTGGGAAATTTCAATGCCCAAAGAATGACTATGAATCTGATCAGATGAAGGCTATACCTTACGATTCTGCTGTCGGAAGTATTATGTATGCTCAAGTATGTACGCGCCCTGATTTTGCTTTTGTTACCGGGATGCTTGGCAGATATCAGTCAAATCCAGGACCGGACCACTGGAAAGCCGTTAAGAAAGTCCTGCGCTATATGCAAGGCACTAAAGGTCACATGCTCACATATAGAAAATGCGATAACCTTGAGGTTGTCGGTTACTCTGATGCTGATTTTGCGGGGTGTAAAGACACTAAGAAGTCCACATCAGGTTATATTTTCACCCTCGCAGGAGCAGCATTTCATGGAAAAGTGTAAAGCAAACACTTACTGCATCGTCGACAATGCAGGCTGAATTTGTGGCATGTTATGAGGCTACCGGGCAGGCTGTATGGCTTAAGAACTTTATCCCGGGATTGAGAGTGGTAGACAGCATCTCTAGACCACTCGTTTTGTACTGCGATAATCAACCCGCAGTTTTCTATTCGAGTAACAACAAATCGAGTGCAGCTGCCAAGCACATTGACATAAAGTATCATGTTGTGAAAGATAGAGTCCAGGATCAAACAATTAAGGTTGAGCATATTGGAACTAAATTTATGCTCGCGGATCCGCTCACAAAAGGCTTACCACCCAATATTTTTCGTTATCATGTTGCCGGCATGGGTTTATTGGAGAGCCTGTGATCCTGGAATAAGAGGACCATATAAAGTAACCAACTCACATGAAGTATTATGTTATCCGATCGATATAGAAGGGAGCACTATAAGTACTGATGTCCAGCGGTACTTAATTGACTGTTGTGAAGCATTACTTTGGTGTGAACTTTTATTGAGAAAGGGCTTATGATGTTTAGCTTTACGATCAAGGGGGAGAATGTTGGATATTGATCTAGGCCAAACGGCCGAGATGAGGGAGACGTGGGGAAACCCACGTTCCCGTTTTTTCAGCGCCCTGATCGGGGGTGCCTAACCAACTCGTGGTTACAGTCCCCCGTTGCAACAGCTCAATATAAAGAGATGGGTTCCGGCCTCTCCCGATGACGAGGTTCTCGTGAGAGTTCAACACCCCGAACAAACCCTAAGTGCTAGCCGATCTACTGTGCCCTGTTAGCAACGGGAAGGCCGTCGCCGCCACCTCTGCAGGACTCCGCCGGCGACTCCCCGTACACCGGCGACACTGCGGTCTTCACCGACTCTTCCTCACGCCTGCATCACGCAGGCACGGGTCTTCGCTTATGGCGTTCATCGGCGACCGTAAGTCTCCCGATCTAATGAACTCTGGGTGTTCTAGTGCAAGACTAGTGGTTGAATGTTATGTGCATAATGTTTAAGGCCTCACAGATATAAATGAAGTCGTTGAAGTGTGCATTATAATCGATTTGTAGATCTTGTTTTGGAAAGGCACTCTGGTTAAAAATTAGATACTATAAAAAAACGGTTTTTAGAAGTCGAAACAAGAGACCATAGCGTGGCCACTGCCAAGCACCTGCGCCAAAGGGATTCATTTCACATTCACATCCTCTACTGTGCCAAAGGGATTCGTTTCACATTCACATCCTCTACCATGCCATATAAATCACATGCTACTACATTTTTGGACGTCGGATCAACAGATAACAATTTATTTATTTGCTTTGAAATCAAATAACAATATATTTAGACTCAACAAGTTGCTGTAGCGAGTAATATAGAAAAATCACCATGGCTCCGGACCATTGTATTGTAACTACTCAAGATCCGACCATTCATTTTTTGAGGGGAAGAACGGTAAGTTAACTTGTTCCTCAACCATTTGAATGATATGGAACAGGATCCACGTCCATGCCGAGGAATGATTAATATTATACATAAGAATAACCGTCAAGGAGAGGGCATATTTAGTGCATTTGTGGCATCTCCATGCATCCTCTTCAAATACGACGCAAATGGTCATAAAAAATTCCAAAAAATGATTAGATAAGTCATAATACAATCAAGCATCTGAAAAAAAATCAACTTGCCCCGCTCCAACCGGCTTAAAGCCCGGCTTCTAACTTCGAGAAGTTAGAAGTCACTTAGAACGCATCGGTTTTTTACATTTGGTTTTTAGATTTTCTCCTTTTTTTATGTTTTTATATTTTATTCCTTTGTATTGTCCGTAACAATATAATGATTTTTTAAATTTTTTTCTTATTTTTGACTCCAAAAAAGTTAATAGTCGCTACGGCGCATTTGTAGCCAAAAGAAGGGGTTTTAAGCCAGTTGGAGTGGGGCCAACGTTATTAGAAGAAACAAAAAAAAAGGCAAACTTCAGTGAATAGTATCTTTATTTTTTCTTTTTCTTTTTGGATTTCATTTTCTGCATGATTTGAATTTTGTCGTATGACAGATTGATTTCGTGTTAACGCTGTTAAATTTTTTTTTAGAATTTTTTCATGATTATTTACACTGTGTTTTGAAGAGAATGCACGAAGATTCTCACAAAATCGGGATGCACCAGGTACCCTCTTGTCAAGTATCAACTACGAATCTCTCTCTCTCAAAAGAACTACAAATTCGTTGTAGCTCTCGATGTGTACTACATCATATCTTGCACATTTCACCTTTGTTGTAGAGTGCATAGCAAAGTCATAGCTAGCCTCTCGAGATAAGTCAAATTAAAAGACTTTTTCTACTTAGGTTACAATTCTTATACCCAAAATTGGAACCATGAAGGCTAACTAAAAGGTGTAAGAGTTTATTAGGGACATTGAGTGCCAAATGGAGTCAAAGCATGTCTTGCCTCCGAAGAGGGCCTGAATGTGAATTCCGGCCAAGGCTAAGGTTTGACTTCAATTGGGCCTGACGAAATAGTACTGATTTTTATTTTTTAATATTTTAATGACTTTTGACTTAACTGTTAGTATTTATTAAATTAATACGGCGAAGCCAAAAATCGAAAGTTGATTTGGCAGCAAACAGCGATCAGCAGAGGTGGTCGACCTTGCCTAAAGAAAAAGAAAAGCAGAGGTGGTCTCAAAAACCATCAAATTAGTCCCCACTGGCCACTAGGACCAAGGACCACCAGCGACCATGGACGCCGCCGCGGCCGACCTCGAGGCGCGACAGCTTCGCATCATCCGCCGCATCGAGGACCTCGAGGTCGCCGCCCAGCAGCGCCGCCTCGAGGCGCTCTCCATCTCCGCTCCCTCGGACGCCGAGGCAGAGGCGGGGGCCATCGAGGCGCGGCTCTCGGCCCTCTTGACCGCGCGCGGCGTGCGTGACTTCGCCTTCCGGCGCGTGCCCGCTGATTACTACGACCGCTCCCTCGAGGAGCGCCGCGACCTCCTCGTCGCCGACTCAGTCTCCCAGCTCTGCAAGAGCATCGTCATGGTACGGGCCCTTCCCTTTCCATGCGGCGTTTCGTCGCGTTCCGTTCTGACTACTATTACATCGCTGTGGCATTTAGTCGAACAGTTGGTGTGCGCATATTGTTGGTGGATTTAGAGTAGCGTTACGTTGCTAGTAATATGTACAGTATAAAGGAAATAGCCTCCAAATTATTTGCTTTTGGGTTGTTAAATGTGCTATGATTTGTTGGATGGAAAAATGCTACTAATACTAGACTAGGGTCGATAGTTTGTTGGAAGTATGAGCAAAGGACTGTTGCTATCCTTTATGATTTGTTCACAAAACAGGTTGCTGTATCGTTGTATGATTGTATCAAGATATTGTAGGAAGTGCTGTTCTTTTTTTTTTTGGAAAGAAATATTCTGATTTTGAGTTATTAGGTGCAGTTCAAAAAAAATGATATAAGTCTTAAGATAATTTGTTGGTGATATGAAGTTGTTGCCATCAACTACTATTTGGGTTGCAAATAGTTGCTTATGTGTTAGGATTGTAAGAATAATGGATATAGTTGGTGGACGAACAAAGGTGCTGACGTGTGATAACTAGTTGTTGGAATGACATTGTAAGTTGGAACGTGCTAGGTAGACTGGTAGAGAACTAGGGAAGGAATGGTCTTTTGTTGAAGAGTACATAAAAAAGCCTAGCGCTGTTCTTGATTTGATTGCAGATGGGTGGCTGAGAGATAAATTGTTATGGGTAGGTTGATGAAGATAGACGCTAGTGTGTCATGAGCCATGACAAGTTGGCAACTAATCATGCCATTTATAGCTTAGTGGGTGCTTAGAGCAACTCCAGTAGGGCCCCTACTTGAGCCATCATCCTACTTTTGAGGGCCGAGGGGCAAAAAAGTCACTCCAGCAGAGCCCCTACTTGAGCCCTCAAAAGTAGGGGCCCTCAAATCTCCCCCTCGAGCCCTCATTCCTGGGGGGTCTGAAGGGAGCCCCTACTTTTGAGGGCTCAAGTAGGGGTCCTGTTGGAGTGAGTTTTTTGCCCCTCGGCCCTCAAAAGTAGGATGAGGATGAGCGTGGGTCTTATGTGTCATCCCCTCTAAGAATGAATTTGAGAGTCCTGTTTTGAGGGCTCCTGCTGGAGTGTAGCCCAAAAAACAGAGCCCTCAAAAGTAGGGAGAGCCCTCAAATAAAAAGTAGGGGCCCTGTTTTGAGGGCTACTGCTGGAGTTGCTCTTACCACTAGGGTACTTAGAACCATTTTTTTAAAGTAACTAACATTATCTATTACTATCATTGTATAAAAATATGGCTTGAGTTTATTGTCCCACATTTTTTTAACAATGTTCATTGTTGGTGGAAGTTAATTGCTAATCTGTTGTCATAATGAGTAATTGGATTCTAAATTGGGTCATTGGATTTGTTTATGCCTAAATCTGAGAACAATGAAGCCTAAATGTTAATACTGATGTTTAGGTGAATACCCAAGCTGCTGCAGATGTTGTTGACTGCAGCAACCCAAAGAATTCTAAATATTATGTTGTTATCATTCAGGTAAGCTTTAAATTCTCAATGCACTTCTTCAAATTCAATTCAGTATATTTATCCTAATAACACAAATATGCTTGCAGTATATGGCACGGCTTAATGCTGAAAACATCAAGAACTTCCTCTATGCCCTAAACGAGAAGCAGATACCCAAAAAGAGATTTAACAGTAAGATTGTTTACAATGTATTGAAGATTCTTTAATCTTTACTTATTCCTTTGTAGGCTGATATTCTCTTATCTTTCTTCAAAATTGTCAAACTGCCCGTAGCTTAAATAAATTGCGTATCTCAAATTCTCAATATGATTAAATTTCCAGATCGTCAGGTATGACTGCAGGCCTACTATTACTGTAATCTCAAAGAAGTGATGTTGTTTTCTTTTGTTTGATGCAGTGAGGCTTGCACCAGAAGAGGAGTCACAGAAGCTAACTGGGTTCGTGCACAATGCGGTTACATGCATTGGAATGGAAACAGACATACCGGTAATGTAAATTTCTTGTTACCATGTAAGCTTCTTGAAGGATGTATGTTGGTGAAGATACTATCATAAGGGTTAAATTGAAACTGAAAGATCTCAGAAAAAAAATCGTGTATTTTGTGTACTTAATTTACCATCTTCTTGAGCTTTTCCGGTTCTGCCTACATTCTGTGTTTCAATTTTTGCTAATAGATATATGGTTCCAACTTTCAACTCTGACTAGGACTGAAACATCATATCAAGTTGTTCTTTTGATTAGTTACAGTGTAGGCTTGCTCAAAATATAGGTGTTCTGAATGAACGATTTTTGGCATCCTGTGTTGTATTGTATCATTCATTGGTTGTAGTTCTTCTTTCTCTGAAAAGACAAGATCATATAAATGTGAAATTTGCAAGGCATCTGATACACAGAGTTTCCCCTCAGGTTATCATAGATGAAGCTATCACCAAGTTGGATGAGGATTTCTTCTGGCTGGGTGGTGGAGAAGTTGACCTCAAGCTTGGGATGCGGACCTCACAATTCCTAAGTGCAGTCAATCCATTTGTGGTGAAATGTAGTTAATGATAATCGTACAACACAAGAGAAGCTTCGGATCCATGTGGTTTTCCCGAGCCTTGATCAACGCACTGCCATGGAGGTACACAAGTAGGTTTTTGCTTGGATCTGGGGTTGGGATGTCTTTTTTGGAGCAGGTGTTTCCCTTCCATTTGCTCCTCACATTAGTTACATTATTTACAACTGATTATTGGTAAGATTGATGTAGCACAGGGAACATTCTTGGGAAGATTGATATAATTGCCACAAGTGGGCATGTAGCCATATACTATGCCCTCTGAAGTTTGTGCCCTAAATTCACATGGGTTACTCCTCTGGTTTGCATCTCTAGCCAGACATCTGGCTACAAAACCCAAGTTTGTTTCTGCCCTGTTTCAGTCAACTTTTTCCCCATGGAAGTTCTTAGCTGATTTTATCTAGCTGCTTAATGGTACTATACAATCTTTCTTATTTTCGATCAAAATATTTTTTGGATCATAGACAAACACTCATTCGAGGCTACATTGGTTGTAGTTTGGGGCTTTGAAACGGGTGTCGTTGATTCAATAGCTAGGCCTAGAGCAGAATGCAACATGTTGGATGTTGTGGCTAAGGGCCAAACAGTAGAAGATGCGACTAGTAGAGTGAATATGACAAATGAGCTATATCGCTCCCTTGTTAACCCAAAGAAGTGTGTATATGTATGTATATATGTACGTACGTATGTATATGGCCTTATTACAGTAACACCCCTACCAAATGGTACTATTCATCGGTATACATGTTTTTTTCATGTTTTATTGGGCTTCTTGGCCCAGCAGGCCGAATAGATGCCGGTGAGGGCCATTCCTGCAATAGGAGTCTTTCACGGTAAAGGGTTTCATCTTGAGCAAGCTGAAACCATGTTGCCTAGGCCTTTTGGTCCCCTCCGTCCTTTTGGCTTGGTAAGAAACTGGCCCATGCGTTTGGTCTTGTCTTGTTGACTGTGGTCGTGCACAGTTGCTGTAGCGGGGGACGCGTGTACCCTTGTGGTTGGTGCGTTGTGTGTCGTCTTGTCCTGTGGCGTGAGTTCCCAAGCGATGCCCGAAAAAGATGTTTGCCTTTAAAACCTGGCGCCCCTGGCAAGGCATCGCCCCCATTGTCACTCTTCCTCCTGTGTGCACGGGTTGGTGCCCTCGCTTGTGCTTTTTCCTGTAGCAGCCACCCCCGCAGTTGCCACTCCTCCCACCGTGTCGTTCGCGCCCCGCTTGCAAGCGTGGTAACCGTCGTTGCCCTTCGTTTTTAGTGTATGGCTCGTGGCAGTGATCAGCGTCCTCGTCGCAACGCTGCAAACGCTTCCTCGAGCCGCGGCAGTGTGTCCGGCCACAGGGGCTCATCGGCGACCAAGGGCGTATGGGTTGAAGCTGGCACAGTTGGCCCCCAACGCCATCGTCCGGTTGGCGGTGTATTGCTGGGCTTCCCGGGTGGAAACTGTGTGGCCGAGCCCGGCGCTGTTCACCTTCCTACATGACGCTCGGTGCCAGTCGAAGAAGCTCGCGGAGGACGAATACTCCAACTTGGGTAGCGTCAACTTCGTGCTTCAATCTACGTGTACAAAGCTATTTCCGACGAATGCGATGCAGACGAAGTGGGAATTGAGCTGGATGCGGCGGTGGTTCTACCACCGGGTGGAGATTGGTAGCAGTGTGAGGTGGTCGGGGCGTCTGATGGACTTCAACATGTCTCCATCAGTGACCCTTGAGTGCGACGACGAGCATCGCGCGCGGAATCTTGTGAGGTTCGCCCTTTGATTCAACATGCGAGATCTTGCGGAGGAGTACTGCATGTTTGGTGTGTCTCCGCTGATGCACCCGTGGCATGTTCAATCTGGCCCCGCCTATGACGATGGTCTCCGCCCTACTGTTGCTACGTTCCTGAGGCCGATTATGTAGGAGCTCGTTGTGATTCCTTTTTTTATTCATGGTAAGATTGACCCTCGAGGACACTGAGCGTGCGGCAGCCCTTTTTTGGGGCCATATATAGCAAAGGAGTACAACCTTTGGGAGTCGGTGACGGCGAACCTCGGCCGGGTGAACCGAGTGTTCAAAGCTGCTCGACATCCCTGTGCCGAAGCGAGTTGTGCCCAGCAGTGGTCGGCCCCGCGCCCGCGAGGGCGACGGGGGCATCCCCTTCGCATCGAAGAGGTTGCTCTCCCCTTTTGGCGCAGCCGTTGCGCTTGGTGCCTCCTCTGGACGAATCAGGTGAGCCCGAGGAGGCCGCCGCGGGTACCGATTTGGAGTCGGGCGACTACGCGAACTCAAACCTCGACCCCGAGCCGGAGCGTGGCGTAGGTGGCATCGGTCGCGTCGTCGTCATGAGTCCCGCAGAGGGCCCGGGTGACGGGGCCAACGACGTGGGCGGCCCCGAGCCTGGTGCGGAGCGCTAGGTCTCGAACGCTCTCGAGGGCGTAGCTTTGTCGTCGACTGTCCGCCAGACATCTTTAGAGACTCTAGTCCGCCAGGTGTCTCCGGACACTCGAGCGACGAAGCCTGATCAAGAGGATATAGTACTATTATAAGAGTATACATGTCTTTTACATGTTTTTTTGGGCCTCTTAGACTAGTAGGCCGAATAGATGCCGATGGGGCCATCCCCACAACACTGGACTTATGGAAAGCGTACCACGAACTCAATGGGCATTACCAGGGGTTGTTCTTTTTTTACTTAAATGGCTTTTGTCATGCGTTTTCAGAAACGATCACGCGTTTTGCTCGGCTTCAGCATAATGTAAGTATACTGTGGTCCAGATGAACAGAATATTGACGTGTGTTTGTGTGCCTATACCGAATTAATTTCTCATTGAGCAACATGACGGTGTGCGCCGCAACGCAACTCCATGTGAGGGGATCGACGCAGGAAATCAAGCAGTTGTAATATGCGTACTAACTGAAAACAGCCTTCATTAATGAGCATCGCATACTTTATTGCGATTCATTCCTACATCCATATCTTGTTTTCCTATACATCCACACAAGATGTGTGCTAGCTAGGACCGAGAGATCAGGCGCTACGTGTGCTTGCTAGAACTGAGAGATCAGGCGCTTACTTCTGAGCACAGTTATCTGTGACCACCCAACATTTCTCCAAAATTTGGCCAATTCATGGAAAGAGGCCGAGCAATGCTTATTGCTTAATGCACTACCTGTTATGAATGGCTGGTGCTGGGTGTGCAACTGGGTAGTCCATGGCTACTAGGGTTTCTGCAGCGGTCGCCGTCGATCCTAGTTGCTCTTTGTTAGACTCAACTCCGAGCACTGACCGCTCTCGCGTAGCCGACCTCACCTACATAAGAAGAGAAAAATAAATTTGTCTATACGGGGCTCGATTGCTTGTGTAATGTGTGCTGCACGCTATACTATATTATCTAAACGGAAATGCATACCTTAATTCCTTCAAATCTTCTTCTCAAAGAATGACGAGAACGTCGAGAAGAAGCCCCTGCAAATTACATGACCACTGGCTATATGAAATACTATGATTGATCAATCAAGCTAGGTGAGTGACTACATGGGAAATCTGTGCATACATTGAGATATATATATAACATGCGTGTGATCGAGGAAATAAATGTACTCAAGGTCACATACGCGTGTTTCATTCGAGATATCAAAATTTTTGTAGCTAACTATCACTCAGTCAGTATCACAAGTAAGGCTTCTAGCAGCTAGCTAGCAGCTATCTAGTGAGATTCAACGGGGGCTCATATCAAAACATGCACACATGCGCATGCGTACTAGAGGCCTAGAGGGCAGGAAGGACAAATATACAAGGCCAGATAGCTAGATAAAGGGTCATAATGACATATCATGTCACAATTCTCATCGGTTATTCAGTTATGACATGGAGTATGGGTTCTAGGTTGAGCATAATCCAGGTGAATTCCCTGATCGTCCTTGTGCTCCCGATGAGGAAGCTGTTGCAAAACCCTAACAACAGGTCTAGTATTTCGAACCCCACCTGACGATGCCACTTCCTTCTTCACCAACACTCCGGTGCCAATTGATCGATCGATCTTGCCTCCAACTTGAGTCTCCTGGTCGAGTGCCATATTATGAAGCATCAGTGAGGCTCTTATCTGCTTCTTGGTGGCACCAACCTCTGTCACATCCTTCAGAATAGAGACACAACTAAAGTTAGGAAGACAACACGAAATGCTAGTTTTACAAAATGATCCTAGACTGTGAACCTTGGATGGTAAGGAAGACTTCTTGCTTGAGTACTTGCCATTGACGCGAAGGTGACGAGCTTCACATGAGGTAATATAGAGAGTGAAGAGGATAACCAGGAGAACGGTGGTAGTGGTATTCGGCTTTAGCGGTCCCTTGAGAATTAGGGAAGAGCTTAGGCTGTACATGGAGTGGTGTGTTTGCTTGTAGTGATCACTTAGGAGACATTAAGGGATAGGTAAGAGAAGAGGAGATGGAAGGGGATATGCATGAGAGATACATAAGCTAGAAAGGGATGTGTTGAGCCCACCCTATGCTGTGCATCATTTCAGGGGGATGCTAGAATGAGGAGAAAGAGGCCATAATGTGATAGGTTTCCATTGGATTAATATATACACAAGCACATAAAGGTATTGGGGTATGCTCCGTAGGGTTCTTCAAATGCCAAGTTGTAAGAGAAGTGCACATATATATTCAAACCTTTATTTTGCATTTACAACTCTGTTTTTGCAACTGGTTGGAATAGTATATGACCTCAATGTGTGTTTCAACAATAGCGGTTTGTGATTAGCAAGGGAGGGGGCAGTGGGAAGGGTTATTACCCTTTCAATAATAGCATGAAAAGTCTGTATACTTTTAGCTTCTAAATTATTTATAACAGATCTCAATATCAGATTAAGGCTTCCTTTAGCATCACAGTGTCTTCTAACCACACTTTTTTTTCTATTTTTGGATACACTACCTAATCGATAATATCTACTTCTTGGTTAGGTGATTGCCACATATTGTAATCCTGCTTTATAATAAAGCCCTCATGTGTTGCTCTAAAAAAATGATAATATTTATTTTAGAAAAATTCCTATTATTAATTGCTTCTACAACACAGGCATAAAAAATAAAAAAAAATGGTTGCACGCATAGCAGCACGCCAACACCTATTGTACAATACTACGATAATCTCATAAATGACCGAACAATGGGGCATGAGAGCTACTGGTCATGAGAACCGAGGCAGAGCCATCTCCTCGACCGCACATGAATGTTTCGATCCGTCCCCTTTCTTTAGGCTAAGTACATACAGATTGTGTAGGCAAGCCATGCATGGTTAATTCCCAGACACTTCATGATCATGTGCATCGCAATTATTACATGCAGTGCGATCTACTGTCCTATACTCCGTTAGCTTGGAGTTGGTCCATTCCATACATCACCAAATTGATTAACTAAGTACAGTTTATACCTTCGATGTGACCAAGTTGGCATACTTAAGCCGTACTTCAGTGTTGTTTGTTAATTTTTTCGGTTTTGCAGTGTTGCTTTAGTTAAGCCGTTGACATGCACGAAAATGGCGAAATTGTATTAGAACCACGATGTCAGGAAGGCCTAAGTCCGTTTTTTGTAAACGAAACAAGAAAGCCCTGAAGTTTCGGACCGCATGCCATATCTCCAAGAATTTCGATCAATGTCAAAGCTATTATGTAATTAAGGTCAGAATGCAAAGGGCGTGTTTGGTAACGGCTGCGGTTTATGACTTTTGACTGAAATTTTTGAATTTTGACTGTTTACGATACAGATTACGGAGAGATAGATACTCACTTGCGATTTTGGATGGTACAGATGTTGGGCTTTTAACATGTACATCGTTTAACTTGTAGACCTCATCTTAAGAAAATACTCCGTTTGAAAGTTATGTATTGTAGTAAAAACTAAAAGCCGCTAGTTTCGGAGGAAAAGATCAGGCTCAAAGTTGACGTACAGCTTTTGAGAAAGGGTACACGTACAGTGAGGTGTTCGAAAACTGAACAAACAAATGCGGTTAGACGTAAGAAAACAAGCGTGACAACTTCCATTCTTTTCGTTTTTTTAGCTAGTTTTTATTTTTACTTTCTACCAGTCAATGCTATATAGCAGATCTAAGGGCGTCTCCAACAGCTGGCTATTTAGTTAGCTAGATCTGATGTGGCAAGGAAAAAATAGGAGAGAGAGTAGTCACTAGCGACGAGCAAATAGCTGATCTATTTCACGTAGTCCAAGAACATGAGAGAGGAGCATGTGGGTCCAACAGTATAAAATAGTCTTTGCTTTTGTCTCTCACCTCCACGTCAGCTGACTATATAGGTAGTACTAGCTATTACCATTGTGGACGCCCTTAGTCACGGTAAAGAATCAGCTGCAGTCTCAAAAACGGGGACAATACAGTGTTTGCGTGTGGATTGGGGACGAAGCTGCATGCGAGGGGAGGGGTTTGCTTGGCGAGGCAAAGATGGGGCGTGCTGGCGTGGGAGAGAGCGCCGGAAAAGGATTGGTGTGTGTGAGGGTGTCGCACGAGAGAGCGCGCTTGTCTCGCCGTGTCGGCCGCGCGGCCACACCCGCGCGTCCGGCCCGCGCGCTCCCCGTTGCCATCCCGGCGCACGTACGCGCTTGTCGGTTTTTAGGCACGCCTCACGCGGTACTCCTACTATGCGTCCGTGTGACACGATCGATCGATCAGGGAGCAATTGGCAGCGGTGCATGTATACGGAGTAGTACACTGGTACCAATTGCTACGCGGGCCTCGAATTGCGAATCTGTACCTTGTGCGTTCGTAAGAACTTAATACTGTACGCAGTACCAATGTTACGAGTCACACAAACAAAGTGTTTGCCCACCGTGTTATGGTCTTGTCGAGTCGTTCGGATCGATCAACCAGACAACCAGCCCGATTAGACAGGAGTACCAGAACCTGGACCAATTGCTGCGCTGTGTCGAGCTAGCACGCTGAGATGACGATGACATTTTTTATTTGGTGTTATAAAATTATATCTAGGATTTTTTTGGGGTAATTTTGACCTCATTTCGCCGTACAGGTGGGCGACTTGGACTGTTCAACTAACTGTTGAGCGACATGTGTCTAAGTCGTCTAAACGTGCGGCGACTAAACCACGTGTCGCCCAACAGTGGGGGTGACTATCCGAAATCGATTAACGGTTAGACGATTTTAAATAATATTGTAATTACTATATTAATCCAATGGAAATAATTATGGGGAAGTAAATGGTAATTTTTATAGGCAATATATTTAAAAAAATTGTTTGTAGTTGTTTTTTTGAATAAAAGGGCAGGCAATGTTGATTGACCCATTTGTGATTTTCGTATATTGTGAATGATACGAAATATATTACACTTGCAATAACATTTTGCGATCGTCATATGTTATTGTAGTGTGATAAATTTCTGAAGAATTTTGTGAAGACGATTGAGATAACAACAATTCTTAAATAGAAAGGTAAGTGATATTACGATGCAATGGAGAATTCGTATATGAAGGAAGACAAAGTAAAATGCGTATACAACTAAAAAAGTACACATAGCAGGAGAAAGACCCACTACTTGCCACTAGCTATACCACCCGCAACACCTTCTCCGTCGTCGCCACATCCCCCCCCCCCTCGTCAGTGGTCGCCCGTATGGCCCTTTTTGGGCATCCTCAGCACGAGGTGTCAGGGTTTGGGCCCCGACAGGGTGAAGCGGTTAGGAGGCCTGCTGACCCGTACTCTCAATGCCTCAAGGGTCGACTGCACATGTGGTTATGTGGGAACTGGGGCATTGCTGAGTTGTGACCCATAAAGAACCTCTGCCTGGTCCTCCGTGAGGAAGTCGCTCGCATCCCCCGGGAGATCCTCGTGAAGGGATAGGTGAAGTCCTAACCGTTGTGTCGCTCCTGTAGGACAGATATTGTTTATTCGTGTAATATATCGACGCGAAAAAACGTTAAAAGACGAAACATGCCTTCCAAGTGGGTAATGGCCTGCAGCCAAATGTCGTACCTACCCTGGCCGAAGAACGTGTGCTACCTTGGCGATACCAGGTAAGGGTCCACAGACGATGACGGCATTGGTGTGTACGGGTATGCCCACCATGACCCTCCGGCCTGGCTTGATGGCGGCGATGCCGGTGCCAGGGGGTAGGCATGTGGCCACGTCGACCCTCCGACCTAGTCAGGAGCCGGCGAGGCCCGTGCACGTACCCCTCTGGAGCCTCCTACCTGAAATGCAGGACGTGTCGCCCTCAGCGTACGCGTCAATGTGGCTACCTCCAGGAGCGTTCTACATGACGAGAGGTCGAGGGCAAGCTTCGCCCTCTTGTAGACCCGATGGACAATGCCCATAAGCTTGTCGTGTGTCACCTCCAAACCGTGGATGACCCTGTCCATAATCGACCCAGTGTCCAACACAATCTCGGTGGTGATGTCCGTCTGTAAGAAATATATGAAAGCGTCAAAATAGTAATTGTGGTAACCGTACTCAGAAACTTTGAAACATAAGAGTATTGCCGCGAGGGCCAAGTTCCACGCTAAGTGCATGGGGTACGCGTCGGTCGGTGCTGGTACATGAGTTGGGGAGGGTCGACGACATGCACCAGCCTGGTGCGTGTCTGCGGAGTGTACTAGCGTAGGTACTCATACTACATGATGAGGTCATACGCGGTGGCCTCCTGCCCGAAGTCCTGGAGTACCTCCGTCCACTCCTCCACCCACGATACCATCTTCACGACCCTGCTCGTCCCACTACCACTCCTATTGTACCTACGAAACATATAATTGCAATTAGAAGGTATTCAGAACTGTGAAGAAATTTAGGGATATGTATTGTGTGTAACTCACGCGTGGACCGAATCAAGCACCCAACGCCCGACAGGGACAGGAATAACTTGGTGGAGGCCGAATTGGCACATCACCCTGTGCATCGCGTAGTACTCAACGGACATGCTGAAGAGCGGTATATACCCCTTAGTCGCCTAACCGTTGGGCAACTAAAGGCAAAGTCGTCTAACTGTTTATTGGAGTCCAAGTCGTCCAACCGTACGGCGAAATGCGGTCAAAATTATAAAAAAATTCACAGGTTTAATTTTGGAATACCGAATAAAAAATAACTATTTAAAAAAAATCTGACGTTGACTTCGATTCAAGAAAACTGGCTGGCCGGGCCCAGGTTTCCAGCGAACCATCACACAGCCGGCTGTGTTTCGCATAGTAGGCAAAATGTTAGAGAAACGGATCACACATAACATATTATGAACTGTATTCAGTGTACCACACTTGGCTCTAGATTTTAGCTGTGCTAATTTGAACTTAAGCTCCTAGCTTAGTTTTTTAATTTCATCTTTTTCTAATTTTTTGATTTATTTTTGAGTTTTTTTGTCTTTTCTTTTTTTTATCTTATTTCTTTGTATTATCTGTGATGATATAACTTTTTTAAAATTTAATTACACTGAAAAGTTATCACAACTATAATAAAAAAAGTTAGCAAGCCGCGAAGAAGCTAGGAACTAGAACTTTACAAACCCAAATAAGCACCCTTGCCTTTCGGCGAGCGGCTGCACCAATGCTTTGACTACACGCGTACAACAGGAGTGCGTCAAATCGCAGAAGATTTGACTACACGCGTGTTGGCAAACGGATCCCGCAGATCACAGCAAAAGGAGTCGCAATGTGAGCTTTAGGACGGGGTATTTGGGCCGAAAATCTTGCCGTGCCGGCGTAAATCAGAACTCCCTAGATAGATTCCGGGCCTACCGGACCGCTTTCAAATCGTACGCCGATGTGGCCCACTTGCATTTACAAATTCCCTCTCGCCTCTCTCTCTCTCTCTCTCTCTCTCTCTCTCTCACCTTTGTACGTGATGGTGGTGCAAAAGTTGCTAGAATACTATTCTTTCACGGGCCAAGACACACAACACGAGAGCTGGTACAACACATACATCTCGTCCTTGGCTGTGGCTTGTGCGACCGTTCAGTGTGCGTGCCGAGAGGAACCACGCGTTCGTCTTCGTCAGGTCGCCATCCGGCAGCACAAAGCCACGTCGCCCAAGAGATAACACCGCACGCTGTTCCTGTCAGAGCAGCCGACGAAGCGAGCACCATAAACAGCTGCGCAGTTTGGACGTACAAAATGACCATACTAACCTTCCTGCCTGACGTGGCACCGGAGTGGATTTTGGAGGGGAAGAACGCTCAGTTGGGACCACCGGACAAAACGAAAGGGTAGCAAGCCTTGGAGACCTCATTTCCAGCTTTTCCTCATTATTGCCAAAAGGTTTAGGGACACTGTCCTTTCATAAACAGGAAAGAAACAAATCAAACAATCCAGTGATAATTTCTTTGAAGCTGACATCCCCAGAGTGGAGAACGGAGTAACACTTTATCCACATCGATGGGGACATTTGAGGTGCATCCATGGCTTGGATTTGTCGAGTTTTGTAGCCAATTTGATTTGTCAATGGATATTGGCTCCGGACAATTGTTCCGTGTGAAATGGTTTTGGTAGTGTAAAATTAGTTCTTCTAGAAATAATTGGTTAGGACTGCAAGCATATGACACTAGTATTATCAAATTCACTACCATGACAAAAATTTCCTGTTAGTTCCCAATAAAATGCGTCACAATAAAAGGAGCTGGTAAGTGTAACTACTGCTTGACTATACCCAACGACAGTGGCGAATCCACCGGGTAGGCTTCATCAGGCTGAAGCCTACCCTCCACCGGTTGACCGATACCCCCCTCCTGGGCAGGGCTCCTGGCTCCCCGACCCCAGTGCCGGCGCTACTAGCTGTGCTGCTGTGGAACTGAAGAACTGAAACTGCAAACAAGAAGAACAATGACTGATGAAGCAAGGCCGAAGAAGCACCGAAGCCAGACCCAATTCACGTCCGTGGTTCACCCATCGGCCCACCACCCACATCCCCACCGGTCCACATGGTACCCTGTTCGCCTGTTTCGTGTCCGAAAATTCCCCAAATCCGAAATCCCCAATCCATTCCCTTTCGACCTTCCCCGTTCCCCCAAATCCCCAATCAATTGACCTAGGCACAGAGGTAGTGAGTGGGAAGTCTGGGAACTGAGGTTGCTCACCCGTGCTACGCCGCCGTGCAGTCGTGCTCAAGCCGAGGCAGGGAGGTGCTGACGACGATAGGATCTGGAGGCGGGGCCACGGAGAGGTGCCGACGACAACGGGATCTGGAGGCGGGAGCCGGGGAGGTGCCGATGACGACGAGATATGGAGGCGCCGAGGCCGGAGGCGCCGAGACGAGATCTGGAGCCGCGGACTGAGAAGGGGAGCACTGAGAGCCTGGGCCTGAGCGGCTGAGCCGGGGGCGGGGAGGCTGGAGCTGCCCGGAGGCGGGGTCGCGCCACCGCGGACTGAGGTCTGAGGGTGAGGGCGTAGTCGGCGGATGCTCCGTGGGTTGTGGTTGCGCTGGGGACTGGGCGTGAAGGCGTGAAGGGCTGAACCGCTGAAGGCGTGAAGCGGTGAAGAAGTCAAGAAGCTGCTGCTATTGGCGAGTACGCCGAATACTATCGCCGGATTCTTTTTCCCGTACGGCCGAACGCGGAACACCCGAACTGATTTGTAAGTTTACATCCGGACAACCCAAACTGATTGTCTCATTTATCAATTAGTTGATTAATTGATTAGCAATTTATTAGAAATAGTATTGTACTGTTGTATATACTCAATTAGCAATTAATCCATTGTATTTTTTTCTTTGCTTTTATTTATATATGAAACTATGAATTTGATTGCAGAAGAATACAAAACTATATTTCTTACAATTAGTTTAGTCATTCGAAGTGTAGGGCAATAATTCTAGGAAAAGCTTATGATCTAGTAGAAGAATACATATTTTTTTTAGCCCGCCCTCATTTTTTATTCTAGATTCGCCACTGTCCAACGAAAAAGGTCCAAAATTGCCAACTTTAACTTTTTTTAGTTAAATTTTAGTATTACCGTTGATATGCAATGCTAAGGAGCTATTTTTGCAAGGCATGCCTTTTTGCAATCAGCCACATGCAAGTATCGGTAAGCTGATAAAACTGTGACGATCACCTTAACCCAAATATAACTGATTTTAGATAATTTGACTCATTTGGACAAAATGATGTTTTGATAATAAATTTTTAAAATAATGAATATTACACCCACTGGCAAAAAGAATTGAAGATTGAATTCAGTTAATCTGTTACGGATTGAATAGGGAGTGATTAGGATTAGCGGGAAGAAACCCTTTCATCGCTCCAGAACAATTACTACGGGGGTATTTTGGTCAATTGGAGTGGCAATGATAGCACGGATTTGTTTGTTGACCAATGAGCTTTAAAAAATTCTTTCTTTTTCCACTGTCCCTTTCTTTCTTTGTTTCTTTCTTTCGGGGCCTTTGGTTATTATTATTTCCTTTCGGACCTGCCGGCCCAGGTCTGGGTGACTGGGTCCTCTTGTCACAGTCACTGTTCAAAAGACTGTAAAAAGTGAGCAAGGTGCTGACGACAGTGACGAGGTTAAAAAAATGGCACAGGATTGTCTGCCTGCAGCTCAAACGGTGCCAGGGCCAGGGCGTACTGAGTTGCAAATGTATGTCCGATCCAAGGTAGCTGGCCCATCAAGGAAAGATCAGTGTCATGTGCAAAAATGGTTACGATTTTACGTGCGTCAGTGATTTTTTTAGGACAATCTTAATGGTGACGGCATATTCGTTGTGGGTTCGAATCCCCAAAAAATTTAGGTTTTGGCAAAAATGGTCCCTGTTTGATCTAGTATTTACAAAAAATATTATTATACACGTTATATTAGCAAAAATGATATTTTTGTCCCCTGGTCACTAGACGGCAAAGCCGTGGAGCTGATATGTGTGACCTGGAGCTCATAGCCGTGCGGCAGGCAACCGGCCACCAGGCCACCCGGGCTCCAGGTGATTAGCACCTACAATTAATTAGTTTAATTGCATGATTTAATACGCACTGCTCGTAGAATTTCTTAATATAGCAAATGAGCACAAAAACTTTCGAAATATTTTGTGGAGTTTTCCGACGTAGCGTAGTTCATTGTGTAATTTGCTCGTAATTTTATTCCGTTATGAATTTTACTCAAAAATTTATTTACATAAACTACTATAGCAGTGGACTTAATGGTGTAATTTTTTATTCAATTACATAAGGAGTACATATAATAGTACAAAAAACGCATCGCACGAGATACGATATGGCTCACTCATCTGAGCCACTCCTATCTCCTCGCCGTGTCTACCTCCATATGTGTGGTCTTGTCTTCTATTGATCATGTCTCGTGGGGTACATCGGCCGGTCCAGCGCTTGTGTGTCGGTTCAGAGGAAGTATGGAGACCGTTCCGTTTGTTGAGTAGCTGACGGTGGTGCAGTACGTTGAGGTACACCAGACAATGTCTGGTGGTAAGCGTCGATGTGCTCCTAGTGAGACATGCCGAATCGGGGGCCGCCAGAGATGAGGTCATGAACAAGGGACTTTAGGAATTACAAAGTGCGGAGGAGCCCTGGCCTTCACCGTACGGTGTGGCAGCAATGCTGGTGGAACTCTGCCCTCCGAAGTCTCCAAACCCTGTGTATGGTGTGAACGATGAGCTCTGTCCTACGTAAATTGCAAAACCTGGCGCTGTGTACCGCTCATTGGAAGCAGCCAAGAGACTCATATCATCATCGATGGACTGGTTGTCACCCCCACGTTGAATTGAAGGCTATAAGATGGAACGATGTTAGTCATAATAAATATTTCAGATGTAGAATGTGAATCTTGTACCTCCCATATGTGCATCGAAGAGGACCGACAAGGAGCTGTAGTCCGTGTAGAGTGCGCGGAGGGCAAAAATGATGCATCTCGACGATGGACCTACGGCAGGAGAATCTCATGATGTTAGCGGAACGTAAGGCATAACAGAAAAACAAAACATTGGTTTATACGTAAGTTACCTCCTCGTCAATCTGGCCCGTGGATGATCGACGGCTAGTACTATGACGCCGACTAGACTCAGTAGTTTGCGATAGCCGACTGGACTCGCTAGGTCGCGATGACCTGGCGGGTAAGCATAGTGCCCCCACTAGGTGCTTGATGCGCATGGCGTGGTCTGTCGATCGGCTGCAGCTCAGGTTCTCCATTATTATTTTTGGCCTGCAATAGGATGTACTTGAAAGTTTTCTATAGGGCCGATGGTGTGTCTGGGCTGCTCATGGCAGTTTCAGACGCACTTATGATGCGCTGCGCCCACTCTAACTAAAGTGACATACGAAACATGTTGAGTAACAACTAGTGTGAATTTGATAAATGAAACGATAATACTTTGCAACTGTCTTACATATCATGGCGCCGCGAAATGTTGTGGCGATTGATTAAGCGTTGTAGATTGTCATCGTGCATGACCTACTCCAGATGATCTGGTACATACCATTGTAGGTACTCGTTGTACGTTCGAATGTCATACGGATGCTAGTCCATTATGACATCCAACAATGCCCTATCTATCCATGTCGTCATCCACTCTTACTGCACTGGATGCCAGTCCATACCATGCCGACTCTCCCTTGATTGCTTGCATTTCCGAAATCATCGATGTTACAGAGGAAGACATACAAAGTGTAAACATTACTTAGATGGAGTTTGACTCATAGGTGTAAGACTTATGGCAGGAACCTGCCATCTGAAGGGGGCACGACCTGGTACAAACTGAATTGTTGTATTACACGCTACAGTATGTAAGCCTCCGCCATGTACGAAAATACCAGATGGCAAGTTGTTGCCCATAACTTCGCGTCCTGCGAGCATTGCACAGATAGCCCGTGCGGCGCTACACTCATCACGAACTCTGGAGTCTATGGAACCCAGATGATGTCACTGTTACGCAACGAGTCGAACTCGTTATACCATAACAAGTAGCACCTCACCGATCTATCCTTGGCCCAGCGTAGTGAAAGATCAAGCTCCATTTAAGTTGATTTTGGTAATAATGACAAATACCATTATAGGATTTTGGAGATAATGACAAATGCAATTGTCAGACTAACTTTGTTTATGGATTATGATATTACTTAGTCTCACATGGATGAAAAGGTTGAAAGCATCTAGGCCCCTAAAAATATGGTTTTGGTAATTAATGACATTATGATAATATGGCACTAGCATGTGTACTAAGTGTTTGAAGGTTTAGTCCTGAAGGCAAGTGCGAGATGCATGAAAAGGATTACATATGGATTCAAATGGTTCAAGACAAAGGTAAATAGTTTAGGATCCTTTTGTTTTTACCACTCTTAGGAGAAAAGTTGGAAGACCGGTTTATAGGATAAATGCCGTACTATTAAAAGGGATCATGGCTAGTAACTTGATAGCATGTTCTTGTGCCATATGGATCAATTTAGTATCATGCATGCACTTAAAACTAAAATTGATTGCTAAAGCTATGCACTGTCAGCAAAATCAGACGTACCAGCATGAAAACTGCGGAACTTCCGAAATTCGGAAGTTCCGACCTCTGAGCGGTACGTTTTTCCAAAGAGCGACCACTGAAAAAGTTAACCTCGCGGAGATCGGAAGTACCGCTTGTTCAACGGCGAAACTTCCGATTTTCGAAAGCTCCGGTCAACTGAGCGGTACGTTTTATCCAAAGAGCAACTTTTGAAAAACTTAGCCTCATGGAAATCGGAAGTTCCGGGCCAAACATCAGAACTACCAAAAAATTGGAAGTACGTATTTACAATAGCGGAAGTACCGCACTGATTCCCAACGGCTATCTCTGACACTCTGACATAGCCATTACTGTGGCTACAGTAGAGGAGCGTAAGTTTCGATTTTTGCACAGCAGAACTACCGGTCGTCCTGATTTTTTAGAATTCTTTTATATAATGGCTAGTTTTGATTGGTGGGGGTATAAATGCTTCCCCACCAGCTCAAGGACAGAAGTTAGATACCTCATTGAACATTCTTGATTATAGAGCTTCTACTCCACACCTCATTTCTCTCTTTGTGCATTCATTTGATGTAGTTGAGCAAAATCGAGTGCATTCATCCATAGATTGATCATTTGCACTTGAGGGCTGTCGAGCAACGATGTTATTCATTAATCTTGGTGTTTGGTGGCATCTAGACGGCTTAGTGGAGCTTGCCCAGTGATCTTCTCAAAAAAGCTTGTGAGAAGGCTCGGCGTGTGTGAAGGTTGGAGCTCACCAACCTGGAGCGGGGAAGAGCTATCGTGAGTGGATTTGAGGTGGAAGACTTAATTTGTGGGCTGGTCCAATTCGTTTGGGCTAACCTCAATATAGACTAGGGGAAACTGGCAAGTTTCCGATCACCATGGTAAAACATCGTGTGTACTTGGTTTTCTCTTGTCTCCTTTTAGCTCTAGTATATTTAGTACATTGTGATTATTTGTTAGTGCTAGAATTCTCTTAGAGCTACAACATTACTAGAATTATGTAGGTTTCAAGTGTTTTAAATCTTTGTCATATTAAAATTGTTAGAAATTTATTAGAAGGAAAGAAAATTTTAAAACCTCCTATTCACCCCCTCTAGTCGATTATCCTTGATCTTACAAAGGTTAAATCATTGAGGTATGCATTCGATATCTTTCTTATAATCCTATTGCATTTCTCACATCCAAATATATGATTGAATGATAAATCTATATGTGAGACTAACATGGTTGTGTAAGTATATTATTGCTTAGTCTCATTTAAATGAAAAGATGAAATCAAAGAGGTAAGTATTCGAAATCACATTATCATATATTAATGCATTGTTTGGATTTAAAATATAGATTGAACTCCACAAATAGTCCAAGATGAATATATGCATATGCCTTCACTACACATTCTTGTATGTACACATTTAGGGGGAGTTTACTCTATGTTTTGAGATTTCATAAGTATTGATCCATACTTTCTTTAATACACATATTTAGGATCTTCACTTCGAAATGCATTCTTGAGTATATATGGCTTATGTAGTTTATATATACTCGTGTGCAATCGGGTTGTCATTTAACATCTCCATTATGTGTTAATGGCTAAATGATTAATGACAACCAGATAAGTAAGCTTTGCTTAAAAAGCTTGACTTGTTACGCTTGGAGTTTGGCGGCTCCTAGACGGCGTTGGAGGCGTCGTGCGCGGTGATTTTCTCAAATAAGATTGTGAGAAGACCCGGCAAAGTTGTGAAGGTTGGAGCTCACCTACCCGGAGCGGAAAAAAGCTACCACTAGTGGATTTGAGGTGGAAGGCTTAATTTGTGGAGCTGGTCCAATTAGTTTGGGCTTATCTCAACGTGGACTAGTGGATATCGGCAAGTCTTTGATCACCACGGTAAAAAGAGACCGTGTAAATTGTGGTTTGTTTCCTTGTGCTCAATTTATATTCAAGTAATTTACATACATAGAATTAAATTGATTGCTTATCATCCTAGGATTGCAAACCTTATCATAGCCTAGAATTGTTGATGCACTTAGGTGAACTTAATAGATATAGGCTTTGTTTGTGCTAAACCAAATTGATTTAAGTTTCCACATTCTTTACTTAGTTTCAACAAATAGAAAAAGTCTTCAATTGTCAATAATAATTAGAAGAGATTTTTTAGGCTGCCTATTCACCCCCTCTAGTCGGCCTCCTCGATCTTACACGCAGACGGGCACTAGTCCACCGGAATCCCATAGTGGGCCCGTCTGTCGGGTCGATGAATTCGCCAAATAAGTGCACTTTCCTCACGATGGCTGGACGCCTGACAGGGAAGTGCTCCCAAACTCTACAGCTCCAGGAGCATGTAGCAAACGGCCAAGTTGGGGGAATCACCGGTGCTACACTGGCAAACGTCACACAATCCCCGATACGTGGCGCCTAGGATAGCTGATCCCCAGATGTACTGAGGCATCGCCCCAACCTCCATGTTAGCCAAAGACTCGGTAAGGCGAATGAACTTGGGGTTGCAAATATTGCTGTGTGTGGTAGGAAACATGCTCCAACAAAAGAGTTGAATAAGGTACGCGAGGAATTATGTCTTGATGACCTCGATTGGTGCATCCTGCGGGCACACACTGAAATGCTTCAGCCAAGTGCGAGGGACTCCACGAGCACCCTTTGGGATAGCTAGGCCAAACCGATATGCCAGCCTGTCACTCCAGTCCACCGGTGTAGGGACTGGAACAAGTGTGTCATCCTACAGAGGGAGACCAGTCAAGAACGAGAAGTCCTGCAGAGTGATCGTCATCTCACCCCATCAAAAGTGGAACGTGTGCGTCTCAAGGCCTCCACCTGTCCACCAGTGCTGAGAGCAGGCTTCTGTCTAGGGTGAATTGGCGTCTGATGGAGACCAGCCTTGCCAAGGGAAACAAGCCCGTGGCCCGCGAGATGGAGATGTAGCGATCATCTAGTTCCCAACACTACTACAAAATAAGCTATATTGGACGTCTCATCATAGACGGTTCATGCGGAGCCGTCTGTGCTTTGGTCTCTGAAACTATCACAGACGGTTAGGATTAAAAGCCATTTGTGATATACGCATTATCACAAACAATTTTTAATTAGAACCGTTTGTGAAACTATCACAGACGGTTCGTATAACAAACCGTCTCTGATAAGTGCATTATCATAGACAGTTTATGTAATAAACCGTCTTTGATAATGACACGTCACCGATCCATGGCGTATCCCCAGGATTTCGATCTCACCCGTCCATTCTCTCCATATCGGATGGCAGGCACCGGTTCCTCCCACCACTCGGCCCTTATTAATTACTTCCCATCTACCTTCCCACCGCTCAGCCCTTATTAATCACTCCCCATCTACCTTTCCACCGGCATCGACGCGTGAGTTCATCCACTATATAGCTTCCTCCCTTCGACGACGACTACCACCGTGAGCTAGCGCTTCTATTGTGACACCACTGTTGACTGCATAGCACACTCTTGTTGTAAGTGTCATAAGAGTGTCCTGTCCAGTCTCACCGTCGTGCCACAAAGGTGGCACTACCGCCGTCTCTCCGTTGCTGGATATATCTAGCCGCCATTCGATGCATCCAGGTTGTTCCTCGATGACGCCGACTACCGCCATCAGCTAGCGCCTTCGTTGTGACACCACAGTCGACTGCACAACACACTCTTGTCATAAGTGTCGTAAGAGTGTCTTCTGCAGTCACATCGTCGTGCCACAAAGATGGCGCTACCGCCGCCTCTCCATTGCTAGTGATATCTGGCCGCCATCCAATGCATCAATCTTGTTCCTCGACGACGCCGACTACCGCCGTGAGCTAGCGCCTCTGTTGTGACACCACGGTCGACTGCACAACACACTCTTATCGTAAGTGTCATAAGAGTGTCTTGTGTAGTCTCACTATCGCGCCACAAAGGTGGTGTTACCGCCTCCTCTCCATTGCCGGTGATATTCGACCGCCATCCGATACATCCAGCTTGTACTGTCTGCTAGGATCTCTGCTTCTTATATATATTTTTGCTGTGTTAAAGAGTTGTGTTCATTACCTTGTTATGCTGTAATGGTGGATCCTAATCATAATGGAAATGAAATGTGATGTTGTATTTCTCACTGTATTTGCTTGTTTTCAAAGGGCATAGGTATAGAATGAACTATCATAGACGGTTTGTGCTATAAACCGTCTATGAAGGACAATCACAGACGGTTCTATATACTAACCGTCTGTGATACTCGCCAATCGCAGATGGTTGGTAACTAGAATCGTCTGTGATGTGTAAGTATCACAGACAGTTTTTGGTTTGAGCCGTCTGCAATAGTTTTCTTCACAAACGGTTCTATTTACAAACTGTCTATGTTATCTTTATCACAGACGGCTCACAAACAGTCTGTGATAACCTCCGATTATCACTGACACATAAATACAGGCGGTTCAAAAAACTGTCTGTGATGACAGTTCCGAACCATCTGTGATGACCCTTTTTGTAGTAGTGCAATCATCCCTCCCTCCTTGCAGCTTGAGTGCAGGGGGTCATTCGTGTCACCCGTGATCCACGACTAGCACTGGTGGTGCTCATCGTAGAACTTTTCAACAAGCTCCAGTAAATACATATTTTCCAAGAAATATGATAGATGAAATATTAATGCGAAGATTGATAATGACAATAAAATAGTACTAATTGAAATTTATGAAGAAATAAACAGTATATATATATGCACACACATATGCGTACACACATACAAACATGCATACATGCATACATACGTACGTACGTACATACATACATACATACGTACATACATATATATATATAGTATAAATAACAGGGGCACCATAGTGCCTAGACTCCATGATTAAGACTTTCTATCCATGATTGAGACTTTTCATTCATAATTAAGACTTTCCATCCTGATATTATATATCATTGCACTTGCACGCATCTAAAAGCAATCTAAAGGCAGGGAGGCTTGGTACCCGGGCACCCTGGTGTCCCATTTCAGCGTCCTATATATATATATGTTGTCAGTGGAACTATTCAAAAGCTTATTCAAGTGTGAGCTCATATTATCATAGAGCTGTAGAAAAGAAATGTCAACCACCAACCAAAAAAAAGGCTACTATCGTGAGATTACAAAAGAAAGCATACATCTCTCCGTGCAGACTCAACTAACCAAAGATATACTGTTAGAATAATACAACCGGGGTCTAATATAGCTCTCTATATCTATAGGGCTACTGGATAACCAATTAAGAATCTAAAATTCAGGATTTAAGTCTTACATCCAGATTATGAGAGAAGGCATAATTTACCTATGCTCACAAAATGAGAGGTAAATCACTAGGAACTTTCTCAAAAAGCTTGAAGACAGTTTTATCAGTCTGACACTGCAAGCAAAATAACAAAAATCCATGAAAGAGAGAGAGCGAGAGCATCTAAGCATATTTTAGGAGCAAACCCACTATGAAATATTACGAGAGCACTAGCATTTGATATTTCTATAAGTATGCACTACCAAGACTACTGTTGCGCGACCAAGACTATTATACATACATACTTATATACATACATATAATGGTAGTACAATACTACAACTTAAAAATTATGATAGAATAAATAATTGCATAAATATACACATATATACATATGTATGCACACACATATGTATTACATAGGAAGTACCTGCTAATACAACTGCTAACCGGCTGTGAAGAATTATGAGATTCTGAGAGCAACTACTAGAGACATTGTGAAAGAGAGACTGCAAGAGTGACTGTGAGAGAGCTCCCAATTTATAGTGCAAGTGAGAGCGCAGCGCGCTAACAAAGCGCTGATAATGGAGGGAGTGAATTACGTGCGGGGAGACAGACGCGACGCAACCTCCCTTTCGATAGTTTGTTCCCTCGTCACGTCTGCATGAGCATTCAATTTCCATATGAACCAAATGGCCTTCGGCCCACTCTGTTCATTCGCATGCGTATTAAACAAAGCAAAGAAATAGGTGAGGGCTGCCTCTGCCGCACGGTGCCAAGAGCCTGCCGCCTGGTGGATGGATGGCAGGCCATTAGAGGCCACCTAAACTTGGTACTTACAGTGCTTAATGGTGGGAGCTAATTACCTATTGCCCGGTGGTTGGGTGGCAGGCAACCTGGAGTCCAGTGGTTGGGCGGTAGGCCTTGGCCACACGGTGGTTAGCCGACAGGTTGTTTGTCGCACGGGCATAAGGCTCCAGGTCAAATGTGTGGGCTCCATGACTTCGCTGCTCGGCAAAAAGGTCATTTTTGCTAATCTCACACGTATAGTGATATTTTTTGTAAATATGGGTTCAAACAGTGCCATATATGCTAAAAACTCAAAAGATTACCTTGGAAAATCTACATAAATACCCACAAAATCAATGATCGGTGAAAATCTTACTTAGAGAGACAAATGTGCCATACCATTAGACTACGTTCCGATGGGCTAGTCTATTCAATTGAGACACTGAGGTGTAGATGCAATTACTTTTACAAATTGCTAAAATTGCTTCTAGTTGACTAACTATGATTCTGTGAACCAATTGGTCATCTGTGCTATTTGAGCTACAATGTCAAAAAATGAGCCAAATTGAGTAGTCCTTTGGCACTGTCTCAACACCCTTCCCTCGCCAACTCTTGCTGACCTTGAATGTTTTCATGGTGTGACTCTTTACATCTTCAACATGCAATAGGGGTGGAAACGGATCGAATACAAATCGAAGTCTCAAATATAAATATAAAACCATATTTTTAAAACAAATACAAATTTAACTTTTTAAAATAAATACAAATATGAATTCGAATATTCTCAAATATGGAAACGAATCGAATGTCGTAATGAATACGTATTTGAATCAAATATGTACTTAATTCGATCAAATCCGAATATCCTAAAACTTTTGTAACAAATCTCAGTAGAATAAATTTATGTAACATGACTACACATCTACATGTGTTAGCAGAGTAGCGCATAGAGTTGAAAATTATGAAAAGTAATTTTCACTTCTTACTTATGAACCTTAGTTCATTAGAAAATTACTTCCTACAATCATCCCCAAGAAGACCATGGGGTATGAGGGGCCCCAGGTCCACTCATTCTGACCACTCGCTCTCTCTAGCTTTCTTGGTGTTATGTCTCCCGTGGAGAAGGGTACCCTGTACCTAATGTTGTAGTTATTCTACAACAGTTGGCGCTGTCTGTGGGGACAGTGCAAGAAGCTGCGCAAGAGAAGGCACTAGAAAGCAACGACAACCAAATAAAAGAGAAGTATGATAGTGACAACTGTCGAGTCCAGCATGCGGCGACTGGTGGTCAAAGGCCCGCCTCCCCATGGCAGCGATGTCCATGCACCTTGGGTGGCAAGCGGTCAGCACCGATGAGAGGACCTAGCTCTGACGCTAGTATTGGCATGACCTTCACCAAAGTTGCCCGCACTGGCACCACCATCAGCCATGATGCCTACGTGGGCGCGACCATCAACCTCGATGTGCCATCATCACGACATTAGGGAGTCGACCTCCATGTGCGATGCCGTATACGAAGATTTTCCTCGCCATCATCATGACACCAGGGAGTCACAACTAAGACAGTGACCATCTCGTGGTCGTAGACGCCCATCCGATGAATGAACCGCGTGGGTCAAGTCTTCGTCCCACCACCGAATTTGTCGACGCTCATCCGAAGGGTGGGGGACGGACCGCGCGCGTCTCAAGTCCTCAATCTGCTACCGATTTTGTCAACACTCATGACCACCTTGTGGTCGAGACTGGACTTCATCGACACATTCGGTCGCTTTAGGGTCAGGACTAGACTTCGTCGATGCTCGACCACTTTGTGGTCGCAACTTCGCCGATGGTCGTCCGACTCCCTGTGGTCGTGACTTCATCGATGCTCATCTAACCAGTTTGTGGTTGTCACTTCATTTGTATTTATGACCACGTCGCGGTTAGGCTCCGTCGGACTCCGCGCAAATGTCACCACCGTCAGACTTCGCGCGGCCTTCAACGGACTTCATGTGGTCTTCACCGGACTTCACATGGCCTCCGCCAGCCTTCACACCCTCCGACCTCCATTGGTCTCTGCTCCGCACCCTATGACTTCACCAGGCCTAGCTCTGCCAGACTTCGCGTAGCCTCTGCTAGCCTTCGGTGGACTTTGCATCGCCTCTGCCAGCCTTCGGTGGACTTCACGATGCCTCCGCTGGACTCTGCATGGCCTCCGCTAGCCTCTGCTGGATTTTGCGTTGCCTCCACTGGCCTTCGCTAGACTTCGCGTTGCCTCACTCACCTCTGCTGGCCTCCACCGAACTTCCCGTGGCCTCTGTTGGACTTCGTGTGGCCTTTGCACCCTCTGACCTCCATCGGCCTTGGCTCCGTGCCTCCGACTTCATCAGCCTCGACTCCACCGATCCTCGCATTGGCTTCACCGGGCTTCGCACCCTTTGGTCCCCAGTGGCATCAGCTCCGTGCCTTTGACTTTATCAGCCTCAGCTTCGTTGGGTGTTCTACGACCACTTCCTCGTTGTGCCTTCATCCTCGATGACCGCCTGACCACCTAGTGGTCGCAGCATTCTCCTCGTAGACCCTTTCTTCGACCATGATATAGTCGTGAGCCTTACCACGACTGCCTCGTGGTTGTAGGCCCCTTGTGCGAACATGCTATGGTTATGTGCCTTGCCATGACCACTGCAATGACTTTCTATGAACACATATGGTTGCGGGCTTTACCCAGACCATTTCGTGATCATAGACCCTTTCTTTAATCATGATATAGTCGTGAGTCTTGCCATGACCACTTCGTGATCATAGGCCCTTTCTATGAACACTATCTGGTCGTATGGCTCACCATGATCACTTATGACCGTAGACCATCTCTTCACCATTTCTTGCTCATCTGAGCCTAACGTCAGAATCCTCTCATGACCCGGCCAACTCTACGGAGTATAAATAAAAAACACGGTGGCCAAGTGCCCTGGTGTACTCTACGGAGTATAAAGCGCCAAGTGCCCTGGTTTGGCTTTTTGTGCTAATTTACATTCTTACATTTCATATTCCTAGAATTGTAAACCTTGACATTGACTTAGGTTGATGGTGCACTTAGTGAAACTAGATTCTTTAGACCTATTTGAGCAAAACCGATTTGATTTTCACTTCCACATCTAAAACTCGGTTTTAGCCAAAGAGATTGTAAAAATGCCAATTCCTCCTCGACCTTACAGAGTGATGGCCATAGCACTGACGATCGTGGCTCCATGCATTGGCAACCATGGCAATGACTCGGGGGTTTGAGTATCGGCAGCCATGGTGTTGACGACAGTGGCTCTGAGCATTGGAGGCCATGGCAGTGACATCGGGGGCTCCAAGCATCGACATCCACTGCAGTGGTGGTGGGGGCTCTGACCATGGCGACGTCCCTCGGTGGGTGGTCCTAGCGTTGGTGGCGGTGTTAACCATGGCAATAATTGCGGTAGCGTCGACCATGACAGCGACCGCAGTGGCTCCAAGCATTGGTGGCGGCCATGGCATCAACGACTCCAAACGGCGGCAGCCATGGTAGCAACGACGCGGTGACTCTGAGCTGAGAGGTGGGCCTGGTGATTTGTTTATCTCTTGGAATTGGTCCCTTGGGAGGACACTGTTCTCTCCTGAACTCCTTTCCAATGTTTTTTGCAGTGTGTGGTACAAATTGCAGCGACAATGGGGCTTCGACCTTGGTCGCATCCCTCGGTGGGTGGTCCTAGCGTCGGTGGCAACATCAACCATGGCAACAATAGCAGCGGCGTTGACCATGGCAGTGACCGCAATGGCTCCAAGCATCGGTGGTGGCCATGGCATCGACCATTATAATATTACAATATAATGAAACTAGAATATTTTTATGATGAATAAATTTAGAGTAAATTGCATTTTGCACCAAGTAAATTATCACTTGTTTCACCTTGCATCAGGTTTACATATACTTTCACTTTGCACCAGAGTGAAGCAAAAGTTGTTTCACTTTTGCACTAGAGTCCTGACTTCGACCATGGCCCCCTTTGCCCATGATCCCGACTTCGAGCATGGCCCCTTTCGAGCACAACCCTCGACTTTTGCTTCGGTGTCGACCACGGCCCTGGCTTCGACCATAGCTTTGACTTCGACCATGACCCTGGATTCGACTATGGTTTCAACTTCGACCATAACCACGGCTTCGACTTTCACCTTGGTGCAAAGTGAAACAACATTTACTCTACTCTAGTGCAAAGTGAAAGTATGTGTAAATACTAGTGCAACATGAAACAAGTGACAATTTACCTGGTGCAAAATGTAATTTAAACTAATGTTAGCCTTTTCTAGTGGCCAATCTCAATACATTTTGATATATGAGTGAGCAAAATTCCAATTTTTTTAGCAGCTCAAACACGAAAACAACATTTTTTTCAGATCGAATGAACAAACAACACTTAGTTTAAGATAGATGAAGTTTTTTCTTTGAAATTGAGACAGGTGCTTTGATATTCACCGAAGAAGAGGAAGGCACCTAGGCCGAATCCTAGGATTCAAACCTAGGCAGACGAACTAAGCTACAAAGTTCCTTTAAGATGGATAAAGCAAGGTCCTATTTAAAATGCGGCGTTTTCTCTTAGATATTAAAATATTTAATATCGAGATTCTTGCATTTCCAAACCAGCCTAATATGATTTAGCCATTCCCCTACCTATTCATGTTTAACCTGATCAACTCGGCTTCGGCTTCTGGCTTATTTTTCACTATTCATAAATTTCGTCTTTTTCTGAACTTTTGGCTTTTCGTTGAGCTTTTTTGCCGGTTCTTTTTTCCCGTATTTGTTTGTATTATACGTAATGGGCTAACATATTTTTTTTATTTTTAAATTTTTTTAAATTTAATTATGCTAAATAAGCCTCTGTCAGCTACAGTGCTTTTTTCAGCCAGCTATAGTGTTTTCAGCCATAAGCGAGCTTTTCAGCCGAACGGATCACCACCATATAACCCGCATATCGTACGTCCTGGAGTACTGTAGAACATAACAGAACAGCCATCCAAGTCTAAAAGATTTCTTTCAGTCATTACCTCTGCGTTGACTTGACTAGTCTCGCTACAATTATTTTGCTCTCCACAGAAATGTACAAAAATAAACCCACGTTTTGTTAAGGAAAATACTCCTACGAGCACACACAGCAAGTAGACCATAGCAGTAGAGAGAGAGAGGTGAGGCCATACCCACACACAGCAAGTAGACCATAGCAGAGGAGGGAGAAGACGAAGAGAGTACAGGCACAAGGCAGGCAAGGCCGCAAGGGCACACGCTGCTGCTGCTTGCCCCCAACTCCTCCCTGTTCTATACTCTCTCAAATCCTCGCCATTCCGCGCCGTTCCACATCCAAACGCACGAAGAAAATACTCGCCGTTCCAGATCTCGCCGAGCGGGGCGCGCTATTATGTGGGATTAGGTAGATGAGGGCGGCGCTGTTAGGTGCCGAGCGTAACGGGGCAGCAGACCTCTTCGGCGGCGGACAGGAGCTGTTTTGGCAGGCGGGGAAGGCGCTGGTGGAGCCGAAGTCGGTGCTTGACTGCACGCGGAGCCCGAGCCCGGCCAATTCCACATCGACGCTGTCGTCGTCCCGGGGCGGCGGCGCGGCGGACTGGACCGGCGTGGCGGCGGTTTCGGAGAGCGCCGTCGGCGAAGCCATCAAATGGGGAGCACCTGGCGAGCACGGCGGTGGCGGCGAGGGGAAGGAGGAATGGGGCGGCTGTGAGCTGACGCCGATACCGGGCGCCCTGGATGTCGGGCTCGTCGGTATTGAGGGCTGGGACGCCACGCTCGGCAACGCCGCCGCGGCAGCTGGGCAGGACCAGACGTTCTTGAACTGGATCATGGGGGCGGCCGGTGACCTGGAGCAGCCCGGGCCGCCGCTTCCAATGCACCAGCAGCCGCTTCTCGACAATGCAGGATTGGGGTTCCCGGCCGTGGATCCCCTGGGCTTCTCGCTCGACCACCACTTCGGCGGCGTCGCGTCCGACCTGTCGTCCTCCGGCGCGATGTTGCACACTACCATCAGTGGCGGCGGCGGCAAGGCCTCCTCAGCCGTTGGCCTCTTCTCGGCGGAGGCTGCCTCCCTCCAGCCACCGCCGCCTCCGATGCTGTTCCACGAAGGAATGGACACAAAGCCTCCTCTTCATGGCGCGCAGCCGCTTGGCCTCCTCAACCAGTACCAGCACCAGCCGCCGCCTGCCGCCGCAACGTTCTTCATGCCCCTCCCGTCCTTTCCCGATCACAGCCCACTTCTCCACCCACTGCCCAAACGCCACCACTCCATTCCCGGCGACATCTACCTAGCCCGAAACCAGCTAGCGACGCCGGTGGCGGCGCAAGGTCTCGCCTTTCCACCACTACATGGCCCGGTTCCGTTCCAGCTCCAGCCTTCGCCACCACCGCCTCGCGGGGCGATGAAGACAACGGCTGCAGAGGCGGTGCAGCAGCAGCTGCTGGACGAGCTGGCTGCGGCGGCAAAGGCGGCCGAGGCCGGCAATTCCATTGGCGCGCGAGAGATATTGGCGCGGTTCAATCACCTGCTTCCCCCGCTCGGGAAGCCCTTCCTCCGCTCCGCCTCCTACCTCAAGGAGGCCCTCCTCGCGCTCGCCGACGGCCACCACGGCGCCTCCCGCCTCACCTCGCCGCTCGACGTCGTCCTCAAGCTCGCGGCCTACAAGTCATTCTCTGACCTGTCCCCCGTGATGCAGTTCGCTAATTTCACGGCCACGCAGGCGCTTCTTGACGAAATTGCCGGCAGCCCAGCTACCTGCATCCATGTCGTTGACTTCGATCTCAGCGTCGGCGGCCAGTGGGCTTCCTTCTTGCAGGAACTCGCGCACCGCCGTGGCTCTGGCGGTGCGGCTCTGCCGTTGCTGAAGCTCACGGCCTTCGTATCGTCAGCTTCCCACCATCCACTGGAGTTGCATCTTACTCAGGATAACCTCTCGCAGTTTGCTGCCGACCTTGGAATTCCTTTCGAGTTCAATGCCGTCAATCTCGATGCTTGCAGTCCTGTGGATCTCGTTTCTCCCACTGGCGATGAATTTGTAGCTGTTAGCCTCCCTGTTGGTTGCTCAGCTCGCGCACCACCACTGCATGTGATCCTTCGGTTGGTGAAACAGCTTAGTCCTAAGATTGTGGTGGCTATGGACTATGGATGTGATCGTGCTGACCTCCCATTCTCGCAGCACTTCCTGAATTGCTTCCAGTCTTGCGTGTTCCTCCTTGACTCGCTTGATGCTGCTGGCTTTGATGCCGATTCTGCCTGCAAGATTGAGAGGTTTCTGATTCAGCCAAGAGTGGAAGATGCGGTGCTTGGGTGGCGCAAGGCTGACAAGGCAATGGTATGGAGGAATGTGTTTGCAGCTGCCGGCTTCATCCCTGTGCCGCTCAGCAACCTTGCGGAGGCACAGGCTGATTGCCTCCTGAAGCGGGTGCAGGTCCGAGGGTTCCACGTGGAGAAACGTGGGGTTGGGCTCACGCTCTGTTGGCAGAGTGGCGAGCTTGTCTCCATATCAGCATGGCGGTGCTGATCAACCATCACTACCGCTTACCGTCAACATTCCACCACCATTTAAAGGCATCGTTAAGTCCAGTAATGCGCACATTTCTTGCAATTAAATGGTGCAATGGAAATTATTGTCCTTGTTGATCACCTCGTATTGCTTTTCGTCACAACTTATTAGCTAGGCCTAGTGGATTTAGCAATATTTGTGTCAGTATCTCTATAGTGTAATGGTGGTGCTCTATGTTCTTATCACACTGTTCTCACTCTGCTTAGTTAGCCATTATCATGTCATTTGAAACACTACTTGTGAGTAGAGAGGATAATTTAAGCTATCTAATGGTTCTGTGATACAGTATTGATATTTGCCTCATGTTGCTTTAGTTATTCTTGGGGTACCTTAATTGTGCATTTCTGTTGTTTTTTAGGGGAAAACAGTAGGAAAGGATCCTACCGTATATGTTTAAATATATTTAAAAGAACAAAATTATGTATAAAAATACAAAACAAAACAAATGCTGTCATGCTTGCAGTGCATTTCTGTTGTTATGCATTGAACTGTAATGGATGATTTTAGCTACGTATGTATTTTATATTTTTGCAATGTTGACGCCATTCATCGTCTTAAAGAAAAAATGGGTAATGTCTATCATAGGACTAAAATATTTGAAAATAAGATTTAGCTTGACCATTGATTTCAAATTCAAAAGCTTAGTGTGCAGATCTCGCCAAATAGTGCCTTTACCCGGATGCAGAATTGAAGGTTCAGGAAGGGAACTAGGGATTAGATTAATCTCCTTTTGATAATTCACACAGTACCTTTTGAGCAGTGCTTCAATATTTTCCTCTCTAATAAAAGTAGCACTAATTTCAAAAAAAATGAAGAGGTAAGTAATATTTATCAACTATTTAACATCTTTTAAAAATTGCGCAAATCATTATTGAGAAAAGCATAGAAGCACCTCCCATACTTTTTTTGTATGAGTTGTACACTTGTACTTAGCAATTATACAATCTTGCCATTTCGACTATGAAATGAAGAGGAACTATAGATATTATATTTTGGCTAGCAAAGGATTTTCTGACCATCATGTCTTCATACTGAACTTTTGAAATTGAGCTTGTTTATAGCTAGAGGAAAACCCTAATGCTAGCTCTTGACTAATTCTCACCATCTGATGTGGTTCCAAGAAAGTTAAACATGAATGCCAAGGATGTTTCTTTCAACAAGAAACAAGAAAAGGAATATGAAGTATCTCCAGGAATGGATTGCTGCTTGATTTGCTTCCAGGAATGGATTGCTGCTTGATTTGCTAGTGTGCCAAACACACAGGGCAAGCAACATGAGCAATTCGCACTTCACAGGCCATTCTGTTATATTTCCACAATAGACTTGATGCCAGTAGAATATGATGAGTACAAAACTACATATGCAGGTTGTAACTTTCGGGGTATGTCCTGTGATGTGGTATATATTACTCACTGGCAAGATGGTGAAGAAAACAATGTTTGATTGTCACTGCTGGTTTTAGCCTGTATAGCATTTCAAGCGAGGCCTAGTTTCCTCAGTGATATGCTCAGCTCAGCCTTGGTGTCTATTTACATGGTGAAATTGGTCTTGCAAACGTGTGACGTAGATTGCTGTATATGCAAGCCATTTGACAGAACACGAATTTCCTCTTACAAAAGTCGGAGGCCCCGTTTGGAACACCAAAATTATTTCCTGAATTCTGTATGAATTGAACTGTTTTATGTGAGATTTTTTTTTTGTAAAATCCCTATACTTAGCATGCTCGGACTGTTTGTCTTGCTTTTGATCTTTTTCCAGTTACCCATAACCAGTGTACTAAATAGTGGACGTAGTGGGCGCAATAGCAACCGCTATTGCGGTAGTGGGATCTAGGCGCTACCGCGACGGTATAGCGGCTCAAAACAGCATATTGAAATATAGCGGGCGCTACAGTGGTTGTAGTGGCTGATATAGTGGTTTTAGTGTGTGTCTCTCCCTTCTATATATGTGTAGAAAGTTTTTTTTCCTGTACTCTCGGGAGTACATACTCTCACTTCAAATATACCACTTAAACGACTATTTTATACATTTTTATCACTTTTGATATACTTAAATACTAATTCTAAGATACTCCAATACAACTTGGTAGAAAAATCTTCATCGGATCCTTTATTTTTGCTTTATACACTTTTCCATATATAAAAGGAGTACGTACATAAATTATGCTATAAAAAGTGAATTTTTATAAAATTTTTCATTGAACTCATTTTAGAGTATCTTATAATTATTATTAGAGTATACTCAAATAAATAAAAATGCATAACAACACTATTAAAGGGGTATATTAAAAATGGGAGCATGTACTTTCAAGAGTATAGACCTATTTTCCGGAAGCCTTTTTCATACTCCTGAGAGTACATACTCCCACTTCTAATATACCACTTAAACGAATATGTTATATTTATTTATCACTTTTGATATACTTAAATAGTAATTCTAAGATACTCCAATGTGATTTAGTTGAAAAAATTTCATTGGAGTCCTTTATTTTTTGCTATATACCATTCTTCATACATATAAAGGAAGTATATGCACAATTATGCTATAGAAAGTAAATTTTGATAATTTTTTCATAGAACTCATTTTGGAGTATTTTGTAATTATTATTATTATAGTATACTCAAAAGGATAAAGAGATATAACAACATCATTTAAGCGGTATATAACACGTGGGTGTACGTACTCTCAGGGGTATGGAATCATTTATATATGTGTGTGTGTGTGTGTGTGTGTGTGTGTGACGCTGAAATAGAATACCATGGTGTCTGGGCACCAAGCCTCCCTGCATTTGGATTGCTTTTAGATACGTGCAAGTGTAATAATATATAATATATCAGGCAAACCCGTTAACATTCATTAATTCAAAAAGACATCAATTTGGAAAGGAAGTTATTGATTCATCATGCTGAATCAATCATGGACAGAAGTTATTTATAATATATATAGCATTTTCCCTACTCTCGAGAGTACATACTCTCACTTCTAGTATACCACTTAAACAAGCATATTATACTTTTTTTACCACTTTGGACATACTTAAATACTAATTCTAAGATCTCCAATTTGACTTGGTTGAAAAAAAATCATTAAAACCCTTGAATTTTGCTATATACCCTTCTTCATATATAAAAAGTGTATATACACAAATTATGCTATAAAAATTGGACTGTGATGAAATTTGTCATGGAATCCATTTTGAAGTATCTTATAATTATTATTAGAGTATATTCAAAAGGATAAAGAGTTATAACAACATTGTTGGGGGAGTGGCCCCTACCTTAGCCCAATCGGTCTATTGTGCCAAATAAACCATTAAGGCCCTGTTTGGAATGCGGAAATTTTTCCCGATTCCTGCGGGAATTGAACTGTTTCCTGCAAAATTCCTGCAAAATTCATGTGAAATTCCTCTGTTCCAAACATGCCCTAAGTATTTAACTTGTGGCAGGCCTAAAGGGACTATTGCAGGGGAAAGGATGGTGGCGACCAAAGCAACTACAGGTGATGATCAGTAGCCTCAAGAGAGAAGAAGCAAATAGTCCAAAAGATAATTGGCACGACGCTTAAGTATTGAGCATGACACGCTCATTTAATGCTGGCATGGCGGGCGCAAGATTCCAAGGGACATGCCCCCTAGTAATCAGCGTATTGACCCATGTCGCATGACCAACAATGATGCCATCGCAACGTGTCACCCGCTCGCATCTATCACGTGCACCCACATCAGCGGCAGGAAACTGAATAGGCAACTGCCCAGTGAACCGAAGGGATGGAGGGGACCAAAGGAGCAAGCGGCATGGTTTCGACCCATCGAAATCGAAGCACTTTATCATGGGAGGCTACTGTTAGGGTAGTGGCCGGAGTGGTCCCACCTTGACTCAATCGGTCCACTGTGCCAAAAGACCCATTAAGCATGTAACCATATGGTAGGCCCAAAGGGGGCTATTGCAGGGGAAAAGACATGTTTGCCCCTAACTATTGTAGACCACAATAAGGGTATTTGTATAAGCTACCTCCTCATGGCTATAGCCTATAAGTACGTGCCTTAGGGGGGCTATAGAGGAGGGAGGATTCAAATTTTAGAGGACTAGGTAATAGACTACATATTGTGCATACATCTTTCATATCTAATCCACACGGTGTTTCAAGCTTCGAGCAGCCGCTTTCGTGGCCTCTCCTAGCTCCCTTATTCACTGTTTGGTCTGTAATCACAATAAACATCATTTAAGCATTATATAAGAAGTGATAGTTAGTACTCTCATAAGTGTGGAATCATTTCTCTCTCTATATATGTTTTTTATGCTCATACTTTGGTACATGATATCTATTCCATGTAGTTTGATATAAGACATAATTTAAATATACACCTAAAACTTAAAATTACACTATTGGAATATAGTATCTGCTATCTAATATCCATTACATCGAAGCTAATCCACCATAAATCCGCTATCCGCTATTTAGAATTATGTTCATAACTGTATTACTGGGTATAGTAATTTTTATTATCTGAGTTGTTTGTCACTCATAATATGAGAGTTTCTACGAACGAACTGAATGTCGATAATATACTTTGTAAAAGCTGTCCCAATAAGATATTTTAAAAATATGATGAAGAAACCATTCTATTTATTTATTAAAAAAAGTATAAAATATTAGATATAAACTGAAAAGACGGTAATCAAGGACTAACGGAGAGACATCTCTGCTCTTTTTTGTTTCCTCCTCAGCTGATGCATTCATATATATCAACCAGTGTTATCATGTGATTTGTCCTACCTCAGATTAGAAAAACCGAAGACCTATTTTACCTGCGAGTTGATTACCTACAAGTCTGAAAGATCCTGACAAGAGCACTGGCCCTATTATTTCTAGGGCTTATTTCATCTTTGCTCATCTCTCACATGGCCGTGTCCCCTCCTGCCCCCTATTTCACATTCTTGCCATCATGATCGCCTGCTCGTGTATTGGCCTCCAACTTCTGTACTAATTATGCTAGTTGAGAAGCTGGTTTTTCTCCAAGCGTGCGAACAAATCTACAATCCCATTAGAGCAAGTATAATAAGAGGTTATTAGTAGGCTGTATGCTGAGGTGGAGGAGAGAGAGGAGGAGAGAGAAGAGAGGTGGGCTGTAAGTTTACAGCCAGCTGAAGCACAATAACCAAGAAACTTTGTGAGAGAAAGGGGTGGGTCATACAACCTTCAGCTGGCTGTAAACTACTATATGAATGGGCTGATAAGTGGGTTGTAAGTGTCCATACAGCCAACTGAAAGCTGTATTATTAGCCTTGCTCTTACAGGTGTGCAGTGTAGTTTATAGTCAGCACAGATTTTTCTCTAGCGATGGTCTTCAGCAGCATTAGAATTTTTTTATTGTGCATGCATTAGGACCGGTTTTCGACGATCTAGTTCAACTGCTACATACAAACGCTACAACACCTAAACGCTGCTCCTATTACATACCCGGAGACGATTCTATTGACCACTTCGATGTTGGTAGCTGTGGGAACAATGCACAAGAACATGGTGCCATTCGGTTAGATTAAAATAAATTATTTTATAGTTAAAATTATACTGTAATTAGTTGAAATTACAATATAACTGATGGTACTTATTTGGCATAACTAAATTTAAAAATAAAAAACAGTTTAGCCCATCACTGACAATGCAAGCAAATACAGGAAAAAAGAACTGGTAAAAAAGCTAAAAAAACCAGAAAAGATAAAATTTAGGAATAGTAAAAAAATAAGCCAGAAACCAGAAGTTCAAGGCGAAATGAGCGGGGCCATGCCAATCTTGATCGTGTATGTTTGGGAGCAGCTAGCCAAGTTTCCTGGAAGTTTTAACAATGAAACTAAGCTCCATGTAAGTTTCAATGATATAACAAGTTCCGTGTGAGTTTCAGGTTTAAAGGTCGAAGTTTCATGAAGATTTTAGCAAAATCTCAAGTAAATTTCAGTAAGTTTCAAAAGATTTCCAGTTTAAAAAATTCAAGCAAAGTTTCATCCTTGTTCATCAAGTTTCACCAATTTTTAGATAGTTTCAATGCATTTCAGAGTGTTTAAGAATAATTTTAACAAAGATTCAAAAATAAACTTCAAAGTTTCAGATCTTGTTTTTACAAGAAAGCTACTAGTGAACATATGCAGTTGGGAAGGATGACAAGAGTAAAAAATGAAGGTAAGTTTCAGTGGTGTTTCAATTTTCAAAAGTGAAACTTCAAGGTTCAACTTTCTAAATTTTGAAAATTTATAGTTCCAATGAGTATAAAAACTTAAACTTCAAGTTTCAAGCAAGTTTCACCAAGTTTCAAAATTCAAAAGCAAGTTTCACCAAAATTTCAAAAATTCAAGTCTCAAACACATTTATCAGGCAAGTTGCATAAAAAAGCTCAAGTTTTGGCATGTGTTCGGAATTTAGACAAGCTTTGGTAGATTTTAGCAAATTTCAAACCTATTCCATTGAACAAATCAAGCCACCATGCTCGATCATGACCACCATGGTCATGACCATTGGCCCCATGCTGCATTGGTATAACACCTGATGCAAAAATCGCTCTATGCTCAACCCACTATGGGAGCAAGTCCATGCATACATAGCACCCTCCTCTTACACTTCTGTCATATGTAAAAGGGTTAACTCGGTGGTGTTACATTTAGAACCAACAACCAGTTTATACTATTACAACTCACTTTATCAGGTAAGTTGCATAAAAAAGCTCAAGTTTCCAGCATACGTGTAATAGCTCAATTGTTTATTTTAAAAGCAATAATAATAAAATTTAATTTAATTTGGTTGCCTGAGTTTTGAATTTATTTGCTTATTTTTCAGCTTTAGAATAGGGCCACTCTTTTGAAAAGTAATTTAAGTAAAAATAAATAAATTATTAAATAAAAGGATAATTATTTTTGTAAAAATCATAATTCAGATTAATTATTTGAAAGAATTTGGTATTCATTTGGTTTCCTTGGAATTTAAAATCCAAGTTCAAAGTTAAAATGTATTTTAGTATAAAAATAAAGACCAAATTTAAGTTTAAAATAATTTTTCTAAGTCCAAAATAGTCTCAGAAATTTTTATGAATTTTTGGTCTATTTTCTATTTTTCTAATCTTATTTATATTTTTTAGGTATTTCTAAAATTAAAAAGTGAGTTAAAATCCCTAAAATCTTCTCAGGCCAAAACTCTCTCTTCCTCCTGGGCTCAACCCATTTTCTCCTAGGCTAGCCGCTTTTCCTTCTCTACCATGGACCACCACTTTCTTCCCCCCTCCCCGTGCAACACGTGGCCCCGGCCCATGAGGCCCGTGTGGCCCAACCCACCACGCCACTCTCTCTGCTGCTGGGCCCACGTGTCATGTCTTCTTCTCCCTCGCCTTCTTCTCCACACCAGCTCCTCCACTATCTCTAGCCGAACTCTGCTGCTGAGCTCAATTTACATGCTTGCAATTTATATTCATAGAAATTGAATTAATTGCTTGTATCCCTAGGATTGCAAATTTTGATATAGACTTAAAGTGTTGATGCACTTAGGTGAATATAATTGATTTAGGCCTTAATTATGCATAATCAATTTGATTTACGCTTTCGTACATAAACTCGGTTTTAACCAAAGAGTGAATTTTAAAAGCGTCTATTCACCCCCTCTAGTCAAGCTCCTCGACCTTAATGTGGGGGTGGGGGCAGAGGTAAAGGGGGGACAGAGACGGAGGTGGCGGGGCAGAGGCAGTCGGGGCGGAAGCGACTGCAGCACTATAGCTACTTGTAGAAGCCGCTTCAAGAAACTAATTTTTTTACTTCGGGTAAGCCAGAAGCCACTGCCAATTGAAATGCCCCAGGGTAATATGTCAAGATGGTCTTAGGCTTTTAGCCATTCCCTTGTCATATTCACCCTTGCAATATCAATATGATTGACATCTTGTACTACTGAAGTGTACTCTACAACCTAACAAACACGAAATCATCTCCTATTAAATGGTGAAGTTGAGGGTGTACAACTTCACCTAATAAGATTTAAATCTTGGTGTAGATTTTTATGCACATAAAAGTGCACTTCAGTAGTAGCTTTGTGAGGTTGTGGATTTATGCCCAATCTCTATCTTTCTAAATGTGCGCCAAGAGGATTCGCTCGTGTGTGGGTACATAATGAGATATGTGCTAAGAGGGTATGCTCCAATATGGATACAAAATGATATGTGCTACGCCGCCTTTTTAATTAAAAAAATATCAAATAAGCTGAGTCCTAGATATTTCTTGTAGTTTATGGGTTCTTTTAGGTTTATGGCTTAGTTTTCCATAGTAACTAGTTTTTAATAGAGAATCTTTTTAAAGTCGACTCTATAGGTCAATTATAGTCGTCCTGAGTTCATTTATATCGGTCAAAATTATATATAGTATTCATTTCCATTCTTTCTTATAAATAGCGAGAATTTAAAAATAAAACATATAAGATACGGCCCAAACCGTCGTGTACCTCTTCGTTGACTGACTAGCCTCGCTGCAATAATTTTGCTCTCTACGGTAGCAGTCCACACAAATAAACACACGTAAAATAAACCCATGCTTTGTAAAGGGAAAATACGAGCAGATAAAACATATGGTGGGAAAAAACTACAAGCGGATTGAAAACGATGGAGAGAGAGATAGAGCACTTTTTTTTAATCTTTTTTATGTTGCACGCATCCAGAGACGTATCAGTAGAGAGAGAAGAGGCCACACCCGCACAAGAGAGAGACCGTAGGCGAGAAAGAGTTAAGAGAGAGAGAGAGAGAGAGAGAGAGAGAGAGAGGACGAGGAGAGGGAGAGAGCAGGGCAGAGGCGCAACGCAGGCAAGGGCACACACTGCTGCTTGCCCCCACATCCTCCCTGTTCTGTACTCTCGCACGCCCAAGAAGCAAGATCCCCATCCGAACGCACCAAGAAATCCTCGCCATACCGGCCGTACCAGATCTCGCCGAGCGGGGTGCGCTATTATGTGGGATTAGGTAGATGAGGGCGGCGCTGTTCGGTGCCGAGCGGAACGGGGCAGCAGACCTCGTCGGCGGCGGAAAGGAGCTGCTTTGGCCGGCGGGGAAGGCGCTGGTGGAGCCGAGGTCGGTGCTGGACTGCACGCGAAGCCCGAGCCCGCCCAATTCAACAACGACGCTGTCGTCGTCCCTGGGCGGCGGACCGGCGGACTCGACCGGCGTGGCGGCGGTTTCGGAGAACAGCGCCGCCGACGCCGAAGCCACCAAATGGGGAGCACCTGGAGAACACGACGGTGGCGGCGGGGGGAAGGAGGAGTGGGGCGGCGGCTGTGAGCTGCCGCCGATACCGGGGGCCCCGGATGTGGGTCTCGTCGGGGGCGAGGGCTGGGACGCCATGCTCGGCAACGGCGTCGCGGCAACCGGGCAGGACCAGACGTTCTTGAACTGGATCATGGGGGCGGCCGGAGACCTGGAGCAGCCCGGGCCGCCGCTCCCAACGCACCAGCAGCCGCTTCTTGACAATGCAGGGTTCGGGTTCCCGGTCGTTGACCCCCTTGGCTTCTCGCTCGACCACCACCTCGGCGGTGTCGCGTCCGACCTGTCGTCCTCCGGCGCGATGTCGCACACTACCACCACCGGCGGCGGCGGCAGCAAGGCCTCCTCAGCCTTCGGCCTCTTCTCGCTGGAGGCTACCTCCCTCCAGCCGCCGCCGCCTCCGATGCTGTTCCACGAAGGTATCGACAGAAAGCCTCCTCTTCTTGGCGCGCAGCCCCCTGGCCTCCTCAACCAGCACCTCCCGCCACCTCCCGCCGCAACCTTTTTCATGCCCCTCCCGTCCTTCCCCGATCACAACCAGCAGTCGCCACTTCTCCAGCCACCGTCCAAACGCCACCACTCCATTCCAGACGACACCTACCTCGCCCAAAATCAGCTAGCGGCGGCTCAAGGTCTCGCCTTTTCACCACTACATGGCTCGGTTCCGTTCCAGCTCCACCCCTCGCCTCCACCGCCTCGTGGGGCGATGAAGACAACGGCTGCAGAGGCGGCGCAGCAGCAGCTGCTGGACGAGCTGGCGGCGGCGGCAAAGGCGGCCGAGGCCGGCAATTCCATCGGCGCGCGAGAGATATTGGCGCGGCTCAATCACCAGCTCCCCCCGCTCGGGAAGCCCTTCCTCCGCTCCGCCTCCTACCTCAAGGAGGCCCTCCTCCTCGCGCTCGCCGACGGCCACTACGGCGCCTCCCGCCTCACCTCGCCGTTTGACGTCGCCCTCAAGCTCGCGGCCTACAAGTCTTTCTCCGACCTGTCCCCCGTGATGCAGTTCGCTAACTTCACGGCCACGCAGGCGCTTCTTGACGAAATTGCCGGCAGCGCTGCTTCCTGCATCCATGTCATAGACTTCGATCTCGGCGTCGGCGGCCAGTGGGCTTCGTTCTTGCAGGCACTCGCGCACCGCCGTGGCCTTGGCGGTGCGGCTTTGCCATTGCTGAAGCTCACGGCATTCGTATCGTCTGCTTCCCACCATCCACTGGAGCTGCATCTTACTCAAGATAACCTTTCGCAGTTTGCTACCGACCTTGGAATTCCTTTCGAGTTCAATGCCGTCAGTCTTGATGCTGGCAGTCCTGCGGATCTCATTTCTCCCACTGGCGATGAAGTTGTAGCTGTTAGCCTCCCTGTTGGTTGCTCTGCTCGCGCACCACCACTGCCTGTGATCCTTCGGTTGGTGAAACAGCTTAGTCCTAAGATTGTGGTGGCTATGGACTATGGAGGTGATCGTGCTGACCTCCCATTCTCTCAGTACTTCCTGAATTGCTTCCAGTCGTGCGTGTTCCTCCTTGACTCGCTTGATGCCGCTGGCATTGATGCCGATTGGGCCTGCAAAATTGAGAGGTTTCTGATTCAGCCAAGAATTGAAGATGCGGTGCTTGGGCGGCGCAAGGCTGACAAGGCAATGCCATGGAGGAATGTGTTTGCGGCTACGGGCTTCACCCCTGTGCCGCTCAGCAACCTAGCGGAGGTACAGGCTGATTGCCTCCTGAAGCGGGTGCAGGTCCGAGGGTTCCATGTGGAGAAACGCGGAGCTGGGCTCACGCTCTTTTGGCAGCGCGGCGAGCTTGTCTCCATTTCAGCATGGAGGTGCTGATCAGCCTTCACTACCGCTTTCCATCGACATTCCACCACCATTTGCAGGCATCTTCAACTCCAGTAATGTGCATTTTGTCTTGCAATTAAATGTTGCAATGGAAATTATTGTCCTTGTTGTTGATCACCACGTGTTGCTTTTCGTCGCAGCTTATTAGCTAGGCCTAGTGGATTTAGCAATATTGGTGTCAGTAATCTCTATAGTGTAATGATGTTGCTCTAGGTTTTTATCACGCTGTTCTCACTCTGTTCTGCTAGCCACTCTGTTCTGTTAGCCGTTATCATGTCATTTGAAACCTGCTTTTGAGTAGAGGATAATTTAACCTACTGAATGGTTCTATGGTACAGTATTGATATTTGCCTCATGTTGCTTTAGTTATTCTTGGGATGCCTTAATTGTGCATTTGTGTTGTTATGCATTGACTTGTAATAGATGATTCGGCCATGCTCAATGTGGTTTATAAGCCGTGTCTTCGGGCTTTATTTTTTTATATTGTAGTGATTAAAAATGCATCGTAGCTGATAATCTTTTCTGAGTAATTAAATTTAAAAAATAAAAAAGTTATATCATCACGAATAATATAATGGAATAAGGGAAAAAGCTAAAAGCTAAAAAACTAAAAAAAAGAGATAAAATTAAGAGGTCAGAAGCTAACGAATTAAGAAGCCAGAAGCTGTGTATGTATTTTATCTTTTTTGCAATGTTGACGCTATTGATCATCTTAGTGAAAATGGAAATGACTTTCATAGGGCCGAAATATATTAAAATAAGACTTTGCTTGACCAGTGATTTCAAAAGCTTTGCGCCATCTGGAACTCAGGAATTTCATAAAAAATTTTACAGAGATTTAGTAGAAAATTGTTTAAATTCTTGCAGAAATTAGGAAAAATTCTCGCCGATTGGCATCAAAGTCCTATTTTTAAATTTACGATTTTTTAAACAAACAAATGAGACAATTTCTTTATTAACTTTTTAAAATAATTTATTAGAACAGTTTTTTAAAAACTAACTTATTAATATTTAGTTTATTAGTACAAGTGTTCATTTTAATGGCCAAAACTATCACCATCAGTCGCAGCTCTAGGGGCAAAAACCGAGGACCATAGTTTCTATAAGCCATTAGTTAGCAGCCGAAAATCCCGACTTGTTTCTTGTTTGCGGCCATGACTTCGTTACTGGGTAAAGTAATTCCCATTGTCTGAATTGGTTGTCACTCACAGTAGTTTGTATCTCTACCAGCGCTATATAATGTGCTGTGTCCTACCTCGGGTTAGAAAATGTGACGAGCTATTTTATCTGCGATTTTATTAAGGTCCGCTCGGTTGGGCTGAAAAGTTATAGCTTATAGTTGAAATTTTACTATAGGTCTGTTCTTTTTGGCTGCGGCTTTTGGCTGAAATTTTTGAATTTTGGCTGTTTACGGTACAGATTATGGAGAGACCGATACTCACTTGTGATTTTGGCTCGTACAGATGTTGGGCTTTTAACGTGTACTACGTTTAACATGTAGATCCCGTCTTAAGAAAATACTCCGTTTGAAAATTAGGCACTGTAGCAAAAGCCAAAAGCCGCCGGCTTCTCATGTGCCGAACATGCCCATAGCTGAAGGTGGCTTATTTGGCGTAATTAAAATTTAAAAAATTTAAAAATAGAAAAATATGCTAGCTCATCACGGATAACACAAACCAATACAAAAAAAGAATCGGCAAAAAAGCTCAAAAAAGTCAAAAGTTCAAAAAAACCAAAATTTATAAATAGTAAAAAATAAACCATAAGTTAGAAGCTGAAGCCAAAACGAGAGAGGTCTAAGGGAGCGTTTGGTTGGAGGCCACAATTTGCCATGCCTCAACTTAAGAATTTGCCGCATTTGTGGCTAGCCAAATTTGTGGAAAAAAAAGGTGTTTGGTTGAAAACTAAGGTGTGGCAAAAACTGTGTGGCTATTGTTTGGTTCACTGCCACAAAAGTGTGGCAAAAATTGTGGCAAGTGTTTGGATTACTCCACATAGGCTAAACACACTAGTGTAAAAATCATTATTGGAGTAACAACGATACCAACAGTATGAACAATCCACTATTATACCATACATTTCAACAGTATACCAATACATGGCTAGGCACATAAGTATAGCAGCAATCATTCTTCTCCTCCACAAGAAATGGCAGTACTCCAAGTAATATTGTAAATATAGTTTCCTTTGATCCATCTATAACATAATTTCAGATGGTTTCAAAAAAAACATAATTTCAGATGTAAGACATTAATCAGTACAAGGAAAAGAAATGCATCAACAGTTCATTGCTAAAAACATGTGTATATGTGTATCATATTCCTACAGGTTTTCAGGGTTATCTAGCACCATAACTTTTCCTCTGATCAGTGACACATCAATTCATTGCAAATCTTTAGTCATTGCAAATAGTGAGGTACTATGCATCATCAATTCATATTATGAAGGTTGCTACACATAAGAGCTCGATTGTTCTTCTCAGTTCATCAGTACATAACAACAAAATGTCACAAAGCGTTCACTCAGTTCATCAGTACTAGTGTTTGTACATAAGAACACAAGGAAAATATGGAATGGTTTGGAAAGACAGGCACGGGATGGAGTATTACTTACTTCGAGCTTCGACGACCGGGAGGGGGCCGCCGCGGCCGGGAGGGGAGCGCGCGGCTGGGAGAGCGCCGCGGCCGGGGGCGCACCGACCTCGGAGGCTGGGCCGCCGTCGCCATGGATCCGTGCGGGCGACCTTGGAAGGGGCGGAGGGAGTGGCTGCCGACCTCGGAGGGGAGGGCAGGAGCGGCGGCCGAGCTTGGAGGCGTCGGTGGGAACGGCGGCGGGCGCACCGACCTCGAGGCCGCCGTCGCCATGGATCTGCGCGCTCGACCTTGGAAGGGACGGAGGGAGTGGCTGCCGACCTCGGAGGGGAGGGAAGGAGCGGCGGCCGAGCTTGGAGGCGTTGGTGGGAGCGGCGGCGGCGGAGGAATCTCGAGGCCACCGTCGATTTCTCAGGCCGCCGTCGCCATGGATCCGCGCGCTCGACCTTGGAAGGGACGGAGGGAGTGGCTGCCGACCTCGGAGGGGAGGGGAGGAGCGGCGGCCGAGCTTGGAGGCGTCGGTGGGAGCGGCGGCGGCGGAGGAATCGAGCGGCAAGGGATTTTCCTGGCGCGCGCGAAGTGGAGAGAGAGGGGATTTCTCCTGGCGAAAGGGGATTTGTGGCGCGCGCGAGGGCAGTGTGGCGGGGATTTTCCCCGCCACACTTTCGCTGTACAGTGTTGTGGCGAGAAGGATGGCGTGCCTCAGTTTGGTTACCAACCAAACAGCAGCCAAAGGAGATGTGGCACGTCTAAGTTGAAGTGTGGCAGGGTGTGACCTCCAACCAAACGCAGCCTAAATACAAAAGTCTGAAAGGCCCGGACAATAGCACAGGCCCTATAATTTCTAGGGCTTACTTCATCTCTGCTCATCTCTCACATGGCCGTGTCCCCTCCTGCCCCTATTTCACATCCTTACCTTCATGATCGCCTGCTGCTGTTTTGGCTTCCAAGTTCCAACGACTTATTAAAACCCATCATCTGTACTAATCGTACTAGTTAAGAAGCTGTTTTTTCGCGAAGCGTGCGAACAAATCTAGGATTTGAAAACTGAAAAACCCCATGTTACAGGTGTGACAGCGGAGCTCATTGTCAGCTTACATTTTTCTCTAGCGAGGATCTTCTGCATTGGAGAAAAGAATTGACAAGGTGATGGTGCTATGCATTTAGGACCGTTCCATCGAGAAACCGAAATTGACGCTCTAGTTCAGTTGCTACTGCACCCGGCACCTCCATGCTACTGACACTTCACATGCGCAGAGACGATCCAACTGATCACTTTGATTTAGATAGCTGTGGGAGCAATGACACCTGATCAATTCGGCTTAAGCTTCTGGCTTCTGACTTATTTTTCACTATTCACAAATTTCGTCTTTTTTTGAATTTTTGGCTTTTTTTGCGCTTTTTTGCCGGTTTTTTCCCGTATTTGTTTGTATTATACGTAATAGGCTAACATATTTTTTATATTTTTTGATTTTTTAAATTTAATTATGCTAAATAAGCCTCTGTCAGCTACATTATTTTTTTCAGCCAGCTACAGTGCTTTCAGCCATAAGCCATCAAAAAAAAAAGCCCAACTGATCACCACCGTAGATGATCATGAAGGGAAAATTACATGAGAATGTGCTCTTGATCATGAAGCTGCAGCCTTATTTCTTTAGTTAGGGCCTATTTGGGAGAGCTCCACCAGCTCCAGATTCACGAAAAACAGCTCCACTCCACGAAATTTTACCCAAACGCTCCAGCTCCGCGAAATCTGGATCCACCAAAATCTTGGATCTGAGGGCCAGATCCATGGATTTCATGGAGCTCCTCAAGGGGTGCTCCACCGTGGAGTTGGGTGGTAATTACCCACCAATGCCACTGGTTACACACCCCATCCCACCAAAAGTGGCCATTCCCACCAAAACCTCAATTTCGTGGATTTGGAGCTGCTGTACAAGCCAAACACTCCATGGTGAGATCCCAGATCCACGGTGGAGCTGCTCTATGGTGGAGCTGCTGCTCCAGATCCACGTTTTCAGTGGTGGAGCTCTCCCAAACAGGCCCTTACTAAGGAGTGACGACAAGCTACACATTCGTTTAGGTCGCCATGCACACCCGTTGCTCCCTACCTTTCTCAGTTTCTCTCCAGATGTCACAAACTCTTGTGATGAGCCCGTTGCACTGCATGCATGCATATGCACACCCATGCCACTCTGGACCTGGTGAGAGGCAGGGAGTCTAAAGTTGTCGCTGCTTTTTTTCTTAATCCAAGGAGTTAAGCAGTGGCCATCCATTCTTTTAAGTCAAAATTGGTTTGTTACCATAAAAAAACTATAATTTAAGAAAATACCAATGCATACTTCAGGTACAGTTTAATACCACCGCTCTTCTACTCCGTTCCACAAAATACTACTCCCGTCACGTCTCTGTTACTACCAGATATAACTTGTTTACCTCTCTTCCTCATCCCCTTCTATTCCCATTTCTTATCTATAAGCCTAGCCAAAACTCAAACCTTAGTAGGGAGCAGCCCCATGACATGTGCGGAGTTGTTAGAGCATGACAACTAAATCAGATATGTGTAATTGAAACACTGAGCAATGGGATCTGAAAAATCAATTTTGATCTGTTTCAAAAGTGCATCCCAACATATCAGTTTTATATGCCAAATGAAATCAGCAATTCGCAATATATATAGGTTCACAAATCACAACATAGTTCATAATATTCCTCGTTATGAGGTCCAAAAGGAAGCAATCTAACTATACAAGCTCAGAACTTAGCAAACTAGGCATGACACAAAACATGACACATGACACATAACATGTTCTAGTCCATGAGCTTTCTCCTTTTGATTTGTGGGGAGGATGCTTGTACAACAGCCTTTGCTTCAGCTATCCTTTCTGCAACAGTCATTCTTGGTGCGGTTCTTCTTGGTGGAGTTGATGCTTCAGCTGCCATCCTCCTTGTTGTAACTCCAGGGCTACTTCAAGTGCTTGGTGGACTGCTATCTTGAGTGCTTTTAGTTCGTTTCTTCTTGCCCATGCAGTCAAGAAAGGAAATACTTGAAAGTCACATGCATACTAAGAAGGATGAGAAAGAAAAAACAAGTGAAGTCATATTACCTTTTTGTTCTCTTAGGGGGAGGTACAGCTACAGAAGGACTATTTACTGGTGTTAAACTACAGCCCTTTTATGTGTGCCTCACTAAAAGCACCTCTTACACTGATAGCTCCTTTTGCCGCTGGGTTCATTCGTTGGTTTGTCCTTTTCTTCGTTGTCCTTCCTGCAGACCTAGTTAGCTTGGGAAGAAGCATGAAGAAACCCTTGTCAACAACTGGCCACTGTGACTTATCATCGATTGGATTAATGTCAAACTCATATGCATCTTTGAACCTGTCCACTGAGTATACAACAAAATAAAATTGAAATTAGATTAAAAATGATTCTTTGCATACCCATTAGCAACTTCACAAAGACCCATGCTTCCTTAACCCTCCACCTACATGCTCTACACTGCGCAAGAAAACTAGGGTTAGGGTTGTTGCCGCAAATCCCAACCAAAACACCAAATTTGTAGATGGAGGTAGGAGATCTAACCTGCGGGGACTCCGGCAAGTTGCTATTTGACGGAAAATCATGGCTTGCAAGTTTTAGATACGAGGACTAGAGCATGCTGCTACCTGAGAAGAGGGGGAATGAAAGGAGCGAGACAGGGGAGGAAGGTGGTGTGCGAACAAGGCCGAATAGGGGAGGGATGAGCCTTATTTTGCCCATTTCGTATGGGAGCTAACGGCAAAGACAGGAGAGGTGACGGGAGTGGTATTTCACAGAACGGAGCGTGGAGGATGTGATATTAATCTGAACCTGAAGAATACGATGGTATTTTCTTAAATTGTAGCTTTTTTATGGCAACAACCTAATTTTGCCTTCTTTTAAAGCTATGTATTTTGTTACGACTTGTTGCTTTCATCCAACATGCATTGGTTTCTTTCTTTCTGTAGCGACAAGCTGTCTAGTTCCTCTCAACAGTGCATTGTAGGTGAGGGAAAGGATGCCTTGAGTTAGGGCTGCTGAATTTCGGGGTTCTATGCTTGTAGCCCTTGATCAAATCAATTAGGCTGCCTAGTCTAATTTTAAAGAAGGTTCAAATCAATTGGAACTCTGTATCAGAGACGACCACTCGGCTTACCCAAAAGTAGACCTGTTTGGAACACATAATTTTTTTATGTAAATTCCTATGGCCCGCCCACTCGAAAAAAGGTCCGTTGTAAAAATTCTGTTGAAGTTAATTGCTCAGTGTCCCTAAATAGGTAATAAAAGCCATGCAATCTACACTTTTCTTCGATAAATCCCCGGAGGTGTTACAGTTTGCATAGATATACACGTTGAGGACATGGCCTCGTGATGCGTCGATTTTGGACGGAGTGAGTGGTCATCGTCAGAGAGAGAGAGAGAGAGAGAGAGAGAGAGGGCCACTTGCAAGGTGAGGGGTCCATGGTGCAGACTCCATCCATCCAATGGAGGTATGGTGGCATGGCGTCCACATCTACATATATGTGTTGTTGGTTGATTGAGTTTGTGGTTATATGCATGTGTGTTGATGACAGTCAAGTTTGGAAGAATTTGTGTCAGAAAAACGTTTCTTTGGTCTTTGCAAGTGCAAATGAGCGTGGAGATAATCATGGTCGGTAACGAGGAGGACCAAGACTAGGATGGGGAGATCCGAGGTCTAGACGGTTGTGGATGTCATACGAGGTTGTCGGGCTAACGTTGGAGCATGTGGAGATCAAAGGAGGTGATGCGTGAAGAGGCTACGGGCGGTGTACTCCTAGAGGTTTCGACACGGAAGTTGATAAGGCGTGATAAAGATACAAGAGTTGTGATCCTAGAGGCTTCGTCACATGTTGTGTTAGGAGTTGTGGATGGAATCCATAACTGAGAATATTGAGAGTTTAAATAAAACCCGTGTTTGGAAGGGTTTTGGGTCTCTTGATTTGAGGAAGAGATATGATTTCGTGTTTGTGTTTGAATCGAACACGGTTTAGGGCCCTAACATATAAAAGAAGGTAGAGACTAACAGGTTTAGCCGCGGTTTTTGGAGGCAACCTTTTGTGCTAGAGTTTTTAGAGGGTGTTGTGAGGGCGCGTTGTAGCCACAAACATAATATAGAAGTAAAATATCAGATCTGATCTCAAAGAAAAGAAATTGCTGCCGACGTCGTCTTGTTGTCTCAATCGAAGCATGGCGTGGTTTCCGAGCATCGTCTTTCTTGTGTTCTCGGCGACGTGCTAACACATCTGAATCTTGCACGATATGAGTATAGTGTTGTTTTCGGCGTGTTCTCGTTCGAGCGACCAAAGTTTTCGAGCGGAGATAGAGTTTGACTACGTGCAAAGGAAGTCAAGCGAGTGATCATAACAAGCGGTTGCAGCGGCGGTCGAAGCAAGTGATCGAAGCGTTTATCGAGTGCGAGTAAATAGATCATGCGAGCCATTGTGCAAGCGGTCGAGCGTGTTGCAATTGAAACCTACAACTTGTAAAGTTAGATTGCTTTTCTTTTGGTTTGAGATTTGTTTTTCAGATATAAAAAACGGAGGCAATCATTCACCCTTCTCTAATTGTGCCATACGATTATAGAAAAAATTTGGTAATCCTATAGCTCTATGTTTATGCCCTATGTAGTTTTTTTTTTGTCAATTTTTGGCCAAATTATAGGCAATTAAAACTTTAGCCCAAATTTTAGTAGGATTGATTTGAGCACCAAACACATCCTACCAACCGATCGCCACCTCGGCCGGCAGGCAATGGACGCTCACGTCCGCAACTATAAGGTGAGAGAAAGAAACTAGAAGGTTTTTGATTTTTCATCCGTAGTGTGGGGTTGCTCTCCAGGAAGGGGACCCTGGGGTGGGGCGGAATGGCTTTTGGCAAAAGAGGCCGCCTTTGGATGGACGTTCCAAAAGATGACGAGATCAAATCTTGTGGGGGAAAAGGGGAGAGAAGAGAAGATTGCATCAACTGACCAAGCGATCCGATTTGATGATGATCCTTCTCGCAACGAGTGTTAGGTTTAACAAGTTTTTTCTTTTGCAACAGTTTCAAATATTTGTAAACACAAGCATGATTTCTGTCTGTCATGGACATGGCATGTCTTGCTGTTCACAGCCACACAGTGCACGATAACATATATGAATGTATGGCAGGTATAAAAGGGTTGTGCTTTTCCTTGCGTGTGGGCAATGAACCTCCGGAGTAAGACCGTGGAAAAGCGCACAAGATTGTTGTTTCCTTGTACGCAAGGGAAGGTACGTACGTGCCCTCACGTTGACGCGTTGCAGATTGCTGGCTCCTTCAAAGAAAACCATGCTGCTGAAGCTCCCATGTTGACGCAGTTTTTGTCAAGCAATCGATCAAAATCCTCCCATATGTATGTTTCTCAAGCACACATGCTCTGAAGTAAACTGACAATATCTAGGATGTGCACAACATTTCTTAAGGAGGCACAAAGTACTCCTCAATCGTCACACGTTCGACGCAGGTAGGTCAATTAGTAGAAATAGGTGGGCTTCCTACGACTCCTGAGCGTTGACCTGCGATAGGATTAGCCTCTTATTTGCTGAAAAATTCTAATATGCAATGGTGATGCAAACAAGTTGGTGTAACAAGTCAATAAGACGATGATATATGGTAATATATACTGTAGCAGTATTAAAGACGTACAGTTACAGCAGCAATTAATACTGCAGCAACTATTAAAAATAATATTACCGTACGGCTACAGTACCACTACAGTGTTTTGCCCGCGTTGCCGCTCAGGTTGGCTTGTGACACGTGACACAGTCCTTTGCTTTCCCTTTCAACGACGGGGACTTGCACAGTTGCGCCGGTGTAGTGTAGCTCTTAAATGCGATGTCAGGTGGGAAAAGAGGTTCCAAATCGCATCGACGGCGACAAATGCTCAGACATCAGCTGCGAGCTCATAAATGGTAAAAGGCTTCGATGCTCAGAGCCTCGTACTACTACCAAACAGAACCAGAGAGAAATGGCAAGATTTTCTTCATACTGGTGCAGTTGCTGCTGCTGTACATTACTGTCACTACTCGCTATGTTATTTCGTCTCAACTAGCATGCACATGTAGTATGGAACACTTGGCGTTCGCCGCTGTAGGGTGCCAAAATGAAGAGTGCGTCGCCAACACTCTGTACCCGAGTCTTGCCAATGGTCTAGACAGGTCAAAATTTCCCAGAGAGAAGAAAGAAATGTATACAAAAGCAAACATTTTCTGATGAGCATTTGCTTTTCAGTGTGAAAGCCTACTGGCAGATCAAATGCACTCCCCATATGATTTTTTTTTCACCAATCACCAGGGGGAAAGCCTAGAAGCTTTCCTGGATATGAGATGGAAACTAGCTGCATGCTTTGTTACAGGAATTCAAAAGACACTGTACTGCTAGTAATCAGTTTATGCATGTGACATGCTCGGAAGTACATGCCGAATTTTGTCTCAGTAAACATCTGAAGATTTGTCTGGTACCTTGACAATTTGGCTGCAAATGTTTGATCAGTCCTCCCTTTCTAGCTACTTACATCTGCAAGCAAGGAAGAAAGAGAAACCCTTGAGGTTTACTCTTTTCAAATAACTTAGTTCGACCATTCTGATTGGAACACTAAAGTTTAAGACTAAAAAAATAAAAGGCAGAAGCTTTCACATGAACTCGATCGTTAGGTATCTTTACCATTGGGGCACACGGTTGCTTTTGCTCGCGACACATGCGCATTTTTTCGACTGTACCGTAGCTTTGCTTTGCATAAAAATGGAAACAGAGGACATCTAACGATCTGCTACACTGTTGAACGATGGGGGCAACTGCTAAAGCATGACTCTTAGGATAAAAGACTCAACAGTTTAGCCCTAAAAGCACCATGGTTAGCTCAGATGGCAGTGATCTGATGATACATGCCTGCAGTGTGTTTCACTACCTGCTGGAAAGCAATCAATGCATGCAGCAATATTGCTGTCTGGTCCAAACTGGAGCGCAAAGCAAATGGAGCGTAACCTGCACCCTCTTAAGAAGGATCACATGGGGGCGGTATACTGGCAATGTAACTAGCTTGTGCCTGACATTACAGTACCACATGTCTTCTACACTAAAGTGAAAATATTGTATTATTGTAATAGCGATTGGGGTATGATATTGCACTTACTAGATGATCAAAACAGTGTGCAATATCTCTACACCTCGAGTCTTTGGTTTCTAGTAATAGTTAGCACATGGAATTGATTAATTAAGACTTGATACTCCATAATTGCCAATGGAAAAAGATCCTGTGTGCAGGATGAAGGAATCAAAACAATGAGAGGAACAAGCGATCAGATCTTCCCCAGATACGCCGAGTTGTACATGTTGATCGAGATGCAAAGCTGGAAGCCAAGAAAAGCCCGGCCAGTATCGGTTAAGGTTCATCATGAGGAAGTCCAAGAAGAATACAATACAAGCTGTACTAATGCAAAAGAGCCTCCTTGTCCTTACCAACCAAGGCTGCAAGCTTTTGCTCATGCATGTTATCCGAAGGAAAAGAAAGAAGAGTAAAGTGGATGGGGTAATGGAAGAGGATCAATTGTACCGAGCAAGTGCCATTGCACTTGCAGCCTTTGAAGCAAAAGGCCATCGATTAAACAGTCTGTATTGCATATTGCACCAGCGATCGATGCGTATGGCTCGTATCTACGGCCGAGGCGAGGTCTCTCGTCATCTCTTAGCTTGGGCCTCCACTGCTGGCAAAGTGCTGTAATAATGGATAGCCTTTTCGGTTGCAAAAATAGAGAGAGAGAGGAAGTGATCACATCGTGTGCAAGTGGGATAAGGACCTGTAAGAGCAAGTACAATAATGGTCTTATAGCCAAGCTAGTTAGCATTTTTGCTGATGTGGAGGAGAGAAGAGAGGAGAGAGATGAGAGCTTGGCTCTCATGCAAGCAACAAGTTGGGCACGGGAGCCTATGCAGTGGTGGGCCTAAATAATAAATGTATATGAGGAGGAATAGAAAAGAGAATGTGAGACATGGTACCACATAATAATAAAAAACCTTTTGTAGACAAATTATTGTATAACTTGGCTCTTATAATTTGACTTATAGCCAAACACTTGGCTCTATTATTGGACTTGCTCTAAGGTTATGATACTTTTTATCCTTTCATTCACAAGGGCGGTTAGGCTTCAAAGTTCAAAGTTTCAAACTCCAAGGTTGATGTGATGGGTCCCACACGCAAGACAGACATGCAAGGGCACTTTCCTCAAACTTAAAAAGGGTGAAAAAAGAGATAAAGAAATGAAAGTAAAACTCTGATGTAAGAGGTAAAGTTGCCTTGAGCATGTCAATGCCACTAATCATGAGCATTCATCCATGTCTTGATCAATTAGCTAGAAAGGGAGAGGAAGGAATTGAATGTGAAGGCCCGGGTGTCAAGTGATTTCTCCTTTTTTTTTCCTTTGGATAATTAACATGGTCATACACGCAGAAAGATGCAGACCAAATATGGTGATATATACATGCATCGGCTAGTGTGATTGCGCTTGCGCGCGTAGGGCAAACGCTAGCTTCCTCTCCTTTATCCACGAAATTAAATCTTTTACGTGCTGCCGTCCCAAAAGAATGCACTCATGCTTGTCGAAAATCTATGCCTTGAGGGATGGACGGGTTCCAGCTATGTACATACTACGTATGTATTTCTGCCCAGCCCAGCCCTCTCTCTCTCTCTCTCTCTCTCTCTACGCTAGCTAGCTTGTGCGGTTGTGCAAGAAGACACCTCTGCAATCTCCTCTCCCGTCCCTCGTTTCGTGTGGTCCTCCTCTCATCATTCTTTGTGTGCGTCTTTGGATTACAAGCTTGGTCGCTTGTAGCCAAATGGTAATGCACAAAAAGGAAGCTCTAAAACTCATCAATTCAACCGCTGAAATTGTTCATCGATCTAGACTAGAACGTCCTAGCTAGCTCTTTCAGTGATCAGATCTCACACATGCGCCAATTAATAGAAGACATATCTCAATACTTCCATAAATAAAAACAGTTAAGATTGTCATTATCAGTTACTCTAGAATCCACGAAGATCTTTGTTTCTTTCTGAGATGGCCTAATTAAAGGCACCTCTCGTAGGCACAAGGTGGATCGCCACATGAACCCTTATAGACTCCCAAGGGAGATGAAACACGATCGCAACCATTATGCACACAAGTTAACTAAGAGGTCAACTACTACAAGCAATATAGACATCCCAACAAAACTTGTAGCTTTCATGTCCCACAGAATTGTGGCGGCACCAAACTGCAACAGCAAAATTAAAGACCGGCGAGTGAGTGCCTGTCCTTGTCCTTGGCTGTTCCTGTCACGGTTTTGCTTTGCTTTCTTGGGTTGGGCCAATGCTAATGGCTTTCTACGTTTCCAACCTTAGCTTAGCTTCGCTTAACTGGTTACACTGGCAAGCAAGCCATTAGCTTAGTCAGCTTGCCCACGTGAATTTGGGGAGGAGACTTTTGGTTTTGGTTCCTAGTAATCTTCTGATCTCCTCTTGTACGTTGCTCGATCGAGCGATGACTGATTCGTGTTTTGCCGCAGATCGTTTTCGTTCTCTCAATTTCAGCTCTCGCCATCCATCCATCCATCCATCTATAGTGATCTATCCCTTGCTAGCTTTTCGATGTGCGGTATACATGGGCTCGATCGGGATAAGGACGGCGGCTAGGGCACGACGTTGCGTTGGTTGATACGTAGATGGAGCAGGTGGCTAGCTTTTCACCACTAGCTCAGCAGTAGTACTACTAGCTACTTGGCATGGCGAGGAAGAAAGAGAGAGGTGAGACCGTGAGATCGGCATGCTTGATTTTCCTGTGAGGTGTGTATCGATCGTGTTAGCTCTGTGTTTTCTTCTACTTGTAGGAAGGAATATTGTGCGTACGAAGAGATCATTTATGTATGTAGCAACGAACCAAAGATTTTGGGAGGACAAGAACTGGTTAGATTATTATACGTGCACATTCGGGTAAGTTCATGCCATGTGTACAGATGTGGCTAAATGCAGTTTGGAGGAGGATAATATATAGGCCTCGTAGAAAAGTATTGTAAAGGGCATGCATGACAGAGGGAATATATTCTTGTTTCCGTCAGTAGGAAGACTGTTCGTTACATCGTTGTATATCCCTCCTGTAACCAACTTGACCATCTACAAAAATATTTCCTGCATAGTACTGTGTTTAAACTGAAAAGCGTCATTTGAAGAATTATTTTCTTGAGAGCAGGAAAAGCTAGCAAAGATCGTCTATCTGAAAGTTGTGGCTAGATGTCAGACTTGAAACCAGGAAACAATTGTTATTTGTTCAAGAAATCTAAAATCCTCGCAACAAAAAAAAGATAAAAGAAATCAAAGAAGAACACGAATATGTGAATTCCCTTGTACAGAGTACAGCCTCCCTCAAACAACCAATTTGGCCGCGACCCGCGAGCCGTTTGATCAAAGTTGCGGGATCCAAATCGAGCGTTCCCCCCTCAGTTTGTTGCTTTAATTTGAACTTTTTAATGCTTGTACTTCATCTACTTTCTTAATGCAATGACATGCAACTCTTTCGCATGTTTCCTAAAAAAAAAAATCAAGGCCCATTACTGGCTGGGAGCTTGGATGGGCCGACCATCCTTAGAGCATCTCCAACAATGTCCTCTAAATCTCATCCCCTAAATCACTTTTTAGAGGACACAATCTAGAATATAGAAGACTAAGAGCATCTCCAACAATGTCCTCTAAATCTCATCCCCTAAATCACTTTTTAGAGGACACAATCTGGAATATAGAAAACTAAGAATATGTAACCTCCAACAAGTCCTCTAAATATGGTCTCCTAAATTAAAATCTGGGTCCACAAAAACTACCAACCAAAGAATTTAGGGGATCGGACGGCGCAGGAGCGTTGGGACCGATTTAGGGGATGGTGTGCGTCCTCCATATATGGGGGACGAAAAATCAGGGATGGAGTCCTCTATATTTTTGGGTACCACCTAGGGGATCTGTTGGAGCCTTTTTTTATCTTTTCTTCTAAAATATAGGGGATATAAACACTTTAGAAGATTTGTTGGAGATGCTCTAAGAGCATCTCCAACAATGTCCTCTAAATCTCATCTCCTAAATCACTTTTTAGAGGACACAATCTAGAATATAGAAGACTAAAAATATGTAACCTTCAACAAATCCTCTAAATATGGTCCCCTAAATTAAAATCTGGGTCCACAAAAACTACCAACCAAAGAATTTAGGGGATCGGACGGCGCAGGAGCGTTGGGATCGATTTAGGGGATGGTGTGCGTCCTCCATATATAGGGGACGAAAAATCAGGGATGGAGTCCTCTATATTTTTGGGTACCACTTAGGGGATCTGTTGGAGCCCTTTTTTATCTTTTCTTCTAAAATATAGGAGATATAAGCACTTTAGAAGATTTGTTGGAGATGCTCTAAAAATATGTAACCTCCAACAAGTCCTCTAAATATGGCCCCCTAAATTAAAATCTGGGTCCACAAAAACTACCAACCAAAGAATTTAGGGGATCGGACGGCGCAGGAGCGTTGGGACCGATTTAGGGGATGGTGTGCGTCCTCCATATATGGGGGACGAAAAATCAGGGATGGGGTCCTCTATATTTTTGGGTACCACTTAGGGGATCTGTTGGAGCCCTTTTTTACCTTTTCTTCTAAAATATAGGGGATATGAGCATTTTAGAAGATTTGTTGGAGATGCTCTTAGGCTGCCATGTTTTCGTAAAAAGAGCAACTAGCCTACAATATACCGTCCAGCATCGGATCAACAGAATAGGTGTACACCGTTGATCTGTTTTGACTGGACAACTCACAGTCGTGTTGTTGTCCTTTCTGCAGGAGACAGATCATCTGGGCCTCCTCCTCCTCTACACTTGCATCTTTGGCCACCTCCCCTGCATGGGAACGCTCGGCGGCCTCCTCCTCCCCACGCACAACATCGTCGAGTTCCTCCCTCCACCCAGCTCTTAAGTATCCTTCCCAATCGCTCCTCCAAATCTCACACGTTGAGGAAGCTCATCAACTCGCATCCCACTGTTGTGACCACCAATTGATCAATATGCGCAAAGGATAGTTGTCCTTGGGGCACGCCTTGTTGAGGTTAGCTAGTGAGGCCGACACACATGCGTCATGTGCCATTCGATTTCTTCACCAGTACTGGGCTGGCGAGCCACTAGAGGTGGACCATTTCTCTGATGATGTCGGAGACGATCAATTTGGCCACCTCCACCTTAGCAGCCTTTTGCCTGTCGAGGGACATTCGTCTCATTCGCTATTTGATTGGCTTCACATCGGGGCACACCGCCAGCTTGTGTTCGATGGTGGAGTGCTCCACTCTGGTGATGTCATCGGGTGACCACGTGAAGATGTTAGTGTACCTGCGAAGCACGGCGAGTAGTCTTTGCTCAACCTCTAGGGTAAGGCTGCCTCCCACCAACACCTATTGGATGGGTCCTCTTGGTTGAGCGGCATCCTCTTTACTTCAACATCAAGCCTCAGCTTCGACATCCACCCTAGAGCAAAGGGAGGGGGCGTCGCCAGAAGAGGGCTTGTTTCAGGAGGAGGGGGTGTCACGAAGGGCGATGTGGGTTTTTCGCTTACGTCATGTACCTTCCGCTGTGGGCTCCTTGTGCCGACTTTGATCTGCCGTGTGAGGTCTTGGTTGCCGAACATTGTGATGATCCCCTTAGGGCCTGAGGGTTTCATGCATATGTAGTTGTGGTGCAGGATCACACTGATGGCATTGAGTGTAGCTCTTTCAAAGATAGCATTGTAAGGATACTGTAGGTTTACCACGTTGAAGTTGATGACTTCCCGCCTGCTTTGTTCTCCTTGCCCGAAGGCTACCTTGAGCACTATTTGCCCCAAGCGCTGACTGGTTGCCTGTCAAAGCCCTACAGGAGTATGCCTAGTGGCTCTAGCCTGCTTCACGGGATGCCCATCTAATCAAAGGCATTGATGAATAGGAGATCCACGAAGCTACCTCCATCCACCGAGACTCACTACACATCATAGCCCGTGATGCTGGTCGAGATTACTAAGGGGTCTTAGTAGGGGAAGTCCACTCTTGACGCATCCTCCACCTTGAAGGTGATGTCCTCCCGGGCCTATTCTAGGACCTCGTGTGTGGGGTACATGGCAATGTGATGAATCCAGCGCTTGTAGGCCCTCTGATGTCTCTTGAAGAGGATTTTGAGGGATGACCTACATGTGATGACGTTGATTACCCTGTGGGGCCAGCCTCAGGGCCTTAGATCTGCAGCACGACCAATGGGGTTGGATGAGTGGGACCTCCGGGGGTTGTTGTATGTGTGCCACTACCGACGCCCTCACATCTTGAGCTTGTTCCCTAACTACACTTTTGCAAAGTGTTGCGATAGTGGGGCAATCGTGGGTGAGGTAGTCTCCTCGGTCGTGCACTTCATACCATGGTCATTGCTAGCACCACCCTCCCGACCCCACACCCTTCCACCACCACGGCCCTCCGACCGTGGACACAACCTCTAGGGGTAGTCCTCTCCTCAGCTTCTCCTTCAATGTCGAGGATGTATCTGGGTCGGGGCCTCCTTCGCTGATTGCGGTTGGAGCCCTTCTTTGGGGCCATGGGAGTGTGTTTGGCTTTGGGGTAGGCGGCACAACCTCTGCCTCATGTCGTGTCACATCCTTTTCTACCCCTAGCATACTCCTCCATCTTGTTGAAGAGTTTGGTCACCATTTTTGTGGGCTTCTGTGCATTGTATTCGGTGAGTAGGCCCTTTTGGAGGCCGCAGATGGTTATGTTGATGGTGATCGTGTCATTGAAGTCTTTCATTTGGTAGTGGACCTTTGTGAAGCATCTAAAGTAGGCTCGCAACTTCTCCCCTAGCGTCTATCTCACCGTGAAAAGCTGGTCAGCATCGACCTACTCCATATAGTTGCCTTGGAAGTTGTTGTGCACAAGATCCTGGATCTACTCCTATACATACACCGAGCTAGGGGTGATAGTAAAAAACCAAGAGAGCATGACTCCCTGAAGAGCGAGCTGGAGCCCCTTCACCTTTCTCGTAGACACGCAAAAACTCGCAGGGGTCTGTATCGCCCTTATATGGCTCCACAATAGGCATCTTGAAGTCTTCTAACCAAGCACTTCGTTGCAGGCCTGTGCAGAGGGGGAACTCGGGGTCCAACCACCGAGAGGAACTACAAGTTCCAACGTTGGCTTCGTGACTCTCCACTACTGCTAAGGTGGGCGTCGGCTGATTCTGACTCTCCTGCATCTCGCACATGGCTCTCCACAGGTCCACTAATTCTTGATGTAACATCCAACAGATCACCTCAAGGGCGCCTTTGTTCGTGTTTAGCATGTGGTGGGAGGGGGCGAGGACGCCCTCCGCTCCCTGTGTGGTGATAGTGATGGTGTCAATGCTGGTGGAGACCACTTCTTGGGTAGCACAAACCCCATGTTTTGGTTGGCCACCACTATTGAGTCCTCTGTTTTCGATGCTTCCCACTTCGTCGATGGCAGAGCTATCAAAGAATCACCTTCGCTACCTGTCGCAGCTCCGAATGTCATTGTATCAGTGTGTCGTTGCCATGGGGGTGGGGGAAGGGCCTTTGTAGACCAGCTCCCTCACTCTTGCCGCTGTGGTCTTGGTGGTGACACTTCTTTTTCACTTAGGGGTTGAAATCGGCCTTTTTTGGAGCCATTGTGTCCGAACGCGCTTTCTTTGACTCACAGCTTTTATATCGCTCCCCATGGATGGCACCAACTATTATGTTTACAGACTAAACAGTGAACAATGATGCTACGGGGAAGCCACAAAGGGGTTGCTCAGAGCCTTAAAAACCGTGGAGATGGTGTATGCATTACATAGGCTTGTCTCTAGAAAAAATGAGTCTGTCTCTCCTTATGGCGTTTTGAGACACATATTTATAGCCATAAGTAGGTTGCTTACATAAACACCCCTATCTAGGTCTACAATTGTAGGGCACTCACGCCCTTTCCCCTGAGACAACCCTCTTAGGCCAGCCAAGTGGTCACATGATTATTAAGCCTTTTGGTGCAATAGGCTTACTGAGCCAAGGTGGGGGCCACTCCCCCAACATTTGGTATTAGACAATTTACTAAAATGCTTCGCCATCTTTCGTATAGTCTCAATGACTTGCTGTTAAACCTCTCATGCATCTGGATCACATCGAACCGTCCTCGCTTGTAAATGACCTAAGTCACTTGGTGCGCCACATGCTTCTCATTGCACATGACGGCACCTAGCTTCCATGACCACTCTGGACCTCAACTCCTCCCTAAGTTTAGTCCCGATCCAACTTGTCGTTGCTTGTTATATCCACCATCGATAGCTCCTACTCCGGTTCCTCGTCATCCTGACTTGTAATCACCCCTCAAGACACAGTCATCTTCTGCAACTCCTTGATCGTCTGAACCTCGGCACCTCCTATGCGTAGTCCTGATTCCTTGACCACTTGGACTTAAGCTCTATTAGATTAGGCCCGATCCCTTCCACCTCACCATGATGTAGCTCTATAATCCTACAACTAATACAAATAAGCAAACTGTCACATAGCACATCACAACACACAAAGTCATCAGTTGACATAATTAATCCATATATGCACCATACAAAATGTATGCAACCACAACACTGCTCCAAAACCTAGGACCAAATAATAAACCCCAGCACACACAGACAGTGACCTAGGTCAAACCAAACTCATTGCAAACCTCAAATTCCCAAATACCAAAACCTGGTCGAAGCAGCCCTGCTCAACCGATCTGACTGGACCTCAAAACCGTTTAGACCGCTAATGTGCGCTGGTCAAACTGGAATTTATCATCAGTTGAACCACTGATGATATCCGATCTAACTGCCCCCCCTTTGGCTAATCAGAATGGTTTGATTGCCAGTCGATCCAAAAATTCAACAAATTGCAAATTTGATATCCAACCTTCTCAAATACCAAACTCATACTCCACAGACTCTTTGAACCAAAAGTTAATTACTCATCACAACCACAGGGTGACCTTCACATGGCATCACAATCCCTCCCTTGATGAGTATATTAGCAAACACCAAAATGGCAAAAAATTGAGTTTGGCTTTGAAAATAAAAGCAAAAAGTTGCAAACAGCCATACATGGTCTACTCGAAAGAGAAACAAAAGCTCATGACCATGTTGGCAAAGTGTGATAATAGAGAAAATATCAAGAAAGAATAAGTTTTCCACAAAAGCGCCAAAGCATATCTAAAACCTCACAAAAGCTCAACCTTGCTCATGGTCCAAAGAAGAGAGCAATTGTTCATCATGACCATTTTTGTAGCAAGAGAAGGAACAAAAAAATACAAAAGAGAACAAAAAATGAAATGAAGCTCCCCCTCACTCAAAAATCTCATTTTAACATTTTTAGGTTCCAATTAGCAAGTTTTGCAACTAATACCGCTTATATCACTAAAAATGCATATTCTCCCCCTTTATCCAATTTTCACCCTCTAATGTCTTTTTCTCAATCATTCTCTCCCTTTTCATAATAGAGATATCAAAGGCCAAAGCCCCTCCTCAAAATGTGCACGACACTATTTGGAGCACAATAAGCATAAGAGAGAGCATGTATGCATGTATAAAATTCAAAACCTAAAAATCTTTGAAAATTATTCAAAGTGAGGTTCAAGTTAAAAAAAGATACCGCTTGAAATCGTAGAATGCATACAAAGCTACTTAGATCATGATAAGGCATATATAATCAATCTAGCCAAGGTAGCACAATTTAAAATATTCAAATTAATTTCAAGATAAGTAAGGTTTAGGTTTCAAAATTGACAAGTTTATCTAAAGGCATCTAAATATGAGCTAAGCCATGTCAAGAAGGCTAAATAGAACTAAGAAACTTAAATTGAATCAATTAGAGTACTATAGTTCAATATTAAATTATTTTATTCAAGTACTTGGAATTAAGTATAATTGGCACATTTAGCACTTATGAAAACAGATTTTAGTCTTATCTTAGCAAAGAAAGTTTTCGACTAGGAGCCATCCACAACTGCCTCCTAACCTTCAATAATTTTTCATATTTTTACTTTATTAGCCAAGTGCTAGATCTCAAGTCTTACTACGACAATCCTAAGCAAGAAGCTTCAAAGAGTGGTCTTCGTCATCTAAAACTCCCCTAAGTTTGTGCCTAGTACAATGGCAAGCCAACTTGTGAGAAAGAATTAGTGAGATAAGTTTTTTCGCATAAAAATATCATTTTTTATTTTTGTTTTTGGTTCAAGAACAATGAGCTACTCCTGAGTCCGTAAGCAATACCCGACTATAGCCACAAAAGCTTAGGAGAAGTAAACTCATGCTTCAACAAAGAACTGGCATAGCTCAATATAGATTTTAGATTAAAGAGAGCATTTTTGACATGTCATATATTATAAAGGATCACTAGAGAGCAAACTAGTCAAAAGATCCAACCTTACAAATTTAAAAGATACCAGTTACAATAATTGGTACCATTTATGAATTTTAGTTCAAGTTTGTAAATTAAGCTAGTATGACAAAGATTTAATCATAAATACAAGGGTATGACAAAACTAGCTAAGTAGGCGTAACATGAGAGTGAGCAATATCAAATTAGAATTTCATCACAATTGAGTAATAGTCAGAGCTCATATCTAAATGCATATCTTACAATGCAATACCCTAGATGCATAATGCAAAAAGGAAGCAAATGAATAAAACTCTCTAACTATAAGAATAAAACCAAATACAATATACCACTTGTAGAAACAAAAATGATGAAGCTTTCCGCAAGAACAAGCTACAAGATAAAACAATTAAAGCACTTGCAAAGGAAGAAATAGCTCAACATAATCCAAACTTGTAACAGTCACTACCCAAACTTTCTTTTTACAAGAAATGGCTAAAAGAAGAGGGAGCTAGGCTCTATACTCCACATGGTCTCTAGGAGGGGGATGACTCACAGCTAAGGAATGAATCTAAAATACTAGAAATCTCTACTACTGGACACTAGTGATTGAAGAAGTAAGTTGACCTAGACTGGAGGAAAACACAACATAGAAAACCCAAAATATGCCTAAGTGGGACTCATGCAAGAAGTGGTCCTATCCTTAGTCCAGCCAATCCTCAAACTACAAAAGCCTCCAAATGATATGCAAAGCATGAATCAAGGGAGAAGGTAAAGTATAGGACACAAAACTTGTATCGCACTGCTTGGCGGTGAGATGTAATTGAAGGAGTAGAAACTAAGCCAAGTTGTATCTCAAGATTGATAGATATCACTAGATACTAGAATGAGGAAGAAGACCCAGAATCTCCAGAACCACGGAGTATGCACCCAGTCAGTCAAATCGCCATCATGTTGCCAGGCTGACCGCCAAGTGAAGGGCGGTTTGACCGCTCCCCTGGTACCCAGCTGCAATATTGCACATTTAGTCTTCCCTCTCTTATGCAAAGCCTATATCATCAGAAAAAATTCGTTTATGCCTTGGAACTGGGGTTAGTAAAGATTGACATGCAAATCCACTTCTAAGACATATGACAAGCAAGAATGCTATAATCTAAGGTGAGAGATAGACAACAAAAATTCAATGCTCATATAAGCATAAGCAAACAATTTTGAGCATGAACAAGAATATACATAGCATGGTAATAAGCAAAATATGAACACTACATTCTAGAGAGATAAATCAAGTTATATATATATATATATATATATATATATATATATATATATATATATATATATATATATATATATATATATATATATATATATCCATTGTAGATATTGGAGCAAATAAGCAACATGACATATAGCATGGCAAGCACACAATCAAGAACAAAACATGCCAAAAATGGTACGGCAAAGCTCATCTATCTATAATTAGCAATACCACTCGTGTTATCAACACCATTTAAGTATAAAACATATCAAGAACACAAAACATGTATAAATTATGCTAACAAGAATCAAGAGAAAAATATGCTAACATGGATATCTAATAAATACATAGATACTTAGAGCAAGATATCATAAAAACATGATAGTGAATATATCAAGATAACATGTGCTCACAATGACAAAGTCAAGCTCATGCATACATGGTAATGATGATAAAAATTCTAGCATATCTACATATGAGGAAACAAAAAGCATGACAAATGATGAGACTCAAATAGCACATGTTAATGGCAATATGAAAAATCTCATGTATCCACAATTGATATATCACAATATCAAGTATACAAAAAAACATAATATTTAATAAATCATGTAAATATATGATACAACGATATCAAGCAAGTATATAAATACATAAAACATAAGCAAGAACATGATATAAATATTGTAAGAATAATGCATGCTCATGAGAATAAAACTCATAAATTCATAAAACATGAACAATTAGCTAACTCGTGGATATATAAGCAAAATATATATAAAGTCATGACAAGAATGTAACATGAGTAATACATGCCAATATAGCACAAAAGAGCACATGGATAAGCACAATATGTTAATTATGATCAAACATGACTATAAGGGCATGAAGGTATATGATATCTTATAAAGTAGGTGGAAACGCTAAATGTGAAAGCGCATGCCTTTTGAAGGCCATCAAAGGGAATAGAGAACTGTCAAGTGTTCTAATCACGTGATGAAGCAAAAAATCAGAACCTAATGAAGCTCATATTCTTCATCCCACGTCCCGGTAATTACACATAGGAAGAAGAAGGCTTTGGGTCTTGGATCCCGAAGTGTTAGTAAGCAGGTACTTGGGAACCCAAAATTTGAATACACCAACATGAAAAGTATGCAATTTATCATGATGCAATGAGTGGCTCATGCAAAAAAATCCATTCTTGGAGGCATATCACAAGTGGACAACTTGATGAGGAGAACGAGTGCCATCTCTAAAAAAGTGGCGAATGACTTACTTGAAAGCACTAAGATGAGAACCAATAAGAGCACCAAAAGAACTCACAACTTCTCCTCATCATGGGTGCACACCTTGATGGGGGGAAAATGAGGTTCACCACTTGAGAAATGATGAAAATCTTTCCTCATGACAGCATGTGGATTAAAACCAAAACCATAAAAATCAAGTCCACGACGCCATCCAACACCACTAAAAAAGGTGTCAAAGAAGCCATCAACAAAGTGAGTCTTCATGTTAGGCTCACGAGTGTTCATGCCATGAGAAATGCTATGCACACTTGGAGATTGAAGACATTGGCTCGACACATGCATTTGGCATACCGAAAGCAAATGTCTATATAATGCATATCCTTGTCATAAAATTAGCAATAGTATAAAGGTCTACTAGGAGACACGGTCTAAGAGGACAAAGCACTATCTTTGCTCAAAAGAGAAGTTCCTTGGAACAAGCATGAAAACCTCGTGTTGGCACTAGATCCACACATACCATGAGATGGACGATGTGTTTTCCTAAAGGCGTGATGATGAACTCAATGCTTGTGCTTGACACGACAAAAGTAAAACTCAACAATATGTTTATCCTTCTTACAAAAGGTGAAATAATATTTCTCTTTGAGAGATATAGTATCATGTGAGAAAAAAGCACTCTTATATTTAGAAGTCCCTTGGACAACACTAGAAAAGCCTCAAAAAGCCTCAAAAGTCAAGCAAGAGCTATCCAACCAAAGTAATGGCACAAGTGTCAATATCAAATGACTCAAGAAAAGCATGAGAAGAATCCAAATCAGATTGCAAAGAAGTAAGATCAACTTGTAAAACATCAATCTCGGATTGAAAAGCAATACAAGTCATAAGACTTGACACTCATATCATTGCGCACACTCTTCAAAGAATCAAGCTCATTCTTCAAGGCAATGCAAGATATATAAGAGATTAAAAATGCATTGATAGTATGTATGGAATGCAAAGCATCAACACATCATTTAGTAAGTTAGCACAATACTTGCAAGAGAGCAAATCATCATCAAACAATTTCTTAGTTTCTAAACACATACTGGGAGGATTAGATTTAAGCTCATCAATTTTAATCATAGCATTATCTAATTACTCAATACAGTGGGAAAGACTCAAATTCTATTTTTCAATTTCAACTCTAGCAAGTTCAAGTTGTTCTACACATGTGGAATAAGATAATTTTAATTTCTTAATTTTAGCTAGTATATTAGCACAAGAATCATGTTCATTTCTAGCCAATGATCTAAAATTGCCTAATATTAACTTAGCACAATCAAGCTCAAGATGTAAGGCACCACAAGAATTGCATGGTATAGAAGCTTTTGATTACAACAATTTATTTTCAAAGTTCAAGCATGCAAAAAAGTTCTTAATTTATCATTTTCAACATGCAAGGAATCACATGACTCACAAGACAAAGGAGATTTACCTAGCAATTTCATCAAACAATTCACTCTTCTTCATGACTAAACTATTCATAAGATTGTTAAGAGTATCAATTCTTAAATTTAGATAGACAACATCCTCAATGAGCTTTCCCTTGCTCACGTTGCTTAACTTGAGTCAAAGATTATCCTCGGCAAAGACCCGATTGACGAACTTGCAGTAGTTGGACATCTTGTGCTTCATGTCACGGGCTTGAGGACACCTTCGAGTGTCCTTCTCCATCTTAGATTCCATAGGCGTCTTACCCCTGAAACTAGGACAACTCAAAAAATAGTAGACAATGACACCACAAAGATCACCAGCCTCATCAAGGTCATTGGTCAAAAACTCACAAGAAGTTAAATCAAAAGACCTGCAAGATATCACACTAGCGACCATGCTTATGATCAGTTAAGATCACTCAAAGAGTAAACCTTACTCTGATATCATTTGTAGGATTGAGAACAGTGACTAGAGAGGGGTGAATAGGAGTTCAAATTAATTCTGAGGTTTTTCAAAAATCTTTTTTTATGAGCGGAGGCAAAACTCTTTACTCTAGTAGCTATAGAACCTATGAATACTAAAGACAAATAATCATAAGGAAAGATCCAATCAAAACTAAGGAAAGCATTATTTGATGTGCCCTAAATGGTCTGACTAGATGAATAGTGGTCAAAATGGGTGAACAATAAATTTAGCACAAGAACACATGGCTGTTTCAGCACTTCGAAACTGAAAATCAACGAAACTTTTGATCCATAACTCCAAATGACTTGAAACTTGAATCAATGCTACATCATGACCTTAAGAACCTATCATTATCAAAGATAAAGAAAGAACCTAAGAAAATTGGGACCTATTGGCTCTTGAACCTCTATTACACCAAAACCGGGCTAAAACTACAAATTTAGGTAACTCTCAAATCAAAGCTCCAATTCACTTGAAATTTGGTATGCACCTTATTTAGGATGTTATGAACCTATTCCAATCAATGATTAAGAAAATCATTGTAAAAGTTTTGACCTTTTTCTGTTTAAAGAAAAGTTGCATCAAAACTAGGCAAAAGAGGAAAATTTCGATTTGCTCTTGCTCGTGAGTTATTGATGATCTAGATAACCTTGGATGAGTTTTCACATGTCATAGCAAGTTAGATCATAGCATGAATTCAAACCAAATTGCCCATAGGACAAAAACACCATAATCACCCTCTCTTAAGCCAAAACAGAGTAAACACAAGAACGTACAAATAATAAGTGTATAGATAGATGAGATATGGTCTCCAAGAGATATCTTCATCACTTACACATCTTTGACATATAGTAAGACCAAGAGGATAAGAGAAAGCATAAAAAACTAAGCTAAATCAAGATTTTAACACTTGAGCACAAGTGAAAAATACTTGGACGAGTTTTGATCTCTATTGATACTTAGAGGTGAATATTTATAGCCACTCCTTAGTCATACACAAAACCTTAGATATGTTCTCTCCATGAACTCTAACTCATCTCTACTTAGTATATGTGGTTTGGACTAAACTCTCAAAAGCTTGACCTAGCACCTCTCTCCCTCCTTATATATAGAGACTCACAAAAGAAACCCTAGCTAGCATCTGTAGTTGAATTTCATTCACTTACATGGACTAACCCATTAACCCAACACCATGTTGGATTTTACACTTACATATGCATGTTTGTCAAAATGCTCATCTCATTAACCTATTAGTGAATCAATACTTGATCCACTTCACATTTTCAGCACATACAAGACCTAAACCACTTATGCCAACGTTGCAGTTTTGCACACCGTCACTTTTTTGTTATTAGACAGTTTACCAAAATGCTGCTTTACGTACCGTCTTTCATGAAGCTTTCCGCTTTCTTTGCCACGAAGTATCGTCTATGCTTTGCCATCTTCCAGTGACCCCAATGACATGCCGCCAAGCCTCTCATGCGTCCGGATCCCACCCAACCATCCTCTCTTGCAAATGACACAAGTTACTTAGTGCACCACATGTTTCTCCTCACACATGATGGCACATAGCTTCCTTGACCACTCTAGACCTCATCTTCTCCCTGAGGTTAGTTCCGATCCAACTTGTCGTTGCCCATCATGTCTATCACCGGTAGCTCCCGTTCTAGTTTCTCGTCATCCTGACTTGTAACCACTCTGCAAGCCTCGGTCATCTTCAGCGCCTCCTTGATCGTCTGGACCTTGGTTCCTCCTGAGTGTAGTCTTGATCACTTGACCGCTTTAGACCTAAACTCTCTTAGCTTAGTTCTGGTCCTGCTCGCCTCACCGTGAAGTAGCTCTGGAGTCCTACAACCAATACAAACAACCAAACTATCATATAGCACCGCATAATGAACAAAATCATTAATTGGCAAAATTAATCCATATAATGCATCATGCAAAATGTACGCAACCAAATCACTGGTCCTAAATCTAGGACCAAACAATAAACTCTAGTGCACATAAACAATGACTTAGGTCAAACCAATCTCATCGCAAACCTCAAATTCCCAAATACTAAAGCCTGGTTGAAGTAGCCCTGCTCAGCCAATCTGGACCTCAAAACCGGTTTGACCACTGATGTGCACGGATCAAACTAGAATGTGCCACCAGCTGAACCTCTAGTGATATCCGGTCTAATCGTCCCCTTTGGCCAGTCAGATCAGTTTAACTGACACTGTCAGTCGATAAAAAATTCGATAAGTTGCAAACTTTGATATCCATACTTCCTAAATACCGAGCTTAAATTCCGCAAACTCTCAGGATCAAAAATTAGTTACTCATCATAACCACATAGTGACCTTCACATGGTCTCATATGAGGCTTTAAAGTATTCACAGTGTATAGACTATGGCACATAAACAGGTGCTTAAAACGACAGTGCGTGGCGAGGAGCTGCGATGCTAATACCAAACGGGTCTCTCGTTTCATCTTTCGTCTAACTGGTGGACCACCATCATCTTTTTACTTCATTGACATCGGTAAGTTGAGATAGGTGCATATCACGTCAAAACCAGCTAAATGTTAAAAATCTGTGAAAATCAGGCATAAATGTTTTCAAAAATTCCAAAAAAATCTTTTCCAAATGTAGAGGATGGCATACGAATACCTCGTCAACACTCAACAGTGCCATATCACTATTCATAAATAAATTTCATGTCTTACATTGCCATTTGAGTTTGGCCTCGAAATTTTGCATGGCTATATAACAAACCATAGTCTGCATTTTTTTTAGAATTATTAAAGGTCCCCACTTGGTTTCACATGTTTGCCCACACGCGGGAACATGTTCCAGGGACGTTCTCTCCTCCTTAGAACAGTTTTCCCCTCACATTAGAGATGGCTTTAGAACATAAATCATGACTTCCATCTGAAATTTTGAATATAGTTACAGTTTACACTAACGAACACCGTCAGTTGTTAACATCAGTACGACAAAAATTTGATTTGGTCGTGGTAAGCGCAAACGTTCGCGCATCATCGTTGCCCGTTCTAGAGGTTTCGATATTGACACGACGATAAGTCGATGACTACATAGCAATACAAGTGAACTGATGAGAATTGCGTGTGCACGCTGTGCGCAAACGAAAGGGACACGATCAATTTCTTTGATGAAATTTTGTACAGAGACGGCAGTGGCACGACGCCCATGTCAGCACGCTGTTTCACACAACTGACTGTCTGACATAAGTACTCGGAGAGAGAGAGTAAACAAGAAGACTGGTCCGGATCTTGTTTGCGGCATGGTAGTTTCACCAGAAGGGAACGGCAAGGTCTAGGCAACCGAAGCAAATTTGTATAGATCGCCCATTTCACGCAGTTTCCCAACCATCATATTTTCGTGAACATCAACCATCCTTATATCTTTCGCTGCAAAGTCCACTGGAGCCTCGGCGAGTTAAATAGTCCAATCAGCTACGCTTTGCTCACGACGAGAGAAGCCCATCGCCTTCGTGCATCATCTGATCCGCTATCTTCGAGCTCAACTGCGGCATTACGGACCAAAAGGTAAGATACGATGGAAATTAGTTACGGAAAGTGGTCATTGTGTGTGCCAGTGGTAAACTTGTCAATCAGGCCCTGAAGCATCTAATGATGATCTATAGTACACTTAGGAATTGGGATACTTACAGCAGGATCTGTGAAGACTGTCAGCTGCTTATCAGCTGTAGAAACAACAAGACTAATGTTTTCTTTGTTTAGAGCAATCGCCGTGATGTCCTGTCCTTCTCCCAGCTTCAGCGTATGAATTACCTGGAAGGATATCCCTCATTGATGAGAGTTTTGCTCGTAGGAAATATGGCGGATCAACACAACATAAGTTCAGAAGTTTGATTGTTAGTGTTCACCTCAAGTTTGTGCAGATCAATGAAGCAGATCGAGGGCACAGGAACAGATAGCCTGGTCTCATTTGATTCTGGTACATCCTCACCACCATCGGGCTTGTCAAGCTCGTAATCCTCATCGGTAGCAGTACAGCCATCATGATTGCAATTGCTAGACAAACAAGTTCCAATCAAAGCAAACTGGCCATCCGTAGAAATATCAATGCAACTAACTCGTCCAGAGAAAGGTAACAGAACCGAGGTAGCGATAGGGATTCCATTGACAGTGAAGGTATATAGTCTTTTCTCCGCTTCGTTCCAAATCAATACAATTCCTTGAGAAGATAAGCGTATCAAATGTGCCTCCTGCACATCCAGCTTCCTTAGGAGCCGACCTGTCCTCAAGGAATGTAGGAGGACACCCGGCAAGCTTGAATATGAGGCAACAACTCCCAAGTCAGAACTAACAGAACAGCAAGTTACTTCTCCAAGATGTCCTCTTAGTACATGCAAAGGACCTTCAATTCGCCGTCTCCTGCAGGTTTCTAAAATTTTGCTTGGACTGCTACCACTACTACTACTAGTCGCTAGAGGACTATTTGGTGTTGTTGGTGTAGATGGTGGAGGTTCTGGAGAAATTTTCTTATGTGAAGAGCCCATCTGATGTATCCTCCAAAGTATAACTGTTGTGTCACGAGACCCTGTGACAAGATAATTGCTATCTGGAGACAGTGCGAGGCAGGTCACAGGAGCAAGATGCCCAGATGCGGTTTCAATGGTCCTTGCTCCATCTGGGGAGATCAACTTCACAGAATTATCTGCATGCGCACCTACAGTCGAAGAAAAAGAGGATATCACAGCATAGGAGGAGTTTGATAATATTTCATAGCATAACGACAAGAAATGCAGTAAAAGCAGACTTAAAAATAATACAGTATTTCATTCAGGAAGCACTAAGGAAACCAGTTGTTTGACACCAAATTGTAGTGTCACTTTGGAGTTTGGACATCAGGTTTCAACTAGAAAAGAACTAGGAGGGTTTGGTACAAAGAAAAACATGGAAAATGAATAAAAGAAAAAAAACTAGTTTTCCAACGAGTATCAATGAAGGGAAAAAAATTGAGATGAGAATAATAGTTACCAGTTATAACCTCTTTGTCACATGTGACAACAACAGCTGATGAATTTTGGATTGCAGAAGCAGCAAAAGCTATAGCCCTTGGGAAATGATAGTCTTCTGCAGAACCAGCAGATCCTTTGAAGATGCGCATTATCGCACCACCACTTGAATTTATGGCATTTCTTCCATGATGAAAGAGGAAAGGAGTCCCTAGGCCATCTGGAGTGTTTGGTTGCCAATGGTGCAGTGCTACATGTGCTGCAGGCACATTTGCATCTACGACTACAATACAGTCGTTTGATACAAGCATTGCACTAGCAGGAACATTGCAGTGGTCTGGATTAGGAAGTACATAAGATCTGACTTCACTTGGGTTCCGGAATATTGTCTGAACAAAAAAAAAGAAATACCAAGTTAGTAGTAAGTCATGAGATAGCATAATACTAAGTGCTACCAAAAACAATTGATTGCATTTTATGGGAAAATACAATGGTGCGACCCCCTCGTCATTCACCCATCAATCCATCATTGAGATCCAAATTGCATGGACCAAGGAGTAACGTGTAAAGCCAAATTCAGCTTGTCATATTTTAAATAGAGTACTATTGAACTGTCATACGTGTTGATGATATGTTATAGAGGCAAACATGGTGATGGTTGTATCCCTCCGATGTCTATAAACTCTTGAATAATACGTTGTTCTGTCCCTTGAATAAGCTATCACATTATTAACCACCAAGTATGTGATTTATTTGTGAAACTCTGTAATTACTTGATGGTGGATATTTTAAACTATGCATGGTGTATATCAGTATATGTTTACTTGGTACAGTAACAATTTACAGACCAGCATGTGTATCAATTAGTGACCAACTTTTCGTAAAACACTGAAAAGGTACTTGTAAAAGTTACCTGCAGCTGTAAGATATCTGCCAATGGCCTTCTCCTTGTGTGTGGAACTGTCAGCAATTGAGATGGCGTTTGTCCAAAATTAGAAAATTGATCTTGTATAGCTCGCCGTTGCACCTTCAGCATTTTTTAAGTAAAATGTGAATAGCTAGATGATTACTGAGAAAATCTAAAAAGTTGAATGTGTAGTACTTACTGGATCAGTGATTTTATCAATATCCACTGTCCCCTCGTATGTAGCATACCAAAAAACATTGTTGGCCATCACTGCTTCTTTACCTCTCTGTTTATATCTGAATAAGGAAAGTTATTCTATGACAAAGGGTAACAAACTTAGGACACAGCATTGTACAATAATAAATCAATGAATATATTCTCCCCTACTGTTTCTGTTAAACAATCAACGAATATAATGCTTGCCATCTACGGATACCACAAGAAGAAATTGTACATCTATCATCTGCTAAATATAGTAGTAATATTCAAAAGATTATTTTATGCTAAAAAATAACCAGAGAAATACGAAAGCAGCAACATGTCCTCTGTTGGGATTGGGTCTAACTGATTTGCCTTTCCCTACATCAAGAGGTTTAATCCTTCATTTCTAACTATATTTTTAGGTTTAGTAAAAGCTATCTGTATTATACATTCAGGTCGTTTCATCTGTTATAAATATTGTGTGTATATTCATGAGAACCAATGGACAATATATATAAAGAGTATGAGAGACTATATGCAAATACAACCATACATATAGAAGTAAATACAGAAGACCCCCCAACTTATGGTGAATTACACACACTGAGTTTGGAGAGAAAATACAAATGTTGCACTCAAGTTTATCGCTTCGCGAAGAAGTCAGCAATCTGTAACACTGAGAGTACAAACTGTAGAGCAAGCACTCTCTCTTGCACTTGTGAGCGAGCGTATAAAGTATCCACACCAATGTGCTTAGTGAGTTCATGCTTCACTGGGTAGTGGGTTATACTAATAGCACATGTACAGTCAAACAAAAGAGTCGTGTGTCCCATCACAGGCACTCTAAAATCTGCAAGTAGCCACCTCAACCAAGTAACCTTTGCTGTCACTACTACCATAGCTCTCAACTCAGTCTCAGCAATCGAACGAGAAATTGCAGCTTGATTCTGTCTTCCAGGCAATCAGGGGGAGCCAAGAAAAATATAGTAAGCAAAAAGAAAACGACGATAGAAGGATTACTAGCTCAGGTCGTATCGGAGTACGCCTGAAACTGTAGTGAGTTAGAGGTAGGGAAAAACAAACGATGAGAGATGGTTCCACACAAATAGCGAAGAACACGAAGAAGATAACTGAAGTGAAAGTGGGTAGGACAAGCCATGAACTGACTCAAGATATGAATAACACGAACAATATCAGGAGAGTACTCACAAGATACATCAAACTCCTAACAAGATGGTGATATTGAGTAGAATCGTCATGAAGATCACCATCGGTGGCACGAAGCTGAAAGGATAGCTCCATACAAGTCTCAGCGGTGTGAATGTCAGTCAGAACCGAACGATCAAGAAGATCCTGGACATACTTTTGCTAGGAGAGATAGTAGCTCTCAGGCATGGAAGTGACCTCAATCCCAAGGAAGTACATAAAAGAATCAAGATTACTCATCAGAAACTATTCACTGAGATGTTTCTTCACGTACGTGATGAATGAGGAATTATCACCAGTGATGAGCATGTCATCCACATAAAAAATAAACAGTGTCCTACCCCAAGGTGAGACATGGATAAAAAGAGCAGGATCGTGGGAACTGACAGTGAAACCGACAACAGTAATCACTAAGGTAAAACACGCAAATCAGGCATGAGGACCCTGTTTGAGGCCATAAAGAGCACGACAGAGACGACAGACGTGCTCGCCTGGAACAGAATACCCAAGTGGTGGCTGTATGTAGACATCATGCAAAGCACCATTAAGAAAAGCATTCTTAATATCCAGCTGAGAGATAGACCACTGGCGAATAGAAACAACTGCAACAAGAGTGCAAACAGTGGTCATATGGGCAACAGAGATAAAAGTCTCATCATAGCCACGATCGTATTCCTGCTGAAAACCACGAGCCACAAGACGAGCCTTGTAGCGCTCAATAGTACCATCAGACCGGGTCTTAATCTTGTACACCTACTTGTACGTGATAGGACGAGCATGCACATGTGTCAGTACAATATCCCAAGTCCCCATACGCTGAAGAGCATCAAGCTTCTCTGCCATAGCGAGCTGCTACTCAGAATGAGCAGTCCGACGATAAGAACTAGGCTCAGTGACAGAGCATGAGTTGTCAGAGCAAAGCCAAGACGATCAGAAGACCGAAGAGATGTCCGGCCACGAAGGGCATAACGAGGAGCATCATCAAGAGAGTTAGATGAAGGTGTCAGCAAGATACTAGGAGATGAGGCTGGTGAAGGACGAGGACGCCTGGAGTAGTGAATACCACTGAAATGAGATAGTGGTGCTGCAAAGACAAGAGACGGTGTTGTAGGAGGCAAAACAGAAGGCGGGGGTATATAAGGAACCACTGGGGAAGACTGTGGTAGTGGAGAAATGGGTGAAGAGTCAGAAAGAGACAATCATGAGATCGTCTCAATGATGGAAATAGGACAAGGAGCCGAATCTCGATTGAAGAAAGGTCGAGATTTGTCAAAAACATCTCGTGAGATCCTGAGCCGTCCAGTAAAAGGATCATAGCAGCGATAATCCTTATGCTCAGAGTTATAACCAAGAAACTCACACTCAACTGATTGATCTGACGGTTTGGTGTGTTCACGAGGCTGCAATAAGACAAAATAGGTGCAACCCAAAACACGGAGATGAGTGTACTCGGCGGCTCGAGAGTAGAGACACTCTACAAGGCTAACACCCTTAAGAGCAGTGGACGGCTACATATTGATGAGATATGCAGCCGTAGAAACAGCATCAGTCCAAAACTGTGATGGAACATGAGAGGTAAGGAGAAGAGTGTAGAAAGTCTCAATTAAATGACAATGTTTGCGCTCAGCAACCCCATTTTGAGCATGGGCACTAGAACAAGAAAACTGGTAAAGAGTGCCCTGTTTAGAAAGAAATTGTCTAAAAACGCCAGAACAGTATTCGCCAACAGAATCACAGCGAAAAGTACGGATAGAAGAATCAAACTAAGTGGAACTATCATTGCAAAGCTACGATAGATCACAAGAAATTGACCACGATTAGGCATATGGAAAAACCATGTAAAACGGGAATAATCATCAATGAAAATCACATAAAACTTATGCCCGTCTTTAGAGATAATAGGCGTAGATCCCCATACATCTGAATGAACTAAATCAAAAGGATGAGAAGACAAGAACTCACTATAATGATAAGGAAGTTGTAGCTACTTGCCCAGCTTACAATCATGACAAAACATGGCTTTATCAACATAACACATTCAAAAACACCCTGACAAACTAATGAAGAAAGGCGAAACTCACACAAGTGACCTAAACAATGATGCCACTGCGCAAAAACTCTAGAGGTAGTGGTGGTGAAGGTAGACGTAGAGGTGATAAGAGCAACTGGAGTGGACAGAAAATGGCGGCGGTCAAAGATATAGAGACCCTGATGATCCCTACGGCTCCGGCTAGTCCCAAGTATCGTCTCTGTCTATCGATATTGGACGAAACAGGAGTGAGTCAAAACCAACCCTAAGATCATTGAGCTGACCCACCGAGATGAGCTACATGGTAAACTGGGGAACATGGAAAACAGCTGGAATAAAAAGTCAGTGGACAAAAGAGTACAGAGGAGTATCGTCAGTTGTCTGAACAGAGATAGGAAAAATAGGAAGTCCTACTGAAGTGAGATGTGGAATCCGGTGTCAAGTGGAAAGAGGCACTAGTGTCCAAAATTCAAGAAGCACCTGAAGAAGACGTCTGAGCTAGACTGGCAAAACTTGCTGACCTGTAAGAGAGCTGCTAAAGAAGAGCCTGGCAGAGCTACTAAATAGAGCCATCTCGCTAAGAACATAACATGTTGATTTGTCCTCCCGTAGAGAAAGGGCCTCCATACCCCCCTTGGATCGTCCACTTCCATGCACCTTGTTTCGCTTTTTTCACACTGCACAACTTTAGTAGTCATGCCCGAAGTTCTTGCAACAGTTGCATTGAACCCTAGTTGGTGAGAAAGTAGGAGCAGAAATAGGCACCTGGGTAGGGACCGTAGTCAAAGCAGAAACTGTCGGTGTATTCGAAGAAGGGGTAGCAAGCACAACTGGAACAGACTGTGCTGCTAACCCGTAGCGAAGCTTCTCAGCACGAAGCATCGAAAGAGCCTCAGTGACGGTCGGTCGAGGTGAGCGGCTTAGTAGTTGAGCCCTACAGGCTCAAACTTTGAGCAAAGACGACAGATGAAGTCATAAAGGCGAAGGCGGCACGATCCGCCTTCTTTACCTTATGAAACTCCTAGCAAAGCAGAGAAGCTAGCTCGTCCAGCTGGCGCCAGAGACTAGCCAGGGCTCGGTAAAAGTCGTCGATGGAGGAGCCCTTGTAGCGAATTGTCTCCAACTTACGTTGAAACGAAAAGAACTAAGTATCGCTGCTCTGCTGGTATCACTCGCGTAAGTACTCCCAGGTCTGACGAGTAGAACGCAGACCAATAATGTCTGGTTGGATGGAGTCGCCAACACTGATCACCAGGATGGCTCGAACACGGGCTTCATCAGCACACCAGCACTCAAAAGCATCAATAGCATACTAAAAGGTCTCATCTGCAGCACCAGCAATGGCAGCCTCTACCTCCTTCTTAGCAGCCTTATTTCCTGCAAAAAGTGCAGAAGTAGGTTGCTTGGTAGGAGGTTGAACTGGTGATGACGGACAAGATCGCGCACCAGTGATATGTCCCTAGAAGTGAAGACCATCGAGCGTGATCTTCATGAGTGAAGACCACAACCTGTAGTTCGTCCCATAGAGCTTTGTTCCCAAAAATGGGATTGCTGCTAATGGAACAGAAGCCATCAGTATGCGGCATTAGATGACACTGCAACCAAGGCAACGAAAGTCTAACAGGCGGCGTTGGACGACATGGCGGTTAGATCGACATGAAAAAAGAACATGCTTTTTTAGATAATTTTTTAGGAAGGCAGCACGCTTTTATAGAAACCGAATCGATTTCTATTCACAAAGACATGCAATGCGGAGGAGACGGTCCCGATGGGAGACAGCCAAGGGTGGCGGCACAGTTGATTGGAGGTGGTGCCGGAGCTCGGCGTTGGCGGTCGACGGGGACGACAAGGTAGCGGTAGCCCAATTCAGGCCGGGGGGCAGCCCGAGTAGTGGCCTTAGGAGTAGCAGTCCAATGAGCAATATTTATGCAAAGATAACCCTACACATAGAAGTAAATACAGAAGAGATAAGTCTACTCTAACATCATCCACTCGAACGAGGCAATGCCTGACAGGTGCATTCCTTGACATTGAATGTTAACTTTTGAGGAAGACACTACTCAACTGGATGTGTTGCAAGAGAGCCAAAGGGCATAGATCTAAAGTACAAGGGACACAACCCTTGAGTCCTTGACTACCACTACAATACCACACATACCCCTAACATACACATACTGTGACACTACTACCCTTAAGAAACTTACTTTAGTGTTAAATGGGAAAGCTAATAGCCTTAACAAATACTAGTATTCCCAACATAAAACATTTCTGATCAAGGTCAGTTGTGGTAGAAGTATTAGACAAGTATAAGAGGATTGAGTAAGTTGTTGAAAGAAGGAACAGGATATTGATGGCATTGGAAAACATAGATAGGACCAATGATTGAGTAAAAGAAGGCAATGCAGTTAAGAAGTGGCAACAGAAAAGGAACAACACAGAACTAGCATACCCAAATATTAGATCAATCCATTCATGTAAATGATCAGAGACATGATCACTCTCAAGAGCCTTCCGATGTTTATGTATAAAATCAACAGGGTTCTCAGCCCAAGGAGGCAATTCTACAGAGCCTGCAACACAACTCAGATTAAGGGGGGTCAGCTTCACTGCTGTATGCGTATAGACTGAAATGAACTTACCTAGCTTTCCAATAAGTTGAGTTGTCTCTAAGTCAACAGAATTCACATTAGTAAATACCTCAGGAAGGTAAAACATCTCTGGAACCTAGCGAAATAATCACATAATTAGATTCCAGCAAAGATTCTGATTAGACTTCTGCACTAAGCAATGCACAGTGTCTATCAGGAAAATGCATTAAGAGCACATTTTTCAACAAAAACTTACTAGCTCTTTTACATCATTCATGTCTTCAAGGACACTATTCCATGTTCTGTTGATATCAGAAAACATGTGATCATCATGACCAAACTTGCCACCTTGCAGCTGAATAGAGAGGGTAGTAAAAGGCTCTATCCTGGCAAGGTAATACAATACCTGCAATAGATGTTAATATCAATGTCCAATATGTAAGTCACACTAATCAACTACAGGAGGGATTTTCATTGAAGGGCAGTGAGGACTGAGGACCCAATTAGTCATAAGGAATAACTTGATAAATATATCTTAATTCAACCAAAAGGCACAATGCACAAGCAAAATGCTAAATCAAATCATGCAAAATCTAAAAAATATGTACCGTGCCAGGACTAGAGTAATGTGAACTGTAGTGAAATTTTGGAATGATTGGATCCTTGAAGCTAGAGTAGTGTTCTTGGAATTTCTTCAGCCGTGCAGGATTTAGAGCACCAATTGGCTGCATTGAAAATAATCAAGTATCATCACCAGTGTAAAAAAATACAAAAGTAGGACAATAAATAAAAAGGAGCCCAGAATATTATTACTAGGAGCAAGGAAAGACGTACAGAATTTACCTTTGAAAGATCTCGGTATGCAGAAGGATCTTCCAGATCCAATGTTTTGGACTGGTAATCTGCTACTACCCATGGAAAAACGGGATACTGCAGAAACAGGTAGAAGTCATAAAAAAAGAAGTAAACCTACTGGGTTCAGAAATAAGAAATCTGAAGCAAAAATGCCTGTGTAATGTCGTTGTAACTGCGCCCAGCAAGAGTGTTCAGTTCCATTAAGTAATCGAAATTGCTAATCTGCACAAGCCGGATACACTTAGATTTTGACCCTGCTTAACATGAAGAGCCGTAGAAATGAGTTATTGTATTCATGCACCTCCCAATTAGCCCAGCGCTCCATCAATTGAGTCTGTTTAAGGATTTGCTCAGGTCTCTAAAACAAAAATATAATAGAATAAAGCCTCCTGTAAGAACAGATTAAAAACATTCAAGTTCGCAGTACTACACTGAACACCAACCTGGGTAGCTAGAAAAATGTCATTCAAGTAAGGAGGCTTGGTGTGAATGATGGCCCGATAAGCATGTTTGCGTGCTTCTATATCCTAGATAAAGTTCAGATACAACTTGAAAATGGTTATTCAGCTATAATATGCATTAGATTCAAACAACACCAAATCAGAGTCTCATCAAGGAAGTACCTCAAAATCAAACAAGAAGTTTGACCTATCTACCATAAATAATTCCAAAGCACTTTTACGTAACAAATATCTGCAACAATTCATTTAAATCAGTATGACACATAAGCACTAAATGGTTACTGTTCTCTCTAGTCCACAGATATACCTTAATCTTTGGTAACAAGTTCAATGTATACCGGATAATAGCAAAGAACCACTTACCTTCTACTATAAATCTGATGAAGTGAAGATATGAACCAGCTCCGATCTTTATCTTGCTGATCGTATTGGCCGCTTGTAGATGCAACGTCATCCATGTAACTGTCACTGTCACTCGTATGGTCATCAATTATAAAGTTAATCCTCTGTGATGTGACCTGAGGAAAAGATTACACACTTGAGTTTAAGATATCCATTAGCGTATTGGATTAGGAGATGAAGCAGAATGTACCATGGAAGGATGGAAATACCAACAAAAAGAAATTATAATACCAAAAACACAGTTAGCTGATATGACAAAATTAACTAGTTAAGCTCATCAGAGAACTGAGATTGATTAGAGCCCGGTCAAGGCCAAGATACATACGACAAAATTTCTAACTGTATCAAAAAAGAAGGGAAGCATGAATTTATAGTTATGATTCTTTTAACTTAAGTTTTCAATTAATATGCCATAATCAGAAGCATGTTTGGATACATTTGAAAGCAGCTTATACACCAGGTACAACTATACAAGTGAAAGTACGAACATTAGAACACACTTACTTGGAAGGTTCCCCGTACAACCTTCAACGGCCGCACCATCAATGAAGGCAGTTCGATAATAATTCTCTCATCATCTTCACTAGGCCTGTAACCAGGTGCAACTACCGTGGATCGAACCAAGTTACAAAAACCAGAGAAGTCGGAACTTCTTGAATCTACTGATCCTTTAAAAGGATCTGGTGGCAAGGAATTTCTTAGTTGATCATCTACACTGCTACAAATAGTCTCAGTTTCTGTCTGCTCAGTATCATCATGTCCACCATCCACTGACATTGCCTCAGCTCTTATAATCAAAGAACTTGTTGGAAGAGCATTTGTAAATCGGGTGTCTACATCCTCTGTGTGGCATGCATTGGATTCTGCAGCATCACAAAGAAGCTTCTGCTCCCCATAATTGGCAGCTGCACCCAAATGATCCGACCAATTGTAGTTCCTTTTCATAAATCTTCTCATCCTTGATGAACTTTCAGTAAAATCTAACTTCCAGAAGATCTGTATAACAAAATATAGAAAGGCATATATTACTACTAGAAACAAATCATGCATGTAGTTTAGTGTTAATATGCATTTTTTTTCTTTTGTTGAATGAAGCAATTTATTCATGTCATCATAAAGTGGTCAGCGAAGTATAGTGTTTTTTATTCCCTAAAAATAGTATAGTGTTTTCATAATAATGCACTGTAACAGGAAAGTGTAAAGGAAAAAACATAATTCTGTACGTACACTATCAGGAGTACACAGTAGTTCTCCAAAAGGTCCATATAGTCTACTTGTCTCTATTAAGCAATGAAGAAGATGTCGCCATGCCCGAACTCCAATAGACACACAACGACGATTCAAGATATCAGCCTGTGTTCGCCTCTCCATCTGCACGTCCAAAAGTTGCCTCAATGATGTATAGCAACTCCTAAATATCAGAAGCGGAAGCATTTCATTCCATGTGAACATACCTCAACTCGTTGCAAGTTCCGTGCTAAGGCAAAACTGGAAACAAGAAGTGCAACGTATTTGTACGAAAGGGCAGAAAAATCTCTTCCTGATACCAATTTTGAATCAGCAGATTGCAGACACTCCATCCAAGCAGCACCCATAGCTTCAGATGTATTCCACCTCTGGGCTCGCTCAATATCACCTTCAGCCCTCCTTTGTCCTGAAGTTGCCATTGCTACAGCACTAAGACCCCTTCTTGAGCCAATCTTAGCACTGCGCTCAAGGTCACGAGCAGCAGCCAAGGCTGCAGCTTTTGCAGCTGCTTTGTCCTTCGGTGCAGATGTAGGCAGGCCATGTTCTGTATCAGGAGGCTTCTGAAAACTTGAGAATGTGTGTAATTTAGCTGATCTACGTTCAAGTAATGAGGTGTCACGCCTGCGCAACTTATTCGTTGGTGGTGCTATTGTTTCTGTCCCAGAGGCACCGGCAGCAATCATGGCCAATGACATTGCAACTGGTGGAGAAGCAAAAGCAGCAGCCCAGCCAGGTGATATCATTGAAACAGCAGCCTGAGTTCAAAAGATGCAAAACAAAAATCTCACCATGAACAGATAGACCTTTGCAGAAATAATAGTGGTGAGGTTTTTATCCAATGGGAGCAATTAAAAATTTATATCAAATATCAATGCCTTTCTCAAAAGTAATTACCACTTGAATGTCTAAGAAAGTTGGTTCTAAAGCATCCAATGAACTACTCTAGAGATAAAAGAAAAGGAGCAACACTGGGAGAAGTGAGAAGTGAGAACTATACAGCACACAGTTTTCTGAACATGAAATGAGAGTACCAGGTAAGCAGTTGTTAAGAAGCACCAGGCTTAAGGTAATGTGCCAGATTCAGAGTTCTCTTTGCAAAACTAGCATTCTTTTTAAGAAATATATAAGATTATAACTGTTAAGGGTATTTCTGGTATTGTACTTGAAGTCTAGGGTTTAGCATGTCCCTTAAGTCCTTGTACTATATATTTGCCCCTTGGGTTATTGCAATATGACTAACTATTCACATTTGCTTTCCTCCTCTTCATCTAACAATAACAATCATGGCTAGATCACCAGCCGGAACTTTTACTGTATGCTAAAATCAACAGTCACTGATACAGAATCAGGCACAAGCAGGCAACTTCAGTTGTTAGCTATCTTGTATGAACTATGAAGAATCAACTGTTACCTCAACAGGTAAAGCGTCTGCTGCCGAAGCACAATCATCAACAACTAGTGGATTTTGTCCATCTGAAGATGTAAACTCGTGAATCCCAGCCAAAACAGAACGGTATCTTTTCAGGACAGCTACAAATGGTGGCATGATCAATCCAACATACTTTTTCCTTAATGGTTTTCTGTCACTACTTACACAATGCCATACCTGTTAAGATAGCACAAACTTCATGAGTAACACAGAATATAATAAGATAGCACAAACTTCATGAGTAACACAGAATATAATAAACTTTGCTCGCTCTATCTACTAAGAACAAACAACAGCGGCACAGAGTTCCACGATTCTTAAGGCCTAACACAGAAAATATTACTTGAACCATTTAAAATGTCAGCTAATGTTGCGATAGCTCTTGGTATGGAGTATGGCTAATAATTGATCATACAGGTTCTGAATGAGCAAAGACAGATTTCCTTCTTAAAAATCAAAGGCAAATATAATCACAAAGAGTTGAGCATAGCATTGAACATCTAATTCAAAAATAGGACAGATGCTTTAGATATATAGTATGGAAGATATGCTTTGTGCATCAGCACAATTTAACTCAATTGTTTTGAAAACTATGAGAAAAAATTAAGATATCACATTCACATGTAATTTGAACATGCTTTATACATATTTCACAAAGCCATAAAGTAATCTCTTTTTTAGCTAAGAATACTTGGCAAAATTTTTGACTGTTTGGTTGTCGTTTTAGCCTTGTTAGGCCTGTCTGGAGTCCTAGTGACTCTTTTGTATAGTATTTTACTTTATTGTACCTTCTCTAATTAATATTTATTTATTCAGTAGGGTCATCCCCTATTTTTCTCATTAAAAAAAGGAATCCTTAGTTCAACACAAAAAGATGAGCAAACAGATATTATGCAGGTTACATTGACAATTAAAGTTAAAACACTGCCATAGATTCCTCCAAAACACAAAACTTAGCTTAGCACCATATCATTCATGTCACTTGAAGAAATAATTATTACAATAAACAGTTGTGAGTTGTGAGTTGTGACATCGTATTTTGACTTCAATGAATTATTCAATCTGGAAGGATAGCATGGGACACTGGTATGATTTTAGATGCAGTTCATATTATTCCAAGGCAATGAAAAACAAAGTTACCTCCGAATAAAGAATAGAAGAAGCAACCAGAACCCTCTGTCTCTTAGATTCAGAAACCGGCATATTCAGAATGGGGCCAAGCACTCTGTACAAAAACAAGAGTTCCAAATATCAGTGAAGACATATGGCTTCAAAAAAAAATCAATGAAGAAATAATTGATAAAATATTTACTCTAGAATATAGACTGAACGACCACTGAGAAAGAGTGGATCATGATGTAATAAAAAAAAGCATCAGCACTGTCATCAAAGCTCAATCTGCATAACTAATTGTGCAACAAATATGCAGTAAAGAAAGAAAGCTCAAATATACATCATAATCCACTTAAAATAGGTCCCGATCAAGACTTCATTGGATGTAGACATATGTTTAATAGTTGCTCTATTTTGTTCTTCATCAGCAACAGCGCAAAACAGGAATAGGGAGAAAAATTTACAAAGTTGTACGATGGAGCCCTGCATCCCATTTTTTTGGGGGAAAATTTCTCGGTAACACTAGCAAGATCATGCAAGTTGGGGAAAAACATCGATGAGTGGCCCCAAGGACCACTTGTCAGCCTCACATTGGATGGTATTTTTGTTAAGGGTATTTGTGGCATTTCCTATTATCCTAGGGTTTAGGGTTGTGTCCATGTATTCACTATATATTTGGCCTCAGTACAAACTAACTATTCATCCATTCTTCTTCTCAATCTTACAATTTTCCAATTTACACATATTTCCAGTGTTACTGAGCTAAGAGCTTTGTCCATGAGTACCCTATGAAGTATGAACTTCAAGAATCTGAACAGAACAGAATTAAGACTTCCAGATCACATCCCTTTTCCTGCACTTTGATTTTATAGCTGATATTTGATAGCAGATAGGGAGTACCTCCATAGAAGTGCAGACTGAGCTTTTCTGGTAGATAAACAAGAGTTACCAGCGGGTGTCATCATGCTTCCAGTTTGACAGCCCAATCCTTCTGATATGACATTCTTCATGCTGATATTCCTCATAAAAATGTCATCTTCCCCATTGTCATCCTCCCTCATTGAAACAAGAGTCAACCGGAGCATGCAAAAAAATGGCTGATCACTATCTAACAACTGATTAAGTGCACTCGTAACACCCATGCCAGCCCCAGATACCCCTCCAATGCCAAGGCCACCCCCAAGTTCAGAATCTAGTACAAGTGCCTGCAGCATTGCAACTGATTTCTTCACTAATGGAAGTTCAATCCAGTTCCCATTGGTGTCCTTCTCTAGAACGGATTTCCAAGATTCCCAACCACTTCCTCCACCACCAAAGATATTGGATTTGGGTGGAATGCATACACCATACCACAATCGGCTTCTATACTTCCAACCTTCTGAAAGATCTGAAATACAGCTCCCATAGGATACAAATGCATGCCTGACAGATCCATAAGGTTCAGCTGCTGCTGCTGCTGTTACGCATTCCATCACCTCAGCAGAAATTTGCCCGTTTGTATCAGCCATAGAAGCAAGAACCTGGTTTTTTTTAAACCATAATGAAGTAAGATAGCATTCAAAAGATGATACAAAGAGTATCTGAAAGCGTGTAAATTATGGGATATGAAGGAAACTTCTGAAACAAGCTGTGCTACACACAATATCCTTTTGGATTATACCTGTAACTGTACCAAGAAAGTGTATATTCATGCTTGTTGAGTTCCAAGAAATAGTGTAATAGAGCAGTCAATACAAAAAATAATAATTGTAAGAACAGTATACTTTGATAAACATGGCACGACAGCTACTACTAGTTCACAAACATTTCTTTTAGTCAAGAAATTAGAAGCTATAATACCCTCAATTTCTAAAGCCACGTGTGTACAAAGAAAGGCTGGGAGACCATGCAATTATGGTTCTCATGGCGCCACCCCTTCAGAAAAATTCATGCCTGATTCCTGTATGGCTAGTAGCCTTATTGACTCTTGAATTAAACAAGGGGAGATATATAGTGCACAAGCACAATTTGTTGCGCAAGTGCAAAAAATTTTGGTTTAGGCATCGAATCAACATAAAAAAATCCAAAAAAATATTCTAGATGTAGTCTGTTAAGGGTATAAGTGGCATTTCCTATTGTTTAGAGTTTGGGTTCTTGTGTGTGTCTCATGTACTATATATGCCTTTTTGCAATACAAGTTTCTTCCTTTGCAACATGGTATCAGAGCTTAGGTTTTGAACCTAGCCTTCACTCCGGTCGCCGCCACCGCCCCCGCCCTCGGGAGGAGTGTGCTCCACTCCCGGGGGGCAGCCACCTCTTTCAGCTGCCGCTTGACTCCACTACGTCGCCGCCCAGACGCGCTCGTGCACGCACCGGCGCCGGGTTGTCCCGCCTCCCTGCAGCCTACGTATGCCTCCGGCCTTGCCTCGTCGCCGAGCCGCCTCCAAGTCGCTGGCTTCCCGAGCTCCACCTCGCCGGCCCCATGCTCTCTTGGCTGGCTCGATCGCCTCCTCCGTCAGGACGCCGCCAGCGCCGCCGCCAACGAGGGCGCTGCCTGTCTCCCGGCGCGTCTGTGCTGAGCCGCCTCCAAGTCGTCGGTCTCTCTGGCTCCACACAGCAAGCGAGAGAATAAATGGGGTTGGATCTGGTGATTGCTTGGTGGATTCCTAAGCAATCAGGTCTTTCTCAAAAGTGTTTTCTTTTTGAGTCTTTTCTTTATTCTTTCATTGCGTCCATCCAAATCTGTAGTATCTATCTTTGAGTTTGTCGAAGTCGTGCGAGTCCACAAAATCCTTGTCAATCAGCCGATTGCTTTGCTAGCTACGGTTCATCCTCTCGGATGAGTATGACCATCTACTTCCTTTCGCATAGCCGCGGCCGCCGCTCTTCTCTTTGAGCCGCTGCAGATTGTAGAAGTCTTCATGATGCTACCGCTTCTCTTTGAGCCGCCACCCTGAGCTTCTAAAGCCGCTGCGCTTTTCTGCACTACACCTCCGTTGCGCTTCTTGTGCACAACGCCGCCGCCTTCTCGGGCTTCGATCTGTGCCGCTATGCTTCTTTCTCTCTCTTCAGTTTGATTCGACAGCTCTCTAATTGTGTCACTTTCCACATCCTCTTGTGTTATCGCGGTCAACTTTACTCCCCCTTACCTCTACTTTCCCAGCCCTTGCACATTGTGCTTTCTGGGTTGTTGCACGATTCCAGATGGCTAGTATTCGACACAATTTTCCAAGAGCCGCATGCTACGATGACATTTTCAAGATATGGACTTCGGATTTCCCTATTTTAATGTCAATCCTTTTCAAATGTAACGCTATTGCATACGCCTTACATTTGAGGGGATGTTAAGGGTATAAGTGTCATTTCCTATTGTCTAGGGTTTGGGCCTTTGTGTGTATCTCATGTACTATATATGCCCTATGGGCCTCTTTGCAATACAAGCTTCTTCCTTTACAACATAGTCTATAGTGTGTTGTATTATCCTTTAAAATTTGAAATTCAAACTCAAAGCATGTTAGAAGAAACAAAAAGGATGATTTTGTTGTGAATAATATCATTTGTCTTTTCTTTTTTCCTTTCCTTTTTGATTTATCATCTGTCAAAATTCTCTTTTTTGTTAATCTAAATGTGGAATGAACTTGAGTTTTTATATATAAGTAGAGTAACTTCAGAAGTACATCTACAAACTAAAAGCTTTTGCACTTGTGCCCCGAATTGTGCTTTTGCACTAGATATCTCCCCATTTAACAAATACCATCCTTTACTCCTGAATTTCTTCATGAGAAGCTTTTACGAGAAGATGGACTTCCAGTCATCTGTCATCTCATATATTCCCTAACCAATACCATGCCATTTAACATCTTTAGCAGTGACATGATATACCATCTTGCAAATTCACAAAATGACCTTAGAAAATAGAAAATAAAGTTGGCTCGATCACATGCAAAAACATTGAAAGAACATGAAAGTTTGGAGCTCCATTATAAAGTTAATGAACATAAGATTGAAATAATGCAAATAAGATATGATAATGTATGGCCATTCTAGATATACATACATCAACTGGAAGACCACCAGCATCACTGGACAAAGACTGCCTTGAGCCCCCAGCTTCTAAAGGCTCGCAACCAGTTCTGCTCGATGAATTTGACCTACTGGCAGATAATGAAGCCGCTGAGGCAGAAGATACAGCACTATCAATTGAGCAGGATGTGAAAAATTGCTGACTCCGTGACCTCAAATGATCTTCTACAAGCATCATCAGAACAATTGCATTCTCAACCAAGGCTACCAAGCGATGGGCAGCTTTTTCTGCTTGTATTGTTGTTTCTTTAGGCATCAAAACCTCCGCTGTAACACCAGCTGCTGCAGCAGTAATTCCTTCAGTCTTCTGTAGAGACAAATAAGAAAAGAACATTATTTGTGAAATGATAAAACGGTAACTACATAATTTATAACTTCACGGCCACCATTTGTGTCATGTGTCAATAAGGCTGAACTCAAGAGTAATCAAACTGAAATTCTGTGCAATGTCATGAAGAACGCTGACCACTGTATTAAAAGTATCACAAGGAACATTAAATTTGGAAGACAAGCAAAATGATGTGTATTTTCTATTCCTGGAAATACCACAGATGACAGCAATGCCATCACAATGTATTGCTACTGCACTTACGCATAATCACACACTGAAAGGAGTCGCAATACAAGTTTACTATGTCCCATCTCAGGGCCCAATTGACCGAGCAAGATTAGGCTATCGTCTTCTAATCTTAAGCTACTTATTTGGTAAGCCTAAGCTCCTTCCTAAACAGAAGGAGAACCCTCTTGGGGTGAAATGGTGGGCACACAAGGTTGTGAACCCACCCACCCGAATTCGAGTCTAACTTCTACCTTAAATTTGAAGTGTGGGGTGAATAAGTCTTATCCCGTCACATCTAAAAACAAAATGTGAATCCCTAGGAGGAACTAGGTTTTTTTAACTAAGAAAAGAGTACTTGAACTTTGGTGGTGAAGGTGTACATCCACACCTCCCCAACTGAACTAGGCTGAAAGGGCTTAAGCCAGGGAATACGGTTTAGGAGATCTACAAAATTGCAAGGGCTTAAAAGCCAGAATCACCATGTAGCTTCTTGTACTAATTTCACGAGTTAGCTTGTTTCACTTATAAGCCCAGTAATCTAGCTTACAAATAAGGTTAAGATAGGCAAAAAAAAAAAAGAATCATTGGTTTGTGCTGACGTATTCTCGAATTTTGCTAGCATTTTACCCAAACAGGGATCAGGGATTAAAAAAAATTCTAAACAGATTCATGAGGTGTAAAAAAATGTAGAAAATAGCAACAGCAAAATATACAATAAATCATGTCTTGTTGGTTGGAATGTAATATTTGTAAAAAAAACATCTACCTGAACTTGAAGCTCCTGAGCAGAAAAATCAAGCAGACTACACAGTAATCTCCTTTTGAATATTGGTAATGATTCTTCACGCCTTAAAAAGAACAAAATAGCACACTGATATTACCAAGGCAAGATAGTAATAAGTTTTTCTATACAAGTTCCGGAATATGTAAAAATCAACAAAATTTTCAGGCCAGAATGTGATAAAGCACCTGCATGTTCTCGAAAAAAAAGAATATGATAAAGCAAAAAAAAAGATACAGGTTGGGATTTTTTTTTTTGAAAAGGTACAAGGAGAATATTTGCAAGGAAATTGAAATTTTCAGCTGACATGCTACAGAAAAAACCTGCAAAAAAATCATGCTTCAACAATCTTATTGATTCTGGTAATTTTATCACCGAAACACATCTGCTAGTGCCTAGTAGATCAAATGAAAAGCACAGGATGATAGATACAGAACTCATGGACAAAATATACAATTAACTAGAAAATATGGTATGGGGGTGGAGCACTTGTTTTAGGAACCTAGGTGTGTTGGAGGTGTGTGTTGTGTTGTAAGGGTTCTTACCCCCTTTTCTTCTTTTAAATATAATGATACGCAGCTCTCCTGCGTGTTCGAGAAAAAAAAATATGGTATGGGGGAATTGTGCTTATTGTTTACCTAATTCTTTGGTCCCCCGTGCTAGATCCCCCAACCATTGAAAGCCATTCTGTGCAATGTATTGTTGCCTCTACATCCTGAAATATTACAGCATTAAAAAAACTATCAAGCTACAACCAAGTATCCTTGTCAAAGAAAAGTCTGACTAGGGACCAAGCCTAAGAACAAGGTTACTATGAAAAGGAAGGTTGTGATCCTATAACGCAAGTTAATGCTCAAATAGAAACACAAGAGATCAAAGTCACTTGCCTTCCACCCATCTTTTTGTCGCATTGAATGCTCCAACATGCTAATTAGAAAATTGTGTATGAGGTCTTCAATCTCATATATGCTTACACCATCTGAATCTTTGTTATCACCTATCTAAACATCAATTTTATATATTAGAATATACAGTAGTACACAGACAAAAAGGGAAAATGAAGAATACAACTGTCACCTCTTAATTTAATTCTCACTAAAAAATGTTTTGATTTGTCATCACAGAAATATTACCTCATGATTAGAAAGCAAAACCTCCAAAATCCATTCGGGCCATTCCGCAATGGAAGTCATCATATTTCTATTCTCAGGATGACTGCAAACCAAATATAGAAGATCCTGAAATAATATAGAAAGCAGCATACATGATCAAACAGAAGGGGAAATAAAGAATTACATGAAAAACAATATATCAAAGTAAAAAACAGCATACATGGTCATCCATGTTTTAAGCTTTAGAAAAATCAAGGCTAAGCATTCACACATTGGACTGCTTGAATATAATAATAATAATAATAATAATAATAATAATAATAATAATAATAATTCCCTACAAAACATTAGAGAAAAAACACACTCCGGAATATTGAATCGCCTATAAGCATTTGCTGCGGCATAGTGGTCACAGTTGAACAAATTCAAACAAGACATGTCACGGAAGAAAGAATCAAATGTAATCAGATTGACAGTGACAACAACAAAAGCTTGTCGAATGCAATCTTAAACACTCCCAGAAAGCTAATGAACCAAAAAATACAAGACTAAATGGTATTGGTGTAATGGATGTCAATGAAGATAATACAAAGAATAGAACAAAATTCTATGTGCATATTATCTGTGATAAAATTAGGTTAGTAATGTCAGCAAAAATCAGAACAGAATTTAATTTTGATAAATCAGTAAATATACCTGAATAGCATGAGCTTGGAATGCCCGCGATGCATACGGAAGAGAACGGAGTAGAACTAATAAAAGTGGAATGTGTCTAAATCGGTGACCAGAATCATATAAGTTTAGGTTATCATTTGATGAAGAAACATTGATCTGCATTCAAGAACACAAGACACAAAATAAGAAATTCCAGAGTACAAGCAGTTGCATCTATGATTAAATGAGCAAAACATAATTGTGAAGCACCCTCAGATAAACTTGAAGAACTCTTATTTGGAAGTCTTTCTTCAAAAAGGTTCTTAAATGTTTTATTTATTCAAGTATTTCCAAGAGGATTGACAAGTGACAATAATACAATAGAAGGCAAAAAGACAACCACATGGACAAAGTAGTAAGCGCTAGAACCATATCACATATCCATTATCCATAAGGAACTTAAAGAACACCATACCACTGCGGAAATTAAAGCCCTATAGCCATTTCTGGTCATAAGCCTTCTTGGGGCTGCTTGGAATGCTTTCTGCAATGCAAAGAGCAATAAAGATACTCTGTCTTCAAACATGGTATTTCCTTCGCCATTAGCGGTAGTCAGAAAACCACTTGGCAACTTTGGTTTTGCAGTAGGAGAGGCAAACTTCAGGTGACCTGATGCAACCAAAGCACCCAAAACATGAACTATCCCAACAAGAACTCCATCACCATTATCGATATTGTATATGTTATTCTGAATATTGTCAGCAACATTTGGGAAATAGATGCCACCCAAATTCTTCAGGAACTGGTTCTTTAATAAGCACCATTTGCTAGTGGATCCAAGTTCAGTGTCGGCTTCATGAGAGGGTGGTTCATGATGCTCCACTGATCGAATCCCATGATCCTTGCAGTTTACTTCACTACTAGCAGTTTTCAAGTCCAAATCACTATTAGTAGATTTTGAGTCAGAACCTCCATTCCACAAAGCAGCATTTTGTGGCACATCACAACTGTTGAAAATATTGTTATCACCAGATTTAGCCTCCCTCTGCAAAAGAACAAGTAATGCCTCTACACCTCCATGAGAAATAAATGACTGAGCAAACATATGGGCTCTAGAAATGTTCGGGTGCACAATCAATCTGTAGATGAGGAGCAACACCCTAGCAACCTGCCAACAAAGAACATTATTAAAATCACAAGAACCGTCCTCTTACTAGTTTAACACTTAAGGTATATAAAGTGATTAACACCATGAGTTTGGTGCATATCTCATAGCATAGGCAACCACAATTAAGCTTAGCAGCAAATAATTACGAAGAAAACATTGTAATTCAAAAAATGTGGAAATATTTTAATTAACAAAGCACTAGCTTCTCCTTAGAATTTTGTTGTATCAAAACCAACACATCTGAGTATGGAGCACTCCAAATATGTGAGCCATAACATGTTCTACCAAACTACATGGATTCAAAACTTGGATACTAAAGGACCAAGTATTTCCATATATAAACATCATCCTGATGAACAAGAGAAGTGCTGGCAAAACTTTGACAAGATTATTTGCTTCCTGGCAAGTGGCAGATAATGTTGTGCTAGACTGCCAGTGCCAAGTCCAGTTACCTGGTTAGGTTGTGGGCAGTCAACAACAAATCCAACCAAACAACGAACATCATCAGAAGCCAATGTAGAAGATGCAGCTCCTATCAACAGCTCAATAACAACCAAAAGCTCATCCGTGAGAGCATTCACTTTTCCTAAAGGTCTCTCAGTTCCAGTAAATGCGAAGGTATCAATTGAATCTGCTTCATGGATTACCCAGTAACACCTTCTGCATCCATCAAGAAGCATTTGCAACGCATTTGCATCATGCATGCAAGCAGATTCTGCAAAAACCATGTCTGCAAGTGAAGACAGAAGCTTTTTCTGCAAAACATAATTGCATGAACTCCACATCTTCAGGTCCAACAGCAAAGTGCTAAAGAGTCGCGCTTTTAGACCATGATCATTTCTTTGAGACTGACATAAAGATACAATTGCAGCAACAAGCTCCTCATCACTCAGTATCTCTTTCTTCCCACTTTCCAGTTTTGATAGTGTTTCCAATAGATAATGTAAAACTTGAGA